>OX638074.1:20477453-21873640 GCA_951804385.1 Trifolium dubium | reverse complement strand
TCTCCTAAAAAAACGTTTATAAATTTATATGTTATACTCTGTGATATGATATAGTTTAATATATTTTTTTTATATAAATAAATTATAATACTAATGTACCAGAAAAAATCATTAAAGTTATATTATAAAAAATTATTAAAATTTTAATGGATATTGCTCAATGATTAATGACAATACAAATATTTACAATAAAAAAAAATTCATTCACTAAACTGTCTTATATCATAAAAAATATTATAAATAATTATAAAATATATACGTGTAAATTTTAATAATATATTTTTAATATTTGTGGATTTTGTAGTTTTTTATAGAAAAATTATAACTAATTATAAAGTGAGCAAAGTTACCATATGCACTAAGACATACGTTAAAAAACTCAACATAAAAATTTCCGTCTACAAATGTTTACTTTCAACTTCTTTTTTTTTATACAAAATTAACATCTATTTCTATCGTCTCATCTCTTCTTTTTCTCGTGTGTTCAACGCCTACTTATACATTCATCGACAGTTTTATCTCAATTTCCTCTCTGTTTTCTCGGAACTAAATTACTCTTGGTTTTAAGGTTTTCATTGATGTTGGAATTTAATTCAAAACAAACCAATGATGCACCGATTTTGTAATCAATGTTCGGTGTCTCTTTAGATCAATTGAACAAACCCTTCTTCTCAATTATGTGAAATTATATTCTTAAAAATTTATTAAATTGTGTTTGCCATAGAAATAAAAATTGTGTTTCTGAATTTCAAGATTTTTAGCCATATTTGCCTATTTGGAAGGTGTTTGAATTCGTAATTAATATTAAGATTACAGTCCAATTTTAAATGATACTTGTAACACCCTGATTTTTACATTCTTTTGTTTATCAATTATTTGCTATGTCTGTGCATGTTAAGTTATTTTGTGTGTGTAGATTTAGGTTGAGAGTTAGTGAATAAAGGAGTAAAATAGATGAAATTTGAGTTTAGAAAATAGGAGAATGAAAGATTGGATAATTGAGAGTATTGATAGTAATTGAGAAATATGGCGCAAAATTGACGAAGTTAGAATATAATAATATAGGTATATGTTAATTTAGTGTAGAAAATAAGAAAATAAAATAAATGAGTAGAGAAAAATAAAATATTATAAATAGAATATTATAAGAGAAAGAAAAATAGAGAAGTGGGCTTGGGTTTTGGGTAAGACAATTAGAAACAAATAAATTTTGTCAAAACTTAGGTTAGCACACAATTACCTTATGTCAAAGAAATCTGGAAAATTGGAGCACAAAGAGTGAGTAACCGCCTATAGGAGAGGAAGAGAGAATTCTTGTGGCAGTTTAGAATCAAAGAAATAATCCATCAAAATTAAGGTGAGGGATTAGTTTTGTGCTTATGTATTGTTGTTGAAATAGGATACGAAAGGGAGCTTTGCATATCTAAGACCCTGATTTTTTATCTTCAAACACATAGCTTTTTTTTCTTATTTTTCAATGATTTGTGTTGTTACTGAATTTCTTTCCTTCTTGAAATACAATATCATGTTATTGTTCTCTCATCTTTGAGTTTGAGTTTAATTTTGAGAAAAGAATGGTGTTTAATATATTGTAGCGATTTGACTATACTCAAGTGTCAAGCCAATTAAAGGTAAGTGCTTATTTGAAATTTTGTTCTGCTTAAAGTAAATCACATAGAAGAACTCTTAAGTTTTCTTGATAAATATTTAAGTGCACACTAAACTTAACAAACCTATTGATATGGCCTAAACTATGCGTGAGAGAATTAGATGATTCTTAAAATAATTTGAGGCAATTTGACTTTGTAAATTTCCACTCATACCCCGTAGATCTATAATTTAAGCAAAAATCATTATTCAATTGTCAAGTTTGATTTATGTTCCTCATTCATAATACTGTGTTAGTGTGTAATACAATTGACAATTATCAAGGTTCATAAAGATATGGTAGAAGTGATAATACTTTTGAAGGATATAGATGAGATTCAATTAAACTAAATTTTTTTCTAGTTATATAAGTTTTGATTAATTTAGGTTGTTTTGAATGATTGAGGAGGCTTAGATAATGTCGTCTTATATATGGAGTGTTTTAAAGGACTATTGAACAGTAGATAATGAATAGATTTTCAAGAAAAGTAATTTGTTAGAATATAAATTATAGTTGGAATGAATTTTGATTAAGAGCAGTTAATTAAGAAGGGTCAAATAGTTTAAATACTTTTAACTATGGTATTAGAATTCTGCCTAGTTATTTGGTGTTGATTTAATTGGTGTTGAACTCATTTAGTGTTGAATTTAATTGGTGATGCAAATTGTTTGGTGATGCGATTAAATTGGTGAGGACCTAATTGGTGATATATTAGATTTAATTAATATTGTGATATATGCAGTTTGAGTTAAATTGGTGATGAATAATTAGTGACTTCTGATTTCTTTTGAATGAGAATGAGTTGGAGATTTTATTGTTTTGAATTTTGACTTTTTGTTAGAGACATTCCAAATTTGAGGTTTTGTAGTTGAGTTGTTGTAGTGTTGAACTTCTTTGATAGTTGAGAATTTTGCATTTGTTTTGATAACCTTGACATGCATACATTCATGTTAGTGCTTATGCACAGTGACGTTGATTTAGTGCTTATGCACAGTGACGGTGATTAGTGCTTATGCACAGGGACGGTGATTTAGTGCTTATGCACAGTGACGTTGAGAAGTGTTCAGTAAAATAATTCTGACCTTCGACCATGATACCACATACATATTAGAGAGTCTTAGAATTTGGCATATTATTCATAATTATCTTGAATTTGATTGTTTGTGTTTTGATTCTGTCTTGATATCTTTGCTTGTTCGAGTATTCTATTATGTTACTACTATATATTATTGATATGGTATGCTACTATTGATATTATTATTATTATTATTATTATTATTATTATTATTAGTAGTAGTAGTAGTAGTAGTAGTAATAATATTTCCATTCAACTATACATTATATATGCCTTTACTAATTCCCTTCTGGTTTGACCCTACGACTTACAATCGTAGACTTTCAGGAAAAGAAGTAATCTTAGAATGTGTTTGGCGTTTTGTTCAACTTTTCAGTTGTTGCGTCTGGAGTCTCTCTGATACTGTAACGTCGGGGGAATCACTTAGCTTACTAATTATCAATGTATTGAATATATGAAGAACTTAAGTTTTTAGGGATTTTTCTTTTATGTAATTTTATTTTATCAAAGACTTAATGTCTATTCGAATTATTCAAACTCGTTAATCATCAACTTATTATTGTAGTGTGTAAAATTTTAATTTCCACTACGTACTTTTGAATAGAAGAAATAAATGGTGTCTTTAAATTTAGATGTGACACCCTTTTTATTAATAAATATCATTTTAAATCAATAATTAATCAGTTGAGATTTGAGGGTGTTACAATACTCCCTCTGTCTCACAATAGATATTTCGTTTCGATTTTTCACACTTCATAAAGAAACTATTAATTTTGTTGATTTCAATATAATAAATGTGATTTAAAAATTAATATAAAGAATGCAGTATATTTTTAGCTGATAAATAAAATTAAAATAAATTATATTAGAAAGTAATGTGGACGATTGAAATTCATTTTAACTATATAAGGAAAAAATTTGAATTGATAGCTTAATAAGGAAAAAAAATGAATTGAAATCCCTTTTAATTGATATTGATACATAAAATAAAGATAAATAATTGTACAAAAAAAAATTGTACAAAAAGGAATTATATGTGTGACATTTTTTTTTTGATGTTAAGACATTTTTTTATTTATTTATCACACTCTACGTGATCATATTCATTAGTTGAAACTTGAAATATTAATTTGAACATGTTTTTTTTGAAGGATTGAACATGTTAACAAATAATAATAATAATAATAATAATAATAATAATAATTATAATATAATTCATTCATACAAAATCACATACAAAGAAATCCAATTATCAAAAAAAAACATATAAAGAAATCCTATGACAAATTGAAATGTTATCCAACCAAACACAACAACAAAAAATATTTAAACTTATTCAAAAGACAACCAATATCTTAAATAAAAACATCATTCAATTATATGAAAAGAACAAACATGTTACCACTCCTTCTCAATCCCGTCTTATGCGGTGTTTGTTTTCCCGTTTTATGCAGTATTTCTTTGTTTTCTTTCTCGGTGTTCGTTTGGTTCATCTTCAATGTTTCAACTTAGGTTGTACATTAGATTTACCACATAGAGTGCAATTCCACATCTAAAATAGTCTTCGGACATATAAATAAATAGTTTTTGGACATCAGAATTTTAAAGTAAATAATTCCATCTAAAATTAATTTATAGCATCTATATAAATTTATTACATGTAGATAAATTAAAATTAAAATTTAATACTTTGAAGAATTCTCACCTTTATTAATGGTATAAACAAAACGACTTTATCTGTCTCTCTAAATGCACAAAAGAAATTTAATATGTCCACAAAAATATCACATGTATCACGTACTCTTGAAACAATACCTATATACAAAAGAATAAAAATGTTAAAATAGTGTTATATATCATATTTCAAATATTAAATATTTAACTTCATAATAAAAAATAGTCTGTGTACATACGGAACTGAATAAACCCACCATATTCTTATGCACGGTGGTTATAAAAAAAAACCCACCATTGTCGGTCATTAAATAAACAGAGAATATGTTTCTTATGTAGCATCAAAAGCAATCAAGAATATAAGTATCTATAATGTTGAAAATTACTGAAAATATAAGCATAACAAACAATAAGTATTGCCACGGAAAAATATAAGTATGTATACTACTGAAAAATAATTAAGAAAATATAGTATCTAAGCAATCAAGAATATAAGAATAATAAAAATGATATATGAACAAAAAAAACTAACATTGTTGTCCATCATGACTATTTCCATTGAAAATGGTAATTTGCATGTTGCAATATTTTTGACAGTCTAAAGTCTTACTACATAGACCATCAAATTCCAATTTTCTTTAGGAGCATCAACTGAAGTAACAGAATCATATTTGGGAGCCATTTGTAAGTAATTGAAAAACAGTTAAATAATATTACGCAGTTTGGAGAATTGAGTGCGAAATAAATAGTATGAGGGACACCATATTTATACTACCAAACCTAATTTTCTTGGTAATTAAGTCGTATACATACAAATATGAAATAAGGAATAAACAAATATGAAAAACAAATAATAGTGTAATTATCATTATAACACAATTTATAGTTGCTAAAAATAATATTCCTTATTATTCCATATTCAGCAAATTAAAGATGGCCGCCTGTTATTTTTTAGTTGCTAAAACCTAGTTTAGTTGTTTAGTTACTAAACCATACTGTAGTTGCTAAACTTACAAACACAAATTAATACTGTAGTTGATAACTTTTATATTTGACCGTGAATATTATTTTTTAGTAACTATTATAATGACACCTTTGTATTAAAAATATATTATTATTTGTCAAAAAATAAGATTATTAAAAAATCATATTTTTTTGGTCAAACTACATATTTTTTTGTTCAATATTATTTTTTAAAATAGTTTTGCAATTCGTATAATTGGCAACAAAAAAATATTTTAACATGTATTAAAAATGATAACAAATGTATAATTGACAAAAAAAAAAGATTTACTAAAAATGATAACAAATGTATTAAAAATATTTTTTCATGGATCATTAAATAGGTGCTACTAATGTAAAAAAAAAAAATTACAATTAATATCCGCGATTTTTTTTTTAAACAATAGCATTTATTGCTAAATTGATATGGGAGAAGAATGCATGTGAGGATGCCATGTGGACAAATTCTTTTGAAAAGAAGGTTCTAAATAATAATAGTATAGATGCGTAAAAGTATCAACCCCTTATAAATTATAACTAAAAAATATAGTCCTCGTATAAACAAATAAAAAAGGTTTCATATAAATTAAAAAAAAAACACAGACGCCGTAAAAACAATTTAAAATATATAAGCATGTGTATTATTATATATGAGTGAAAATATAAAATCCCGAATAATTTTTTTTTATTTTCATCTTTTAGTTTCTAGCGAAGGGAACCTACATAGTAATAAGCAACAACACAAATTTGCATAAATTAGAGAGTATGTAAGAGAAGGCAAACAAAACATTAAGCAAAAATATATAGAAGCTATATGTTACGTAGAAAATGAGACATACTCATTATACATGTCTGGTCATGGAAGTTAAAGGCAAAATTATATACAAAAACAATTTGACATATATTGAATATCTTTTTAGTTAATTCCATCCAAAAACAATTTGACATAAATTATTATCTTTGGTTAGTTAAATAATTATTTTTTTAAAATATATTATGAATTCCTATTCCTCTATTTTTGTATTGTAAATAAAGAAACTTATAAGCAGCTATATTTTGTTTATAAAGTTCTATATTATTATTTTAAAACGAATTCTAATGTGCTATTCTTTTAGTGGCTGCTGTTACTTTCATTTATTTTATTTTTCTTAAACTTAAATGTTGTTGATTTTGAGAAAATTTAGCATGTTAATATGTTTTGGGTGATTTTAAATAAAGTTTTTTTATTTTATGTTTTAGAGAAATAAGTTTTTTTATTTTATGTTTTAGAGAAATAAATTTTGAGAGCTTTTTTTTTTTGGGTAGAAGAGCCATTTTATTTTATTAGAAAAAATAGAGTTTGAAATGTTATTTGTTCAAGGAAAATTTATCCTTAATTTGTATCTGTTATGAATGAAAATTTCTTCCCACACCCCAAAAAAACTTAAATACACCCAAATTTTATTAAAATTTTATTATAATACCAGAATTGTCCTTTTTTAAAACTTCTTTTCTTCTTCATTCTATTTCTCTTCTTCCATGGTTTTTCTCTCAAATCATAAAAACCCTATCAAAGCTTGAAGATTGAATTTGAAGACTACAACTAAGATTTCATTCTATAGGTTAGTAAAAATTTATACTTTTGCACTAATAAATCGCATAAAATTCTTCTCTCTTATTTTGTTTCATACGATTTTCAATTTATAGAAACCGTACGTATGTCTGCATAGTTAATTTGACATTGGTACGTAAATCGAGTTTACGTACGGAGTTAATTAGGCTTGTGTGCGGTTGGTTTGAAAGAAATCCGCAAACTGAGTTTACATAGTATACGCAAACTGAGTTTACATATGGTACGCAAATTGAGTTTACATATGGTACGCAAACTTAGTTTACTTAGGGTACGCAAACTTAGTTTACATAGGGTACGCATACTTAGTTTACGTATGGTTACTGAATTTTTTGCGTTCTAACACAACTTGCATTTTTACTGGATCTAACTTTTTTTTTATTTCTATAGTAAATGGACATCGAAGAAGAAAATGTTGACATAGTTAGCGGTGGAGTGGAATATGAAGAAACACAATTAGTAGATTCTACGCCGGTATTTACTACCGAGAAAGTGTTTGGTACACGTGCTGATTTATTGAAATGGACTAGAAATGTTGGGAAGGAAAATGGTCTTGTTGTTGTGATTTATAGGTCTGAAACAGCCACAGCAAAACCTAGAACAAGAACAAAGCTGATTCTTGCTTGTGAAAGAAGCGGAAAGTATAGGCCTTGGAAGAACCCAAAACCTGTGAGAGGTGCGTGCACCCAAAAATGCGAGTGTCCATTTAGATTGAGAGGAATACCATCAATGAATAATGAAGGATGGACTCTCCATGTCGAATATGGTATGCACAATCATGAATTGTCGAAACAATTAACCGGTCATTCTTTTCTTGGTCGATTATCTCATGAAGAAAAAAATTTGCTTGGCGACATGACAAAGAATATGGTTAAACCTCGCAATATATTGATGACATTCAGGGATCATGATAAAAAAAGTTTAACTACTATCAAGCAGATTTATAATGCGCGCCAAACATATCGTTCATCCATTAGAGGAAACAGGACCGAAATACAACATCTAATGTCGTTGATGGAACGTGATAAATATGTGTATCGGTATAGAAAGATGGACGATTCTGATGTAATGAAAGATATATTATGGGCACATCCAGAATCCATCACACTTGTGAATAAGTTCCATCTAGTATTGATTATGGACAACACATATAAGACTTGCAAGTATCGAATGCCATTGCTTGAGATTGTCGGTGTTACATCGACCGGAATGACATTTTCGGTGGCATTTGCTTATTTACTTTCTGAGTGTGCTTATAATTTTGTATGGGCACTACAAATGGTGAAAGAACAAATTACATGTGGCACTGTTGGTGTCATTGTTACTGATAGAGATCTTGCATTGATGAATGCAGTGAAGATTGTTTTCCCGGATGCGGTAAATTTATTGTGTGTATTTCATATCTGCAAGAATGTAAATGGTAAATGCAAAAAGACTGTGACTCAAAAGGAGAACGCAAAGGAGAAACGAAAAATGATCATGGAGGCATGGGAAGGTGTAGTATATTGTTCTGACCAAGCTGAGTATCAACAACGGTTGGAAGTGTTCAAAAGTGTTTGTAATGATTTTGCTAATTTTTACAATTATGTGAATAAAGAGTGGTTGATTCCTTACATGGAAAAATTTGTTGAGGCATGGACAAACAAGGTTATGCACTTAGGGAACACAACATCAAATAGAGCTGAGTCTGCACATTGGAGTTTGAAGAGGATATTGCAAGATAGCATGGGGAACATATGTAGTGTTTGGGAAGCTGCCTCTGGCATGATCGAACTACGCCACAATGAGATAAAAGCGTCATTTGAACAGCATATTTAAAATAGAACATCGACACAATACCAGATTGTATGCCCGCTTACGTGGCCATGTTTCGAGGTATGCATTGGGGTACATTGTCGATGAGTTTGACCGTGTGAGGTATGTTGGTGTTGATAAGTGTAGTTATCGTTGCATTATTAGGACAACTCATGGCCTTCCTTGTGCATGTGAACTAGCTAGATATAGTATGATGTCTTGTGCCATTCCATTGGATGTTGTTCATAATCATTGGAAGAAGTTAAATTTTTTTGATGATGAATTCAATAAATCATCAGAGTTATCTTTGAAACCTGAGATTGATGCATTAATAAGAAGATTTGATGAGCTTGATACAAGTGGCAAAATTGCACTTAAGAGTAAAGTTCACGAACTTGCTTTCCCAATAACCACCTCAATGTGTCCACCTATCAACAAAGCAAAACCCAAGGGAGCACCAAAGAAAGTGAAGAAAAAGGTGTCAAAAAGTGATAAATCAACAAAACGTGATCCATCATGGTGGGAACACGTAGATGCAGCTATTGAATCTCAAAGTTCAGTCCAAAAACCAACAGAGCGGCCTTCAATCCAAAAGCTTACACCTCGGCCTTCAGTTAATAAGGTTAATAAACCTAGAGAATTGCCCTTTATGAAATGGTTACCTACGTAGGTCCACCACTTCATAGATGACGTTATAGATGTAGGCCCTGATGGTAATTGTGGGTATCGTGCAATTGGTGCTTTTCTTGGTAGAGGTGAAGATTCATGGCCTCTAATTCGTCAAGAATGTTTGGTAGAACTTCAAGAGTGGAAGGAAGAATATGCAAGAATGTTTGGTGGGGAAGATTATGTTCAAAGTATGATGCAAAGTTTACGTGTTGAGATATATGCAACTAGAGATAAGTGGATGACACTTCCTGAAATGGGACACGTGATTGCTTCGAAGTATAATGTCACTCTTGTTTCATTGTCGGTGGACATGCCGCAAACTTTTTTTCCTCTCAGAACTCCACTATCACCGTTATCTAATCTCTTTGTAATTACACATGTTGATTATTGTCATTGGGTACAGGTACATAAGTACAACTTTTAAACTAGTTCATTATAATTATTTATATGAATAAGTTTATTAAATTTACTTTTTCTATCTTATAACAAGTTCATTTGAAGCCTAATTCTCCAATACCTCCAGCAACTAATTTATGGAGTAAGTATTGTAGAGATGAAGCTTGTACATGGGAAACTGCATATCTGACACGCATACAACATTGGTTGACCATATTTCCAAACACATATGAACCTGTTATAAACCTTGGTGATTCTTATTAATGATCTTACATGTAATTGAGATATCATCAAAAGATTAGATTTGCATTTATATTTATAATGCATAGAGTTGCACTTGTATTTTTAATACATAAACTTGCACTTCTAGTTAAATACATTAGATTTTCATTGAGTTTGTCTAACTCCTCTCTTCTTCCTCTTGAAAGTTTGTACGTTTGACCAATCTCTAGTTTTAACATGATTCTCTTCAACTAACAAATTCATCAACTCGTTTGCAAGTGGAATGCCATCAGGTGCAATATATTGGTTCTTGAGAAGCGTATTGACAATTGTTATTGCCCTAGGCTGCAATTAGACAAAAATAAGAAAATATTATTAAAACTATATATACATGAAAACTTAAATAATTATACATAAAGATGATTATAAACAATTACCAAACTTGTATCTCTGGATGAGCTTGCAACATTCGGGTCTGGATGTTGTTGTATAATGTACGGATGAGAGATCAAACGAAACCACTCCATGTACCCGTCAACACAGTCTGATGGGTCGTTTACAGGTGAGCCGGGATCAACCAAATGAATGGCATATTGCGTGAACATGACATCCATATCCTCAATAGTGGTCGAATTACCTATAATATCGCAAGGTGACAAAGGAATACTCTGTACATGTCCATACTGCCGCAGTACCCTGTCAGGAAGATGTGCATACATCTTGGAACCCCACCTGATCCAACCCCTGTATAAAGATGCCTCTTGAAACAGTCGGAAATCTCTGTGAGCAACATAAGGATTCCAACAAACCTGATCAACACTCAAATTATCAAGAGCTTTTCTGAAAGGAAGAACTAAGCCCTTATCTCTCTTCGGCTTCCATTTTTCTGATCGCGGTAGTTGTTCATTATAATTTGGTTGCAGTCTACAACACTCAGTGCATAAAGTAGGGAAGTGTTCATACACCCATGCCTGCAGATATAACAATACCAATCACACCTTAAGAATCAATTGTATACTTTATCTATAAAAACAAAGCAGCACACATAACAAAAGCCCTGAATAATAATTAACTATCTTAGTTGATGCTTCTATTCCTATAAATGAATTGGATTCTTTGTTGTGGCCAAATTATATGAAATGGTACTACTAGATTAATGGGCAAGAATAACAAGTCTTATATGAGTAAGTGTACCGGATATTAATGTACAAAAGAATATAACAAGAAAATTCATTGATACCTGTAGAAGGGTTAGGTAACCCGAAACTGTCTTGATGTGATCAAAGCTTGCATCGTGTAAACTGTCATACAAGTGTGCTAAGGCAGCAGCACCCCACGCATATCCTCCACAACTATCAAGGTCACAGAAACACTCCAAATATGAAACAGTTACCGAATGAACTCTTGTCAGTGAAGAGTGTGCACCCAACCAAATATAATAAAAAAGATCTCGCAGCTTCAACCCAACGTTGTTGGCGACAACGTCGTTTATACAAATCTAACAGCCACGAGTAACGAACTTGCGATGCATGTGTTACAACAAACTCAGCATGAGCGAATTGTATGGATACTCCAATTAGGTCGGATAATAGTGTTGCAGCTTGATCCTTATCAAAGACAGTGACATTGAAGAATGCCCCTGTGATAGGTAAGTGTAACAAAGAAGACACGTCATCCAAAGTAGCTTCCTACAAAGGAAGGAGTCCTGATCCGTCAATTAATTGTTGAACCTCATCATGATCAATAGTAGCTTCCTTAATCTTTTTACCATTGTTGAAGATCCTCAACGCCCCTCGGTCTTGAAATATATTCCGTGTATAAATACGATAAAATTTATTTGGAAACAAACAAAACAAATGAGAAATTTTGACAATTTTTGTATTGTCTTTGTATTTGTGTTACTTCATTTGTTTGATTTTTCATTTATTCAAGTTTTGGCTATTAAGAATGGATTCATTGTTTGGTTTTATTGGGCTGAACTGGTTTATAAATGCCTACATTATACTGCATATAATAGTGAAATCAAAAATTATTCTTTGTTTTGGGAAGGTTTAATTCAATTGGCAATACTAGACTGACTTGACACATTCACTAAGGTTAGCATTTGGATTCTAGTAGTTGTGTATGTGAACTTTAAATAACAAAAATATAGAAAAGATCGTGTTTGAAACATTGTAAACAAACAAAACAAATGAGAAAATTTGACAATAGATTACCTCTCCATTCCAAAGTCGACTGGCCACATGGTCTCCATATGTCTTTAGAACAGAAGTGTCAATGGGACCACTGGGATATCCGTCTACAACTCCTATGTCACAAACATCATCCAAATGGGGCTCTGCTTCATGATGGAGATCATTTGCTTCTTGATATGACCCCTGTAAAGGCCCCTGATCTATAGACATAACTGCTTGTGTGCTACCACGTCGACGTACAGATGCAGTAGGCCTAATACGCCCTTTTCCATCAGTAATAAATGTCCTCACCATGCCTGCATTAGAGTGATTTAAATCTACACGCAGGAGGCCTAACTCAGTATGCCAAACTCAGTTTGAATATAAATTGTTTGCGTAGCTATGCCAAACTCAGTTTGAATATAAACTCAGTTTTTATAATAATATGAATTTACGTAAACTCATTTGAATTAACTAAACTCAATTTCTATGCCAAACTCACATAAATTAACGAAACGCAAACTGAATTTATGTAGTTAACGCAAACTGAATTTACGTAGTTAACGCAAACTCAAATTGCACTTCATACCCAAACTCAATTTGCGGCAACCCTAAACCCAGAACAAAGGAGTAGTTACGAAACGGGTTACGCAATTTCAGTTCACATACGGTTCGCAAATTCAATTCACGGCAACCTTAAACCCAGATCGATCAGATGGAGATTGATAACGAAATCTACTCAGAGAAACTGAGAAACAAACCTTACTGTGTTAGGACCGGCAATGGACGACGACGGTGACTGATGGACCGGCGACGGTGACCGATGAACTGGCCGGCGACGATGACCGATGAACCTGCGATGCACTATGTTTATCGATAGAAATTTTCAGGGTGTGGGAATAGAGAGAGATGGACAGATCGTGAATAACAATTGGGTTTTTGGGGAAAAAAAATTATTTTAAGGGTATGCTAGCTGTACACTTATATTTTTTTTAAATAGTCATATTTATGTGGGTTTGTGACTTGTGAGAAAAGTGGTGGGCAAGTAATCAGATCAAGGCATGCTAGCTGTACCACGTATTGCACATATATATTACATGTTTATACATAAGGTTTTGTTTGATTTAATTTTAATTTTATTTGGTAGTGTTGTTAAATAAATTTTCCCGTATAAGCTAAAAGATTATTTCAGCATCTTGATTATTTAGATGTTAAGTATGATTAGAGATATTAATAATGATGAATTTTTCATAAATTTGCACTTTTAACTATCGTTCAAATCTATGACATTTCTGCAACTTTATGTTAATTGTATATTCTAGTCCACTATGTGTATCTTTAAGTTTCTCATATTTATCTTTAATCTAACTCTAAGTTATAAGATGTCTTAGTTTCATTTTGTACCCATCTAATTGGACTGTGGATCATGATTGTTTCATTTCTTTTCTATCAATTTTTTTCTCTCTAATTTTCTTGATTCCTTAATGATTTATATACAACTTATAATTTTTTTTAGAGGTACCGTTTCTAATTCCTTAATGATTTCTATATAGTTTATAAATTATTTTCTAGATGTATACTATTTGCTATTTTATTGGTTATTTGTCTCTCACAAATATTTCTCATAAGTTTGTGATTTTCTATCCTTTTCTTTACTTGAATTATTTATTTATTTAATTACGTATAATAATTATTTAAATCAATCTTATTTGGATATGTTGTATTTGAAATGTTTCCTCTAGGGTGCCAACTTGTGTACCTCCACAAGATTTGGGGGTATTTACTCCCATCTACTATAAAAAGTTTTGATCGATACATTTTTTTAATAAATACACCGTTAGATTGAAAGTTTATATTATATAGATCATTTGTGTAAAATTTCAGATAAATATAAAATCATTTGATATGCTATTGAGACACATAAAGATTAACGGTGTTTAAGAAATCACAAAAACTGTTAATTTTGATGCGTCTTAATAACATATCAAATGATTTTAGATTTGTCTAAAATTTTACACAAATGATCTATATGATATAAACTTTTAATCCAACAGTTTATTTTACAAAAATTTATATCGGTTAAAAAAAAATTAAGTCGTTGAGGGTAAATACCCCCAAATTTTGTAGGGGTAAACAAGAATAAACCTTCCTCTAGAGTTTATAGCATATTATCCAAATTGATTCAATTGAAACCAAATTATTAAAAATGTCATTATTAATTTAAATTTTATTGAAGGAGGTACCGTAAGATATTGTAAAGGTATATTTTATATCTAATTTATTTAAATTTTTATGCCATAATCTTCTTAAATTAGATTTGTGATAAATAAACTATCTTGTTTTGAGATTATAATTTGGTGAATGATTATTTTGCGTAGGAGTTGAAAATTGCATTAAGTTGTTGGTGTGGTATCTTGTTAAATTGAATTTGTTTCAAATGAATTTGTATGTATTGTGTGGTATCTTGATAGACTCTCGGATACATGAGATATTAAATAAATAGATATTTGAAAGTTTTATATATCCCCGACATTATACATGGTGATTAATATTTGGTTGTGTTTAAATTTGTTCTATCTTTCATATATTGCCCACTATTTACATTAAATGTGAGAAATTGCAATCATCTATCTTCCGCACGATAGTCTACTAAATTATTATTGCAAAGGTATGTTCACCGACTCTTGTAGTTTCAACTCAATTTAATTTATAGCTCTAACCAAACAGATATGATATTGGTAGTTGAATTATGAAACTTGTTTGTAGCCGTATAAATTTTCAAAAACAACTATTATGTAGTTCCTGAAGAACTCATATTATTCTATGTGAATTCCTAAATTCAAAAGGGTAGTTCTTGAAGAACTCAACATTATTCTATGTGAATTCCAGAAGAATTCAAAAGGGTTAATCACTTAAGGATTGATAATCAGAAGAATTTCAGACATGGTTCTTCGAGAATAAAAATTTAATAGCAAGCATCCTTGAAGGATTGTGTAACAAATTATTGAAAGCTCCAGAAGAGCTAATATATTATTACAAGGAGAACAAAATTTACTTTGAGAATATGCTATAGTGCAATTGAAGCATAAATTATTGTAAACCAGAAGTTTACAAATCATATTAAGTTTGGCAAGATCGGTTGGGTCATCCCGAATCTATTATGATGCGAAAAATGATATATATTGGAAATGTTTTGAAGAACCAGAAGTTGTTCAATCCAATAATTTATATTATTAGTTCCCAAATGAATTGAAAATTTGAGTCTCTCACAATTTGAGAATGTATATAAGGTGTTATTTGTACACCAATTACCATTTAGATATTTTATAACGTTAATCGATGAAACAACTAAATGGTTAAACAACTCACAGCCCGAAGTTTGTGAAATTGTTTTATGTAGAGCTCATTTGCTATATTTTCAGAAAGTATTTGATAAGTATCATACGTTGATAATGAATATCTTGCATTATATGCTAATTAAACAAAAATGGACCTGAAGATCCATTCTTTAGACACCTAAAGTTAAATGTGCGATTGATACTTATTAAATCATAACTTCAAAATTATACTTTGGGAACATTCGATCATTTATATTGAATTTTTGCTTCGCATCAAGCCAAAAAGTTATTATATGAAAGTCCTCCCCTTAATTTGCAAATGGGTTTATGTTTCAATTGCTCCAAGTAATACATTAAGATGAATTCTTAAAGAATATTGGGAAAATAAATTTGACATGAATCTTTATATATTATAAAGTATCTTGAGCTAAAAAATGGAGACTTGTTTACGGCCCAAAAGGCTTATTATATTATCAAGTGAGAAATTAGTTTCCCCAATATTAGAAAGAGAAGAAGCAGCTGAAAATTTGAACCAGAAGTTCAAATGAATCACTTGAATTGAATTACTATTATTGTCTCATCTTGATCCTCATATAAAGTAATTTGAACTATATATTCAAAAGATAAATCATTTGCAAAGTCTATGAAATATACTATCAGCTGCTAACGCTCCAATCAAAATTGCAAATGAATCTTAACCACCCTGAAGTGTGGTCGGCAAGTCGGTTCCAAAGATAAAAATCCTCAATCAAGAAAAAGAGCTAAAAAGAAAGATGCCCCAATTGAGGATATGAAAAGTGTAATTGACATAATTGATTTTTCAGTTCCAGAAGAACTTATCAGGTACCTGAAATTTATGAAAATATAGAGATCTCAACAAATTATATCATGAATGGAATATGAAGGAACCGAAAGGAAGTCAACGTTGACAATGTTTTTAAATATAATATAGCGCTATTTTTGATAAATGACAGCGAGGATCATGAACCAAAGTCTACTAAAGAATTTTGACAAAGTGAGAATTGGCCAAAATTGAGAAATTAGATTGAAGTATAATGAAACTCACTTTTCAAACAAAATGTTTGTAGACCTGTAGCTCATACACCTAAAAGGTGGGGAAATTATAATTATGTACAAATGAGAATGATGAAATTGTGAAATAAAAGGCACGATTTGTTGCTCAAGGATACACGTATTATTTTGGTCAATAAGATGTCTTGTAGCACAAGGAGAGCTCAATTTTCACATGATGAATGTTATTACAACTTGGTTATGGCTCATTTGATAGACATGATGATTATATGAAGGTCCTTGAAGGATCTCCTATTAAAAGTTCTAAATAGACTAAAGATATAGAGAAATATCTTGAGAAATCTTTATCTTGATCTGCAGATCAATCAATTAGCTAATTGAATATTGACAAATTATATCTATTGAGTACATGATGTTAGTGTCAAGAAAATATCAAATATTTCGGTCTTGAATATTTTAAATTTGCATGCATTTACTTAAATCTCATTTTGATTTATCACCAACCAAAATGCATTAGAAATAATGTGAAATATATGTTTTCACGATAGAGTTAAAGCAATTATTTTATGAATATTTGTTCGTCAAATTAACCATGCATGTAGATATATGCTATTTTTCTGATTCAGAATAGTCAACTCTCAAGTACGTGATTATGTACATATGTCAATATTGAGGCATCAACGTGATCTGAATCTCATTCAATAATTATCACTTCTACATATCGAGTTCAAATACCATCAATTCAAAGAAGAGGTCTTGAAGACAGTGATGACCACAAATCTCTATTAAAAGGAGGATTTTTATTCTTAATAGACGCTTCAAACAGGGGGAGAAAAACTGCATTCTTTTTCCCTTTGCCATGGTTTTTCCCACCGGGTTTTCCTGGAAAGGTTTTTAACGAGGCAGTTACCACTAAAATGATATTGTACTCTTTTTCCTTGATTTGGATTTTTTTTTCCCACCGGGTTTTTCCTAGTAAGGTTTTAATGAGGCATATCCTAGATGGACATCCAAGGGGGAGTGTTATGAATAATTAAGTTAGTGCTTTATTTAGTGTATGTCCATGCAATTCTTGATCTTCCATGTTCCTTATAAACTCCCACTAGTGAGTGGTCTTTAAGTGCTTGATCATTCACATGATTATTTGTGTCCTATAAATAGGACTATTGTATATGATGTAGACATACATGAATATAATAATACAAAGTTTCTTCTATCTCAATTCTTTATTCTATAGTATTAGATGTTTATTTCTAACAGTATCAAAATTTTATTTGATTTTTTTAATTTAACTATATTCAACTATTTTATCTAAATTTGTTAATTACTTTTATTATACTTACATGTAGTTAGTATTTTATGTCACTCTTAATTTTTATTAGACTTTTGGTACAAATTACTCCCTCCATCCTGAAATGTAAAGGAAAAAAATAACCTCACATATTAAGAAAACATATGAGAATTTGAAATATAGTTTTGTGGGATATTCATTGAAATAAGTTGTATAGGAAAGTATAAAACTATTTTTTATTGGTTATTGTTTATTGAGAAAATGAGAGAGAACGTAAATTAAATATAATTTGCATTCAATTTTAAGAGAATAAGAAAAAACACATTCTGAATCTCCATAAATGTCAAGAATCTTGATTCTCAAACTAATAGCTTCTTCAATACCTAGAATACAAGCTTCATATTCTGCTGTGTTGTTTGTACAATCAAAAAGCAACCTGGCTGTGAATGAGATATGACTACCCATGGGAGTAATAAGAACGGCACCAATTCCATTGCCATAAGCATTGACAGCTCCATCAAAAACCAAACCCCATCTTGATTTAGGATCAGGGCCTTCTCCAAATAATGGTTCATCACAATATTTCATCTTTAAGTACATGACATCTTCATCAGGAAAATCGAACTTGAGAGACTGATAGTCGTCAATTGGCTGGTGTGCCAAATAATCACCAAGAACATTTCCTTTTATCGCTTTCTAAGTGTCGTATTCAATGTCATATTCAGATAACAACATTTGCCAACGTGCAATCCTTCCTGTCAAGGCGGGTTTCTCAAAGATATAATTGATTGAATCCATTTTAGATATCAACCAAGTAGTATGATTAATCATGTATTGTCTGAGACGTTTGATAGCCCAAGCTAAGGCACAACAAGTCTTCTCAAGTATGAAGTAATGAGATTCACAATCTGTGAACTTCTTACTCAAGTAATAAATAGCATGTTCTTTCTTACCAGTCTCATCTTGTTGTCCAAGCACACAACCCATAGAATCATCTAACACAGTGAGATACATAATCAACAATCTTCCTTCAACAGGAGAAACCAGAATAGGAGATTCTAGCAGATACTCTTTAATGATGTCAAAAGCTTTCTGCAATTTTCCGTCCACACTATTTGAAATTCTTGCTACTAGATAGACAAACACTGTGAACAATGTAAGCACAACAGTCCGAGAGCGTGTCTAGCTCAGGGCAAATACACAATTAAAACGTGAATTAAAAGTAGCGGAAAAGTAAATAACACAATAGATTTGTTAACCAAGTTCGGCGCAACTACCCTAGTCTTGGGGATACCAATCTAGGAGTGAACTCACTATAATAGTTCTAGTGTAAGGACCAACGTAGCCACACTACTTGTCTTGCACCTAGACCCTACCCCGTGACACCCCTACCTAGGAACTCCTAGATATGAGACCTCATCTCAACTCCTAACCTAACAACACACTCAGCGTTGCTTTTTCTTTTCTTAATTCAATATGTTTTCTTTGGACAAGAGACACACTCTTCCGAAACAAAACTTACTCCGTACATAAAGGCTTAGGAGAAGTAACGATTATAACTCTAACGAACAGTCCTTCACTTGAATCAGGAAGATACAAGCAAGGCTCACAAACAAATAACAAATAACAAAGAAGACTAAACCTTAAATACACGCTTTGAGAACACACACGGTTTAACTTACTTTTTAGGGTCTGTCATTACATATATTTATACTACTAGGGTAGCACGGTTTTGGGCTTTAGACATCCCTTGGACGTTGTAAGGTCCAGGTCTAGAAACTTCTAGCACAAGAAATCTTCTTCAAAAATAAATCAATATCACCTTTTAAAATATATCTAGGCAAGACCGCCTTAGATACTTCTTCAGAAACGCGTCTTGGTCAGCAAGCAAGGTTAAAATAAAACTTCAAGAGAATCTTATAAAAGATTGCATAAAATAATAAAACGCGAGCTAACGCGAAGTAACTGATCACTTAATGTTGTTCCATATACTACAACATCTGACTAAACATTTATGATTTTAAGCAACTGACCACACATCTGGCTAATATATGTTTTTACAGAGAGTTGTGGATGTATTGATACACACCTGCTATGTATCGATACATATCAGTCCAAACTTAATTTTTCTGCTATCATTAAAGGATGTATCGATACACACTCTACTATGTATCGATACAATTCTGTTTAATTTGCCAATATTTTACTCTATATTGATTTCCATAAAAATAGCAACTTGGGTGATTATTATTGTAAGGTGTGAGAAACAAGTGAACAATAGAATTTTGATATAAATTGAAGGAGTTTAGGATCAAAGGGTTTTTTGGTTCCAAGTTCTTCATCTTCATTCAATCTTCAATCTCCAAATTGTTTATTCTTTTAATGGGTTCGATAATGGGTTTCATCTGACTGGTTGATAACGTCTATGGTGGATCATGTTTGATCGGTCTTTCGGATTGAATTGGAAGCAACGATTTCTCATCAAGGTTTTCATCAAGAATTGAGAGGTTTCAAGTTCTTGCGATGCTTCACATGTGCCAAAGGATCAGCCAGATAATCATTTGCAAGGGTCTTTGATCTTGAAGAACGGGGCAGTTTGGATTATCTCAATCAGAGGTTTGAGTCAAGGTTCGTGTGAAGGTTTCGCGCGCAAGGTTATTGGATTCTACGTCGAGAGTGAAGATTTATTCTTGGTACTTGAGTATTGTAAATCCATTGAACGCTTGTGCATATTGTAAATTTAATATTTTCTATAAAAGTCTCAATTCCAATTTCCGCATAATTGAGGGAGACGTACCAACCAAAGCGAGGATGAAGAAAGCTAGGGAACTCTCATATCACGTCTCGTGTGTTGTTTCTTTCCTTATCTCTTTTATTGTCTTCATAATTTGATTGATTTTATTGTGTGGAATTTGATCCAACATATCGCATACAAGGTGTTCGATCAAATTCCCAAATCAAAGCTCTGTTTGTGATATACTTAGACTTGACCATATAACTTGTAGAAAAAGTTTTAAAAAGATTAAACTTGATTATCTTGTATTGATTGATCATACCACACTTGGGTATATTCGATTTATTGTAATTGGTTCAAGGGTGTTATACGACTTTTCCTTTGGTCAAATTTTCGTGCGTTTAAATTTTTTAAAAACCACCGTTCGGTTTTTGAATCACTTATTCAACCCCCTTCTAAATGACTAGCCGTGTAGTCTAACCGATACATTTACGAAATACATTTTTAGTCAAAGGATTAAATTTCTAGGATGTAAATTTTTCTTTTTAATATAATGTTTCATAGTGTAATTTTTTTGTCTAATGAAATTCAATAAAATTGTTGTATTAGTGTGTGTGTGTGGGGGGGTTGCTAACTTCCTCCCACATGTTTTACTCACGCACCCCCCTCCCCCCCACAAATTAGTCACGCCCCCCCTCCCCCCAATTACTCAGCGCGTCCCCCAAGCCCCACCCCCCAATTGCTACGCTCGCCCCTTACCCACCCTTTTTTTTCTTAATTTTTTTTTAAAATTTTTATTTATTTTATTTAAATTACATTTGCTTTCATTTCTATTTTTTTGGTTATTTTTTTTAAAACCATTTTGTGGAGTCTTTTTTTAATTAATTAAATTTTAATTTATTGATTGAGGAAAATTTATAGAATATTATGTAAATTATCATAAATTATTACACCAAAACCATTTTGGGTGAAATGATTTTATAAATGATTACACCCAAACCATTTTTGGGGTGGAATGGTTTCATAAACTATTACATGTACTTAATTATGTAATATATATTTGAAACCACTAATATTGTTAAATGGTTTAATAGTTTCGATACCCAAAACCATTTTGGGGTGGAATGATTTCATAAATTATTACACCAAAACCATTTTGGGGGTGAAATGGTTTCATAAACTATTACATGTACTTAATTATGTAATAGATATTTGAAACCATTAATATTGTTAAATGGTTTCAAGATGTTATTAAGTGAAACTATTAGTATGGTTTAATGGTTTCGATATCCCAAAACTATTTTGGGGTGGAATGGTTTCATAAATTATTACACCAAAACCATTTTGGGGTGGAATGATTTCATAAACTATTACATGTACTTAATTATGTACTGTAATAGATATTTTAAACCATTAATATTGCTAAATGGTTTCAAGATGTTATAGAGTGAAACCATTAGTATGGTTTAATGGTTTCGATACACCAAAACCATTTTAGGGGTGGAATGGTTTAATAAATTATTACACCAAAACTATTTTGGGGTGGAATGCTTTCATAAATTATTACACCAAAACTATTTTGAGGTGGAATGGTTTCATAAACGATTACCTGTACTTAATTATGTAATAGATATTTGAAACCATTAATATTGTTAAATAGTTTCAAGATGTTATAGAGTGAAACCATTAGTATGGTTTAATGGTTTCGATACACCAAAACCATTTTGGGGTGGAATAGTTTAATAAATTATTACACCAAAACCATTTTGGGGGTGGAATGCTTTCATAAACTATTAGATGTAATTCATTATGTAATAGATATTAAAAACCACTAATATTGTTAAATGGTTTCAAGATGTTATAACGTGAAACCATTAATATGGTTTAATAGTTTCGTTACCCTAAAATAGAAAAAAATTTGAGTCAAATATTAAAACAAGATGTTATGGTTTCTAAAAAAAAGAACAATGAGATTATTATTGTTAAATTATTATTAGTAGGTCAAAATCATTTTTGCTCCACTTAATAATTTTTATGTTAATTGTCATAAATTAACCATAATTAAAATGCATGTTTTAAGATATATAACCATCGAAGATAGATTCTTATAATATGTACTTCAAATGAACAAAAAAAAACTAAAAAAAAAGTTAAAAAAAAACAGATAATAAAAAAAGGTTTAAAAAAAAGTTTAAAAAATTAAAAAAAGTTGGGAGGGGGGGTGTGGGTGGGGGGCGCGCATAGCAATGGGGGGTGAGGGCGCGCGCAGCAATTTTTGGTGCGCGGAGTAACTGGAGGGCGCGCATGAGTAATTGGAGGTGTGACGGGCGCACGAAACAAATTATGGAGGAAGCGCACAGTAATTTAGTGGGAGGAGGTTTGCTGACTTCCTTTCACATGGGAGGAAATTAGCAAACTCATATATATATAAAATAATTTCCCACACCCCAAAACTTTTTAGTTACACCCCAAATTTACCAAAGTACCCTTTAAAGGAAAAAAATTCCAAATCTATTTTGCAGATCAAACGCAAACGATAAACCCTTCAATCTCCATCACACTTCTGCAAATCGATTAAACGCAAACTGAATTTTCCAAAACCCTTTCTCCAGATCGATCGCCGCCGTTCCTGTACATCGATTTCTTCTCCATCACCGCTGTTCAGGTTCGTTTCTTCTCCATCGATTTCTGGGTTTAAGATTATCGTAAATTGATTTTACGGACCATATGTGAATTAAATTTGCGTACTCCTTTTCGTAACTACTCCTTTGCTCTGGGTTGAAGGTTGCCGCAGATTGAACTTGGGTATGAAGTGCAAATTGAGTTTGCGTTGTTACGGAAACTCAGTTTGCGTTAGCTACGTAAACTCAGTTTGCGTTTGAAACTTTTACATTCAACTATTATCCCAATGATCATGTACTATCTTGTAGTAATTTTGCTGTTTGTACGTAGAAATAATTATGACTGTATTGTTGAACCCTTTATTTTGCTTCTGTGTAAGTATGATTATCATGACTATTATCCCAATAATTATCCCAATTATGACTATCATCCCAATAATTATGTACTATCCCGAGTGTTGAACACTTTATTTTGCTTCTGTGTAAGTATCTTTTGTTTATGTCTAACTATATTGTTTTGCTCTTCTTCCAATTCAAGATTGGGTTCATGTATATATAGCTTCTGCATAAAAAGAGTTTTACTCCTACTTTAATTTTTAGAGTTTAGGAAGGAAGAAGTTGTTATGCTATCCTTCTCATCTTCATTTATATCGTAAAGATTATTTGTTGAATTTTTTTCGTCAAGTAGTCTTGTTTACTTTGTTTTAAATCATTGAATTTTCTGGTTTGGCATACTAAGTTAGGTCTACTGCGTGTAGTTTTAAATCATTCAAATGCAGGAATGGTGAGGACATTTGTTACTGATGGAAACGAGCGTGTTAGGCCTACTACATCTGTACGTCGACGTGGTAGCACACAAACAGCTACGTCTATAGATCAAGGGCCTTTACAGGGGTCATATCAAGAAGCAAATGATCTCCATCAGGAAGCAGAGCCCCATCTGGATGATGTTCGTGACATAGGAGTTGTAGACGAATATCCTGGTGGTCCCATTAACACTTCTGTTCTAAAGACATATGGAGACCATGTGGCCGGTCGACTTTGGAATGGAGAGGTAATCTATTGTCAAAATTTCTCATTTGTTTTGTTTGTTTCCAAATAAATTTTATCGTATTTATACACGGAATATATTTCAGGACCGAGGGGAGTTGAGGATCTTCAACAATGGTAAAAAGATTAAGGAAGCTACTATTGATCATGATGAGGTTCAACAATTAATTGAGGGATCAAGACCCCTTCCTTTGTTGGAATGCAGCTATAAGATGATTGACAAAGGGCTTATTTCAGCTTTTGTAAAGAGGTGGCACCAGGACACAAATAGTTTCCATCTTCCGGTTGGAGAAATGACCATTACTTTGGATGATGTGTCGTCTTTGTTACACTTACCTATAACAGGGGCATTCTTCAATGTCACTATCTTTGATAAGGATCAAGCTGCAACACTATTATCCGACCTATTGTGAGTATCCATACCATTCGCTAATGCTGAGTTTGTTGTAACAAATGCATCACAAGTTGATACATAATGTGGCTAACAATGTTGATACATGGTCGATGTCACTTTGTTTGCGTATTATGTAAGATATTCACAAGTGTGATGGATTCTGGATGTGCCCATAATATATCTTTGATCACATCAGAATCGTCCATCTTTCTATACCGATACACATATTTATCACATTCCATCAACGACATTAGATGTTGTATTTCGGTCCTGTTTCCTCTAATGGATGAACGATATGTTTGACGCGCATTATAAATCTGCTTGACAATAGTTAAACTTTTTTTATCATGATCCCTGAATGTCATCAATATATTGCGAGGTTTAACCATATTCTTTGTCATGTCGCCAAGCAAATTTTTTTCTTCATGAGATAATCGACCAAGAAAAGAATGACCGGTTAATTGTTTCGGCAATTCATGATTGTGCATACCATATTCGACATGGAGAGTCCATCCTTCATTATTCATTGATGGTATTCCTCTCAATCTAAATGGACACTCGCATTTTTGGGTGCACGCACCTCTCACAGGTTTCGGGTTCTTCCAAGGCCTATACTTTCCGCTTCTTTCACAAGCAAGAATTAGCTTTGTCCTTGTTCCAGGTTTTGCTGTGGCTGTTTCAGACCTATAAATCACAACAACACGACCATTTTCCTTCTCAACATTTCTAGTCCATTTCAATAAATCAGCACGTGTACCAAACACTTTCTCGGTAGTAAATACCGCCGTAGAATCTACTAATTGTGTTTCTTCATATTCCACTCCACTGCTAACTATGTCAACATTTTCTTCTTCGATGTCCATTTACTATAGAAATAAAAAAAAAAGTTAGATCCAGTAAAAATGCAAGTTGTGTTAGAACGCAAAAAATTCAGTAACCATACGTAAACTAAGTATGCATACCCCATGTAAACTAAGTTTGCGTACCCTAAGTAAACTCAGTTTGCGTACCATATGTAAACTCAATTTGCGTACCATATGTAAACTCAGTTTGCGGATTTCTTTTCAAACTAACCGCACGCAAATCTAATTAACACCGTACGTAAACTTGATTTACGTACCAATGTCAAATTAACTATGCAGACATACGTACGGTTTCTATAAATTGAAAATCGTATGAAATAAAATAAGAGAGAAGAATTTTATGCGATTTATTAGTGCAAAAGTATAAATTTTTACTAACCTATAGAATGAAATCTTAGTTGTAGTCTTCAAATTCGATCTTCAAGCTTTGATAGAGTTTTTATGATTTGAGAGAAAAACCATGGAAGAAGAGAAATAGAATGAAGAAGAAAAGAAGTTTTAGAAAAGGGCAATTCTGGTATTATAATAAAATTTTAATAAAATTTGGGTGTAACTAGGTTTTTTTGGGGTGTGGGAAGAAATTTACATATATATATTGACAAATATTAGTGTATACTTGAATTTCTTTTTCTTACTATGAACACATTCGTTGTCTAAGTAACAAACATTACCTTTACAAAATTTTCATTTTGTGATTGGTGGACGTTAAACGGTTGGATGGTGAAAATAATATTGGATTCATATTATAAGTGGCTAACATTAGTTCGCTGTCTAAATAACGAGATGATTCTTTTTAACATTTCCAGGGAAATAGTCATGCGTGAAAAACAATTTTTTTATTTGTAATTTTTTTTTATCAATATTTGTAATTTTTTTATTCGGTATAAACAATAAACAAATAAAGTTAAACTTTTCATCTTTTATTAGCCCAATACATTTGGTGTTTTGTGAACCTCGTCGTGCCGTCGTCTCCTTTCGTTTCCGCCGCGTGACCGACCACGTCTTCACTCTCCACTACGCGCCAGTAAGTTCTTCTTCAACTGCAATGTCAATATTTGATTTTTTCTGCGAATCTTCGATATTGTTTCTTCTTCACTGTAGTTTTTCTTTACTCTCAGCTATTGGATTGAATTGAAGTGATGGGTATATTATATACATATTCATTCCTTTGATGGGTATATAGTTACTCTTTTTGTGTAGGATTGAATTTTGCAAACAAGGTGTTTGTTGAAATGTCACACACAACACAGTGAATTTTTTTATGTTGGTTTTGAGTTGAACATGTTTCTAATGATTTTAACATGCTTATAAGTAGAGACTATAGAGTAAAGATTCATATGAATAGGCTTGTCTTTAAAGTGTTTAAAGGGTTGATTTAGTGTGCATTTAATTTGATTTAGAATGCACGGATGGAATCGTGACCTTGGCAAATTCGGCACTGGTTTGGTATTGTTTGATAGGCTAAATGGAATGTAATGTGCAATGTGTTTATGTTTATGTAGTTAAGTGGTGTTATTGGATGAGTTTCTGTATTAGTATAAAAATGACAATGTTATTTGACTATGACTAATGTAATTTTTTTCTCTAGTTCTAGCTCAAAGCATGTTCTCCAAGAGAAAAATTCAAACTTCCTTCTGCTACTACCTCAACAACAATCTCAACCTCCACATTTACACAAGACCTATATCCAGTCTCAAAGTAGTATGGCGCAAGGACCCATTACTAGACCAAGCCATAGAACAAGATAAACGCTTCAAGCAATGTGCCCGCGTTGTCAAAGAAGTTCTCAATGAACCAGGTCAAGTCATCCCTCTACGCTACCTAGAAAAACGCCGCCAAAGGATGAGACTCAAGGTTAAAATTGAAACCTTTTTGAATCAAAATCCTTTTTTGTTCGATGTCTATTACGATCGCATTAAACCCAAAACCGAACCTGTTAAATTTATCCGTGTCAGCAATCAGCTCCTTCAGTTTTTGGAGGAAGAGAAACAAATTTATAAGGAGAATGAACCGTTAATTGTTTCTAAGTTGTGTAAATTGTTGATGATGTCAAAGAATAAGGTTGTTAGTGCTGATAAATTGCTTCATGTGAAGAGGGAATTTGGTTTCCCTAATGATTTTTTAGTTGATTTGGTCCCTAGGTATCCGGAATATTTTAGGTTAACTGGTGAACCTGGAGAGGGAAAATCGTTTCTTGAGCTGGTTAATTGGAACCCTGAGTTTGCAAAATCTGTTATTGAGAAAAGGGCTGAAGAGGAAAGTAGGGTTACAGGGATTAGGGTTAGGCCTAGTTTCAATGTAAAGCTTCCTCCAGGGTTTGTGTTGAAGAAGGAGATGAGAGAGTGGATTAGGGATTGGATGGAGCTTGATTATGTATCGCCGTACGAGGATGTTTCACATTTAGAGCAAGCTTCAAGAGAGATGGAGAAAAGGTCTGTTGGGGTGTTCCACGAGTTGCTTTCTCTTTCGCTGTATAAGAGGATTCCAGTGCCAATTCTTGGAAAGTTTTGTGATGAATATAGGTTTTCGAATGCTTTTTCAAGCGTTTTTACAAGGCATTCGGGTATTTTCTATATGTCGTTGAAAGGTGGCATTGAAACTGCAATGCTGAGAGAAGCATATGAAGGGGAAAAGTTGATTGACATTGATCCCCTGCTTCAGATAAAAGAGCGATTTGCTGAGTTGCTGAAGGAGGGTTGGCGGCAAAGAGTGGAGCAGTTGAAGTTGAAACAAGAGAAAATTAAACAAGATATGGAACTTGTGGCCACAAGAGTTGGTGAATAATCATATGAAATTGGTATGTGGATATCTGAAGAGCTTTCAATTTGGAAATTTCTCTTGAGGTAAAAGCACGAACATTGTTAGTGACTCTTTACTTTTTTTGACTGTTATTCTTCCAATGCATGAATTGTTTTAGGAAAAATTGAATGGTTGCCTCTTAGTACCCTGTTACTGTAAAAGGCTTCAGTAATTTGTTTTTGGCTTGGCTTTATTATTTCAAGAGATCAAAGTTTTTGGTCCAATATTTATGTTCTTAAAATCAATTTGATGAGTGTACTCTAGGGTAGAGGAGGATTGCTTACTTGCATAGGTATTAATGATGAATCTAATTTTGAAATTATAGAATTCCTAGTATTACCTTGCATTCCTTAAAATGTTATAATTTAAATTTATAGAGTATTACTTGAAATTGTTGGAAGATGAGTGCCAATTTAATTTCAACTAACTCTGTTTTGTAGGAATGCACTTCGATCATAAACTTACCCATAACGATAAATTGGACTGTGTAACTATGCACGTTATCAACCTATGAAATAAATGCATGAAAAAATTACAGAAGTTAGGCTAGCATTGAAGGAGGTTGTGAATGGATTTAGTTTGCATTTGTCTAACTCATTGTGCTTTGGAATTTAGGAATTAAACATGGTGCTCCAAAATCCAAATAATCCTTTTGGCATCAGACCAATCTTACATTGAAGTTCAAATATGAAAAACACTGGATTTCTGGTGGAGACAATCTAATGTTGGATTTCCTCGTACTATTCGAACTGAAAGTAACACACACACTTAATGCAAATAATATGAAAGAAATGAGTTGCATTGTTGGATGATGACAAAGTTCTGCATCCAAATTATCTTAGAGCAGCAATGAAGTATTTGCTTTTGGAAACGCTGGAAACAAGCCTAATAAAGGTGTAAATAGCTTAAATTTGTCATGGTACCATGGATGTTAATTTAATGAGACTGTTGTACCCATCTGTAGTCTTACTGCTGTTTGAAGGTTCAAAATTTTTACAATTTGTTATTTTGAGCTGGTATGTATTATCAATGAGAAATATTTTTTGACAGACACGTGCACCGTATATATATTCGTTTTCAAATTGTTTTTTTTCTCTCTATCCTCGAGTGTTTGTTCTCACATCTCACGACTGATGTCCATACTCAATAGATTACAGTGTCGAGACTCGAGACGTAGGTTCATAAATAGTGGCCAAATAACACAGCTGATTATCAATTTTGATTTTACAATAGAATAAAGTTTGAAATCCTTATGCATGTTATTCAGTCAATCGCTGTTGAAGTTATTGGAACATTGAAGTACTCTGGAGTCTACACTTTGTATAGGATGTGATGCTGTGAGCAGCAGAAAAAAAGACCTGTTTTTTAAAGGCTACAATTTTATTTTATTTTATTTTTTTGTTGGATATTTGTGTTTCTTTAACTCTATATATGGTCTTATATATGGGACTGTTTTCTTGAAAAATCCTTCAGTTGGTTTCCACTCATGTAAAATATACATGTTAATAATATGCACTTATTAATCTGATACAACCTTTTCCTCACTTATCCACATTGTTAAAAGAGTTGTTCAGGAACAATGTTGGTGACTTGAACCCTCATTTAGAATAGTTTGTGCTTACCTACAAAGTTATCATACAAAATGGATGAAAAATGCAAGCAGCAGGGCCTAACCTCATTCTCTTGGTAGGTATGTAGTTACATTTTATATATTAGTAATTCACTTCATAAACAACATACTGGAAATAATTTAATGAATTTGCAAGTATTTAAGCAATTCTACAAAGCACTTTAATGTTCAAATGTTAACCGCATAAGAGGGGGAAACTAGAGAGAAACACAACATGAAGATATTCAATATTTTTAATTCAGTAACTTTGGTTCTCACATTTCTTGCATTTGTGCCGAAAATTTCAAGCGAGATCCGGCCACCAGTGATTCATCTACCACCACCATCCTCTCGCCCGCTTTGTGCACCTCAACTAGCACTAGTAAGCTACGCGTGTGGAATGATGTCTTTCGCTCCAGAATCACCGGCTTCTCCAATCCCACCTCCACCCTCTTCACCCCCCGACAACGACGAGGGACATCTGAGTCACCGCCATGATACCTCACAAGAAGATAATTGTTGCCGGTGGGCTAAAGAAATCGACAGCCGATGCGTGTGTGAGATTTTACTTAGACTGCCTCCTTTCCTTACAAGACCTTTGCATCAATACAATGTTGTCATTGGAGAATCTTGTAATGTCACATACTCGTGTGGTGGACCAATATGATGGGTAAAATTACAAATGGTGATGCTACAAAAATGAAAATGAATCTGATGTTGTGTTTGGTATTATGGGTTGAAGAAGTTGTGGTTATCTTTTATGATTCCTAGCCTTGTTATTTACCTAGCTGTTGTTAATTGTTTGACTTGGATTTCCAATTGTTGTTCGGTCAGAGGTTGGAAAAACAAAGTGAGCTGTAGCAATCACATAAAAAAAAAATACATAGTTGTAGGCTTTGTAACATGGTGGAAGTATATTTATTTTTATATAAAAAACTATATTTACTTTCTGAAATTCATATTTAATATGGAGTATATGGACAGAACATGAACTTATTATGTCATTTTAGACTTTTTCTAATAAAGTTTAAATATCATAATGCTATAAAGATATTGGCCCTTATGTAAACATTTCTGATGAATTAAAAAAAATTAAAGAGAGCTGCTATGATACTTAATTTTTAGGATTAATATCCTTTTACTCTGTGAAATACACGAAAATTGCTTTATCCTTTTGTAATATAAGATTATGTGATTTACTCTCTTTGACTCAATCAGCCATAATTTTCTAGTATAATTTGCGACGGTTATATTATAGTTTTGCGACGGTTTAAAACTCTCGCTAAAATTATATTTTGCGGCGGTTATATTATAATTGACTGAGTAAAAGGCAATTAAGTATTTCTCAAAACTAAAAAATATTTTTATTTATTTAAAAAATTTGGTATCTGATCCAAGAACCGACCTATTAATTGGTTATTTATCATGATATCTCTATATGCAAACCTTTTCAGCTTGGTACATCATCATTAGTTCATGGCTATTGCCATATTGCTAGGGGTTTACGCTGTTCATAAAAAATCGATTAAATCAATGAACTAAATCAAATCAAACTGAAAAATTAACCGATATATTTATTTTAGATTTTGAGTGTATTGTATTCATTTATTTAATTTGAAGTTGTTTAAAAAATAGAGGACATGTAATAGTTTATATGAAGAAAAAAAAAAAGCATTTTAAACTGATTAACCAAACTAAATTAAACCAAACCGGTTAGTTTGGTTCGGTTTTGTTTATGAAAAACCCAAAAACCAAACCGAACCAATGGAGTGTTGATTAGTTCGGACATTTTCTCGACTAAAATCCGATTCAAACAGTTTAAATCACACCCCCGACATATTGTGAAAAGCTCTTTCTATGCTACTGTAAATTTTATTTCCACTACTATTATCAAATGCAAGTTCACAAAATAAAACTCTCTTTTTGTAGGTTATAGGGAGGTTGGGTACTTCACTTTTTTTTTCTTCTTTATGTGAACAAATCAGTATAAAAAAGTTGTTAACATTAAGTGTATGTATATATATATATATATATAAAACAAAATAAATAGTTTTGTCAAAAAATAAATAAATAAATAAATAAATAATATGGACCATTGACCCATCATAAAAGTGAAAAGGAAAGAATAAAAAAAGTGTACATATATATCTCCTTTCTTATATATGAGTGGCACCTATTTATGGTATTGGATACATCATCAATATTCTTTTGAAAGCCTTAAAGATAGGGGACATATGCGGAGAAAAGATCGATGCAAGTGCTTATAAAATAAAATTATACAGTAAAATATCTATAAATTAAAAGAGTCAGGATTGAAGAAATTTATTAATTTAGAGAGTTATTAATTTATCGATAAATTAATAAGTATTAATTTAAAGAGTTTTTAATGACTTGTAAATCAATAATAACTTTAATAATATGTATTAGAAATCAATAATAATTTTTGATGTAAACAAGAGGAACAAATGAGTTCAATGTATTCTTAAGCAAGTTTGCCGTATATAAATTACATGAATGTGATAGAGTATTAACATCATATCTCACAAGTTTGCCATATTATTAATTTATGATTTTCTTGGGACCGAAAATTACAAAAGGATCTCCCAAAAAATTATTATCTTATTATTTTATCGAATTTTTCAATTTTTTACACTGACTCAAGTCGGGACTGAACAACTTTATTATTTTACTGTAGTATTACATGAGACAATTATGGACTAAAGTCTTAATGTTATATTTTAGTCTCAATTTATCTTGTACTATAAATAGTCTTTAAATATATTTTCTTTTCTTAATAAAATAAGAGTAAAAATATATTTATTTTTTTTTTGACAAAAAGGTAAAAAATATTTAACTTATCATTTTTTGTTGTTTCTTAATCAACGTGTATAACTTTAAAAAGACAACAATTTCGGGATGAAGAAAGTATTTTTTAGCAGAACAATCTTAAATTTAAACATTATACAACTAAAATTATTACATCATGTTCCATATTTTTTAACGATCAATATTAACGGTTTATGAGTTTTTATTAAATACTATTAATCTAATTAAATGCATACTAGTATATAATAAAATCTAATTAAATAACTCTGGAAAAAACTCTGTTTCTATTCTAAAAATTCTACATTGAAAGAGATCCCATGATCATGATGATACATTTTTTGTAAGCATATTTTTGGTGACAAGTACTCCCTCAAGATTTGAGGGTATTTACCTCTAATCATTATAAAAAGTTTTAAGCGGTGTAAATTTTTATAAAATATACTGTTGGATTGAAAATTTATATCATATAGATTATTTGTGTAAAATTTCATACAAATTTAAAATCATTTGATATATTATTGAGACACATAAAGATTAACGGTGTTTAAGAAATCACAGAAATTGTAAATTATGAAGCATCTCAATAACATATCAAATGATTTTAGATTTGTCTGAAATTTTACACAAATGATCTATATGATATAAACTCTTAATCCAATCGTGTATTTTATAAAAATTCATATCAGTTAATTTTTTTTAAAGTATTAGAGGTAAATATTACCAAATTTTGAGGGGTAGACAAGAAAAAACCACAATTTTTTATTTTTTATTTTCTCAAAACTGTCCTTACTTTACACCCTCAAGCAAAAATGGAACAATATATTATTTGATTATTATTTTATATATAAATTCTGAGCTGAACAAAATTTTCATCATCTTCTTCTAACATGTTGCAGCAGCCATAAGATCATTCTGAGAAATTGGCACTCTAAGATTTGAAGAAGAATTCACAACTTTAGCTGAATTTCTTGAGTTATATAAAAATTGTGCCACAATCATAGCACTAGGTTCTGCAATAATCTTCTTCCATGTTTCATCAGCTTCTTTTCCATGCTTCTTAAAAACAGGTGTAGCATCTAATCGATGAATTTCCCATCTTTTAACATTCTTAAGCCAACGAATCTTTCCCAGCTGTTTCCTAGCTAATTTCCATGTATTTATCTTCATTTCACTCAAACCTTTTTCAAGCAACATTTTCTTTGTTTTGTCGTCCACAAAACTTCCTTTTCGAAAATACTCATCGAATTCGGGTACACCAATGGCTTTTCGTATCCCTTTTGAGTAATCTCCATTCGGATTATAAAAAGGTCGCAACTCATTAACCATTCCAGTATTGAACATTTGATCAACGCGTTGATCTATGTACGAACGAAGAGTTGGCATGGAGACATCGACCCAGATACAACAAAAGTTGTACCTCGATCGAAAATTATAGTCGTCATCATCAACTAAGGCTTCGAGGTAGGAATTGGACCCGCCAACAATGATCGGAAGATGTTCGCGGCCCGTGATTGAATCAATGGCCGAGGTTGATTTTTCGCGAAAATCGTTGGATGTGAACTCTATGTTGGGGTTATGTGTGCCTAGTAAATGGTGTGGTATTCCTTTTTGTTCTTCTTTGGTGATTTTGTTTGTTACTATGTCTAGACCTTCATAGATTTGAATTTTGTCTGAATTGATTATTTCTGATGGGAAAAAATTTGCTAAGTCAAATGAAAGCTTTGACTTTCCTGTTCCTGTTGCTCCCATCACCAACACTACATTTTCCTTTTGAATTTGTCTCATATTCAATTTTTGGCCACTACATGGAACATTGCTTATTAAGGGTTGTCTAATTAATCTACACATAGACATTGACATGCTCATGATGATCGCGACGACGCGACGACGACAATCAAAAACCAATTCAAAGAACGAGAAGAAAAATATTAGGGAAGAATATTTCGGAAACGATTAGTACAAACTCGATGAGGGTGGGAAATTTTTGATTTAAATAACAACTAATATACTAATATTTGTCGATAAAAAAATTGATAGGAAGGTGATTTATATGTTTTTTTTTGTTGAGGATGGTGATTGTGAAGAGCTAAGGTTGCACAAGTTGTGCTGTGCTAATTCTTGCTTATTAGGAAATGTGACTATGAATTGGAGATGACACAATTTGGCTCAAATCGATTTTAGTAGCTATTAGCACGTTTTGATGCTCACAAACAAGAAGAACTCAAGTGGTAATTCTAAATATTGAAGACAAGAGAAGAGTGTTGTCAAATATTTATAGCATAGGAAAGTCGAAAGAGGTCAAAAGTATCACTATTTTGCTTCTCCTTTTCTTTTGTTTTATGAGAATTTACTATATGCTTCTCTTTTTCTTCTTTTTTCTATAAAAAAAAAAAAACTGAATCAATAAATAAGTTATCGGTTTCAAGTGGTTAATAAATTTCACGAAATAATAAATTTCAAAAAAATCTGAATTTAATTTTTGAGTAAAATAATTTTTACTCAGATTTTACTTACTTTGAGGTTGAACTCTCGATTATTAACTCCCATTTTTCATAGGAAACGTCGGGTTAATCCCAAAGAATAAAACTTAGATAAATGAATTTCAAGAGTTAATTAGGACTACGCAGTCGTGAATGCCAACTAAAATACTTACATATTATTCAACAACAAGAATAAAAGTTTTTACACTGCAGTATGAGTATTTTTTAGTGTTTAATTCACATTTGACAAGAAAATATAAAAGTCAATTTTTTACCAATTAAAATGATATCGTTGGCGTCTCATGAGCGTAATTCAGTTGGTAAAACATTTACACGTAAAATATATGAATTAGAGTTCAAACTTGATATGCTCACTTATTGATTTTTATATGTGAAATTTTAATCAATATGTTACATGACCAAAAAAAACATGATATTGTTGGCTATTATATAATAAATTAAGTTGGGTATAGAAATTATTGATGATTGTCAACTAGAAAGGAAGGTAGTGGCCATGTCAAATATTCTGTTAATATAAGTACTTTATGCCATAACAAATGTTGATGATGGTCCACTGCAGGCTCAAAGAAGCTAGCTAGCTCTTCAAATAACTCAAGCTCATAATTTATTTTTTGGTTTTGAGAAAACAGTGGGCACGGTAGGTTCTATACTTTTAGTGGATTATATGTCAAAAGTGGCAAATTGCATATAGAATATATAGACCATGATATGATGGTCTATTCTTATTATTCCCTAATGTTTGTTTGTTTCTTTCTTATTTTGTATGTTTGCGTGTGTTTCTTAAAACTCTATATCTGATCAAAATATCGACTAATTTGAAAGAGTTTAATTATACCGTTCATTTGTATAAGTTTTTTTTAAAATCAAAATGAAGTTTTGTATACACTAATTCTTCAAAATTGACACCAGAGCAAATCGAATTTGAGATCTTAAGAGAAGCGACAAGTCTCATGTCAATACCACTAAACCAAATCCAAATGGGTTATATATATGTGTGTTTTATATATATATTTTTTTTCCCTTGGCATTGGGTGTAGCATTGTCATTTAGTGATTAGAAAATAGTTTTTCCACTCATCCTGTCTCATAAGATAGGGTAAAATATTCTCTTGCTTTATATAAAGAAAAATATTTGAATTCATACTGAACTTTTATATATTGTTTTAGACATCTTTGAATTTCTAATCTCATTTTAAAATTAAATGTACAACACCAAACATTATAAAATAAAAGTGAACACATTAAAATCCTTATTTTACATGAAAATGTGTTTGCAACAAGGCTGTATATACTACTATAGTGTATGCAACTGTGGACAAAATATTTGTCAATGATTTAAAGAATAGGAATTTAACTTTATTTTTAGTCAAATTGGTAGCTAAGGTGACTTATGACGTCATGGTTGACTCAACCAAAAAGTTTCATTCTTGCTGGATGAAACAAACTTTCCTCTTCCGCTTGAATTTCAATAAATGGTCATCTCCTAATCTCCTTGTGATTATAATTTTGGTTGTTATTGATATTTATGTTGGATTTTTTTTTTCGATAAGCAAAATATAAAATATCGAACTATAGAATAAGACTTTTTGATTTATCTTTTGATATGAGTATCGTGGATGGATGAGATGAGTTGAGGTGCATAGATAGCACGTAGGGGTGTACGTAGGTCGGATTGAGTTGAATTTGTCCAAAATTAAAACCTGAATCACTTAAAGTAATATAGGTTGAATTTAATAAAATAACTACTTACTTTTTTAATATTGGGTTGGATTTGGTAAACTCACTAATTTTCGGATTGAGTTGGGCGGGTTAGTGGGTTACCCAAATTAATTTTTATTTCTTATATTAAATTATTATATCATGAATCATCGTATTTTTTCTCCTTAAAAATTACTCAACCTTTTTATTTTCTTAAAAGATAGTGTAACCTTTTTAAATTATTTTTTAGCACCATAAAATGATAATATCATCTTTTTTCTTCAAAAATAATACACTTTCAATTCATTGTTTTCAAAGAATTATATTTTGCTTGCATCATTATTTTTAAATAACATAAAGAAGTCAAAAGATAAAAATTTAGCGAAAATAATAAGAGAATGCATTGAAAGTGTAAAGTACTTAAAACTAATGCGTTTTTCGTTTGATATATACATGCATACAAGTTGTTTTGGAAATTTCAATATTGGACCTTTTAATTTTCATTTTTAATGATCAAATGATAAAAAAAAATTATGTTTATATAAAATATTTAAAAAAATCATAAAACTACTAATGAAATGAGTCAGTGGATTTTAGAGGTTGAGTCTGGTTTTACCCGAACCCAATTTTTAATGGATTTTTCTTTCAAATCCATATTCATCCAATTTTTCGACCCAATCAACTTTTTTGGATTGGATTGAGTAGGTTTAATCAGATCAAGTGAATTTGTCCAACTCATGTATACTCCTAGATAGAAGGGTCAGTCCAATGGTAAAACAATTCAGTAAGAGTTTTAGACCCTCAAAAACAAATTATTATGAAAAAAGACTTTTTTTAAGTCATAAACTAAGAAAGCTTAAAAATAAACATATAGACCTTTTAGAATATTTTTTTTATAAAAATGATACAATAACTTTGTAATTTTTCAAGAAATTTTAAATAAAATTTGTTTGATATACCATAGAGAAAAAACCTCACATTATAGTTTGTTGCTTTAAGCCTCATTAAATGTTGGGTCAACCTTAATATATAGAGGTGAATGAAGGTGTGCCAACGTTTATTTTCTTAAAAGCACAAATAAGAATTATGATCTTCTCTATTTCTAAAAATAAATGAAGAGTTTCATTTCGAAAGAGATAGATGCTAACAAGTTTAAATTATTTTAAAAAATATTTAAGGATAATATGAGAGTCACTTGATTGTAAAACTCAATACTTATTTTTTGTGTTTATCTTTCATTAAATGAAATCCTTCATTTATTTTAAGAAATAGATAAAGGGTCGTCCTAACTCACTCAAAGAACATGTTTGAGGGTTTTGGGAAGTATGTTAATTAGAAGTCTTGAAAAATAAATCAAAAAAGATCTTATATGTTAATATTTACATATATATATATATATATTATTAAAAAATATGATTAAAACATAATAAATAAATAGTACAATTTAGTCTAACATAATCTTATATTTAAAGACCGTGTGGTCTTCGTATATTTGGAAAAGATATTTGTCATTGCTTTGGGAAGATTTGGTTGACATACAGGAGGTGTCGTTCTATTATACTAACGAATTAGAGACTAATTTCTTTAAATTATAAAAATATTAAAGTCTAATTTAAATTTTATTTTTGTTGGAGATTAAATTGGGTCGACTAAAAATTATCAAGAAGAAAAATGAGTTTGAATCAATCTTTTATCTCAACATCTTTCTTCTCCAAACAACTATGAATTTCACAACCATGACAATTACACAATAAAATATGTTAGTAAAGGATGTTAAATTTATCAATTTCTTCAACAACAAAAAAAATGGCACTAATTAATTAACTCAATCTTTTAAAATTAGAACCGCCTGAGGCAATTTGTATTAAAATAATAAAAATAAAATAAAAATAAAAATTAACTTAACAAATTTCAGTATTATTATCTGTGCATCACTACGTAATGTCCATATCATTTGATTAATTGATTTATTTATGGGCATATATATCATGTGTTTTGGTATCATATATAGTGACCAAATCAATTAGTGCCCCGTATTTTGAAATTCTTCCGTATAATATAATTGCATAGAAACAAAAAGATGATGTGACTGTGAAATAAAACCATGACCTAATCGAAATGCATTTGTTCTCATGAACTGTAAGGAAAAGTACTTGATAACTTTTTAAGATTGACACTGACATTGTGTTTTTGTAATTTCGTGCAAGAGAATGAAAGTTACAGTGAACTAATATATTTTATAATATTGATACGAAGTTTTCACCGCAGTTAACGATGATTAATCTCTGTCAGTAAACTTATGAGATACGCAAGGTGAATTCTCCTCTTTCAACCGAATTTTCGGCATACGTATGAGCCATAAATTGAACCCCTTACCACATGCTTAAGCGGACCAAGACCCTTACCACATAGACCAATTCATTTTTATTGACTAAAACAAAGATATTCATTCATTCAAATTTGTAAATTACATCAATCGACATCATAACATATTCAAATTCGTTAAAAACTGAAAAGGATAAATCGGGCAAACAATCTCACTCCATCCGAGTTAATTGCATAACACGGTCAAATGATAAAGTCTACAATTGATTTGATAAAATATAAATATTCGGAGTAATCCTGCTTCTGAATCTGCAATGTTGAAGACGCTGAAGTCATTGAATCTGCTCTGAATTTGAATTGAAGCAAATCTGCAAATCTGAAACAAAACAACCGTACACGAAGACGGTAAAACAAACACCGTACAAAGACGGGAAATCAAACAACTCCACACTACGGGAATAGAACAACACCAGAAGAAACTCAAACAAAACTTAAAAATATGTGAAAAAACTTATTTAAATATAAAGAAACTAAAAAAGATCAAGATGAGTGATTTTGGATCAAAGAAGAAAGAAGAAAAAGAGAGGAGAAAGAAGAAAAAAAATAGGGTTTATATGAGAGAGGTGGCTACAAATAAAATTAATAATATGAATTTATATTGCACATATGTAATATTTGTTCCCAATAGAATTTAAATTTATTCGTGGAGAATAATTGGATAAATGAGAGAACATAAGATTCACAGTTAGGGTTGATTGGTGAAAGAAATATTTTGAGGTGAAAGTCAAAATCCTACGCGAAGATGATCCGCGTTGAAAAAAGAGGGTATACCTGCTAAAAACACTCTGACGTAAAAAACACTCTGACGTCTAAATCAGTATAAACATGAGTTGGATGTGGAGGTTCACGATAGAGTAAAGAATCCCTTGTGAAGTTATGAGTTTGATTATATATATATAATAGACCAATGAATATAGTATTGAACCAATGGACATGGTATTATTATATTGACTTAGTCCAACCAAAAGTTTAGTCCAAAATAAATCTAATCTAAATATCAAATAGAATATTGAATTTTGTTTTGGACATGCAACATTGTTAAATTTTTTAAGGAGGATTTACCTCATCTATTTAATTTCTATAAGATTCGAAAGATTAATTTTGTAAAGTTATAGTTCTAATTGATCCAACTTAAAGGCCATTGTAATTCACCGCATACACCATATTTTATTTTTTTATATTCCCCCATTATACAGCTACAATGAATTGATTCTAACTTCACTTTCAATGTGCAGTCCAAATAGATAATAATCTGTTTTAATTTGTCCGATAAATATATAACAATATATTTTATTTTTGTGGTACATAGCAATATTTATTACTCTCTCCGTACCAAAATATAAGTCGTTTTGACCATATTACACAAATTAAGAAATATAATCAATGTTGTATGGAAAAGATAAATTATGTGTTAATTTACAAAATTGTCCTTCATTGATGGTATGAAAAAGATAAATAGAAGAAGTAAAAGAAGAAAAAGTAATAAATAGTTAAAGGTATAAAAAGAAAAACATTATTAATTGTTTCATTGGTAATGTAAAACAACTTATATTTTGGTATAAATTTTTTTTTTCAAAACGACTTATATTTTAATAATGAGGTAGGTAGTATTGTTAGTGAGTCCAATTTAAGGTTGACATTGATAGGGTGATCTTACAACACGATATGGAATCCACTTTTCTTGATATGGCTTTGGCTTGTGGGACACTAATAATAATTGTACGGAGGGTTTCATTTTACTTTCTGTTTTTGGAACGAAACAGTTATATAACTAATTTTAGAATGATTTTACATCCAATAAAAAATCATCTATATGTTATGTTATATAACTAATTTTAAAATATATTTTGTAATTTAGGGAAATACGAAAATATTTATTAGATACTTACAAGATCGTGTAATTGACAATGTGTCAGAGTGAAAGATCTTCAACGGATACATAGAATTATTGAGATTGATTATATAACTAAAAATTTGTACAGTTGCTCTAGCAAATATATGAGATGAAATTCAAATAGTAATTGAAGATGAATAGAATTTCAAGATGAATAAGTGGATATATCTGAATTCGAACTCTAATCTATATATTTTACGTGTAATATCACCATCATGATACGTATTACACAAGGACAATATACGAGTTTTTTTTTTATATGATTCAAACCACTCATAATAATGCAACTTATACAAGGACAATATAAGAGACTTCTACTCTTCACTACTTTGACATGATTCAAACCACTCATAATATTGCAAACAATAAACAATATACTACCAGGGAAAAATGTTTACAATTAAAAAGTGTGAAAAATATATTTCGCATTGCAAATTATAGAGGTGCTATTATTCTCAAACAAAACTAATTAATAATAAATTTAATTGAGTGCTAGGAATCTCTAAAATTTAAAGTAATCTAAAATTTTAAATGATAAAATTCCACTGCTTTGTTATGGACGTAACATCATATAGATGAGACAAGTAAATTAACTATTGTATTATTGATATTCTTCTTTATTAATTAGTGGGTACAAAATTAGAATTAGAACTTTTTTTGTTAATATACAGAATATATAGTACATATTCCGTGCTCAATTTGCCAAGATTAATTGAATGTATGTATAATGTAGGTTTCATGGAACCAACCATGAACCTAATTTGAGACGATATTCCACCTATATTGCATTGTATGAAACATAGCTATTAAAATTTGAGAAGAAAATATGTACAAAAAGAAATTGAGAAGAAAAATATTCAAAAATTCAACTGTGATTATGTCCCACCACTGCTTCATAAATGATAGTACAAGTATTTGAGATATAAAAAGTGACTAGTGTGGGAGTCTATGCGAAAAAATGTGATTGTAAGAGTTATAAAAGAAAAAGATAGATAGTTTATTTTTTTAATAATAATATTTTTGGATAGACTATTTTTCCAATTTAATTTATTAGTGAGAAAAATATATTTATTGTTTTATAATTGGAATATATTTTTTTTGGTTATCAAAATTGGAATAAGTTACGTACTAGTATAAAGTATATAATTATTGTTTTATAATTTATCTATAAAAAATTTAGATTTAATTATACATTTGGTCTCATAGATTTATTTTAAGTTGGTCTATTACGTTTTAAACGTTTCATATTGATCATTTACGTTTATTTTAAGTTTTAATTTGATCATTTTCGTCAATTTTGTCACATGTAGCAGGCAAATTGCATATGTGGAAAGACACGTGTGGACACTTGGACACGTGTGCCATTAAAACAGTGTTAGTAACAAAATTAATGGAAATGATCAAAATAAAACTTAAAATAAACGTAAGAGACAAATATGAAATATTTAAAACATAAAGGATTAACGTGAAACTAAAAATAAACGTATGAGACCAAATATATAATTAATGCACTAAATTATTGAAACATAAGTCCGCTTACATTTGTCTTTATTGAATTTTAATAGTATTTGTACATTTGTATAATTTTGCACTTTGAAGGAAATTAAAAAATAGTATTTGGTGGTTGTTTCATTCATAAATAGATACTAATTTGTTTTAAAAAGTCTTGTATGTTTTTACAGTTTTTTTATAGGCTAGCACATTATGTGTTAGATATTGTTGGTGGTAGTGAAACTAAACGGAGAATTTTTTTATAACCAATTATAAATATGAAATAACACAGTAATTTTAACGTATCTAAAGAGAATTTGTTGGATACATAAGGTGAATTTTTTCATCTCAACTGATTTTTTTTCATATGCAAGAACCAGACACCGAACCACTAACTAAAATTCCGACCACTTGTTTAAAATATCCGAATCCCTCCCTTATTACCGCTTGTATTTTTCACATGTTTTTTTTAGTTTTAACCACCCGTTTAATCTGGTTCGGGAGTTAGTTCTAGCGTATTATTCGCATGTTGGTATAAATAGACTAATGTTTTCTGCTTTTAAATTTGTCATTGGGTTTATTTTTCTTCTGTAAAACAAATATGGATATGCAGATGTTTTCTCATACACTAGAATGACCTTAAATCTTGATTTAATATGAAATCTCTTGATACATAACAAAAAAATAATATGCACTCAATGAAAATCCACATTTGGATATTCCTTTTATAAATAAATAAATTAACATAGTCCAAAAGTTTTACCTCAACTGACATGAAATGCCAAAATTGCTAAACTAGAAGTTCATGACCGGGTTTGGACCCCGGTCCCTCCACTAAAAAGATTAACATGTGAAATATTTTCATAAGTCTTGTCTCAAAACCAATCAAAGGAGTCATAAACCAAACAAATCCCAAGACAGAATCAGTAACACACCACCTCATAGTACAAAAGATTTCCAAAGAGATGTATCTTTGTTAGAAAATGAAAAACAAAAACAACTAAGCCAATGTCAAACTATGTCAATTTGGTTCTCAAACCATGTGTGCACCTCTAGAAATGATCCAAATAGAAAATAAATATCACACATAATGGAGAATTAAAATAAATAGTTAGCTAGCTTGGTTCCATAGCTGTATAGCATGGTTCAAGTCATCAACCAGAGCAATAGGCAGCAAAAATAGACCTTTGTTTTCAAGTAGCTGACTTGCTGCAGCTGGATCTTCTTCAAGTAGTTTTCCCATTATCTCTTCAAGTGGCTCATTCAGCATTTGTTCTTTGATATAATGGCCATAACCCTGTAAATAAAGGAATTAAGATGATTCAGCAAGTCTAGCTCAAAAGAGTAATAAAGATACAAAAAACGCAAACAATGAACACGTGATATTTGGTGACAAAGTTTGGTAGATTGTGCCTACGTCTATGACTGCAGAGAGACCGTTGTTCTTTTCTATTATTTTAAGCTTAGAGTTTACAATGTACAATTTGTATTTAAATACTACGGTCTAGACTAAAACATTACGTCTGAATCGTATCAATAAACCACTTATAAGTAACTATGAGTCGTAAGTCGTAACAAACTATTTGGTAGAACCATTATTTGGTCAAGCACATGAATTCTCAGTGATGCAATATACATATCTACTGAATTTAAGAAAAGATGTGTACCTCATGGTAAACTAGTGGTATAGCATTTGAATCATCTTGTAATTTACTTCCACTTAGTTCCTACAAAAGAACAATTTTCTTAGCTATCGTAGAAATGCAGAATGTGTATTTGCAATTGATGACAAAATTAGGACTAAGAGAGGTACCTTCACTTGAATTTGCAAGTATTTAACATAGTCAATGATATCATCTAGTATGTAAGCTTGACTACCCTGCAGATTAAGATCCAGTTCATTAAGGTAAATGTTGTGAAACTCGGTATGTTAGCTGCTTAAGTATTAATGTATAAGTATATCAAATTCGACAGAAAGTAAAACTTTTTGAGAAAAAAATTGAGACTGTTTCAACATAAATTCAATACACCTTTAGGGCCAATGTTAAATCATAAACAACATATTACCACTTCTGGATCTGGAAGCAATTCATGTAAAGCTTTGAGGTTGTCAGCGATACGTTGTCTGCGTTGCTGTAAGGAAAGCTAAATTGTGTTAATAAAATTGTCTTAATAATGAATATCATATCATATATCTGCATTTTGAATGTTCCATTTTTAATTTACTAGAGGATATAAATAGTTTTACTTACACGGTCGGAGTAGCGTATTTTCTCACTTTTCTGTTTTGAAGAGCTACCTCCTAGAACAAAAGAAGGTGCAGCAACTATTCCCATTGGATCAAATCTTGGAGCATTGTGCTTATCTCCAACTGAATCAGGTGTCCATGTTGCATGACCCTATTACAATATTACAATAACACTATAAGTTATGTTTAGATTAACTTATTTGAACTTATCTACTAACATAAGCACTTGTAAAAATTGTTTGGACTTCGGAAAAACTAATGAAAACATGTTATGACATGACATGTTGATCTACAAGTGTTTTCAACATATTTTCATAAGCTTGACAAGATAGTTATCACGACCGAACTTATGCTCATTCAAAGTACCAATTCACAATTCCCTGACCAATACAGTGAATTGTGTGACTATGGTTTTGAGGAACTTATGAAAATAGGTTATGATGTGTCCATGATAAGGTATAGTTTTTCAACTTTTTTTTTTGAAGACTCAGGTATCTACCCTAAGGACCGACTAATCTGATGGGTATAGTTTTCAACTTACTTTCATAAGTTCGTCGGAATGACTTATAAACACAACTTATATATGAAAACAGTATAACTTTATATTACATTTTGTTATAGAAATAGTTTATAGTACATAATAAGTGCTTATGCTATAAGAGCTTAACTAAGCAGTTTACCAAACAAGACTAAATCCTTACCTCAGCACAAAGAAGATTCTGACTTCTTCCAGCTTCAACTTTAATTGCTTCCTCATCTTCAACATTTCTCCAAAACCCAACACACTAAAAAACAAACATAACAAAAAAAAAACTTAAATTTTTCACTACACATACTCAAATACATACATACTACTAATATTCTTTTGTTCATGAACCTTACCTTCCTAATACCAAAATCATTACTTGAAGAATCAAACGGTTGAAAACCAATAGGAGCTTTTCCTGAAGCATTGATTCTTGTGCCAACACCACCAAGTGTTTCATAATTTTTCCCAATCAAATTATACTCAGTTGTTGAGGATTCAGAGACATATTCAACATAATTATTTTGAGGTTGTTTTGGTAAAATATTCAAGTGGGTCCCACTTGTTCCAACAAATTGTTGATTTTGAATTTGATGATGATGATGTTGTGAGATATCATGGCTGTTGGTTTCTTCATTGTCATATGATTCTAGCTCTGAACTCATGTTGTCTTTGTAACTTTCTCCTTCCATTCTTTTGTTTTTTCACTACCAAGCTATTAAAAAGAGAAAAAAGAAAAGAAATTTAGTATAAAATATGTATTTAAAGGGAAGAAGTTGCATGTTGAAGAAGTGGTAAAGGAAGAAACTTTCACTTACCCAATTGAAGAGAAGGTAAAAGGGTATCAGAAAAGTGTCAAGATTGAAAGTTTTATGCAGAGAGAGAGAGAGAGAGAGAGTGCTCTGTTTCTGCTCTGTTGTTGGGTACGTACATGCAATGCAGCAATGATGGTATGCTAAGAACGTGGGTTTGTTGTGTTGTGTTGTAGTGGTGCAGTAGTGAGAGTTGTACTGGTTTGTTGTGGTGAAGACTGAAGAGTACGGTGGATTTGGGTGCACGCTTTGTTTGAAATATCGATTGTACCCTTGATGTATTGTTTAGAGAAAGTTATGAGTTGTAACTTGTTTGTTTGATGATTTTGAGTTTGATTTTTTCTTACGCGGAATTTTGATTTTAGTCTCTATATTTTTTTTTAAATGAGTTTTTGAATTAAAAATTTATAGGAAAATTTGTAAGTTTTTTTACAAATTTTTGTACAATTTTTTTTGTGGATTTTATTTTATGGATCAAAAACAAAATTTTTGTTGATTCAGAGACATTTCAAACATAAATCGATACAAAAATTAAACTAAAATTTTGCATACATATAAGAACGAAAATAATCAAACTATTTTGTTTGATAATGAGTTGATGCATGATAATGGTGGAGAATATCTTGATGAGAAAAGAAGAAAAGAAAAATAATGTATTGAAGCAATGTTCATTTATTTTTATTTTTACACGAATGAAGCAATGTTAATGTTAGTTATTAGCATATTGTAAAAAAAAAAATGTTAGTTATTAGCAATTTGGTGTAATCTCCCATTAATTAGTTACAACTAAAATAGGACAATTTACCCCCGAGTCACAACTATAATTAGGATTTAGTTAGGGATGACATTGCAGACAATTCTTTTTATTTACGCTTTATATAAGTCCGTTTGAAAAATGGGATGAAACAAGTTAATTTAGTAGTATAAACTCAAATAATTTTCTTTTTGACAATGAATATTTATTTTATTATGTTTAATGTTATTCTCCTACCAAACCTCATTAATCAGAAAAAAATTTAATTATAGACAACTTGTTTCTCATTGCTGACAATTTGTATTAAATCACGATTCTACAAAATAAATAAAATTATAATCAAACAATTAAATCATAAAAATAAATGTTGACTAATATCTTGATTGTTGGCTTTAGTCTCTACTTGTTGGGGGACTTCGAGCACAAATGCAAAGACAACAAAGGATTTGATGAAGATTTCAAGTTTGGTGTTTCAGAAAAAATTGATTTTTTCGGAATCTGTTGAAATTAGGAGAAACTAATTGGTTCGTGTTATATAAACTGCTGTTCACCGTTTAGGAAGAGAACTACCTAGTTACATAGTTTTCATTTCCTACATAGCGAACTAATATATTTTTTCAAATCAGTGTTGTTTCATATAATGGGCATAAATGGTGCATATGAGTCGAGGTTAAAAAAATTGTGTCCCCCTACACTCGTAACGAACAATTGTTTGTTACCTAAATAGCGATGATGACATTCACGTCAATTCAGAGGCGCATGAGAACTCGTGGGTGGCGCGAAAAGCAATTCTCAAATAAAAATTGGGGTGATGCCTAAAAGGCCCGGTCCACTACTTACAACACCATAATCAAAAGGATAACTTAACAAACCACACGAATATTCTCATCAACACAAAAAAAATACTTACCTCCCAAAGAAGGAAAACAAAAACACCACTAGTTACATTCGTGTGTTATTGTTTTTCAACGTGTTACATTACATTACACCAATTCCCATTCCATTTCTTTCTTCCTTCAATCCTCTCTCATCTCATTTCATTCACAGATCTATCTGCACTCATCTTCTTCAATCATGGTTCTTCAGCACAGAGATCTTGACCTTCTCCTTTCTTCTCATTTGGTCAACCATCCTAGAGGTACCTTCATTTTTTTCATTTCAATTTATATATGCAGATCGATAATAATTTGTTTTTTTTTTTTATATATTTTTTTTCTTCTTCTTAGGTGAGGGTGCGAAATCCAATTCGGTTTCAATTGAAAAGAAGATTGAGTTCCTTGAAAGTTTCACTGGAAAGGTGTGTGTGTATTCTATTCTCAACCATTACTATATTACTTATGCTTGCTCATCTTGTTATCAAAAATAAAAATTAGTTTTTTGAAAGCGTTTGACACTTTTGGCTTTATAGCACCGGTCCTTTTTAAAAGAGTTTAAAGGGTCATATGTAGTAATGTTGGGTGGCGTATAGGTCTATGAATATAGTTTTTCAAAAAATTGAGTTTTGCTGTACAGAAAGGTTTAGCGGCGCAGGCAGCTTGTTGCCCGTCTATATAATAGGAAAAAAATAATTTTTTGTTGTTTCACTAGTTTTAAGTTTTAAGTTTATTATGATTCATATTGCTATTATCTAATTGTTATTTGTCATGGAACTTTTATGAATACATTAGAAAAACTAATTTTTTTTTTTGGGTACTTTTTTGGATCAAATATTTTGATAATTAAAATATGAAACTTGTGACAGAAGTCAGGCAATGTAGTATTTATGACTAATTTTGATTGAGCAACATTATTTGAAACAAATTAAAATTTCTTATTACCAAATGTTAGTTAGTCCAGTGGTGATGAACTTGGTAGGGAGGACTACGGTTCAACTCCCGAGCTCTGGACTACTAGGGTTTCCTTCCCCTAGGAACCAAATGGTGAAAAAAAAAAATCATAATTTCTTATTGGTTTTGAACTGTATGAGTAATGTTGTACTGATTTTAATTTTTTTTAGTTTTAATTCATTTTAAGTTGGTAAATGATTTTCCTATTCAAATTCCTTTATCTTATGAGCTCAATTAATGAAAGTATTTATTAGCAGATTTTGTTCTTTGTGTTTCTCTTGTATGATTTGATTGGTGTGACGATCTTGCTTCATTTAAATTTATTTTGTTGCATTAGTGATATATATGAAATGAACTTAAGTTTTTCAATAAGATACTGCAAGGTTATCTAGTCATTTCTTTTTGGTCTGATTATATATGTTTATCAGCCTACATGGATTGGCTTATTTGAGCTTAGCTATTAACATTAGTTTTGTGATACTGTTTGAGAGAACTTATAAAAACAGCATATGACAATGTTCATAATGTTTTTCCAACTTATTTTCATCAGCTCTCTTATATAGCTTATGAAAACAGCTTATACTATTTACACAAATAATTTAATGTTATTTTATCTCTTGCTATAAAAATAGCTTGTGTGAGCTTATACATAAGCTGCAAATAAGTTGTTGTCCTTTGAGGCTAATCTTGACTTATTGTTTATCTGGGTTTCAGAAACGTGCCTGTTTTGTATGAATTCATAAATTTACTTATTCTGATTTCTGAGTGATACCAATTATTGGAAATGCGTATATGATTTTCTTATTTGGTTTTGAACTAACTTGAGACTAATATTAACTGTTTCAGGTCACAAATCGAAGATCTCGTAGGTGGCTAAATGACCGCCTCTTGATGGAACTGGTACCACGTTTAAATGCAGAGGAAATTAGAGGCTTGTTTGCTCCACCACCTTGGGGTAATTATCCGTGTTGTCTTATGTGTGCTATTCATTGAATTTATGATGTTCATACCGGTGGCTTTTTCTTAAGTTTAGTCGTTTTATTCTGTGTGCACACTTTGTTACCGTTTAAGACTTTTGAGTGCATTGGATTAATTAACGGGAATACTTCCAAAATTCCATCAAATATACAAGACATAGTATAATTTTGTATTTAAATTATAATCTAGTCTATTCTTTCTTTCCTTTCTTAGTATGCAATGGTCACAATGAGGTTTGAATCAATGACCTCATGCAAACTACTCGAGCCCCTCACCACGCCCAATCCTAGTGGCTTTATTCTTTTTTTCTTTTTTCTATGGATTCGGCGATGTTCCTTTTTATGTTTATACTGACTGGGTTTATAAAAACAGGCGATGAAGTTCCACCTTCAACATTTTCCTTGACTAATGGGGAGGAGTGGGACAGATTCAGGAATATAGACATGGATAAAGAGGTTATATTTCTCTCTCTATTGCAGATTATATCTTCAAAATTTTATACTATTTAAGAAAGCAATTTGATGTCCTTGCAATTCGATTCAACAAACATCAGTTTTATTAATATTCTTGTTATAACTTCCAAATTTCTCTAATATTTTAGCAGTTATTTATGATGGGATGGGTTGTGACGTTGTTTAAGATGTGACTTGTGTTTATATTGTTATTGTGCCTGATAGCTTGTTAGTGTAATGTAGGTTTGTTTGACATTATGGGTGCGTTTAATCCCCTAAAAAACAAGGGACTCCCTGTGTTTGATTTGAAAATTGTTCCTGGGACTGGACAAACTAGGGTCTAGGGACTGGAGTGGACAAAACCATATTTTCTTCTCCCCCACTGAACCACTGGACAACTTTTTGTCCTCAACACAAGTTGTCTAAAACACCAAAATAACCTTTTCTCCACCAATCATCTTAAAGAGAAAATTTGTTCAACATCTTAAACGTTTGTCCTGTGATGTTTTGTGTTGTACTGTCCTGTAGTGTTCTGTCCAGTATTTATATTTTAATTGCTGATATGCTTCGTGTCATGTGAAACTGCATTTTGATTATGTCTACATGTGATGTGGTGTTGTAACAATTGACAAACATCTATATGTTTTATCTGGTTGGTAGGTTAATATAATTCTCGCCCTTGAAAAATCTTTAGAAAAAAAGGAAGGTCACATTGATGCTGACAAAATGGCAGTGTTGAATGGTTGGCGTAGAGTCGATTGTAGAACAAGAGATGCACTTCGCCGCAGCTCTCTTTTTGAACTCATCGAGGGTTATGAGGTATATCTCTGATTGTGCTTCTTTTTCCTATTGCACGGGAAAGGGGTTAAGTGCTAAACTATCAACACTTGTTTTATTTTTTCCATTTTCTAGAATATTTTTCTTGGCATTTACATCTTTATTTTCTCCTAGGAATGTCTACGGGCCTTCATAACTGAAAGCACAGATGGAGATGTTCTTGAACTAAGAATTCAGGATCCTTTTCATAGATTGTTGCTGCATGGAGTTTGTGAGGTAATATTAGATAGGCAGCTCCTTCTGTTAATGGTGGGAATATGAAGCTCTAATATGGCAGAAGGAAAATGTTCACAAAAAATAAGAGTTGAAAATGTTTTCGATAAAAGTAGCCTGCTGAAAAATATATTCTGTCTATGATATTTTCCAAGAAAAAACTTTCACGGTTTTGTTCAGGAAAAACCCTTCATCAATGTGTTATGCTCTGGAAAATATTTTTCTTTTGAATATTATCTCAAAAGTTGGAAGATGTTTTGCTTTACCTTTACTCAAAACAGCAGAAAATGCTTTACATAGCAAATCATCGGGAAACATTTTCCATCAAACACTTTCCAAACTATTGTTACTCCACTTCGTCTACTTGAGTATATGACATTAGTTTTGTTGTGATGTTTTGTAAACAGTTCTACAATCTGGCGTCAGATACAGTGTCGAATATGAATGGCGTGGAGACGGCAAAGATTACCAAGATAAAGAAAAAGAAAAGGGGTTCTCCTGAGCTCCCAAAGATCACTCTGTCTCATTTCCTAAGAATGTCCAAGGAAGGCAGTTGGTAGTTTGTTGGGGCAGAACTGTTGTCCATTGTCTATATATAATAAATCCCCTGCCTCTGTACCAGGGATGAACAATGTTCAAATTGTAGTTTATTTTATTTATTTTTGAAAATGTCACTGTAAATTAGTTATGTAACCTGTATTTTTAATTGGTTGATACCATCAGTCAACAATAAATTGTTGATTGTTGGTTTACACTGTTGTAGCTTATGAAATAAGATCTTAATAATTATCACAAGTTTCGATTGTCAGATATATGTGTCGGATGTATATCTAAAACCTAGATGGTTAATTAGGGAATGTTTTGGAGATTGCAAGTTTTTTTAGGCGTGTTCTGGTGTGTCCGACACTAATAATGACATTGATTTATATTATTTTTTCAAATTTAGTGCCAAACACTTACAATCACATTTATTTATATTGTTTTTTCAATTTTTTAACCTTGTCGACATGTCAAGGTTCATGTCTATGTCTATGCTTCATAGTTCAAAACTAAAAATCACCATTATGATTCTTGTTTTTGTTATATTTGCATACAAATTAAGATATTGATTAATATTGTTGACCAAAAGTCAAATACAATATTTATTTGTCAATATAATATTGCAAATTAATATTAAATCTATTTATGTCATTATATTTTAAAATATTGTCGATCATTTAATTATATATAGCTATACTTATCATAATTATTATTTTTCATTTATACAAATATTTTTAGTGTGTATTTTACGGGTTTATTACTTGCTTATTATAAATCGTGTTGGAGACTTTACCAATAGTCATTCATTCCATAGGGAGAATTTGACCAGTGCTAAAACCAACATCATCTGTTCACACATCACCAATGGCAAAGAAACCTGTGAAATACTACGTGGTATGTAACTTTCTATGTTTATTTGTTTATTGTTTATATGTTATACTTATAACTGTGTTGTTATAATTTTGAAAGAAAAAAAAATTATTTGTTGTCTGAATCTGAATGAGATACACATACAGGTGGATGCTTTCACTGATTCAGCTTTCAAAGGAAACCCAGCAGCAGTTTGTTTATTAGAAGAAGAGAAGGACAATGAATGGTTGCAATCAGTTGCTGCTGAATTCAATATCTCTGAAACCTGTTATTTGACTCCCATTCATGGAACCACTGTTCCTCGTTTTGGTCTCAGATGGTTTACTCCTACTTCTGAGGTATATATCTCATAATTAAATTGATGGGTTTCATTGACTACTTTTTATATTTCTATAGTTTAACATTGAATTGGAGAAGTCTATGTGAGCTTAGCTCACCTCAGTTAGTAGATACATTGTATGTAATATGTAGAGACCGATATTCAAACAAACTCTGATATATCTACTTATTCACCAGAATTCTAATCATTTGTGTGTGTGTGTGTGTGTGTGTTTGTACAATCAATTTATATCTTTGTGATTTTCTTTATTTTGGTTTTCACCACCGGTATCCGGCCCACTGAGCCGATTAATCTAGTTTGGAGACGAGTTCTGACATCAGATGATTTCAGTTGTCTCCCAAGTGCGGGGATCGAACCATCGTCCTCCCTACCAAGCACATCGGCAATCAACACTAGACTATATCTTTGTGATTTAGAATGTAACCGCAATAAATTTTTTGGCTTAATGATCATTTTCGTTCCTGTATGTACGTGAAATTTTGGTTTTAGTCCGTGTATTGATTTTTGTTGTAAATAAGCCCCTGAATCAACCAAACTTTAATTTTAGTCCCTAAAGCAAAAATCCGCAAGAAAATTCATAGGAAAATTTGCAAAAAACTTACGAGTTTTCCTACCGATTTTAGCTTAGGGACCAAAAGCAAAAAGTTTGGTTGATTCAGGGACTTATTGAGAAAAAAAATTGATACAGAGCTAAAACCAAAATTCTGCGTACATACATGGACGAAAATGATCATTAAGCCTAAATTCATTATTAAATTGATTATTCATACCATTATTGACATTATATGGTTCCTATAATATAATACAGGTTGAACTTTGTGGGCATGCCACATTAGCAGCTTCACACACACTATTTTCAACTGGTTTGGTGGACAAGGATGTTATTGAATTTGTGACACTATCTGGAGTTTTAACTGCTAAAAAGATCTCAACAATCAATGGCACCAGTGCACCAAATTTGCAGAATGGTGAAGCTCAGGATGGATTTTTTATTGAATTGAATTTTCCTGCTGATCCTATTGCAGAATTCAACTCTAATGACACTTCCCTCATTTCTGAGGCATTGATTGGTGCTTCCATAATTGATGTTAAGAGGACAGAAACTGGAGATAATTTACTTGTAAATCCTTAATCTCTTCTCTTCCATTTTTATTAATACTATTTCGAACTAGTGGAAATATTAGCACTAACATGTCCGTGTGTCTGCTTAATTCACACGTTTCAATTTCGCCGTGTAATATGAACTTATATAAATCTTAATTTCAATATTTATATTGTATGTTAGTCTGCTTGATCCAACATTATTAATCTTATTATTTCTCCTAGGTTGTTGTCACATCGGGAAAAAATGTCACAGAAATACAACCACAACTTGATGCAATTGTTAAATGTCCTGGTATGGGGATAATTGTTACAGGAAATACTCCTCCAGAGTCTGGATTTGACTTCTACAGTCGATATTTTTGTCCGAAATTTGGAATCAATGAGGTAAGTGGCTAAGAACTATGCTTCTTTCATTATACAATAAAAGGAAGATTTGAATAGTAGCATTTCCTTTCAGGATCCTGTTTGTGGGAGTGCACATTGTGGCTTGGCACCCTATTGGAGCAAGAAGCTTGGAAAGTCTGATTTAAAGGCTTATCAGGTACGTACTATACAATATAGTGTGACAAGTGTGAGTAGACGAGTTCCGCTTTGGATGAAAATGTGATTGTTAAGCAATATATAAGTGAGAAGACTGATAAATCTAATGTCTTTAAGATTTTGAGTGAAAATATGGCGTCTAAAGTCTAAACCACTTATGTGGTTGATTTTAGCTCAGTGTGATGATCCTCATGCGTTTTAGGCTCCCCTCGTGATCCGACATTGCGCTTCCCGTCATTGGGATTGTTATCTTTGTGATTGCTGTGCTAATCTTTAGATTACAAAATATGTGCAGGCATCAGCTAGAGGAGGAATTCTCAATATTCATTTTGATGAACAGAAACAAAGAGTGTTTTTGCGCGGGAAGGCTGTTACAGTGATGGAAGGGTGTGTTCTGGTTTAGTCACTTGCACCAACACATGTAATAGATTCATGGAGCACTTTTCTTTTAATAGAATTGTTGTGATATTTTATCACATAAGAAGAATATGGTTGGATTTTGATACCTCTCTATTCTGATTATAAATCAATACTTTATGTTACATACTACATTTGATATGAGTAGCGTGTGTTTGGTTTTATTCACCTTGGAGCTGAGCAATATTGTTCACCCGTTTATTACTGCGTTTCCAAGATCTGGTTTTACCAGACATATGGAATAGAATGGAATGGAATGAAATGAAAACTCTAACTCATCCTTCATTCAAGATTATCTTCAACACTATAACTCATATGCAACTACTATACTGTTGAATCATGGAATGAAATAATTGTGTGGCCTTGTGTACCATTACAGTTACTCACAGGTTGGAACTTAGAGTTTGAACTAAGATCACTGTGAGAGAATAATTGTGATGTAATAAAAGTGAATTATTAATATCATGCAACACTGAGAAATGTGATTAAGAAGAAAACATTTAGTAGTATATTTTAGGCTATTGTAAAAAATATCAACACGGTTAGGACAAACGCTATGATTGGAGTTCAAATATCGGTGTCTTCAATTTTGTGTTTGTTAATTTCTAATAGTTTATTATTTTGTTTAAATATAAAATAATAAAATATAATTCTATAAAAAGAAATGAAATAAAATACAATTCTTCAATCAAAGAGTAGTCGGGAATTGCGGGTAAGCGATTTTTTTAGTAATTCTTTGACCAGTGTTAAAAAAATGTTTCTTTGACCACCAAATAAACTAAATGAAGATGGACTAAAATGTTGTAATTCTTAACCATTTTATTTAAAAATGATTTATAGGTCAGTTTGATTTAATTTTCAAATTAACCTTCAAAATGTTATATTTTTATGCAAAATATTATTTTTAGGTCATGTAATGTTAACGAATTTTTGTTTTTTGTCCATGTAATGATATCAAACTTGTGTTTTTTATCCTTGTAAATTGTAATGTTAGCGAGTTTGAATGACATGTCTAACTGAGAGACCAATATAAAAAGAATATAATATCACAAGAGTAAAACACAAGGTTTTTTTTGTTTAAGGAGCCACCTCTTGCCCACCTTCTTGGTCTATGAGCCATACGCTTAATTAACAACCATCATCGTTAGCTTTACTCAGTTGGTAGAGACATCGCACGTAATCTTAAATCAATGTCATTTTGGCGAGAAACATAAATATGGCACTTAATAATTAAGTCATGGTCTTAGACAGATAAATGAGAAACTTTCCACCTTAACAAGTTGTTAATATTATAAAATTATTACAGCTTGTAATGGTTGAAATTTTAGAATAATATTTTAAAACTAGATGTTTAGTATCGATTTTGATTCATAAATAATAAGTTTCCAAACCCATTTCACATGTGCTTTGACCAGTCCTAAAATCAACACCTTTTCACATATCATCAATGGCAAAGAAACCAGTGAAATACTATGTGGTATGTACCTATATTCATATTTATTTGTTTAACCAGTGTTATAACTTATAACTGTTTTGTCTGAATCTGAATGAGATATATATTCAGGTTGATGCTTTCACTGATTCAGCATTCAAAGGGAATCCAGCAGCAGTGTGTTTCTTAGAAGAAGATAAAGAGGATGAATGGTTACAATCAGTAGCTGCTGAACTCAATGTCCCTATGACATGTTATTTGGCTCCCATTCATGGAACCTCTGTTCCTCGTTTTGGTCTCAGATTTTTTACTCCTGGTGCTATTGAGGTATACAATATGAGAACTAAATTGGTAGATTTTATATATATTTTAAGAATTGTTTCTTATATTCATATAGTTTAGATGGAGGCTAAAGTTGAAGGTATCAGAACACTTTGTTTGGTAGACAAGTTATGCAGAGAAAAAAAAGTTGTACCGTAGTTCAGTAGGGACATAATTTCAGTTTTTTTTCAGTCTCTTGTGCTTCAGTTTGTCCAATCTCAGAAACAATTTTAAAATCAAATACAGTACATCTAAAGTTGTCTTATCCGGTCCTTTATTTTTTAGCAGATCAAAAACACAGTATAATAATTATACCATTAGTTACATTATCTTGTCCTATTATTACACAGGTTAATCTTTGTGGGCATGCCACATTAGCAGCTTCACACACACTATTTTCAACTGGTTTGGTGGACAAGAATGTTATTGAATTTGTAACACTATATGGAGTTTTAACAGTTAAAAAGATCCCTTTGATCGATGTTACCGGTGTACCGAGTTCGCAGAATGGTGAAGCTAAGGATGGATTTTATATTGAATTGGATTTTCCTGCTGACTCTATTAAAGAATTTAACTCTGATCACAATTCACTCATTTCTGAAGCATTGAATGGTGCTTCCATAATTGATATAAAAAGGACTGAAATTGCAGAAGATATACTTGTAATTCCTTAACCTTCACTCTTCCATATTTATCAATATTATTTTAGAAATTAGAATGTCTTATTTTAATGTTTCGAAAATTCGACGAAATTATTTCTCCTAGGTTGTTGTCACATCTGGAAAAAATGTGATAGAAGTACAGCCACAACTTGATGCAATTGCAAAGTTAGCTGGAAGGGGATTAATTGTTACAGGGATTGCTCCTCCAGAGTCCGGATTTGATTTCTATAGTCGATTTTTCGCCCCAAAATATGGAATCAATGAGGTAAATGATTGAGATTCATATTTTGAGTTTTTTCACACAGCCTTGTTAATAACTGATATTTGCTTTCAGGATCCTGTTTGTGGGAGTGCACATTGTGGCTTGGCAACATATTGGAGTAAGAAACTGGGAAAGTGTGATTTAAATGCTTATCAGGTACTCCCTCCGTCTTACAATGCGTTTCACTCTTATTAAGAAAAATATACTAAAGGAAAAAATATTGACTTCAGACTAGTCACATAGTTCGCAATTCACTTTGGTACGTGCGTGCATTACTCTGAACTTCAGAGTAATGCACGCACGTAGTACTAATTAAAAGGTACACTTGAAAAATGAACGTGACACTCATTTTGGGATACATTTTTTCGCAAATGTGTCCCTTATCATGGGATGGATGTAGTATTATAATGTACTATACTATACTATCAATTTGTAATTTGTAGATTATATTTGTGCAGGCATCAGCTAGAGGTGGAGTTATCAAAATTCATCTTGATGAACAGAAACAAAGAGTGTTTTTCCGGGGCAAAGCTGTTATAGTGATGGAAGGGTGTGTTTTGGTCTAGACAGTCCTTTTCCTTGCATTGAATTAAAAGTAGTAGCTAACATCAATTGAATAAATGTATCAAATTAAGGACAATAATAGTATGGAATCATTTTGTATTTGTTGTACACAAAAGTAACTTGGTGTACAGTGTAATAGGATTTATTGAGTTAAGGAAATCAATAGTACTTGGGTAGATGGAGAAACATTAATATATGTCTCAGAGTTTGAGACAAACGCAGAGGCTACTCATAAATAAAGGAAAAACCCATCATTTTCATTTCTAGAAGTATAATTTGCTGTTATATTGATCTTTGAATGTATTAAAATCTTAAACATGCTCCTAATGTCTCTTTTATTTGTAATTTTATATACTAAGTTGACTAGTGAAAAGCACATTTGAAATTAAATTGACTACATAAATACAAATTTGGCGATCAAAATGACTACTAACAGAGATATTTGAAGATGTATTTACAATTTTGATACATTTAAAGACGAATGTGACAGCGTGTTACACTTTCGAGAATTAAAATGGTGGTTTTCCCCATAAATAAATATAACTGATTTCATTTTTTTTTTTTTGAAGAAGCTAAACTAACCCACCTAAATTGTCACCGCAGAGAATCGAACCTGAAACCTCGAGGAGGAGCAAACTCCCAGGTCCCAAGCCAATACCACCATATAACTGATTTCATTTATTTTAGTTGCAGATGTCTTCTATTTTATGACAGAGAAGTAGTTAAGAAAATGTATGCCAATTATTATCTGAAACTGGCAATGTTGCCAACTGGCCACGAGGAACACATGAATCCATCATCAATCCTTTTAAAACCATACAAGACAAACACTTTAGTACTATAATTAGTGCTATAATATATACGTGTGTGTGTGTCTACTTTTGTTTTTGTGTGTGCAGGAACATCTTGGAGTTGGCTGTGTTCATATCATCACAGGAGTTTTGTTTTAATTAGCAGTAACTAACACTTGTTAATGTCGATGTCGAAAAAACCAGTCCAATACTATGTGGTATGTTTATTTGTTTCTTTGTTAACTCAACTTTGTTAATTTTTATTGAAAATAGTTACTATACTAATGTCTGGTGTTAATCATGATAATATTATACGCAGGTTAATGCTTTCACAGAAACGGCGTTCAAAGGGAACCCTGCAGCAGTGTGTTTGTTAGAACAAGAGAAGGACGACAAATGGCTGCAAGCATTAGCTACTGAGTTCAATGTCCCTGTCACATGTTATTTGATTCCCCTTCAAGGAATAACCTCTAATCCTCGATTTCGTCTAAGATGGTTTACTCATATTCTTGAGGTACTATAACTTGCTTTTAATTGGAAAATCTTCAAAATAGAATGTATTTGGTTCAGCTTTTTTTATGTTGCAGCCGCGTGCGTCTATGAGTTATATTGCCATGAAAATGTGAAGTTACTAGAGTCTCTGGCCGGCCTTACTTCCATTGCGCTTCAAAACACGCTAATAATATGTTTATGAAATACAGTGTTTATAAGTTTATAACCATTGTTTACATTATTGTTATTATCTGGATCATATTTTATTACAGGTTAATATTTGCGCCCATGCGACTTTAGCAGCTTCGCATGCACTATTTTCTTCAGGTTTGGTGGACAACAATGTTACTATTGAATTTGTGACATTATCTGGAATTTTAACTGCAAAAAAGATTTCGATGATCAACGGCACTAGTGACTTGAAGAATTTACAAAATGGTAAATCTAAGGAAGTACTTCATATTGAATTGGATTTTCCTGTTGATCCTATTACAGAACTCAAATGTGATGATACTTCACTCATTTCTGAAGCATTGAATGGTGCTTCCATAGTTGATATAAAGAGCACACATATTCAACAGGATATACTTGTAATTCCTAATCTATTTTCTTCCTTACTTATAAAATTAGATTGAATATTTTGTACAATTTTTGTTTAGGATCAAACAACACCAAAGTGTCAAACGCGATAACTCTTTATCGGATAATCGTATTATAAAATTAACCGTTGGTTTGAAAGATATTATAACATAGATCATATCCATAGCATATGACATTAATTAGAAATAATTTGATATGTCAATATGAGTACATAAAAATAATCGATCGACTCATTTTTTGAAAGTTCCTAAGACTTTAATTTTCTATTCCTAGGTTGAAGTCACATCTGGGAAAAATGTCATAGAGGTACAACCAAATTTTGATTCAATTGCTAAATTACATGGAAGAGGTATAATTGTTACAGGGATTGCTCCTCCAGAATCAGAATTTGATTTCTACAGTAGATTTTTCTGTCCAAAATATGGTGTCAATGAGGTTAATGATTGAGAAATGTGATTAATTAATAATATAAATTTATAATGTTTTTTCCAAAAAATGTTGTTAATATATAGTAACTAACTCATATTTGTTTTTAATTAGGATCCTGTTTGTGGAAGTGCACATTGTGGCTTGGCATCATATTGGAGCAAGAAGCTTGGAAAATGTGATTTAAAGGCTTATCAAGTAGAACTATATATTACTAATTTAATATAAATTTGTTCTCTCTTATTATTGCGATTATATATCTTTGTTTAAGTGATACTAATTTTTAGATTACATATTTGTGTAGGCATCAGCTAGAGGGGGAATTCTCAATCTTCATATTGATGATAAAAAACAAAGAGTTATTTTGGGTGGAAAGGCTATTACAGTGATGAAAGGGTGTGTTTTAGTCTAGTCTTTTTTTTTTTTTTTTGGTTTTCACCCTCTGACTCCTAAGGGAAAGGGGCTCTAGTAATCCAGAGTTCAGCTGCGAGATAAATAAAGCCTAATCAAAAAATTATTTAGTCTAGTCTTGTTCCTACCATTGCCGTACTCAAATTAAAGTACTTGTTCAAAATTATGTAATAAATATTAAACATCATAAACTAAAAGTCTATGTTAGTCATTCAGATTCTACATAGTAAAGTTGTGACCTTGTTTTGATAGTTCAAATCTTAAATTAAAAGTGAAAATTATTTAAAGATGATATATTTTTCTTTACTAAAAGTAAACTTCATTCATTCAAAATCAAAGAATACATTATATCACACAAATTCAAGATCACTAAAAATTAAAAAGGATAAATATGCGAACAAAACTCACAACATCCTAATTAATAGAACACAACGGCAAAATGCCTACAAATATGACAAAATTAAATAACCATGTTTTCAGATCGTTGACGACGCCAAATTCATTGATATATTGAATATGCACTTGATGAATATAATCTGAAAATTTGAACCGAACAAGCACAACGCCGCACAAGACGGGAAAACAAAACAACGCCGCATCAAGACGACGAACAACAAAATGTCGTACAAGAACGATGAACAACAAAATGTCGCCCTATAAGACGACAAGATAAAAAAGAAAAATACTAAATACTATGTGAAATTCACTTATTTTAATAAAAAGAAAAGGAAAGAACAAATTAGAGGGTGATTTTAGATAATAAAAATTGATCCAAAATCACCCCGTTTCGGTGGATGAAGAGAAGAAGAAAAACTAAAATAAAAAAAATAGGGAGCGGCGACACATATACTGTAATGATGTTTTATTTAAAGATGGTATTATAAAGTTGTCTTAAGCACCATGGGAGTTAGGGGTGGGAATAGATCAGGCCGGCCTACAGGGGCCTATGGCCTAACCTATATAGGCTCGCGTCAGGCCAGACCGTTTTTCTAAATAGAGCAGGCCAAGACTTTTTTATACGTTTATTTAACTATATAGGTCAAGCTAAGGCAATTGGAAAAGTCTTTTAAGCTTACTAGGCTGGCCTATTTAGAAAAATATCTATAGTATTTTTATTTTTTTTGTTATTTAATATTAAATATTTAATTTTGAACTAAATTTTAATTCCATGAATTTTACAATGAACAAACTTTTTGCATATATAGATATATCACTATAAATTAGAATTGAAATATGATGTTTATATAGTTAAATTCTCTAAAGTATTAAGTGAAATATCAAAAGGAATTTTAATATCATTCGTGAATTAGTTTATTAATTTATTTAAATATAAATATGATTACTTATTTAAAAAAGTTCATACGAAATAGACTTCTAAACAGGCTATAACAGGCTACAGCCCAAATTTAGACTTTTAAATTTTTGACAAGTTAAATTCAAACTTGACAAAGCCTAGATCAGCATGGCATATTTCCACCTCTAATAGGAGTGGGATAATTAAATGAACATTTAAGCATTAGCATGATTAAATTTTCGTGTGCCATTATATTTATTTTCTTCGAATATAGCCAAATTAAGTTATTATTAAATTTGAGCACGATCTAATAGTAAAATAAAATAAAATTGAGCATGCTCATATATGTGATAATGACATAAGATTAAGAATTTATGAGATAAATAAATAAATATGAAGGCATTCACAATATCCTTATTATTTTCTTGAGGTCTCATAGAATATGCTCAAATGGACTCGTCCAACATTCCTCCTAAGGTACATTATTTTTTAGGGGTAAAAATAATTGTTTATTTCAAATTTACAAGTAATTAGTCTCTTATTTTGAATTGTCAATGCATCTCTAACAAGCAACATCAGATAACATTAATCAAACTATTAGAATTTAAACCACAAAAATAAAAATATTAGAATTTGTGAAGTGACATGTTAACCAGACACATTGTCCTCTTCATATTGATTTTTTTCAATGTCACTTCATCACAAACTAGTTTGTCTATAAAGTTAAGTCATCTCAAATTGTACTTAATATGTTAGTGGTGAGTAGTCTCTTCATCACAATTGCTATTTCTAACAATTTCACAAATAATTAAGAAGAAATGAATTTCATAATCATATAAATAGTGAGAATACATTGATTTGTGATCAACTTAAAATTTGAAATGTCCACTTATAAAGTCAAATCAAAGTCCCTAATGGAAAAAGTTAATAGGAGACTAATTTTGATGATGTATACATTTCAATGATGTATAATGAAAGGTTAATTTGATAGATACTTTAGATGAATCTACTCTCCTTTTTTTCACCACTTGTCAACTTCTAATTTGACATTTACACAAATTGAGTCTCTAATACGTACTTCATATGACTATAAATATAAATAAATTTAATTTTTTGGTACATTTGACTATTGATGTATATAAATAGCTATAAATATGAATAAGATATATCAATAGTCAAATGTACTAAAAAAAAATCGAATTTACTTATATTTTTGACCAGAGATTCTTTCTCTTTCACACACATTATTTACTTACTTAATTTTTTAATCTTTTGTAGAAATATCACTATAAATATAATTGCTCGAAATGTCAAAGTTCATTGAAGAAATTATATATGAAACTGAAAAGTAGGACACATGAACCGTGAAACAACATTGTCTTATGTGTGTTTATTTAATTTTTAATGTTCGAATTGTGATTTTATTCTGACTCAAAGGATTTAATGTCCTAACAATTTTTTAAAACATCGATTTTTTTTATATATTTTTGTAGGGGATGATTACACCATTGAGACAAAAGGAAAAGTGGGAATAGTAACTGTAAAGAGTCTAGTAGATCAACAAATATTGGATAAAATAAAAAAGGTTAAAGATCATAATCATGAACATAATAAGGGAACCACATCAAAGCCTAAAACACACTATGACAAAAATCATTGTGGCTCAACTTATATTTATGCTGAGCATGATTACAATTATAATTACCATGATGTTAAGGAAAGTGCAACAAAATCAGAAATAATTGGAGATCATGATTTTTCTCAGAATATTAAGTTGATGATATTAATTGCTGTCAACGTTATTGTTTTACTTTAGGTTTTTATTTTGCACGTAGGTAGTCTTTGATTAAGACATATGATTGCATAATCCTTGATGAAACCCAAGAGGGTGTACTACTCTATGGATACTCTATAGAATTATGTTTATATGTATATAATAATCAATCCCGGCCGGCCCCAACACATGTGCAGGTGATTGACGGCATCAGCCTTACAATTTTGAGGTCTTACAATAATAGTTATATATTTTTAATATCTATAAAATATTATATGTGCATTAATATATTAGTAATAGACTATGATATTTTTGAGTGATCAAGTGAAAGGTTCTATGTCCAAATTTCAACTTTGACATTCTTTTCAGCATAGTTTTAGTTCAAGCTAGCTAGTAATTTCAAATTAAATTAAAACCGGAAAAAAAGTTTTTGCTCAACTACTAAGTCATTTCAATCTTGGCTATAAATTTCAACGAATCGAAAATCGATGTTTTAGTGAAGCTGCTGTGTAGAATACGAGATTTTCTTTCAATCTTTTTTTCTCTCATTTTTGTAGATCGTTCTCTCACAAAACTTACTCACACCACTCTAACTCTAGTGGCTAACAAACTTGAACTTTTGTCCACACAGGAAGGAAACCCAAATCCAACAAACACTACAAGAAATTTGTCACTTTGCGACCGTGAAAATTACAAGTTGCGACAATTTGTGAATGGTCGATGATTTCAATGTCGCAACAACACTTTGCGAAGGTTCTAATAAATGTCGTTACAACCAATACAACCATGACGTTAATTACTAATTCGAAATTAAAATTAAAATAATTAATTTGAAATAAATAAAATTAAAAACTTTATTTGACGTTGATTTGTAATTGCTATATAAAGTCAATAAAATAAAATTTAAAAAATGTGAATATTTTCAAAAATATTAAACTAATGTAATATTTTTATATATTCAAAAATTCATTACATGTATGTACCGCCCCCGTTGCATATTTCATGTGTTTATCTATGAAATCAAGTTTTTATGTTTTTTTTTAGATTTTTTTTTAATATTTTATATGATAAAGTTTCTAAAACTAATTAATATTTTTAAAATTAAAATATTAATCTAGTATATTTATGTTTTATAAAATATATTCATTACATGAAAATATATTAAATATTTGTGTTGCACTCATTGCGAATTTATGTACTTAAATTAATGAAAGCTAATCTTTAAGTCTCAATATGACAATATTTTGAAAACGTGGGAGTATTTTTAAAATATCAACATTAATTTTATATTTTTTTGGACTATATTCTTTATTTGATATGCGAAAATCTATTAATTGTTTGCACCACAAATATTGCATATATTCTATACTTATATCAGCGGAAACATATTTTTACGTCACGATATGATAAACTTGATATGATAAATTTTTTAAAACTTGTAAGTAATTTTTAAACTATGTTTTATCATATGAAAAAATTTGTTAAATATTTACACTGCACTCGTTCAAGATTTATGTATTTGTACCTTATTAAATAAATTTCAATATCCTAATATTATATTATAAAATTTTGAAAGCTTAAGAGTATTCTCAAATACCAACATTAATGTAAGAGATTTATAAAATATTTGATTATTTTATATGCAAAAATCTATTAAATATATGCACTGCACTTGTTGAAAATTTTATATACTTACATATATGAGGAAACAAATTTACAAAAATCATTCAATTATTTGCTTTGTTCTCTTTGCGGGCTTTATATATTCCTTTTGTTCCTTTTTAAATGTATCATTCTATAAAAATCTCTTCAATCAAGATAATAAGTTATTGGAGTTAGTTTTCTCATTTTATCCTTATTTGAATATACTCCCTCCTGTCACTATTATAAGCAAAAAAACTCTTCAAATTTTGGTCACTATTATAAGCAAAAGTAACTACTTTTACAATGATTAATACTACTATTTTAAATATACCTTTATTTAATTCTACTACTTTCTATACACTTATTCCACTTTATACTTTGGTACTTGTAATTTCAAAGGGCAATATAGTAAATTTAGCATATGTCTTACATTAAATCAAGAAAGTTAATTACACTTAACTAAATTTCTTAAACACCGTATAAGTAGTTTTTTTGCTTATAATAGTGTCCGGAGGGAGTACCATTTAAGGCTGCACCACCGTTGTGAGCACGTGACAGGCTCCTCCGATTTCCTTCGGTGTGCATTGTTGTCATGGAGGAGTCAGTTTGGCTCATCTCCCTCTCAAATTGTGCATTAGGGGGAGATAAGGCAAATATTTTCTAGGTCTTTGTATTGCTAATTTTCCTATTTTTTGTGTAAAAGGTGACACTTGATGACAAACTCAAATGAAGGTTTAGAGAAAAAGATGAACTCGGATTTTATAAATGACATTTTATAAAATTCCTTATTCTAATTTTATAAATGACATTTAGTATTATGGAGGCCGACCTTTCGGCTAGCAGCTTACTTTTTAATATGAAACATAGTAATTATTACCATTAGATCTAAACATTAATATGAAATGCTAAAATGACAACAAAATACAAAAAAGTAGACTTTTAATTTGTAGACTTGAGGGTAATTAAGGAAATATTATGGTAATTAAAATTGTTATAGTAGAATAGAATAGATTAAAAAAATAAGTAATTAATTGAAATATCCATACAATAGCATGAAAATTAAAATGCACAAATATATCAATACTATTATTTATTTTTTTGATTAATATCAATACTATTATTATAAATATAAACTAATATATAAACTAAAATATGAATTTCACATTCATATAAGTTTTGATATGACAAAAAAAAGTGAAATAATATTAGAGCATCAAAATTTTTGATTGACCCACGGTACCTAAATTCTTTAGGTCAACTAATTAAAGCACAAACTATTTGTTAAATTATTCATTCATTTGATTTATCAATTCTTCTTAATACGGATTTGCTTTATAAAGATAGTTCAGTTAATAGTTCAGATCGAAAATGGTGTCTAATATTAAATGGCCTGGAGATCAATTTGACATCGATATTTTAAGATAAAACAATGGTGCAATCAGGGGTGGCCTGGTCGGACCACAACCCACCCCAAAACATAGAAAATGATTATTATATCTTTGGTATATTAATAAAATTGCCAATATAATATATTTTTTTGAAAGGGCCAATATTAATAAGTGTCTTAGTGGCTAATGAGATTCTTAACACACAAAAGGTCCCTTGTTCAAATCTTATTCATTGTAATTTTAGCATTTTTTCTAATTTTATTGGACAAAACTAGATGATTAAATTTTAGGTACTTTTCGTATGGTTCTTAACATATAATTTTCTTTTTGTTATAACAAACTTTGAGAAAATCATGAATTTGAAGAAATCGTAGTTTGTTATGTTAAGAATCATATAAAAACACTTAATTTATGTACAAATTAAAGCATATACATCTTTTACTACTAAAGCATATACATCTTTCTGAAAAAAATTAAATTTTTTATAGGCTAAATTGTACTTTTGGCCCCCTATGTTTTAAAAACTTGCGATTTTGGCCCCCTATGTTTCAAAATAGCACTTCTAGCCCCTTATATTTAACCCCTTTTGCAAAAATCAATTTTGACCAAGTCAATGCTGACGTGGCAAGTCATTTATGTAACATGGATGCCACGTCATCACCTAATAATAATTATAAATAAAAAAAAGAAGAAAAAAAAGTACAATTTAATTAAAGAAACGTAAATCCCTTAAAAACCTGCAAAACTCTTGTCGCAAAGGTAGCTTGAAGGGCTTTATCATGTCCTTGACTCCTTATAGGAGGACTCAGAACATACCTTGACCACATGAAAATTGAAATATGGCTTATAAATTTTTAAAATTGAAGACGATAAAAGATTAACAACTATGGAAAACAATGAAACAAGTCGAGGCACTTGCTTTCCTACGGTGTCGAAATCAGGATGCCAAAGTCAAGAGTCATTAAGGGCTAAACCAGAGACAATAGGCTCTCCAATTACCCTTCTCCTGCATTTTGAAAACAAATAGGTAACATCGCTGAAATTAAGTTATAGTAGCAGTGTTCCCAAAATCTCTTAGCTTTTCTCAATAAAATTTGAGAAAAACACTAAGGATTAAACTTAAGAACTTGACTTCCTAGCCTTAGTGATTTCTTCTATTGCATCAATGCTCATTACGTGAACCACATATAAAGCAGTGTTCACAAAATCCTTTAATATAATTGCACTTTTTTTTTATAATTATTATTAGGTGATGACGTGGCATCCATGTCACATAAATGACTTGCCACGTCAGCGTTGACTTGGTCAAAATTGGTTTTTGCAAAAGGGGTTAAACATAAGGGGCTATAAGTGCTATTTTGAAACATAGGGGGCCAAAATCGCAAGTTTTTAAAACATAAGGGGCCAAAAGTGCAATTTAGCCTTTTTTATATATATTTCATCGATATCTCTTTCAATGGTTCAAGACATCTTTTTACTACTAAAGCATACACATCTTTTTGAATGCCATTGTTATAGATTTCTCAATCAATAGTTGAAGACATTTCCTAACACTTTAAACATTTGAATGTCATTGTTATAGGTGTCTCTTTCAATGGTTTATATACATCTTTTACTACTAAAGCATACACATCTTTTTGAACACCATTGTTATAGGTGCCTCTTTCAATGGTTCAAGACTTTTCCTAACATTTTAAACATTTGAAAAAGGTCCCCAACTCTTATTTGGTTCTAGGTGGTAAGTAACAAAATCCTTGTTGGGCTTCGGAATCCATTGCATGATGTCTTTTGGTACTAAAAGTTTTCTTTCTTGGTATTTTGCAATAGTATGTCTTTTAGCACAACAATAGTGACAAATGATATGAGGATTACTTTTCTTTTGATCTTTTTCAACAAATTTGTACTTTTTATTTTTAGGTTTTAAAGGTTTGTTGAATTTAGAAGGATCAATAGAATAAGTGATCTCCGGTTTTGGAGGAGTGTTCAATTTATCTTGGAGGTTTTTAAGATCTCTAGACAAATAGAAACATCCATCACATCTGTTACGTTTAGCTATCATGTGTTACAATATGACTTTTCTACCATAGACAACTTAAGAGCTTTCAATTCTTGTTACGTTTCTGAAACTTTAGCTTCAAGATATTTGTTAACACTCATAAGACCTTTTAAACATTTAAAAGCGTCTTGAGTTTCACTATGTAGCTTTTCAAAAGCCACTTGCAATTCATGATATTCTAATAAAGTATATGAGTTTGAAGGATTTTGATTTACCTTTTTAGGAGTCTTCTTCTTGTGATGTTGAGTTGTCAAGCAAACATTAGTCAACACACTTTCATCACTACAACTTGAACTTGATGAGGAAGTTTTGAGTGTTTAGGGGGTGAAAAAACACAATTCGCTATTGAGTTCGCTAATTAAAGTCTTAAATAGCGAACGTTACAAAATTCGATATATTTGTCTTTCTCACCCTCCTATCATCCCCTATGGAAATATTTTTAAATAAACATAAGTACTTGTCATTATAAAAAAATTATTTTACCCGTTAAAAATATTTGTGCAACCAACTACAGTAATAATTATATTGCTAGACTTAAAATATATTACTAGATGAAAGTAAAAAGAGAACTAAGTGAGACGACAGTGGTTTAAGGGAGATGATGATGGATTGAGAGAACATAACATTTCTTTTGTGTGTTGCTACGGTGGAAAAAAGTTTTTTATTTCAGCGCGCTTTACAATAAGAGAAATAATTTGTTTTTTGTGATAACAAAAATAGAGAAATAGTTGAGTTGATGACATAAACTTCAGTTCTCTTTTCATGAAGTCATCCCAAATTCGATATGAAGCAATTGATTTTGCTATAAGCTGGTCCAAATACATCCAAAAATTTCTGTTATTTTCTATTTTCGGTGGTGAAAAATAAATAAATAATAAAACAAGCTTCCTCTCTTTATCTATCTATATATGCATTATATAGCTTATTGTTAATATTTGTTAAAATATTTTCTAGGGCATCAAATTAATTATGCATATATTTTATCAACACTTTATATAGAAGAAAAAAAAATATTGATGTCAATAATTAGGGTAAATGACTATCCCTCACACCCTCTCTATTTTTTGGCAAAAGTTATTATGCATAAGTGGGATCCTTATTCACCATGCATAAATTTAGAATTACTCGTACGCCCCCCAGAAGATTCTCGCGTGCGCCCTCAAAAGTTTCTCGCGCGCGCCTCAGCCCCCCTTTGTTTCGCTATCCCCACCCCCTATTTGTTGGTTTTGTTTGTGTAAATGCACCAGTTCACCTCCATGTTTTAATAATTGTCAAAATACATGAAAATAGAGTATAATACATTTTGGCATCATTATATATGAATTGACATCTAAAAAGATTCTTTAAACTTTGGAAAACAAAATTATAGGTCATTTGGATCGATACAAGTATATGTGGATCAATACAAATGGTATGAAATAATTTCAGGCTGAAAACTTGCTTTTGTATTGATACACAGCTTTCTCAAAGGGACAGAGAGGTTCTTGTGTAACGATACACATTTATATGTATCGATACATATCTGTCTCCTTTGAAACAGAGAAATTATTGTGTATCGATACATATGTGAATGTATCGATACATATCAATCCTTCTTTAAACCAGATAAACTTGTGTGTATCGATACACATTAAATATGTATCGATACATATCAGTCAATCTACAATTTTTTAAGCTTTCAAGGGTTTGTATCGATACAAACTTAAACTTGTATCGATACATATCAGTTAATTTTGTCTAAATTTACTCCATTCTATTTTCCCTTACAAATAGCATCATGGGATTATTTTGTATGTGTGAGAAACAATTAGGAAACAACTTGTGATCAAAATTGTGTTATAATTTTGGATCAAAGTGTGGTTGTGACCAAGTTCATTATCTTCTTCCAATTCTCAATTACCTCAAAGTTGATTACTCTTTAAATAGCTCCAACAAAGGGGTTTTAGTTCGATTGGAAGATAACGTCTGAGTTTTTCATTCGAGTTGAATTAGTCTTAAGGAAGTTTCTCATCGATATTCAACAAAGTATTGATCTTGAAGGTACAACGCGCCAACGAGGTAATCAGCCGGATATTTGTCACGAATTCTTGGTAGAAGAAAGGGTGAGGATTGATTATCATAATCGGAGTTAGAAGTTGAGGATCGCGTTGGGGATTCGCGCAAATTTATCGAGGCTACGATGAGTGAGGAAAGATCGAGTCTTTGTAATACTTCGTGTATTGTATTCGGTTGAAATTTGTGTATTGTGTAAAAGTTCAAAGAGATTTTGAATAAAAATATCAATCTCGTAATTTTGACGAGGTTGGGGTGAGACGTACCTGCCACCGCGAGGACGACACGAAAGCAAGGGAACTCCCATATCAAGCGTTTGTGTTTTCTTCTCCCTTAAACTCTTTACTTTTTGCTTTTATTCAATTGTGTGATTCGATTGGAATTTGACGTACGCCAAGTGTTTGAGCAAATTCCAATTCGATCGATTCAATTTCAATACACGTAATTTGGACCGTACCATTTGTTTGTTACGTTTTCAATTCTTAAAAACCATTAATCTTGTATTACTCGATCACATAACATTGATTGCCACTATTTTTATCATCGTACATATATTGGTGTTACTACTTCTCCTTTGATCAAGGTGCAAATAGACTACTGATCCGGTGAACTTCCGCGCTAAGCTTGTTTTTCATAAAAACGTTAATTGTGTTTTGGATCATTGTTGACATCGAATTCATAATCCGTTCAAAAAAAAAATTAGCGAACGAAGATATTACTGGGTTGAGTCGGGGACTAGGTCGCTTTCTTTAAGACGTTTTGGGTACAAATAAATTGTGCAAGCAGTCGAAATATACCACGACGCCTCCAAGATATAACAACTCAGTTCTAAACTAATACCGAATAACTACTGCACTGTAGATATTGGTCAAGAATTACACCTTCACTATGGTATAAAAAATCATTTGTATTTGGTATATGAACCAATCTTATAATGATATTAAAATCATTCCAATATGGTACCATGACCATTCTCATATGGTATCAAAACCATTCTCGAAATTCAAGGACTATGTTACTAAGACTATTCTTTATTGAAGGAACTATGATGCTAAGATCATTTTTAATTTAATGGAACTATGGTACTGAGACCATTCTTTAATTTATTAGAATTGTGATACTGTGATCACTCTTAGAACAAGTTAATACCAAATTACATCTTAAACTCTACTAGTTTAATCACGCAATAAACTCAAATGAGTTCCAAACTGGTAGAACATTAAGATTGACACGTTAATATGTTTCTGTACATTATAAGAAGTCATGAATAGCACTAGCCTGAAAGTTTCCCCATTAAACTAATACCAATACAATAAAACTAAGTCGCTACATGCATACAATTAGTATACACGTTCTAAGGAAATTATGCTAACAAAATTGAACCAAAAACATACCTTGTTCCTGTAAAGCATATACAAAGGATCTACATAGAATATCAACGTGTAGAGGCTACAGAACAGTTAGCCTTTTTCATGCCGGCGGCTGTCCATGTTATTATCTTTTTCTCAAAAGGCTTAGCACTCGTCGTTTGTATAAGGTTTAAGATTAAGGCTTGATTACTACTTTTTCTCAACAAACTTATTGCTCTTTATTAAGAGTTAAAAAGATATAAGTAAAATAATAAATGACTAAATATTTTATTTTTTTTTCTTTCAAAGAAAATACACAGTAGAATACTAGACATATTAGTATTCTCTCTTATCCGATGTGAGACTCAATAATTTTATTTTCAATTCACATATAAATATGCTCTATGTTCCAACAACCCCCCACTTTAATTTAAAAGAAAATTTCCAAAATATTGTAAAACATTTCTATAAGAATTATGCATAAACAAAGGTGTCTATGACTTGAACCTTTGAATAGCAAATTAACGTTAAACGTTTCTATAAGATTGTGCATAAACAAAGGTGTCTATGACTTGAACCTTTACATAGCAAGTAAGAGTGTGATTCAACAAGAGTGACATATGTCTTGAACTCTATCTCATATTTTTTTCAAACCCGCACACAACCTTTTCCTAGGGTATATCTCAAAAGCCCGTGCATTAATGGCCCTGCACGTGTATCCCGGTTTCATGAACGCTCTAGGAATTCCTCCTCAAAATTCCATAGGAACCGACCTAAGTTTCACATTCATATAGGCTATCAAGAGTACTCCTGAAGCTCGGTACTCCACTCATACAAAGTATAGATCTCATTAAGAGTTTTATTATCTCATCCTTTCGCTTTCATGATTCATGCTTATCTTATTTATACTTGCATGATCATCTCATATTACTCACAACTTGTTGTTTACCCATTGGAACCTAATTCTTGGGATCTCTAGTCTTTTAGGTTGGGTTACCATCATGAGCAATTCATTTAGGCATTAGTCCCATCTTCTTTGATGTATTATGGACTTCTCTTTTACCCATTCTTATAGCTCTTTTTGAGATTAACTCTCTCACGGTGCTATTCTTCATTCTTCATTCCTTAATAGATTTTTCCATTAAGGAATCTCATATAGCAAGCATCTTAATTATCTTGCTTCTTCATTAGCAATTGCTAATGATATCATTTCAGATTTCATAGTGGACTAAGCCAATATAATCCGTTTCTTTGGTTTCCAAGATACAACTCTTTCAACTATGTGTAACATATAGTCGTTCATTGCACTTAAATCATCTAATAAGATGTTTCAATTTGCATTGTATCATTTATTTACAACAGGAAATCTCTATTAATTTTTATTTTTTTATTTTTATTCAAAGTCCTTTTAAGGTATCTCATGAATATCTCAATAGCATATCAATGTTCATTATTAGGTTTACTTACAAACCTTCACTACAATACCACACCATATGCAATTTCGGGTCTACTACAATCAGAGGCAAAGCTTAGACTACCAATGATGTTCATATATTCAATGTCTTACTTACACTATTCTTAAACAATTCTACACTAGGATCATAAGGTGTGTAAGTCTACTAGATGTCAGGTCTAGTTTGACTCTAGAAAATCCATTTAATTATTTATGACCTTTTGCCACAAATCTACAACCAAGAAAGAGAAAGCTTTTTGGAGGTTCGTTGGATTATCTTCCAATATATAGACCATGTCCATACTCTTTAGCAATTATTGCTTTCTTATCTCTTCTAGGTTCTATTACATCTTGTTCGAAGTTCTCATCATTGCTTTTGATCATTGAAATGCGACCAGTCACAATGCCCCCACTAGTGCCCCCACTATTTCTTAATTTAAGGAGAAATTTCTTTTCATAGAAATCAACTTAATTTGATTCTATGATCACTTTGACATTTAGTTCATAGAAGCTATAACCTTGCTGTTATTTCATACCAAATGAATACACATTCATGGGCTATACTAGTGAATTTCACTTTCTTGTAGTCTAAAATCTATACAAATGTCAGATATTCCCAAGTTCTAAAATAAGACAAAATTAGGTGTTTTTCTTCAAAATTTCAAAATCAAGAAGTTTTGTTCCTTAAACTGTGAGACTATATTCATTGCATAACATATAGTCCATACAGTTTATAATTTTTTCAATGGGATACAACACCAAAATAATTTTCAACACCAATTGACTGGGCAATTGTTCTTATTTCCTTTCATCTTTACTATTCATTTTAAGAGAATAAGGTGTTGCTCTTTCATGAATAATTTCATGTTTTTAGGAAAATCATTAAATGTATGGGAGTCATACTCTATGCCTCTATCTCTTCAAAACATTTAATCTTCTTATTAAAATTGAATTTCTATTTCTATTTCAAAATTCATGAACTTATTAAATATTTCACTTTAATTTTTCATGATATAAAGAAGGTAAAATTCAAATAGCCATTGAAAAATGTGATAAAATATTTTTTTATTTATAATGAAGGTGATAACAAGTTCACACTTTTCAAAATCATTTAACAATAACTTTGGATTTAAACCTAGGCTTCTCATGTTTAAAATAACATGTTTGCTTACAACATCACAATATGTAAACAAAAAGAGAAATTTAATTCATATAAAGTTTAACTTAAATATGAAAACAATAATGTACCTTTTAAAGCAATTCCGTTTTGAAGGTGAACGACAACTCAACATCTCTAGTGCTAGCAACTTTTGCGGTGAGAGTCTCTCAACAACACTTTCTTATCTTCAACAGTTATATATGTCTTGGACATAGTACAATCAAAGCAGACATGGAGAAAAACGCCAATAACCAACCACTCATTCAACCAACAAAGATGATCTCAATAATTATAGCATTATTCTTCGATCAGGTTAGCTGCGAAGCATAGTTCAACCTGTTCCTACACTTTCGTGTCATATGATCTGATTTCCCACAATTACTGTTGGGTTTTTGTATGTTGGCTACATTTTGCAAAAACAACTACTAGCCAAATGCTGAGACAAATGCTGTAGCATGTGGAACAACATTATGTGATCTGTGTGTTGCGCGCCAACGCGTGCTATATTTTTGAACAAGATCTTCTGAAGATTCTCTTGAAGTTTATGTTTAACCTAGCGTGCTGATCAAGACGCGCTTAGTTGATGAGGTGTAAAAGGCTGTCATGCCTTGATGTATTTCCATAATTAATATTGATATATTTTTGGAAACAATATTCTTGTTCTAGAAGATTCAAGACTTGGACCTCACAACGTCCAAAGGTGTCTGAAGCCCATGTTGCTTGCAAAACACGTTCTTGCTGAAGCTATATATTCAAGGATGTAAAACCTAAAGAGTAGCGAAGCCAATATTTACAAAATGTAGTCTTTAGGGTTTTAGGGTTTCGTGGTTAAAGCCTTGTGCTTTAACGTGTGCACTCCTAAGCTTTTAAGTATGGAGTTGTTTGTGTTCCTCTCCTAAGCTGTGAAGTACGGAGTAGGTATTGTGGTCGTACAACACTTTAAGCCTTTAGGTACGAGTGTGTCGTTTTATAGGAGTGTGTCTCCAACATATGTATTTGTGTATTGAACTTAATGCCAGTGCGAAGATCAGTGAACCAGAGGTTGTTTGCGTGGAAGTCTTCAAACTGAGAGGAAGGCGGGGCGCCTTTGATCTAGGAGTTCCTAGGTTGAGTTGTCATTGGTAGTTGCTAGGTGATAAGTTGATAACTTTGAACTAGGGCTATTTTAGTGGATTCCTTCATGGATTGGTATCCCCCAGACTAGGGCAGTTGCGCCGAACTGGGTTAACAAACACACTGTGTTATTTATCATTTTGTCACGCTTATTTTACTTTGCTACGCTGCGTTTTATTATTATTGTGTGACAAGTGCTCGGACAAGTGCTCTAACATTATGCACAGCATGTGTCTGTTTGGTAGCCAGAATTTCAATTACAATAAGTGAATTGTGATCCAGAGTCATTTCTTAGTGGTGGCAACTGATTCAAATAATGGGTCCCTGAATGGATCATACCCTTTCTGCATTTGAAGTTCTTATTCACATGGAGGTTTTAAATCTTCAAAGATTTTTCTTCTCCTTTAAACTCTTTACTTTTTTCTTTTATTCAATTGTGTGATTCGATTGGAATTTGACGTTCGCCAAGTGTTTGAGCAAATTCTAATTCGATCGATTCATTTTCAATACACGTAATTTGGACCGTACAATTTGTTTGCTAAGTTTTCAATTCTTAAAAACCATTAATCTTGTATTACTCGATCGCATAACATTGATTGCCACTATTTTTATCATCGTACATATATTGGTGTTACTACTTCTCCTTTGATCAAGGTGCAAATAGACTACTGATCCGGTGGACTCCCGGGCTAAGCTTGTTTTTCATAAAAATGTTAATAGTGTATTGGATCACTGTTGACCTCAGATTCAGAATCCGTTCAAAATAAAAATTAGCCACCAAAGATATTACTGGGTTGAGTCGCGGACTAGGTCGCTTTCTTTAAGACTTTTCGGGGTACAACTAAATTGTGCAAGCAGTCGAAATATACCACGACGCCTCTAGGATTAAACAACCCAGTTTTAAACTGATACCGAACAACTATTGCACTGTAGATATCGGTCAAGAATTACACCCTCACTATGATAAAAAAAACCGTTCGTATTTGGTATATGAACCAATCTTATAATGATATTAAAATCATTCTAATATTGTACTATGACCATTCTCATATGGTATCAAAACCATTCTCAAAATTCAAGTACTATGTTACTAAGACTATTCTTTATTGAAGGAACTATGATGCTAATATCATTCTTAATTTGATGGAACTATGGTTCTGAGACCATTCTTTAATTTAATAGAATTGTGAGACTCTGATCACTCTTAAAACAAGTTAATACCAAATTACATCTTAAACTCTACTTGTTTAATCACGCAATAAACTCAAATGAGTTCCAAACTGGTAGAACATTAAGATTGACAGGCTAATATGTTTCTGTACATTATAAGAAGTCATGAACAACACTAGCCTGAAAGTTTCCCCATTAAACTAATACCAATACAATAAAACTAAGTTGCTACATGCATACAATTAGTTTACACGTTCCAAGAAAATTATGCTAACAAAATAGAACCAAAAACATACCTTGTTCCTATAAAGCATATACAAAGGATCTACATAGAAAATCAACGTGTAGAGGCTATAGAACAGCTAGAGTATCTCCAATAGGAGTACCTAAGAGAGTTTTATAGACTATTAATCAGTACTTTATTTTTTTTAGCCATTGGAACAATGATGATGTGACATTGATGATATCATAAAAATGATTCAAGTACCTTATTTAAGACACCGTACCATCAATTTAATGTTTTTTTTGTTTGGTAAATGTAATTAAACTCATTTAATATATTTAAAAAAATATGAGTATCTTAGGAGTTGCATAAATTTACACCATTGAAGCAAAATATGTATAAGTTGCATAAAATTTACATGACATTGTAGATGAAATTCTAGGTCCCCTGTGGGCAAGTTGTTAAGCAAGATGCTTCGTCAATTTGCTCAGCTTTATGCTTATGACAGTATGTAAATAATAAATTGCAGAAAGCGATAAACGAACAAAAGTAATTGTTTACCCAATTCAGTGTCAATACACCTAATTTGGGGAATAGGAATCCAGGAGAATTACCTTCACTATACCGTAGCTACTAGTCTCTAGGTCTTATTTGAATAGCCCCTATTCAAGGCCTCTAACTAAAACTACCCGAATGAAATTAGGCTTAAACGTCATTTTAGTCCCTGTATGTACGCAAAATTTTGGTTTTAGTCCCTGTATGTGATTTTATTCCAAAATAAGTCCTCGTATCGACCAAACTTTTTGCTTCTGGTCTCTAAAACAAAAATCAGAAGGAAAATTTGTAGGAAAATCTGCAGGAAACTTAAGAATTTTCCTGCGGATTTTATTTTTAGGGACCAAAATCAAAAAGTTTGGTCGATATGGGGACTATGTTGAAGTAAAATCACATACAGGGACTAAAATCAAAATTTGGTATACATACAGGGACCAAAATGATGTTTAAGCCGTGAAATTATTTAGGACTCCCCCTAAATATGTGACTCTCCCTCAACCAATTGCCCCAATTGTAAGAACGATTACTCAGCTCGTCAAGCTGGTGCAAAATCCTTGCACTTGGTTTACCACAACGACAACAACAACAATGAACAAGAAAAAGGACTCAATAAAAACTTAGGACTTAAACTATAATCTTGAGTCGTAATTTGCTTCAATGTTTGAGTGGCTATTTATAGCTTTCAAACTCAGATAGAGTTAAGCTAAATAAAAGGAAAGTTTGTTGAAGTTTGTTGAGAATAAATCTTTTATCTTTTACAAGATAAAATATTTGTTTTTGTTAACTTCTTCAAGCTCTTCCCAAAATAGTTCCTGGCGTGCGCAAACAAATAACTTTCTGATTTGTTATTTGTTTGGTTGAACTTGTAACAAACAATATTTGTTTGGATATATATTTTAAATCTTCCAAAAATAAAAACACGCCATAACAAACTTACTTAAGAGATATACTTCAACTGGGACGTTGGCGGTTGGCGGTTTATTACTTCATCTCTAAGTAATGTACAAACTGAAACTTGAGGGACTATGACAGTAAATTCATGTGTTTGAATTTCTGAACTGGTATGCTTCTGCTGAAGCAACATGTCATAGTCCTCTGTTGGCAAAATGTCAAGGCATCTTGCTTAACATGTTGTTTGATCAAAATGTATGACAACATAGGGAACAACAATCTCCCCCTTTGTCAAATTTTGTCAAACAACATTTTTGTCTTGCTGCAATGAATGTCTTCTGTAGTCAGCCAGATTAGGCTAAGAGAAATAAGTCTTCAAAGTTGATTTACTTCAACCAAACATACAAGATTAGGTAGTTAGTTAACGAATGCACTTAAGCATTATAAAAGCCTCAGAGTGGGCTGCAACGGATAAATCCTTTGGTCCAAATAAAGTACACAAGGATAAAAATAAAGACTAAATCTTAGCCAAAATTAATCACATAATGATTATGAAAGTGCTTGGCACATAAGGCCACAATGTGATTGGCATATAGAGATGCCATAAAACAATATTACAGACCATTATAGATTTGTAGCAGCAATATAATAAGGAAAAAAATAGCAGAAGTAAGAAATTTTTCAAAACTAAAATCTCTGTTACTCTCCCTGTTTAACATAATTTGACAAAGATTGATCCAAGGAGGTTTTGTATAGGGTGTGCTTATTCTAATTTGGAGCTACTTTCCTCTTCATCTTCATCTTTGTTACTCTTCGCTACTTTATGTACTCATGTTTGTATCTGCATCCTCTTGTTCTTGGAGAGACTTTATCAGAGTATCTAGTTTTTCTTTCTTCAGAGTGCTGATACGTATAGTTTCACCTAGAGCATAAGATGTTGATAAAAGCTCAAGAATTACCTCTTGCCTTGTTGCAGATGGGAGAGGATTTGATACGCCTGTGTTGTCAATATGTGGATCCTTGATGTTCTTGGCATTTTGCTTCTTGCAGTTAAATGAAAGATGGGATGTCTGAGTGCTTTATTTATTACTTCTCCTCAGGATTCCAAGGTGTTGATTTAGTATGATTCTGATTATGAATGATGGAAATGCTATTGGCAGCCATTTTGAGAATGTCATTGCATGCTTCATTGTTTGGTCAAAGACAAAGCTTCCAAAGTTTAGATTTCCTTTAGTTCCTATGAGATAAATTTTTCTTTCCACAACTTCTGTGATGTTGCTTTTATGATTGGTGGGTGTTCAGTTGTTGATAGAAATCTTGTGTAGGAGAGAATATTTTGCACTCAAGAAGGAGCTTGGAAGTGTATTTTCAACAGGCCAATGTTTAACTTGACCTCCAGTTATTTCCTATGCGACTTGATCAATACTGGTTCTTTCTTCAGTTGATAATTCTGTCTTTCTTCCAAGATACTGATCCACTAATGTAGGAGAGAAGTTAATGCTCTTCCCTCTGACAAAGACTTTGTTATATTCTTCAGTGCCAGGAGCTATACAATCAGGAGACAGGTTGACAATGAACTCTTGTACAAGACTTGGATAGTAATGAACAACATTAGTTACTGTCTTCATTAGTCCAGCTGCTACAAATAATGAGACTATTTCCTCATTTTTCAAAGCTTCAGTGCTAAGTTCCTTTTCTTGAACAATTCTTCTCTTTTAATTATACCCTCATTTTTCAAAGCTTCAGTGCTAAGTTTCAGATTTTTCTGGTGGCCCTTGTGACCCTTCCTTCCCTATGGTTCTGTTTTGACAAGATGGCATGTTGTCAGAAGCATTTTGTTCAACATTTGGTTCTGACTTAGTATTAGACACAAAGCCCTGCATCTTCCATCTATTCGATGTTTCTTTCTTTGCATTCTTATTTCTTTTTGTGGGAGTCTCTACCGTTTTCGTCGCTCTAGAAGGGCTAAAAGTCATCTTCTTCTTACTCCTCACTCTGCTGATTATGGACTTTCGTCTCACGGTCTTGATGACAATGGGTTTAGTCAAGTTTTGTGATGGTGTGTTGGATATTTTGATTGATGCATTTCTTTGGGTTGTCTGTTCTTCTTGAGTTTTGATATTGTCTTCAGCCCTAGATGAACTCGTTTCCATTGTTCTTTCAGTTCTCATCATTTTGACCCCGTGATAGTTGGTGACTGGGATTGGTTTAACTGATTTTCCTTTGCCTGAGTTATTTGATGAAGACATTTTCCTGTTGGAAGTGGTGATGATGTTAAACCGATATGAGGAGTTGGAACGGCTTGGAGGAGAATTTGATATTGTAAGAAGTTGATTTGAAGAGAATGTGAGAAGTTTTGCAAAAGGTTGGGAAGTTATAACTTGTGGAGAGAGAAAAATAATGATGAAAGTTGGTGGAGTGTATTGGTGTACAATGTATGTGTTATGGCCAATAGGAAAATTCTGCATTGCACACTGTTTAGCCTAAAAACGTGTGCAAGTATATACAGTCAATAGTAGCAAGTAATAAGTAAAGAGTGTATCGATCCCACAGAGAATAGTTTATGGTTTATTCATTCCAAGTTCATTCAAAACGTGCTTTAGTCTATTGTAATGGTAACAAAACATGATTGATTTTTAATACAATAAATTAAATATCAGTTATATAAAGTGATGTTTGAAAACAAAGATAAAAGGGTAGCTGAAATCTTGATCCATTTAATACATGAACTAAGCATAGTGAATGATAACCACTGTAGTGCCATCTGTGAGCAAGCTTGCCTTGTAGTGTATGTCTACAACGTTAGATATTAAAACAGGGTATAATGGACTGGCTATGTCTAGGTCTTTATTAATCCCATTTTAGTTCAGAAAACGCTGGCTTGTTTGGTGTCTCACTAAGGCCCTCAACTTATCCATAAGAAATGGTAGAGTTTACGTGTCCGCTCTCACTTAACCTTAATAACTTTATATTTTCCATTAACATGCTAGATGTCTCTACACATGCAACTTGTATTTATTCCAAAGTTGATCAGGCAAAGAAATAAATGTATTTTCATAAAAGCATAAAGTTAAAGATGACACAATAACAATCATTCATTCACATAAATACTTCATTCATTATATTAAACTTCACATAATTTCAACTACAAAGAGTTTGGCTCAGAATGAGCATGGAAACAACAACAATAATAACAAGTAAATTAATGATACCCATTACAAAGCAATATATACTCCTACAAACACTACCATGCCTTTTGTTATCACCGGTTGTGACTTCAGAAGCCGGAACGACGCTGCCTCTTCTCTTCTTCTTCTTCAGATCCTTCTTTAGGGGTTTCAAGCACACCAATAAATGATTTAAGGTTGTGTATTTATAGGCAAATCCATCTTGGATTAGGTGCAACCTTAAATGATGACATTAGGCCCAAGAATAAAGGATATTCCATTTGCAAGGACCACTAATCATAGTACAATCATTTGTGATGCTGACAGCTGGCAAGCCAACCATCATTCTTATCCTCAAAGAGATGCCGTTCACAATGTTGTACTACAAACCCTTATTTTGTCTGTGGCACTTGACTTGTTGACTTTTACGGATCAGAATGTCTTGACAGTCATTACCAGTAGATGCCTTTGATGACGATCCAAAACCAGATAATATGCCTTGACATAAATTGGCTCTAAACTATCTCTTTTTCACCAAAATTACATAGTTATTCCTATTACATAATTCTATTCTCAAAACTAATAAAACTAATGAAAGTGCAATAAAACATGGGTTGATCACCATATTGGCAGGAAATACCTCATGAATAAAGGCCTAAATTCCCCACTTTATAGTGAGTCATCACACCCCCAAACTTGAATCATTTCCTGTCCTCAGGTAATGCGATAGAAAGTTAAGACGGTGTTCATCTACTCATAATATTGACATGTAAACAATACATTTAATGTGTGTGTGAACTGTTTAGCACTCTCAACCAGATTAATGTCTACATCCCACTCTTAAACTACTTATTCTATATACTAAACTATCCTCTTTTTCCTATAATTTTGAATTCAACTAGAATTTCAGCTTAGGGGGGACTATTTCTTTTCAAGAGATCCAAAGCTTTTTCAATTTACACAAGGATAACTAATTGGCAGCTTTTTCATTCTCATTCTTTTTGTTTTTTTGTAGCTTTGGGGATACTCCACCTTTTCACCTGACGAGATCCTACTTGTAATAGGTCTAACCTGTCACTCAGAGTAAAGCACCCTACTCACTTGTTCCTCCAGATTGGCACAAAAACTTATTCATTCATTTTTTTTAGCTCACCAATAGTTTCCTATTCCCAATTATATAGCAATGATCACCAATTCAATACTTTAGTCCTTTCCCCCAAACTTAGTTCTAGCCATACCCTCCATTATATTCAATTTTAGAAAACTTAGTCTAAAGAATATGTATTTAAAAGAGTTATATAGCCACTCTTAAGTTTGACAGTGTTCACAGTATGCAATTAAAGTGCAAAGATCATCAAAAATTTCAAAAAATATATGATCATGCATCTAAAAACTCTAACCTCAGTTATGGCATGTCAATAAAATGCTTATAAGAACACATTAAAAGCAATCTATTTTAAAACATTTTCAAAAGTTTTTATTGATGTTACCTCCCCCAAACTTAAACTAAACAATGACCTCACTGTTGACACTAGGGAAAGGCAACAATTGACTCATCAAAAAGTTTTTCAAAAAATTAAAGACATAAAATGAAAACCTAAACTAAAACCTACAAGCAAAGTGTGTCAAGACATACCATCAGGTCTTGAACCTCTTGCTCCTTCGCACAGAAGAGTCAACTTCATTCTTTGATCTCTTCTCCCTCTCCTTTGCTGCGGATTCAATTTCTTCATTTTCTTTTGCTGGTTGATTTGGCTCAAGAATGGCGCTCTCAGGCAATGCAGTTGTTTCCTGTGAGACATCTTTCTTCTTCAATGTTCTTCTCCTTTTAGGCGTTGAAGTGGTCAAGAGTTGATCCATCTCCTCAGATGCTATCTGACATAGCCAAATTAACCTATAGAGGTGCATTGTTAGCAGTTTGCACATTCTCCACCACTAAAGTGTCCTCTTGCACCGGGACTTTCTTTTCAGCAACTGCACCCTTAATAGGCCTGCCAGTAGTTTCCTCTGGTTCAGGGCCATCCTTCTCAGACCCATTGCTTCCTTCTTCTTCTTCACTCTTCTTCTCCTCATTCCAGTTGACCATCTTATCACCAGTCTCATAATCAACGTCTCCTTCTATGTAGTCACTATCAGCTCTCTCATAGTACTCGTCTTCTTTCTGCTCCTCAGCTACATCCTGTTGCTCACCAATTGTTGGTGAGGCAGGAGTTTTGTGAAGGAAAATAGGTTTAGTAAAAGCAGCGGAATTCAAAAATTTTCCTTAAGAGATCCTTACGAAGGGTCATGATCATGTGTTTAGGGTTTTACCTCTCGTAGAATAGAACCCTTTGAATCACGAACAAGACGATCACGAACGTTGAAGGATGAACCGCAACGTCTCTAACTAGTCCACACGAACAGCTTTTCTCCAATTCAAGTGCTAGCTTGTGAATGAAGAATAACAGTGAGAGTGATAGAATACTGAGAAAATATTAGGATTCACGTAACCCTAATATTGTTATGAAAGTCTCTTGTTTTTCACTAGGTCTCTATTTATATTGTTTATTATATTGTTCTCCAAGATGAATATTTTTCTTGTCCAATAAAATTTGTTTGTAACAAAAACAAACAAAATAAACAACAAGATTTGTTTGTAACAAACAAACAAACAAAATAAAATAAAAACCCACCATATCTTTTATTGGGGCGCGCGCCCCATGAGTCATCATACTCATGTGCGCGCGCGCCCACCACACCATATGGTGTACCGCCTTTCATTAATTTGTGATACTTTATCACAATGCATATTTTTCTCAAGTGCACTGTACCTTACGGTGTTCTCTATCTCTCACTATACTGTCCCTATGTGTGTGACCCTGTAGGTTTCCGTAACGATGGCAATAATATTAAATCAACTATTTAATATTATAAACATTGAGAGGTTTCTAGCAATACATCAATGCTACCCATGTTACGGAATGTTTATGTGATCTTAAGAAAAACATTCAGTGATAATATCTGTTGTGTACAATTACCCCTTTGCCGTTATGTCTATATTGAACACAAGGCACAGGCTGTGTCATCCTTGTCCAGTTCAATATTGGGCCCATAGACATTTATCCTGTTATATAGGATTGGCAAATTCCATCTAGGACACTATTGTCCCTCAGCATGCTTTGTAAAAGTACCCATCTACTGCCTTTATGATTATCCAGTTACGGACAACGTTAGATCAGTGATAAAGCACTTAACTCTACATCTAGGGTACATAGTGGTTTCAGGTCGAAGGGTGGTTTACACCATTATCACCATGAGAGTAACTTATGACACATTACATAACATTCCATGTAGTTCTCTCATAGCGGGTTAATCCAATATAAATATTACTCCTAATATTTATATCTATGTCAAGACTTGATAACTCCTTATCCTATGATCCATGAGATGCGATCATCAGCCTATCTTCATAATAGTCTTTATGCTTTAAGGTTATCCCTCTTCACCTTAAAGCTCGACTACGGATACTTTAAGAATATTGTCCTTATGTTTAATTTAGTCTCATGATTAAGTCACACTTAATATTAAACGGACTATCTATTCTAGGGACTTTATTATTTTGGACTCTTACAAACATAATAAAGAAGTGCCTTGTATTATTAATAAATAAAACATTATATTTATTAATAAATAATTCGATACAAGTACTTAAAAGTATTGGCCTCTAGGGCTCTAACAAGAACACTCCCACTAGCACTAAGGCCAATTAGGTGTTCTCTAACACCCATAGACCTAGTATGCCCATCACGCTTCAACTGCGCAAGAGGCTTAATTAGTGGATGAGGAACAATTCCTTATGTTGGTATCTTACGTATCTTCCAACGTTCTATTTCGATCTCTATCGAAATATAGAAGTGTCTAAGTATAAATGAATCATCGGTGAGATCTATTCTCAAGTGTTCTTGCAAGATTAAACCATCACCATCACTAATGTGATTAATGTGACTTGCATCACCGGAAACATAGTTTTAGCTTAATCATAAGCTAAATGATCCAATCTTTAATACTTAACTTCAGTAACTGAAATAAACATACTACGAAGCTTATCTTATAGCTTTCAATGTTTATATTCGAGCATGATATACAATACATTGATATGGAAACTTCCATCATTATAACTTCCTTATAATGATCCTTTCCATATCCATCTATTTCAAGAATCAGTCCTTAGTTCCATTAAGGTCCTTAAGGATATTCTTGAAGGAAAGTTAGTGTCAAACACTAATTTCAATTTTGGTACTTATTGATTGTTGTTACAATCACATGGTGTATCTAATTTTGTACATATTAAGATGTGCATAATTAATCCTATCTTCCAAAGCATATGGATTATTTTCACATGTCTCTTTCTCATCCAATGAGATATGATTTTGTCCTTTTGACAAAATCAATCATATGACACGCAATAATTTCACACGTTAAGTGTCTTGACACTTCATTAATACATGTACATAGGCTATTACTAACTCTTTAGGAATCCTTGCCCAAATAGATAGGCTATTCCTAACTCTTTAGGAATTCTTGCCTAAGTATTTCATCAAGAGTTATTTCTTTAATCATGTCTCACATGTAAAAGGAAAATACTTTTTGATGATTAATATGTCTTCCACATATTACACCATATTTAATATTATTGCTCCCACTAAATCCTTGTGTGCACAAGATACATTTATATATTTGTCCTTTAACAATTTGTTTTCCATAAAACTTCCAAAAGGAACAAATATTTAAACTTATTCAATCTAATCAAAACTAGATAGGTTTGTCCTTATTAATTTGTTTTCTCAAAACTTCATAATAGGAACAAAGAATAATTAAGTTTCTGAGAAATCTATCTAATCAATATTAGATAGATATATACAAGTTGTATACCTCTCTAGAATCCTTTGGATCAACAAAACCCTACATATATGTCTAGTACATAAATATTAGGTCATTCCAATTAAGGAATGCAATTTTGTTATCCATCCACCAAAACATGTAGTACAACATTTAGTAAAAGCAATCAAACAAATTTTAAGCTTTACTATTAATTACATTTAGGGTTTCATCATAATTTGCATTATGATTTTGCATGAAACCTTTAATGATCAATCAAATCTTAAAAGGTATTCTTAATACCATCCATATTAGTATTCAATAATAATACTCACTTTCATCGTACGAGTCTTACTCATCTTGATGACATAACCATTATCTACATAAGGCTAGTGTATATGGATTGTTTATAAGATTTCCTGGCATTTAGCCACTTCTCAGAATATAGACCGTCTTACGACCTTTTAGAAAGTCAGAGATTCATCTATTATGAAAACCATATCACTTTGCCAAGTCATGATCCAATCAAACTCTTTATCCATGTGATATGTTAGACTTATCTAAGATTTTGTGCAACTCAAATCAATGGTTCTTCAACAACCTTGAGGAACCGGTTTGTGTTCCCTTTCCAATAAATATGTCTTGTAGTACTTGAATATTTTTTCAAGTTCTATATCACTCCCACTGTTTCTTTTAGAAACACACTCCCACTAGAGGAATGCTTTAAACCTAGCAACAAAAACAACTTTTGTCCTTTAGAGTGATATAAGACTAGTATCCCTTAGAATACTTCCACATATTTATCCATTAGTCTTGGATTTAATTTATCTAATAAATATTTCAATCCAAAATTCTCATGAAGACAAACTTGGTACTTTTACCTCCATATCGCATATGGTGTCTTTATGATGATTTTAAAAAGGAACTAATTGTGGGTGAAAATTAACTATAAGCAAAAAGATTTTAAGAGTCAATAATGTATATAATTAAACTATCTTAATTAATATCATGTCAAACATGATGTGATAAAATAGTTATTATATTCATTAACTAAGTATTTTCTAATATGACTTATTCATAAGATTTAAATACTTTTGTCGAGTTCTATTTACTTCATTGTTTCAACTCTTTGACAAATTCAAAGATTTCTAATTTGTGTCACACACATATCCACATTTAATGATTTTAATCATCAATGTAAATGAAGTAAAATAGATTTAATATATCAAATATGTTTAGTGGTCCATATACATCTCATGTATATTGTTCAAATAGTTCATGTGTTACTTTATTGACACATCAAATATTTGTACCAAACAACAATTCTATTGATACATATTTCAAGGTCCAAATCTTATTTGGCTCTCATCACAACTGTTATAGATAATCCCATCAAGATCATGGAACACTAGTCCATTACTTGACTTGGAACAATAGTATAGAAGACTCTTCTTAAATGATAGGACAATTGCTTGTCTTATTATTTAAAGCTACAATTCATATCTTGTCAATACAAGATATAATTAACATTTCTATTACTAGATGAAATTCAATAACAATTATTGCGTTCCATCTCAAACTTGATTTTAAGTCATTGCATAAGCACTCATTGTCAATGATTTTTTTTTCATAAGCTCTTATTGTCAATGAAACAATTTTCATTCTAGACATAAGTTGACTTAAAATTATAGTCAATGTTCTAATTCTTTAAGCATCTCTATTTTCGAAAAATTGAGATTCAACATCTTATATCATATACCTTTGATGTAGAAATAGAAACTTTGATTTTCTATAACAATATGTATAATAATGAAGTCTTACTTCATTCCCTTTAGTTTGACTCTTCCAAGAACTATTTACGGCATTCTTGTTTCAATCAATGGTCTAACCATTTTAAAATAGCCGTTCTCCTTTGACAACCAATTTTGTTCTATTCAAATAAGAGAAATATAAATCTTATTTATATCATATCTCAAATTTTAATAGCGCAAATAAATTCTCATTCAACTCAACAAATTCCGGTAGATATAGAAATTCATAAATTTGTCCATATCTATCAATTATAATTTGTCTTATGACCAACTCTTTGATCTATTGAGAACTCTATCATACTTTTAATGTTCTTTCAAAAACATCTTGCTTTAAACGATCACATCATTCATTGTTTAAAAGTATGCAGTATTTTATATCTAGATGTCAACTTGATACTTCTAACAAGCATCCTTCTCCAATCTAGTTTTAGTAGGTTGTTAGAATTTAGTTCAAGCTCTTATAGTACGCCTTGTATTTGAGAACCATTCTCATTTGTGTACCAATTCAGAAACTATTTTCTGAAATCCTTGTCCTTCATAAGGACAACATAATTTGTATTGTATTTAATTTCAAAAATATGTAAGATATTTATATTATGATAAATTCTTTTAATAAGGACTTTTATTAAAAGGATTCCACTATTTTACTCAAAACAAATGACCCTCATCATTTGATTCGGAAAATCCCGTTGGAAGATTTTCTAGTGGATCGAAATCCATATTTCACTTTGTTCTAAGTCCGCGGTGGGCGGATTACACAAAACTCAGTTATTTAGGTAGGAACTCCTTCCAATTACATCTCATGCAACTCTTGAATATTTCCGTTGGGTGAATAACTCCTTATTCAAGTTCATCATATGAATTGTTCCCAACGCTTGCTTCTAAACTCATATAATCTCATTATATTTGTTTAGTTAAGTTTGACCCAATTTTAGAAGTTGGATATTACCATTATCCCATCGCATCATACCTATATTGACAATGTACTTCGCGGTAGGCGAACCCACATTATTCGATACCAGTCTTGACGAATTCTAAAATTCGGAAAGCACAAAACTTAATATTCACATATTTTACTGGTATAGAAAAATGCACATCGCGGTAGGCGAAAAACTACATCTTCTTTATTAGTCTATTATGTGTCTCTTGAGGGATTTTGATTTGATCTCACCGGTTAAAATTAAATTTATGCAATTGATCATTTGGTGCACATCAGGCAAAATCGTGTCACGATGACCCTCATCGTGTCACGATTCAGCAACTCAGGGAGCAGGATTTTTCTGTCCTGGCCATCGTGTCACGATGACTCTCATCGTGTCATGATGGTGCACTTTCAGGACCTTTCTGTCCTGTCCATCGTGTCACGATGGCTCCCATCGTGTCACGATGGCCCATCGTGTCACGATGACTCTCATCATGTCACGATGGTGCTGTTTCAGACACTTTCTGTTTTGCCATCGTGTCACGATGACTCTCATCGTGTCACGATGGTGCTGTTTTAGACACTTTCTGTTTTCCCATCGTGTCACGATTTCCGGTAATTCTGAAGCAGTTTTTCTTGACATCACAACCCTTGCGTTGTCATGAACCCTAATGCAACAACTTCATGCCATCAAGAATTACCAATAATGATTATTGGTTCATTGATTCAATGGATGAAAATTAGTATATCAAATATACTCTATTTGCATCATGTTCCCTTATATCTCATATAAGTCTTGATCAATTCAAAATTTGATTCCTTGATTTCGTCTTGTTAAAATTCTAATCTAATTAAAAACATAAAAGACATCATAATCATGGTTTCGTAAGTGGCTCTGATACCACTGAAGGAAAATAGGTTTAGTAAAAGCAGCGGAATTCAAAAATTTTCCTTAAGAGATCCTTACGAAGGGTCATGATCATGTGTTTAGGGTTTTACCTCTCGTAGAATAGAACCCTTTGAATCACGAACAAGACGATCACGAACGTTGAAGGATGAACCGCAACGTCTCTAACTAGTCCACACGAACAGCTTTTCTCCAATCCAAGTGCTAGCTTGTGAATGAAGAATAACAGTGAGAGTGATAGAATACTGAGAAAATATTAGGATTCACGTAACCCTAATATTGTTATGAAAGTCTATTGTTTTTCACTTGTGAAACTCTTTTCACTAGGTCTCTATTTATATTGTTTATTATATTGTTCTCCAAGATAAATATTTTTCTTGTCCAATACAATTTGTTTGTAACAAAAACAAACAAAATAAACAACAAGATTTGTTTGTAACAAACAAACAAACAAAATAAAATAAAAACCCACCATATCTTTTATTGGGGCGCGCGCCCCATGAGTCATCATACTCATGTGCGCGCGCGCCCACCACACCATATGGTGTACCGCCTTTCATTAATTTGTGATACTTTATCACAATGCATATTTTTCTCAAGTGCACTGTACCTTACGGTGTTCTCTATCTCTCACTATAATGTCCCTATGTGTGTGACCCTGTAGGTTTCCGTAACGATGACAATAATATTAAATCAACTATTTAATATTATAAACATTGAGAGGTTTCTAGCAATACATCAATGCTACCCATTTTACGGAATGTTTATGTGATCTTAACAAAAACATTCAGTGATAATATCTGTTGTGTACAATTACCCCTTTGCCCTTATGTCTATATTGAACACAAGGCACAGGCTGTGTCATCCTTGTCCAGTTCAATATTGGGCCCATAGACATTTATCCTGTTATGTAGGATTGGCAAATTCCATCTAGGACACTACTGTCCCTCAGCATGCTTTGTAAAAGTACCCATCTACTGCCTTTATGATTATCCAGTTACGGACAACGTTAGATCAGTGATAAAGCATTTAACTCTACATCTAGGGTACATAGTGGTTTCAGGTCGAAGGGTGGTTTACACCATTATCACCATGAGAGTAACTTATGACACATTACATAACATTCCATGTAGTTCTCTCATAGTGGGTCAATCCAATATAAATATTACTCCTAATATTTATATCTATGTCAAGACTTGATAACTCCTTACCTATGATCCATGAGATGCGATCATCAGTCTATCTTCATAATAGTCTTTATGCTTTAAGGTTATCCTTCTTCACCTTAAAGCTCGACTACGGATACTTTAAGAATAGTGTCCTTATGTTTAATTTAGTCTCATGATTAAGTCACACTTAATATTAAACGGACTATCTATTCTAGGGACTTTATTATTTTGGACTCTCTATGGGGAAATGAGGTGCTTTCATAAAATCAAAGTTTGGAAAATGGGTGGCAAGGTTGGAGATGTACCATGCATGCATGTCAGCACTCCACAACCAATACCTCTGCATATCCCTTCGCAATTCGGATAGTAGGTCCCTCTCTCCAGCAGCACTAGTGCCAGGTGCACTAGGCTTAGCAGCAGGCAACTCCTATCTTTCCTTTCTTCTAGTGTTTTCTTTGATCAACACTTGTATAACTTTGGCATCAAACCCAGCCACAAGCTTCTTCACTTCATCTCCCACACGATGGGGAATCAGTTCTTTCTTGTAGAGAGCAGTGATTAGACAGGGGAAGTACATCATACTTTCCCTAGTTTAGCAATTTTTAATCTCATCAGAGATTATCTTCCCAATGTTGATTGGCTGCATTTCAGTGATTCAGTGCAGCAGGATTAGTCTTGACCTACTCACAGTATCATTGTGAGTGGTGGGGATGATGTTGTGCTTCCGAAATTGGTACCAAAGTTTTGGTACAGGTACCAAGTTCATCTTCTGAACCGTCTTCTCGTTCTCACCTACTCCTAGGTTCCATTTAGTCCTAGGAATAGTGAGATTCTTCATGATCTCATCAAGTTCTTATTCTCCCATGGCGGTTAGGTTAGGATAATAGGCATCCTCTGATACATCAATGCCATAATGCCAATTTATGTTTGCCTCTGAGTAGAGGATTCCTTTGCCTCACACCATGACTTCCTTTGCCTCTTTTGGAGGGGTGTACGCATAATTTCTGCCAATTTAGCGTGTGGATGATCATATTGATGACGCGAACTCATTTCGTATTTTTAGCTTGATTTTCATGAATTTTTAGTTGCATTTCATATCTTTTTATTTCTTTTGTCTCTTTTTATGCCGATATTTGTTTCTATTTTTGATTTCTTGAATAAAATAGGTCGGAGAAGAAAAATGAGCAAAAATCATTCAAAATGGAACAAAAACTATACAAATGATTCAAAAAGGCACCAAATGACCCAAGTGGGCCCACCACACATATGCATGTGTGGCCCACCACTCCACAATAAACGTACACACACACATATATATATATATATATATATATATATATATATATACAAATACTATGATATGTGTGTGGGCCCACCAACAAATTATGACCCGCCAACCATTTCCTAGAAATGTGAAGTAGCCAACAAACATATGTGTGGCGCTCGCCACAAGAGCATGGCGCCCGCCATGGCTCTCAAAAACTGAATCCCACTTTTTTCTGCTTATGTGCACAGCGTGATCTCAAATGTAAATTACTTGATCCTATTTTTCAGTTTCAGCAAAGTTTATCTGACGGTCTTTATCAGTTCTCTTAAAAGCAAGGCATATTTGTTCCTATTCTCTTGGATCGTAGAAGGCTTATCAGTACAATATTTTTCTCTATAAATAGGACAGATTTCAGTAGCTGCTCTCTCTCTCTTTTTCACGGCCTTGTACAATAATCTTTTAGGTAGCTTTCAGCATAATATAAAGTAGTAGTTTTTCCACATCTGAAAACTACTAGGCATTTAAATTCAGTATTTAATTCAGAACTTTATACCGGTTATTTCAAGCAGATTTATATATTCGCAATTTCAGTTCAATTTCTTTACCATGTTTTTATGTCTTTAATTTCCGTTTTATTTATTATGTTTAATTTAATTTTCTGTTTTAGTTTATTTATTTATTTCTCTATGTCTGGCTAGATTAGTTGATATCGGTAAGTAATTGTAATTCACCGAAAGGGATTCGGTAATGATTTGGCGTGTAATTCTATAAATATTTTTCTGATTCTGGTTTCTAATATTAAAACTCCTAAGCTTTTGAACGAGAGTAAAATAAAGCAATTAAGGTTAGAGTCAATAGAGCGAGAGTTTGAGATTTTAACCAGATAGTGGTTACTGGATATTAATCTTTGAATGAGCGAGAGCCACGTTAGGATTAATTATAACTAGTTGGTTTTCAAAATATACTTTCAAAATTAGGTGGTAGAAAAGTGAAATTAGAACTAGTTGGTTTTCAAAATATACTTTCAAAATTAGGTGGTAGAAAAGTGACAGTAAAACTTCTAGTGGAGAAAGTTTGATTTTTATCAATAAAACGAGAGTGTGAGGTTTAAACCTTTAAACCGAAAGCGTTCTTTTGAAAAATAAATTCTTTTACGCGCACCATTCATTTGCTGAATCCCCGATGGTTAATTAGTTACATACCGATATCACGCTTTATAATTAATTTAAAATCTTTCGTTTAAGTTTTTAATCATTCCTAAAATTCTAAAAACATTAATTAGCCTTAGATTTACATCCTAGCAACAGAAATACGGTAGGTCGACTATTGGTCTCTGTGGTTTGATATCTTTTAAAACTAAAACGACGAGACTGTGCACTTGCGGTCATTAAAATATTTTTGATACACAAATCGTCGATCAAGTTTTTGTAAAAAAAAAAATCCAAAAAAAATAAAATAATAAAACAAAAAAAATGGGTGACCATCCTCAAAACCGTCCACTTAAATTTTATGCTATTCCTTCACAAGAACCTCATAATAGCATTGCTGCCTCTACTATTGAGGCAAATAGTTTTGAGCTTAATCCTTCATTGTTGTGTGCCGTACAACAGAATCAATTTTCTGGTAGTCCTAATGATGACCCTAATCTACATTTGTCAATATTCTTGCAATACGCAGGCACTGTGAAAGCAAATGGTGTCAGTCCCGAAGCAATTAGGCTTCGTCTTTTCCTTTTCTCTTGAAGAGATAGAGCTAGAGCTTGGCTCCACTCTTTACCTTCCAACTCTGTCACTACGTGGAATGAGTTGAAGAAAGTTTTCTTAGCAAGATACTTCCCACCTAGCAAAACTTTTATGCTAAGAGCTCAAATTAATGGGTTTAAACAAAATTATAATGAATCTCTTTTCGAAACATGGGAAAGATACAAGGACATGATAAGACTCTGTCCACATCACGGCCTAGAAGACTGGTTAGTTATCCACACCTTTTATAATGGTCTCTTGTATAACCTTATAGAAAACATGGCTCAAAACCATTATTTGTGGGGAAGCTCAAGAACACCTTTAGAGCAACCTCTTGCGAAAAGAGGTATGCAGAAGATAGGCGAACTTGACCATGTCAAAGCACAAGTGGATGCTCTAACTCAAAAGTTAGAGAGCTTAACCAAATTACCTGCAGCTATTGTGGCTGCAACGGTTTCAAACTGTGAATTATGCGGAACTCTAGGACCTGCTACCCCTGAATGTCAACTTTTGGCAAGCGTTTCCCTAGACCAAGTAAAATATTCTCAAGGAAACCCTTACACCCATGACCTAGGTTGGCAGAATCATCCATACATTCCGCCATGATTTCAACAAGGAGCCCCTCTTGCTCCAAATGCCCCTACAAAATCAAACCTGGAACTTATGATGGAAAGCTTCTTAACTGCTCAAGCTGAAACAAACAAAAATTTCCTAAATCAAAGCTTAAACAATAGTGAGCAAATTAAGCACACTAACGAGCAAATTAAGCAATTAGCAAGTAAGGTACATGCTCTAGCCACACACAATAAAATGCTTGAAACCCGAATTTCACAGGTGGCCCAGCATCAAGTGTCTACTGCCGCCCCAACGACCATATTTCCTGGCCAACCTCAGCCAGATCCGGAAGGACATGTTAATGCTATTATACTACGAAGTGGGACAACATACGAAGAACCAGCTGACCCTAGAGTCGAGAAACCAGCCATGCAACAAAATCTTAATAAACCAACTGAGGGGGGGAGTAAACTAAGCGAAAAAGAGAGGGAAGATAAAATCAAAAAAGCCATAGAGAAAAATAAATCCTATGTGCCCCCGCCACCTTATAAACCACCTATCCCTTATCCTCAAAGATTTGAAAAATCTAAAAGCATAAGGCAATTTATGAAATTTGTAGAGCTTCTAAAACAATTGAATATAACAATACCATTTACCGAAGTCATAACCCCGAGGACCTCATATGCTAAATTTCTAAAAGAAATCTTAACTAATAAAAAGGGGATTGAGGATGATGTAACCGTTATGCTTACTGCCGAGTGTAGCGCAATTCTTCAAAATAATATGCCTTCTAAACTTGAAGACCCAGGAAGTTTTTCCATACCTTGTGTAATTGGAAAGTATGTCATAGATAGGGCCCTATGCGATTTAGGTGCTAGCATAAGTCTAATGCCCATGACAATATGCGAGAGACTTAAGTTAGGAGAGTTGAGACCTACTAAAATGTCAATACGATTCGCTGACCGTTCTGTCAAATACCCCTCGGGTATACTAGAAAATGTGCCAATGCGTGTAGGTCAATTCTTTATCCCAACTGATTTTATAGTCATAGACATAAGGGAGGATCCCAATACACCTATCATCTTAGGAAGGCCATTCTTAGCTACTGTTGGTGCATTAATAGATGTAAAGAAAGGGAAGCTCACTTTTGACGTGGGTGAAGACAAAATCGTATTTATTCTAGCACAATTCATGAAAGCACCAACTCTAGATGACACTTGTTGATCTGCTAGACATCATTGACGAATGCAGAAAAGAAATGAAGATGGAACAAACCAATTCTAAAGTTCTAAAACCTCATACCCCTCCAACTCTTAAAGATGATAATGACAGTCTAGGAGAAACTTTAGAAATTGCACCAGAACCTCCTCCTCACATGCCCCCAAGATTTGCCACATCTAAGGCTCATGGGCAATTTGAAAAGTTTATAGAGATGTTGAAAAAGCTTCATGTTGACATACCTTTCATTGAGGTTATAACCCAGATACCTTAATATGCAAAGTTCTTAATGAAAATTCTTTCAAACAAAACAAAGCTTGAAAACATTGGGACAGTGGAATGCAATGCAATCTGTGAAAACAAGCTTGCCCCGCAACTCGATTACCCTAGAAAATTTTCTATTCCTTGCGTTATTGCGAGACATATCATAGATAAAGCTCTTTGTGATTTAGGATCAAGTGTAAGTCTAATGCTTCTATCCCTCTGCCAAAAGCTTGGACTTGGAGAGGTAAAGCCTACAAAGATTTCCCTATAGTTGCCCGATAGAACCATTAAATACCCAGTAGGAATACTGGAAAATGTTCCGGTAAGAATCGGTCTTCTGTTTATCCTTGTTGACTTTGTGATCATGGACATAGAGGAGGATGCTGATATCCCCATTCTGTTAGGTAGCTCTTTCCTAGCATCTTCGGGAGCTATAATTAATGTAAAGAAAAGGAAAATTACCTTTGAGGTAGGTGATGAAAAGAACGAGTTCATAATGTCCCAATTCATGAAAAGCTCTACCTTGAAAAACTCTTGCTATAGAATCGACATAGTTGAAAGAAATGTCGATAAAACCCCCTTAAAAAGAGTACCTCCCGACAAACTAAAAGCCAATCCAGATCATAATATCTTTCTAGATAAGTCACCCCCGTCTGTTTCCAAGAAAAAGAAACTAAAAAAGAAAACAACCATGAGATGGTTCGACATATTCCAATAGAAACCTCGGGATGTTGGGCACAAATTTAAGAATGTGAGTCTGGAAGAGGCGCCAGATTGATTTAACAGATTCAAAAGTCGAGCTAACCGACTTTAACCAAAGCGCTGTGTGGTAGGCAACCCACCCTTTTTTATCTAATGTTTTTCTTTTTAGTTTGTTTAAATTTTGCAGCAAATAAAGAGGTAGCACGCGCAACAAATGGCGGTTTTGCAAAGCTTGGATACCCAGGTTATTTCTTCTTTTCCTACATTGAGTCGTTGCATTGAGGACAATGCTCGATTTAAGTGTGGGGGAGGAAGTTTCTACTGCCTTATCTTTCTATTTATTCTATCTCATTTCCATGCATTATAAACCCTAGGATAGTTCATGATTAAGTTGAGTTGATTGTGCATATTCTTTTTGTTTTGTCAGATTTTCCCATTTCTTGAGCTATATCAAAAAAAAATCTGAAAAGCAAGCATTGTGGTTTGATATTTGACTTGGCACTTTAAGAGTATATAGGTTGTTTTGCACTTTTAGGCTATTTTGTGAAGGTTTAGTAATAGTTCAATAACATCAGTACCGTTTTAACACCCTAGACCCCCAAGAGTATGTAAGATTAATTTGAGTACTAGTTTTGACTAAGTCTTGAACTTGAGTTTCAAAGTAACCTTTAGGAATTTATTTTAGCAGTCAACACCATCTCAAGGCACAAACTAAGTGGGAAACCGAAGAATATAAGTGAATGATCTAATCTATGTATACTATTGGTAGATTCTGAGAATAATTGTGAAAATTCAGCAAATGGTGAAACATGCAAAGAAAAATTGCCGTAGTAAATAAACTCATTAGTAGTTGGTTCAAGAGGTGTTTGATTCTGGACTTGGTAGGGCGGGTTACGATCCGATCCCCCGCAACTGCTAAATGGGTAAAGAAAATAGGGGTTACCAAACTTATGTTATCAGCACCCCTCGCTATATGATCATAATCACTAACAAGTTTCCTACCATGGGCGTGTACAAGATAACGGGCTTAATGTGATTGCGCTAGAATGAAAAGGGTAAAAAGAAACTTAAGCAAAAGGTAGAGTCAAAAGGAAATACTTCAGGTTTGCCTTTGTATGATAGGAGTCTTTGACCAACAAATTGGTTTTGTCATTACGGTATTTTTGGTATTGTTACCTATTATTTGATTTTCATTTTTTTAGCCGGCAGCACGTATGATTAGAGTAGCCGCGTCATGTGTTGAATCCATGCTATGCAACTCACCTTTTTATGCTTGAGGACAAGCGAAAGTTCAAGTGTGGGGGAATTTGATGACGCGAAATCATATCGTATTTTTAGCTTGATTTTCATGAACTTTTAGTTGCATTTCATATCTTTTTATTTCTTTTGTCTCTTTTTATGCCGGTATTTGTTTCTATTTCAGATTTCTTGAAAAAAATAAGTCGGAGAAGGAAAATGAGCAAAAAAATGGAACAAAAACTATACAAATGGTTCAAAAAGGCACCAAATGACCCAAGTGGGCCCACCACACATATGCATGTGTGGCCCACCACTCCACATTAAACGTACACACACACACACACACATATATATATATATATACTATGATATGTGTGTGGGCCCACCAACAAATTATGACCCGCCAACCATTTCCTAGAAATGTGAAGTAGCCAACAAATTATATAGAAGGTAGTGGGTGGTTATATTTTTAGTTCGGATATTGATGAAAAATATATGAAAAGGTTTTATGAACGTTGGATAATGATGGCTGATGGTAGATGATGTGGGATAACGATTGAAACGAACAGACCACGCGAAATTAGTGCAACGGCTAGATAGCGCGTGTTTTCACCGGTTCTGACATATGCCAGGTGGTAACGCCTGATAACCACTGACTCATCACCTAGTTGTACTCCATCTTCAAATTGATAACCTCTGGCATGCCTTTTTCTCGTGGACTTAGTTAAGTCCCCAAAACTTCATTTGGTTCACTGGTTGGCACAGAGCTCAAGAATGGTGTTAGTCACCTAATCTGTCATCACTCAGCCAACTACATAGGCAACTAGAGAAAACTAGTTCCATGCCACTGAACAACATTACTTTTCACACAATACTTGTAGATAAACACAACTAAAAACAACAAAAATTATTAGAATATTGGGTTGCCTCCCAGCAAGCGCTTGGTTTGTAGAAAGTCCTCAGCCTGACTTGTAAATCATGATTAAGCTTCATCAAGATGGGTGATGACTCTCATGTTAGAATCATCACCCCAATAGTTCTTAACTCTTTGTCCATTCACCTTGAATTCTTTACCATTTGTCTCATCAAGAAGGTCAACAACGCCATAAGGATAAATTTTTAAAAGTTTAAATGGTCCAGACCATCTTGATTTGAGTTTACTAGGAAACAACTTAAGCCTTGTTTCTCAGTGACAACATGCTCCAAGTTCATAACTTTGTCTACAACGAATTCCCTGATGAAGTGATGTCTAATATCAATGTGTTTTGTTCTACTATGTTGTACTAGAATTTTTTGAAATATTGATAGCACTCAAATTGTCACAGTATAGTGCCATGACATCTTGCTTGACATCATACTCTTTTAACATCTGCTTCATCCATAAGAGTTGGCTACAACTACTACCTGTAGCAATGTACTTAGCTTCTACAATAGATAATGATACACAATTTTGTTTCTTACTCAACCAAGAAACGCGATTTGTTCCCAAGGAAAAAGCATCCACCTGAAGTGCTTTTTCTATCATCTACACTAGCTCCCTGTCCAATCAGCATCACAATATCCTAATAAATTAGGATTAGTATCATGTGTAAAGAGAATCCCATAATCACATGTACCATTAACATACTTGATGATTCTCTTGACTTGTAGAAGATGACTAGTTTTAGGTTTTGCTTGATATCTAGCACAAACTCCCACACCAAATGTGATGTCAGGTCTACTGGCACTGAGATATAATAAGTTTCCAATCATACTCCTATATTGACTTTGATCAAGATCTTCACCTTTCTCATCTTTGCTTAATTTGATATGAGTTGTAGTTGGTGTTCTCTTGTGTGTGGCATTTTCTAATCCAAATTTCTTCACAATACTCCTAGCATACTTACTTTGTGAGATAAATATGATGTCTTCCATTTGTTTGATTTGTAATCCAAGGATGTATGTGAGTTCACCTACAAGACTCATTTCAAATTCTGACTTCATTTGTTCTACAAAGTGTTTCACCATTTTGTCTGCCATTCCTCCAAACACAATTTCATCAACATATATTTGAGCAATCATCAGTTTGCCATTGTCATTCTTCACAAACAATGGTTTATCAGTTCCACCTTTGATATACCCACTACTGAGAAGAAATTGAGTGAGTCTTTCATACCATGCCTTAGGAGCATGCTTTAGACCATAGAGAGTTTTCTTCAATTTGTATACATGAGTGGGAAAATTAGGATCAGAAAATCCTTTAGGTTGCTCTACATATACCTCTTCATTCAGATAACCATTCAGAAAAGCACTCTTATTGTCCATCTGATATAGTTTGAACTTCATCATGCATGAGATACTGAGTAGTAGTCTTATTGACTCAAGACGTGCTACTAGGAAAATGTTTCTCCAAATCTACACCTTCCATCTGTGTGTATCCTTGTGCAACCAAACATGCTTTGTTTCTAGTGACAATACCTGATTCAACAGATTTGTTCTTGTATACACATTTGGTTCGTATGACATTAGCATCTTTGGGTCTTGGTACAAGTTCCCAAACCTCTTGTCTTCTGAATTGACATAGCTCATCTTGCATCGCATTTATCCAAAACTCATCTGTCAAGGCTTCCTTGATGTTTTTTGGTTCAATCATGGATATGAAGCCTGTATTGGAGATCACCTCCCTTGATCTGGTAGTGACACCTTCACGTACGTCTCCTATAATGTTGTCTTTAGGATGATTCTTTTGAATTCTGGTTGATGGACCTTTGTTCTACATTGGTGGTTCTTCAGTGTCTGACTTGGTAAACAGCTTGTTAGAGTCATCTTGATCAACACTTTGCTCTATATGTTCTGAACTCCTAGTTTGAGTGTCTTCATCATCATTGAGAGCAGTTTCTTTAGATTCATCATTTATGATGACGTTTATGGACTCCATCATTATCTTAGTGCGGAGGTTATATACTCTATAAGCTCTACTATTAGTCGAGTAGCCTAGAAATATACCTTTTTCACTCTTAGGATCAAGCTTCCTTCTCTGTTCTTTGTCAATCAGAATGTAGCATTTACTTCCAAAGACATGGAAGTGTTTTACATTAGGCTTCTTTCCATTCCATAGCTCATAGTGAGTTGAGTTTGTTCCTGATCTAAGAGTGACCCTATTGTGGATATAGCAAGCAGTGTTCATTGCTTCAGCCCAAAAGTGATAAGGAAGTTTCTTGGCATGAAGCATAACTCTTGCACATTCTTGTAGAGTTCTATTTTTCCTTTCTACAATACCATTTTGTTGAGGATTAATGGGAGCAGAACTCTTGAGCTATTCCTTCAGATACACAGTATTCTGTGAATTTGAAGTTTTCAAATTCTTTACCATGATCACTTCAAAGGCTTCAAATGTTTCTGACTTGTCTTTTAAGAAATCTATCCATGTGTACCTTGAGAAGTCATCAACACAAACAAAAGCATATCTTTGTTGTTGTGGCAACATGTTGAAGCTTTTTGTGTGACACTTTAGTTTGCTTCCCTATCTGACATTCACCACAGATTTTTCCTTCTTCAATACTGAGATTAGGTAGTCCTTTGACACCTTCTTCTAACATGATCCTCTTCATGCCTTTAAGGTATAGGTGACCAAGTTTTTGGTGCCATAGCTTAGCTTCATCTACTTTGGTGATCATACAGCTTAATACCTGATCTTGAGCTTGAGAAATCCACATGTAACAGTTGTCTCTTGATCTAATTCCTTTCATAATAAGTGCTTGATCTCTGTTAGTCACTAGACATTCACCTTTGTTAAAGTTTACCTTTATACCTTGATCACATAATTGGCTTATGCTGATTAAGTTGGCAGTTAGGCCTTCAACAAGTAGAACATTATTGAGACTAGGTGAGTCTTGATACATAAGTTTTCCTGTGCTTCTTATTTTGCCTTTGACTCCATCACCAAAAGTTACATACTTGTTTCCTTTAGAGGGTTTGATCTAAGTTAAATAGTTTTCCTCTCCTGTCATGTGTCTAGAACAACCACTATCAAAATACCAGTCATCTCTTGAGGTTACTTTGAGAGATGTATGAGCAATTAGACTGATAATTTTAGTTTTGGTCTTCCACACCTTTAAGTTTGATGTAGTAGCATGATGATTTCTTCTTGCTCTAGGTCTTCTGTTATACGGATATCCATATAGCTTTTAGCAAAATGGCCTGATATGACCTAACACTCCACAGTAATGGCATTTCCAGCCAAGTTTCTCAGGTTTAATGTTTTTGCGCAATGTCAGAGACACTTTGCTTGACAGGTTGTCGTCTAGTTTATTGTTTTTGATAACAGCTTTGTTGTCTTTGAAATAGATTGGTTTATGGATTTTACATGTTTGGAATTAACAAAACCTAAACCATTTAAATTCTTGCTGGATTTCCCAGACTCAAGGATTTGATCCAATACATCTGAGCCATTGTTCAACATCCTAATAGATTTTGACATACCTTCTATTTTTGATTTTAGTGGGATGTTTTCTTCAAATAAGACAGAGATAGTATTTGTCAGCTTTTCTTTCTCAGTTAACAAGTCAAAGATGGTTGCCTTTTGTTCTTCAATTATTGGTAGAGCTTCATGATATTTTGTATATAGGAGTTTGTAGGTCTCTGCCAATTCTTCATCAGTCATGTCTTCACCATCTGAGTCATCATCAATAAGTTTACCTGAGAAGGCAATGACCCTATTTGCAGTCTCATCATCACTTCTATCACTATCTGAGTCATCATCTGACCAAGACACATTCATGCCTTTCTTCTCTTTCCTCAAATAGTTGGGACATTCTGCTTTGTAGTGTCCATAACCTTCACATTCATGACACTTTTCATTCTTTCTTGGCTTGTCGTCACCAGTTGATCTTCTCTGAGAAATGCTTCATTTAGGTTTGTCAGTCAATTTGTCAGACTGGTTGTCTCTAACATTTTGTCTTGAGCTTCTGCCATACCTCTTGAAAGCTTTATCAAACTGTCTATTGATTAAATTGACAGCTTCCAACACACTATCATTGATATCCTTTGTAGGTTGATCTTTATCTTCTTTAGTGTTGGATACAAAAGCAATACTTTTGTTCTTTTTCTCACATTTATCATTCAAATTCATCTCAAAGGTTGCAGTGAACCAAGTAATTCATCTTGGCTGATTGTACTAATATCTTGAGCTGCTTCAATAGTAGTTACCTTCATATCAAACCTCTTAGGTAGAGATCTGAGTATTTTCCTTATTATTTTCTCAGTTGGTATCATTTCTCCTAGGATAAAAGATGATTTTGCAAGGTCTAGAACTTTTGAATGAAACTCATGAATTGTCTCATCTTCTCCCATCTTCATAGTCTCAAATTTATTGTTAATGAGTTGAAGTTTGGATACATTTACCTTAGATGTTCCTTCGTAAGTGTTTTGCAGCATAGACCATGGCTCTTTAGCAACAAGACATGCATTCATTTGTTTGTACACATGTTTGTCAACACCATTGAATATGGCATTCAAGGCTTTGTCATTAGCTTCAGCTGCTTCTATCTCTTCTTTGGTCCATAGATCTTTATCCTTAAGTTCTTGAGTAGATGTGCCTTCTTTGGTGGCCATAGTAAGTGGTGTCCAACCTTTCCTGACTAAGGTCCAAGTGCTTCTTCAAGGTGATTTTAGGAAGACAATCATCTTACCCTTGCAATAATCATAATTAGCACCATTCATCAATGGTGGTTTGTTGCAAGATCCTCCATCTTTGTCAATATCCATGGGGAATAGAATTTTGTTCCCTGGAGCTCACCCTGAACAGGCAGGGTGCCTGCTCTGATGCCAATTGAAATTCTAGGTCCTCTGTGGGCAAGTTGTTAAGCAAGATGCTTCGACAACTTGCTTAGTTTTATGCTTATGACAGTATGTAAATAATAAATTGCAGAAAGCGATAAACAAACACAAGAAATTGTTTACCCAGTTCAGTGTCAATACACCTAATCTGAGGGATACCAATCCAGGAGAATTACATTCACTATACCGTAGTTACTAGTCTCTAGGTCTTATTTGAATGGCCCATATTCAAGGCCTCTAACTAAAACTACCCGAATAAAATTATTTAGGACTCCCCATTAATATGTGACTCTCCCTCAATCAATTGCCCCAATTGGAAGAACGATAACTCAGCTCGTCAAGCTGGTGCAAAATCTTTGCACTTGGTTTACCACAACGACAACAACAACAATGAACAAGAAAAAGGACTCAATAAAAACTTAGGACTTAAACTATAATCTTGAGTCGTACTTTGCTTCAATGTTTGAGTGGCTATTTATAGCTTTCAAACTCAGATAGAGTTAAGCTAAATAATAGGAAAGTTTGTTGAAGTTTGTTGAGAATAAATCTTTTATCTTTTACAAGATAAAATATTTGTTTTTGTTAACTTCTTCAAGCTCTTCCAAAAACAGTTCCTAGCGTGCGCAAACAAATAACTTTCTGATTTGTTATTTGTTTGGTTGATCTTGTAACAAACAATATTTGTTTGGATATATATTTTAAATCTTCCAAAAATAAAAACACGTCATGACAAACTTACTTAAGAGATATACTTCAACTGGGACGTTGGCGGTTTATTGTTTCATCTCTAAGTAATTTACAAACTGAAATTTGAGGGACTATGACAGTAAATTCATGTGTTTGAATTTCTGAAATGGTATGCTTCTGCTGAAGCAATATGTCATAGTCCTCTGTTGGCAATATGTCAAGGCATATTGCTTAACATGTTGTTTGATCAAAATATATGACAACATATGGAACAACAGTAGGGACCACTTATTAGTAATATATGATACTCATGATGATATCACCATTGAAGATGCTCTTAGCCTTTTTCATGCCGGCGGCTGTCTATATTATTATCTTTTTCTCAAAAGGCTTAACACTCGTTTGTATAAGGTTTAAGATTAATTGCTTCAAAAAAAAAAATTAAGATTAAGGTTCGGTTACTACTTTTTCTCAACAAACTTATTGCTCTTTATTAAGAGTTAAAAAGATATAAGTAAAATAATAAATGACAAAGAAAATACACACTAGAATACTAGACATATTAGTATTCTCTCTTACCCGATGTGAGACTCAATAATTTTATTTTCAATTCACATATAAATATGCTCTATGTTCCAACAATCATTTATTTACCCCCCCCCCCCCCCCCCCCCAGTCTAACAAGTTTAAGTTAGCTTTGGATAGAAAGTGCAAAATAAATTCTCTCAAGACATCGTCCCACGATATACTATATCGTGACACGATAATTTTTTTTTATATAACAAAAATCTACGCAAAAAATAAGTCTGAGAGTCATTGTGCCACGATGGCCCATAGGGGAGGGATTCGAAAGCGCCTAACCAATCTTTTTACATTGTTTATTTACGCAAACATTTACGACCTTATAAGAGACCACATATTTTACTTTCTGTTGTAATTTCTAAGTGAAACTAGTTGATTTAGCTTAATCTCTGAAGAAACGATCTTCAATATTATTACACGACAAACTGCTACACTAGCCATGGGTTAATGAACTCCCTTCCAATCTTGAAAGGTTAAAAATTTAATCAAAAAATAATGAGTTCTAAGAATTATCAAGTTATTTACGTTACCCCTTTATTACATTAAATATACTAAACAAACAAATACAACGCATTGATCTACTTAAGAGATATTCTCTAGGTGTGCTAAAGAGACCGACACAAACTATCTCACTAATCTTTAAAAAGATATTAAAACAGTACTATAAAAGGATGCATTCATATTATAATATCACAAGCAAATAGAAACAAATATGGCTAGAACTCTCATTTTTGTTTATGCTATGATTTTATTATTTTCCTTATTTATTATTGCAAAGGAGGTTCACGGTAAAACTTATTTCCACCCTTTTCAAATTTCCTTTGTTACAATTTAGTTCATGCAATTTTTTTTTCATATTTTATTAACATTAGTTTATTCTCTTCTTTCATTACAGCATGTGAAACTGATGAAGATTGTCAAAATTTTACGTTTACCTCTCTTCCTGCTCATGAAAATTATTTTGTTGTTAAGTGTATTGATAAATTATGTACTGATGTGGTCCTTTCAAAAAAAACAAGAAGAATTATTTCATTTATGGAATAAAAAGAACCAAAGTTGATGATTATTATCCAAGTATGTGATAATGGCAGATAAAGAATTCCACTAAGCATATAGATACACTAAGAAATAAAAAAACATCATTATCCCTTATTTGTAAAAGACCATGTCAAGCGTTTGTGTTTTCTTCTCCCTTAAACTCTTTACTTTTTGCTTTTATTCAATTGTGTGATTCGATTAGAATTTGACGCACGCTAAGTGTTTGATCAAATTCCAATTCAATCGATTCATTTGCGATACACGTAAATTAGACCGTACAATTTGTTTGTTAAGTTTTCAATTCTTAAAAACCATTAATCTTGAATTACTCTATCGTGAAACATTGATTGCCACTATTTTTATCATCGTACGTATATTGGTGTTACTACTTCTCCTTTGATTAAGGTGCAAATAGACTACCAATCCAGTGGACATTCGCGCTAAACTTTTTTCTCGTAAAAACGTTAATTATGTATTGAATCAGTTATTCAACCCCCCTTTTAAGTGATAATTACCAAGTAGTCTAACAGTTTGCACCAAGTTTTACACTTACACCCAATTTTTTATGTTGGGACCCCTTTTGAATTATTTTTTACGCATTTTGAAAGACAAAACTTTAATTTTTTTTGATTTTGTTGTTGTTTTTGTTCCTTTGAAGTAAATACTATAAAAATCCATTTTCGATGATTTTATAGCCATATTTTAATTTTAAATTACCTACTAAAATATATACTATAACTATGGTTTAATTTATGACAATTAATATAAAAACTATTAAGTACATCCAAAATAGTTTCAAGATGTTATACACTGAAACCATTAATATTGTTAAATGACATTAATTTTGTTAAATGGTTTCAAGATATTATACACTGAAATCATTAGTATTGTTAAATGGTTTTATATAATCATAGGTATTGTTAAATATATTTTTGAAATAATTATGTATTGTTAAACGATTTTAATATGTTGTTATACATTGAAATCATGTGTACGGTTTAATGGTTTTGATAGTCTTCTATGTAAAACTAAAATAATTGTCTAATAATTTTGTGATAAACATTTAAAATCATTATTCACAAACCAAAAAACAAAAAAAAAGTTTCATAAAATATTTTCAAACACAAAACAAAAATAAACAAAATAAACAAAACACCAGTAAATTTTACAATATTCATAATGGGATTGGTTATAGTACAAACAAGCAGAATTTCTAAACCACCCCTCTTTTTGCTCGCGCGCCCGCCAGTCTACCCCATGCAGCCCAACCCATTCCAATTTTATTTTTTTATTTTGTTAGTGTAACCAACCAAGAGGCGCCACGTGGCATGGAGTCTTCTCCTTCACAACAAAACGCAGAACCGCGTTCTCGTCGCCACCACTGGCTTCACCGTCACTGGGACCACCTCCGATCACCTTACGTATGAGTATACCAAATTGATCGGAATTTCGCGTATATTCTAGATCTAGTATTATATTTAACAAACAATGCACCAAATAAGCGAATCGAACGAAAGAAAGAGCTCGGATTAGAAATTCAAAAACATTTTTCCGGTGAAATTCGACAAAAACGGTTAAAGGCAAGTATTCAGAGATGTTCCAGAAGCACAAATCAACGTATTTCTACCTTCTTTAGTGTACGAAATGGCCGGATCGGAACTATGAAATTTTTCGTTATTTTGAGACCATTTTTTATGCTTCTCCTTTTATTTTTCCACAATTCTAATAAAGGATTCTTTCTCTTCGGGTTCTTAATATGTTTAAACGATGTTTCGATTTGAAATTTGATGAGTTTTTGTGGTGGCCGGAGTTTGGTGGTTGGTTGCCGTGAATAGTGTTTCCGGCGATGGTGAGAGTGTGAACTGAGGGTCTAAGATTATTACATGTGTATAACATATCTAATAGTTATGAATTGTTTATGCACTATACATAAAGAAAATGCTTATGTATAATAACTCATGTCATTCATAACGCGGTTATATAAATCTTAAGATTTATACACCATGACTCCATGAGCAACATGTGGGTCCTTGTGCATGGTTGGTTTAATGCCCTTAGAAATTCGAATTCTTTATTTATAAAAAAGGACAAAAAAATATCCAAAAGGTCTTGTAATTAAAGATGGAAAAAATGTTCACTAATCAAGTTCTTGAATGGAGTAACTAATAAACTTTACCAAAAAACGAAAAAGAAGAAAATCTAAATTTACTTTCCAAACAGAATAATTTTAAATTCTTAAAATAAAATAAAGAGCTTTTTTTTTGACGCAAAAATAAAAATAAAAGAGTTAAAGCGCGCAAGTACTAACGCGTAAAAGAATGAAAACTCTATGAGTGTCTGAAAGTTTGACCAAAACATCAATGTGGCGTCCAGATAATATACGCAACATCACGTAGTTGTGTGTCAAATACAAAAGAAACGTGGCAATCATATTTGACATTGTTAACTTCTCAAGTTGTATTTGACTTAAGTTCCAAATATTTTAATCAAATGAATCAAATCAAATATGGCAACTCAATCAATGCTCCAAATTCCAATTATGCATAAATAGAGCTACTTCTACACCATTCCCCCCAAATCAATATCATTCACTTATTCACTATCTATACTCTTTAGCTATGGCTAATTCAAATTTCAAACACTTCACTACTCTTCTCCTTCTATTTTTCTTCATTTCACCCACTTTCTCTCAACAATCATTTAGGCCAAAAGCCTTGGTTCTCCATGTCACAAAAGATAGCGGAACAACACTCCAATACACAGCTCAAATTAACCAAAGAACCCCACTTGTCCCGCTAAATCTCATCGTCGATCTCGGCGGCCAATTCCTTTGGGTCGACTGCGAAAACAAGTATAGCTCTTCCACATACCGTCCTGCACGGTGTAATTCCGCGCAATGCTCGCTCGCCAAAGCTAACGGTTGTGGTAATTGTTTTTCATCACCGAAACCGGGCTGCAACAACAACACTTGCGGCCTGCTTCCGGATAACACCATAACTCATACCGCTACTAGCGGTGAACTAGCCGAAGATGTTTTATCAATCCAATCCACTAACGGATTCAATCCAGGACGAAAAGTTGCGGTTTCACGCTTCTTGTTTACGTGTGCACCAAGTTTCTTACTAAAAGGACTTGCAAGTGGTGCTTCTGGGATGGCTGGTCTTGGAAGAACCAAAATCGCTCTTCCATCTCAATTAGCTTCGGCTTTTAGCTTCGATAGAAAATTTGCTATTTGTGTTTCCTCTTCAGATGGCGTAGTTATTTTCGGTGATGGTCCTTATGGTTTTCTCCCTAACATTGTACTTGATTCAGATTCACTCCAATATACACCACTTTTAATCAATCCCGTTAGCACAGCTTCCGCTTTCTCACAAGGAGAGTCTTCCGCTGAGTATTTCATCGGCGTGAAAACAATAAAAATAGATCAAAAAGTGGTTTCACTTAACACGAGTCTGTTATCTATAGACAATAACGGTATTGGGGGAACAAAAATTAGTACGGTGGATCCTTACACGGTTCTAGAGGCTTCTATTTATAAAGCAGTTACAAATGCTTTTGATAAAGCGTCAATTGCTAGAAACATTTCAAGGTCGGGTTCTTTTGCGCCTTTTGAATTTTGTTACCGTACTGATAATGTGCATGGGACGCGATTGGGTGCGGCCGTGCCTACAATTGAACTTGTTTTGCAGAACAATGTGATTTGGAGTATTTTTGGTGCGAATTCGATGGTGACTATAGATGACGATGTTTTGTGTCTTGGATTTGTTAATGGTGGTAAGAATCCGAGAACTTCGATTGTGATCGGAGGGTATCAGTTGGACAATAATCTTCTGCAATTTGATTTGGCTGCGTCTAAATTGGGATTCAGCTCCTTACTCTTTGGACGACAAACTGGATGTTATAACTTCAATTTTACCTCCACTGCATAGATGCTGCCTTTTGCCATCTCTGCAATTTGAATAATTAGTACTATTTGTGTTCTTTCATAATAAATGACTTTGAAATTCATGTCTGATTTGACATGGTCAAGGACTAGTATAGTTTGATGTAAACTACAGACTGTATGTAGTATCTATTTTCCACATTTAATTTTATACATATGGTTTGTTTTATAAAATTCAAATATTTGTTATGTTTCCTCTGTATTAATCTTGTAATATTATCTTACTGTCATAGTATTTAGTAGTTTAGATTAACTTTTGCTGTTTACGTTGTGTTTTGTATCATGTGGTGTTGATTGTGGGGCGGGTGTTTTGTGGAGATGGAGCAATACAATGATTACAATCTATACTTGCTCTAAGTGATCCTCACACTATTCACTATTATCATTCAACTCCAAACTAAAGTCATCTACACAATCCATCTAAACTAACACTACTACCCTCAAATACTAACAAAATCCTATTCTAGACCATTGTAAAATAACTATTAGATTAATTTACCCATATTAATAATAATTTTCCCTATCTGTAAACCAAAAATTGATTCACATCTTTTGCGTTTGAATAAGAAATGTGTAGGTTCTATATTGGCAAGAATGTATGTGAACTTGAGACCGATATAAGAAGATATTATTAGGTAAATATGGAGTCATTTTCTGTGACAAGTGCAAATTATCAAGGACTGCTATTTCATTTTTTTTTTTTGTCGAGACCGGGGTATCCACCGCCGAACGCAGTGACTAATCCCTCGCTAGATTGGAGGCACCTCGAAGGGTGGGATAGCTGGCCCAAGAATTTAAAGCTGCTATATACCCAAGGTGAGGATCGAACCTTCGATCCTTGGTTAAGGGAGGATGAGCCCCATGCCGCTCAACCACACCCCTTGGGTTTAAGGACTGCTATTTCCTGCAAGCAAGTCATTAGTTACAAAAATAAATAAATTATGTAGTTTATCATCTATGTTTTTGCTTCTGATATAAATATTTAATGACAGAGAGTCATCACCAGAAAGGTTGAATTTTATATTGAGGATGAGTAGTACATGATTTTTCCTGATGATGCTTCAATTGAGCAAGTTGTAAATAAACTATATATTATTGATTGAACCAAATTTTAGGCATGAATTGATGCCAACTAATAATATCCTGAGCCTTACATTCAGCGAGTTCCTTACAAAGTTTTTAGAGATTAAAACTCAAATTCGGAAACATTACAAAGACCAAAATCATATTTTCTCCTATATAATTTTGCAATTAACTATAATTTTTTTGACTATTAATACTATTTATCTAAAATTAACCACATTTTTAGTTATGATTAATCAGATATCACAAATGAATATCATTATAAAACAATAACACGTCCAAATAATGTAGTTCTTTCAAAATGCCAAATTCTTAGTCATGTTAGATAAAATAGAAACAACTGTAGCAATCATATTTGACTTGATAATGCTTTCAAAAGAAAAAAAAATTGACTTGATAACATCACAACCTGTGTTTGTCTTAAATGCCAAATTCTTTAATGAATGAAATCAAAGGTGGCAACTAGATCTTATCTTCTCATCCAATTTCAATAGACGAGGATTTAAAGCGTTGGTCATGGTTGACATACAGCACTCCATTCAGACGCATCTGAATTATTTAATATAAGATTAGACAGTCATATTTAAAACTTAATTTTATATTTAAAATAAATTAAAATCTAAACTTAAAATTGGACGGTCTATATTAATGGACCGCATGGAGTCGACTACACTTGATCTATTTCCATTGTCCAATACTATACATAAATAGAGCTAGCTGCTCTTCACCATCTCAATATCAATATCCATGGCTAATTCAATTTTCCAACACTTCATTTCTCTTCTCCTTCTATTTTTGTTCATCATTTCACCCACTTTCTCTCAACAATCTTTCAGACCAAAAGCCTTGGTTCTCCGAGTGACAAAAGATAGCTTAACAACACTTCAATATATAGCTCAAATTAAACAAAGAACTCCACTTGTCCCAATAAACCTCATTGTCGATCTCGGCGGCAAATTCCTTTGGGTGGATTGCCAAAACCAATACATTTCTTCCACTTACCGCCCTGTACGGTGCCACTCCGCCCAATGCTCCCTCGTTAAAGCCAGCAGTTGTGGCGATTGTTTAGCATCACCTAAACCCAAACCCGGGTGCAACAACAACACATGTGGTGCCATGTCCGAAAACACCATCACTCATAGCATCACCAGCAGTGAACTTGCCGAAGATGTTTTATCGGTCCAATCTACTAACGGCTTCAATCCAGGACAAAGTGTTGCTGTTTCACGCTTTCTGTTCACGTGTCCAGCAACTTCTATATTAAAAGGACTTGCAAGTGGTGCCTCTGGTATGGCTGGTCTTGGAAGAACGAAAATCGCTCTTCCATCTCAATTAGCTTCTGCTTTTAGTTTCGATAGAAAATTCGCTTTTTGTTTTTCCTCTTCAGATGGTGTCATTATCTTCGGTGATGGTCCTTATGGTTTTCTCCCTAACGTTGTATATGATTCAAATTCGCTCACATACACACCACTTTTAATCAATCCGGTTAGTACAACTACCACTTACTCGAAAGGAGAGTCTTCAGCAGAGTATTTCATTGGTGTGAAAACAATAAAAATAGATCAAAAAGTGGTTTCACTTAACACGAGTTTGTTATCCATAGACAATAATGGTATTGGTGGAACCAAGATTAGTACGGTGGATCCATACACGGTTTTAGAAGCTTCTATTTATAAAGCAGTTACAGAGGCTTTTGTTAAAGCCTCTGTTGCTAGAAACATAACAACGGAGGACTCAACTCCGCCTTTTGAATTTTGTTATAGTTGGGACAATTTGCCTGGGACAAGATTGGGTGCGGCCGTGCCTAAAATTGAACTTGTTTTGCAGAACAATGTGATTTGGAGTATGTTTGGTGCGAATTCGATGGCGAATATAAATGACGAAGTTCTGTGTCTTGGATTTGTTAACGGTGGCGAAAATCCGAGAACTTCAATTGTGATTGGAGGATATCAGTTGGAAAATAATCTTCTTCAATTTGATTTGGTTAAGTCTAGATTGGGTTTTAGCTCCACACTCTTTGCACGCCAAACTGATTGTTTTAGGTTCAACTTCACCTCCACTGCTTAGGTGCATTTTGCCATTTAGCTTAGACACACTTTGAAGTTCCAATAAGTAGTGTTACTTTCCTATTCATAATAAGTGAATTTGAAATTTATATCTGACTATAGAAGGAGTATGGTTTATTTGATGTAAACTAAAGTATCACATTTTCCCTTTTTGTCCACATTGTTTGTTCTTGTCAAAAAAATATTTACATTGTTTCTATTATATATTTATCTATCATTGAATAATATTTTCTAACACAAAATTATTTGAAATTTTCATCATTGGTTTTCTCCCTTACGTCGTATATGATTCAAATTCGCTCACATACACACCACTTTTAATCAATTCTGCTTTCTCAGCAGAGTATTTTATCGGCGCGGAAACAATAAAAATAAATGAAAAAGTGGTTTCACTTAACAAGAGAATTGTAGACCATTGTGAAATACTACGTATTAATACTCCCTCTATATTAGATATTTCCAACAAAAAAAACCAAATTTATCCATATTAATACTCCCTCTATTTGAGATACGTGCGCACTATTCATAAAATTTATTTTGATCATATATTTTTATTATATAATATAATAACAAATATTAGCATATAAGATGTTATTCAATTTGTTTCAATTCAATGAATATTTTTCAAATATAAATTTTTAGTAAATTTTTATAACACATAACTAAATATATTAGTCATCAAATATATGCACTGACATACTCCCTCGTCCCCAAATAAAGTGATCTAGTTGACAATTTCACACACTTTAAAAAAGTTGTAAATGAAAGGGAGAAAATATGACTTTTACTAAAAATACCTCTCTTTTTTATTGGTATCGGACTTTGAAATTCGAAAAGTATTTTTAATCATTGCACCATAGAAGTAATAAGGGGTAAAATAATATAAAAAAAATGATGTTATTAATAGTAAAGGTCATTTATTTTTTTTATTTTTTTTTGATAATCATGAGGGCCTAAGCTCAAAGAGAGAGAAATTACAAAGAGATTACTCGAGGGGTAGTGTTCCCCATTACATCAAAAAGCAACAAATTACTAATACTACTAGGACAAGTATCGAAAAAAATAATTCCGGTATCCATTGAGCAACCATAGTTGGCGAGGGCATCCGCACACTTATTTGCTTCACGGTAGGAATGATGAATAATAACTTCCCAATCCAGCGCTAGTAATTGATAAATCTTTTCAACTATAGCTCTCCCTTTCCAACTCCCATGCTCCTGAGACTTGATAATTTTAACAAGAACAAGAGAATCAATATGCAACTCAACGTAACGAAATTGCAATCTTCTTGCATAGGTGAGTCCTTCCAACACTCCCCAAAGCTCCGCCAAATATGCACTACCTATACCAATAAATTTTGAAAATCCTCCTAGCCACTCACCATCACTTCCTCTTATAATACCACCACAACCAATAAAACCTCCTTCTCTACACGATCCATTTGTATTCAATCTCACCCATCCCACCGGCGGAGGTTTCCAACTAACTAACACTACACGCTGTTGTGTTGCTATCTGGAGAATTGTTTTGCTTGCCATTCTATAATTCCTCATATTTCTCATCACTTCACTAGCTAAATTATAGGGCCTGTTGTAGTTGTCATTGTGTTTTTCCTTATTTCTCCAACTCCAAATAGAGTGACATGCTATAGCCCAATAATTTCTCCAAATCACTTCCCTAGTCAAATCTACTTCTCTGCATAAATTCATAGATATCCACTGCTTCTCATTACAAGTGAAAAAAGCACTTCTATCATTGTTTGGAACCATATTTAACCACAATGGCATTACTAAAGGACAGTCACGCATCACATGAAGAATAGTTTCCGGTATATCGCCGCAATGGTCACACATTGCAGAACCCAAACCCATCACACTCTTATGAGAATTTGTTAAGAGCCTTCCATGTTTCATTAACCAAATTAAATATCTCACTCTCTCTGAAACCTACAAACTCCATATCCTCTTCCATTCCAAATCTTGGACTACATCATCAAAGCCACAAAGATTATTATACATTATTGATATCATTGAATTACCCTTTGCATCTTCCATGTGACATCTCACATCTTCGCCAATATCATGACTCGGTGGGAGCATTGTTGCTATTTTATGAATAATGCTTTGTGGCAACCATCCATGAAGGAGTTCCATATTCCACATCCCATCTTCATCTACCAACTCAGCAACTTTAGCATTACGTAATTGTGCAGGAACATTCAGATTAAGATCCTTAATTCGAAGGCCTTTATCTAACCATGCATCATTACAAAAGCTCACATTCATACCATTACCTATTGACCAAAAACTGTGATCATCAAGCGCCGGCCATAACTTCACAATAGCCTTCCAAATATGTGAGTCAGTGCTTCTTGTAATAACGTTATTTTGCTCCATATCTCGACGATATTTACCCCACAAAACTTCACACCAGAGATCCTGTGAACCAATTTGTAGCTTCCTTCCCAACTTTAAAATGCAAGCCTTGTTCATCACATCTAGTCTTCTCAATCCCAACCCTCCACACACTTTCGGTCTTGTTAGCATATCCCACCCCACAGCATGATACCGTCGTGTTTGATTATTATCTCCCCAAATAAATCTTCTTTGCATTTTTTGAATCTCATCAATGCAACCTCGTGGTATTACAGTGGTCATCATAGGATAAATTGGAATCGCCTCCATCACACTTTTAGCTAGAGTGACCCTCCCGGCAAAAGATAAATGGTTCGCTTTCCAACTTGACAGTTTCTTACCTACTTGTTCAAGAATATAATTATAATCTTGCTTCTTTGGTGCTTTACCAAGTAATGGAACACCGAGGTATTTACCGAGAGATGATGTTTCACGGAACCCAGACAACTGAACCAGTTTATCCTTAACTCCTCTACTAATATTTTTTGGAAAAAAAATGCTAGTCTTCTCTTGACTCACCTGCTGTCCCGACAATTTGCAGAAATTTTCTAGTATATCAGTAACACACTGCATCTGAGCTTCAGAAGCCTCACCAAATAATAACAAATCATCTGCAAACATTAGGTGCGACACAACCGGCCCATTTCTTCCAGCTTTGAGAGCCTTCCAGTCACCATTTTCAACCGCATGAGAGATGAGGTGAGATAATTTGTCAATACACATAACAAAGAGATACGGCGAGATCGGATCACCTTGACGAATCCCTCGATGCGGACGAAAGTAATCAGATCTTGCACCATTCCACTTCACATTTGTTTCCACACTTGTTACAGCATGCATAATGATGTTGACAATGTTATCCGACAACTTCATTTCTGTTAGAATACGCCAAATAAACTCCCAATTCAATTTGTCATATGCCTTTGATAAGTCAACTTTAATTGCAAAGTATCCTCTTTGGCCTTTCATCTTTAGCATACTATGAATCATTTCTTGTGCAACCACTATGTTCTCATGTATGTTTCGCCCCGGTACAAAACCAGTTTGAAAAGGAGAGATTATCAAAGGTATACATTCTTTCAAACGATCAACAATAACTTTGCTTACCACTTTGTAAATAGTGTTACACAAAGAGATAGGCCTGAATTGATTAATAAACTCCGGTTGCGGCACTTTAGGAATTAAACAAATATCTGTTTGATTGACAGTTGCAATATGGCTAGGATTCCTCCAAACCTCTTTAACAAAATCACAAACATTCTTTCCCACCACCTCCAAAGATTTTTGATAGAAACCAGCCGGAAAACCATCCGGTCCCGGAGCCTTCCAAGGATTCATATTGAAAATGGCTTTCTTAACCTCATCATCTTGAACAGGAGCTCCCAATCTAGCCATATGCTCATTGTCCAAAACTGGAAATGTTATATTTGACTGCTGCCATGCACAATCAACCTGTTCCAGTGCAAACAACTTTTGATAAAAATCATTTATCATGACCTTAATTTGATCCACATCATTCACCCACTGCCCAGCTTCATTTCTGATTGTTATAACATTATTTTTCCGTCTTCGTGCAACTGTTTTAACATGGTAATATTTAGTATTTCTATCACCATCAATAAGCCAACGAGCCCGAGATCGTTGAAACCATATCAATTCTTCCTTCCTCAGAATAGTGCTCAGTTCGCGCTGCAATTTATTCTCTGGCGTTATTAAGCCTCGATTATAGCCCCAACCCTGAAGTCGCTGCTGAATACCATCAAGTCTCGCCTCTAATTTTCGTTTTTTATATCGGACTTGATCAAAGTAATCAAACTTCCATCTCTTGATGCCTTGTTGAACATTATGCAAATTGTTTATGATAGAGTCGTTGATTTCCCAACTGTCTTTCAACATATCATGATAAGAACTTTCAATAAGCCAACCACTCTCAAAGCGAAATTGTTTTGGAGCCTTTGCATACAAAGCTTCAATAGGACACACTAGTATTGAGTGGTGATCAGAGAAATCTAATCGAGGGAGAGTTCTAACAAAACCATCAGGGAAAGTTACTCGCCACATATCATTGCTCAAAGCTCGATCAAGCCTTTCATAAATGCGTTGTCTTCCGTGATACATGGGGCCACGCCATGTAAATTTTGACCCAAACGCACCAAGGTCCATCAACTTGCAATCATCAACGCGTTGTTGGAATTTAAGACACTTCCTCATGCACACTGGAGCTCCTCCTTTCTTTTCGTGTGCCCTCATAATGTCATTGAAATCACCTGCTATCATCCATGGTTCATTCATATTTGCTGCAATACTCTTTAAATCAAACCACAGACCAATTATATTAGCTTCTTGAGGACTAGCATAAATAGCTGTAAAATACCACATTCGTCCACTTGGAAAGTTAACCTTCATATGTACAAATTGGAATTTTTTATCAACCATTTGTACTATAATATTATTAACCTTCCAAACCACCACAATACCACCAGAAAAACCATTAGTATCTGTTGCAAGGAACCCATCATATCCTAATAAATTGAAAGTTCTCTTCAATTTTTCAGGATCACATCTAGTCTCCATAATCACCATCATTACAGGTTGCCAAGATACCACATATTGCTTGCAATATCTAAAGAAAGATGTGCTAGCTGCACCTCTGCAGTTCCACACAAAAATTCTACTTTGTATATTCATAATAACAATTAATATAGAAAAGTAGCCCATCTTCCACACACACTCCATTTTACTGGACATGTTCTGGAGTTTCTTGTACAACTTCCATTTGTGAGTCAAGTGACCCATCCACTCCTTGATCATTGGTATCAAAATATTCCTCTCCTGTATGTTGCACCACATCCTCCACTCGTATTTGAAAGTTACTAAGAGGTAGAATTTCACTACCAGGTGGTCTAGGGATATTGGGCATAGTTGAGTCTTTCAAGCCCATTTGTGGACCCAAGTCTTCTTGTTGATATAATCTTCCATTAATATTAACCTTGTTGAAATGGGCTGCAAAAAAGTCTCCTATTTGATTTACTCCTTGTAAGTTCCCCAACGTATCCCTGGTTGTTTTCAAAGAATTACTAATTCTAGCACTTGTTTTTCCTTTGAAGACACTTGTTCCACGTGTTGCAAGCATGGCAGTCTTAACACTGCGCTCCTTATTGGTTGTAGCATTGATAGGCTGACTGTTACTGTCTCCCCTTCCTCCAATTAATTCTGGAATATTTTTCTTAGCCACAATAATTTTGTCATTATTGTGAGTTCCATTTTTTGCTGGCATACTTCTCTCTTCCTCCACGTGTCCTTCTCCCGTTGGTTCATGTTGATTCTCGTTAATCTCAACATTCAAAGTTTCAACTTCTGGTAATTCATTACGTAACGCTTCAAAACGGGATCCCATATTTTGCGCTGTAGCATTTAATTTCGCCGGAGCTTTGTTTCCGCTGCCCGCCGCCGTCTTGCGAACTCTTCTTTGTTTTTGAACTATCATCCATGGCCCATCAACATGATTTCCAGCAAGCTCCTCACTTCCTTCTCTTTTTCCTCCTCCTTGTTCCCCCTCCACATTAATCACTTTATTTGGACATCCTTCTTTGTAGTGCCCAAACCTTCCACAATTCACACAAAGATGGTGTAATCCTTCATACTCCACGTTATATTTATCATTTTTAATGGTGAACATGGCTAGCAATGGCTCTGTGAGATCAACCTCCACACATATCCTTGCATACTTCCCTCGTTCTTGCATCAAAGTCTTTTTATCAACTTTAACCGTCTTGCCAATTCGATTCCCAATACATCTGAGAATTTTAGCATCATAATATTCGATCGGTAACCCAGACACTCTCACCCACACCGCAACTTTCTGAATGGTGTCACTTTGTGGATGAAAATTTGGGCTCCATTCTTTCACTGTCAAATAGTGATCATATATGAACCAAGGTCCATTGGTAAGGGCAGCATCATGATCATCTTTATTGGTGAAGTTAATCAAATAATACTCATTGCTCAGATCAATTATATTGATAACTCCTTTCCTCACCCACATCTGTTTCAAGCGAGTCTCTAGTGCTTTGTAGCCAATCCTTCTTCCCAACAACTTTACAATAATTCCTCTCCTCCATGGACGGCAAATTCTTTGCTCTTCCTCCTTTGACAGTATAGAGGCTGGGCAAGCATAATGCCCAAACTGATGTTCTTCAATTACTATCCCTTCACTTCCATCATTCCTTGCTTCTTCCTCTTCATCATCCTTGTCAGATTCACTCATTAGTTCTTCATCCCTTCCGATATCACCCAATACCTTATCCTTGTAAGACACATTGACACCATTCTTGTCCTTCGAACCCCCTGGATCTTCCCCATTCGTAGCATGTTTGAACAGCAATGGGAATTCTCCAAGGTGTATGTCTACCTCCTTAACCTTTTTTGTGCTTCTTTCCTTTTGGTCTTTCTCATCTTTGGAAAGTTCATGTGCAACCTTATCAAACCCTAGCAGAGCGCTAGAATTCATCTTTTTTCTTACAATGTATTTTAGAGGTCATCTTTTGGTCATTTATTTTAGGACAAACAGTTTTGGCATATAAGTTACTTATTTTGATACGGAGCGAGTATACTCGGTGGTCAATTGTAATAATTAGAAAGGATGAGAGATCTTGTAATAATTTTTCCTATGTGTAAAAAAAAAGTTGATTCACATTTTTTTTTTGTGTTAGAATAAGAAATGTGTAGGTTCTAACTTTACCTTACAATCGTTTGTACTCCCTTCTCTAATAAAATGTTTACCTTTTGTGAGAATTGAATCATGTACTTTGGAGTTAGTGGCGGATGCAGAGATAAGGGATTGGGCGCTTGAGCCCCCACCAAAACAAATAAGTTTTCTTTAATACTACTATTATTAATTTTTTAAGCTCCATTATTAGGTCTATTACTCAGTCACACTTAAATTTATCTTTTTATTTTTTAACTTTTTACTACTTCAACCTTTTAATTCCAACACACTTTCTTTCTTAAATCAGTTAAATGTACTCTTCTATCGCTTAATTTAAGGAATTATCAATTTTTTATCTCTCAATTATTTTTTATCTCTTTCTCTTGTTTTTAATTCTCTTGAATGATACTTTAGTTACTTATATGGGGAGATTGCCAAATTTTACAATGTTGATATCATCAAACATTTTCAAAATGTGAAACCTCATAGAAAATAATTATAATTTATATAAACTTTTGTATAAGTTTTTTCTTTGTTACTATACTTGTGTATTTTATAAGAGTTTAATTGTAATTTTTTTTACGCGTGAATCCAATCCAATCATACCATAATGTCGCTTTCATAAGTAAGTTTCTAAAATATTTCCAAGAAATATCTATATGGCTTTATTTAATTGGATACATTTGTAAATTTAAATTACATTATTATCTGTGCATATAAATTAAATTAATTATATTTTATAAAAATTTGTAATATATCAAAATATATACACTATTTTTTAGCCCCCACAGACGAAAATTTCTAATCTGCCACTGCCTGAAGTTCAAGTACATGTTCAATGCATTCTTATTACCAAATAAGCTACAAACTTAATTGATAGAAGGAACATATTGAACATGTACTTTAACCCCAAAGTACATCATCGATTATATAAGAGTGTGCCCAGACTATTAAAGAGTCATCACTTGAAAGGTTACGCTGCATTTTATATTGAGGATGAGTAGTACATGATTTTTCCTGATGATGCTTTAATTGAGCAAGATGTAAATAAACTATATATTGATGCTAACAAAATATATCCTGAAGCAAGAAATTTTATATTCAAAGGGTTTGAAGAGACTTTGGAAGACTAGTATTCCGTCGAAAGTTAGCATTTTTTATTGATGTTAGTTGTTACATAAATTGCCAACTAGAATTGTGTTGTTTGATAGAGGGGTAATCTCTAATTCTATAGACAAATATAATGTTGTGCTTTTTGTCTTATGGAAGAAGAAGAAGACATCAATAATATGTCTTTTTTGTGTGCAGCTTTTCATCTCGATCAGGTTTGGTCTCACAACTTTTCATGGTTGAGGACATCTATTATTCCTTTAAATTCTACTTTGCAACATTTGTTTTTGTTTGGTGGTTTGGCAAAAGGTAAATCCAAAGCAAAATATCGTCATCTTATTTAGTTATCCACAACTTTGTCTATTTGACAATTGCAAAATAAAGTTATCTTTAGAGGGGATGGAGTTAATGTGGCATCTTGATGGGTCAAATTATGTATATTTTTTGGTTTTGGTTTGTAGGTCAGTAAGATCATAAGGTTTCAATGTCTTTTTTAGAATGGTGTAATAATCTTTTAAATTATTTTATTTTAATCTAAATGGTTATGTTTCTTGAATTGTAAGGGTTGAAACCCCTTATACTTTTTATAATTTAATTTTTACTTATAAAAAAAAAGTACAAATGAGTTCATAATAAAAATTTTAGAGATTAAAACTCAAATTCGCTAATAACTCAAATTTGCTAATATTACAAATTTTATGTAAATATCATTAATAAATAAATAACATGTCCGGATAATGTAGTCCATAGTCCATATAGTCCATATATTTGACTTGATAACATCACAACTTGCGTTGGACTTAAATGCCAAATTCTTTAATGATTGAAATCAATGATGGCAACTTAGATCTCATCTTCCCATCCAACTCCAATACCACATAAATAGAGCTAGCTACTTTGCACTATCTCAATCTCAATACCCATGGCTAATTCAAATTTCAAACACTTCACTACTCTTCTCCTTCTATTTTTCTTCACTTCACACACTTTCTCTCAACAATCATTCAAGCCAAAAGCCTTAGTTCTCCGTGTCTCAAAAGAAGGCTTAACAACAAAACAATATATAGCTGAAATTAAACAAAGAACCCCACTTGTCCCATTAAACCTTGTCGTCGATCTCGGCGGCAAATTCCTTTGGGTGGATTGCAAAAACCATTACATTTCTTCCACATACCGCCCCGTACGGTGCCACTCCGCCCAATGTTCCCTCGTCAAACCCAGCAGTTGTGGTGATTGTTTATCATCACCCAAACCCAAACCCGGGTGCAACAACAACACATGTGGTGCCATGTCCGAAAACACCATCACTCATAGTATCACCAGCAGTGAACTTGCCGAAGATGTTTTATCGATCCAATCTACTAACGGCTTCAATCCAGGACAAAGTGTTGTTGTTTCACGCATACTATTCACATGTCCAGCAACTTCTATATTAAAAGGACTTGCAAGTGGTGCCTCTGGTATGCTTGGTCTTGGAAGAACGAAAATTGCTCTTCCATATCAATTAGCTTCTGCTTTTAATTTCGATAGAAAATTTGCTATTTGTATTTCCTCTGTAGACGGTGTCATTATCTTCGGTGATGTTCCTTATGGTTTTCTCCCTAACGTCATATATGATTCAAATTCACTCACATACACACCACTTTTAATCAATCCGGTTAGTACAACTACCACTTACTCGAAAGGAGAGTCTTCACCAGAGTATTTCATCGGCGTGAAATCAATAAAAATAGATGAAAAAGTGGTTTCACTTAACACAAGTTTGTTATCCATAGACAATAATGGTATTGGTGGAACCAAGATTAGCACAGTGAATCCTTACACCGTTCTAGAAGCTTCTATTTATAAAGCAGTTACAAAGGCTTTTGTTAAAGCCTCTGTTGCTAGAAACATAACGAAGCAGGACTCATTTTCGCCGTTTGAATTTTGTTTTAGTTATGACAATTTGCCTAGTACAAAATTGGGTGCGGCCGTGCCTACGATTGAACTTGTTTTGCAGAACAATGTAGTTTGGAGTATATTTGGTGTGAATTTGATGGTGACTATAGATGACGATGTATTGTGTCTTGCATTTGTGAACGGTGGTTACAATCCGAGGACTTCGATTGTGATCGGAGGATCTCAGTTGGAAAATATTCTTCTGCAATTTGATTTGGCTACGTCTAGATTGGGTTTTAGCTCCTCACTCTTTGCACTCGAAACTGATTGTTTTAACTTCAACTTCACCTCCACTGCTTAGATGCACATTTTTTCAACTTGGACGCATTTTCAATTTTCTTTAGGGTTCGTTTGGATTGATGGTAAGTGGTGGAATGGAATGGAATGGGATGAGATGGAACTAGATTCCATTGTTTGGTTTTGTTAAATATGAATGGAATGGAATGGAGTGGGATGGAACTCATTCCATCCGATACCACCTATTACTCCAATTTTTCATTCCGCCCAATTTGGGGTGTATGTGATGGAATGGAACAGATTAATTTAACAATTACAACTTTATCCCTAATTTTATAATATTATTTTAATTTTTCACTCTCTCTTCTTGCGTCACTCCCTATATATATATATTGTGTTGTTTGCTCTTCTCATACTTGTTGTTTCTTCCTCATATTAGTAAAATATTAGTAATATACACCATGAACATGACTTTCTTTGTTAATAATGTTTATGTACAAAAAGAAAGAAAAATAAAATTGAAAAAAGGGATCACTTTCAATTGAAAAAAAAGGATTGGTTAACGTTTCTGTAAAAGGGATTGATTCAATGGAAAAAAAATCTGTTTCACACTTAGTTTCGGTAAAATTAATTTTTCTCTTTTCATTGAAAAAAAATATTAATGAAAGGGATTGGTTTGTAAAACATGAAATGGATTGGTTTAGATCTGTAAAATTGAATCCTAGAAAAAATGATTGATATTGAAAAAAAAGAGTTTTTTTTTTCAAAAAATATTGTTTTATAAATAAAGGATAAAATTGGAATAAACAAGTTATAATTCATTCCGTTCCATCTACTTTCCAATCAATGGGGTGGGAAATTAACTTCATTCCTTCGTAAAATATCCAAACAATGGAATAGAATGTCTATTCCATTCCGTTCCGCTCCATTCCATTCCGTTATGTTCCGCTCCGCTCCGCTCCATTCTATACCATCAATCCAAACAGACCCTTAATGTTTACCTTCGTATTCATGATTAATAATAAGTGAATTTGAAATTTATATATGATTCCAGAAGGAGTATGGTTTATTTAATGCAAACTAAAGTATCTCATTTCCCCTTTCTATCCACATTGTTTGTTTGTATATATAAGGGGTTTGTCTAAAACGTGTAATAGTACACGTGTTAAGAAGTTTAAAATTTATAATTTTTTATTAAAAAGCAACAATTATTTAATTTATTAAAAAATTATACATTTAATATTAAAAATACAAGTTTCAATACATACTATTTTAAACTTTTTAACATATAAAATTTGCACACGATAGAAAAAAAAAATATATATATATATATATATAGACAAGGTTGTATGTATGTATATAAATCGTTAATTTCATTATAACGAACATGAATTTTGTAAATTTACCTTTGATTAAAAGTTTATAATAGAGATCCATTGTGAAATTTTTTAAAATAATTGAAAATCATTTAATACAATCAAGAGCTTTGTAAGCACTACTGTATGATGCACAAGTTTACGATTAACACTATAGCGAATACGAATTTTATAAAATTCACCGTTTGATTAAAAATTTATATTTTATAAATCATTTATGTCAAATTTTACAGAAAGTGAAAATCATTTGATATGTTATTGAGATTTATTAAGATTAACGGTATTAAAAAAATCGTTAATATTAATGATATTGTTGGTGTAAGCCCTAGAGGCCAATGGATTTAGTACTTGTATCGAATTAATTATTAATAATATATTGTTTCTTTTATTAATAATCAAAGGTGTTTTCTTTATTATATTTGTAATGTCCAAAATATTAATGAAGTCCCTAGAATAGAAAGTCCGTTTAATATTAAGTGTGGCTTAATCATGAGATTATATTAAACATAAGGACGCTATTCTTAAAGTATCCATAGTCAAGTTTTAAGGTGAAAATGGATAACCTTAAAGCATAAAGACTATTATGAAGATAGACTGATGATCGCATCTCATGGATCATAGGATAAAGAGTTATCAAGTCTTGACATAGGTATAAAAGATTAAGAGTAATAGTTATACCGGATTGACCCGCTATGAGAGTACTACATGCAAAGTTATGCAAAGTGTCATAAATTACTCTCATGGTGATAATGGTGTAAACCGCCCTTAGACCTGAAACCACTTTGTACCCTAGATGTGGAGTCAAGTGCTTTGTTGCTGATCTAACGTTGTCTGTAACAGGATAACCATAAAGGCAGTTAATGTGTACTTCACAAAGCATGCTGAGGGACAGTAGTGACCTAGATGAAATTTGTCAATCCTGCATAACAGGATAAATGTCATGGGCCCAATATTGAACTGGACAAAGATGACACCAAGTATGTTTTGTGTTCAATATAGACATAAGGGGCAAATGGGTAATTGTACACGCATATATTATCACAAAAGTTATGATTTGATCACATGTTAATTACTCATAACTTGGGTAACAATGATGTGTTGCTAGATATATACCGCTCATTGGTTATTATATTAAATAAAGGATTTAATATAATTGCCAACGTTATGGAAACCTACTACGGTCACACACATAAGGATAGTCTAATATTGAGATAATTAAAAGAACACCGTAAGGTACGGTGTAGGTGCAAAGTGATAAGGGTATCACGGTAATTTAATTGAGCGAAGAACACCATAAGATATGGTGCAAGGGCGAGCACATGAGTACTACTACTCATGGGGAGCGCGCGCCCTAGCCTTGTCTCTTGTTGGGCTTTGCCCAACAAGCGATATCTTGGTGCACAAGACAAGAGTTGTCTTGATGCCTAAGACAAGAAATATCTATAAATAGAGACCTCTTGTCATAGCTCAAAACACACCAAAAAAAAGCACAAGAATATTTTAGAGTTGGAAAACCCTAAAATAAATCCTCTCTCTCAATATTCTTGCATAGCCTTCAAACATAAAGGGTTAGCACTCGATTGAAGGTGACTGTTCGTGTGGACTAGTTAGAGGCGTGGGTGACCTTCATCAACGCTCGTGATCATCTTGTTCGTGATTCAAAAGTTCTTCCCTACAAGAGGTAAAAACCCTAAAACACATATCATGCTCATTCGTAAGGATCAAACTAAGAATTTTTTTTGAATTCCGCTGCTTAAAATATCTCTATTTTCCTTCAGATATATATGATATAAACTTTTAATCCAACGGTAATTTTTGTAAAATTTGTATTCTTTATAGCGTTTTTCACAAGTGGTGCATCGTGCGCCACTTGACTTACACTTTCACTATACCTATGGTTGTTGTTGATTTATGAGATTTTTTTGATGAGTCTCAATAGCATATCAAATAATTTTCATTTTTCTATAAACTTTGCATTGTTGATCAATATGATATAAAATTTCCTTCCAGCGGTGAATTTTGCAAAATTTTCTAGTAAATGTCCAATTCAACACAAAGGTACCAATTTATATTAATACTAGTCGGTATACCTGTGCTAAGCACGGGACGCGCGTTTCATGTGTCGTTCTATTGTTTCATTCTTCGTAATATATATAGATAATTAGAATTTTATTAAAATGAAGTATTTGGATCAATGTATATATTATACTCTCCCTGAATAATTGCAGTGTGTCTGTATTCTTTAGACACATTGTTGTAATTACTATTTTTATTGTATTAATATAATTTAGTAAAGGAGATTGCAATTAATTAAATATTTTTTAACTAATTGATTAGCAATTCACATTTTCAAGTATTAGAGTCAATGTAGCAGTCATCCAGCGTATGTGCAATATATCCCCGTGAATCTAATAGAAAAAATTATATTTGATAATATAATAGGTCTCTTTGTGAATCTACTAAAATTACCATCAGTGATAAAATTTAATTTAAAAGGTGTTTATTTATATAATTATTTTAATTGTATAAATATAATTTAGTGAAAGAGATTTCAATTAAATATTTTTAACTAATTGATTAGTAATCCACAATTTCAAGTATTTGAGTTAACATAGCACTCTTCCAACGCAAGTGCAATGTCTCCCCGAGAATCTTATAAAAATAATTGTCATTGATAATATAATTGATGGTCTCCCCGTAAATCTACTAAAATAATCAGTGATAAAATTTGCTTTAAAAGGTATAATGTGTAGATGAATGGTCAATTGTGGGAGTAGCAAGGACAATTTCGAACTTTCATTAGTATCTTGTTTTGTTAGATATACATATTTTTAACTAATTGATTAGTAATCCACATTTTCAATTATTTGAGTCAATGTAGCACTCTTTCAACGCAAGTGAAATGTCTCCCCAAGAATCTAATAAAAATAATTGTCATTGATAATATAATTGATGGTCTCCCCGTAAATCTACTAAAATAATCAGTGATAAAATTTGCTTTAAAAGGTATAGTAAGTAGAGGAATATAATGATGTAGTCAATTGTGGGAGTAGCAAGGACAATTTCGAACTTTCATTAGTATCTTGTTTTTTTAGATATAAATATTTTTAACTAATTAAAAATAAAATCCAGCCCACTTCTCTTAATGATCAAAATAAAAAAAATAAAAGAAAAAAAATTAAAACCTATTTTTAACTATACTACTTGCGTAAAATAAAAACTATACTACTAATACTTTGACGGTTTGAGTAAAAACTAAAAAGTTATTCTTCACACTTTTCTCTTTCTTCTTCCGTATGATTTTTCTTGTTCCTCCACCGCCAACCACCAACCCCGATTACTTTCCGATCACATCCAACTTTCTTCCGGCAATCGGACAACCTTTTAATTTCTGGTGAGCACCGCGCCGGGAATATTCATCATTGTATCGGAAAGTAAGTTAAATTCGTTTTGTTTCTGCTATCTTATCATTGATATTGTGTTTTTCTTCTCTTATTTCTTTGAAAAGCTGTTTGATTTAGTAGATATGAAAAAATTAGTAATTTATTTCTCTAGTTTTGGTCTTCTTTTTTTTTTGAAATATCTAGTTTTGGTCTTTTGGAACACAAGTAAATAATGATATTAATCTTTGTGATTTTTGTTTGATCTGTAATTTTTTTTTTTGAAGATTTTAAAATAGTTTTTTACATGGTTAAAAATAGAGAAAATATAGACCATTTAATTTAGACAGAGAAAAAGTTGAACTTAATAATATAAATATTTTCATATACAATTACAAATAAAAAAATCCAAAATCAATCTACTCCCTCCATCCTGAAATGTAAGAGAAAAAACAAAAATCACATTTATTAAAAAAAAGTAAAATATAATGATTGAGAGTATGTTTTTTTGAAAAAAGTTGTATGGAAATATGTAAAAACAATATTTATTGGTTGTTGGTTATAGAAAAAGTTAGAGAGAGGGAGAATAAATTTTTCTTGAAAAGATAAATGTTTGAACTTTTTCTCTTACATTATGAGACGGAGGGAGTATGTCATTTTTGTTAGATCTGTAAAATGTTATTTTTATTTAGATGTATATTTTTTTGTTTTTTGAATTTAAGATATCAACAACAACAATGACAATTTATATATCCAAAGAAGATAAAGTTAGATCCAAAGAAAAAAAAAGTTAGATGTGATTTGAATCTTTTTTTTATTAGAAGAAAAAGAATTATGTGTATGTTTTAAAGAAAACATATTAGTGGCTTACAAAGTACTGGTTTGAATTTTTTGTACTGGTTTGTGTTTGGCCCCTTTTCTTTCATTTGATGTTGTATTGATTTTTTTATTTTTGAACTTTTTGTCTCTTACTCTCCTTTCATCAGATTTTGTTTTTGCTCTTAAATGAAGAAAAATAAGATTAAAATAGTGTTTTTTCTTAAAAGATATGAATGTTGTTTGATACATTTGTTACTTACCTCTTTTATACATCCTACAAAGAAATAAACACAAACAAAATATGTAAGAACATCAAAATAAAAAATATAAATAAAAAATTGACAAAAACAATAAAAAAGAGAAAAAGAGAGAGAGTATAAAGAATGTGGTGAATAGATAAAGAGAAGACTTCCTTATAAAGGAACAACATAAAAGTTCAAACTCATTATCAAAAACAACTTTCAAAGATGACAATTAAATTTGTAACTTTTTCGACAAACTAAATCAAAGAAAAAGATACAAGAAAGAAGTACAAAGTAACCACCACTCTATAATTAATAGTTAATTGTTTCTAACACACACAATAAAAAAAAAAAAATGAAATTATGTTGATACTACTGAACCAAAATGTAACTGCAACATATTTTGTTATAAGTGCATAATGAGGGGCTTTGAGTTGCAACAACTTAATCCTTGAAACAAAAACTACTTAGCTTTCTTAAATAAATTTACCAACAAAAACTTTCTTTTTCAAAACAACTAACGACAACCCAAAACACATCAATGAAAGATAAAAAGTAAGCAAATACAAACTTTTATGCAATCTAAACTTTTCTCAACAAGAACAACTTCATCAATTTAAAAACAAAATCAAAGAAAAATATAATTTTTCTCAACAAGCTAAATACAAAATTTGACATTTTAAATAAATATCACTAATTTAATGTCTCAAAAAATAACAAATCAATTCTTTATGTATTACAACAACCATACCAAGAGAATCAAAACAACTAACAACAAAAAAAATAACAAATCTATATAAAACAAATCATTGAAATATAACATAATCTTCAAATCTATTTTCAAATCATCAAATACTCATAATTTGTTTTCATTTGTTTTAGCTATTTTCACCAAAAAAGACCATTATCCAAATCGATTAGTAGAACAAAATAAACTCATATTTCAAATCCAAAACCTAAATTTTAAATAAGAGGAAAAAATCAAATATTTATACAACAATATTCATTAGCTTACAATGTTCATCACTTTTCTTTCATCTAAATTTCAATCTTTTTGTTTTCTACATATTTTTTATTGATAACTACATGAGTTGTCAACAACGAAAAATTACAAAAAAATATAAATCTCTAAAACCCTAAATTCCAAATTAAAAAAGTAAAAAAGAAATCATTTTTCATTAATTAAAACTACTTTAAAAGAAAATCTCTTCAAATCCAAACAAACATGAATGAAACAAAATAGAACAAAATAAGAATAAATATCAAAGAAGCAAGAAACTAAAATAAATAGACGAAAAAACTCACAATTTTAGATCTCTTCTTTCTCCTTCAACGGTTTCTTTCTTTTTTGAAGTTCGAATCCTCTTCTTGATTTCACCTACAATCAATAAACATGAAAAAAAAAAAAGAATAAGTATTGTAAAAGGAAAAAAATTGTATCACCGTGATTTTGAAAAAGTGGAAGAAGAATATCATAAAATAAACATATATAGAAATATATATATATATAGAAGAAGATCTCTAAAACAACACTTTTTCTATGAAGTAACAAAAAAGTGAAAGATTGAGTTATCATATGTGAGTAGATCTAGGTTTTTTTCCTCACAAAAAAATCAAAGAACATTTATAAACACAAAATTAAATTTTAGTCAAATAAAAAAATGAAATCAATTGAAAAAGAAGTTGAAGAATGTAAAAATATCTTGAGAATGAGAAGTGAGAGAGAAAGATTGTGAGAGAGAGAGAGAGAAGAGGGAGAAATTTGTGAATATAGTGTTTCGAGTGAGAGAGATAGAGAATCCGAAAGAGAGAGAGAGAGAGAGAGAGAGAGAGAAAAAATTATTTTTGAATTTTGAATTGAAAGAAAAGGAAGAGAGAGAATATGTGGGATAATGGAAAATGTATTGGAGAAGATTAGTAGATATAATAAATAAAAAAATAAAAAAGTGTAGTGTGTTAAGGAAGCTAAGTGACGTGGCCACCTTGCTAACCACAAATTAGAATTTAGTTCAAATTGATATAGTCCACAAAATCAATTGAGTGATATGGCTCAATGTGGGAGTAGTAAGGTTAGTTGGGTAATTTCATCAAATTTCAATCTTTTTGTTTTCTACATCTTTTTTATTGATAACTACATGAGTTGTCAACAACGAAAAATTACAAAAAAACATAAATCTTCAAAACCCTAAATTCCAAATTAAAAAAGTAAAAAGAAATCATTTTTCATTAATTAAAAACTTAAAACACTAAAACTACTTTAAATAAAAATCTCTCCAAATCCAAATAAACATGAATGAAACAAAATAGAACAAAATAAGAATAAATATCAAAGAAGCAAGAAACTAAAATAAATAGAAAAATAAACTCACAATTTTAGATCTCTTATTTCTCCTTCGACGGTTTCTTTCTTTTTTGAAGTTCGAATCCTCTTCTTGATTTCACCTACAATCAATAAACATGAAAAAAAATAAGAATAAGTATTGTGAAAGGAAAAAAATTGTATCATCGTGATTTTGAAAAAGTGGAAGAAGAATATTATAAATCGTGATCTTGAACAGGCGTTGATTTCGCTCTGTCCAAATCACCCAAACACAAACCAACCAAATGAGCTGCATGAATGATCGTCTACCGTACCCCTGCTGCCACCAACTACAAAAGTGAACTGTGTGAAACGAGCAGTAGTAGTCGAAGGGTCCACCATCTCGAAGTCAATCCATGACCTGACTAACGTCCACAAGGATCTAAAATCACCACAAAATTAAAATCTTAGTCAAATAAAAAAAAATCAATTGAAAAAAGAAGATGAAGAATGAAAAATATCATGAGAATGAGAAGTGAGAGACAAAGATTGTGAGAGAGAGAGAGAAGAGGGAGAAATTTGTGAATATAGTGTTTGGAGTGAGAGAGATAGAGAATCTGAAAGAGAGAGAGAGAAAAAAAAAATTATTTTTGAATTTTGAATTCAAAGAAAAGGAAGAGAGAGAATATGTGGGATAGTGGGAAGTGTATCGGAGAAGATTAGTGGATATAATAAATAAATAAACACTACAAGAAAACTGGTGTTTAGCGGCGGTTTTTTTATAAGTTACCGGCGGTTTTTAACCGCCACTAGACACATTTCTGGCGGTTCCAAAACTGCCGTTATATCATCTGGCGGAAGCTACTTTAGCGGCGGTTTTTGCAACCGCCAGACAGACCGTCACAACACTTTAATCCATTTTGCGGCGGTTTGAAACCGCCAGTAACTATAAACTTGTTTAAAAATATATATAGATTGTGGCGGTTTTGAACCGCCGCTATGCTTATATTTTATTAAAAAAAATATATTTTTTCTCACAATTATTAATAAACACATTTTTAAAGCAACTAAATTAATTTTTTTCACTTAAAACATGAACTAATGTATACTAATTAAATATGATTTCAGAATTTTAAATAAAGTGATTCAATAAGATAAAAATATAAACAAGCGATACAATAAGGTCTTTTAAGCAACTAATCTTTTTTGATAAAAGAGTTTGTACACTTAATCAAACTTTTGTCCATTATGGAACAAGTCAATCATGCAAGCTCTGTTGTAGTCACATCAAATAAAACTAGACATCCTCTATGTTGCAGCCACTCCATTATTTTGTTAAACCTGCCGCGATTCAAAACTCGCACTAATTACCTTCTTAGTTGGATGAAATGTTTTCTAACAACCAGAACATTTGTCCCTTGTTCCAGCAAACATACTTGAGCCTTTCTGGTTTCTGATTAACACAACTCAAAAATCATATAGATGCTGGAAAACTGAATTTACTACTATGCATCATTGCATTGCCAGGACATATAGATTTAGAATTCATTACCTCATTATTATCATTATTTCTTTCTGGTCTGGCAATCTTTGGTGTCCTTAGGGAAGCAAAAACAGGATACTTGAGACACTGACAAGAAAAAATACAATGACACATTCAATTATTGATCTAGTGTTACCTTCAAAGCTTTTCTCAAGGCTACCAGTTATTTTGAACAGTTGATCAAAGTGTGGCTTGTAGACTAACATTTGAAACAACAATTAAAGAAGAGAGAAGGAAAAACCAAACCCAAGGGCCTATCAAAGATGATGCACCCAAACAAAGAGGAAGCAAAACACTAACAGATGCCATAATATAATAATTACCATAAAAATGAAAAGACACCATGACAATACTTGTAATCTGAGAAGGCGATAAAAGCAAATAATTGCAACAGAAAATATACTTTCATGAGTTGTCAGTACCTTTTGTCAATCGTAGCAAACGTCGCCAAATGAAATCTTGAAAACTGGATAGTAATTCAAAGTCCTAACACAAGTAGATTTAGCTTTTAGGAAGTAATAGAAAAATGCTAAATTTAAGAGACAGACCAATCAAACTTAAGAATCATTTGAACTATATATATATATATATATACACACACACACACTTTTAAACTTGGAATAAATTGATGGAAACTGATCTAAACAAATTTCACCATTCAAGATGATGGAAGATTTTCCAAACATTAAAGTTTTCAATAGTGCAAATGTGTTAGATTTTTTTTTTTATGACATCATTGTGCCTAAACTAGAAATAGAACATGATGTTACTATCGATGTTGAGATGCGACAAAAAGAGGATCACCAAGACAAAGGAGATGATGAAAGTCAATTTGGATTAAAGAGAAAAAATCAGTTGTCAAAAATCCATTTAAATTTGAAAATCCATCTTATATAACTTCTCAATTACCTTATCACTGCCATATGAATCTTAACATCACTTTCACTTATAGAAAACCCAAAAACTAAAATCTATAATTATTTGATCAAGTGAGAATGAGTTTTTGCATGCATAGCTATAAACTACGAAATGAAAACTGCTTATAAGGGCTTTCATAGTGTGACTCATGCAACAAGTGCTTTGGCTGAAGATCGCTACAGGTTTGGTTTAACAAGCTTTTAATTATTCAATATTCATTATTCATTATCAAAATGTTCACAATGTTCATTATCATTATCATGAGTATTCCAATGGAGTGTGTATAATGTATGGTAGGTGTCTCATACTATAAATGCAATATTCAACTAGCACATTCGTCATCATTAATAAGAGTACTAGATTGACAATATTAATATTAAAGATAAATGCAACTAGCAGATTCCTCATCATTAATAAGCAATTTCTTACATTTTTTTTAGCCTCATCATTAACATATGTCTCGTTCTGCTTCTTGTGACAGACATCGTACATGTCTCCTCTATTGTAGGTCCACCGATCTCGTTTTCCTAAACTATTGCACCATATAGTTAGTTTTTATAATTATACAATGTAATATTTTCAAATAAATATACAGTGTAATAACTTTCTCATAATTTAATTGTATACCATATCATCCCTTATTCGTGTCAATGTCTTTGCGCCCAACGTATGGGGAAGACATAGCTTTTGGTGGTACTTCACATTTTGATCTGTTTTCCTCTATATTAGACAACAATCAATAAGCTAATAAGTTAAATTCATGGCTTGGCTAGAAGATATCAATCATTACTACTATTACTAATCCTTCAATGGGTAACTCATCAGCAACTTTGTAAGAACCTCCATCTTCACCTCTATCTTTGGAGAAAAGTTTTAGAAAAACTCATTATATGCAGAAAAAGGAAATTATACTTATGAAATGCCAAAAATATTATAGCACACATAAAGCTGAGTTTAATCTGATTTACATACATAGATGAGAAAGAAAATAATCAATATCAAACTTGATAATGTAGTAAATGCATGCAAATAACTTGTAAACAAACTCATCAGACCTGCTAATTTTACAAATTGAGGTTTTCTCAATTTGGATTATATTATAAAATAAATGACACCTTGAAATTAACCCAATTCCAATAGAATTTGACACCTTGAACCTTAATATAAGAAATTAAAGAATCCAGAAATTAACAAGAGAAAATAACTCACAAATCAAAGACAAAAGGGGGTGAAACCTGCGATGAGATGAGCTTGGAATGATGGGAGATCTTACAGCACTATATCAATTTTCATCCTGGTATGAGGGTGAAAATGACAAATTATTTATATCTTGTTATGATTCTCAAAATAGATCAACTAAATAATGAAAACAATAGCAAGTTTATCAAACAATTTTAATTGATCAATAGATTATAAAACATTTGTATTTGCTTAAGCAACAATTCATCGACCTGAAATTTGGCATAAGTTATTTTAAAAGTCTACATGTTATATTAAGGGAAGAGCATTAACTATTTTTTTCCGCTAATATACTCTTATTTATTATATCTTAATCCACCTAGCTACAATTAATAAGGGAATTTGGTAAACAAAACTCATTTTATCATTGAAATCAAAACAATTAATCATTTTCGTAAGAATCACGCACAACTCAAATGAGACACATATTAAACAAAGGGAGTAATAGTTAAATATTAGAAAGGGAAACCAAATAAACTGAATTATCAATAAGCAACAATCATCTATAGTAACATGTGTGCATATGACAGTCATCAGGTTCCCTTTTGACAACACTAATCTAAGTATATGGTTGAAAACAATAAAAAAAAATGCATACACAAATGATCAAATAACAGTTTTTATACTTTATGGTGATAAATTTATCCTGCATCAATTTATAGCTTATTATTTAAGTATAAAATAATTTGAAATAAACAACACCAAAACACAACCCAAATACAAAATATCAAATCTTTGAAGCTAACATTCAAGAAATTGACTATGGAAGCTAACCTCACATAGACCGAAGGTTCCACCTCGGCAAATGCCACTCAGACGGCAGTTCAACCATCAATGTAGAGAACCAACAAAATGCAAAATCAACCTAGAGCTTCGGAACCAACAAATGACATAGAAAAAAAATGCAAAATCAACACAGCTTCAAAACCATCTATACATAGAAAAGAATAAAAAATATAAAATCTATAAATATAATCAGAATCAGTTACAGAACTTGAAAAATCAAACATTTGTTTGACCAAACATTGGCTACAAATGTATAATTGGCTACGAATGTATAACCAGAAAAAATTGGAAACAATAAATCAAAAATTTCACAATAATAAAAGTCATTAATCATAATCAAAGCTTGAACCCTAAACCCAATGAGAAACAAAATTAAGAGAAATTAAACCTGAACGTGGTGAAGCAAGTTGAACATGAATGAATAGGTTGGAGAGGAGAACGAATGAAGCAAGTTGAGCATGAATGAAAGTTGAAGTTTTGAGTGCCGCCGGTGGTGAACGAAGTCGTTGAGTCGATGTTTTGAGAAAAAGGGCTTCGTGAGAAAAAGGCTTTTTGAGTGTCGCAGGATGAACGAAGTCATTGAGTCAGTGAGTTGTGCGCCGGTTGAATTGAAGGTGGGGAGAAGATTAGGGCTTTGTGAGAAAGAAGAAGATGGGTTGAATTGAACGATGAAATTTTTATGTGAGAGAGAGTATTAAAAAAACAGAGAAAACAAATCGAAAAAAAAAGGTCCAACCGCCAGTAGACCATAATAAACCGCCGGTTTATTACACTAAACCGGCGGTTTTCCAAAACCGCCATAAAACTGCCACTATTATTATTATTTTTATGTTTACCGGCGGTTTTATAACAACTGCCGCAATCAATGTGCCGCTATTTGCCAGTTTTCTTGTAGTGAAATAAAAAAAAAAGTGTAGTGTGTTAAGAAAGCTAAGTGACGTGGCCACCTTGCTAACCACAAATTAGAATTTAATTCAAATTGATGTAGTCTACAAAATCAATTGAGTAATGTGGCTCAATGTGGGAGTAGTAAGGTTAGTTCGGTAATTTCGTTAGTATCTTGTTTTTGTAGATATATATGATATATGATATGATGACTATTATTGATCATCGAAGCTTACAATGCACTACCACACGACATGATAATGACCCTTGTTGTACTATCATGCGACCTGCGGCAATAGTAGAATCACCACCTTAATGCAAAGGCTACACACATTTGTCATATAAATAGTCATGAGCTCTATCTATCAAGTTACACACTATTCATCCAATTCGTACACTCTTTTGGTCCTCTAAAAATTTTCTTCAGCTTTTAGTCTTTATAAAATTTTCAATAACCATTTTTGGTCCTTTTTTTTAGGCAACTCATGTATAGTCTTTGTATTTTTTTTTAATAAAATGGTGCAAAATGTGTAAAATATTATGAAAATATCTCCCATAAAAATTTGTATTTTTAAACAAACCATGAATTAAATATGAACTCTTAATTTCAAAAAATATATAATTCATATTTAATTCGTATTTTGTTAAAAAATTCTAATTTTTTTGGGAGAGGTTATTATATTATGGGTTATTCTAATTCTAACTTTATACACCTTTAACTTGTGCAAAATTTTATTAAAAATATGACTTTTACATGAGTTTATATAAAGGAGGGATCAAATGTGAAGATGAAATTTTTTTGGATGATTAAATGTCAAAGAAATTTTTTAACATTACATAGTTTACCGTTGGATTGAGAGATGCTATAACACATAGATCATATCTATAAAATATGGGGTTAAATATGTTTTTGGTCGCTACAAAATGATGACCTTCTAAGTAATCCTTACTTAATTTTTATTAAATTTTTAGTCCTTAAAAAGTAATCGTGCACTCACTTTAGGTCTCTGCTACTAAGTCAACATATCTTTTGCAAATATATTTAGAATATATTAAAAAGTTACTCCCAAAAAATTGAGAACATAATTTGATTTTCAGGTTGTGATTTTCGTTACTTTTATAAAATAGCAACCTTCCAAGTTTAGTCTTTACTTAGTTTTTAGGGTTAGATATATTTTTAGTCCCTATAAATATATTAAATTTCATTTTTAGTCCCTGTATAGTTTTTCAGCAAGTGTTGTTCCCTCAAATATTTTCAATCATTATTTTTTGTCCCTGTTTTTCATTCAGCTTGTGTGCACTTTTACATTTTTTAATAGTTTTTTGTATTCATGTTTATAATATTATAAGAATCTCTTCTGCAAAAATTCGGAATTTTTTAACATAAGATGAATTACTTATGAATTTTTAAGCGCAAAAAATTATATTTAATTCATTTATTGTTAGAACATTATTATGCACTCAGATTTGATTCTTCCTGTTAAGTCAACGTGTATTTTTTAAAGACTTATTCCCAAGTATGTTTAAAAACTATAAAAAAAATTCCAGAAAAAATGAGTTCAAAATTTGAATTTTAAATCATAATTTTCATTACATTTATCTTAAACTTTTTCCGTTTAAAAAATTCATATTTAACTCATATCTTGTTAAATAATTCTAAATTTTAGTAAATACACTTTATATGATATTTTAAACATGTCTATAAAAAATAATTCAAAAATTTAAGATTTATGTATTGAAAATTATTCTAAATTTATTATGGCTATAATGCTAAATTGCACTTTTGAAGCCCTATGTTTTAAAATTTTGCAATTTTAACCCCCTATGTTTTAAAATAGCACTTATATATGGCTCCTTATGTTTAACCTATTTTGCAAAATTTAACTTTGACGAAGAAAGCTGACGTTGCAAGTCACATATGTGACAAAGCTGTCATGTCCACACGTAATAATTAAAACAAAACAAAAAAAGTAGAAAGGAAACGTGAAACCAACCAAAGAAAAGTAAAAGAAAATGTGATTCAATAATATAAATTCTATATTTTACTCTCTAATCCTTTTACCCTAAGAATTGATAGATCGGAAAAATGAATTGATTACAGTTGCACAGTTTGTGCCAACTAAGTCAATTTGTTCCTCTGTGAAAAATTGTATACTCTTAACTGAATTATGTGTAGTTTTTGACAAGGAAATTATTAATATAAAATTATTGATGTGACATTTGTTAACAATTTAAATTTTTGAGATAATCAGTTATTTGATATAGTATTAAATTGCCTCTATGACCTAATTGTAAAGAGTTCGATCTTTGCTCCCCTCACATTCTAATCAAAAAGTGAAATTTAAGTATATGGTGGTTGAGTCTGTGCAATATCCACGCTTCAAGCTCAAGAGGCTCTTGCATGAGGGTGTGTGTTAATATAAAATTATTGATGAAACATTTCCTAATAGTTTTAGCTTTTGAGATAATCGGTTATTAGCTATGAATGTCTACAAAAAAAACTGGTGCTAGATACTGATTTAGTGTAATTGGTCCTAAATTGGTGTAAAATTGGTGTAAAACTTGCAGTATTTCTTCCATTTCCATTTTTTTAATTATTTGGTGTGGACGTGGCATATTTGTCTTATAAGTGACTCGCCATGTTAGTGTTAATTTAGTCAAAATTGAATTTTGTATAAGGGGCTAAACATAAAGGCTATAAGTGTTATTTTGAAACATATAGGGTCAAACGTGCAATTTAGTCTAATTATAATTAAGTAAATTTAGATTTAGTAAAGACTAAAACTATGAGCAAGAAAAAAAATTATGGTGACTAAAAGTATAATAAAAATAATTAATGACTAATTTTAAAAGGTCCGCATTATATAAAGAGCAAAAGCACATTTAACCCTTTAATTTATATTATGTTAAAAAATTATAAATGTGTTATGCAGATCATTTTGCAATACTGACACTTATCAAAATTAACGGTTTATAAATTTTTATTGAATATTAATAAATTTGAAATGTTTCAATAACGTATCAAATAATTGAGTTTAATTACTATGCACTGAAAGTAGTGTAAAACTCTTTTACACAAATATTCAATCAAACCACACGATAATACTATTTTTATAAATAGATTCCTAAAATATCTCAACAAAAATCCACATGGCATAATTTGATTAGATATATGTGTATATGAATTAAATTCTTTAGACAAAAGTTTAATTACTATACACTGAATCTAAAAGTCCTAGCTCAACCAACAAATATCGAAATACTTAAATGGGACGTCGTGATCCGAGTTCGAACCGGAAACTCCACTATTGTGTATTTGTTTAATTTCATAGATTACCGGTTCATCTGAGTCAAAAATAAAACTACTGTACACCGATAGTGTACATCTATTTTACACAAACACAAAAGGGCGGCTTAATTACTATTTTGGTTCCTTAATTTATTTTTTAGTTTCGTTTTGGTCCCTTAACTTAATTTTTTGGTTTCATTTTGGTCCCTTAATTATTAAAAGTTTCATTTTGGTCTCTTAACTATTTTTTTTTGTTTCAGTTTGGTCCCTTAATTATTTTTTTGGTTTTGTTTTAGTCTCTTGAAATGAAGGACTAAAGTAGTTGACGGAAGAAGAGTTAATGGATCAAATCAAAACCAAAAAGTAAGTTAAGAACCAAAATGAAATTTTTAATAATTAAGAGACCAAAACGAAACAAAAAAATTAAAGGACCAAAACAAAACTTTTACTAAGGGATTAAAATGAAATTAAAAAATAAGTTAACTCAAAAGGGCAATACCAAAACGGTGTCGTAGGAGAAGACCCTAAATAAACTTGTTCAGTGTCCACAGAGCAACTAGCGTCACCGACCCGCCGCTCCCTCCGTGGTTGTTGAAACTGTAAGGTGGTGCTCATCTTCCGCCGCCATGAAGCTCGTCAGGTACCTCTTTCCCCTCTCCGTCTCACTGCACTTCTTATTATTTTCACACTCTCTGTTATCAAATTTTGAAGCTGAAAATTTTTCAATGAAAATCGTAACAGGTTTTTGATGAAGTTGAACAACGAAACCGTTTCAATCGAGCTCAAAAACGGTACAATTGTTCATGGCACCATTACAGGTTCTTACTAACTGACTCTTCATTATTCTTTTCCGATTTTATTTCACATTGTATACCGTTCATGCCGCTAAACCCTAAGTACCTTTCGTTATCACACGTTTGTTATTTATTAGAAATCAGTAATTGCTTTTATCGGCTTCGAATTTTGTAATGTTCGCGTTATTATTATAGGTTGCTTATTATTTGAAAACTGATAGTTATGGTGCTTAGGCTTTGTTTGTGAGTTTGGAGGAGGGGGAGGGTAGGGCTTTGGGGGGAGAAAAGTAGAGGAAAAATAGAGAAATGTACCTCCACATTTTTTTTTGCTTTCACCCTCTGGTTCGTAAGGGAAAGAGGCCCTAGTACTCTAGAGTTTGTGGCAAATTCTGGCATCAAGTGGTTACAGTCCCCTCCCTAACGCAGTTGCGTTGCGGGGGATCGAACTGCGGTCCTCTCTACCAAGTCCAGCGTCAATCATCACTGGACCAACTAACATTTGGTTCCTCCACATTTGGACTGAAAGAGTATGCTGAATAATCTTAAAATATAGAATTACCACACTGCTTCTGAATCATTTTAGGAATGAGAAGTACTATTTGTACTAAAGCATGCACTATGAAAAGTGACAAATACATTCTCAGATACTGTAGTTATTATTTATGTTGAATACATAAAAACAAAACAAAATCATGACCAAACAATGATTATGAACGATTTCATTGACTTTTCTTTTAAAATGTTTCCAACTATCAATCATTATATAAATATGAAACAATCTCCCGAATTGCTTGTTGTTTTAAAGATGCAGTGTGTAGTTACTTTTGTGTACGTAAAAAAAAATCTAAACAAGTCAATCAAATCGTTCTTACATTTTCCGTTTTGTGATTTTAGTTTTTCATAATATTCAACAATTTCTTTTGACAGAATTCACCAATCTCATCAACAGCTTATGATAAATCATCACATAGCCTGTACTGTGGAATTTTCTATTAAACACACCTGGGTTTAGTTTTAATTTGCTACGTAAATAGAAAGTTTATTGTAACATCTGTTTTGTTATCTTTGCGTGTGCTAAAGTTTGCAATGTTTGAGGCTCAAGTGTAACCAGCTTCATAAATTGTTAGTGAACAGTTGAACACAGTTATTTCCTTCTATGGAGGCTTATTAAAATCAGCTTAGCCAAGTTAAACACTTGTAAAACTCGAAACACGGTCTCGTCTCTTTTCTGCATTGTTGTTTGTTTTTGAGCTTCCTCCAACTACGAGGTTATGCTTGTCTGTGTGCTGCCGCCAGTGACACATTCATCTTTACCTTGCCTTCCCCTGTTTTCTTTCACGCGGCCCTTAATTCCTGTTTCAGGTTTTGCATATTTTTTTAGATATCTAGACTGGTGGTTTCTAGATTGGAATATGTCTTATGAGTTACTTATGAACTTATGTATTGAATGTTACAAATTTTTAATTAGCTTAGTTTAGTGTTGTGACTTAGGTGGTTTGGGCATGTAGAAATAAGACTTGTGGATTCTGTAGCCAGGAGTATAGATCAAATGGAGATTGGAGGGTAGTCAAATCACTAGAGGCAGAGGATGACCTAGAAAAACTAATAGAGAAATTATTGAAAGATCTTAATATTAATGTGTTGTATAATACTATAGTATATGGTAGAACATTATGGTGTTGTTTGATTCATGAATCTGACTCCACTTGGTGGTATAAGGGCTTGGTGGTAGTGCCGTGATTTAGAGGTTATTTTGTTCATGTATGATAGTTTTATGCTTGTGTGTATAAGTATAATTTTACCCTTGGTATGTTTTCACAGATCATTTATGATCCTCAAGTTATCATATTTCACCGTCTCCTGATCCTTGGTAGGATCTTGAGTTTGACTATGTTGATTAGAATTGAATCAAGTATTATACTTTGGCATTTCATATTGCTTGCTTATAATCCAAATATAATGTTAGTCAAGCATAGGGGGTTTTCCTTGACAGTCATTAGTTAAAACATATTGGCAGATAACACAATGTTTCTGAATAAATAACTTAATTAATGGTGTTCCTGATTTGTTGCTATTCTACAGGTGTTGATATCAGTATGAACACACATCTGAAAACAGTTAAACTAACTCTGAAGGGGAAAAACCCAGTGACTCTGGATCATCTTAGTGTGAGGGGTAACAACATTCGTTATTATATCCTTCCCGACAGCTTGAATCTTGAGACTTTGCTGGTTGAAGAGGCACCTAGGGTCAAGCCTAAGAAGCCGACTGCTGGTATTTTACAATCTCTAACTTGCTGCAATTTTTTATTCAGGTTTACTGCTATTTGGTTGTTTATGGTTTTCAACGTTTTTATTGAACTTTCAGGGAAGCCTTTGGGCCGTGGGCGTGGTCGAGGGCGTGGACGCGGTCGTGGCCGTGGTCGTTGAATGCATATTCAGAATTTTTGTGCCATATGGTTACATTGTAGGAAGAATTTATGAGTGGTTCTTGTGGACATCAAAAGGTTGTTCTTGCTGATTAGTTGTGTTGGTTTTGCCAACATTTTTATTACTTTTGAACAAGTACTTCCAAGTTCTTCTGTATAATTCCTTCCTGAGTTCTTTAACTGATTAATACTTTGTTGACTTCTATAAGATACTACACCACTCAAGTCTCGACTAAAAATGGTATGGCAAAACTATTCCACCTAGGTTTTTGCTATTACATCTAAATCTTTTGGAAGTTTATAACCGAAAGGAAAAAAAATCTTGAAGTTCAAGTTTATTTGTAAAATGTGAATGATGAATCAGTAGCCGATTAAAGTTGTTTTGTGAATTTAATCCAAACAAACATTGGAACAAGACAAGAAAACAAATCGTCGTACTGAGATGACGAAATAATAAAAAAAAATTTAATCGATGTGAAAATCATTTATTTAGATAAAAAGGTCTAGTTATCTCTAGTCTCCCTTAATTTGCCGTAATTTATTCTTGAGCCCCTATTATTTTATTGGGTCTACTAGTTTAGTGACTAAAAATTTCATCAAGGTGAATATGCAAGGTGTCTAGATTCGAATTTTGTAACATATATTAAAATGTGATTGATGTCAGTGGCGGAGCCAGAAAATTTATAAAGTTCGGACAAAATCTCAAACTAAAAAAAAATCTCAATTTTTCAATGAAGATTTTTAGTTTTGAAAAAAAAATCTCAATTTTGTCCTAAATTAATCATTAAGATTCTTAGTTTTACTCTAAATTAATCACTAGAACACCAAAAAAAAAATTGCAATGAAAAATCATAGTTTTGAACAAAAAATTCTCAATTTTTCCCGAAATTAATTTCTAAAAATATCTGTTTTCTAAAATACTAAAAAATTTCAGCCGAGCCCAGTTAAATAGAGCCGTCAAAATGGGCCGGGCCACCAAGCCCGAAAAAACGCCGGGCTTGAGCTTTTTAATCCGGCCTGAATTTAACTGTTAAAAATATGGGCTTACACGCATGGCCCATGAGCCGGCCATTAGCCCGCTTATAGGTTTTTTTTTTTTAGACATAATACAAGTCCAAATATTTCAAAATAGTCACAAAATTATAATTATGTTTGATTATGCTCATTTATGTTGTTTTGTATGATATTTTGATTGTAAATTATAATTGTGTTGTTTGAATATGCATGAACTTAGTTTGTTTTGAAAAATTATTTAAATTTATTTTATGTTATTTGGTTGATTGGTGACTTATTTTGAATAATGTAAACATATTTGTATTATATTTGGAATGTTTAATTTTTTTCCACCTTAAAATTGTTTTTTGATAGTGAAAAAAAAAGGGAAAAAAATAATCGAACCGGGCCGGGCTTACCCAAAAGTCTGCTAGCCCGTAAAGGGCCGGGCACTATTTGCCCCGCTTAAATTTTATTTCGGGCTTTTTAGCCTGACCCGATAAAACTCACCGCCCATTCGGGCCGGCCAAAATGGGTCGGGCCGCCCATTTTGACAGCTCTACAGTCAAGTACCCGGGCAGCCCGTATGGTATATCCGTCCATGATTGATGTTATACTTAATAGGGAGAACAACAGTTTGGTCCTCCATGTTTGATAGTTTGGCAAACTAACGCCTGAGACCGTAGAAGGGAGTCATGATCGTGATTGGGACCAAGCTAATTGCCTCAGCTACATAGTTGTTGTTTTTTCTTACCTAGGTTAGTTAATTAAAAGTAGGGGTGTAATTGGACCGGTTTCGAGTGAATCTGATGTCCGAATCAATGAATTTTTAATTGGTTCGGTTTGGATCGGTTTAGATCGGATACTATACTCGGTTTGCAACATTTGTTTTTCCAGTATAATGTATGCTATTATTTTTTTCAGACGATATATTTTAACCTCTATTTTTCAAACGACTTACAATAATAACATAAACCAAATAAACAATAACATAGTTTTGAAATACAAAATACAAGTTTGCATTGTCGTGTTGTGTTTCAATGTTTCAAATTTGGAATTTGACTTGTGTATGTACAATATTGAGCTGGTTCAAATTGCGCCAAATAGGCTGTTGTTAGTTGCTGGTTCAGTTCACCGGTTCTGTGAATTGCAAAACTAACAACCGAAAACCGATCCAAACCACTTCAGTTTATGTTGATTTGGTTTAGTTTCGAATCCGAACCAAAAAAATTGTTTTTTTTTCCGGTTTAAATTAAATTGATCATCGGTTTGATCGGATTTAACCAATCCGCTTACATCTCTAACTAAAAGGTAAGGTGAGGCAGCGGGAATGGGATATAATCACTGTGCCACAAGTGCTCTCTTATAAGTCTTCTGTTTATCCAACTATGTTTTGCGAGGAGACTTGATACCAGAATATGTAATATTACTGTCAACTTATCCAAATTGGAGACTTCAACCCTTTTCTTATTCATTATTTATTAGCATTAGTTCATAAATCATTGTTGTTGTCCAACTTTAAATAGTGCTCACTTATTAGAGAATAATGCATTATACATTGAAAGAAAGTGTTATTTGTTTGTTAACCATTGTTTTATTATGGTGAATGGTGATGGTAGTAGGTGGTGGTTATGCGTCACTATAACATTGTCATCAGTAAATTTTACGCAAGTTGGAATAGACTGATAATAATTGAACGCCTCACATTTCAGTGAAATTTATCTTGGTGTGAAGTCTGCATCAAAAGATAATGTGTATTAAACAATGATTAATTCAGATTTTGTGAAAACAAAGGCAAAAAGAAGAATCAGGAAGCAAGAAAAAATAATACAAGAGGCATAATCAGGACGCTGATATATATATATATATGGATTTTTCTTTTCTACCCCACATAATTTTAGGGTATATACCCCCAATTACTCAAAAAAAATTTAACCGATATAAATTTTTATAAAATACACCGTTGGTTAAAAAGATTGTATTATATAGATCATTTGTGTAAAATTTCAGACAAATCTAAAATCATTTGATATGTTATTGAGACGCATCAAAATTAACAGCTCATGTGATTTCTTAATTACCGTTAATCTTTATGTGTTTCAATAACATATCAAATGATTTTAGATTTGTCTGAAATTTCACACAAATGATCTATATGATATAAACTTTCAATCCAACGATGTATTTTTATAAAAAATTATATCGCTTAAAACTTTTTATACTGATTGGGGGTATATATCCCCAAATATTGTGGGGTACACAAATTGACACACACACACACACACACACACATATATATATATATATATATATATATAACTTACAGTAAATAATAAGGTCGGAGTCGAGGAATCCGCGGTAGCAGAAAGATATTTCCCGATCTCCGTTCCAAATTGTCCACGGATAAATTTTTGCCTCCATCCGGGGAAAAAATATTATTATATAACAATCTTCTACCCTTCTTATTGATGAACAAAATTTTTATCTTTAGTCATGCCACTTGCCCTCAATTTGTTATATCTCATAAACAATTTTAAAATCAAACATATTATAACTGAAATTGTAATATTCTTTATTTTTAACTATATCAGACACGACTTTGTTTAAGGTGGAAGACTTATCCAAATCTTTCATCATGCATTGGTCGTAAATAATATTGCGACGAATACGAATTTTATAAAATTTATTATTGGATTAAAAATTTATATCTCATAAATCATTAAATAAAATTTAAAAGAATTAAAAATTATTTGAATATTTTTAAAATTCATTAAAATTAACAGTATTAAATAAAATTTCATAAATTATAAAGTATACCTTCAAAAAATCTTAATTATATATGGTAGTACGAATGCTAATTGTCATGTCATTTGTTGTGTGGTCCAAATAAACAATTAAAAAACATGAAATATTTTAAGAGCTACTTATATCTATTTACAAGATTTTTCAAAAATATACTTATGTAAAATTAACTCGGTCCCGTGAACTTAATTAAGTTGGTTGGACAATTTTATGTTATGTGCAGAGATCATATTTGAATTCTTATACACTCACTTATTCACCTTTAATTAAATGAGTGATATTCTAACCACTAAATTGCCTGTCAAAAATTAAAAATTAAGCTGAGCAAGAGTTAATACTTAATAGTACTATTGACATTGACGAAACAACATTTTTATCAGGGATTAAGATTCCCCAAATAATAATATTTTTTGACTAAACCTAAATAATAATATAAATGTAAGAAATATTAAAAATTTGAGGGTGCGTTTGATCTGCTAAACAACAAGGTACTGGACAGGACAATTCCTGTTGTACTGTGTTTGATTGTGAAACTGTTTCAGGGACTGAACAAATCGGATGGCAAGGGACAGTACAAAAACAAAAATTCTTGTCCTCCACTAAACCACATCACAACTTTTTGTTCATAGTACAAGTGGTCTAAAATACCAAAATACATTTTTTTTCCACCAAACATCGTATAAAATAAAAATTAATTCAATATCATAAAATTTTGTCATGTGTTGTTTTATCTTGTGATGTGCTGTTCTATTTTATCATGTGCTGTCCAGTACTTAGTGTTTAACAAATCAAATGCACCCTAGAAACAAGGTACTGGACAGACAAGTTCTTTTGTACTGTGTTTGATTGCGAAACTGTTTTAAGGACTTGACAAATCGGATGGCAAGGGACAACACAAAAATAGAAATTCTTGTCCTCCACTAAACCACAACACAACTTTTTGTCCATAGTACAAGTGGTCTAAAATACCAAAATACATTTTTATTCTATCAAAATTGTATAAAACAAACAATTATTCAATATCATAAAATTTTGTCCTGTGCTGTTTTATCTTATACTGTGATGTTCTATCTTATGTTGTGCTGTCTAGTACTTAATGTTTAAGTAGAGAAACTTATTCTAATTAAGTGACTAGTTTTTGTATAAACAGTTGATCAATTTAACTCCTAATTTTCTTTTGTAAGAAAAAGTATACACCTCATTTTCTCAGTTATTATTTGTTCGATTGAATGGACGTAATATTTTAAGTTCAATACTTTTATTTAGATATTTTAGTTGACTTATTTTTTTTGAAAGTTTGGCCAAAATAACCATTCTCCATCCTCCTAATATAATGGAATCCCAAAAGCACGTTGATATATGCCACATCTCAACAAAATTAGAAGTATATCATGCTGAACGAGGTCACATTCCCTGCGATCAAGGTCGGTCTAACTAAATAAAGTCTAAAATGAAATGTTAAAATAAGGTCATAAAGAAATTTATTTAAAATTAAATTTTCTAAATTATTTAAAATCATTTATTAAATTATCATAATTAATTTCACTTACAAATTCTTTTTCAATTGACAATAATGCCAATCTATTTAATCTTTGATGAGACATAGTTAATTTAAGAAATTATTTTATTAATTTTAATTTTAAAAAGTTTGTTCCGTCGAAGCAACAATTACATGAATTGTTAACATTATTCTATAAACAATAGTGCATTTGAAAAAAGAATTTTTTAATATAATAAAATATGTCAATAGGAGTATCATGTTAAAACTTGTATGATTTCTCTTAGCGTGTTTTTTCTTTTTCTTTTTTCTCTTTTGTGACCAATTTTTTTTTTGTGTATGATTTCTCTTAAAATTTGTAATTTTGAAAATAAGTCTAATCCTCCAATATCAGAGTTATCCTTGTGTTTTAACTAACAGTCAAAGTTAAGATAAAATTCTTTCAAATTTTCAATTTCTAACTTTAATTTCTTAATACTAAATAAAATTCTAGCGTACTACTTATACGATTTGCTACGTGATGTGCCAACACTTAGGATGTGTTGTGTGATGTTAATCCCTAAACTATCTGGCTTACTCCTCAGTTTACAACTTAGGTCTTCGCCAATACTCGTGCTATATTTCTACATAGGTACCCTATAGGTAAGAGAAACTCATCTCATCAACACACTACTCATACTTCAAAGCTTGGAGTAGTAAACAAATATTCCTTACTTAAAAGCTTTAGATTACAACTCAAATACTCAATCCTTATGCAAACATTAAGACAATACTAGCAAAGGCTCACAACTAACAAATAACAAGACTTAATAAATCCTAAAAACTCTATTCTTCAATGACGGTGTAAGTAGTTTTAGGTTTAGTCTTCACACATATATATAATTTTTTGAGCAGCACAAGTTGTAGACTTATCTTAGGCTTCACGAAAGCTCTTGTAATAATTTAGACCCAACAAACATAAAACGAACCATATAAAATATTTCCATAATTGAAAAATACTTTTTACAAGAGAATTAGGATTACAAGTAATCCTAATGGTTCTTACAGAACGCGCGCCTTGGGCAGCAAGTAAAGCGAAGTAAAAGCGAAACGAATCTTCTCAAAAGATATGGCGCTTTAATAAGCCCGAAACATCCCAGAGTTTACTAATGTGGGCACATTGGATAGCACATCACCAAAGATGTGTTCACATCTTGTAACACATCGTGTTTTGCAAAAAATGACGCCAACACAAAAACACTAACAATCTCCCTCTTTGACAAATTTTTGGTGAAAACAATCTTGGACCAAATATAAAAAGTCACAGAAATAAAAGTAACACACTCCTTCATAATAATCAGAACTTAACAACTTGAAGGAGAACAATTAACAATTCACATAGTGGATTCCAAAAAAACATGCTTACCAATAAGATTCAACAATTAACATCATAAGCACACATCAGCGGCCAGAAAATGACCTCACATAAAAGTATCAGAGGAAAGAGATATATCCTCATAAAAGTGTTTAAGAAAACACACATAGCTTTACATACTTTAAGTAGCACATATGCATGCAAGTACACAATCAGAACATCAGTTCTAAGTAACACCCCCCTCAATATCAACTTCATATAAAATTAACAAAACACATTTTCTCCCTCTGAGAACATGCATACACTCTTCATCTTCAATAGACAATTAAAAATAAGTAGCCCACACCATGTGGCAACATCTTCAGACACATCATGCAACAGAAATTTCAAACAACCAACAACTAACAATCAACAAACATCATGACATATGATCTTCATGGCTTCATTTCATAGACAAGAGTAACTACTAATAATTAACATCAGATCAACAACATAGCAACAACAATAAACAATTAACATACCAGCCATATTCGTATCAACTAACTTCTCCCCCTTTTTAGCCTCAAATATTGGCAAACTTCATATAAAATTAAAGACAAACATATGTCAGAGTAGCATATATATCCAAAGAACACATTGCAGAGGAGACATAAAGGGAACATGCTTATAAACCTGCTCTGCATTTTCACATTGCACCATAGAACATATGTGAGCTTTCATCCACAATAGCATATCATCTCCATTTATCATCATACTCATATGGCCACAACTTCACAATACACACGATACATTCCTTCTTCATATAACATGTGACTACACATCATACAGCTAACATCATAACAAGTAGCAACTGTTACTACTCCCCCTTTCTAGACATAAATTTTGTCAAACATAACATGTCATACCAAAACATCTCAAAAGTAACAAGGTAGCGATTTGCATACCAAAAGATATCATACCAAAGAGAAGAGCATGGATAGTGCATAAAGTACAGCAGAGTTACGATTCTGCATATGTCAGTGGTAGACACCTATACCATAGAGTGTGAGTCTCATTTCCTTCTCAGACTCTTGTGTATTACAGTAGTGCCATAAAGGATCATGTACAAGTTACCCATATTTCTATGACTGTAACTAACTAGATCACCATATTGCTATGAAAGTGACCATAATGAAGCATGTATAAGTTACCCATATTTCTATGACTGTAACTACTGCTATCATATTAGAATACTTCCTTCAGAGTGAAATAACGCAGTGATCCTACTTCAAAAAAAAAATCCTTTTATGAGAATGTTCATCCTCATAATATCTTCACATAAGAACAACAATTCATTTGAGAACATATAACAGCAGCATGCAACATGAATAACAAATAATTCATCGAGAACACCATGTCATCAGAGACATTCCATAGCATAATTAACGGCACACCCATTAATAAGACTTCCAGAGGCAAACTACAAAAAGTTCTCAAACCCAAGATGTCTGGAACATCATGTAGGCCATCAACATATATATATGTGCACAAAAAAATAAATATCAAGGAGAGAAGCATTCAACATATCTTCCAAATACACACTCTAGCATATATCATAATGTAAATTACCATGCATAATAAGAAAAATCAGAGAGATGGACTTTCATCTGAATCCTCTTCTTCTTCTTTGTCTTCATCTTCCTCTTCATCAATTTCACCAACAATAGCTTGTTCCATTTCCAAAGCATGTATAATCAATTTAAGCTTCATATTTTTTTCAAACAGTGCCTTACAAGTGTCTTTTAATTTAGTAATCATGGCAGCTCTAGTGAAAGGGCATGTTGCACTTGCAGCAGATGTGCCAACACTGTCTAACACATGATGTTTGTCAAAAAACTTATGACTAAGGGTTAAAGGAATACCCCTTCTCATAGCAAAATCATTGTCTATTTTTAAACCTGGATGTTGTTCCAAGATAATGCTACACAGAAGAGATGGAAATGCTATAAACATCTTGATAATAGTTGACAAGTCCAGTAGCAACATCAATGTTGTGAAAAGTAGGTACCAAGTTGACATTTGCTAACCTATTGAGGATGGAAGATTTCACAGAGAGTTTTCCTCTATCTTAGCTTAAGGCTCTTCACTTCTTCCTAGAAGGCAATTGATGATTGAAGCTAAAAATTCAACACATTTTCTTCTAACAAACACTTGATGAAATTTTATATTTAAAGGATTATCACAACCAGCAGGGATGTTCACAAAGAATTCCTTCACAAGTTGTTCATAACAGCAACCAAACTCAATCACAATCTTCATATGACCAGCACTAGTAATGAGATCCATGATTTCTTTGTTCTTCAATACACCTTTTCCCAACTCCCATTCAACAACCAGTCTTCTGAGGTAGACATACTTCCATCTATGAGCATTTTGAATACAATAGTAGAAGACATTATTAATTTCCACATCAGAAACATCTTCAGCTACCTTCTTCTTTGCAGATTTCTTCGCTATGGAAGGAGCAGACGTGTCAACATCCTTCTCCACATCATACTCTGAGTCACTAGAAGGAAATTTTTTTCTCTTTTGACCATTTTTCCTTTTTTTGTAATAATTCTGACCCAAGAAACATAAAAACTGAAATTCCCGGCAACTTGACAGACAAATGTTGTGCACAATGTAAGGACAACTGTCCGAACACTTGTCAACTCAGAACTTATGACAATAAAATAACACAGCGTAGCAAAGCACAAAATAAACGAATCACAGTAGAAAGATAAATAACACAGTGAGTTTGTTAACCCAGTTCGGTGCAACCTGCCCTAGTCTGGGGGATACCAATCCAGGAAGGAAATCCACTAAGTAAAACAAATTCAAAGTCAAACTCCTCGTTTGCACTTCTCACTTTGTAACTACCCGTCTAGACCTCTACCTAGGGACTCCTAGATATGAGAACCTCTGCTCACTTCCTACCAACAGTACAAACAGCACTGTTATCAAATACACTTTGTTCTTTTCGTTTATATTTTTGTTTCAAGAGACACACTCTAATGACACATACTAACTCCGTACTTCAAAGCTTAGGAGCAGTAACAATTACAACTCAAACACACAGAGTCCTTGACTTGAATCAGAAAGATACAAGGAAGGCTCACAAGTTCACTACTTAACATATAAGCAATACACGCTTTAGTGAACACAAGAACAACCGACTCTGTACTTCACAGCTTAAGAGCGGTACAAAGGCAACTCCATACTTAAAAGCTTAGGAGTGCACACATTAAAGCACAGAGCTTTAATCACGAAACCCTAAAACCCTAAAGACTCTTTTTTTTTTTAAATAATGGCTTCGCTTAACTTTAGGTTTTGCATCTTCCAATATATATATATATTCTGTAAGAACGTGTTGAGCAAGATACATCGGCTTTAGAATCCAGCTGGTCCAAAAGAAATCTTGCAATTATATTTTAGAACCATATAATATGTTTCCATAAATGTAGAAACATATTTTATGAAGCAATCAGGGCAAACCGCCACCTTCTGAAGGTTCTACACAAAAAGGCGAGACTTAGTGCACAAGTAATTGAGATAAAACTGAAGCAAATCTTTAAAAAGATCTCGCACAAAAATACGTGTACGTCCTGATACTGTACGCACATGCTGGAGCATCTGGTCCAGCATCTGGCTAGTTAGTGTTTTAGCAAAAATGAGGCCAATACACAAAAACCCAACAATCTTCCCCTTTGGCAAATTTTTGGCTAAAACAATGTTTGGCCATATATGAAAGCCAGAGAGATATACATAGGACACTCCTTCTAATCAATCAAAACATAGCAACTTTGAAGGTGAACAAGAATCATCTTCTCATAGTAGATTTCCATTAAAGGTGGTTACAAATAAGCTTCAACATACAAACATTAAAGGCATACAGCAGTAGATGACAGAAAATAGCCTCACACATAAAACCATCAGAGAAAATACGCTTCATCACACATAAAACCATTAGAGAAAATGCGCTTCATCACAAACAGTGCTTCACACAAAACTGAATGCTTCAACATCTGATATAGCATTCTCATGCAAGCATAAGCATAACATTCTCCTTCAACATCAGCAAACATCAGTACTCCCCCTGAGAACAATATCTCATGTATACCATAAAGAATAAAGAAACAACTCATGCATATTTTCCATGGCACAACAACATAAACTACTCCATATCACCATATAGACAGATGTATCAACATCTAGTAGAGCATCATGCATATCAGCCAATATCAGCTAACTTCTCCCCTATTTTAGACAAAAATATTGCCAAACATCATAAGAGGATTTGAAATAGGTATATACCAGAGTAGCATAAACATCCAAAGAACACAAGAAGAGAAAACATAAGGAATCATGCTCATAAACCTGCTTTGCAATTTCACATTGCACCATAGAACACTTGCGACAATATCATAGTAACTCCATTGATCAACATACTCAGATAACCACAACTGCAAAATCCGACACAATACATTCCCACTCCATGTAACATGCTGCAACATCAGCAAGCACATCATACAACTAGCATCATAACAACTAACAAGATCATGAAGTAATCTTGCCAAACATAGCATGTCATACAAGAACATCTCAGAAGTAGAATGCTAGTAAATTCGCATAGCTAAGAACCAGAAGATATCATACCATAGAGAAGAGGATGGATAATGCATAAAGTGCAGAGTTATGATTCTACATATGTAAGTTACAGGCACCCCTACCATAAAGTGTGAACCTCCATTCCTTCTCAGACCCTTCATTTTCAACTAATCTTCTCATATAGCAACAACATACAACGGGTAGATGAAATATCTTACAAAGAACACCATGTCATTTTAAATACTCCATAGTGTAACTGTCTCATGATTAGCCACAATATAAGCTTCTTCAAGTTCCAAAGCTTTGCAGGTTTCTTTCAACCCAGCTATTATATCCTTTCTTGACATAAGTCCAGCTGCAGCTTGCTTAGATGTTCCAACAATGTTACTTCTCATGTATACTCGCACTTCATAGACCAAAACTTTAGGTAAAACATTATCAGGAGTAGTATCTTGAACTTCATTTAAATACAGGTGCCTTGATCACTAAGCTAGAGAAAAAATACAAAAGAATCTGTAGAAGATTGCGTATAGAAATATAGCGCTAGCTGGCACGAAATCACTGATCACATAATGCTGATCCATATGACACAACATTTGGTCTAGCATATTTCATATACTATTGTAGAGTTAACAACAGTTTAAATGACAAGACTAATGAGGATTCTGGAAGGATCATACATATCAATATTATTCAGAAGGAGTTTCAACACCAGAATCTTTGACAGAAATCAATTTTGACCAACATGCATAATAAATTAATCTTCCAATCAACATCGATACAGAACTAAGAAAATAGGATATTACTTGAATGTTTTGGCCAACAATATATTAGAGGCATGCACAGCGGAAATAAGAACAACTAGCCTCATAGAGTATGAACAGCGAGAATTAACCACTCATAGTGACTCACAGTGGATTCTCGGATGAAAATAGAAGCTTCAAGATAAATCAATCTTAAGGACTAGGAAAAATAAATTCCTCCCCCTTAATTCATACAATCAGCAGAGTATCGTAGAAAATAATTCTACTTAGTCATCATCACACAACATCCATCATCACACAAGATGCATATCCTCCCCTTCTAAACAAGCACAAGCACTCCACTCATAGATAAATTGGCAAGAGATACATACTTTTCCTCCTCAGATAATCAACAAGTAGATAATAGGAGATAATCAAATATAATTTCTCCCCCTCAAAACTTGCATACATACACCATAAACTCCCTTACTACTATAAGTCAGATGTCAGAGCATCTATCTGAGCTTCTTGCATTACACCAACAACATAGACAGTGTTGTCATCAATAATATAATATAAGCTTTATGCATCAAACTTATAACACTTCCCCTCACTTCATGCACATATAAGCAGGAAACATGTTCAGAGGGACATAACCACAGGGTGCATATTGCAAGTGCACATGCAGGTGCATAGAAAATCTAGGGCTTAACCCATAAAAGCAACATAACATCTGATGCAAGAGGTCAGAAGTAACACATAAGATCAAAAATCAGCATTACCCTCAAAGTCTTCCACCACTAAATCATCACTTCTATCGTCATGAGCAATCAATTCTTCAGCTTCCAGAGTTTGAATAACATGAACCATCAAGAATTTATTGTCATCCATAGCTTTACTCATAATCTTGAGATCATAAATCATCTATTGTCTGCTTAGCATGACAGATGTGCCTTAGACAGATGCTAGAGCAATCTTTGCAGCATGTGACTTGTCAAGAAACATTGGATCTAAAGTAATGTCTGACTCTCGTTGACTAATCTCATCAGATTGATTACATATCTCAGAATATTGATGCAGAATGATATCATAGATCAAGGTAGGAAACAAAATAGGAAGTTTTGTAGCATTAGATTTCCTATGAGCTATATTCTGATAAAAGATATATTCATTAAACTTAAATATAAACTTTGTACCTACAACATAGATGAACTTACTCAAAGCTCTTTAGACATAATTGGAGAGTGTATTTAGCACCCAATTAGCAGCTGCAATTTTGTTCAATAGAGCATACTTTGTAGTTAGCTTAGCTGCTGACAACTTTTTCTTTTTACACCAAATAACCTCAAACAAAAACCTGCCTGTACTCAGCACTCATAGGATCATCACAGTATTCCCTATGTTCACAATAAAATCCCTAACCAGCTTGACATATCACTTCCCTAAACTGTGCACAGTTTTCATTAAACATGCTTCTTTCACAAATAAAATTTTCATCTGGAGCTCTTTTCTCATGATGGAAAGACACATTATCCAAGGGAACAAATGAAACATTTCAAGCTCTTTTTCTCCATGCTTCTACTGGCTTGTCAGATGTGCCAGCATCTTCAACAGCATCTTCAACAACATCTTCTATCAAAAATTTCAACATCAGCTTCAATATGTTGTGTGCCTATTTCTGAGTCTGAGAGACCATGATCCTCTATTTCTACTTCAGTAGTCTTCATACTCGCATCAGTTTGAGAGACCACAAGTGTATTACCAAACATATTTCCCTCTATATTAGTTTGAGAATCTGAATCATCAAATGCTCTAGCGTCTTTCGCAGCACACGACCTAGGGAGGTTAACAACTTCATTAGAATTGCCGCTTTCAAGTATGGTGGTAGTTTGAGTATTCTCTGGAGTTGTTTTCAATATAGTCTATCTGTGGCCTTTGTGTCAGCACCACCATCAACAACAGCTTTTTCAATATCTTATAAACTTAGGGTTGAAAACTCTTGTACACTCTCAGTAGGAGAATCAATATCCTTTTCATTCAAATATTCTACATATATGGATTCTATCATAGCATTGATTATGAAATTAAAGACTTTATAAGATATGCTATAGGTAGAGTAACCGAGAGTAATTAATTTAGAGGAGCAGAAAATCAGAGAACTTGACATCTTCAAATTTCTTCCCACGGTCACTTATGATCCTTACAAACACATTTTCATCCTTTCTCTTTCCAAGACTTCCAACTTTCAAAGGACCTATCACATAAGCAATTATCTCTTTTATGGTCATGATATTAGAAGTTTTCTGGTCATATGTTACAGCATTATCTAAGACATGTGTCCCTTCATACATTCTATAGTGCAACTTGAGAGGAGATTCCCTCTTACTGGCAACATCAGAGCTGATCAAAATATCAAGATGGTGATCAAGAATAATACTTCCGAGCAGCGTGGGAAATGTTATTAGCATCTTCACATCCAAACACTTAGCATACTTTATGGATTGATCAAGAATATAAGTGTTAAAGTCATAGGAGGTCTTAGTACCAACCATATAAAGAGACTTACCCAGACCTGTAGCTATGTCAAAACGGTGAGAAGTGAACATCCAGTTGATAGCTCGATCCCTGTTAAAAATTGCATATTTCACCATGAGCTTATTAGATGACAACTTGCCATTCTTTGGCCAAACTTTGACCTGATTGCTATTGATTGTCATTAACTTCAATCTCAGCCTGAGCTGCAATAATCCTATCACTTTTCATCTTTCTAACACCAAGTGTCATACTAATCTTAGTAAGTTCAGTAGTCAATTGTTTTCTACTAAGAACAACAGTTGTCTGGACAGAAGTACCAGCTAAGTCAGCAGCATGTGATCCAGACAGCAACCTGCAATCTAAGGACAAAGGACCAGGCCTCTTATAGGGCTCATCAGTGCTAAGCAAAATATTTGGATATTGCTGGAGAAAAATACCACACAAGGGAGTGGGAAAGACTATAGTAGACTTGACAGCATAAGACTTAGCATGCTCTAGAGCCTGATAGTTGATGTAGGAGCCATAATCAAAAGATGTTTTCGTACCAACAACATATATGAACTTGGCCAAACCAGTAGCAACATAATTAGAGTGAGTAGTTGGGGACCAGTTATTAGCAGCAATTTTGTTCAAAACAGTATACAGTGGAGACAATTTTGCAGCGGACAAATGTCCAGGCCAGTGTTTGAGCTTATTACCTGTGATAGCCTTGCAGATTGTGTCATCAGTTACTTCTAACTCAGGAATGTAATCAATAGATCTTCCAAGATAAGAATTAATAACATGAGGAGAGAAGTTGACACACCTACCTCTAACATATACTTGTCTGTATTCAGGGTTCCTTGAATCATCACAGTCTTCAGAAATATTGACCAAAAACTCTCTGATCAGTTTATCATAACAAAAAACCAGATTTTTCACAGTCTTCATCAGCCTAGCATAATTCAAAAAATCAACAAGTTCTTGGCATTTGAACACATCTTCCTTCAAGTTTCTTTCCAGCCCAAGTCTATTGTGATAGATATATTTCCACCTAGCAGGCCCACTTTCCAGATGAAAAGACACATTATCTAGAGGAGCTGGAGGAATTGTTATAGGAACTTTCATACCCTTGATGGTTTTTCTATATGTTTCACCAGATGTGGCAGCATCTGTCTCAGCAACCTCAAAATCAGAATCACTGGTAAGAGGATCTTTCCTCTTGAGATTCTTTTTCTTCTGATCAGATTTGGGCATAATCTTGCTCCAAGCCTTAGGGGGACCATACATAGGTTTCTTCCCAGTATCAGCTGTTTTCTTCTTCCTCCCTTTGGCACTTTCACTAACATTAGATACACTTTTGAGAGATTTGCTCCTTGTTCTACGAGCAACACCTGTGACAGGGATCTTCTCCAAAATCCTTTCTTCCAGTACATCTTCATCAATATTAACAACATCATCTTGTACTGAATTTGCAGTCTCAGCATGACTCACAGATTGCTGAGTCTCAATCTCTTGTCCCTGCGACTTGGGTGTATCATCATCATGAATACTCACAGAGTTAGGGGTATTTGGAACCACAATAGCTTCTTCATTGGCTTGTGTTAGAGATGCTTGAGCATCTGGCACAACATCCTTCAGCTTATCAGGAGAATTAACAGGATTCTCAACAACAATACTATTAACATCAGTTTTCTAATTAGCAACAACAAAAATAACTTGTTCAGCAGAGAAATTTAGCCCATCACCAACTAATTTGTCAGATACCTTAGGATTATCATAACCTAGGGTTTCAGCAACATCAACAGTGCCCTCAACATTCGTCATGACGGAGTTCTTGACATTGGACCTTTGCTTCCTTTCAATTCTCATAAAAATTTTCTTGAATTTTCTTCCAAGAATTGAATCTAAAATAATTTCCTCAGGGTCCACAAAAGATGTCATACTAACCAATCCTCCTTCCTTGTCCATATTGCCAGAAAATTTCTTCCCTTGACCTCACCCTTTTAAAACCAGAACAGGTAGAGTGACCTGCTCTAATACCAATTGAAATTCCCGGCAACCTGACAGACAAATGATGTGCACAATGTAAGGACAACTGTCTGAGCACTTGTCAACTCAGAACTTATGACAGTAAAATAACATAGTGTAGCAAAGCACAAAATAAACGAATCACAGCAGAAAGATAAATAACACAGTGAGTTTGTTAACCCAGTTCGGCGTAACTTGCCCTAGTCTGGGGGATACCAATCCAGGAAGGAAATCCACTAAGTAAAACAAATTCAAAGTCAAACTCCTCGTTTGCACTTCTCACTTTGTAACTACCCGTCTAGACCTCTACCTAGGAACTCCTAGATATGAGAACCTCTGCTCACTTCCTGCCAACAGTACACACAACACTGTTATCAAATACACTTTGTTGTTTTCGTTTATATTTTTGTTTCAAGAGACACACTCTTATGACACATACTAACTCCGTACTTCAAAGCTTAGGAGTAGTAACAATTACAACTCAAACACAGAGTCCTTGACTTGAATCAGAAAGATACAAGGAAGGCTCACAAGTTCACTACTTAACATATAAGCAATACACGCTTTAGTGAACACAAGAACAACCGACTATGTACTTCACAGCTTAAGAGCGGTACAAAGGCAACTCCATACTTAAAAGCTTAGGAGTGCACACATTAAAGCACAAGGCTTTAATCACGAAACCCTAAAACCCTATAGACTCCTTTTTTTTTTAAATAATGGCTTCGCTTAACTTTAGGTTTTGCATCTTCCAATATATATATATATATTCTGTAAGAACGTGTTGAGCAAGATACATGGGCTTTAGAATCCAGCTGGTCCAAAAGAAATCTTGCAATTATATTTTAGAACCATATAATATGTTTCCATAAATGTAGAAACATATTTTATGAAGCAATCAGGGCAAACCGCCACCTTCTGAAGGTTCTACACAAAAAGGCGAGACTTAGTGCACAAGTAATTGAGATAAAACTGAAGCAAATCTTTAAAAAGATCTCGCACAAAAATACGCGTACGTCCTGATACTGTACGCACATGCTGGAGCATCTGGTCTAGCATCTGGCCAGTTAGCATCTGGTCCAGCATCTGGCTAGTTAGTGTTTTAGCAAAAATGAGGCCAATACACAAAAAACCAACAAAAACGGGCCATATAAAATATTTTCATAATTGGAAAATACTTTTTAGAAGAGAATTAGGGTTACATCCAGAAACATCCAAATTTTCTCAAAAGATATAGCGCGTAAATAAGCCCGAAACATCCAGAGTTTACTGATGTGGGCATATTGGATAGCACATCACCAAAGATGTGTTCACATGTTGTAACACATCGTGTTTTGCTAGAAATGAGACCAACACTAAATAAAAATCATAACACATTACTTAATTGTATTTGTAGTTAAGTTTCAACTTTTTATTTGAATGAGAAATTGAATTTGGTTGTATTTTTTCTCTTTAAAGTGAGGCCTTAATTTTGTTTAGCAGACTTATACTATAGATTATTGGACTTATTATTTATAGGGGTCTTTTTTCTTATTACTACCTCCGTTCATTTTTACTTGTCGTTTTAGAAAAAAATATTTGTTCCTTTTTACTTGTCGTTTTAGCAATTTATGTTATATATTGCCTATTATATCCTCCTTCTTATTTTATTTTATTGACTAAATTTTGTATAATTGTTTTTGTTGAAACAATAAATCTTTTTTATTGTATACAAATTTTGTTTGTTTTCAAATAAAGTTTGTTACAATTTTTTTGAAAATAGATAATGTTTGTGAAAACGAAGGATTTTATTGGTGGATTAAAAATATGATATATTTAAAAAAATGGCATACTAAGAAAATAAGGTGCAAAAATATACCCCTCCTATTTTGGTCTTTTTTTCTAAAACGACAAGTAAAAAGGAACCGAGGTAGTAATTTTTTTTTTGGGCTTCCTCCAGGAATCAGAGGAGGGGATGTAAATAAAAAAATAAAAATAGAAGTATCATAATGTGTAATATCCGTACAAGTTAGAGCAATCTAAATTTTTTTAATAAAAACTTTTAATTATTTATAAAAAAATTTATACATTTAACTTAAAATACACAAGTTCTAATACAATCTTATTATTTTAAACATCTTAACAAGTACTTTGTCCGTCCCAAAACTATTGTTCTTTTAAGATTATGCACGTGGATTAAGAAACAACAAAAATAGATAAGTTGAACTGGTGAACCGGAGGGGTACCGATCCGGTCCAGCAGTTGGAGATCGACCATCCAAATAGACCGCTGAGAACTGGCTAGTTTAATGCACACACCTGATTTTTTGTTTTGGAAATTTGATTATTTTTTTTAATATTAATAAACTTTTGAACACAGAATTTAAATGTTTAAAAAAAAAAAAATTGTCTTCACAAAGTATTGGACCCTTGACCTTTTCATAAAGGTTTGAGCACTCTGCCATTGAGTTAAGTTGTTCAATTGTAAATATATTTTCTTTGTTTTCAATATAAAACTTTTTCACAAGTTTTGATTTATTTAAGAAGCATATTTGATTTTTTAATTTTTTATGCACTTTAGATTTAAATTATTATTTGCTTAATGTTATTTAACTGTTCAATTATTATTTTTTACTTATAATAACTAATTCTTTTTTCGTTAATTTTTTTTAATGATTCTTATCATTTTTATGTATATTAAAAATAAATATGTTATAATTTTTAAATAAAAATAAATAGGTGCTTATTCTTCAATTCAATTCAATTTGATATTTTTTTAACACTTTACAAGTGTTAAATATTTTTAAAGACTGAATCGTTCAGTTCAATAAAAAAATACTTTATATTCTCTTACTTATTTTATTGTGTGCTTAATTACTATATTTATAATTTAAATTTGAAAAATGAACTTGTTAATTTATGATACTAAGGAATTTGTACAATTTTAAGGTGTCATAATTTTTTAGACTTTGAGTCGTTAGTTTGACCAGTAACCAAACGGTTCGATCAATGAACCAGTGGACCAGTAACCTTCATCGGTTCGATAATAGGTCCAATTTTTAAAACAATAGTGAAATCAACACATTAAAAATTAAAATATTTTACTTTTTGAATAAATTATTTTTTAAATAGAATTTTTAAAGAATGCATTGGGCACTATTCAGCTAGCTAAAGCCAAAGAAGAAATTGGTGACAAGTACTCCCTCTGTCTCATATTATAAGAGAAAAAACAAAAATCACATTTATTAAGAAAAAATAAAATATAATGATTACAAGTATGATTTTTTGAAAAATATTGTATCGAAATATGTAAGAACTATTTTTATTGGTTATTGATTATAAGAAATATAAACTTTTTTGAAAAGATAAATATTTGTTATTTAAAATGGAAACTGGTAGAGTATAGACTATTTGTCTCTTTTGTTTTCCTTGGTTGAAGATAAATTGAGAAGAGAGAAATAGAAATACGAAAATCGATGCATGTATTTAGATTAAAATGTAGTTTAAATACATGCATCAATTTTCGTATTTCTATTTCTCTCTTCTTAATTTCTCTCCTACCAAGCAAGCCCTTTGTGTGCCAATAAAACGTGCATACATACATACATGACAAAAATCTTGCGATAGTTGGTGGCAAAATTTGTGAGGTGGAGACCAGACCAGAAGATGGGTTTTGATTGATAGAGTTATATTTCTTCTCAAACACTACTACATGGATTGTGACCCCTTAACCCAAACCTTCTAGATTATTCTTTTTTCTTAAATACTCTCTCGTCTACTTCAAATCTCTCTCTCTCTCTCTCTCTCTCTCTCTCTCTCTCTGTTGTTGATTCATTAAGCAGCTCTTATATTTAAGGTGAGTAACTACAACTTAAACCTTTGACTTTCTTAATTTTGCCATATATCTCTTATATGTTTGGAATTTCTCAATCTTGTTTATGTTTGTTGCTCAATTTATTGTTGTTGTTGTTGTAAAAAGGTTGCAAGTTATTCATTTGAATTTTGAATTTTGAACTCTGAAGTTTATTTTAACTTTTGTTTGGATAAACAACTTAATTAAGCGTTTATAACATGAACGTATATAATATAAGTGCTTATGTTATGTATAAGTTATTTTTACATGAACCATAGACTGTAAGATTGTTTTTATAAGCTATTCCATAGAGCTTAATAGCTTACAGGAATAAGTTGAAAACGGCTTATAGACATGTTATAAGCTGTTTTCATAAGTTCTGCCAAACAGTATTACTAGTGCTCAGGTGAGTAGATAACCTCAAATTATAGACATGTTTATAAGCTGTTTTTATAAGTTCTGCCAAACAGTATCACAAGTGCTCGAGTCAGTAGATGACCGCAAATAATAGACATGTTATAAGCTGTTTTTATAAGTTCTGCCGAAGAGTATTAATAGTTCTCGGGTGAGTATACTCAAATAATAGACATGTTATAAGCTGTTTTTATAAGTTCTGCCGAACAGTATTAATAGTGCTCGGGTTAGTCAATCCAAAGTCCAAACAGACCCTATGCACCCTAGTGTCTGGTATCTCGAGTAAGACCTTCTATCAATTAAATGTTGCAAATGCATATGCGTAGATGATGTGTAAACTTTATACTTTCTATTTAGGAATGGGATATCTAAATTCATAGATGATTGTTATGAATGTTTCCTCTTCTCGCCTATAATACTTCATATGTAAATTTTAAACTTTCTGGTATCATGTCGTGAAGAGGTGTATGAATTGGTTGTTTTTTTTTCTTTCACTTATTCCTTGCAATATAGAAGTATTTGATGCCGAGAAGGTTTATTAAGGATATAGTACTTTTGGTCCTATGTTATTAACTTATTATTAATATAATTCTTGAAATTTAATTCAACACTGACACTTTTCTTCACTGTATTACTTAGAGTCTTAAACTGCTTCTTAGGTGCACAAAAACCAGTTCAAAAGTGACTGGAATTTACTAGTCAATTATAGATAACTAGGGCTAGACAGAAAGTTCCCGACATATTGTTTTGTAATTGCAGTATCTCATTACTCATTTACCTTCACCGGATCTGCAGTTTTGGAGCGTCTGCATGATATATTATTGAGTAAATTATATTCTTTAACAGTTTGCGTAGACAATAGCCATAAATCCTTTTTTTTTATCGAGATCTCTTGACTTTGTCTACTGTTTCCGCTGTATAATCTTACCCTATAGATCTAGATCCGTTGTAGTCTTGATATTGTATAATAATGGAAACAACAACCCTAATTGCCTTCTCTATATCCGGTTTAATTGTTAGTTTTACTGTACTCTTAAATAGTGCATGGGGTGCAGGAGAGGAGAATGAAATTCAAGCTTCTCTCAAGGGAGGGGAGTGGAATGTATAATTTAACATAAGAGGGGAGCGTAGTGTAATTTAAACATCTTTCAAGTGAAGAAAGTGTAATTTACTCTATATTATTTGGCATTTCAAATAGCAATATTTTGGGTTCTTTCTTTGTTACACTTTCTTTAAAGAGTTGTGTTTCCATGTTAGCAAAACATTGTATGCACCATTATTGATTTATGTTTGAAAATCAATAATTCAATTTGTTTTCTTCTATTCAATTCATATTCATATTCTAATTTGAATTTTTTTTTTCAGTCAGGACTATTGCTATGTCAATTGCACCAGTTGATAGCATAGCCTCATTGAGTAATGATCTCTTCTATGACATATTAAAACGACTTGATGGCCCTGCGTTGGCTAGTTTAGCTTGTACATGTGCAGCATTTTGTTCGATCTCAAAAGAAGAGAGTTTATGGGAAAACGTATGTGCATCCGTGTGGCCTTCAACCAATAGGGAGGATGTTAAAATTTTAATATCTTCAATTGGTGGTTTCAGAAAATTCTACGCCGATTGTTTTCCTCTTATTGTAAACAAAGAGGTCGGAGAGTATCAGTGGAACAACTATCTAGAATACCCTGATGATTGGACCGAAGCCGAATACTACGGGGATACAAACGAATTGGAAAGCATCACCCCATCAGATTTTGTTTCCATTGTAGACATTAGGTTTAAGGGGAAATCAATCTGCTCCAAAGTTCTATCTGGAATTCCAAATGCGAACGATAACGGTGGTTGGTTCTACAACTGTCCTTTTCGCATCGATCTCCTCACATACGCTGATAGAGATGATAACAATGACGAGGAAGTGACCCTTTCCGTATCTGACGGTCTTCCACCGATTACATCAATGGAAAGGGAAAGGAAAGACGGGAAACTATGGCACGAGCTTCGTGACGGTCTCCTTCTTAGTTGGATATTAGTAAACAAGAAAATAAAACAAGCTGCTAATCTTGCTAGCTGGAGTCCTCTCAACGGTCAAAGACATTGGCCAACCGATAAAGACTTTGTCATCCGATTTGGATCGGTTCTACCTGCGAAGGACATTCTTCCTTCTCAAGTAGTACAGTGTATCCTTGTTATGAAGTTTAGAGTGGTTCACATCGAAGAAGAAGGGTTTGAAACAACGCTTAAGTTAACAGAACTTAGCATGCAGTTGGAAGACATGGAAGGTGCTCATGTTAATGGAAAAAACAGTTTGCATATTCTTAAGGAAGCTCTTAGTTGCAGAAGGAGCAAAAATCATAGTGAAGTTATTGAATCTTGTCATATGTACTCAAAAGTGCAAAATGAGTTAAAAGAAGAAAAGATGAGAAGTGAAAATAGGTTGGATACACTTTGTATTTTAAGTGGTATTACTGCTTTTATGACATTCTGGTACTATGTTTTGTAAAAAATATAGTAGGATTTTAAAAGATAAATTTCCTAATAAAGAAAATAATTGATACTCCCTCCGTCCATATTTATAAACACCCTTTCAAAAAATGTAGTCATTAAATATAAGTCCCTTTATAAATTACTATGCGCATTAATTACTTTTTTTTCTCTACACATATTCCTAATTATTACACTAGCTTGTATTGAAATACGAAAAGTCAAATTAAATACACATATAAACAAATGACAATTTAGTAAAATTCACACACAAATTAGACACAATAATTAAACTACCAACATTTTTTAATTAACGTGAATTGGTCAGAGAGGCTAATATAATAGAATGGAGGGAGTAATAGCTAAACAAAAATTTCTTTAGATTTGAAATTCTCTTAGCAGGAAACTTTTGTAAATTGACTTCAGCAGCAGCATGTATTGTAAATATGTTTGACTGTCTTCTCCATCAGTTGAAGAACTACAAATATCATGCAGAGATCAATATGATTGAGAACCACAGAATATTTGTTTTCAGAAACTAAGATTTCATATACCTTACAAAGTTATTTTCTAAAATCTGAGTTAGTTTACATGTTGACACAAATTTAATAGATTTAATTGCACTTTTGGTCATCTATTTTAATAGGTCTAGGGGAGTACATACTAGAGCTAGCATCATGCCAAACCCAAATGTCCAGTACATCATTAACAATATAAGGCTTGATTGAAAGAATAGTATCTCTAACTGGATTATGAGACAATGGTGTATAACTTCTCCAAGTTTCATCTATTGTTGTGCCAAATATCATTAATTTTTGTAACCGTGTCATGTATATCAACAAACAGTACAAAAGAGCATAATTTCTCCTTAAACACCCATGACTCAAACCAAAAATTAGATTGACACATCAGTTCATCACCAATCTTAAAATTAAAACCATCTTTAAGCAAATGTAGTGCTTTTGTTATAGAGTTCCAGATATAAGTCAATGGGAGCGAAGACTCTCAACTTTTGTAAAAAAGAAAAAATGAAAGTTGTCAATAAGTGACAACTTTGATCTTAACCCAAAAAAATTCAACAAGACATACTCCCTTTGACTACAAATATAAGTGAAATTTGATTTTTTTAATACATTTGATTATTGATGTATCTAGCTATAAATATAAATTAAATATATTAATAGTCAAATATAACAAAAAAGTCAAATTTATTATATTTGTTATCAGAAGAAGTACTGTACGGTATGTGATGGCGGTGACTACTTACACTTATTTAGTAATTATTTAAAAAACTACACTTTACTATAAATCTATATATGAAACTATATACACAGGGTAAAAAAATCTTGTCAAACCCAACATAATAAAACCTAACTGTTAGAATATAATCATTGTCATCTTTTATTTACTTTCTAGTATGCTCTCGAATAATGCAATGGAGTGGACCAACTGAGAACGTGCATTGTAATCAAATGTATAAATGTATAAGAGATCTCATTGTGGCCTGTGGGGGTAGCATGCTAGTATGCAGTCAATCAATCCAGATTCCAGATTAAGATCAAATGGTCTTCATTGCATGTTGCCATTGATTGAATCATTTCTCCAAATGTCAAGTAAAATTAATTGGCAACCATGAAACTTGCTGCAATACTTATTTCTTTGATACTTTCTCCTCATGTGTATGACTTGTGACATATAATGGACCAATTCATTAATTAAACTGAGTTTTGAAAAGAGGGGGCAAATAGAATAGGTGAGCTTCCAAAATTGGTTCCCCTCAACTCACCATTAATTAGGAGCTATAATTTTGTTTGTTTTACTACTATTGATATAAGTCACTGTCCTCAAAAAAGTATATTGAATAATATGAGAAGTGTATTTTTATATAGAATCATTTTTTTATTACTAAAACTAATTATATATTTATTCATTCAAAATCGTAACATATACAATTTCGTTAAAAACTAAAAAGAATAAATATGTGAACAAGCCCATAACATCCGAGTTAATAGCATAATACGGTTTAAATTAAAAACAAACTCTGTACAATGATGGAAAATTAAAATAAACATCGTACAAAAACGGGAAATTAAACCAAACAACTCTGCAACACAAAAAGAAATTATGAAAAATTGAAGAAAACTCGAACAAAACCTAAAAATATGTGGAAATCACTTATTTAAATAAAAAGAAACTTAAAATGATCAAGAGGGGTGATTCTATATTAAAATCTGTTGTGGACGAGCAAGAAAAAAGACAAAAAAAATTAGAGTTTGGTGGAGAGGGTGGCGCCAACCTAGAGGTATGGTTGAGTTATTAGAGTTCATTATCTCTTAACCAATTGTCGAATGTTTGATTTTCGCTTTAAGTACGGAACAACTTTAAATTTATGAGTTAACTATCTCACTCTTTGAAGTGTCTAATCTAGCAAAAGAAATAGTCTTTGTGTTCGGCGGTGGATAAACAACTGATCTCAACAAAATAAAAGAACCATTTGTTATCCACTAAATGTAATCGGTGTGGTCAGGCTGGTTTAGAGGTGTAAAATTTTAAACATCAACATGTTATATATATATATATATTATAAAACACAAAAAGAATAATCTTTGTGTTCGACTGTAGATAAACTGGTCCATTTGTTATCCATAAAAGGAATAGCCTTTGTGTTCGGCAGTAAATAAACTGGTCTCGACAAAATAAAAGAATCATTTATAATCCACATAGTGTAACCGGTGCAGTCCGGCTGGTTTAAAGGCGTAAATTTTTAAACATCAAAATGTTATATATATATATATATATATATATATATATATATATATATATATATATATATATATATATATATACTTCATCCGTCCCATAATATAAGAGAAAAAAACAAAAAAAATTTGTCCCAAAATATAAGAGAAAAAACACAAATATTTACGTTTTCAAGAAAAGTTTACTCTCTCTCCTACCTTTTTCATAATCAATAACCAATCAAGATTGTTATACAACTATTTGTGCAACCTTTTTACCAAAAAACTTACTTCCAATCACTATACTCTCTCCGTCCCAAAATATAAAGGAAAAAAACACATTTCTTTTGTCCCAAAATATAAGGGAAAAAACAAACATTTATCTTTCCCAAACATTAATTTTTCTTATTCTCATAAAATTAAATACAAATTACATTTAATTTTCCTTCTCTCTCATTTTTTCAATAAACAACAACCAATAAAAAATATTTTTACATTTTTCTATGCAACTTATTTCAAGAAAAATCCCACAAAATCATGTTTCAAATTCTCATGTTTTGGTTTTCTTAATAATTGTGATTTTTTTTTATTTTCCCTTATATTTTGGGACGGAGGGAATACTTTGCTTTTTCTTAATAAATGTGATTTTTATTTTTTCTCTTACAATATAGGACGGAGGGAGTATATATATATTATTATAAAAAATTTAATAAAATTTCAATTTAATCCATTAACGTTAAAAGAAGTCAATTTGATCTCTTAATTTAGTTAGTAACACAATTTGATCTTTTCAATTTAACTTTAAAATCGATCAATTTAACCCATATACTTAATAAAAAAAACTATCATAATAATCTATTATACTTAAAAAAAAAACTATCATAATCATCATGAAATTATGTTTTGTGATGTATAAAAGATATCTATTAATCGATCAATTGTCATTTTAATCGATCAAAGATGTATAAAAGATGTAAAAGAAAAACTATCATAATCATCGATGAAATTATGTATAAAAGATATCTATTAATCGATCAATTGTCATTTTAGATGTTTTATATATTTTGTAAATTATGTTTTGTGAATAATAGCATTATTTTTAAAAAAAAATTAATGTTTTCATATATTAATTGCCACGGCAGTACCAAAAAATATATATTTGTACAAAAAAAAATCAGCTGACCTTTAATTATTAGGATTATGATATAGGAAAAAAACACATAAGGATGGGAATCTTATTTTTACATCACGCTGCTAAATAATTAGTATTGAATTACCAAATCCAATCAATGAAATAAAATAACTAATTGTTTGCAATGTAAAAATAAAAAATTTAAATAATGACATCAAAACGATAAATAAGACTGTAAAAAAAATATAATTTATATCCACAATGGTACGTAAATAACAAACCTATAAAATCAATTTTAAAAATCCTAGCATTCAAAAAAAATGCATGAGACAAACAATTAATTGATGCATTAATTAATGGTGAAAAAGAAGCAAATATTAATTTTAAGACAAAAAAAATGTACCAATATAATTGAACAAAAATATAATTACCTTCAATCAAACAAAAAAAATTGTAATCTGATGGGATATGTATGTTGAAGAAAAACAATATAATTAGCAAGTTATTATAAAAAGAATTGAATAAAAAAAATTACTTTCAATTAAGTTTTGATTAAGTGCTAATTATATTTGGTCAAACAATACTTGTAGAAAAAGATTGCTGCCCTATGCCAATTTAATTTGAAGAAAAACGGGGTTAAAAGAAATTATCAACCAAGGAATATTTTTTTAGTCTATGCCTAAGTGTTTCGCGTTTATAAATAGATGGTCTCATATTCATTTTTATTCATCCATTCTAAAGCAAATATATCAATACATTTTTCTTCACATAATAACTCTATTTACGCATTCTAATGACTCCTAAATACAATTTCGTTGCTTCAGTTAATACTGCTAAATAAAATTGGAACATGATGATTCGTGTTGTAAGATTTTGGTATGTCAAAAATCTTGCAACACTCAAGTTGCCATTTTCAATGAAAATGGTCATGATGGACCAAATTGTTATTTTTTTATAATAATGTTTGATGCTTCAAACCTATAAATGATGCAATGTTTCCCTTTTTTTCGCTATGTAACCTCATATAATGTATTTTCCATGAATTTTATTGTGCTGCTATATAATTTTTACTATAATATTATAATTATATTTGGATGTTACTTCGTATTATTATTTGGCAGATTTTATATCGATAATTTGTTTTTCATATGTAATTATTTTGTTTTAGTGCCAAACATAAATAATTGTCGGATAATCAAGTTTTTTTATACATTAGTATTGTAACTTATTTATATAAATTAAAATATATTAAATTATATCATATAAAATATAATAAATTTATAAATGTATTATTTATCCGAGCTTGACACCGGCTCATAAACTATAAACTAGTTAATTAACAATCAAGTATATATCTATAAATAGTAGTTTAAATGTCAATTATCTTAAAAACAATAAATTTTGTTTAACCATTTATTTTTAAGAGGTGAAATTCTAATCATTAGATTATTTAACCAAAAAGCTAAGTAGTAGTAAAAGAAAAAAAAAGTTAAAATGATGTTTACTCAAAAAAAAGAACATCACAAAATTTTGTGTTCTTGAAAAACTTTTATTTTTGACACATGTTCTTGAAACTTTTTGCAATGTATCAAATTAAAGTAGCAAACTGGTGTTTTGGGGGACTGTCTGGTTCTCTTCTGATTCTTCTTGTACATGGATTTCTGGTGTCGTGACACCTGAGCTCTTTGAAGGTTATGATGAGCATGTGACAGTAGTTAGAAACAAAACTGGAACACATGAAGAAAGCATATTTAATGATAGCCAAAGTTTAAGTCATATTCATGGCTTTTTCTAACATGAAAGAGATCTATCAAGATTAATACTCCTTCCGGACAAATTATAAATCATTTAAAAAAAAATTTGTATTAAATATAAATTATCTTACAATATAAATAAAGTATTTAATATTATTTTCTTATTATACTTTTAACTATTTATTATTCTCTCTTCCTTTATTTCTTCAATTTATCTTTTTCCATACCATTAATGAAGGACAATTTGTAAATTAATTCATTTTTTTTTTAAAGGCAAAAACTTATCTCATTTCAATCGAAATAATATTCTGGATACATGTAGGAATATCAATAAAAATATGAAGACTAGCTAAAGATGGGGCTACTCTAGCAAGGCTATGAGCGACCTCATTGACTTGTCTCCTAATGAACTTTACATGACAGTTCACTAAACTAGTAGCTAACAATTGTCTACAATCATTGAGAATGGCACCGAGTTCAGAAGCATAAGATTTTTTGCCATAGAGACTATCCACTACCGTTTTGCAATCAATCTCAAAATCCGTATTTAGGAGCTGTAAATCGTTGACCCAGGTAAGAGCTTTTAGCAATCCCAACGCTTCACCAATCTCAACATCAAGTATAGGCTCAACCCACTCTGTCTTCGCTAACACAAAACTCCCATGATCATCCCTGATGCAGATGCCAATACCGACCTTATTATTGGAGCTGGAGAAAGAAGCATCGATATTGCACTTATACCGACCCGTGGGTGGCTTAGTCCAGGACATCACCAGAGGTTCTTGTCGAGGCGTTGTGGCGTTGGTCCGGATGTGTTGAGCATTCCTCCAGCTCATTAGCATATTATGGGTTCGGTCCCAAACTATTTGACTCGGTTATGTGATATTCTCCCAAACTTGATTGTTTCTTCTCTTCCATCTACTCCATAACATGACACCAAAGAACTCTCGTTGTAGTTCATCAAGCTTTTGTATTATTAAAAATAAGTTTGATGGAATAGAATTTACCGGATCAAAACACGCTTCAATGGTATCCCATAATCCACACTTCTGCCAACATTGAGTACTACTTGGACAAAGAAATAAAATATGATTAGCATCCTCAAACTCATTGTTACAGTATGCACACTGAGTTGTGCAGGGCACCCCCTTTTCAACTAGCCGTAACCGTGTTGGTAGGCAGTTTCGAGTAATACGCCAAAGCAAGCTTTAAACTTTGGGGGGAACTTTGATTCGCCATATTTGATTCCAATTTCCGTCAAGTCCATGCCGCACAATAATACCTGTTGCATTAACACATAATTTGTATGCACTGCGAACCGAATAACCACCGTCCTTTTCTAGGTGCTATACTAATTCATCTTTTCGAACCGAACTAAACAGAGGGGTATCCAGAATTTTTTCAGCTATGTTACTATAAAAAAGACTTAGAATCAAGTTGTGATTCCAATCCTTCACATCATGTCGTATAAGATGGCTTACCTTCAAGTGTTCTAGCATTGTCGGCATATGCTGCGGTGGAGGTAAAGAGCCACCACCTCTAAGCCAGTTTTGGTTCCACACATTGATACAATCACCGGTACCGACATTCCATTTGCACCCTCCTTGGACAACAAACTTGGCACTCCAAATGCTCCTCCACACATAACTGGGGTTATGCCCAATTTTTGAATGGAAGAAATCACTATCCGAGAAGTATTTAGCTTTGAGTAATTTAGTGATGAGAGCATCCGAATTATTTACTAATATCCACGCTAGTTTACCGAGCATAGCAAAATTGAACGCTTGTAAACTCTTGAAACCCATTCCACCAAAGTCCTTTGGAACCGATAAACGTTCCCAAGACAACCAATGCAGACCACGAGAATTACTCTTACCCCACCAGAACGAGTTTAGCATCTTTTCTATATCAGCAATTAGAGTCTTTGGAATAAGAAAAATGCTCATGATGTAGGACGGGATAGATTGGAGAACAAACTTAATCATTACTTCCCTTCTTGCCTGAGATAATTGTCTACTACTCCAAGAATTGATTCTTTGCCAAATTCTGTCTTTAACAAATTCTGTCTTTTTCATGCAATAATAATTATATTTCTTAATTTGCGTAATATGATCAAAACAACTTATATTTTGGAACGGAGGTAGTAGTTTATAAAGTTTTTATTGAATAATGTTGATTATGATGAATCTAAATAACATATTAAATAATTATTAATATTTTTTAAAAATTTATACGGATGATCTGTATGATATAAATTTTAATCAAAACATGAATTTTGTAAAATTCGCATTTTTGCAGAAATATTGAAAAGTGGTGCACCATGCGTTTTGTTTTAACTTTTTTAAAAATAGTTTTAATAGTGTAAATTTTAATAGTACCCTGTTAAAGTACAAAACCAAGTATTTTGCATATATCGTATCCACAGGGACTAGTGCGATATTAGATACCGTTCAACAATTATGATCATTTCAAGTTAAAATTTTAAAGGTTTTTGTTTGCAATTTTTTGAATATAATTTGCGATAAAACGAAAATGAAGTTTCTTAGAGATAAAATTGTCGGGATTAGACTTTACTCATTCACTCCTATGTACTATCTTAATAAATTATACATACACTTTAGCTTATCAATCAATATTTTCACGTATCGCTACTCTAACGTTTCCGTGTCCAAATACCGTTGAAAACCCCGTTTATACCTATTAACCTCCGATATCTCGGATGATTAATCAATACAACAAGCATATTGAATTTCTTGAATTCCGATGTCTCGGACGATTCAACCAATCTAATAGCATTAAGTTCGATACTATATGTGAATATTAAAATCTAAATCTATGTCTAGAGTTTAGAGTTTCAACAAGTGTTAACCTAATCTTTTGATTTAAACAACATATATCTATATCATTCAAATCTCGAAATACAACATGAAAATCAAGGATAACACTAATATTGATGAATAATCTAAAGCATATACTTCCTCCGTCCCAAAATAAGTGTCATACTTGCCAAAATTGTTTGTCCCAAAATAAGTGTCATATACTATTTATAACATTAGTTTTTACTATTTTATCCCTTAAAGCAATAATTAGGTAAGAGTAAAAGTAAACTAAAAAAAATACATTTTAGTATTCCAATGTCTACTACCAATAAAAATAGAGGGTATTTTAGTAAAAATCATATTCTCTCTCTTTCTTTTACACACTTTTCTTAAAGTGTGTGATTTGGTCAACTGCGACACTTAAAATGGGACGGAGGGAGTATACCTTAAGACCAAAATAGAAACATAGTCATGAATAAGTTACATCTAATCTCAACAAAGAGAAGTTTAGCTACCCATTGTCATGGGGTTCTTACAAGAGTGAAGATAAGAAGAACAATGGATAAACATCAACACTCGATGTCTCAAGTTGTATAAATCCACCTTCAAGTTCCTAAAACTATCTCTCTTACGTTCTCTCAGATTCTGATCTAAAAAACAAAAACAGTGAATAATCCTCTTTTTCTGTTTTAAAACTATTTATATGAGCTGATCTGTCAAGCTTGCTGGGCGAGATAACCGTCGCTGGGCGAGCTGGCCTTTCTTTACCAATGGGTTTGCTGACACGTGGATTAGCTCTGACTCATGATGTCCTCGCTGATGCTCGTTGGGCGAGCTCTGACGACCAAGCAATTAGAGACGCTCGCTGGCTGGCGAGCTGCAAAAATTCCAAAATGCTCCACTTTGTTAACAATTCACTCTTAAGCTTTGAAACCTGTCAAAATAAGCTAAAATTTAGATAACACAAAATAAAAGACCACTAAATAACTATATACAAGAAAGTGGGGACTTTATATACAAATAGCTTACAAACCAAGTTAACAAATGCCCTAATTAAATGTGAAATAAACTACTTTTTGGCACTTATCATACCCAGATAAGATGACAAACCTATTATAAACTCACATACCCAAAGTGGAGTGACAGGAGTCAAACCCTGATCATGGATGTCTGTCCTAATAATTTATGTTAGTTGAACTAGGACTTCTATAGATTAAACAATTTTTTTAATAAATGTTTAAAATAAAAAAAATTATTTAAAAAATTTATTTTAAAATGTAGTTTTAAGTATTTTATTATTTTGATATAAATTTTCTTGGTTCATAAAATTTTAAAAAAGTTCTTAAAAAAATTATTTCAAAAAGCTTTTCATAAAAAATATTATAGTTTGTTGAATTAATCTTGATTTTGAACAAAAGTGTAAGCCAAAAGTGTTATTTTATTTGAGTTTCTCTATCATTATTTGATACGTCATTGAGACATATGTATATATTTTTAGATTTGAATAGAAGAAAAATTCGAACCACTAAACTATATATATGACCAAAAAAAAATTCAATTTTGTCACAGCCCTCACCAACATTTAAGCCTAACTCCGCCAAAAAATTAATATAAAATAAAAGATGAAACTTTTCTTCCTACTCTTCAACCACCACCACGATATAATTTTCACCTTATCAAGTAATTAACGCTTTCATTGATGTTTTTTTAAGCGCAAGAATCTTATTATTTCCTTCTTTTCATATACTCCAACAACAAACCAACCAAACGACATGTAGATCCATCCTAAATTCTTTACTAAACATATAAGCATGACAAAATTATCAACAGCTAAATTTTATATTAATTATATAAATAAATATTAATTACCAAAAACATAAATATTAGCATATAAGATGTTGTTCAATTTGTTTTGAAGAATTTTTTATAATATATAATTAAATATATTAGTGGTCAAAAATATTTATTATACAGTTAAAATGGAACGGAGGGAATAATTTTAAAGAAATTAAGTGATTTTTTTTGGCAAACTATTTTCTAAAAACAAATTGAATTTGCTCTAGGGTACTGTATTTGTTATGACATTTGTTTTGCTATAAACATTGCTTTCTTTTATCTTGAGACTTACCGGCTTTTCTATTGGGCTTTTTGCCTTCTGAACAAAAATATAAATATAAATTTGAGGTAGTAGCATTAATAATTAATTGAAAATTAAATCATTTTGTATAGATTGAGTCTTTCATGTATTATTAAATTTAATCAAATATCATAATACTTGTGAACAACAAATCAAACTATATATATATATATATATATATATATATATATATATATATTATCATGATGTTCATTTTATTTTTGTATGAAAATTATTTTTTATTTTAGGTGTATGGACTACCGAACAATTTTTCTTTACTTTGCAAATCTTTTTTTAATTTCGCATTAATGGTGTCTATCCTTATAGATAATTTATAATCCTTTAAGAGTGTGTTTGGATGAAGGAATTTTTTTGAGGGAATTCAAATGACTTGCACCAAATTTCATTGTTTGATCAAAATGTATGATAACAAAGAAACAACAATCTCCTCATTTGTCAAATTTTGTCAAACAATATATTTGACTTGCTGCATTGATAGGTCGACAAAATAGAGCCAAATTAGGCTAATAAAAGTAATCTTCAAAATAATCATGTCCAACTAAATATAAAAAATTAGGTAATTGGTAAATCTAATGCAATAAACATTCAAAAGCCTCAGATTGAACTGCAGCGGATAAATCCTTTGGTCTAAATAAAGTACCCAAGGATCTTGCTGATTAATCAACTAAAATTTTATCTAAATAAAGTACCTAAAACTTTAGATAATCATATGTTTCTACGTCCAAATAAAGTACCTAAAAACTTTCTACATCTATATCTTTAACATGTTTCCCTTCAAACAATCTGTGGTCATAAGATAGAGGAGTTGCCCTGCTACTTTCTTCATCACCTTTAGTTAGTATATTTTGATGTTGTTTCAGTATGAGCTCAGTGATGAGGCAAGGAAAGACTATTGGCATCTTCATAGTAAAGGAATTGATAATTTTCATTGTTTGCTCAAACATATATGAGTCAAAATCCAAGTTGCTCTTTGTTCCAAATAAGAAAGATTAGCCTTTCCACAGATTTGCTGATTATATCAGAAGATAACTCAATGCACTGCTATCATATACTTTCTTATAATCCTTACTCCCTTTAGAGCCAATAAACATTACTCCCCCTTATGCTGAGAGTTATAGCATAACAACATAAAACCAGTAGTATAACCAAGCCACACAAGATCAATCATGCAATCATTCTCATACTTAGTCATGCATGAACATTAACACATAGTCAATAGCATACAACCCTACCAACTAAGATATATAACAGCATGCAATCATTCACAGCTTAGTCATACACACATAATTAGTTAGTAGTTAAAAACAGAGTATGTCTTGCACCTACTAACAAAAAAAAATAGGACATCTCACACGTCAGTGGACCTGAGTCAAGATGTCATATTTGATGCTCCAACATCAGAGCACAACATTAGTACTTTCCCGCACTAAACAATGTTTTTTTTAGCGACATGTTTGTTTCATTCACATCACTAATCACAACTTCTCAAGTATAGTAGCAGACATAATTTTAGAGAGTTGTCTCCAAGACACAAGACAATAGCACTAACCGCTTTCTTATTCAACTCAGATTTCTCATCAACTGAAAGCTTTGTCAGCATCTATGCTTCTCCCTTCAAGGCTTCATCACAATTGTTATGGACTAAGACCACTTTCATCTTTACCTTCCAATCCCGAAGTCGTTATTCCCGGTAAACTTCTTGACATGAAACTTCGAACCCATGATACCTAATTCACGATTTGATCCTTGCCCCACGGTGGGCGCCAATTGTTGTGAATTCCTTTAAAATAAAGTCACACCAATAAGATTTTGATGTGTGGAGCAAAGTGATTAAGCAACCACATATCAAAGAACACAGAGACAACAAATTAATCCATCAATATGAAGCAAGAGAGATTATAGAGAAAGTAGTAAAAGACAGAATAGCCTGTTTATCCAGTTCAGTCAAATTCCGACCTAATCTGGGGGAGAGAGCAGCCCCTCTGTTCCACTATTTCCAAAGTATCGCCGTTACAATGAAACTCCCAATAAGGATTACAAGAATTAGCCGTCAACCTAATTTTACCCTAATCCCAAGTTTATTCCCGTAACCTAGAAACTTAATATAGTGTTTCCAAGATGAAGAATAAACATGTATTTGTTTTTTCCCTTCTTCTCTTGTGCTTTTCCTTGTTCCTAAACCTCTATATTTATAGAGTAAAATATAATAATAAACTAGGAACAAATCTCATATAAAACAAGAACAAATCTGACCAAAAAAGCCCAAAAAACAGCAAAATAAAAAACTAGTCGCGCGCGCACGTTGTGCGTGCCTGACAGTAACTTTGCTACAGATGAGCACGTTGCGCGTGCCTGGGAGCACGTCAGGCGTGCTTGGCATAATTTGTTTTTTATCCTTTTTCCATTCCAATGAGATTTCAAGGAAATTCTAAAAATTTAATTATTGAAATTAAACAAAGAGAATAATAAATAAATAATACATACGACCATGTTGGTTTGATCTAGCAAAATGAACTAAGACTTCCACAACACTGTAAATTACAGATCAATTTCAATATTTTGCTTCCAATAAAACAAACTTGCAAACGTTAGTGGGTTCAATAGTGATTTACGGTAGATTTAGTTAAAAAGACCACAATTTAATTCTCACAACTACGTTTAAAAAAAAACTAAAATCACTTAATATCAGAATATATTCATTTCAAATACTGAACTACTAAAATCTTTTCTTCTATGATTGAGAGAGTAAAAACTAAATAAAAACTAACCTCACTACAAATAAGACAAATTAAAAAGAGGAGATAAAGATATTTACATTTGAAAAGTACACTTATACATCTCATAAATCACTTGACAGAGAAAGAAATAGTGAATGTGATGTAATAGATATAGTAAATAATATGTTGACAGTATGATTAAAAAAGAAATAAAGAGAAAATGAAATGTTGAATAAATGTAGCAACCCTCCACCCACCAAATTACTTACGCCCCCCCCCTCTATAATTACTCACGCGCGCCCCCCATCCCCCCCATTACTCACGCGCCCCCCATTATTCTAATATCTGAAATCATTCGACAGCAAAGATGGCTTGGACATACTAATAATAATTTAATAATAATAATTTCATTATTATTGTTAAATTATTTTAGGGTATCGAAACCATTATAGCATACTAATGGTTTCAGTTTATAACATCTTGAAATCATTTAACAATATTAATGGTTTCAAAGATTTATTTTATGATTTCAGTCATAATCATTATTTAACTCAATTTCATTGTTTTTTTACTTTATTAGAAACCATATCATCTTGTTTTAATATTTGACTCAATTTTTTTCTCTTTTTTAGGGTATTAAACCATTCGAAACCATTAGAACATACTAATGGTTTCAGTTTATAACGTCTTGAAACCATTTAACAATGTTTATGGTTTCAAAGATCTATTTTATGATTTCAATCATAATCATCTTGTATTAATATTTGACTCAATTTTTTTCTATTTAGGGGATCGAAACCATTAGATCATATTAATGGTTTCATTTTATAACGTTTTGAAACCATTTAACAATGTTTATGGTTTCAAAGATCCATTATGAAATTATTCCACCCCCAAAATAGTTTGGACGTGATTTTAGTTTAATCAATAAATTCAATTCAATTAATAAAAAAAAGTAAAAAACATAAAAAAAAAACAATTAAAAAAATATTTAAAAAAATATGGGTTGGGGGGGGTGGGGGGGGGGGGGTGGGTTGGGGGCCGCGTAGAGCAAATGGGGGGGGGGGGGCGCAGAGCAATTTAGCAGGAGGAGGTTTGCTAACTTCGGTGAAAGTTAGCATTTCCCTATATATATATATTATAAGTTGACAATATTTTTCGATAAGGTATAAGTTGGTAATATGATATAAAGAGAAATAAAGATAAATTATGGGTTAATTTACAAAATTATCCTTCATTAATGATATGTGAGAGATAAATTAAAGAATTAAAAGAAGAAAGAAAAATAATTAATTAAGGGTATTAGATGAAAAAAATTAAATATTTCATTGGTAATGTAAAACGACATATATTGTGGTACAAAATTATTGATGTACCGACATGTATTAGTCATTTGATTATGAATGAAATGCTATAAGCACCCTTTTATCAAAAAAAAAAAAAGTTTTTCTCAAAACGACATATATTTTAGTATAGATGGAGTAATACTTTAGTGTTTACATGCATCATTACTTAATCTAAACTTTTTTTTGTTTTTACCATCAATATCTAGCTCATTAGGTTCAGTTTAGCGTGACTTTTAATATTAAATGGTTCTAATTTTTTCTCAAATACAATTGTGAGAATTAAATCATGATTCTTTCTATCAATATCATTTTCTTATGTAAACTTTAAAATATATTTTGCTTTTAATTGTTGTGAAGTTTACTACACATACCCAACACAACTAACATATATACCACAACTGTGATACATACATGTAGCACCCAAAAACCGTCTGGTAGACCAACCAGTCAAAAAACACTCTTTCATACCCATCATGCTATGGCTTTGCTAACTCTTCAAACCAAAACCTCTCTCTCTCTCTCTCTCTCTCTCTCTCTCCTCTTTTCATAACCAACAAATCTTCTTCCATGATCTTACAAACATATATGGTACTATAATTCTTGAATCTCTCCCCCATATCTACCTCAAAGTCATACACCTTTTTAAAAGCTTTCTCTTTCTCAAATCTCTCAACTAAAAGTCCACTATATACTCCTTCACTTGAACTTCATCTTTTCTCTATTACTTAGTTTGATTTTCAGCTCAAATCCTTGAAAACACACTCATTTTCATTGTCTATTTACTTCTCATCCAACAACAAAATCCAATTTTTTGTGTTTACAACTTTTTTCCTACTTTTGGAAGAAAGGGTAGTGTTTTGGATATGATTAATTGCAAAGAAATAAAAGAAAACTTTGTTTGGGAATGAATGAACAATATGGCTTCTCAACCTCCAATATGTAATAGTAGTAAGCTTCAAAATATGTTGCAAGCTGCGGTGCAATCTGTTCAATGGACTTATAGCCTCTTCTGGCAACTTTGTCCACAACAAATGTATGTTATTATTTACTTTAATTTCTTCATTTTCTTTGTTTTGCTTCCTCATTCTCAATATATTATCTAATCTAATATAATCTAATACTTTTTTATTGATATTACTAATCTAGTCTACTCACACAAATATACTGTTTTTTTTTTTGAACGGCAAATATTATTAAAAAAATCAAATCTCAACACAAATATATTGTTTTTGTTATGCTTCTTACTTTTTGTTTTATCAATATATGATGATTGATCATGGTTCTAAATTGCAATTTCGGTCACGGTTGTTTTTTATTAGAACTTTACTATTTTATAATTGATGTAAATTGAATAATATGATTATAATTTTTTGTTGCTATGATACCATAAAATATTTTAGACATTTTTATATTACGACCGCAATTGCAGTTGTAGCAATCTGTAATTTTTTAAACAATGAGTATCATTGACGGTTGAATTTTGCACACAAGTCCAAAAGTGAAGTCGTGAAAAGTGTATATAATGTAATTTAATTCAGGGATAGTAGTTCAATTGTGGTTATAATGCTATTGCATAGACTTGAAATTTGTTTATATTGCATCTACAATTTAAAATTACGGTGTATTGTCCAAAAAAACAATTTGACTTGATTACTCTATGGTTATACTTTCTATATATATTCTCTATTGTATAAGATTCTTCAACAAAGTTTATACACCTATTAAAAACGTAGCTAGTAAGTATAATTTTGTTAAAAAAAAAAAGTAGTTATAATTATAACAATAAATTTATTTTGAAAATGTGTTAAGCTTTTACATATTCACCTCTATGTATATAGTAAAATTAATTAAAAAATGAGAGAAAAATAACTTAGTTTTCCAGTGGTTGAGTATTTAATGCATATAAATTTTTTGCCAAGAGTTATATTAAAGGACAAAAACAAAATGAGAAAAAAAAAAGTCTTATTGTTAAGGACAAAGAGAATATTTTTTTTAATTTTTGAATTTTGACAGTAGAAAATATATTTTTTTAATTGGAAAATGATAAAAGTTTAGGATTAATTAAAGTAACATAATATTTAGTAAAGATATTAAACACTAATATCAATTTTCCAACTATTTTCAATTTGAACTTCATTCCTTAAAATTAAAATGTCAAACTCTTATCACGAAGGAAGTCATCTCTCCCTTAAAGTTGAAATGTCAAACCGGAACCAATGAGCCTCATTTTTATATAGTCAATGTTCCAGCTTTTTTAGTTTAAGTATGAATATTCAATTCATTCTCAGTACCAATTGAGCTACTGGGTTAATTGGTACTAAAAATGAATTGAACATATACTTAAACCTCAGAATAAGTTTTTCGATCTCCACAAAAGATAAAAACTCTATTAGAGATATAATTATCTCATATATAAGAGTGAGGTTCAGACCGTTACACAATGTGTTCCAATAATCTTTCGATCGTGTCTATCTCTCTCATCACTTGAAAACTTAAACTGTCTAACAATATAATGAATTATGAATAATATATAGGATTCTGGTATGGGGTGATGGATATTACAATGGAGCAATAAAGACAAGAAAGACAGTGCAACCAATGGAAGTAAGTGCAGAAGAAGCATCTCTACAAAGAAGTCAGCAACTAAGAGAGCTGTATGAATCATTATCAGCCGGAGAGACAAATCCACCAACACGGCGCCCATGTGCTTCTTTGTCGCCAGAGGACCTAACAGAATCTGAATGGTTCTATTTGATGTGTGTCTCTTTCTCTTTTCCTCCTGGTGTCGGGTATGTAGTAATTTCTTCTCCATTATTTTTTCTTCTTAGCTACGTACAGTTTATATTATAATATACATACACTACAGTATAAATTTTATTATGGAAACTACTAACCTATATTTTGTATTAAATGTAATTAAAAATTATAAGCAAAAATTAAATAAATAAATAATTGATGTGGTTTTTGAGTAACTTTTGCTTATATATGAAACTTGAACAGTAGTTTTCTGTTAAATTTAATTTGATTAGTCTAGAAGTTATTGTTCAATTGACAGAAAATACTAAAATTGTTATGCTGGCATCCATAACCCGAGTTTTAAGTTTAGTCACTCCACTTTGTGTTTGTGGGTTTTCAATGACTTTTTTCTTTTGTCTACGTATATTAAAATTAATTTTTTTTTTGACAAATAAATAAATAAATAAAGATCAATTTTTCATTAAAAAAAATAAATTCTTCAACATTATTATTTTTAAATGTTGAACCATATCACTAACAATTTACAATCAATCACAAATTATATAATTTAAATCAAATATTTCTATTAATTCAAAAGTTATGATTGATCCAAAATATAAACAACTTTAAACTAACAATATTATGCCAAGTAGGCATGGCAACGGGGCGGGGTTAAGAAATACCACCCCCGCCCCCGCCTTCCTCTACCACCCCCACCCCTGCCCCCAAGCTTAGTCGGAGGTAAGATTTGAACACCCACTCCCGCCCCTAGCAGAGAATGGGTTTCCCCGCCCCGCACCCGCATAAACTATAATAATAAAAAAACACTTATTTATTTTATTTTTTGATAAATATCATGTGTCATAATTATTTTTTATAAAAGATAAATAAATGAATAAACCTAATCCAAACATAAAAAAATACTACTCATATTTTAATTTACTATCTTAGAAGGATAAATATACAATAATGTTTGTTAAATACAATAGAAAAGTGATAAGTAAATTGGACCGAGCGGGGGCGGGGGTGGGTGCGGGGCGGGTAGAAGGTCATACCGCCCCCACCCCCAACCCCGTATTCAAAAATCGGATTTTCCCCGCACCCGCCCCTGCACCCAGTGGAAACGGCTTTTCCCAGCTAAATTCGGGGCGGGGGCGGGTGGGTGCAAGCGGGGCTGGGTCTTGTTGCCATGCCTAATGCCAAGTCACATTAAGAGTCTCATATTTAACAATATAAAATTTGACAATATGTTAATAAATGAGAACAAATATTACCTTACAAATTAAAATGGTTAGTTATAAACCATTACCAGTTGAGTTATGCTCCAAATTTTAAGTATTTTTTAGATAAAAGTGAAATAAAAATTATAGTTATAATGACAGAATATATAGATTAATTACATAGTACATCCGGAGGGATATATAAGATTTATATTGTCAATGAAAATATACATATATTTTTTGTTTAAATTGAATACTCCTTCCGTCCCATAATAAGTATTCTACTTGTCAAAATTGTTTGTCTCAAAATAAATGTCATATACTATTTATAACATTGACTTTTACTATTTTATCCTTTAAAGTAATCATTAGGTAAGAGAAAAAATACATCTACTTTTTAGTATTTCAATGTCTACTACAAATATAATATAGGGTATTTTTGTAAAAGTCATGTTCTCTTTATTTCATTTACACACTTTTCTTAAAGTGTCTGATTTGATGAACTGTGATATTTAAAATGGTATGGAGGGAGTATCTTATATGTATAATTATAGAGACTAAAAATTTACCTTCAAAATAAATCAACAGGATTACATTACTAGAACTAATTTCGATCTCATAATCTCTTGTTAAATTGAAAAAAATCTTTTAACATCTCATCATCATCCAAATGCTCTTAAGTCAATAAAAGTATTGAGATAACTTTGGTACGATTGTGTTTAGAATAGAGAAATTATAACCAAACGTTAATTAGTTAAGTAGTAATTAACGTTGAACTTAGTAGATAATATCACAGTATGATCATCGCAACAGCGTTTGAGAGTAAATTGGAATCAGTTGTTGACAGAACTTACACTTAAACTAGATTAAATTGGTGGTGAAAATCAAAAAATATATTAAGAGAAATTATAGCCATTTTTGGTGAGAGTGAAAGAGAGAGAAAAGCAGAGGATCTAGCTAGCTATTATGATTTGTGAAATGAATGTGATCGAGTAAGCAGCTGGAAAAATTTAATAACATGCCAATTATGTGAACTTAACTTTTGAAATCAAAATCTTTTCTTTCTTTTGTTAGAACAAAATTAAAGATGTTAAATCATTTTCTCATAAAAGAGCTTTGGCTTTAAGTTATGAATGTTGTAGTAGTAGAAGTAGTATGAATGCAGTTTTTCCCCCGGTAGGATACGCATTTTGGTGAGACATGCAGAGTACTGTCACTCAGACACAGGCCCCTGTACGTTAGTGTTGCTTAAATGCAATATCAGGCATGCATAAGTCATATGTTTATGCACCGTGCATAAATTCCCCAAATTGCTTAGCGCACCCCTCAAATTTCTAGTGCACCTCTTAAATTTCTAATGCATTCTCAAATTATTTAGCGCACCCTTAAATTTTTAAGGGGTGTGCTAGAAATTTGAGGAGTGCACTAAGTAATCTGAGAGGTGTATTAAGCAATATGGGGATGTATTAAACAATTTTCACTATTTATGCACGGTACATAAGGAAAAAGCTTATGCACCATAACCACTCCCGCAATATCATCATTTTTCAATTTATGAAACGTCAGTTACTATTTATTTATTTAATTAATTAATTAGTTAATAAGATTCTATATACAAAAATGAACATCTATATGAAATATATTAGTTAGTTTTCCTAAATTTAAAAAGGAGAACTATAGTTCGATTTCCCACAACAATGTTTTGAATGAGACTGAAATCATTTGATGTCATAATTGACTCTGAGCCAGATTAAATTGGTGGTAAAAACCAAACAAAAAATATGAACATCTATTATGGTATTTTATATTTGTTTATTTTTGAATTATTAAAATATAAGTATGAAATTTCTATCATCGTTAACAATTATTGATCTATTTTGTTATTTTATATCATATTTTTTACATACAAAATATAGGCTATACAATGTCCATATTGTTTGATTTCATAGAAAATAATCAAATTTGTATATTAAGTTATAGATCAAATTAGTACATGATTTTTACAAATTGGCAATTTGTTTATGAAATTTTAACACATTCAAAAGAGTTACTCTATTAAGTTAACCATTATATAGGTAACATGGCACAACATGTTTAATGAAATTTGACGGTTTAAGTAGACTCCACATTATTGTCAAGTTTTTGAGAAGGAAGTTTTCTGTTCTGATTGGTTGGAAAAAGAAAAGAAGATATTTTTCCATATAGTTATTTTAACCAAAATCCAATAGAAAATTCGTAACACTTACGAGTGCGTTTGTTTAAGTTTTTTTTTAAAAAAATCTATTTTTTTCATAAAAAAATCATTTTTTCTATTTTATTTGTGTTTGTTTCAGATTTTTTAAAATCATTTTTTCCTTCAAAATGAAAAGCTATTTTGAATAGCTTTTTTCAAAATCTATTTTTTCAAACCACATGAACCATATGTTTGTTCTCAAAAATGATTTTTATAATTGTAAACAAACACAAAACAACTTTAGATTTTTTTCAAAATCTCTACAAAATAAATCTATTTTTTAAAAATAGATTTTTTTAAAAAAATCTATTTTATTTTAATCTCAAACAAACGCACCCTACATCTGAAACGCGAATGTTATATATGGAGTCTATGTCAAATATTATATATTTATATAACAAGTCGGATCATACTCTCTAACGATTAGATTTAATATAAAAATTTCACTAAGATATTGAACTTGAGTGGTAGATGAGCTTTTGTTAAAAAAAAAAAAATCATAACTGAGCTTTACCAAATAACAAATTTCGAAAGAACCTAAATTATTAGGGCTACATTCCACCGAGAGAAATGATTAATATAAAAAATATTAATATGCAAAACTTTTTAACTCTCATGCTACAATTACAAAATTAAACAACCTATTGAGTCATTTTCCAATTTATTTATAAAATATAATTTTGATTGGACGTTATTGACTCACGTATGTCTAGTATGATATTGTCTATATGCAATAAAAGGTAGTTAAAGAACTTTATGACATGATCCTATACTAGATTGATTCAATATGTTTCAGAAGGTATAGTAAATGAAGAGTACTTTGATTATATGTAAAGTTGTGAAATCTGACAAAGATTGATATTGAAAGTTTGTGTTAGAATGTATTGAGGATCATACACTCCATTATATTCAGTGGATTCTGTCAAGTAATAGTTAGCTGGTCAATTATTTAGTTGTGCATTATATGCTTGAAGAGGACGGCTAGCTAGTTACATATTTCAAGAAAATCAGACAAATTTTAATGCATTTTTACAATGCAAAAATATAACTCACATTATTTACTATACTATATCTTTATTTGGAAATTTTCACTATCACATTTCACTCTCTATGTCTCTATCAATGTTCAAAATTTTCATATATCATTAGCATTTTGGATGATACCTGTTTTTTTCTTATAGCTTCCTAGTTTCTCCTATATGTATATTGAATTATTGATGATATATTCATTTTTTTAACAACCATCTAAAGGAACATAACATCAATTGGTCACTGTCTATGAAATACGGATACTGGACACAACGCGGACACTGACACTAACACATTGACGCTAATAATTTTTTTGAAAAGGTGATATAATTCAATGTAATTGTGAGTTTGGTGCCATGTTGTGTCTGATATCAAGACACGTCTAATCTAAAGAATGTCGGAGTTTTATAAGGTCACGGTATATGAAGATGTGTCCATATTCCTACCAATTAATGCAATAAGTCTAATTGATTAGTTCTTGATTATTATGGAATAAGAGGTAGCTATGTTATAGATAGGCTATAAATAGTGTAAGCATGGTCTATCTATAATAGTATGCATACACAAAGACAAAGCTATAAGTATATGAGAATAATTTTCTTGTATATATTATTATGTCATATAGAGGTGTCAATGCTATATAAGAATTGATGTCAAATAAAAAGCATAATAAAGTTGAGAAGAGCAGGAGTACTAATAATAATGCACTAATAATTTAATGGGATTCTTGTTTATAGGAAACAACTATTAGTTGTTGGCTCTGTTTTTAGGTTCTATACTCATATGTCTCATTATGAGTGTTAACTCTCTCCATTAACTTCTAACTGTAGTTTTTGGAGAAAAATAGTGTTTTGTCTACTCTTTAGTTGCTTATAGAGAGAAATATGAAGTGAATTAATAATATTTTTAAAATTCTTTATTCAATCTAAGAACTAACTAATTCGAGGAAATCAAATCATAGATAGTATATACTACTGTTTGGTGTTTACTTGTAGGGATAAAGACAAAATTATTGTTCTGTATGTACTAATCCATCAAAATTAATATTAAAAGAATTAAACGTGAAACTTTGTGAGAAACATAGTTCAATGACCCAAACCAACATTACTAACTAACCCAAATAAATAATATGAAGTGAATTAATGATATAAATAACATGACAAATACATTCTATATTTCAAAGAATTGAAGATAGACTACTAAATAGCCAATGAGCATAAGCCGTATGAGTAAATTTGTAAGCATAACCTAATTTTTACTTCACTTATAAATTTGTTTATGTGGCTAATTTTTATTAGTTACTGGATAAAATACTCACAATTCTATCAGAGTAATATAGAAAAAAACTTTTAAATAATAGTGAAGAATATTATAAAAAAACAACAAATAATTTCATCAAAAAGTAATAAACTTTGTTGATTCTCTAGCGTCAAATAAATTATAATGAAAATAAAAAAGGAAATAAAAGAATATTTTTAATTATTTTGCATATATTAAGTATAACTTATAAATTATAAACAAATATAACAATTTTATTATAGTAAATTTTAATAAAATAATATAATTTTACGTTCTTTATTTTTATATTATTACAAAATTATTTTTTTACTGAAACCGTAGTTCATCCATAAATCATTTCTAAGAGGTATATATTAAACACAGATCAATTTCAATTTTTTATAAGAAATAATTTTGTTTTCACAAGAATAATTCATTTTTTATATTTATTAAATAAATGATTAGATATCTGATCTATAATATAAATTAAATATGTAACAAAACAATAATATAAATTAAATATATTAATTGTTAAATAAATTTTAAAAATGAATTATATGTTGTTAAAAATATAATGATCGTAGATAATACTGCCTTCGTCCTAGTATATAAGACTTATTTTGACTAAATGACACTATTGACTTATCTTGTTTTGACCGTATTTTTTATAATTTATAGATGTAAATATTATCATATAAAATCTTGTTTGATTTGTTTTGATGAGTATTTTTAAGATATCAAATTTTTATAATTTTTACTAATGCAAAATTAAAAATATTAGTGATCAAAATTGTACATTGACAAACATGCGGTGGTCAAAACAAGTCTTATATTTTGGGACGGAGGTAATATACTAATATTAAATATAGGATCATAATGTGACAGACATCTTAGAAGAATTTTGGTTCTATATAATTAATTATTGACATACGTTTCGCGCAATACTAACATTTATTCATTCAGCAACACTTTGATATTTTGATGAGTCAATTGTCAAACTGTTGTGACTTGCATTGATATCGTGAGGTTACAGACATACTATGATGATCTTTTTGTTGATGAAAAAATGTTATGATAATATTTTGATATGTCTTTTGTCAAACTGTTGTATCATTAATATTGTGTGAGGTGATATTTTGATAAGTCATATGTCAAACTATATAGTATAGTATTTTTACTAAGATATTGTGCCCATGTTGCAATAGTGGCATTATTATAATGTTTTTAATTGTTTTTGACAAATATGATTTTATTGAAATGGTTTTACTTTTATAATCTTCTCACTATTGTAATTAACTCTTGTAATAATAATTGCTCATTTCCTTTCTTTTGGAGATTTCATCAAAGGGAAAACTAATAAGAGAATTCGACATGTTATTTGGATGGCCACCACTTGGTATATTTGAAATATTCGCAATAACATTTTATTTCGGGGTGATCATATTATAGTTTCTTTCTTAGTAAATAAAATTATCTACATAACTTGATTATGGTTCTTTGGTCGAACAAGGTTTAATATAACATTTTTTTTTCGATTGGTGTAATAATTCATTTGTGTGTATTCATGACAACTAATGTGGTTCTCTTTTGATTTGTAAGGGTTGAGTGCCCCTAATACTCTTTCTAATTCAATTATTTTGCTTATAAAAAAAAACTCTTATAATAATAATAATAATATTAATAAGAAGATTTTTTGCATAAATTTGTGAATTATAACTTTTGACACATTTGTATATATATTTGCATTATAACAAGGTTGCCGGGAAAGGCATACACGAGGAGGCAGCATGTGTGGCTCACGGGTGCAAACGAGGTGGACAGCAAAACATTTTCAAGAGCTATTTTGGCCAAGGTAATTAATCACCAATTAGCACATAATTAATACTTAGTTTGTTTGCACACATCAAATATTGTAGCTTGATCATCATATATATGTGAAGCTGCATTTACTAACTAGCTTATCTTCTCTATGGTTTCTCAATATTGACAAATTTTCCACCAATTGTAGAGTGCTAACATACAGGTAACATTTCTTCCATCTAGTTTTATCCAATTTAATTAAATTTGTAATTTTGTACATCATATATCTCTAATGAAAACAAAAATAACCTAAAGTTTAGTGATTTTTATCTAATGATTTGTGCCATATAAAAATTACTACAGACTGTGGTTTGCATTCCTGTATTGGATGGCGTCGTTGAGCTTGGCACAATAGAAAAGGTAACATTCACTAATATGGCCTATGTATTAAAAAAATAAAAATTGGGTGGGTCTCTCACTTTAGTTAGGAATATAATAGGTCTTACATAAAGTGATGAAACCCATATAAATTTCACCTAATTAGAGAGTAAATGTTATAGAGAGTGTTACTCGCAATCTTCATAAGACTCTATTAATTGAAATTAAAATATAACTAATTTTCGTTAATATACATAAATGAAAAAATAACATAAAACACAAATATTTTAAATGTTGACAGTTAAATTGGAACAAATGTAGGGTTGAACTTGAAAAAAAAAATATATAAAACATTTCATTTTGCCTTATATTTATGTTTTTTTTTTAATTTTCTTAGGTTCAAGAAGATCTTAATTTCATCAAACATGTAAAGAGTTTTTTCATAGACAATCAATCTTTGCCGCCAAAGCCAGCACTATCAGAACAGTCAACATCTAACCCAACTGATCACATTCCCACCATTATCTACACTGTGGCAGACCCACCCTCCACAAATCCCAATCAAGACGATATGGATGAAGACGAGGAAGAAGAAGAAGAAGATGATGAAGAAGAAGAAGTTGAAGTTGAATCCGGATCCGACGATGAAACAGGAGGTCGTAACGGACATGCAATCTTGATGACACCAGTTGTGGAACCAAGTGAGTTGATGCAGATTGAAATGCCCGATGATATTCGAGTCGGGTCCCCAAATGATGGGTCGAATAATTTGGACTCTGATTTCCATTTGCTAGCGGTGAGTAGTCAAGGGAAAATGTTGGTTCAAGCTGACTCGTGCAGAAGCGAGTCAACACGAAGGTGGGACCCAATTGAAGATCCGACTGATAATTCACTACAAGTTCAAGTTCAACCACCACTTTCAGGTAAGTTGATAGTTATTAATAATTAGTTAAAATAAACACAAATGCATGACAAAATATTAGATAAAAATCGAAACTTGAATCAATAACAAAATATACAACATATGAAAATTTTGAAAGCTTGAACCCTAAACCCTGAACCACAAAATATTAGATATAAATATCCTTGAATTTTGAATGGATAGACAAAAAAAAAATAGTCTATTTTTTGGGACTTCTAATGTTTACCAAACCGGTCATCAATAAGCTTGAAGGTGTGTGAATTTTTTTTTTTTTTGGTGATGTGAATGTGTGTGATTTAAATGTTGAAGGAGGAGAATTGGACGACATAAGGGCCCGGAGTTTGGGGGGCTATGCATTAGAGTCAAACATGACCCATTTTTCACCATAGATTTATGTGGTCACTCCTAATTAATTCCATTGTCTACCCTATTTTCATAGGGTCCCCCGTAAGTCAGAATCATTTTACTGCTCAGCCACCAAAGATATTCACTACTACGGTACACATATTATTATAGACGTAATACAACATATTCATACCTCCCATAATATATTCAACATGTATATATATACCAACAATGAAATGATCAAGTGATAAGATTTTGGTCTTCTTAAACATATAATTAAGGATTTTGATTATTGGATCATGCGCATGGAGAAAATTTGATTGAAGAAAATAAACTCACATTTTGTGTCTCACAAATTTTTTAACGAAAATAATTAATTATTGCTAATAGCGGCACTTAGTATCAATGTCATGATAAAATAAAATAAATATTCAACATATATAATTGACAAACTTTGTACAATTTAAAAATTAGACAAAAGCTAACATTAGTCTCAATTCTCAAATAATAAAGAACATATTTATGTGTTAGTTCACCTACTTCTTTTCTTGTACTAGTAAGTATTAAGTTCACCACTTCACCTAATCATATTTTACCAAAAATAGTTACTGAAGTACATAACATAAAATTATATAGGGGTGCTATAGACTTGTACATAACGTTAAACAATAGTCCGAGTCTAATTAAAAGTTGCTCATGGCTACACAATCTGACATTGCCAGAAGCTAGCTAGCCTCAGCAAGATAATTGATCAAATTGAAATGAAATTTATGGCTCTCAACTTTTCTTAACAAAAAGAACATCAATTGCATCGGAATTTGTCTGCGTGGCAATGGCGCGGGGCGGGCAGACGGTTTTTTTCTTCCTCGCCCTTAAATTTGATGTAATTCGTATATCTTAGTATAATGATCTTTGAGGGGTGAAAGATAGAACCTCAACCTCATATCTGATAAGGCTCCGGTCTCATCTTCATATACACATGAATTTGAATTGCATTTTAATATTAACTAATAATAAAAATAAACAGATAAATTTAATTTAAGAGTTTTGAAATTAGGAAAAAATCCAATAGGTTCATAACCATGATTGATGATTACAAATTTTCAATATATAGTTGTTTGGTTTTTAGGTGGGAAAGTTCAATAAGCTAGTGTTATTAGTTATCAATCTTGATATATCAGTTAATTATTCATTAATCATTATGCTGCATTAACATTTTGTTATAAAAAAAACTGCATTAACATATGTGTGAACTGAATTAACATGTGTTAAATTCAAGTGTCACATTGATGTTGAAATAACAATGACATGTTCATGTGCTATGTTTGCAGTGCTTCAAAATCCATTAGAAGACTTAACACAAGAAGACACACACTACTCTCAAACAGTTTCAACCATTCTCCAAAACCAATCAACAAGATTTATCAATTCACCTTCCATCAACTACATCACTTACTCTAACCAATCATCTTTCACCACCTGGACCAACCATAACTTCCACACGCCGCCGTTGGAAAGCGCCACATCACAATGGCTCCTCAAGTACATCCTCTTTACAGTCCCATACCTCCATACAAAAAACCACGACGAAACCTCTCCCCAAACCAATGACATTGCTGGAGGACTCAGTAATGATCCCTCCATCCGGTTACGCGGTAAAGGAGCCCCGCAAGACGAGCTCAGCGCGAACCATGTCCTCGCTGAGCGAAGACGTAGAGAGAAACTCAACGAGAGGTTCATCATTTTAAGATCATTGGTTCCATTCGTTACGAAGATGGATAAAGCTTCTATATTAGGTGACACCATCGAGTATTTGAAACAGCTTCGGAGAAAGATTCAAGATCTTGAAACGCGTAACCGTCAGATAGAATCTGAGAGGAGTGGCGTAACCGTTTTGGTTGGTCCCACTGAGAAGAAAAAAGTGAGGATTGTGGAAGGGTGTGGTGGGGCTAATAGAGCAAAAGCGGTTGAGGTTGTTGAGACGGAGGTTGTTGCGTCGGTTCAAGTTTCGATTATAGAGAGTGATGCTTTGTTGGAGATAGAGTGTTTACATAGAGAAGGGCTGTTGCTTGATGTTATGCAGATGTTGAGGGAGCTTAGGATTGAGGTTATTGGGGTTCAGTCTTCGCTGAACAACGGTGTTTTTGTTGCGGAACTGAGGGCTAAGGTGAAGGAAAATGGAGCAAATGGGAAGAAAGTTAGTATTGTGGAAGTTAAGAGAGCACTTAACCAACTTATACCGCACAACATTTAGTGTAAGTTTGGATTCACGATGAAATTGACAATGATGCATTTATTTTATCTAAGCTTAACGAGCAGCTTTTGGCAAGAAAATAGTGGTACAATGTGATTCTGCCAAACTCGTTGTTAATCAATACATACACTAAATGTATGTTTGGATGGTCGATGAGTTTGTAAAAATCACAATGGCACCGTAATTTTGTTGAAGTTACCTAATGTTGTTTTTATCAAAATTGCAGTGGATCATCATGATTGCATCAATCTTATCGTGAATCCAAACATGTATTAACTAAATCTGATTTTGGCGTCTAGTATACACCGGCTTGATATGTACATACATGCCAGCTCAAGCCAAATTTGAAGTAAAGTTCAATAATAAATTGGGAAATACGGATCATCTATGGCTACTAAACTTGATTAGAAGGATGATTATTAAAAGATATTGGTATTCTGTATTTTCTTAGCGGATTAAATTAGGTGAAATTCTATTTCGTGCATACTACATAATTTATGATGTAGAAGAATAAATTGTCGGATCATAAACTGTTGTTTTATTTATTTACTTGTAGTTACATAATCCTTTAATCTGTGACCCTCTCAAATTTAATTGTTCTCTTTATTCCAATGAAGAGTTATCTAATAAGTCCATTCCTTAGGGAGAAAAATCCCTTGAGATTGATTCTGAGATATAAAACTACATTGTTTAGAAGCATCTTTCTGATCATTTTTCTTCTTTTCTCTTGAATTATTATTGTACACTTCACTGCATCTTGGTTTATATTTCTGAACTGCAACCAGATAAAAAGCCATATTGTTCATTAATCATTACTTTTTCTCTCATAAATTAAGGGCATTTGCTACACTAAAAAAGAAAACAAATTTTTAAGATTCAAAATGAAAACACTGTTTTGATACCTTTTGGAGGTGATATCTGCACACATAATGTATGCACATTAATATTTAGAGCTTGAACAACTCGCGCGGGAAGGAGGACCGGTGCACAAGCTGCAAAACATTTATTACTGTAAATAAGGTGCATATATAAATCAAAATTCAGCATATGTATATATACTTATTGATCCTCTAAAGTTAGTTAGTGTTAACAGTAAGTTAGTTATCGATTTTTGATTTGTTAATCAGCAATAGTTAATAATATTTTTTTGCATGCAAGAATTCATTTCAATTATTTCAGTAGTGCGATAAACGCACGTGTACATTGATTTAATATATGATCAACCTGGCTTTTTTCTTGGCTGGAACTTTGTATCTATTCTTTGAGGTAAGAATACGCCTGTACCACATGATCCATGCTGTGATTCTAGAAAAATAGCTCTCAATCCATTTCCAACGCCACAATTTGCAAGTTTTGGCCTCTGGTATGATGATCTTGAGGTGGATTTTGAGTACTGAAAAAGACATTTTGATAAAATATTAACAAGAAACCATATACGAAAGTAAATTTTTGTAAATAGGAGGGACTGAAATACATTCATACAATAAAACAGTACCTGTGATAGTGATTCTCCAGATGATTTGTGATGCAAGTTTTGTTGGTTTACGACCTTTTGATATTGATTGTTGTTTTTCATACATACCTGAACAAATGAAATTATACATCGAAATTATTATTATTTTTATTGTAAGATATAAAAGTCGCAGTCCCATGAGCTTAGCTCAATTGGTTGGAACTTGGATATATTGCACGAAAATGCAGGGATTTGGGTTGTTTACATCATGGCTGGGAACAATCCTTGATCAGAGGCTTAAAGACAGAAAAATAAATGAAGAAATAAAGCGATATATAGATTACATAGAATAATCTAGAAATGCTTGCCTCGTCGAGAACATAAGACGGTAACCATAGCATTCCTTCTTCAAAACCAACTTCACAATCATCATGAACAGTATTAGTTGCCATGGCTAGAAGTAGATAAGATAACAGAACAGCTTGTTGTTGTTTTGTTATTGTTTCAGATTTTGAAAACTATTGGTATCTTAATCTGTAACGGTAGAGATTATAGACAAGGTTTTAAAGGTCCAATACTAGTGTTGTAGTTGTACAATATAGAAAATATTAAAATAGAAAGTAACTTTGGTGGGTATGGTTGAAGGATATGTAGGAGTATGTGGGTTGGGTAAACCCCTCTTTCTCTACTTCTTGGCTTGGCTTGCAATTATTTAATAATAAATTTATTAGTCCCCAAACATCTAAGAGACTTTTAAATCTGTCCTTCATTTTATGAATATTTTAAAACATTCTTTGAATTTATTAATTTGATAAATTGGTTCTTATTTTTAGTAGGTGTTTGGTTTGACTTTAGATAGAATTGATTTTGATAGAATAGTTTTTAGTAGAATTGATTTTAACAGAATTGATTGTAGCATAATTAATTTATGTTTAGATACAATTATGTAAAAGTGAGTTGAACAATAAATTTCAATGTAAAAATGATACTTAAAGTCAAAGCTACAGATCTTAGCTTCTAGCAGAATCAATTCTGGAGGCAGAATCAATTCTACTTTAGAATAACCAAACATCTAAAATCAATCTAGAATAAATCCTACACCTCTAAAATTGCTTTTGACTCCAAAAGCTAAATCAAACGTACACATGTTTAATCTACTAAATAATTATTGATTATTAAATTTATTCACTTATTTTCAGTTTAGTCCTAAATTATTCTTTAAAGATAAATTAATGAGTAAAATTTAACATAGTCAAAACTTTTTGAAATATTCGTAAAATTTATAATTTATTTGAAAATATCTTACAAAATTGAATATCAATCTAAATTTTTTATTGCATTGTTAATTTGTTCCTAACCTTGTTATGTGTCTTATGGTCATACTACTTGCTCTTGACTTTAATTCTTCATATTGGAGTATTTGTTTTTTTAAAAGTCAACAGCTTGTTAGTTTGGTGATCAGTTTTAAAATATGAATATCGTAATAATCGTATCATCCCAATTTGTCAAAAGGAAAAGAAAAGTAGAAAAGAATTAATATGTAATGATTTAAGGGGCAAAATAGAAAAGGTGTTTGTTATCTAGGTCTTATGTTATGTACCCATAAGTGGAAGCTCAAAACTAACATTTTCTAACCCACCCCACCAAATTCCTTATCATCTATGAGGCAAATTTTAATTTGGACCAACAACAATTTTGGTTCAACTTAGACCAATTGCCTTTGCAACCTTTTGTTCAACACTTTTACTTGAGTTAATACTCACGGGTCGCGGTTGCCGCGATTTTTTTTATTTATATATTTTTTTACTAAACAATTATATTTATTTATTTAAATCAGTAGAGTATATTAATCAAAATTATTACATATTCAATTTCATTAAAAACTAAAAATGATGTATCTGCGAACAAGTTCACATTATTTGGGTTAATAACATAAAACAACTTAATGTCTATAAATATGACCAAGTCTACAATTGATATAATAAAACTCAAATGTCTGAAGAAGTCATGTTCATGCCTCCGGATCTGCAACATTAAAGATGCAAATCCAATCTGCTTTGAATTTAGATCGAAGCAAATCTGCAAATTTGAACAAAATAAACACCGTACTCAGACAGGAAATCAAAACACCGCACTGAGACGGGAAATAAAAACAACACTGTACTATGACGGGAAAGTAAAACAACTCCGCAGTAAGAGGGAAAAGGAACAAAGCTGGAAAAACCACAAAGAAAACTTTAAACAAAAAAATATGTAGAATAATCAATTATTGAAACAAAATAAATAAGAAAAAATCAAGAGAGGTGATTATATGTCAAAATGACCCTAAATCATCCTCTTTAATGGGAAGAACAAGAAGAAATCAAAAAAGAAAAAGTAGGGTTATGAAGGAGGGGCAGCGGCTCAAGAAGAAATGTGTATGAAATTGTAGAAAAAACAAGAAGAAATGTGAAATGTGTATGAAATTTATATTTATTGTAAGGCGATATTCACGTAAGTAGAAATAATAACTAATATTTTAAGAGTAACATATTTTAGGCTCCTTAATAGAGTGTGAGTGTAAAAATGCACGGTCATATTGAAATAAGTAAATATGAGATATTGAGTTTATTTGTTGTTACTCATTCAACTCAGGTATCAAGAAATACAAGAGTAAAATACAAAATATACCCTAAAATTTTAAAATTTGTCATATATTCCATTTAAATTTGGAAATAAGCAAATAGCTCTATGAAATTGTAAAACGTCAATCAAATTGCCCCATACTCCGTTTACTTCGTCTATTTTGATGACATGGTCGTTAACTGCATATGTGGCACCTGCTAATGTGGCACCACATCACATAAGAGAAGGGTAATTGACTAAAATTTGCAAAATCAGGAGGCTAAATGACTAGAATACCGTTAAATTTAGTCAAATTATCCTCTATGATGTATATCATGATCAATTACTCCTCCCAGCCCAGAAAGTGTCACGTATGCAGTTAACGTCCATGTCATCAAAATAGACGGAGCAAACGGAGCGTGGGGTAATTTGATTGACATTTTACAATTTCAGGAGGTTATTTGCCTATTTCCAAATTTCAAGGGGATATTTGACAAATTTTAAAATTCTAGGGAGAATTTTGGTATTTCACTTAGAAATATAATATAGAGGTTTAAACGACATTTTAGTCCCTGTATGTATGCAAAATTTTGGTTTTAGTCCTTGTATGTGATTTTACTCCAAAACAGTCCTTGTATCGACCAAATTTTTTGTTTCTGGTCCCTAAAGCAAAAATCTGCAGGAAAATTCGCAGGAAAATCTGCAGGAAACTTGAGAATTTTCCTGCAGATTTTTGCTTTAGGGACCAGAAGCAAAAAATTTGGTCGATACAGGGATTGTTTTGGAGTAAAATCACATACAGGGACTAAAAGCAAAATTTAGTATACATACAGGGATCAAAAAGATGTTTAAGCCTAATATAGAACTATACAAGGTTGACACAATTTATGTCTTATTGTCTTTTGTTCAAGTAATATAGATATAAGAGCAAATGGTAATTATACACGTGATCATTATTACAAAAAGGTTACGTCAAATAGCTGATATTCTCGTCACTTGAGTAGTAGTGATGCATGTGTTACTAGATACCGCTCATTGTTTATAATATTAAATAAGAGAGTTAATATTATTGTCAAAGTTACGAGAACCTACATGGTCACACACATATGGTACTGACAACGAAACAAATGATTAAATTAAATAAGATTTAATTTTATTAGATGTTAGATGTTTTTAATTAAATATGATTTAATTAAATAAATGAGTGATGACAATTAATTAAATTAAAATTCTATAGTACATAAGATAATTTCTTGGTAACGTCATTTGACTACGTTTAGGCACCTCGTGTATCCACAACCAGAGAATAAGGAGAAAATGGGATCATGGGATACTACTCCTAGCTTCAATGGAACTGCCTCTATCGGAGCTGTAAATAGACATCATACGATCCAACCCTAAAAGGACGATCACACTAACAAAATCACAAGTATACACAAGACTTAAAGTTAGACTAACCGTCAGCCTAAGCCACCCTCATTTATGTACAAGAATATTTTGGTGGCCACCTTGGGGCCGGAGAAAAATTATCATCGGCCAGACCTAAACGATTTTGTTCCCCATAGTGATATCGGTGGTGGGATCGAGTGTGAAACGTTATTAACAGAAATTCACAATCAAATCCTCACTGCAGAATACATGAGAAGGCCGATAAAATATTGCTTCAACTCATGAGAAGGCGAGATCGCGTCCGTTCCACGTAGTGGTATCGATGGCGGGATCGAGTGTCACGAAGTGAAGTAGAAGGGGAAATTCAAGGTGTAAAAACACAAGAAGGGGATTGAATTGTGTTTTAGATAGTTTATAAACTTCTAAGTTTAACTCAACTTATCAAAAGGTGCAGCGGATATAAAAACAATTTAAGGAAATCAGAGAGAGAAAACACAAGCAATTCTATACTAGTTTCTCTCACAAGTTGAGAGTAGTTCAGTCCCCTTGCACTACCAATGGAGTTCACTATAATCACTAAAGATTACAATTACTTAAGAGCACAAGAAAGAGACTTTCAAATGTTCAAGCACACAAGATTCAACATTGGTAACCTTAATACCCCTTTCTTTTTCAACTTCAATTACTACTATTATTTCATGAATTGTCCACTAAAATAAAATTGTAAGGAAAATGCGAACAATTGCCCCCGGGACACTCTTTAATACCTTAAATAGTAAGTTTTTATAGAATTTTTTATGAAAATTTGTAATATCAACGAATTGAAAATTGTAATGTTTAACTTTTTAAATAAAATATTTCTTCAAATGGAATGCTTAAAGAGTGCCCTAGTGCACTCGTTAGCAAGACCCAAATTGTAAAAGAGAAAAATCGTAAATATAAGTGCAAATCAAGTCAGAAATTCAAGTCATTTGTCACCAACTATTGGAATCAATAACATTTGAATCTAGAAAAAACAAATAAGGGTTAACTACATTTATGTAATTGTTTTTATAATTGTGATCTCCTTCTATTTATAGGTTAAATTTTTATTGTGTTCTCATTTCTCAAATGAAAATGTTTAATCAATTTTTAGAATAATACAAGTAAGGATAATGTTATCGGAAATGTTTAAACAATTTAAATAATTTAGCTAATAATTTTACCATAAACATTTAAAATTACCAAAAACTCTATATACATTTCATTTACATTAGGGTTAACTACATTTCTAGTCCTATAAATATATCAATTTTTGTCTTAGTCTCTTAAAAAAATTTCTTTCACTTTTAGTCCCTCTTCTAAGAGAACTAATATGTAGAATTCATATTTTTGAATAAAATTTTACATAAAAATTTATAAAATTATAATAATCACTATAAAAAATTCACATACGTACGTTTCGGCAACCAAACAAATACTAAGTAAAAAGGATAACCTGACAAAATCGTGCCTCTTGCTAAGTAAACGAATTCCATATATCCAGTATAATTAGTGTTGGGGTCGACTTCCTCCCAATCACCATGAGCAGAAATATATAGAAAAACTTCTCCTCCTTCTGCATTATCATCTACCTCCTTGCACCATCATGGATTTTGTGCGTTACATTTTCAGCACTTGCGTACAGATAAGTGTCGACCAAGGCTAATCTATCTTCCATTACCGTTAGACCGTCATTTCAGATGTGGAAAAAAAAATCTATTGCAGCGGATAATCGAGCCAAATCTTGTTGGTCTCCTTGAATGATAAAGGGCGCAATATTGCACATAATCACCATGATCGCTCTCTTCAACGGCGGCATGGCGTTCGATCCGTAATGTAAATAGGAAACAAATCAAGCACTACAACTAGAAGAAAGAAAAACAAGAGTCGCTGGTAGGCGCCCCGTCGGAAGTTTTCGTTGGATTTGTTTTTTAGATGAAAATCCGAGGGTGCGGCGTATTCGGGTTTGTAAGAAGGGTTGGGTAGGGTATTTTGTGTGCGTTTTGTACAAACTCTACAAAGAAAGGTACTTCCCAATTTTTATAAATTTTTTTATGACAATTTGTAATATTAACGCATTGGAAATTGTAATGTTTAATTTTTTAAGTAAAAAATTTCATTAAATGGAATGCTTAAAGAGTGCCCTGAGACACTTGTTAGCAAGATCCAAATTGTAAACGAGAAAATTCGTAAATATAAGTGCAATCAAATTAGAAATTCAAGTCATTTGTCACCAACTATTGGAATCAATAACGGTTGAATCTAGAAAGAGCAAATAAGAAATGTGATTGTTTTTACAATGGCGATCTCCGCCAGTTTATAGGTTCATTTTTTAATGTGTGCTCATTTCTCAAATGAAAATGTTTAAACAATTTTTAGAATAATACTGTTGTACCCCAATTCTGGATCATAAAATTCAATTTACATTTCATGCATAAAAATATACAAAAATATACACCCTTTGCCATGCATATTTTAAATTTCTTTTTCATGCATTTTTCTTGTTATTTTTCTCATATTATTATCATTATTTCTTCATATTTGCATTTTTCCAAAAAAAATATATATATGTTATTTCTTCTACATAAAAATAATATCATTTTCATGCATATTTTATTTTTACTTTTGATTTTACGCTTAATTTTGGTTTTACGACCATTTTATTTCTCTTAGTTTATTTTCATTTAAAATTTCTTTTAATTAGTGTAAAAGGTTAAAAATGTCCAAAAATAGTTTTTATTATTTTAGTCTAATTTTATATTTTATTATCACATATTTCAAAAATATTACACTTTATTTCAATTTATTTAATCTTCACATTTCTATCTCAAAGTTTATCAAAAATGGAAAACATATCCTTTTATCTCTTTTTTCATCACATTTTTCCTTTTAAAAAATAAAACAAAAAAATAGCATTTGCCATCTCACAAGAGAATATTCAACGTAGACCAATAAGCTCTTGCCACCTCATCCCACTCTAATCATAAATCATTTTCATTTTCAAAAATATATCAAAATTCCACCATTTTATTTGATTACCATTTTAACCTTAACCCTAAAATTGGTCCTATAAATGGGACCAATCATTAGTGACCTAAGGAGGCTTCTATTCCATTCCATTCACTGAAAAAAACTCAGAAACAATTAAGAGCCTCTATACGCTCAAATCAAACCAATCAACAAATAGAAAAAATAAAAAAGAAAAAGAACAATTATGTTCTTCATTTTCTGGAAAAGAACAACAACATCCACGTTCATTTCTCAAATTCTCTCTCTGCTTCCGTTCCAAAATAAAACCAATTTCAACATCAATCCGTTCAAACCCATTAATCCTTTCAGTTCACAAATTCATCATCGTTTCACTCAAAACCAGAAAATACAAAAACAAACATCAAACATTCAGATCCCTCCGTTCTCAAAATCAAACCAAAAAATCACGAACTATTCTCTTCGTCGCCGTTTCGCTCAACCCTCACTCAAATCACTTCGATTCGCTCATCATCCAAGAGTGATTGCAAAACACCATCTCAGCAACCAATCGAAACCTATTTTCACGTCGAACGAAGGTAGTTACCGTCTCAGACGATTTCAAACTCTTTTTTTAAACAATTCGAGTTGTGTGGTACTCGAAATCGTACATACAATCTGTTATATGGTTCACTGTACAACAATTCAATCTTGACTGCGTTTTGTTCATTTGATTTAGATTTCGTTTTTTTTACTCTTTTGGTCCCGTCGGATTTAGCCTCAATTCGAGTCTTCTGGACCTTGTTTTTAGAATCCATTCACGAATTCGAAATCAGCAGGATGAGACGATGAAAATCGAGTGCTCATTTGTAAATTTTGGTTTAGATTTGATGGTTTTGCGATTTGGTCCAAAAACTCCATGAATATCGTTCTGGTTTTACGTTCTGTGTTTTTTGTTTCACTTCTTTTTTTCCAGATTGAATCACATCACATGATCTGATGAAGCAATCAGAAACGTCGGTGTTCCTGTGAGCCAGAATCATCTGATTTGGGACAGATCTGATCAGACGGTGATGATTGGTTCAGGGAAGACTGGATCTATGCACACACACACACACACACACAATGACAGACCGGTTCGGTCTGGTCCAACCAAGGGGCCTGAACCGAACCGGACTGGTTCAGACAGCAAAAATGGCTCAAACAGATTGGGCCAAACAAACTCTTTCATATTCACACCCTCCTATTTCCAAGTTTTATTTATTTACACAATATTTCTGCTACTTGCACCTCTACTATTCTTCTTCTTTCTTTCTACGTTTTCTTCCTTTGTTTTTTATTTAGTTCAGTTTTTTTTTCAATTGGGTTAATTACCTTTTACCCCCCTTTAATATATGCTAAATGTGTTTTACCCCCCTGTAAAATAAAATTGATGCATTACCCCCTTGTAATATTAGATTCTATGTTTTACCCCCTTGGTTTTAGTCAACGAAAGTTGACTTTTTAGAATATGTGACGTGGCACGCCATGTGTTATGCCACGTGGCATTTAATTTAATTTTATTTATTTATTATTTTTTTTCCAAATCAGAATTAATATTTTTTTTTATTAATTGTTTTTAGTTTGTTTTTAATTAATAAAATTATAATTAGAAAATAAAGAAGAAAAACAGAATAAAAGAAGAAACAAGAAACAGAACACGATAGGTTTCTGTTTTCTTCCTTCCATCCTTCATCTTGTTCTACATCCTTCCATCCCTTATTGTTCCATTGATTCCTTCATTCCATCCCTTGTCAGTGTGCAAAATTGCTGTAAATCAGTTTGCAATCAGTGGCAGCAGATTCAATTTGTGTAAAATCACTTGCAATCAAAACACTTAGAATCAGTGGTGGCAGCAGATTCAACTTGTGTAAAATCAGTGGCATATGAAATTGGGATTTCTAAAACATCATCTAAAACAAGTGATTTCTAAAACAACAAAAATCAAAAGAACGCGTGATTTCTAAAACAACAAAATTCAAAAGAATTACAAAAATCATCTAAAACAATAACAAGAATAAGTGAAAACCCAGAACTTGTTCTTGCTGAGAGAAAATAAGAAACAAATTCGCAGAAAAAAACCCAAAAAATAGAAACATAAATCGAAAACCCATAAAACAAAATAAAAACAAATCGATTTTTGGGTTTGTGTTTGTAGAAAACGCAGAAAGGGTCTGTGTTATTGTTGTTTGAAGAATTCAGATCTAAGAATGAACAACAACAAGATCAGCAACACGAAATCGAAGATGAACTTGATATGATAAAACGAAATCGAAAACAAGATCAGCAACAAGATGATGTTGTTCTTCTGATTTTTTATGAAGGTTATAAAGGTTTTGATGGTGATGATGATGATGATGGTGGTGTTGTTGTTTTATGCGTTTCATCTTCTTCTTCCTTTTTTTTTCTGATTTTTTCAAAAAAAAATTCAATTTTTGATTTATTAAAAAAAAACAATTTGGTTGATTTGGCAGATTTTTTTAAAAAAAATAAAAAATAAAAATTAAAAGCCACGTGTCATGCCACGTCACAGTTTATGCCCAGTCAGCTTTGGTTGACTACGTCAAGGGGGGTAAAACACAAAATCTAATATTACAGGGGGGTAATGCATCAATTTTATTTTACAAAGGGTAAAACAACTTTAGCATATATTACAGAGGGTAAAATGTAATTAACCCTAATTTTAATTATACTCCTTCTTTTATTTATTATTATTGCCACTTATTTTAGTCATGTAAAGATTGGTTTAGTTTATGTGTTACTTTCTTTAATTAGTGCATCTAGTTTCCTTGCATTTTATTTTTAGTCATTTCATGTTGTTATTGCATATTGCTTGTGTTATTTGAAATTGTGACTTTGGGACTAAACATAAATCTAAGCAAGAAGGAGACGGACCAAGGATTAAGCCATAGGAAAAATAGTCTAGTGTAGTTCTACTTTAGTTTTTACTTTGTTATTTTTTGTGTTTTTGCATATCATTCAAATGTTGCATCATTCATGTTTATTTTATTGCAAAGATCTTAGATTGTATTTAGGCAAAGATGTAACCCCAAAGTGGATATAGAAAATTGCATCGCATGCATTTTATTTTTATCGCTTTCCGCATAATGCTAAAAAACAAACAAACGTGAATTTTCATTTCCAAAGAGGTACGACTAGTAATTTCTTTAGAAAAAAAAGAAAACAACATAAAAACATCTTCTCCCTTCTAAATACAAAATTGTTTAGTTCAAACAGCAATTAGTCGCACGTTTAGACTTAGGTTTATTTTCAAACACTTTAAATTTATGTCATAACTTTCTCTTCTCATCCAAACTCTCCACTTGCACACACAAATTCTCTCTATACTATTTCTCCCTCAATATTCTTACTACTCCTCCCTTATTTTCTTTAAGCACATAAAACCAAATAAGAAAGCAATAAATTAGAGGTTACTATAAGATACTATAGGCGTTTAGGGTGCTAATACCTTCCCTAGGCGTAACTAACCCCCGAACTTAGAATCTCTTTTAAAAGGTTTTTTTCGATACTTTCCATCTTTGGAAATGAAAGATCAACTGTAGTGGTGGAAATCCCAAAATCCCCGCAACTAAGGATAATGTTATTAGAAATGTTTAAATAATTTAACATAAACATTTAAAATTACCAAAAACTCCATATACATTTCATTTACATTAGGGTTAACTATGTTTTTAATCCTATATATATATAAATATATATATATATCAATTTTTCGTCTTAGTCTCTTAAAAATTTTATATTTTCACTTTTAGCTCCTCTTCTAACTAATATGTAGAATTCATATTTTTGAATAAAATTTTATTTAAATGTTTATAAAATTATGATAATATCTATAAAAATTTCACATACGTACGTTTTGGCAACCAACAAATACTAAGTAAAAATGATAACCTGACAAAATTGTCCCTCTTGCTAAGTAACGAATTCCATATATCCAGTATGATTAGTGTCAGGGTCGACTTCCTCCCGATCACCATGAGCAAAAATATATTAAAAAAAAAACTTCTCCTCTTTCTGCATTATCATCTACCTCCTGAAGAGTATCATGGATATTTTGCGTTACATTTTTTGCACTTACGTACAGATCACTGTTGACGAAGGCTAATCTATTTTCCATTACCGTTGGATCGTCATTCCGGATGTGAGAAAAAATATCTAGTGCAGCGGATAATCGAGCCAAATCCTATTGGCCTCCTTGAACGATAAAGGGTGCAACATCGTGCATAATCACTGTGATTGCTCTCTTCAACGGCTGCATGTCGAATTCGATCCGTAACGTAAATAGTAAACAAACCTTTCACTACAACTAGAAGAAAGAAAAACAAGAGTCACTAGTAGGCGTCGCGTCGGATGCTTTCGTTGGATTTGTTTTTGAGAAGAAAAATCAAGGGTGCGGCGTAATCAAGTTTGTATGAAGGGTAGTGTAGGGTTTTCTGTGTCCGTTTTGTACAAACTCTACAAAGCTAGGTACTTGCCAAATTTTTATAGAATTTTTTATGAAAATTTGTAATATCAACGCATTAAAAATTGTAATGTTTAACTTTTTGAATAAAAAATTTCTTTAAATGGAATGCTTAAGCACTCTTTAGGAAGACCCAAATTGTCAACGAGAAAAATCGTAAATATTGGTGCAATCAAGTCAGAAATTCAAGCCATTTGTCACCAATTATTGAAATCAATAACAGTTGAATCTTGAAAGAGCAAATAAGAAATGTGATTGCTTTTACAATTGTGACCTCCGTTTATTTATAGGTTCAATTTTTATTGTGTTGTCATTTCTCAAATGAAAATGTTTACACAATTTTAGAATAATACAACTAAGGATAATGTTATTGAAAATGTTTAAACAATTTAAATAATTTAGTTAATCATTTTAAATAATTTTACCATAAACATTTAGAATATTCCATCGTATACTCTGAATTATCCACTACAATATTTCATCAGAAAAATTGTATGAGGAATTGATAGAGTCTCATAGTTATTTGAAACCAACAAATGAACCTGAGGGTGAATCGATTGTTCAACAATTATATCCTCAGTACAAACCTTCTTCTAATCTTGCAATCATTGAAAGACATATCAATACTAAAACAGTTCATGAAACCCAATATGAACAAACAAAAACTCAACCACAAAACCAAACTGAACCAGAATTAGTTGGAACCTCTGTTGATATTTAATTTGAAAGTCAAACTCAATAGTTCAGATCAACCGTGACTCTTAAAACAACCAAGTCTTTGCCAAACCAAATATTGACCAAAAAAATGATCAAAACATTACCCAATAGGAAATTCAAAATGAAACCTCTGTTGAAAATATTCAACAAGTTCAAGATTATAATGTATATGAAATTCCTCAACCTCAACCTCTGACCTTAGATGAACTTAAAATCTCAATTGAGATTCTTGATCAAGTCATCTGTCATAAACAAATGGAATTAATAACAATTGAATCTAGAAAGTGCAAATACAAAATGTGATTATTTTTACAATTGTGATCACCTTCTATTTATACATTTACCTTTTAATGTTGTTATACCCCCAATTTTTTACCTAAGATTTTTTTTTTCATGCTTTTTTCCATGAATATTTTATTATTATTTCAGGTTTTTGTTTCTTCATGAACAAGTTATCTCCACAATACTGGTTTTTTGTTTCTTCACATGAAAGAAATGTCAATTTTGTGTTCTTTTTCGTATGCATATTTCTGCCATTTTCATCATTTGCATAAATTTTTATATTTAACCATTTTACCCTTTTTTTAATTTTATATTGAAAAAAGTGTTTCTTAAGTTGCAAGAAACACAAAAAATAGTTTCAAAAATACTTTTTCAAATTCATGTTTATTTTCATATATTAAAAAAATTCAAAATTATTTTATTTTCATTTTCATTTATTTATATTTGTTACATTAATATATTTTTAAAAATTAAAAAAATATTGAAAATGAGTAGACTTACTTTATAAATCATATTTTATTATTTTTATTATTCCCACTCTATGGAATACCCTCTTGTACGATTACTACTTCACCATCATTCAACTAAAAAACACTCATTGTTCTTTTAAAAGCGAAATTTGCAAACCCTCATTTTACAAATTTCACAAAAAACTCAAATCTCACAAAACTCAACCAAAACATCAATCATTTCCATCCAAAAGCTTCCTAATCATCTCAGAAGCTTAAAACCACAACAAAACGCAAGCTAAAACGCCTAAAAACATCCTAATCGATTCACGGAATATTCTCGTTGATTTTCACCTTATGGACCTACATGAACCTTTTCCCTTGATCGTTTTAGAAGGTTTTTCACTTATAACTTGTTTTCAATTTTTTTGTGTCTGTCGGATTCGCGTTCGTTTTTTAATCCAACGTCATTATGAAAACTCTTGCGCTCACTTTTTTTCTCGTGTCCATTTTAGTTTATCGTGCTTAGTTTATATTACCGCATTTAGTTTGTTTTTAGTGTGCTCTCGTTTAAAATAAACTAACAAAAAACATTTGATTATTCAAAACTTCATCAAAAATATATTTTTACTAATTAAACTTCAATCAATTGGATTTCAAAGTAAGTAATTTCCGTAGTTTTTTCTATTAAACTTCAAGCAATTTTAATCACATTTTAAAATAAAAATCGCAAGTTAAACCAATCAACTTCACACTTTATTTTTTTAAGTCATTTCGGCCTCTTATCTTTTCCAAAACCTTATTTTAAAAACTTTAAAATCAATCAAACAAATCACTCGGCTTTTTACTCTGAACTACGGGACTTTGATCCTTTATTGGTTCGTAGTTAAAAGACTTTGTCTTTTCAAATCAACTAAATAACAAATAATTTTTTTTTTATTTTCACTCATCACCTTAGTCCTTTTTATACTTAGGAAGTATTTATAAATAAGTAAACAATTTAGCGCAAAAATAAAAAAAAACAAGAGGTTTTTATAGACTACTATAGATGTTTGAGGTGCTAACACCTTCCCTTATTATAACCAACCCCCAAACCTTTAATCTCTAAAAAATATGGGTTTTTTTTCGAACTTTACCCATTTTCCTTTGAAAAAATGGAAGCTCAGTCGTGAACCTAAAAATTGCGAGTCAATGCTAACCAATAGCTTGATATCCAAAAATTAACACGACAAAAATGGAAACTTCACTGGGATTCCCTAAAAGGGTTGATCCTAACTCATGTTTTAATCTTTGTGCTTTGTCATTACTTATTTTTGTAAATGCGTAAATATATGTTTGTTTTTTAACTTGATTGGTGAGATAAGTTCTATACCCGAGCTTGAGAGAACCATAAGATAAGATGGTGGTATAATCAAAATGTCTTGCCAAGAGTAAGTTTTGGTTGTGGCCTATGTGATAACCCCACTGAATGGAGGAATTTTGGAAGTATACAATGTCGATATTAGTAATCGTGTTTGGCATGTTTATTTACAAGAGACCTACGAAATTGAGGATATTTAGTTTCACTTAAACCATCTTGTCCTTTTAGGACGTAATGCGGTGACTAATTAAGAGTAAGTCTTAATTTGTTCGACACGCGATACTACACTCAAACGAGACTTTCCTTAGGATGTTGTTAGACAGGGAGTTAGTTCTGTAACCCAATGATTTTTTGATTGGGGTCTTTGGGATCTTTGTAGAACCTGAAATTCATGTACATATGAAACTATACTCTCTACCAAATGACATGTTTACCCTTGATTCCAACATATGAAACTATAATCATGCATACATGCATCCATTCATAAATTTTTTTCCATTCAATATCGATCGACTTAAACAAAATTTTCTCAAATATTGTAGACATGGACATTGTAAGAAGGAGCATTAAAAAGTATAAATTCAAGAAACTAGACTTGTCAAGATTAAGAGGGTTAAGATCTCTAGTTTCTAGACCAAGAGATTTTAAAGATCAGCATGGGAGGTTGCTTAACATTCTCAAGGAAGTCATTAAAAATGGAAGCACTTGGAGTGAAGGAAGATTGTTCGTGTGGACTAGCTAGAGATGTTATTGTTCATCCTTCAACGTTCGTAATCGTCTTGTTCGTGATTCAAATGGTTCTACTCTTCAAGAGGTAAAACTCTAAACACATGATCATGCCCTTTCGTAAGGATCATTAAAGGAAAATTTTTGATTTCCGCTGCTTTTACTATTACAATTTTCCTTCATTTACAATGCATGCTGAGGAATAGTTGTGACCTAGATGAAATTTGTTAATCCTGCATAACAGGATAAATGTCTAAGGGCCCAATATTGAGTTGGACAAGGATGACAAGGTCTATGCCTTGTGTTCTATATAGACATCAGGGCAAAGGATAATTGTAAACAAAAGATATTATCACATAATGTTTTGTTTAGATCACATATATATTTCGTGACTTGGGTAGCAGTGATGTGTTGCTAGATACCACTCACTGTTTATAATATTAAATAGGTGACTTAATGTTATTGTCAATGTTACGGCAACCTACATGGTCACACACATAAGGATAATCTACTGTGATATTTGGAACACCGTAAGGTACGGTGTACTTGAGAGAAATATAATGTCATAAGATATGAAATTCTGGCAACCAGACAGACAAATGCTGTGCACAACGTTAAAGCACTTGTCCGAGCACTTGTCACACAATAATAATAAAACACAATGTTGCAAGTAAAATAAATGTGACTGAAAGATAAATAACACAGTAAGTTTGTTAACCCAGTTCGGCGCAAAATGCCCTAGTCTGGAGGATACCAATCCAGGAATGAACTCCACTATAATAGTTCTAGTGAAAAGCACAACGTAGACTCACTACTTGTCTTTGCACCACGACCCTACCAATGGCTGCTCTACCTAGGAACTCCTAAGTATGAGACCCCGTCTCAATTCCTACTAACAGTACAGACAGCACTGTTAACCATACACTTGTTCGTTTGTTTGAATAAGAGACACACTCTAAGAACACAACTAACTCCGTACTTAAAAGCTTAGGAGCAGTACACCATTACAACTCAAAACACAGAGTACTTGAGTTGAATCAAAGTGATACAATCAAGTCTCACAACTAACAAGAAAACCTAAAACCTTAAGACACACGCTTTAGTACACACACGGTTTTCCACACACAAAACTAGGGTTTGTGTTTACATATATATAATACTGAGCAGTCATTGATTTGGGCTTCAGCACACAGCTTGGACGTTGTCAGGTCCAGCAAATAATTCTTCATGAGCAAGAATATTGTTTCCAAAAATATATCAATATTAATTATGGAAATATACCAAGGCAAGACAGCCTTCTACAACTCATTAAACCTGCGCGTCTTGATCAGCACGCTAGGTTAAACATAAAACTTCAAATAATCTTCAGAAGATCTTGCGCAGAAATATAACACGAGCTGGCGCGTAAAAATCAGACAACACAATGCTGTTCCACTTGCTACAGCATTTGTCTCAGCATTGACTAATAGTTGTTTTTGCAAAATGTAGCCAACATTTAAAAACCCAAAAATCTCCCCCTTTGGCAAAATTTTGGCTAAAACAATATATAGCCAGCTCTTGGAGAGATACACAGAATTTCTTCAATTCACATCAGCACACATCTTCTCAAATCAACTAAACATAATCTTGGCATATAATGAAACTACTTCCAAGGGAACTCTTTGACTAAAGATAACTTGTAAATAGTATCAGAGGCACATAATCATAATACGCCTAACCTCACAGGAATAGCTAGATAAATAGAACATATAGTGGGTTCATATAAAGAGATGAAAACATACTCTTGAAGGATAATTCCACAACATATGAAAGATCATCAGATATACGCGCTCCCCCTCAACATATGCACATCACAACTACATATCATAATGCTCCCCCTCAAAATATACATGCATATGATAATAGAACTTACTTCAATAAGACACATGTAGGAGCATCTGTCAGAGCAATCTTCAATCAGATAAAATATACTATATTCTACTCCCCCTTTTTAGCCATAAATTCTGACAAACAGCAATATTGCAAAAGAGAAATCCAGAGTAGCACATCAGGTCACAGAGTCACAGAGGCACAGAGAGGCCACAAATAAAGTTATTACAGACCATAGAGCACACTCAGGTGCATGAATAAAAGAAAAAAATTACACAATCATTAATCAGATGCAGTCTCATCAGAGGCAGCAGACACTTCCTCAGTGTCACCAGCAACAGAAGCATTTCCATCTCCTCCTTCTTCTTCCCTGTCATGGCCTTGAGCAGGAGCCTCACCCTCAGCTGCAACTTCAGCTTTCAAGGCAGCTATAACCCTGTCAACCTTTAGCTTCTTAGCACCTAGATCCATACTAACATAGTAAGCTCAGCAATCATATGCTGCTTACTCATAACACCAAATGACTGGACAGAAGTGCCAGCCAAATCATCAGCTCGTGGCTGGGATATCAACCTGCAATCCAAACCAAGAGGGCTAGGCCTTCTAACAGGCTCATCTGTGCTAACCAAAATATCAGGGTGTTGTTGCAAAATAACACCACACACCAGAGTAGGAAATGGAATAGGGAACTTAACAGCAAAAGACTTAGCTTGCTCCAAAAATTGATGATAAATGTAATAACCAAAATCAAAAGGAGACTTAGTACCAACTGCATATATAAGCTTACCAAGAATAGTGGCCACATAATTTGAATGAGTAGTAGGGGACCAGTTATTAGCAACAATTTTATTCAGAGCAGCATACAGTGGAGTCAATTTTGCAGAGGACAAAAGCCCAGGCCAGTGTCTAAGCTTGTTAGCTGTGATGGTCTTGTAGATGGTGTCATCTGTAACTTCCTGCTCAGGGGTGTCTTCAAGAGATCTTCCAAGATAAGCATTGATCACTTGAGGGGAAAAATTAACACATCTACCACGTACATAGACCTTCCTGTACTCAGCATACCTAGGATCATCACACTCTTCAAGTATGTTGACAACAAACTCCCTCACCAACTTGTCATAGCAATGACCCAAATCCTTCACTGTCTTCATCAGCCCAGCAAATTCCAACACATCAACCAGCTCTTGGCACTTGAATACATCAGCCTTCACATTCCTTTCAAGTCCAAGTCTCCTGTGATAGACAAATTTCCAGCGAGAAGCTCCACTTTCCAGATGAAAAGAGACATTATCCAGAGGAGCTGAAGGGATATCTAAAGGGACTTTCATACCCTTGACAATTTTTCTAGATGCTCCACCAGATGGGGCAGCATCTGTCACAGCAATGTCAGAATCAGAATCACTTGAGGGGTGACCCTTTCTTTTGAGACTTTTCTTCTTCTAATTAGGCTTGGGAGTCACTTTACTCCAAGACTTTGGGGTACCAGCCATAGGCTTCTTCCCAGCAGCAACTGTTTTCTTCCTAGTGCCTTTAGCACTCTCACCAGCATCAGAAACATCCTTAACAACCTTGCTCCTTGTTCTGCGAGCAACACCAATAACAGGAGTCTTTTCTTGAGGTCTATCTTCAGACTCCACTTCATCAACATTGACCACATCATTTTGGTCAATATTCACATCAACAGCCTGACCATCATCTTCAAGAGTGTCAGCATTCTGATCTTGAGGCTTGGGAGAGTCATTCTCTTCAGCCACCACAGTGTTAGGAGTGTTTGGAACATCCAAAGACTCCACATTGGCTTGTGACAAAGATGCTTGTGCATCTGGCAGAGCATCTGGCATATCAGCAGAAGGTTTAACAATTTCCTCTGTCACAACAACCTTCTCGGCAACATTCACATCATCAATAGTCGTCTTGTTACTAACATCAGCATGGTCAACATCATGCACATTTAACTCAGCAGCATCTAATTTGTCATCTACCTTAGGATTAGCAGAACCTAGGGTTTCAATAAACGGTTCATCTCCCTCAGAGGGTTTTTCATTAGATCTAGTGACAGAAGTGTCAACATCTGGTTCTACAACAGTCGATTTGAAAGGATTTTCCTTACAATACAAGTCATGTATGCTAAGACCTACACGTTGAACAGAAGAAGATTTCTTACTTTTTGGTTTTGAGGTCTTCTTCGCAGTAGATGAAGTAGATCCTTTTCTAGTTTTCTTCTTTCTTGACACAAGCGTTTTAGGACGCTGTTTGATTGCTGGTGAATCGATCATTGTTGCGAGCGGTTGAACATCCATAACTGTTGGTGAAGTGGTTTCAGAAACAATGGGGGAAGTTTGATCGTTTGCGATTGGAGAGTGAGTGGAAGCAGACATGATCGTAGTGAGAATTTGGAAATTTGAGAATTTTTGAATAGCAATGGGAGCGGCAAGAGAGCGGTTGAGAGTTTCAGAAGAGTGTTGTAAGGAATAATGATGATTGCGTGTGATTGTGTTGTATAAGGGAAGTTTTGATTCACTTCCTTGATAGACGTGCAAGTAGCGGTTGGGGAGAGAGAAAGTAACTGATGCACGCCTTACACACATTAACTGCTACAATTCCTCAATTAGGCAAATGCCTAACCGCCTTCTAAGTTTTTCAAATTGGACAATATCAAGTGCTTTTGTAAATATATCTGCTAATTGCTCTTCAGTTGAAACATGCTCAATAGAAATAATTTTTTCTTCAACCAAATCTCTGATGAAATGATGTCTGATATCAATGTGCTTGGTCCTGCTATGTTGTACAGGATTCTTAGAAATATTTATTGCACTCAGATTGTCACAATATAATGTCATAGCATCTGTCTTGACATTGTACTCACTCAGCATCTGTCTCATCCATACCAATTGTGTGCAGCTGCTACCAGCAGCTATGTACTCAGCCTCAGCAGTTGATAAGGAAACACAATTTTGTTTCTTACTGAACCAAGATATAAGATTGTTACCTAGAAAGAAACATCTACCAGAAGTACTTTTTCTATCATCTGCACTTCCAGCCCAATCTGCATCACAATATCCTACCAACATAGTACTCTCTCCATGAGAATATAACAAGCCATAGTCACTGGTACTGTTCACATATTTCAGAATTATCTTCACTTGAGTCAGATGGCTAATTTTTGGCTCAGCTTGGTACCTAGCACATACTCCAACAACAAATGTGATATCAGGTCTACTAGCAGTCAGATAGAGTAGACTTCCTATCATACTTCTGTATAAGCTTTGATCTACATCTTCTCCCTTATCATCTTTAGATAATTTGACATGTGTGGGAGCAGGAGTTCTTTTGGTGGCAGCATTATCCATTCCAAATTTCTTGACCATATTCTTTGCATACTTGCTTTGAGATATGAATATAGTATCTTCCATTTGCTTTACTTGAAGACCTAGAAAGAAATTCAGTTCACCAACAAGACTCATTTCAAACTCAGATTGCATCTGCTGAACAAAATGATGTACCATCTGGTCAGACATTCCTCCAAAGACTATATCATCAACATATATTTGTGCAATCATCAGCTTTCCTCTCTCATCTTTCACAAACAGTGTTTTGTCATTACCTCCCTTCCTGTAACCATTATTCACCAAGAATTCAGTTAGCCTCTCATACCAAGCTCTGTGAGCTTGTTTCAAACCATATAGTGCTTTTTTCAACTTGTATACATGATTTGGAAAGGCTGGATCAACAAACCCCTTGGGCTGTTCCACATAGACCACTTCATTCAAGTAACCATTCAGAAACGCACTCTTGACATCCATTTGATATAGCTTGAATTTGAGAACACATGCAATTCCAAGTAACAGCCTAATAGCTTCTAGTCTAGCTACCGGTGCAAAGGTCTCACCAAAGTCTACTCCTTCAATCTGAGCATAACCTTGAGCAACCAATCTAGCCTTGTTTCTAGTGATGGTACCATTCTCATCAGATTTATTCTTGTAGACCCATTTTGTGCCTATGATATTAGCATTTTCTGGTCTAGGAACTAGATCCCACACATCACTTCTCTTGAACTGAGTTAATTCTTCTTGCATGGCATTGATCCAGAACTCATCAGTCAAGGCCTCTTTAACATTCTTGGGTTCAAAGTTTGAAATAAAACAGGAATTTGATACCTCGTGGTTTCTTCTTCTTGTTGTAATCCCTTGATTTGGATTACCAATAACTTGATCTATTGGATGATTCTTCTGAACTCCGATGGATGGACCTTTGTTATTAGCTGTATCTTCAGAACTTATTACCTCACTGTTTTCCTCATTGACACCTTCATCTTCTGTCTCTTCTTGTAAGTCAGATGATGTGCCAAATGTACTATCTTCTGGTGCAGCATTCTTGCCCTTATCATCAATCACAACATTTATGGATTCCATCATGGCATTAGTTCTGGAGTTGAATACCCTATAGGCTCTGCTATTAGTTGAATATCCCAGAAATATGCCTTCATCACTTTTAGGATCCATCTTCCTTCTTGGTTCTCTGTTAGCTAAAATATAACATTTACTTCCAAACACATGAAAGTATTTCACAGTGGGCTTCCTTTCCTTCCATAGTTCATATAGAGTTGTAGATGTCCCTTTTCTCAAGGTTACTCTATTATGTATATAGCAGGCAGTGTTCATAGCCTCAGCCCAGAAGTGAAATGGTAACTTCTTAGCATGTAACATTACTCTGGCAGACTCTTGTAATGTTCTATTCTTTCTCTCTACTATTCCATTTTGTCGAGGAGTAATAGGAGCAGAGAATTCATGGAATATTCCTTCAGTCGTGCAAAACTCAGAGAATTTACTGTTTTCAAACTCCTTCCCATGATCACTTCTGATTCTAGTGATACCACATTCCTTTTCTCTTTGAAGCTTTAAACAAAGATCCTTGAATTTTTCAAAAGTGTCAGATTTCTCCCTGATGAAATCAATCCAAGTATATCTAGAAAAATCGTCTACCATGACAAAAGCATACTTCTTTCCACCTAAGCTCTCAACTTGCATAGGTCCCATTAGATCCATGTGCACCAATTCAAGCACTCTGGATGTGATCAGATGCTGCAGCTTCTGGTGTGGCCTTTTTGTCTGTTTGCCTATCTGACATTCTCCACATATACTTCCTTCTTGAATCTGAAGCCTAGGTATGCCTCTGATGGCTCCTTCAGCAATAGCTTTCTTCATACTTTTGAGATTTAAGTGTCCAAGCTTTTGGTGCCACAAGTTCACATCATCTTCTTTGGTTACTAAGCAAGTAGACAGCTCAGCTTTGTCTTGAGATACCCATAGATAACAATTATCCTTTGATCTTTCTCCCTTCATCAGTAGATCACCTTTACTATCTGTAACTAAGCATTCACTCTTTGTGAAGTTGACTTTTAGACCTTTGTCGCACAACTGACTAATGCTTATTAGATTAGCTTTCAGCCCCTTCACATGAAGAACTTTGTCAAGTTTAGGTAGTCGTTCATTGATTAGTGATCCTATGCCTTTGATTTCCCCTTTGGCTCCATCACCAAACGTTACAAAGCTTGTAGCATATGGCAAAACATCTGTCAAGTAATCTCTATTTCCTGTCATATGTCTTGAACATCCACTATCAAAGTACCAATCGCTTCCAGATGATGCTCTTAGAGAGGTATGAGCAATTTGAGCAATCTCCACACCCTCAGATTCTGTTGAATTAGGATCATCATCATTGCTCTTCTACTTCCACTCTTGCTTGACATTTTTCAGAATAGGTTCCATATTCTTCAAAATCGGTTCAGCATTCTTCAGAATAGGTTCAGCTTTTGGTATATGAACTCTAACAGGGTACCCATACAATTTAAAGCAGTAAGGTCTGATGTGTCCCTTTCTTCCACAATGATAACAGACCCAACCAGAATATCTTCTCTTAGATTTAGTGTAATTTCTGACTGTTTGTTGTCTCACCTGATGTTGGGGCATCTGTCTTGACATAGTTGGATTATAGGTAGTAACAGACGGGACAATCTTCTTTATAGGCATTGTTTTCTGATTCATTAGTGACTTGTAATTGAACCCAATTCCTCTTGTATCATTAGGCTTTTGTCCTGTCTCTAGAATTTCTTCTAGCATATCAGTACCTGTGTTCAGTATCCTCAATTGCTTGTTCATGTTGTCAATCTTGGATTTATATAGTGTAACATCACCCTCTAGTCTTGAATTTTCTTCCTGAAGTTTGATTTTCTCTGCCTGTAGTATAGCAATAGTCTTCTTTTGCTTGATCACAGTGTTACCAACCTCTAGACTTTTGAGCCATAATTCCTTATAGCATTCAACTAATTCATCATAAGGCATATCACCATCGTGTGACTCAGCATCAGAAGCACATATCCCAGTTAAAGCAATCATATGGTTAGCTGATTCAGACTCTTCCTCAGATTCATCTTGATCAGACCAAGAGACAGTCATTCCTTTCTTTTGCCTCTTAAGGTACGTAGCACATTCAGTCCTGATATGCCCATATCCTTCACATTCATGACATTGAACTCCTTTGCCTAGGCTTGTCTTGTCATCTGTCTTTGATTTCCTCAGATTGTTGTTGTTCCTATTACTGCTGTGACTGTTGTCTGGAGCATGTGTCTTGGCATATCTATCAAACCGTTTAAGGCTTTATTGAATTTCCTCCCTAGCATCACAATGGTTTCAGATAAACTGTCATCAGTTTCCATATCACTCTCCTCAGATTTGGAGGTAAACGCAATACTCTTTGTCTTCTTTTCAGATCTCTCATTCGCAATTACTTCAAACGTTTGCAAAGACCCTACTAGTTCACCCATTTTCAATTCTGAAATGTTCTTGGCTTCCTCTATGGAAGTAACCTTCATGTCAAACTTCTTAGGTAAAGACCTAAGCATTTTCTTCACCAGGTTTTCTTCAGAGATCTTTTCTCCCAAGGCGTCAAATTGATTATCAAACTCAAGCATTCTCATGTGAAAGTCTTGAATGCTTTCATCATCCTTCATCTTTAAGTTCTCAAATTTACTGGTCAACAATTGCAGCCTTGAGCTTTTTACCTTTGAGGTACCCTCATGAATAGTTTGGAGCTTCATCCATGCATCCTTTGCAATAGTACATGTTTTTATTAGTTTGAAAATGTGCGCATCGACTCCATTGGTTAAGGCATTTAGAGCCCTTGAATTTGCATTGGCTAATGCTTCTTCATCCTTGCTCCATTCGTCCTCAGGTTTCAGCTTAGTGATGGTCTCCCATTCCTTACTAGTAGTGACTACAAGAGGTTCCCATCCTACAATCACAGCTCTCCATGTTTTGTGATCCATGGATTTCAAAAACGTAGTCATCTTAGACTTCCAGTCATCATAGTTTGCATCACCAACCAAGAATGGTGGTCTATTCATCAGTCCTCCTTCTTTGTCCATCTTAGCCAGAAATATCTTCCCTGGAGCTCACCCAATCAGGCAGGGTGCCCGCTCTGATGCCAATTGAAATTCTGGCAACCAGACAGACAAATGTTGTGCACAACGTTAAAGCACTTGTCCGAGCACTTGTCACACAACAATAATAAAACACAACGTTGCAAGTAAAATAAATGTGACTGAAAGATAAATAACACAGTAAGTTTGTTAACCCAGTTCGGCGCAAAATGCCCTAGTCTGGAGGATACCAATCCAGGAATGAACTCCACTATAATAGTTCTAGTGAAAAGCACAACGTAGACTCACTACTTGTCTTTGCACCACGACCCTACCAATGGCTGCTCTACTTAGGAACTCCTAAGTATGAGACCCCGTCTCAATTCCTACTAACAGTACAGACATCACTGTTAACCATACACTTGTTTGTTTGTTTGAATAAAAGACACACTCTAAGAACACAACTAACTCTGTACTTAAAAGCTTAGGAGCAGTACACCATTACAACTCAAAACACAAAGTACTTGACTTGAATCAAAGTGATACAATCAAGTCTCACAACTAACAAGAAAACCTAAAACCTTAAGACACACGCTTTAGTACACACACGGTTTTCCACACACAAAACTAGGGTTTGTGTTTACATATATATAATACTGAGCAGTCATTGATTTGGGCTTCAGCACACAGCTTGGACGTTGTCAGGTCCAGCAAATAATTCTTCATGAGCAAGAATATTGTTTCCAAAAATATATCAATATTAATTATGGAAATATATCAAGGCAAGACAGCCTTCTACAGCTCATTAAACCTGCGCGTCTTGATCAGCACGCTAGGTTAAACATAAAACTTCAAAGAATCTTCAGAAGATCTTGCGCAGAAATATAACGCGAGCTGGCGCGTAAAAATCAGACAACACAATGCTGTTCCACTTGCTACAGCATTTGTCTCAGCATTGGCTAATAGTTGTTTTTGCAAAATGTAGCCAACATACAAAAACCCAACAAGATATCTCAAATATTTGATAAGATGTACACCATAGTTTATGGTCGACGCTCGCACACATGAGTATATTGACTCATGGGGCGCGCGCCCCGTTGCTTGTCTTGGTGGACTTTTTGCTTCAACTTGTTGCTCAAGACAAGTGGTTGTCTTTATGCACAAGATGAGTGGTTCTATAAATAGAACCCTAGGGCTAAAGCTCTACACATCAGAAAACACCAAGAGAAACACATAAGAATTTTAGGGTTTCTTAAATCTTAAAATATATATATATATATATATATATATATATATATATATATATATATATATATATATATATAACTATAACCCTTCACGCATAAGCCAACATTTAGATTGAAGAAAAGTTGTTCGTGTGAAGTAGTTAGAGGCGTTGCTGCTTATCCTTCAACGCTTGTCATCATCCCTTCGATTGTGAATCAAAGGTTTCCACACTACAAGAGGTAACACTCAAAACACATATCATGCTCATTCGTAATGATCGTTTAAGGAAAAAAAATGAATTATGCTCCCTTTTATAATGCAATTTTCCTTCAATTCAATTAACACCTAAGCAATTTCACACAAAATTTAACAAATTCAACAACACAAACTAAAAACAATAAACCAATAAATGAACACAACGATATGGCCTGGTACCTCTCCCCCCAATTCCACAGAAATTGGAATTAAGACTTTATTAAGAACATCAATTGATAGGGAAAATAAGATAGAGTAAAATTTTGGCAAATTTAACAGCAATGTATCAGGTAACTAAAATCGAACAATTGAAATTTAGATGATTAAAATCGAGTAATTGTGAAACTTAGGCAGTTAAAAATTAAGTAATCAAGTTAAAATCACTTTAATCAATAAAGTTGTTCTTCTTCTCTACTATTTAAAATATCTGTGTGGAAATTTTTTATTAATTGAATTATTGATGCAAAAATATATATAGATTTCAATTAACATAATATTCATTTTATATTGTTAAAATACTAAAATAAATAGACGTGGTAAAATACTCAAATCCCTAAATTTTCTTTGAAGTACAATATCCAACAATGAAAGTTGGGCACCCCATTTTTTTTCTCCAAAATATCATATACACCTTCAAAAATAAGTTAACAAATTTATTTTGTTATAAATAAAAATTAACCGTACATTAGTAAAAATTATAAAAATTTAATATTTTGAAAATAAACATAAAAATAAATCTTATATATTAAGACAAAGTTATAAAGAACCGGGTTCGAACACTTGACCCAAATAGTAGTCAAATCTATGCAAAATCCATATACCTCGCACGCATGTCCATTTTCTAGATACGCATATAAAACACCGTCAGCATCATCATTCATCATCATCACCCAAAAACCCCTTTCCCTCCGTTACTCTTTCTTCCTTCCTTGCAATTTCAATGGCGTATCTTCCCAACGCCACATTTCCAAAGGAAGTTAGAATCGTCATCGTCGGTGACAAATCCACCGGAAAATCAACTCTCATTTCCGCCATGGCTTCCGAATCATTCCCCGCCACTGTTCCTCCATTGCTTCCACCCACTCGCTTACCTAAAAACTCCTTCACTGATTCTGTTCCTCTCCTCCTCATTGACACACCTTCAAGGTTCTCACACTTTCCTTCCTTTATTATGTTTGATTATGTCTTTTTTAACGGCAAATATATTATTATTAATAATCAGGTCTTGTCTCTGTACAAGACGATCAGAGACCGATAAAAGAGGAACTATTAACAAATTCACAAATGCACCGTATATGAGCGGAATGAAAAATACTAAAATAGACACTACCTAATAGAGGTCCACTTTAAATCTACATTGTGCCGATATGATATGATTTTTTTTTGTTTTGTTTTGATTATAGTGTGGGACAACAAGGGAAGCTAATTGAAGAATTGAAGCATGCTGATTCGGTGATTGTAACCTATGGATGTGATGATAATGCGAGTTTTCAGCGAGTGAGTAGTCACTGGTTGCCTGAACTGAAGAAGCTTGAGGTTGGTGGTGATTTTGCTGTTATTTTCAATATGGAAAGTTATTTGAGAAAATGAGAGGTGGGGTTAGTAATTGTGTTTTTATTTTTATTGATGTATAGGTGAAAGTGCCGATTCTTGTGGTTGGTTGTAAGCTTGATCTTCGCGATGAAAGTAGGCAAGTTAGTTTAGAGAGTCTTACCAAAGATATAATGAACCAGTTCAAAGAAGTTGTTACCTGTATTGAATGTTCTGCAGCTACACTTTATCAGGTATATTGTTTTGTCTCATTTTTGTTACTTGGTCATGATTATCTATCATTTAACCTTAAGGTTGTTTTAAATTGTTATTGTTAGTTAAATGTCAAATTAGACAACAGCATAAAAATTTAAGAGCGGTGTATTTTCTTTAAGATCAGTCAATCTTGTGGTTTGTATATGGTGCCATTTGTTAGAATAGTCCTAAGAAACTGCATTTTTTCAAAGGTGTAGTTGATGAGTTCTAGTCTTAGGTATATGAGGAAGTTTTGAGTCGCGGTTTTGGTTGCATCGAGATCCTTGATGTTGTGTAAAACTGCGGTCAGATTAGGCTGCAATTGAAATTGTTATGTGGTCTTGGAGACATTAAAAACCTTTGGACCATTTTTTAAAACCTTGATAAGGATATCTTCTTGTTGATATTAGAGTGAGTGAGTATTTGTTTCCTTAGTTTGTAAATCTCAAGTACAGTATATGTAATTGTTAATTTTGGTTATTTATAGGTCCCTGAAGTTTTTTATTTTGCACAAAAAGCTGTACTTCATCCGGTGGATCCTTTGTTTGATTATGATACAAACTCTTTAACAGATCGGTGTGTAAGGGCATTAAGAAGAATTTTTAATCTTTTTGATTACAACATGGATGGCACCCTCACTGATCAAGAAGTAAACGAGTTTCAGGTTTTTGATAGACTTGGTTCCCTCTCTCTCTCTCCTTTTGAATTTCATATGATTTGAATATTTATTTAGTTTGATTTAGCCTCATTATTTATGAAAATTTGCATATCAACAGATTAGCAGCTTTGGTGCATCATTGCAGCAGTCTGACGTAACTCAAATAAAGACAATGGTAGAGCAGAATGTTCCCGAAGGAGTCAATTCTCTTGGTCTTACTTTTCCAGGCTTCGTTGAAATCCATAATATGTTTCTAAAGAAAGGGTGAACAGAGACATTCTGGGCAGTTCTAAGAAAGTTTGGATATGGTAACAATTTAAAACTGCGGGATGATTTTCTTCCAGTTCCATCTAAGCAGGCTTCTGATCAGGTCATACTTACTTTTTGGCTATTATAAAGCTCTATCTTGGTCTTCCTGTTTGGTTTAATTGGAATAGTTTAGTGTACTGGCTTAGTTATTTAATTGTTGTAAATTTCAATACTTATGAACCATAGGAGCACTTCTTTTTTTTTCTTTCTTTCTGGCTGAACTAAGAAAACTTAAATGTTAAATATAGGCTGTACAAGTAGTCTAGTAATAATATTAACAATTAGCTACTAATCCTATGATTTCTCAACATTGATGAATAATGATTATGAAAAATCTAGATATTATATTTTTACAGAAAAAGTAACTTTTGTGTTTCATGGTTTTACAAAAAAAAAAAAACCATGGTTACATATTGTCTAGATTCCAGATATTTTGTTATATGTTACTAACATTCATTAGTTTACAAATATGGAAGTTTGGATTAGAATTATTTTACTGCCATTCTTGACATATTGTAGTTTTATACCTCGTTGTCATTGTTGACTTGAAGATAGCATCAAAGCATCTAATGGAACTGTTTTATGATGCATGTTGTTCAATCATATGATAATCTCGTTAGGATATAGATTAAACGGAAAATGGAGTAGTTAAAGCGGTTATGAGTTGTTAGATAAGTTAGTTTGTTATTTGGGTTTTAGTTATAAGTTGCTAAAGAAGTTAGTTATTTGGATTAATTAGATAGTCTGTGTATAAATAGAAGAAACAAAGGTTAGAGGATATCTTTTGAAAATTGTAATTGTTAATAGAGTATTCTCTATTGTGAAGGGGAAACCCTTGAGGGGAGATTCTCTCCTATTCTATCCCTCTGTTTATTCAAATCTGCCCAGTTTTGGGAATTCTTTCTTATATCAAGAGAATGGTTCCTAAAATAATCTTCACAGAATCATGAGATAATATTGCTTTTGGCCATCAATCAAGTCTTGACGAGTTGCAAATTTGTTTTACCATTCTTGTTTAAGTAGCAAATAATATGTTAAAGTTTATTTAGTTTAAAATCATGTTTCAGAGTGTGGAGCTGAGTGATGCAGCCATAGAGTTTTTGAAGGGTGTCTTTAGATTGTTAGATACAGACAAGGTATGTACTATTATCTTGAACACTGTTATACTCTTTGAACACCTTAGCTTAGGTGGCTTTCCATGTTGAAATATTTATATACTTTCTGACTTTCTCTCTGGAAACATGATGTCTTTCTAGGATCAATTACTACGACCTGCAGAAGTTGATAAGCTATTTGATGCTGCTCCAGAAAGGTGAACTTTCTCTTTAAGGGCCATGTTAAAAACTTTTTCGTTAGCATTATATCTAATCCATATCATTAACTTACTCTTTCTTAACATTGATAATTTAGTCTCAAACTTGTTAATTGCCTCCAACTGCTTAAGCTATTGCTTCAGTAGCAAGAGGAGAGCTTTTAGACAATTCCCAGGTTTAAAACTCTATTACACAGTGAGAGGACCGAAGAGGATAAATGAATTTACAGACTCAGTAAAGGCAGGAGAATGGGTATGACCCTTGCCGGGAGTCTTCAATAGATTTACAGTACTACATTGCTCTTTTAGTGAGGAAGGAGAGTATAAGTAGGTGACTAAGAGTAGTTATTGAATGGGTTAGGGATTCATAGGAATTAACTTATAGTGGAAGAAATGGAAGGGGGCAAATATCTTAACTTAATCTCTCGAAGTGGTTTCATAGGGTAATGACAATTCATGTTATGTCTAGTAGCAGTGATACAGTTGAGCTCTTAAATAATTGTTGGACTAATGTAATTTCCATTACACATGACCAAATATTTTTATTTGTCCATCAAACTTCATTTATGAAGGGTTTATTTTGTCATTTAATCATCTCCTGTGGGCTTGTAAAATGTAAATGTTTTTTTCACTGATCGTGGGTTTGTTGTAGCAGTTCGTAGTAATATTATTATAACTACCTGACATGTCTCTTATTTTGGGGGAATGAATCGTTTCAGTTACTTGAGAAATCTGAATCTCCAAAAATGTGATGCGCTGCTTACTCGTTTTGGTTGTGACTCCTTGTAACTAATATGTGAGTCTGTGACTATGTGCAATGCAATTGTTTATTTGTTGTTTTGTTTCTTGGCATGTACAATTGCCCTTGAAAATTGCTGATGTAACAGAAGAGATGTTACACCCTAATTTTTTTAATAGATATATAACCTATCCATAATCCACCTTTACTAATTTCCTTCTAGATCCTTTATGGTTAGCAATTAGCACAGCTTCAAATATTAGTACTATATTCCTATGCGTGTACCATTATGTACCTCCAAATATGCTACATTTATTTCCAATAAATTTTTCATCGCTTTTTTTTTTTTTATAAAATTAAAGGAGTCGATTGTTTTGTTTTAGGCTATAGTGCTCACCAAACTATTTCACACTACAAGAGTTTGTTTGTTTCATTCATATGTACAATTTTGACTCCTCAATTTTTTTTGGGACCCAATCAATTTCCTCGGTTAATAATACACATTGAAGTAATCCTATAACAGTTTAGGTTCACTTTCTCCACCTGAAGTTGTACATCTCAGATTTTCTACTTGATTTTCATTTTAGTCCGTGGAAGGATGCTCCATATAAGAATGCAGCTGAGACAACTGATATGGGTTATATATCTCTAAACGGATTTCTTTCTCAGGTGATTATTTATTACTTTTTGGTTTATTCTTAAACCTGTTATTGTTGGATAATTTTCTGAAAAGATTTTACATTTCCTGATTATATGTGTTATTATTGTTTATAATGTCTACAATGGTTATCTCATGCCATCTTTTGTAATGAAGAAATTATTTCTTTGTGGTTTGGTAGCGGGAGTACCTGCCTCCCTTTAATTCAATTAACATTTTCACTTTCCACTGCATCTTTTGAATGGGATGGGTTACTATTTACTCTAGTAGCATAACTCTGCTTCATTAGTAGAAAGTAGAATTTTGATTTTTACCATTCATCTCTACAAATTGGTAATTGAGTTTTTATTGATATGTCTTATATGGTGCAGTGGGCCCTTATGACATTACTGGATCCAAGATATAGCCTGGCCAATTTGATTTACATCGGTTGTAGAGCTAAGCCTTCTGCAGCACTCCGCATCACTAGTAGAAGATCAGAAGATCGCAAGAAGCAAAAAACAGAAAGAAATGTGTTCCAATGCTATGTTTTTGGCTCTAAAAATGCCGGGAAATCTGCTTTATTGTATTCATTATTGGGAAGGTGTGCTTGTCAACCAATAATCATAATCAATGTGCCCGAGCTTGTCTCATTATCTTTTAATCTATCACCATGTGAAATCTAATATGCTCATACTGTTTATTTCTGTTTCCTTCAAAAAATTTGTTAACTCTGTCAATTTCATAGGTCTTTCTCAAGTAACTATACTCCGACAACTGTTGAGCGGTATGCAGCAAACATCGTTGAATTAATAGAGGTAAGGATGAGTTTTATAATGAGAAATTGTTATTACCATTTAAATGATTCTGAAAATGATATTGTCTTCCTCTCTTGTTTTCCCTCAATCTAAGGCACCCTATTGCTGATAACTAGTAATTAAAGTTCCACACGTGTAGTGAATATTAAATTTGTACAAGTTGCATTCTAAATACTAAAAATCTTGATGTTTACCATATAGGGAACTAAGAAAACTCTCATATTGCGTGAGATTCCGGAGGATGAAGTATTGGTTTTTTTGTCAAATAAGGATTTTCTGGCTGCATGTGATGTAGCTGCTTTTGTACATGACAGGTGTGGTGCAAAATGATTTTAGGCAGTAATGTTTTGCTATAGAAAAGTGGTATTGCATTATTGTTTCATTTTAATCATCATTATTATCAGAAGTTTGGAAACAACAGAATAAGGTCTTCTGGATCTGTTTATGAAATGTATCTTATTTGGGTGGAAAACATACTGTAAGATCATCTAGAGTCGTTTTTTATCCTTTAAACTGCCTACCTTACATCTCGAGTTTTCCTCTGAGCTGGTTAATTATTTAGTATGATGGAATTTGCTAATTTAGAAGCTAATACTAAATTTTTAATCGTAACAAATCAATTTAAAACTAATTTGGCTTGCATTTTTATGGTTCCTGCCTTTCTGGAAGAGTATGATTCAATAAAATTTCATCCAATACAATACTTTATAGTTTATACTGAAAATTGAAAAGGGTGCAGGATTTAAGCCTAAGAACTTCGTATCTTATTTTCCAGTTCAGATGGATCTTCATGGAAGAAATCCATAGATTTGCTTGAGAAGGTTGTTCACCAAGGAGAGCTAACTGGTCACAAATTTCCTTGCCTCCTCATTGCTGCTAAGGATGATTTAACTCCATTCCCAAGGGCTGTACTAGATTCAGTTAAGGTAATGTCTTACAGCTTACAATAATTGATTACCATATTGTTTCATACATGATAATAATCTAAAATGTCATTCATAGGCTCATAGTTATACCTGAGTTCAGCATTTTATTTTCTAATTTCCATTATAATGCAGGTTGCTCAGGCATTGAAAATAGATACTCCTATTCGCGTGAGTATGAAATCAGGTGATTCAAATAATGTGTATAGTAAGATTATCGGTGCTGCAGAACACCCTCATTTGAGTATTCCAGAAACTGAGTTTGTGAGGAAAAGAAAGCAACACCAGCAACTTCTACACACTTTTATCTTTGCCTTAGGTGAGTTTATTTTTTCTACCTCACCAGAATTTGATAGCTTGAGAAATACGAAACAAATCCTCATAATACCATTTTTTTGTGTTCGACATTTAAATATTTTCCTTTCCTGAATTCACAGCTGGGGCTGCTATGGCGTTTGCGGGTTTGACAGTTCGTCGTGCACGTGCGAAAAAGAATTTTTCTTCTTAGCCACATATATCAAGCAACACTTGTGATGTGATTATTCCATAACTTGAGTCAAGTTTTAGATGTGAAACTTATAATTATATATTTATTTATTTATTTTGATAAAGAGAGGCTAGCATTAACTAATTACACGTAGAATGGAATAATCCCTACATTAAAAAAAGAGTGGGCATTAAGAAAATTACAATCAAAATTAAACAAAACCGGCTGAAAAATAGCATCATGACTGTTCTTAGCTAACATATTTGCACAAAATTAGTCTCTCAGTATCAGTGGTGAATTGAAGTGGAACAATCAGAAAGATTGAGAGAATTAATGGGTGTAGAGGTCTTTCAGGCACCAACTAAAGTGGTTATTTCCCTTTTGAGGTGGAAGCATTGAGTTTTGGTTCTGTTACTGCAGTTTGCTCTGACGTTACAATATTTTTCTGTAATTATGCAGCTTTTGTGCGATAGTGCCATAATCAATTTCTTCACTGTCAATAAATATAGTTACATTTATGCTAGAAGAGTTACATTTAAAGAAATAAGTAGCATTCATTTAGCATAAGATATATAACATTTGAAATTTTAACCACATGATCTAGGAGTACTGAGTCTGGAATGATATATGATAAACAATAAGCACTTAGAGATTGCTTAGAGACTGCATTTGACATAAAACTCCTAAATTAGTAACATAAAATTGAAAGAAGTATAATGTTTAGTTTTATCATAAGGCTTGTTTGATTGAAGAGAAATAGGAAAGAGAGAAATTGAAATCATCTTTATTTGTGAGTTTGAAATCATCTTTGTTAATGTTGCAATGTGTTCCAGGGTAAAAACTCTTCAATCATCTTTAGTTTTATCATAAAATTTTATGTGCATATATTGTATAAATTGTATAAATTTGATTAATTGTTGTTTTTTTTACTTATTCAGAATTCAAGAATATTTGATTGATATAAGTTGACATATACAATACCTTTGTTTAATATTAAGTGCAGTTAAAGAACAACAAAGGTTTGAAGAGGTTTTTGATGTGCTTAATTCTAATTCATCTATAGGAGATGTGACGTATATTGCATGTATTATCGACACATAACTCTACTTTTGGATACTTTTAAGTAATTGTGATAAACGAATATGAATATTTGGATTATATCGTTTCTTAATATAATTTATTTATCCATATTATATAAGAAAACAATAACCCTATGAAATTCTCAATATGTTCATACTTAATTTATCCCTTTTTCTTAATTACTCCCTCCGTCCTAAATTATAAACATTTTTTCAAAAAAAGTCCCCAAAATATAAGTCTCTTTACAAATTATTAGGTGCATTTATTACTTTTTTTTCTTACATATATCCTTAATTATTACTTTAACTTGCATTGTAATACGAAAAATCAAATAAAATACACATACAAATAAAGAACAATTTAGTAAAATTTATACACAAACTAGACATAATAATTACACTACTAATTTTTTTTAATATATGTGAAAAAAAGTTAGGAGTGCTCATATCATAGGACGGAGAGAATATTTTTATTTATGTTTTACAACAGTGGTGCTTCAAATTATGATTGGATGCAATGAAAATAATAACCAAATGAAATTCCTAAAATGTCATACTTCATTTTTTGACACGTATGCAATGTAGGGGTATTTGGTGTCTATTCACGCAAAAAGTTAACTTTATGTTATTTTTATATTATAAACTTAAATAATAATACTAATTTAGATTAAATACATCAAACTTTTAATGTATATAAAAAGAGACTTTTTCTTATATTTAATACCTGATGTATAGGTTAATAAATTATTAATGTGTTGAGAAATGATTGTTCTCATTTCATTATTAATCACATTACAAGCCTTATATAGGCTAAGGACCAATGTTACTAGCTCACTTAGCCAGCAAACCATATTGACCACACCTTCATTTGTCAATTTCTCAAGAAATGGTAACGCACATTAATGTGCTTACACCTCCCATATAGAACTGGATTTTTGGTCAGTTTTATAGATGAACTATTATCACAATAAATTAATGTTGCACTTTTCTGTTCTTTACCAAGTTGCTTCATAATTCTTCTCATCCACACAGTTTGACATGTGCATGATGCTGCTACTACATACTCAGCTTCAGTAGTGGACAGGGTTATAATGGCTTGCTTCTTGGATGACCATGCTATTGCACTGCTACCATACATAAACACATAACCAGAGGTGCTTTTCCTATCATCCAAGTCTCCTGCATAGTATAAGTCTGATCATCTTTGTAGAGTTGCATTTAAATCACCATTCTTGTATAGAACTTCTAGATCTTTGGTTCCTTGCAAATATCTCAGGATTCTTTTGATAGCTGCTAGGTGGGTTTCGGTTGGCCTCTCCAAATACCTGGTCACTAAACATACTAAGAAAGACAAGGTCTGGTCTTGTTGCAAGCAAGTACATCAAACACCCTATACCATTTGTCTATATTCAGTTGCTTTCACCAATTTGCCTTTTTCATCTTCTGTCAATTTGTTTCCTGGCACAATAGGACTGCTTACTTTGTTGCAATTTTCCATCCCAAATCTTTTCAATATGTCACTCGAGTATTTTTGCTGATGGATGAAGATGCCATTGTCATATTGGTTCACTTCTACTCCTAGAAAGTATCTCATTTTGCTAAGACCAGTCATGGCAAATTTCTTCTGCATAGAGATTTTGAACTTGTCAAACATTTCCTCATCATCACCAGTGTATATCAAGTCATCTACATATAAGCCGACAATGAGATATCTTCCCTTCTTTAGTCAATTTCACAAACAATGTATGTTCATGAGAGCATTTTACAAATGATTCCTGCAAGAAGTAGGCTTCAATCTTATTGTACCATGCCCTAGGGGCTTGCCTTAAGCCATATAGAGCCTTTTTTAGTTTATACGCCTTATTCTTTTCTCTCTGTTGATATCCAAGAGGTTGTTCTATGTATACATCTTCCTCTAATTCACCATGTTGGAATGCGTTTTTCACATCAAGATGATATATACACCATTTGTTATTGGTTGCTAGTGCTAGAATGGCCCTTATTGTATCCCATCTTGCACAGGTGCAAAGACTTCAGTATAATCAAATGTTGCTGACTATACCCTTTTGCTACTAATCTTGCTTTAAGTTTTTCAATTTTGCCTTCTTCATTATATTTAGTTTTATACACCCATTTGACTCCAATTTTCTTGCTTCCATATGGTAGATCAACCAGTTCCTAAGTGTCATTGTTTTCTATGGACTTCATTTCTTGATCCATAGCCTTTTTCCAAACATCAAATTTTGCTTTTTTCTAAATACGTATTAGGATCAGTATCTAAGCTATAGACAACTAAATTGTGCAGTTCAGCATCTTCTAGCAGTTCCATTTCTTCAAGGTTATCTAGATTGGTCACATAGTCACTTGACCAATAAGGTGCTCTTATGTTTCTTGCAGTTAAAGAGGGTGTTGCATTATCTTCATTTTGATTTCCATCATTGTCATTTTCATTTTGATTTCCCTCATTGTCACTTTCTTCTTCTTCATCATCTTTAGTATTTTTTACTGCATCACCATCATGTATATCTGTTCCATTATTAGCAATTGAAATATCTTCTTCTGGTTGATTATCCATTTCCAAAGTATCTTCATCACTATTTTCTGATACTGCATCATCATCAATTTGATTGATTTTCTGCTTTGTCTTTGAATACAACATTTACTCTCTTCAAATACAACATCTCTACTGATGATGATCTATCTATTTGTAGGGTCATACAATTTGTATGCCTTTGATTCTTCACAAACTCCTAAAAGTACACATTTTATGCCATTAGGATCAAGTTTCTTTCTGAGTGCATCTTGTACATGTGCATAGGATAAACAACCAAAATACTCTGAAGTAGTTAACACTTGGTTTCAAACCTCTCCATGCTTCTTCTGGTGTTTTATCTTTGACAGATAGAGTTGGGCTTCTGTTCATCACATGTGTTGCCCATACAATAGCTTCTAGCCAGAATCTCTTTGGCATTTTTCTACTACTCAACATGCTTCTTACCATGTTCAGCAAGGTTCTAGTTTTTCTTTCTGATATTCCATTCTGTTGAGGAGTATAAGAGCCATGGAAAAGATTGATAAGAGAAGAAAAAGAAAATTCTGATTTTTCTATAACAACCGTAACTAACTCGCGCGCCATAATTGCAATTTGTTTGTGAGAGCAGTGGATTAGAACCTAAAGGCTAACTGATACCAAATGTTGTGAAATGGTTGTTCTCATTTCATTATTAATCACATTACAAGCCTTATTTAGGCTAACGACCAATGTTACTAGCTCGCTTAGCCAGCATGCTATCGCTAAGCCACCAAATACTACTAACTAAACAACTTTTATTCAACATAATGTACTTATCAAACAAAGTTAATTGTGTTCAAAGTGTACTTCTAAGTGTAATACCCTCAAATCCCAACTGATTATTATTGTTATAAAATGATATTATAATATAATATCTTTGAGTAATCATGTTCTGCAAGTGACATATAATGATTCCAAACAGCATCTACTATCATTGAAATGACATTTCAATTTAGAATGCACATAAAACTTGTTAAAACAATTCCAAAAATTTATACTCACTCCTTCTCATATTATAAGAGAAGAAATAAAAATCACTTTTATTAAGAAAAAGTAAAATATAATGATTGGAAGTAAGTTTTTTTGTAAAAAAAGTTGCATGGAAAGATTTATAAACAATTTTTATTGGTTACTGGTTATAGAAAAGATAAGAAAGAGAGTAAACATTTCATGGAAATTTAAATATTTGTATTTTTTCTCTTATTTTTTGGGATAAAAAAATTAGTTTTTTTCTCTTATATTATGGGACGAAGGGAGTACATGCAACTGTTTTGATAAGTTGTTTGGTAGCATAGTTAAAAAACTTCTTGACATCACATTCATTTTCATCAGATTCATCCACAGAGCCGATCATAACCTATATACAGAGCCTTTTTAGATCATAACCTACAAATAAATTGAGAACCAAATGAATTTATACTTTGACGGGTATAAATATAATATGATAGTGAAGGTGAGAGACGAAGCAAGAAAAACTTATCTGAGATATCAAATTGTTTTGCTATATTGGTTTGGGAAACTTTGTCTGCACATACCAATAGTTTGGTTAATGATTATAGCAAACTTTGTGATATCAGATATGAGAAATTGAGAGGATGTATGTTTGATGGTTCGGGTTATTCGATTGTGGGTGTTGAAATCTAATTTCATAGTTGGGGCAGGATATTTCAATTGAAATGGTGCTTTTAGATGAAATGGTACGTCATTTGATCAACTTATTTCTATTATGTTTGTATAAATTTTGTATCTTTTTATTTTTTGGAAATATCAGGATTGTATCTTTATATGTTATTGTTCTGTACTGGCCAGAAGGCCAAATTACAAGTATATCCAGCCCACTAACATGTGGGGATCCGTCACAGATTTCAAGGGCATTCCACTATAGAGCTACAGTGTACACGCCGTAGACGGATGCAGCAAGGCCTTGCAACCTACACCGTTAGATAAACCGGCACAAATCCCAACGGTCAGGATTCCTGTACGGAATCATTCTTATCCATCAAGGCAAAACGCCTATAAATAAGTTGTTTTACACCACCTCATGGTATGATTCTGAACCCTAATTTTGCATATTTACTGACTTGAGCGTCGGAGTCCCTGTGCAGTAACCCCCTTTGTCAAGGAGCTGAACCACCATTGCAACCACTGTAGCTTCATCCTTTGAAGTTATGACCAGTTATTATACAATGTTTTGTTTATCAATTGTTATATACACTACATTATGATGAATCGATTGTGTTAGTTTAAAATTTTATCAAGAAATAGTTTTGATAGTTTAAGACGTGATTCATAGATCTGTCTACAGTCTACTACTATCACCACTCTTCATATTTTCTTCATCACACTCCTTCTCATTCTCATCAATGGACAAGTCAAGCGCGTTAGAGTATATCAATCAAATGTTCCCAAACGGTAATTTCAATTTCATAATCGTCTTCAATTTCATCGTTTTCAATTTCAATCTTAAAGTGCTTTTAATTGATATTCAATTTCTCAAATTCGTTAAACTATATACAGAAGCATCACTATCCGGTGTTGAACTTTATACATTTTAGCTGCAGTTCGTCAACAGGTATTAATTTCTTCGATGAATTTTGTGGTTTTTGCACTCTTTGATTTATAAGAGTAATTCATGATCTAAGGCTAAAGAAAATCTTGCTTCTGTTACTCGTGTTGTTGAGGTGAATTAATCTATTTTTTGTATCTGTTTGTACTTAAATAAATCTCATCCAAGTTAGTAAGAACTGAGTATATTCTATTATGTGTTTTTATTTTATTTTTATGCACTTTGAATCAATTTTATAAATCTTTATTTTGCAGTTGCTCTCTATGATTTCATTTTCCATTATAATCATTTCTTTTTATTTTGCCTTATTGTTTAACTTAATTAGGAACTATTATTTCTGCTTTTTGAATGTTTTTTGTCCTTTTTCCCTATTTTTTAAGTGGAACAGAATTTAGCCTTTATAGCTAGAGCTCTCATATATATATTGAAGTAAATGTGAATCAAAATTCATTTACAAAAAGAGTTTGATCAAATGACGAAGTAATACATGGAGAATATGCTTAAGCTATTGGAAATTTGAATGACATGCTCAATAAAGATCAAATGTGGATCTTATTTTACAAGAGTTGTCTATATAGAATTTGATATGGTGAATAAAAATGTTTTTTTTTCATGAAGGGTTTGTTTGTTTTTGGTGATATTAAAAAGGTCTATTTTTCTCATGACATTTGATAGCTTTTAAATTTTACAAAGTCATTGGTACTTTGGTTGTTTCCTACAACTTTTGTGAAGTCACTGGTCATGACTTTCCCCTTTGCTTATAATATACACATTTTCTATTGACACACACCCACACGCACCCTTTCATCATCTTCCTCCACGCCCCTCCTTCCGAATCTTCACATTCTTCTTCTTTTTTCACAGTTGCAACAAATTCCCATATATATATATATATATATACATCCTTCAATTTTTTCAATTTATGTTAAGACTTTCCTTAGGTATTATTAGATGATGTAGCCGTATTGGACATTGGGATCAAATAATTTATGAAAATCATATTTTGTACAAAATTTGATTAGTTTACGAAAATAGAATCATAGAATATATTTTGTACGAAAACTAATCTATATCACAACTGTATTTTTTCCAAAATCTTTTACATATGATTGATTGAGTGTAGATCATGATGCATTGAAGATTTTTCTGCAAAAGATAAGCAATGAAGGAGAATACTTGACTATGTTCATGAAGCAGGACACCTTATTTATGAAGGAGGATACCTCTTTCAACTTTGAAAAGAAATATATCAACTTCAGCATCTATTTTATTGTCTTTTGTTTACTTTTATTTTAAAGAAAATGTTTAGGATACTCAAAAATGTATTCTAGAGTCTAGACAAAATGTTTAGGTTGCTTAAATACTAATACAAATACCACTAACAGCCCATTCAATCAACATTGGTAAATGCAATTTTGGTATTGGAGCAATATGAAATGCTTGATTTTGTATTTTTGGCGCAAATGGAAGTTATTTCATCTTAAAACTAGATGACAAATGGTTATTTTGTGCATGTTAATCAAGATTAGTGAACTAATATAATACTACTACCTCCGTTCCTTTTTACTTGTCGTTTTAGGAAAAAATATTTTTTTCTTTTTACTTGTCGTTATAGAAATTAAGGTTATATTTTGTCTATTATACCCTCATTCCTATTTTATTTTATTGACTAAATTTTGTATTTTTTTTTGTTGAAACAATATAATCGTTTTATTGTGTTTAATTTTTTTTTACTAAACTTCTTCATATAATCTTTTTTTTATTTTTGTTTTGTTCCTATTTTTTTGTTTGGTGCATGTTTATTGAAAATTTTGTTACACAATATTAAGAAACTCAAAATGACTGCAACTTGAAAATATGAGAATTGTTTCAACATCAAGATTTGAAGCCATATATGAGAAGTTCTAAATTTTGTGAACTTATTAATGTTTTGGGAAACCTTGAATTATCTCTTATTTTATTTTTTTTAATTTTGACGATGAAGTATCTTTTATTTAAGCATTAGTTTCTTGTAACAATTTTTTTGCTTGATTTTAAATAAAGTTTGTTACGATTTTTTTGGAAATTGATAATAATTGAAAAAAAAAAGTAGAAATTTATTGGTGGATTAAAAATATGATATATAATTTTAAAAAGGGCGTAATAGGAAAATAAGGTGGACAAATAGCCCCTCCTATTTTCGTCTTTTTTTCTAAGACGACAAGTAAAAAGGAACGGAGGTAGTATCATTTAACTATATGTTGTCTTTCCTTGAGAAAATATGTATTTTTGTTTTTTTTTTGGTCAAGTAGCCTAGCGGCTGGAAAATCCACCCATAAAGTGGATAAGTGGGATGACCAGGGTTCGAACCTCGGTCCCCTGCATATAAAATCCACCCCTGTATTTTTGTTTTAACTATGTAATTTCTTTTTTTTTTGTCGACTAAAACGACATTTCCATATAAGTCGGCAATGACATGTAGCAACAAAAATAAATGAGGGTGCAAATTACATAAGTTCTAAATAGTAACACCAAATTAAATACTACCTTCGTCCCATTTTATAAGACTCAGCTTGACAAAATGTGCTATTCATATGCTTTGTTTTGATCATATTTTTCTAAGAGTATATAAATATAAATATTATCATATAAGATCTTGTTTGATTTGTTTCGATACATATTTTCAAAATATCAAATTTCTATAATTTTTACTAATACACAATTAAAGATATTCACAATCAAAATTATGTATTGGCAAACGTGCAATAATTAATGGGATTTTATATTTTAAGACGGAGGTAGTATAATTTCAAAACATATAAAATAAGTTTCGATAGCAACAAAATAAACAAGTTCCAATAAACCAATATTGTTCGTAAAGGAAGAATCATTGAGGGATCTATTAGAAATTTTGAAGTTTAATGATAGAGAAATTTTTGGGAAAAAAAATCAATGAAGAAATTAATGAATGAATTTTTTTGAGAAATCAGTGTTAGTAAAGAGACCGTGAGAAATATAACCGTGATTTAAAATAATAATAATGTCACGTCAGCGGATTGGATTCACGAGTCTGCTGGTTCAAAAAGTTAAATCTGATACCCGAACCAATAACTTGTGGGTACAAGTACAATGGGTTGGATTGAATTATACTCACAAATATCAGATAATTAATGAGTTGAGTTGGATTGAGTTTGCGGGTTTACGAATTGCTGTGCACCCATAAACACTCATGTGACAACAGTTATATGTGATTACGAGTATGTTTGATGTAATTTCAATTTGAATAATTATTTTTCTAATACTCCGTGCATTGAACGGGTCACATACTAGTAAATTGCATACGGAAGTGTTGATATTTTCGAACAAATTATGTGACCTTGGTAGTTGTGATTTCATCTTGAGTGATTAGATGATTTTGGTGGCTAATGCAAACAGAACTATATTATAATATAATATAAACTTTTAATTGTACTTCATTTTTTTACACATATGCAATGTAGGGGTATTTGGTGTCTTTTCACACAAATGTTAACTTTTATTATTTTTGTATTCTAAATTTAAATATTAATATGAAATTCCTAAAATGTTCATACTTCACTTTTTAACAAATATGCAATGTATGTGTATCTGGTGTCTTTTAACGCAAAATGTTAACTTTATAATATTTTTATATTTTAAACTTAAATAATAATACGAATTTAGACTAAATACACCATACTTTCATTGTATCTAAAAATTAGGACCGGAAGTAGTAGTAAATAAATTATTATTGTACTTATCAAACAAAGTGAATTGTGCTCAATGTGTACATAAGAAAAATAAATCTTCACGTTATTATTCATTTAGTTTATAGTTAAATTGAATTGAGTCCAATTTAACCACCGACATAACTTCTCAAAAACAATAACACTATTAAATTCTCAAAATGTCTATAACACTATGAAATTCTCAAAATGTTCATACTTGATTTGTTCATTTTTCTTATTTATTTTAATTTACATTTTGCAATAGTGGTGCTTTAAATTCTGATTGGATGCAATGAAAACAATAACCAAATGAAATTCCCAAAATGTCATACTTCATTTTTTGACACGTATGCAATGTAGGGGTATTTGGTGTGTTTTCACGCAAAAAATTAACTTTATAGTATTTTTATATTCTAAACTTAAATAATAATACGAATTAGACTAGAAACATCAAACTTTTAATGTATCTAAAAAATAAACATTTTCTTATATTTAATACTTAATGTATACATTAATAAATTATTAATGTACTTATCAAACAAATTTAATTGTGCTCAAAGTGTACTTCTAAGTGTAAGCCCTCAAATTCCATTTAATTAACCCGATGGTCAGCTCCTTGATAAAATAATATTGTAATATAATATCTTTGAGAAATCATGTTCCATGTCTGATTAATAAATATATTCTTTCTCAAACCAAGATTACATATTTCAAATAATACTAGAGGAGTTTCCTAAAGACCTAACCCCTAAGGACCTTAGCTACTCCTCTGAATTTATGGGCTGAGGCCATGAATACAGCATGCTACATACACAATCGGGTCACCCTTAGATCAGGCACCACCACCACTTTGTATGAGCTATGGAAAGAAAGAAAACCTACAGTCAAATACTTTCATGTGTTTGGCAGTAAATGTTACATTCTAGCTGACAGAGAACAGAGAAGAAAAATGGATCCCAAAAGTGATGAAGGGATTTTTCTAGGTTATTCAACAAATAGCAGAGCCTATCGGGTATTTAACTACAAAACAAACATTGTCATGGAGTCTGTTAATGTGGTTGTTGATGATTTGCCTAGTATACCAATGGACGATGTGCACTATGATGTGGACACATTCTATCAACAAAATGAAGAACTAGTGATAAATGAACAAACAACTAATCCTGAGGTTGTAGAAATTGAAGATCCTCCTGTCAACAAAGTACCATCCATCAGAGTTCAAAATAATCATCCTAGTGATCTTATCATAGGTGACTTGAATAAAGGAATAACCACTGGAAGATCAAATGACATTGTCTCAAACTCATGTTTTGTGTCAAGAATGGAACCTAAAAATGTGAAAGAAGCTCTATCTGATGAATTTTGGATCAATGCAATGCAAGAAGAGCTCGGTCAATTCAGAACAAATGATGTATGGGACTTAGTTCCTAGACCTAAAGATACAAATGTCATAAGAACGAAATGGGTCTTTAGAAACAAATCTAATGAAAGTGGTACTGTAACCAAAAATAAGGCAAGGCTTGTGGCTCAAGGATACACACAAAATGAAGGAGTTGATTTTGATGAAACATTCACACCTGTAGCAAGACTTGAGTCAATTAGGTTAATGCTTGGAGTAACTTTTATTCTAAAGTTCAAATTGTTCCAAATGGATGATGTTAAAAGTGCCCTTTTGAATGGAGAATTACATGAAGAAGTGTATGTGGAGTAGCCAAAAGGCTTTGTTGATCACAAACATCCTGAATATGTATACAAGTTAAAGAAAGCCTTGTATGGGCTAAAGCAAGCTCCAAGGGCATGGTATGAAAAGTTAACTGAATTTCTTACTACTCATGGGTACAGAAAAGGAGGAAATGACAAAACCCTGTTTGTAAGAGAAAACAGTGGAAAACTGATGATAGCACATATTTATGTTGATGATATTGTCTTTGGAGGGATGTGTACACATATGGTCCAACATTTTGTCAAACAGATGCAATCACAATTTGAGATGAGTCACGTTGGAGAATTGACATATTTTCTTGGTCTTCAAATCAAGCAAATGGAAGATACTATTTTCATATCTCAAAGTAAATATGCCAAGAATATTGTCAAGAAGTTTGGATTAGAGACTGCCAGTCACAAAAGGACGCCTGCTCCTACACATTTGAAACTCACTAAAGATGATAAAGGTGTCAGTGTAGACCAAAGTCAGTATAGAAGCATGATAGGAAGATTACTATACCTCACAGCAAGTAGAACAGATATAACATTTGTTGTAAGTGTGTGCGCCAGATATCAAGCTGATCCAAAGGAGAGCCATTTGAACCAAGTCAAAAGAATCTTGAAATATGTAAGTGAGACTTCTGATTATGGCCTACTTTATACTCACAATGAAGATTCAAGGTTGATTGGCTATTGTGATGCTGATTGGGCTGGAAGTGCTGATGATAGAAAAAGGACTTCTAGTGGATGTTTCTTCTTGGACAATAACCTCATATCCTGGTTTAGCAAGAAGAAGAATAGTGGGTCATTATCCACCGCTGAGGCTGAATATATTGCAGTTGGAAGTAGCTGCACACAGATGGTTTGGATGAAGCAAATGCTGAAGGAATACAATGTGGAATAAGATGTGCTCACATTATTTTGTGATAACCTAAGTGCAATAAACATCTCTAAAAATTCCATTCAGCATAGTAGGACCAAGCATATAGATATTTGACATCATTTTATTCGTGACTTGGTAGAAGAAAAAATTGTTCTGCTTGAGCATGTTGCCACTGAAGAACAAATTGCTGACATTTTTACAAAGGCTCTAAACACAGTTCAATTTGAAAAACTAAGGGGTAAATTAGGCATTTGCTTAATATAGCAGTTGTAGCAATTAAAGTATGGCGCGTGGGCAACGATTATTTCTGACAAATCCTGTGCACACGCTAATCATGTGGGAAGTATCCTTTTTTTCCTTAATCGTTCCACTCCACTTCCTTACATCATTCTCACAAATTACTCCACTAACAAAATCTCTCACTCTAATCAAACTCTCTCTGCAAATTGTCTCTTAACTCCAAACCCTAGTATTCAAAAATTTTCCACAGAATCAACCATGACAAAGAAATCTGCAACCTCACCACAACAAACCTCATCTGGTACTATGTCTCCTTCTCGGTCTACTCGGTCGAAAGTTAAGGAGGACAAGAATGTTTTGATCACTCATGCTGAACTGATTTCCACTGTTCGAGCCTCTGGTTCAAAGAAATCAAAAACTTCATCAACTCCTGCAAGGAAGAAAATGGAGAAAATTGAACCAAAGCGAAAGGTTCATACAATGACAAGCTTATATCTATCTCCTACAACTGAGGATGAAAACTCCTGTTTAGATCCTTCACAAGATCCTATCCCTGCTACTATTAGATCTGAAAGCAAAATCACTGAAAATTTGGAAGTTACAACGACTCCCACTATCAATGACGTTGGTAAGACTATTCCTACTACTGCTGAAGCTGCTAATACCTCTGTCAATCAAAGTGAAACTGCCGTTAAAGGTGCATCACCTAAAAGTCAGTTGGTGGCAGACGCCCTTACGTCACTAAAGGATTTTGTTCCTGAATCAGATGTGGCGCCTGATGTTAACACATCATTGGCGCACCCAAAGCCCTCAACGGAAGCTGAAATGTCAAACAATGAAGAAAACTCTGAAAATGATTCTGCTCATGACATTGAAAAGTCCTTAGATACTGAAGATGCTAATAACACTGAGAAAGAATCTTATGATGCACATGTTGAAAAATCTATTGAAGATGGAGGGTTTGAAAATGTTGAATAAGAAAAGTCTAATAAAATTAAGAGCGTTGCCAACACAAATGAGCAAACCAATGACTCCTCAACAAGTTCTGGTACTAAAGGGTTAGAAAGGCAAGTGGTTGAAGAATCTGAGAATGATGAAGATGTTGTTCATGCTGACAACTACAAAGTTATTGCAAGAACACCAGTATCTGCTCCTAGCATCAAGGGCAAATTGAGACAGAGAAATACCCAAACTAGCACCTCAGGTACAACATCCACTCCTGGTGTGAAACTTGTCCCTACTAAGAAAGTTGCTCCACAGCCTACTTCATCTGTTCTCAAGACTAAAAAGAAAACCACTATGTCAGGTCCACCTAGAAGTTGGAGCAAAGTGGAAATTCCCATCACTAGCAAAGGCAAAAAGAGTCAGAAAAGAAAGGCTTCTGCTGTAGACTCTGAATCAGAGTATCATGTGGATGAAGATGTACACACATCTTCCCCAACATCAACCCCTGCTAAAAAATCTAAAAAGACTGCTGATGTTTCTGATGTTGAGATAGACAATGTCTCCTTCCACAAACTAGAAAATGTTCAAAGATGGAAATATGTCTTTTATAGAAGAATTGCTCTTGAACATGAACTGAGTGATAATATGCTGAAGATCAAAGAGGTGATGGCTCTAGTTAAGAAAGCTGGGTTAGTAAAGACTGTAACTGGGTTTGGATGCTGCTATGAACAACTTGTTAAGGAATTCATGTTTAATATTCCCACTGACTGTGATAACCCCTTGAGCAAAGAATATTGCAAGGTGTATGTTAGGGGTAAGTGTGTAGAATTCTCTCCTGCCATTATAAATAAATTTCTTGGGAGAAATGAGAAACCTCAACCAGAATTGGAGGTTACTAACAATGAGGTGTGCAAGGAACTAACTGGTAACCGAGTCAAGGTGTGGCCAAAGAATGAAAAACTCTCAACTACCAAGCTCACAGCAAAATATGGTACACTGAATAGGATTGCTGCTGCAAACTGGGTCCCCACTCATCACTACTTCAACATTGCAATTGGACTTGGTAATTTTATCTATGCTATAGGGAAAGCAATCCCTTTTGATTTTGGTCATTATATATTTTTACAAACTGTCAAACATGCCAAGAATCCAACTGCTGTGAAAATGCCTATTGCCTTTCCCACCTTATTATGCTCAATTGTCTCAGATCAATATCCTACCCTAAAAAGGGATAATGATTTGTCTATGAAAAGAGGAGGAAAACTGAATATTATCATTTAGACCAAGCCAAATGTGCTGAATGATGAGGGCACAACTGGCCCTGGCTCCTTTTCTAGGCCTGACATGATTGCAGAGCTGAAAGCTACCTGCAAGGAACTGGATGAAAGGAAACACAAGCTTAAGCTGATTATTGCTGCCTTGGAAAAGAAAGAAGATGGTGAGGATATGGCTTATAAGGGTAAGGCTGTTAGCTCTGAGGACGAGGAAGATGAAGACAAAGAAGGTGAAGAAGAAGAGGATTCTGTGGAGGAAAGTCCATCTGCCTAACCACATTTTCCTGATATGTATTTTTGTTGATTTGTTTTTCTCCTTTCTTGGCCGCTTGCCCTGGATATTATTTTTTAGCACTATCATGTGCCTATGGTTTGTAATACCTAACTTTCTTGACTATCTATGTCCTCTGGAATTCTCTTGCATGCACTCTAAATATTCTCTACTATGATTTTTTTTGCTTTGCGAATCTGCTAGCTTGTTTGATATCCCTCTGATTTTGAAGATCTATCTCTTAGTCAAGTGCTCCTTGGCAATATTTTATGTCTAAAAAGGGGGAGTAGATTTAGTTTAATATAATTGTGTCCACAATGCTGACACATTATTCCCATGCTCTGGGATGTGCATGAATTAAGTGTTGGAGTAAGCCCTAAGAGCCAATCTATTTTCATAGTATTTGCTTTAGGAGTTTGAATATAAATATGGCATTTCTTTATTATGTTTGTAAGAGTCCAAAAAGAATAATAAAGTCCCTAAAATAGATAGTCTGTTTAAAGAAATATTAAGTGTGACTTAATCATGAGATTCTTTTAAACACAAGGATGCTATTCTTAAAGTATATGTAGTCGAGTTTTAAGGTGAAGTGGGATAACCTTAAAGCATAAAGACTATTATGAAGATATACTGATGATCGCATCTCATGGATCATGGGATAAGGAGTTATCAAGTCTTGACATAGGTATAAATATTAGGAGTAATATTTATACTGGATTGACCCGCTATGAGAGTACTACATGGAATGTTATGTAATGTGTCATAAGTTACTCTCATGGTGATAATGGTGTAACCCACCCTTCGACCTGAAATCACTATGTACCTTAGATGTAGAGTCAAGTGCTTTATCGCAGATCTAACATTGTCCGTAACTGGATAATCATAAAGGCAGTAGATGGATACTTCACAAAGCATGCTGATGGACAGTAGTGACCTAGATGAAATTTGCCAATCCTACATAACAGGATAAATTTCTATGGGCCCAATATTGAACTTGACAAGGATGACACAGTCTATGCCTTGTGTTCAATATAGACATAAGGGCAAATGGGTAATTGTACACAACTAACATTATCACAGAATGTTTTGTTAAGATCACATAAACATTTCGTGACTTGGATAGCAATGAAGTGTTGCTAGATACCTCTCATTGTTTATAATATTAAATAGATGATTTAATATTATTACCAACGTTACGGAAACCTACAGGGTCACACACATAAGGACAGTGTAGTGTGAGAATTGAGAACACCGTAAGGTACGGTGCACTTTAGTGAAATAAATATATATATATATATATATATATATATATATATATATATATATATATATATATATTGTGATAAGGTATCACAAATTAAAAATAAGCGGTACACCATAAGGTATGGTGGGCGCGCGTGCACATGAGTAGCAAGACTCATGGGGCGCGCGCCCTAAGTAAGCTTATTGGGCTTTTTGCTTCTACTTGTCTTGTTGGACAAGACAAGTGTTTTGTCTTGGAGAGCAAGACAATAAACTCTATAAATAGAGGTGTTATGCAAGAGTAAAAGACACAAGAGAAATTCATAAGAATTTTAGGGTTACTTGAATCCTAAAATTATTTCTCTACCTTTCTCTCTCACAAAGTCCCTCATTCATAAGCTAGCACTTGGAGTGAAGGAAAGTTGTTCGTGTGGACTAGCTAGAGACGTTGTTGTTCATCCTTCAACGTTCGTGATCATCTTGTTCGTGATTCAAAGGGTTATATTCTTCAAGAGCTAAAACCCTAAACACATAATCATGTCCATTCGTAAGGATCATTACAGGAAAATTTTGAATTCCGCTGCTTTTACTATCTCTATTTTCCTTCATTAAGGGGGAGAAAATGTTTCTTGATGCTGCTACTGAGGGAGAGTTAATGGTCCCTTGTTAATTGTGTGTCTACATGCTTATGTGTTACTCTTAGCATGTCAAGCCATATGTGTGCTTTCTTAAGCACCTTCTAACTGTTCTTAATTGAGGCTATCTATTATTCGCTGCTATATGCCTCTGATGCTTCTTATCTAAAGCCTATGTGGTAAGCATCTTTATAAGGAAGATACTCATGAAGATGTTGGTGACAAGAGCGAGGAAGAAGAAAAGGATGGTGATTCTGCTGTTGATACTAATGAAGAGGAAGATGAAGACAAGGAAGAAGAAGAAGAAGACTCAATGGAAGAAATCCCCTATGTCTGATCCCATTTTCCTTTTGTTCTGGACTATTCATCTTTTCTTTTGGGCATTTGCCTCGGATATTATTCAACACCTTAGTATGCATATGGTTTGTACTTCTAAATTTCCTGCACTCTAAAGCACTATTTGTGCTCTCTGGATCTGATGTCATGCACTCTATTATTTCCATTTGGTAATGTGCTATGCGAATCTACTAGTATTTTGAAGACTTCTTCTATGGTATGTTATCTCATGTTTGGCTAAATTTTATGTCTAAAAAGGGGGAGTAGTTAATTAATTGTTAGTTGTTGCTCTACTTCTGATCTAATGTGAAATGTTAATTATCTCTACTACCTACATTTATCTATGTAAGCCATGAAGACTTGAAGATTTTATGCTATGTTATTTATTGATTATGAGATGTTGGGAGTATGATACTATATGTTGCATGATGTACGTGAAAATGTAGTCACATGATATGTGTTTGAACATGTTAACACATGTGTGCCTATGTATTGTGAATTGTGTGAGAATGAAGTATGTTTGCATGATTTGAGGGGGATAAAATATTTTTCTTGTGAATTTTATATGAAGCTGATGTTGAGGGGGAGTGTTACTTGCAACCTGTTCTAATTGTGAGCTTGGATGCGTATGTGTTGTTTTAAGCATGTCAAGCCTCATGTGTGTTTTCTCAAACACTGTTGTGAGGATATGTCTATCCTCTGATATCTTTTGTGTGAGGTCGTTTATTGTCTGTTGTTGTGTGCCTCTGATGTTCGTTCTTGAAGCTTATTTGGTAAGCATATTTTAATAGAAGTTCACTATGTGCATTGTTAATTGTTCTCCTTTAAGTTGCTACTTTCTGATTAATATGAAGGAGTATGTTATGTGTAACTCTCTAGCTCTTTAAATTGGTCCAAGATTGTTTTAGCCAAAAATTTGCCAAAGGGTGAGATTGTTGGTGTTTTGTGTTGGCCTCATTTTTGGCAAAACACAATGTGTGACATGATGTGCCCACATCATTGAACTCCATAAGGATTGAGTTTATTTATGCCCCATATCTTATTGAGAAGATTTGTTTCGATGTTTCTTCACTTGCTTGCTGGTTAAGTCGCGCGTTCTATATGAACCATTAGGATTACTTGTAACCCTAATTTTATTTGTAAAAAGTATTTTCCAAATATGAGAATATTTTATATGCTTCATTTTTATGTTTCTTGAGTCAAAATTACTACAAGAATTTCCTTGAAGCCTAAGACATGTCTTACAATCTGTGCTACTCAGAAGATTATATATATGCGTGAAGACTAAACCCAGTACTCACTAAAACCATCATTGAAGAATAGAGTTTTAGGGTTTGAGTCTTATTTCTTGTCTCTTGTGATCCTTTGCTAGTATTGCTTTAATGCTTGCATAAGGACTGAGTTATTTGAGTTGTAATCCGAAACTTTTAAGCAAGGAATATTTTTTTACTACTCTTAGTTTTGAAGTATGAGTTGTGTGTTATTGTTTGGAGAGTGTTCTCTACCTTTGATTGATCTTGCTATATATAGCACGAGTATTGGCGAGGACCTTAGTTGTAAACCGAGGTGTAAGTCGGATAACTTAGGGATATCATTACACTACAGGATTTCCTTCCTGGCTTGGTATGCCCCCAAATTATGTGACGTTGCACCGAACTGGGTTAACAATTGTCTTGTGTTATTTACTGCTTTTATTATTTGTTTCTTTAATTACTTGTATTTCAAGTTTGGTTGATGTGCGCACATTATACTCCACATCATATAAGTTTGCACAGCACATTACACATATTATAAGTAGTAAGCCAGAATTTCAAATTAAAATATTATTAAAATATAGGTATAAAATGATGCTATCATCCATCTTTGAGATAATAAGCAGCAAAAATGCATCATGAATGCGTGTTTGAAATGATAATGTTGTGTTGACCTGATAGATTCAAACTTAGTTCGGAGTTTTTGCAACAACAATGCAATACAAATCTGTGTAATAAATGATAATATAAATTTTGCTCTTGTTTAGAGAGAATGCTTATCTCTTTTGTGTTTAGTGAATAAATGAGTGTATGATCTTCAATTGGACCACAATGATTTTGAAATGAATTGGATTCTAAATGAGTTGTTGATTCCACAATGACAAAATGAAGTATACATGTTAGGTGTCGTATTAGTTTATTGTAGACAGGGAGGAAACTCCTTATGGGATGGACAAGACCACGGTCCGTCTTTAGTCACAAAAAAAAAAGACCACGGCCCGTCCCATTTTTAAAAAATATGGGAAAATTATTTTTATACCTTTATAAATTTTGATCAATTATAAAACCCTACCTTCTATCAGATTCACTTATCTCTCTTGAGTCTTGACCTTGACGGCGCCTCAAGCCCTTAGTGCACTAACTTCACTAGAAAATCATCTCTTTGTCTCACCTTGTTGCATCATCGACTCTTGCCTCTCGCGTCTCACCTAGCTCACCAATTCACTTCAAGTTCGACAACAAGTCAAGTTCTTGATTTGATTTATTATGAGGTTGGTTGTTGATTTATTGTGAAATTTTAGTTTTTTTCTATTGTGAGATTATTGATTTATGAATTGTGATTGCGAATTTATTGATTTCTGATTTTTTATTTATTGTGAGGTTGGTTGTTAATTTCGAGTTTATCATTTTGAATTGTTTTTGAATTTTGACCTTGCTGTTGTTGATTTGTTATTTAATTTAATATCTATTTATTTATTTGTTAGTATTTTCAATGTTGATTTCTTTATTTCTTAATTTCTTGTTGCAAGTATAATTTCAAATAGGGTTAATAGGTATATACCCCCCTGTAAAGTACATGAGTTTTGCAATACCCCCCTGTAAAATATTTTTTTGAGAATACCCCCTGTAATCTTTGCATTTTTGCAATACCCCCTAGATTTTTTCAAACATTACATTTTGCAGGGGTTTTTTCTTTGCGGCGGTTTAAAACCCCCACTAAAATTATATTTTGCGGCGGTTTTTATTTGCGGCGGTTCAAAAACCCACAAAATGTAATGGTTGAAAAAGTTTAGGGGGGTATTGCAAAAATGCAAAGATTACAGGGGGGTATTCTCAAAAAAATATTTTACAGGGGGTATTGCAAAAATCATGTACTTTACAGGGGGGTATATACCTATTAACCTTTTCAAATATTATTATTGAGGGTTTTAAGTCACGCTCAACATTTAATGCAATTTTTTATCATCAAGTGTGTTTATTACAACTATCAATTGACCGATTATCCCAAAAGCTTAAGCTATTAGGAAAGACCGCATCAATAGTTTTTATATTATTTCTAACACGCCCCCTCACGCAAGAGCACATTGGGCTTGAAGCCAAGGCTCTGATACTATGTTAATTGACTAATTATCTCAAAAGCTTAAGCTGTTGTGAAATACCAGATCAATGGTTTTGATATTATTTCTAACAACAACTTAAATTTTTGGTATACAATTTGATTTGACTATGAGAGTTTTTTACATACTTCGGTATATGTTATATATAGACAACTTTTAGTCGTTAGTACATATGTTCCTTATTATAAGAGACTAATGTAATTTTTACACTCATTAATTTGAACCATACACATTAAATTATTAAGGAATCTAAAAAGTGCATTTGTCTCTTATAATAATGAATTGATGTAGTACTATATTGTTAGCCGGAGGGGGGGGGGGGGGGGGGGGGGGGCGAGGGGATTGTTAGCAACAAGGATCAAATACTAAACCTTCATCTTAAACTCGTTCGGCTTCTCAACCCTTTTTTAATTAGGCTAATGGGATTTGACAAGTATGATATAACATTAATGTCAATCCTTGTTAAACCACGTTATATGAGTTGTTGTCTATAAGTTGCGGAAGGGCCAAAATTCATAGGTCTTCTACTAATCTCTAAAATTGGTAAACCCTTCTTTACTATTATATTATTAATATAACTAGACTAAATTAATTATTTATTCTACAAGTAGTCAAGAGAGATGTTTGTTGATGTAGGAAGATGTCTAGGATAAATAGTCATGGATATTTTTTTTATAAATGAACCAGAAAGTTAAGAGATCAAGACATACCAACTACGCTGCCACCCCTCAACCTCCACTTAACCAACAGAGAAACTCATGGAGGTTTGATGATAGATTATAATAGTAAATTTATTAGAGGTTTCAATTACAAAGTTAGTTCGTGCTTGATAGTATGAAAGGAGTTTTGGATTCTTCAACTTAGTATTAATCCTACCAAATAGTTAAGCGTTCAAAAAGTTAGTTTTGAGATTGATCCACCAATAAATGTTAAACATCTTCTTAAAAAGGTCAATGCTCTTCTCTTTCATCTTGATTGGAAAACATCAATTTGCATTTGTCAAGTGTTCGGTAAATAAGAAAATTTGTCCTTGGATTTGGAAAGACATGATGTTGCATGTACACCTACCAAAGACTTATTTGATAAAAAAAATTGAAAAACTTTTTCATTTTCCTCTTTTCACTTATATCTTATTCCAGCTAAGATGTTTTCTCTTCTTCTTTCTTCACCTATTATGATAATTCTAGACATCATTTCCCTTCATTTTTACTTCATCTTCATAGTCCATCACATTGTCGTCGTGCCTCGCTTCTTCTTTGAGGTAAGTTGGAATTTCGTTGTTCATGCATGTTCTGCCTTTTCTACATTCATCTCATGTAATTTCTTTAATGATCATTGTTTAAGATTTTGTTCTTCATGTTTTCTAATGTTAGATATTTTTATTAATGTTTCTAAAATAGTACAAATTAGATTTTATTGTTAAAATAATACAAACGCATTAAGGATTTTCTATCATGGATTTTTTCTGTAATAGGGATTTTTTTTTTCACTTGTTGCTATTTTTTTGTATGGTTCCTTACATGTGTTTTACTTTATTATCGTATCACTTTAATACTAGGTTGTTGATTACTACATCAATTTGATCAACTCTATTGTTTATTTTTTTATGAACTTTATAGGATGAATGACATCACTTTAATACTCCATCATGGAGGACGTTTTGAGCGAGATAAGAAACGAAAACTTACATATGTTGCTGGAGAAGTAGATGTCTGGCAGGATATAAACTCTGAAACGCTCAATCTAGTTGATATTGAAAGGATGGTAAAAAAATGTAGTGGTTACCATAATATTGCCAAACTTTCTTACATAAAACCTTATGAAGGTATGGAATTGGATATGAATATTTGTCTCAATCAATTGACCTCTGATAGACATATTAAGGATATGATAAATGTTGCCAATTATAATAGAAATGAGGTCAATATATATGTTGAACACGATGTGGTTGAAGAACATAAGTTGGCAATTGGGTCATATAATCCCACTTATCAGTTTACTCAACCTACCCATTCCCGTTAGAGGACTGGCTCCACCACAAATGAGAGGAACAATGGACCTTAATACAGTCTCATTCCCTGAGTGTGAAGCACAATCCAGGTCTAATGAAATAAATTTCGTTCATTTAATTCAACCACCACCAGGATTTCCACCTAAGAAGATTCCACCACAACAAAATAAGGGACGACATGTTGGACAACAAGAAGTGATATGTTAACATAACTTAAACTAATTATTTATGCCACTAATTGTTGTAACGTGTTATTGTTGAGTCACAAAATCTCCAAACTGAAACTGTTGGAATAATAGGTATTGTGATGCATATATTGTTCAGCAAAATGTATAAATTTATAGGAACCATTTTGATTATTATATTATAGTGTCAAAATTTAGGGGTTGATTTGCTTATAAGTGTAGCAATATAGCGACTAATATCTATATATTGACAGACTCTATCACAAATTAGAGGATCGGCTCAACCACAAATGAGAGGAACAATGGACCTTAATAAAGTCTCATTTCCTGAGTATGAAACACAATCCCAGTCTAATGAAATAAATTTCATGTATTTAATTCCACCACCACCAGGATTTCCGCCAAAGAAGGTTCGACCACCACAAAATGAGGGGCAACATGTTGGACAACATGAAGTGGTATGTTAACAAAACATAAACTAATTATTTATGTCACTATATGTTGTAACATGTTATTGTTGAGTCACTTAATCTCCAAACTGGAACTGTTGGAATAACTTATAGTATATGTTATTGTTCAGCAAAATGTATAAATTTATAGAAACCATTTTGATTATTATATTATAGTGTCAAAATTTAGGGGTTGGTTTGCTTATAAGTGTAGCAATATAGCGGCTAATATCTATATATTGACAGGTTCCACCAGCAATTATAGGACCGGCTCAACCACGAAAGAGAGGAACAATGGACCTTAATGCAGTCTCATTTCCTGTGTGTGAAACACGGTCCAGGTCTAGCGAAATCAATTTGATGCATTTAATTCCATCACCACCAGGATTTCCACCAAAGAATATTCCACCCCCACCAAGATTTCCACCAAAGAAGGATTGACTTTGTTATAATACTTAATGTCATTACGATTATGACATTTGTTACCTTTATTTTGTAGTTTCCAATAATTTTTTATGACGTTTAGTTTTGAATGACTTTCTTATGGCTATTGTGTCCCAAAACTTGAATTTTTTTAAACTTTATGATGACACTAGTTCCAATGATTTACCCTTTGTTATTGAGCTTCAACTTTGTTATATTGTGTAATCGTTATTTAGACTCTTATTTAACATTTTGTTCTTGAAATTTATACTTTGATGAACTATAACTTTTGTAACTTTGATCTATTTTGACAATTAAACTTTGTTATTTTGGGAGCCATCAATTTTAGTTAATTTAAGATCTTACACTTTAATATTATTCGATTTTGGCATTCATTAACTTTTTAAGTACAATTTGCAAATTGCTTTTTTTTCTATATTGTTCCAATTTTATCGGATGTCTCCGAAGGGACACAATTTGCTATTTTTTTGTTACTATAATAAAGGTACAAAAAATTTCACCACCGTTAACTAGGGAAAACTGTGGGACACACAAGGTGTGTACTTACCTCCCAATTGGATTTTTTCTATACACATGTCATCAGGTTCTTGACCACATGTCTAAAGAGCACAATATCATTACCACTTAGACCATTGTTAGTGCAATTTGGAATTTTAGTTTAAAAGATTGAATATTCTTAATTTCAGTATTCAACTTATGGAATCTATATAATATCTAGAGGGGAAGAATGGTTTTTACTGTGCACAGTAACCCTAACCCTAAGTTCAGATTTGGGCCAATTGGATGTGGTTCGGTGTCATGTGTGAGCTTATGTTATGTGGATGCCAATTACAACTTTAATCTTATGCATGTGGCACAATAGTAATATCATCAGGTGCGAATATTCCTTTCACGTGATACCACCTCCTTCTATCATTATATTCTTTATTGGAAAAGTAATGGCAGAGATTCCACACATAGCACAAGAAATACATATTTCTCATCCCTTCCATTCCATCATTCCAATTTACATTTTCTTCTTCATGCTTCCCTTCCTTCATTTACAGAGATTCCAATTTACATATCTCCTCTACCTTTTCCTTTCTGTCACCGCCCTCGTCAGCCAAACCCAGTGACCACCGCACACCACCATCACCGGCCAAGCCCCCTTCTTTCTCTCTCTCTCTCTCTCTCTCTCTCACTCTCTCTCTCTCTATCTCTATCTCTCTCGTGTTCTTCTCTCTCTGTTGTCGCCATCCACCGCGACATCTATCATCATCACCAGAACCACACTCTCCTTCCTCAAGTTCAGGTTAAGGTAAGAAGAACTAAATCAATTTTCTCTTTCTTTCATGTTGCAATGAACCCTAAACCCTTTTCTAATTAAAAATGTCAATTTTTTTCCTTTGATTAAATTGAAGTGTGGAAGGAGCTATGTTTCTGGACACTTAAGAAGAATGGGAGAATAGAGATTAAAGCCTTGAAAAGGTAATTTTGTTTTAACTTTGTTTGTTGAGGATATAATTGCATTGTCTTTACACTACAATAAATCTGGCATGCGTCGGCGGTTTCAGAAGAATACAGCGGCGGTTGAAACCGCCGCTAAATGTATACAGCGACGGTTGAAAAGGCGTCCCAGGAAGAGGCGTCGCTAGGTCATGTAGCGGAGGTTCTGGGTAACTGTTGGTATAACCGCCGCTAAATCAATTTGCGACGGTTGACTGGGGTGTTCCAACCGCCGTCGCTATCATCTTTTCCCGCTTTTTAGGAATATTTATGTTTGCGGCGGTTGCGTTGCAAATTCACCCGCAAATATTGCGACGGTTCTAACCGCCGCTATTTTCGTTTCCCTCCTTTTTTTTTGATTTTTTTTTCTATTTTGGTTTCCCACAATTTGTATTTTTGATTTCCCACAATTTTTTTTTTTCATATTTCCCACAATTTATTAAAAATCTTATTTTTGTTTCCCATATATTTTTTATTGGTTTCCCACAAATTTTTTTAAAATTTCCCTCAATTTATTGGTAATATTTTCTTTTGTTTCCCTTAAATTCTTTTTCTGATTTCCCACAAAAAAAAAATTGGTTTCCCGCAATTTTTTTTATTTTTTTTGCTTGGATTTTAATTTTTACAATAAATAATAATAATAAAGTAAACATAATAAGAAATTTTATATAATCCAAATGCTTCAAAATATTAATGTTTCCCTAATCACTTCAAATACAAAATAATTCAACCTAAAGTAAAATATTATAATATCAAATCGATCACATCTAAAACATCCTTCAAAACATATCAATGTATTTCAAAATATACTAAAGTGATCAATCAATCTACTAATGTACTCAATAACCACCCTAATCCAGTGTTTCATGATTAGCTGAAGAAGGTCTTCCTCTTGTGGGAGCATCCGTGTCTGAAACCTGAAGTTTAAGCCCATAAAAAAATTAGTATTAAAAAAAAGATTACCATCTATGACAAGATCAGCCATCATCACAAGTATATATATCATATTTCTCGGACTTTTTCTTTGACTTGTTTGCTGGATTGTTGATTGCAAGTGTAGATTCATCAATGTTGTTAGCTTCTGGATGTGGAGGTCGCACAGGTTGGTTCATAGGTGGTGTAGGCCCTTCAGTCGGTGTGGGAGCAGTATTAATGGGTTCATTTACAATCGGTGTGGGACCAGTCATAATCTGTAATCTTTTTTTTCTTGCCATACCTGAAAATACATAACATGGAACATTAATCAACAAAATATTTGACAACTTTTAAAAGAAACCCGTACAAAGATAAACAAACAAAACATGACAGAAACTTATGCCTAGTGGAAGATTTGGTCTAATACAAAGACCCAAATACGAAGTTACAAACTAATGCCTAGTGACAAGTGTTCACAACATCATTTGAATAAATCTCAATGACTAAATAACAATCAATTTGAATTCAAATAGTTCATATTATAAATTATATTGAAACTGTGCAGCCTCTAAACAACAGGGAAGATAACTATAACACTAGTATAACCCTAACAATTAAACTTAAAAAGAATTCAAGAAATTAAACTACTAAATTTAAAACCCTAAAATCAATTTGTAAAGAATCTAAGAAATTAACAACTTAACAAATTATTATCATTGAAAATCATCATTATCAAGTTAACATAGAGAGATAGATAGATAGAGAGAGAGAGAGAGAGAGAGAGAGAGAGAGAGAAATGTGAAACCTGTGTTGAGGAGGAGCTAGTGACACAGAAACGGCGGTGGTCGAAATAATTATCGCGCGCTACTACCGGTGTTGAGGACGCGATTCAGAGGAGCTTTGCGTTTGCGTTTCAGTGTTCTGTGCAAAGCTTTGCGTACGCGTTTTTTGGTATGATATTTACGGTAGGGTTAATTTTAAATTTTATTTTTCTAAACTGATTGATACAAATCTTACCAAAACAAACAAAATTTATATAAGTTCAGGATTAAAAAAAGTTAACTAAAAAAATACTAACAATATATATTAAAAAAATTATTGCTATCAAGTTAATTTTTTTTTGGTAAATGCTATCGAGTTATTTAATTGGTCCTCGTCAATTTTAATAATATTCAAAATGTTATACTCTTAAATATAATTTTACTCAAATAATTTAAATATTTTATTTTAAATTAGTTTTCAATTTTTAATAAGATTATAATCTTAAATATAAAAAAAAAAATACATAGAAGTGATTTTTTTTTCGGTAAATAGAAGTGATATATATATTTGAAAAACTAAAGTTTGTTATTTGAAACAATTTTTTCTTTTTAAAGCAAAGTTAGTTTAATTTGTGGATATACATTCAATTTTTTTAAAAAAAATTGGTTACATATAATAATGGTTCTTTAGTAAAAAAAAATATGAAGACATTAAATTCTATAAATAAGATGAGTGGATATTGTTAAAAATTTTAAGTGCAAAGTAAAATAACATATTTGAGAGAGAGAAAAAAATAAGAGTCTCATGAATATTTAAAATGAATAAAGAGTGGTAGACTCATTAAAACTGTCGATGGGTGGTGAAGAGGTAGAAATAGTTGAAGATTCGTTTGATAAAATACAAGAAACATATGACGCTGAAGGAGAGGTTTCATCAATTTTTCGATGTACAAATAAAAATAGAGAACTTTCATCAAGAGTATCTACAAATGTTCAAAAGCAAGAAAGAGTAGAAGACCCATTGAAATTCTAATTTAACCAGTTTAAAAAGTGAAATTTGATTTATTTTCAATGTAAAATTAAAGTTAAAGATTAGATACTTGTTATTTGACAACGAGAAACTTCACGTAAGTACGCCTCATCAATTGTAACAATTTTTTTAGAAAAAATAAATAAGTCAAAACAATAGCTAAAAACGCCATCAGTGGCGGTTCCCAACTGCCGGTAATTAAAAACGCCAAAAAATAAAAAAAAACGCAAATCGCGGGGGTTAAGAACTGCCGGTAATCAGAAAAATAAAAAAAAAATCAATATACGCATTCAGCGGCGGTTAGGAACCGCCGGTAAACGTTTCCAAGCGCGGCGATCCGTCTAGCGACGGTTTAAACCGCCGCTAATCCACTTATTTCTGCGGCAATTAAAGAACCGCCGGTAAATTTTTCAAGCGGCGGCGGTTATGGCATAACCGCCGCTAAACGACCGCCGTTGTTTGCTTCTTTTCTTGTAGTGTTATGTAATGATTTAAGTACTCGATCTATGGTCCCCATCACATAACTCTCTGTTTTTATTTTACAATCTGACCATTGTCACTGACGACCATCGTGCCGGAACTCATCGCCACTGTAAGTATGTATTTTCCGGCAACACTCTTTCATATCCGTGCTATATTTGGAAATTCTCTTTTTGTTTTGGTTATGATTTGATTTTAAAAAAAATTCTTGCAATTCAGCGAATCACAAATCCCTTTCAATATTCTTCCTTTGTTGCAAACAAATGGTACTACTTCAACTTTTCTACTTTGATAATTTCTTTATTTTCATGGTTTAGCAAGAAGCAAAATAGTGTCTATTTGTCTACTGCTGAAGCTGAATACATTGCTGCTGGGAGTAGTTATATTCAACTTGTTTGGATGAAACAAATGCTGAAACAGTATATAATGTGGAACAAGATGTGCTCACATTATATTGTGATAATTTAAGTGCATAAAATTGTTACTCTTGAGCATGTTGTAACTAAAGAACAAATTGCAGATATTTTTACTAAAGCATTAGACTCAGTTCAATTTGAGAAGTTAAGGGTTAAATTAAGCTTTGCCTAATTGAGCAGTTGTAGCAATTAACGAAAATTGCACGTGCAACGGTCACTTATGATTATCCATGCGTGCACGCTAATTGTGTGGGAAGAATCAATACTTGCCATAATCAATCCACTCCACTCATCATCTCCATACATCCCTTTTATCTCACAATACCTCATTACTCTCACATTCTCTCTAAAAATTGCTCTTAAACCCTAAATCTTAACATTACTCACAAAATCCCCAAAAACGTAACCATGACTAAGAAAACAGGATCTACACCTGCAAAATTGTCCTCTACTACTTTGTCTCCCACTCGTTCTACTCGATCAAAGGCTTTGGAAGACAAAAATATTTTAATCACTGATGTTAAACCCATTACAACTGTTCGTAATTCTGCATCAAAGAAAGCAATGAGTTCGTCTGCAAAGTCGAAGAAGCAGATTGAAAAACCTGCTGCAATCAAGACGAGAAAGAGGGTCATGGTAAAGTCATCTCTCAAGATCCCTCTACATGCAGATCTGCTTAGCAAATGGAAGACGAAACGATTCCAACTGCTCTTCACTCTAGTAAACATGCTCCTAGTTCTACTTCTGTTGAAATGGAAGTTCCCAGTCAAAACGAGAATGTTGTTGATGGTGCATCACCAAAAAGCCAATTCATGGTTGATGCAATCACATCCTTGATGGACTCTGCCTAAACTTGATGTGGTGCCGAATGTGGACACATCCTTGGCACAACAGAATCCTACCTCTGAAGATAACAAGGAAAGTAATGATTACCACACAACCTATAAGTCTGCTCATGAAGAAGGAATGTTTGAAGATGCTGAAGATGCTAACAACTCTATGAAAGCATCTAATGATGCACATGTTGATGAATTTGTTGCAAAAGATGATTCTGATGATGATAAATTAGAAGAAGCTGAGCAATCAAAGAATGTTGTTGTTGTTTCCCACACCTCTAAGAAGAGAAATACATAGGAAACTGATGAATCCTTTTCTAGCTCAGAGTCAAAGAAGTATGAACCACAAATGCTCATTTTGAAGAAGATCAAGACATGATTGATGTTGATAACGACAGAGTTGTCCAAATTCCAAAAATTGTCGTTGATAACGACAGCATCAAAGGAAGGTTGAGGCAAAGAAAGACTCAACGTGTTGTTGCTCCTACTACAAAATCAACCCCCAAAGAATATCTCTAGTTCCAAGATTTCCCCTACCATTTCCGAAGGCACAATGAAAACAATTGTGTTAGGACCACCCGTGGCTGGAGCAAAGTTGAAATTTCCAACTCTAGAAAAGGAAAAAGAGGTCAGAAGATAAAAACTCCTCCCACTAGTGACTTTGAGTATAATGTGGCAGATGATGTGGACACATCTCCTCCATTTCAAATTCCTGCCAAGAAGTCTGCTAAAAAGAAAGCTCCAGTGGATGTCTCGGATGTGGAGATATACAATGTCTCTTTTCATAAACTTGAAAATGCACAGAGATGGAAATATGTTCATCACATGAGGGTTGCTATAGAACAAGAACTGAAGGATGGTATGCTGAAGAATAAGGAAATCATGGATTTGATTAAGAAGGTTGGGTTGGTGAAGACTGTTACTGAATTGGGTGGTTGCTATGAGCAAATGGTGAAGGAATTTCTAGTGAACACATCCCTGCTAACTTTGACAATCCTCTAAGCAAAGAACATCACAAGATCTTTGTCAGAGGTAAGTGTGTCGAGTTCTCTCCAACTATCATCAACAAATTTTTGGGAAGAGATGAGAACCATCAGGCTCAATTAGAGGTCACCGATAACTTAGTGTGCAAGGCATTGACTGGCGACAAAGTAAAAGTATGGCCAAAGAATGATAAACGTTCTGCTGTTAAGCTCACTGATCACAGTCGTTTCGTGGTCAAAATAAGTTTTAATTAAAGAATAGTACAAGGTAATTGACCTTGGTCGTTTTCCAAAGACTCGCAATTCGTTTAACTATAGTAGAACAATTTCAAAACTGTAAATTGGGGGTTTTGATTTTGAAACAGAATATAAAAAAATTGTTTTAGAATTCAATTGATAAAAGCAATCAATCCATTGGCTTAGTAACCTCGTTATCATCTATCACTGGTTCTCAGAAAATCATTCATCCTAGGGTTTTTGCTGCAGTTGATTATAAAACTAGTTTAACAAGCGAAAACAGTTTTATAAGAATTCGTTGATCAAGCGACAACGTGATCAAGCGTCATCAACAGCATAGCTAACATCCTAACAAAAATTCGGTCAACCCTTTTTACAAGCGAAAAAGCATATATTGATTTTCCGTTCAAAATAATCTAACAAGCGAAGAATTAGTTCGAACGATCTCAAGAGTATGAATATGAACAGAACAATTAAGCATCAATTCTATTGTATTCATACATAAAAATATAAGCACGAAAATCAATATATGAACAGCACTAACATGATGAATTACTTATTAAAACCGAACCTCAAGAATCAAAACGAAATCCTTACACCAATGGATCGAACGAGAGATTAGTTACACATAGCAGCGGCTAATCTCTAGGGTTCAATTTTGTGAATTGCAGAAGAAGTCTGACCTAGGTTACAAATTAGCTTTTATAATGTAATAAAACGGGCCACAAAACAATTGGGCCGAAAACATAAGTTCTAGTGCAAATAAACTGTTTTTATTCCTAAGTCAGTAACTTGACACGCAGTTTAGACTCCCTTGCGATCAGAATTAGCTTTTGACTTCAACATAAAGGTTGTAGCTCTGTGTCTTAGCTTTCCAATTCAACTGGCCTCGCCTCAATCCGATATTCCTAGCTCCATTTATGGTCTGCGCAATGAGAAGGCGTCAAATTACTGTTTATTACGAAAATTAATAGCAAAACTAAATTATTAGCAAAACTTGACTCTAGACACAAAACATGATAAAAACTCTAAAATAGTGGGAGAAGTCATAAAATTGCCATAACATAGAGTGATTAAAAAGTGCACCAAAATGCACTGATCACTCACAACAAAGCATGGAGTTCAAAATAGGATAGCTGCTGCTAATTGGGTTCCCACTCATCACTACTTCAATGTGGCCACTACACTGGGTAAGTTTCTATATATTGTAGGAAATGCACTCTCCTTTGACTATGGCAATTATATTTTTCTGCAAACTATCAAACATGCCAAAAATCCTATTGCCATCAAAATGCATGTTGCTTTTCCTTCCCTTTTATGTGTTGTTATGTTAGAACAACATCCTACTCTAAAAAGGGATAGTGACATTGCTATGAAAAGAAGTAGCAAGTTGAATGTCAACTTCCAGACTCTTGGAAATAGGGCTGGCAATGAACCGAACCAACTCGAAAAAAGTTCGAGACTCGATTCAACAATTGATTCGTTGAATTTGGTTCATGAACCAAATGAGTTGAACTTGAGTTGAAAATTAAGTTCGTTAATTAAATGAGCTGAACTTAAACTATATATAATTCGACTCGTTTGGTTCATGAGCCGACTCGATTATTCATACTAATTTAATTTAATTGACAACTTATTAATTACTATTAAATAAAATAAAAATCCAGCAATAGCTAAATGAATTTATTATGTAATAGGAAGAGTTAATAGGCAAGTACAACAATATATACTTATATAACATCTTAAGCTTAAATGTTAAAACTATCAAGTCCCACATCGGACATGCATAAGACATTGAGAAGCAATATAGCTATAGAATCAAGTGTGTAAATAGTTGTTTGTTCATTAGGAAAGGAATTAATAAGCATTTGCTTTAGATTACCACTAATTCCTTGGTATATAGCTAACCATTAAATAATTAATATTGGTTTTAAGGCTGGATAATGATTGTTTCAAGGTTGGTGAATTATGTTAGTACGTGTTAATCTTTTAAATTAATTTTCGAGTTAAAAACGAACTGAACTTAATGAACCGAGTCAGATAATTCGTGAACTTTTAACGAGCCGAACTTGAGCTAGAAAAAGAGTTTGTGTCAAACTCGAGTCGAGTTTCGAGCTGAACCAATTCTTATCGAGTCGAGCCAAGCTTCAGACAGGTTCGACTCAACTCGACTCATTTCCAGCCCTACTTGGAAAGCATCATGTGCAAGAAGATGTGGGCACATCTACCACTAGCTCTCTCTCAATGTCTGACATGATTGCTGAGCTGAAAGCTACCTGCAAGGAATTGGATGAAAGGAAGAAAAGGCTCGAGTTGGTAATTGATGCTCTAGAGAAGAAAGATACTCATGAAGATGTTGGTGACAAGAGCGAGGAAGAAGAAAAGGATGGTGATTCTGCTGTTGATACTAATGAAGAGGAAGATGAAGACAAGGAAGAAGAAGAAGAAGAAGAAGAAGAAGAAGAAGACTCAGTGGAAGAAAGCCCCTATGTCTGATCCCATTTTCCTTTTGTTCTGGACTATTCATCTTTTCTTTTGGGCATTTGCCCCGGATATTATTCAACACCTTAGTATGCATATGGTTTGTATTTCTAAATTTCCTGCACTCTAAAGCACTATTTGTGCTCTCTGGATCTGATGTCATGCACTCTATTATTTCTATTTGGTAATGTGCTATGCGAATCTACTAGTATTTTGAAGACTTCTTCTATGGTATGTTATCTCATGTTTGGCTAAATTTTATGTCTAAAAAGGGGGAGTAGTTAATTAATTGTTAGTTGTTGCTCTACTTCTGATCTAATGTGAAATGTTAATTATCTCTACTACCTACATTTATCTATGTAAGCCATGAAGACTTGAAGATTTTATGCTATATTATTTATTGATTATGAGATGTTGGGAGTATGATACTATATGTTGCATGATGTACGTGAAAATGTAGTCACATGATATGTGTTTGAAGATGTTAACACATGTGTGTCTATGTATTGTGAATTGTGTGAGAATGAAGTATGTTTGCATGATTTGAGGGGGAGAAAATATTTTTCTTGTGAATTTTATATGAAGCTGATGTTGAGGGGGAGTGTTAGTTGCAACCTGTTCTAATTGTGAGCTTGGATGCGTATGTGTTGTTTTAAGCATGTCAAGCCTCATGTGTGTTTTCTCAAACACTGTTGTGAGGATATGTCTATCCTCTGATCTCTTTTGTGTGAGGTCGTTTATTGTCTGTTGTGTGCCTCTGATGTTCGTTCTTGAAGCTTATTTGGTAAGCATATTTTAATAGAAGTCCACTATGTGCATTGTTAATTGTTCTCCTTCAAGTTGCTACTTTCTGATTAATATGAAGGAGTATGTTATGTGTAACTCTCTAGCTCTTTAAATTGGTCCAAGATTGTTTTAGCCAAAAATTTGCCAAAGGGTGAGATTGTTGGTGTTTTGTGTTGGCCTCATTTTTGGCAAAACACAATGTGTGACATGATGTGCCCACATCATTGAACTCCAGAAGGATTGAGTTTATTTATGTGCCATATCTTATTGAGAAGATTTGTTTCGATGTTTCTTCGCTTGCTTGCTGGTTAAGTCGCGCGTTCTATATGAACCATTAGGATTACTTGTAACCCTAATTTTATTTGTAAAAAGTATTTTCCAAATATGAGAATATTTTATATGCTTCATTTTTATGTTTCTTGAGTCAAAATTACTACAAGAATTTCCTTGAAGCCTAAGACATGTCTTACAACCTATGCTACTCAGAAGATTATATATATGCGTGAAGACTAAACCCAGTACTCACTAAAACCATCATTGAAGAATAGATTTTTAGGGTTTGAGTCTTATTTCTTGTCTCTTGTGATCCTTTGCTAGTATTGCTTTAATGCTTGCATAAGGACTGAGTTATTTGAGTTGTAATCTGAAACTTTTAAGCAAGGAATATTTGTTTACTACTCTTAGTTTTGAAGTATGAGTTGTGTGTTATTGTTTGGAGAGTGTTCTCTACCTTTGATTGATCTTGCTATATATAGCACGAGTATTGGCGAGGACCTTAGTTGTAAACCGAGGTGTAAGTCGGATAACTTAGGGATATCATTACACTACAGGATTTCCTTCCTGGCTTGGTATGCCCCCAAATTATGTGACGTTGCACCGAACTGGGTTAACAATTGTCTTGTGTTATTTACTGCTTTTATTATTTGTTTCTTTAATTACTTGTATTTCAAGTTTGGTTGATGTGCGCACATTATACTCCACATCATATAAGTTTGCACAGCACATTACACATATTATAAGTAGTAAGCCAGAATTTCAAATTAAAATATTATTAAAATATAGGTATAAAATGATGCTATCATCCATCTTTGAGATAATAAGCAGCAAAAATGCATCATGAATGCGTGTTTGAAATGATAATGTTGTGTTGACCTGATAGATTCAAACTTAGTTCGGATTTTTGCAACAACAATGCAATACAAATCTGTGTAATAAATGATAATATAAATTTTGCTCTTGTTTAGAGAGAATGCTTATCTCTTTTGTGTTTAGTGAATAAATGAGTGTATGATCTTCAATTGGACCACAATGATTTTGAAATGAATTGGATTCTAAATGAGTTGTTGATTCCACAATGACAAAATGAAGTATACATGTTAGGTGTCGTATTAGTTTATTGTAGACAGAGAGGAAACTCCTTATGGGATGGACAAGACCACGGTCCGTCTTTAGTCACAAAAAAAAAAGACCACGGCCCGTCCCATTTTTAAAAAATATGGGAAAATTATTTTTATACCTTTATAAATTTTGATCAATTATAAAACCCTACCTTCTATCAGATTCACTTATCTCTCTTGAGTCTTGACCTTGACGGCGCCTCAAGCCCTTAGTGCACTAACTTCACTAGAAAATCATCTCTTTGTCTCACCTTGTTGCATCATCGACTCTTGCCTCTCGCGTCTCACCTAGCTCACCAATTCACTTCAAGTTCGACAACAAGTCAAGTTCTTGATTTGATTTATTATGAGGTTGGTTGTTGATTTATTGTGAAATTTTAGTTTTTTTCTATTGTGAGATTATTGATTTATGAATTGTGATTGCGAATTTATTGATTTCTGATTTTTTATTTATTGTGAGGTTGGTTGTTAATTTCGAGTTTATCATTTTGATTTGTTTTTGAATTTTAACCTTGCTGTTGTTGATTTGTTATTTAATTTAATATCTATTTATTTATTTGTTAGTATTTTCAATGTTGATTTCTTTATTTCTTGATTTCTTGTTGCAAGTATAATTTCAAATATTATTATTGAGGGTTTTAAGTCACGCTCAACATATAATGCAATTTTTTATCATCAAGTGTGTTCATTACAACTATCAATTGACCGATTATCCCAAAAGCTTAAGCTATTAGGAAAGACTGCATCAATAGTTTTTATATTATTTCTAACACGCCCCCTCACGCAAGAGCACATTGGGCTTGAAGCCAAGGCTCTGATACTATGTTAATTGACTAATTATCTCAAAAGCTTAAGCTGTTGTGAAATACCAGATCAATGGTTTTGATATTATTTCTAACAACAACTTAAATTTTTGGTATACAATTTGATTTGACTATGAGAGTTTCTTACATACTTCGATAGATGTTATATATAGACAACTTTTAGTCGTTAGTACATATGTTCCTTATTATAAGAGACTAATGTATTTTTTACACTCATTAATTTGAACCATACACATTAAATTATTAAGGAATCTAAAAAGTGCATTTGTCTCTTATAATAATGAATTGATGTAGTACTATATTGTTAGCCAGGGGGGGAGGGGGGGGGGGGATTGTTAGCAACAAGGATCAAATACTAAACCTTCATATTAAACTCGTTCGGCTTCTCAACCCTTTTTTAATTAGGCTAATGGGCTTTGACAAGTATGATATAACATTAATGTCAATCCTTGTTAAACCACGTTATATGAGTTGTTGTCTATAAGTTGCGGAAGGGCCAAAATTCATAGGTCTTCTACTAATCTCTAAAATTGGTAAACCCTTCTTTACTATTATATTATTAATATAACTAGACTAAATTAATTATTTATTCTACAAGTAGTCAAGAGAGATGTTTGTTGATGCAGGAAGATGTCTAGGATAAATAGTCATGGATATTTTTTTTATAAATGAACCAGAAAGTTAAGAGATCAAGACATCCCAACTACGCTGCCCCCCCTCAACCTCCACTTAACCAACAAAGAAACTCATGGAGGTTTGATGATAGATTATAATAGTAAATTTATTAGAGGTTTCAATTACAAAGTTAGTTCGTGCTTGATAGTATGAAAGGAGTTTTGGATTCTTCAACTTAGTATTAATCCTACCAAACAGTTAAGCGTTCAAAAAGTTAGTTTTGAGATTGATCCAACAATAAATGTTAAACATCTTCTTAAAAAGGTCAATGCTCTTCTCTTTCATCTTGATCGGAAAACATTAATTTGCATTTGTCAAGTGTTCGGTAAATAAGAAAATTTGTCCTTGGTTTTGGAAAGACATGATGTTGCATGTACACCTACCAAAGACTTATTTGATAAAAAAAATTGAAAAACTTTTTCATTTTCCTCTTTTCACATTTTTACCATTTATATTCGTCTTCTTTTCCTTTCACTTATATCTTATTCCAGCTAAGATGTTTTCTCTTCTTCTTTCTTCACCTATTATGATAATTCTAGACATCATTTCCCTTCATTTTTACTTCATCTTCGTAGTCCATCACATTGTCGTCGTGCCTCGCTTCTTCTTTGAGGTAAGTTGGAATTTCGTTGTTCATGCATGTTCTGCCTTTTCTACATTCATCTCATGTAATTTCTTTAATGATCATTGTTTAAGATTTTGTTCTTCATGTTTTCTAATGTTAGATATTTTTATTAATGTTTCTAAAATAGTACAAATTCGATTTTATTTATAAAATAATACAAACGCATTAAGGATTTTCTATCATGGATTTTTTCTGTAATAGGGATTTTTTTTTTCACTTGTTGCAATTTTTTTGTATGGTTCCTTACATGTGTTTTACTTTATTATCGTATCACTTTAATACTATGTTGTTGATTACTACATCAATTTGATCAACTCTATTGTTTACTTTTTTATGAACTTTATAGGATGAATGACATCACTTTAATACTCCATCATGGAGGACGTTTTTAGCGAGATAAGAAACGAAAACTTACATATGTTGCTGGAGAAGTAGATGTCTGGCAGGATATAAACTCTGAAACGCTCAATCTAGTTGATATTGAAAGGATGGTAAGAAAATGTAAGGGTTACCATAATATTGCCAGACTTTCTTACATAAAACCTTATGAAGGTATGGAATTGGATATGAATATTTGTCTCAATCAATTGACCTTTGATAGACATATTAAGGATATGATAAATGTTGCCAATTATAATAGAAATGAGGTCAATATATATGTTGAACACGATGTGGTTGAAGAACATAAGTTGGCAATTGGGTCATATAATCCCACGTATCAGTTTACTCAACCTACCCATTCCCAACAACATTGGAAACATACTAGCAATGTTAAACCTGCATCCCCAACAGTGAAGAGAGTTGAAGGAAGTCTAGAAAACAAAAGAAGGGGGGATGAAATTGATGAACCTGTTAGTGGTCGTGAAATCAAGAAGTCTCATAAGGACATTCAATGTTCTAGATGTGGATTGTATGGTCATAATGTAAGAACCTGCAATTATCAAGGTGTTCCGAGGAAGCCAAAGAATTGGGTTATGTCAAAAAATGATGGACAACTTGCTGGACAACAAGAAGTGGTATGTTAACAAAACTTAAACTAATTATTTATGTCATTATTTGTTGTAGTATATTATTGTTGAGTCACATAATCTCCAAACTTAAACTTTTGGAATAATTGGTATTGTGACGCATATGTTATTGTCCAACAAAAAGTATAAATTTATATGAATCATTTTGATTATTATATAATAAGTGTCAAAATTTTGGGGTTGATTTGCTTATAACTGTAGTAATTTAGCGACTAATATCTATATATTGATAGGCTCCATCACAAATTAGAGGACTGGCTCCACCACAAATGAGAGGAACAATGAACCTTAATACAGTCTCATTCCTCGAGTCTGAAACAGAATCCAGGTCTAATGAAATAAATTTCATTCATTTAATTCCACCACCACCAGAATTTCCACCTAAGAAGATTCCACCACAACAAAATGAGGGACGACATGTTGGACAACAAGAAGTGGTATGTTAACAAAACTTAAACTAATTGTTTATGTCACTAATTGTTGTAGCGTGTTATTGTTGAATCACATAATCTCTAAACTGAAACTGTTGGAATAATTGGTAGTGTGATGCATATCTTATTGTTCAGCAAAATGTATAAATTTATAGGAATCATTTTGATTATTATATTATAAGTGTCAAAATTTAGGGGTTGATTTGCTTATAAGTGTAGTAATTTAGCGACTAATATCTATATATTGATAGGCTCCACCACAAATTAGAGGACTGGCTCCACCACAAATGAGAGGAACAATGGACCTTAATACAGTCTCATTCCCTGAGTGTGAAGCACAATCCAGGTCTAATGAAATAAATTTCATTCATTTAATTCCACCACCACCAGGATTTCCACCTAAGAAGATTCCACCACAACAAAATAAGGGACGACATGTTGGACAACAAGAAGTGGTATGTTAACAAAACTTAAACTAATTATTTATGCCACTAATTGTTGTAACGTGTTATTGTTGAGTCACAAATTCTCCAAACTGAAACTGTTGGAATAATTGGTAGTGTGATGCATATATTGTTCAGCAAAATGTATAAATTTATAGGAACCATTTTGATTATTATATTATAGTGTCAAAATTTAGGGGTTGATTTGCTTATAAGTGTAGCAATATAGTGACTAATATCTATATATTGACAGACTCTATCACAAATTAGAGGACCGACTCAACCACAAATGAGAGGAACAATGAACCTTAATAAAGTCTCATTTCTTGAGTATGAAACACAATCCCGGTCTAATGAAATAAATTTCATGTATTTAATTCCACCACCACCAGGATTTCCGCCAAAGAAGGTTCGACCACCACAAAATGAGGGGCAACATTTTGGACAACAAGAAGTGGTATGTTAACAAAACATAAACTAATTATTTATGTCACTATATGTTGTAACATGTTATTGTTGAGTCACTTAATCTCCAAACTGGAACTGTTGGAATAACTTATAGTATATGTTATTGTTCAGCAAAATGTATAAATTTATAGAAACCATTTTGATTATTATATTATAGTGTCAAAATTTAGGGGTTGGTTTGCTTATAAGTGTAGCAATATAGCGGCTAATATCTATATATTGACAGGTTCCACCAGCAATTATAGGACCGGCTCAACCACGAAAGAGAGGAACAATGGACCTTAATGCAGTCTCATTTCCTGTGTGTGAAACACGGTCCAGGTCTAGCGAAATCAATTTGATGCATTTAATTCCATCACCACCAGGATTTCTACCAAAGAATATTCCACCCCCACCAGGATTTCCACCAAAGAAGGATTGACTTTGTTATAATACTTAATGTCATTACGATTATGACATTTGTTACCTTTATTTTGTAGTTTCCAATAATTTTTTATGACATTTAGTTTTGAATGACTTTCTTATGGCTATTGTCTCCCAAAACATGAATTTTTTTAAACTTTATGATGACACTAGTTCCAATGATTTACCCTTTGTTATTGAGCTTCAACTTTGTTATATTGTGTAATCGTTATTTAGACTCTTATTTAACATTTTGTTCTTGAAATTTATACTTTGATGAACTATAACTTTTGTAACTTTGATCTATTTTGACAATTAAACTTTGTTATTTTGTGAGCCATCAATTTTAGTTAATTTAAGATCTTACACTTTAATATTATTCGATTTTGGCATTCATTAACTTTTTAAGTACAATTTGCAAATTGCTATTTTTTTCTATATTGTTCCAATTTTATCGGATGTCTCCGAAGGGACACAATTTTCTATTTTTTTGTTACTATAATAAAGGTACAAAAAATTTCACCACCGTTAACTAGGGAAAACTGTGGGACACACAAGGTGTGTACTTACCTCCCAATTGGATTTTTTCTATACACATGTCATCAGGTTCTTGACCACATGTCTAAAGAGCACAATATCATTACCACTTAGACCATTGTTAGTGCAATTTGGAATTTTAGTTTAAAAGATTGAATATTCTTAATTTCAGTATTTAACTTATGGAATCTATATAATATCTAGAGGGGAAGAATGGTTTTTACTGTGCACAGTAACCCTAAGTTCAGATTTGGGCCAATTGGATGTGGTTCGGTGTCATGTGTGAGCTTATGTTATGTGGATGCCAATTACAACTTTAATCTTATGCATGTGGCACAACAGTAATATCATCAGGTGCGAATATTCCTTTCACGTGATACCACCTCCTTCTATCATTATATTCTTTATTGGAAAAGTAATGGCAGAGATTCCACACATAGCACAAGAAATACATATTTCTCATCCCTTCCATTCCATCATTCCAATTTACATTTTCTTCTTCATGCTTCCCTTCCTTCATTTACAGAGATTCCAATTTACATATCTCCTCTACCTTTTCCTTTCTGTCGCCGCCCTCGTCAGCCAAACCCAGTGACCACCGCACACCACCATCACCGGCCAAGCCCCCTTCTCTCTCTCTCTCTCTCTCTCTCTCTCTCTATCTCTCTCGTGTTCTTCTCTCTCTGCTGTCGCCATCCACCGCGACATCTATCATCATCACCAGAACCACACTCTTCTTCCTCAAGTTCAGGTTAAGGTAAGAAGAACTAAATCAATTTTCTCTTTCTTTCATGTTGCAATGAACCCTAAACCCTTTTCTAATTAAAAATGTCAATTTTTTTCCTTTGATTAAATTGAAGTGTGGAAGGAGCTATGTTTCTGGACACTTAAGAAGAATGGGAGAATAGAGATTAAAGCCTTGAAAAGGTAATTTTGTTTTAACTTTGTTTGTTGAGGATATAATTGCATTGTCTTTATGTAATGATATTTCAGTACTCGATCTATGGTCCCCATCACATAACTCTCTGTTTTTATTTTACAATCTGACCATTGTCACTGACGACCATCGTGCCGGAACTCATCGCCACTGTAAGTATGTATTTTCCGGCAACACTCTTTCATATCCGTGCTATATTTGGAAATTCTCTTTCTGTGTTGAACTCTGTTTTGGTTATGCTTTGATTTTAACAAATTTTCTTGCAATTCAGCGAATCACAAATCCCTTTCAATATTCTTCCTTTGTTGCAAACAAATGGTACTACTTCAACTTTTCTACTTTGATAATTTCTTTATTTTCATTTCAATTTCAAAAATATATAAATAAAATAATTTGTACTTTATGTTGCAGATTCGATTCACCATCACCTTACACCAACAGTATTGTTCTTTCCTCTCTCACATTTGATTTGTTTAGTATTTGTTAGAAAAATTGGATTTTGTCTTTATTTTTGTGTTCTGAATTGAGATTTAGAAATGTTTTCTTTGATTGCATGATATCACCAAGTTTATTGTTTGTGGAATTTTGATTTTGAATGAATCGTTTGTATATGTTGTCATACCCCAAATTTTGCCCACTTGATTTTGTATATATTTTTTTGGTCAATTTACTTTTGGAAATAGCAGATTAGTTGAGATGGCGGTGAGAAGAGCATTAAGAAATATTGATAGCAAAAGGTCATGGGTTCAAGCCCCACTTGGTACATTTATTTATCTCATTAATCATACTAACTTTTTTATTTTTATTTTTTTCCTAACAAAAAACTTTTTCTATTTTTGGTAATACATATTATCACTTTTTTGTTTGTCCAAAATTATAAAAATAAAGCATATATATAAAAAAGAAGAAAAATATATAAACTTGTATAGAAAGAAAATGAGAAAGACATAAAAAAATAAAAATGAAGTGAATCAAAATAGAAAAGGACTAAATCTTTGGTCTTGGAGAGCAAGAAAATATAATTAATACTAAAACTTAATTTCTGTAGCAAATCAATCACAAAAAGAAACAAAGTCTGCTCATACTAATTTACAAAACAAATCTCTCAATGATTCTTGCAAGTTTTAAACCCCTAATTCAAAGTTATAAATAGAGCTTCTTTTCTACACAATTACACACAATAAAAATTCTCAAACAACCTGAGAACCAATTCTACTACACAACTAATCCCCCACAACACAAAAAATCAGACACAATCAATTTCTCCATACACCAATTCTTCACTAAAACACACTAAGAACACACCGCAACACGACACAAAATTCACTCTCTCACCGCCGGCTGCTTCATGGGTGTCTCTCATTCTCTCCCGATCAGTTTTTCTTTGCTTGTTGTTTTTCATATCTGTGTGCGGTTGGTATTGTTTGCTTTTAGGGGTATTCTTTTGTTCCAGTAATTGATCTCTTGTTTGTACATATGTGTATTCTTTTAGTCTATTATTTACTTAGTTACTTATTTATTCATTCATTCATGTTTGTACATATGTAAGTAGCCGTAATCACTAATCAGTAGGTGATATTTTGTTAGTTAATTCCTTTAACTTATTTAATCTATTTAAAATCTTGTATAAAAATGTTAAGAATAATATACAATGTAAATACTTAGATCATTTGACGTCAAATAATTATAACAAACATGGATTAAAAAGGAGGAGGCGGATGCACATCCGTTCGTCTCTCGACTAATTGGGGGCTTAGTGCACACTTTGTCCGACTTTTAGTCGTCTTTCATTACTAAAAAATACAAACACATCAAATTAATTTTTTGCCTTCGGGCCAATTAAAAATCAAATTAAAAACCTTTTTCATAAAACGAACATGTTTGCAATCAACTCTAACGTGATACAAACGACGCTTAATCCTCCATCGTGCGAGCATACAAGCTGAGTTTAACCACTAGAATGCGATTAAAACATCGTTCCAAAAAAACACCAACAAACAATCTGTACCCAGAACTACGTAGCTTTGAATTCCTCATCGCACCAGAGGATACGTAGGAGCAAGATTCTACATCTTGTCAAGCATAATAATATAAAAAAAACCTAATTGTTCCCCTCACTTGTAAATAAATTCAATAATTTAAAAAAACATGTAAACAAACATTAAAAGTCTTAAACCCTAGAATTAATTAGGAGGTTCCCGTTAAGTACAACGGATGTGAGGGGTGCTACTACCTTCCCCTTGCATAATCAACTCCCGAACCTGGAAATGGTTGCGATGACCATCTTTCCATTGTTTTTAAGGTTTTATCAATATTTTCCTTAACAAATAAAATTTGGTGGCCACTCTATGTCATTCCGAGTGTCCTTTACGCTCGGGCGATTTTCGCGGCGCGACATATGTATTCTGTAATTTGTTTCTTCTATGGTGTTTTTGTGTTTAAATCATGTAAATCGGTTAGTTATGAGCTTTTGATGTGATTTTAATTGATGTTTATTTATTTAATTAAAAGGGTCTTCATTATGTTTTTTAAATGTTGATGTTGATGATGACATTAGTGACAAAACTTGTATAATTGAACTTTGTTTGTTGTTGGATCTTAATTATTAATCTGCTTTTGAAATTTGAGCTTTATAAAATTTGACTTTTGTATCATTTAATAACATTATGACAAGAACAATGTGTCTTTTTACTCCTAACTATGCATTTTCTTTTTTACCATGATGAGAAAAGTGTTGTATTACTATTTTTTCTTCTACATAATTGGAACTTTGTTATAGATAAGTGTTACTTCTTCTAAATGCTTTTCTGTATAATTTGATTGTTTTACAAGACCTAAATTACTTTGATTAATTTGTATAGTTACAAATAGAACAGTCCAGAAGCACTTATCACTGTTGGATTACTTAATGGATCATCTACTGGTCTTTTAATCTACATGGTTTTGGTTGATTTGCTTGCTGCTGATTTCATGAGTAAGAGGATGCAAGGTAGTATTAAGCTTCAATTAGAATCTTACTTAGTTGTATTTATTGGTGCTGGTGGCATGTCTCTCATGGCTAAATGGGCTTAATTATATTTTATGTTAGATTAATGTTTTAATATGGTGTAATGTTATGAGTCTCTTCACTTTTTGGTGTGTTAGTGTGATACATTTACAATGGTATGTTTGATGTTGTAATGTAAAAAGTAAAGTTTTTTATTTTTATTTATAGTTGATAATGTGAAATACCATACAACTTAAAAAGTTTTATGTTGATTGTTCATATGCTGATTTTTTAAAATTTGTAGAATTGCAGTTGTATTTGTGTGATGTTTGATGATTTTATATTATAACAATTTTTAATTTTATTTTGATATGTGTACAACAATTGGATTGCGGCTGAATCTGTGAGCCAGATTCGAAGTGGTTTGTGTTGGTGTAAAAGTGGAAGCTACAAATTTTGAACTTCAAGTTAGAATAAGTTCTAAAAGCTTAATTAACTTCATGGAGTTATTGCGTTAGAACTTGGCGCCGAAATTGGTATATTCATAATCACTTTTCCATTTTTGTTTGATTCGTAATTTTTGCCGCCTTTTTTTAAGACTCTAACCGAAATGACAAAACTTTAAAACTATGACTAGGAAAAATTTGAGGCACTCCTCAAGATTAGTTTAATAATATGTGAAGAAGAAAAATTTGTCAAGTTGAAAGGATTTTCATGTTATTCATAAAGAGAGATTTTTTATAGTACTTGATTTCTGTTTTCAACTATGTTGCTAGGCCTGGCTGGTTTGTTACTTGAACGTACCGCAAAGACAATGTTCCTAACAGGTATAGCGTCTTCTTTTAAAAGACTTGTCATTCTTCCCAACTCTATTTTATCCTTATATGACGTTGAAAATTGAGATCATATTGCATAGTTGTTTAGAATTACCTAGATCAGTTCACCTCAGTTGATATGCTTAATTGATTTACATTTTCAAGGAACTTTGTGTAATTTTGTTATATTTTGTGATCTTTAAAGTATGATGACCTTATTGAAAGGTTGGTAATTATTATATTTCAGATCATGGGAATCAAATACTTGACAATTGTGTGAAGAATGTTCAGCTTAATCGTGGGTTATTGAATATGGTATTTTTTTCTGGTATTTTTTGGCTGTATTAAACCTCATTTTGTTTTTCAATTTTCTTTAATTATAGGGACAATGTTACTTTGGTTTTGATTTTTGAGGTTCTTTAATCTTAATATTTTATGTTTTGTTAATATGGTTTTCAACCACTTTTGAAAGAAATTGTCATATTCTATGTCTATTATGTAAGTTCATTTTATTCAATTTGTAATGTTAAATTTCAATTGTAACTCTGGCTACCAGACAGACAAACGGTGTGAACAATGTAAACGCAACTGTCCGAGCGCGTGTCTAGCTTAGGACAAATACACAATTAAAAACGTGAATTAAAAGCAGCAGAAAACTAAATAACACAATAGGTTTGTTAACCCAGTTCGGCGCAACTGCCCTAGTCTGGGGGATACCAATCCAGGAGTGAACTCACTATAATAGTTCTAGTGTAAGGACCAACGTAGTTGCACTACTTGTCTTGCACCTAGACCCTACCTCGTGAAAGCCCTACCTAGGAACTCCTAGATATGAGACCCCGTCTCAACTCCTAACCTGAACAACACACTCAGTGTTGCTTTTTCTTTTCTTAATTCAATATGTTTTCTTTGGACAAGAGACACACTCTTTCGACTCAAACTTACTCCGTACCTAAAGGCTTAGGAGAAGTAACAATTACAACTCTAACAAACAGTCCTTTACTTGAATCAGGACGATACAAGTAAGGCTCACAAACAAAGAACAAATAATAAAAAACAAAGAAGACTAAACCTTAAACACACGCTTTGAGAACACACACGTTTTAGCTTACTTTTTAGGGTCTGTCATTACATATATTTATACTACTTGGGTAGCACGGTTTTGGGCTTCAGACATCCCTTGGACGTTGTAAGGTCCAGAATCTTCTAGCACACACAAGATATCTTCTTCAAAAATATATTATCACCTTTGGAAATATATCTAGGCAAGACCGCCTTAGACACTTCTTCAGAAACGCTCCTTGATCAGCAAACAAGGTTAAAATAAAACTTCAAGCGAATCTTGTAAAAGATTGCATAAAATAATAAAACGCGAGCTGACGCGAGATTACTGATCACTTAATGTTGTTCCATATGCTACAGCATCTGACCGAACATACGTGATCTTAAGCAACTAACCATACATCTGGCTAATACATGTTTTCGCAAAATGTAGCCAACCATCAAAACTCAACATCAATGTTATATGATATCCTCTTTAGTCTTTATTATTAGTATTTTTTAACTTATGGAATATCTAATTAGCTTAATCTGCTTAATTTTGATGTTAATTTGGTAATTTAATTGGTGAATTGCCAACATCCTAATTCTAAAGAGGTATTCTCTCTTAGAAGAGAGGAAAGAAAATAGACCATGTGTTTCACTGATGTGTATAATTTGAGCATTTGTTTACTAGCTACGTACTATATGTGTTTCTTTTGAATTATGAATTTATGATAAAAATTTAGATGCATTTGGCCTCTCACCTACTGTGTTAACTATCGTATTGTGTTTTATGCCTCACTGCCTCAACCGTATGTAAATTGTTTTAACTGAATTTACATTTGTGAAAGTTTGTTATATATTGAATTATGTGTTAACTGTATTGTTTTAACCTCACGTGTCTATAATAATCTCATATCTCTTCCATTTTCTCTATTGACTAAATCTCGGACTATTTTGTTTTTTTTAAATTGATCTGCAAATGTGTAAGCATTCTAAACAAGTGACATCCGCCGGATTCACTGTTTTAAAAACTGAATCATACCAGACCATCCAATCGATTAAACCCTTAACCGACATTATAAAGTTTGGTGCAATTTTAAAAGCTAAGGTATGAAGAAATCAACATTATCTCTTTGCTTTTTTCTCTTTTGTACCAAACCTCAAGACCTCAACTATTTGAGCAAAGTGATTTTACAAGTTAATTAGATTGTTGTTGATTGTTAATGGATTATGCTTGATGATTTTGTGAAATTACATGGAGGAAGATAAATGAAAGTAAATTTTTGAGTTGACCCACTGTTGGTAAATTGGAAATAACTCTCTGTGTGTAAATCTATTTTATGTGAAATCTGAACCTTTGGAAAGTAGACAAAATTTGACACGAGTTAGACTTTGGAATCGTGAAGTTTCATTAAGTATAATTGGGTAAATTATGTGTTCAATTTTGATGAAAAATTCTGCTCGGTTTCAGAACCTGTCATCAGTGTTCGTGTCTTATCTCTCTCTCTGTAACTTAATTTGAATCAATTGTTGCATTTCTGGAATCTAGACGAATTTTTCTTCAAATTAGGCATCAATTCTGTACGATTTGGATCAGTATTGAAGTTGGAATTCACGTTCGAAGTTCGGACTATGAATCTGAAAAACTGCAGAAAAATTTGCATACAGCTTAGTGGCTTTGGGACTGTTTTGGAGCTTAATAAATGTCATGGTGGGTTCCTGATGGGTTATATTTTGGTGTATATCACTGATGTGATTTTTTATTTTGTATTGCGGAATTTGGTGGGATATATTTTTATATGAAGAAGCTTTGGAGATTAGAGAATATAACATATATATTATTCATTGTTTTTATTCTCTTCCTCTCATTATTATTCATGGCATAAGGCTCTATATATAGAGCTACAAAAATATATTTTTAGATCATATTGATCTTCAATAACAAACAAATCCTAGATATTCTAAACAAAAATATAAATATTCTAAACAGAAAATATAAATCTTAGATCTAATATTATTTTATTTTGAATATAAATCTAAACTATATTTTAATCTAAAAATCTTCAAAAGATATTTAGACATTATTCTCAACAGTTCCTTTAGATAGCTTGCTTACCTTTTGAGTAGTTTTACATACCTAAAAATGATTAGCTTTAGTTACTACTGATGTAATTCTCTGCACGCCACTAGATGTTGCATAAAAAAAATTATTCTACATGTGTGATATGAATTTCTAAAATTGACTTCATGTGAAAATTGAATTTTCCTACTTTTGACTATAATTTAAGATCAAAATCCCCAGGATTTATGGAAATTTAAGCCTTCATAATATCCCTATGAGGGCTTAAGTAAGTTCTATATTCTTATATTATCCTTCAAACACTTTCGTTACCGTTTGATATTATTTTCTTTGGTTTAGTTCCGTTAATTTTTCATTATTTGTTTAATTTTTAGTCCTTCATGTGGTTTCCTCTTTAAAGAAATATTAGTAGAATATAATTTTGTAACAAAATAAGACAAAGGACTAATACAATAAACCGACAATGTTTCAAAGATTCAAACTCATAAGTGTAGAATTCTATCAACTTGGTTTCCCAATGGTAAAGAATTGAGGATTGAAGAATTCTACACTTATGATCTCTTGCCTCTTAAATTCTATTCAATTATATTTCTATAAGTTTGAGTCAATGTTAAGTTTTGTAATTCTTTTTTGTCTTTATATATACAATTTATCATTCGATTTTGAAGTTTGCAAAATGTATTGAAATTGGGCTTCCTGCATTAATTATCATGGTTTTTATCTCACAGGTAAGTAGTTACTTATGTACTAAGAAACTAAATCTGTTCAAATTATTTTCTTTAGTATTGGACAAATGCCTGTTTGAGGACCTTTTATGCTTCTTTCAGCAGTATCTTCATCGGTATATTCCAACCGTGAAGCTTATGTGCGACTGATTTGCAGTGCTATTTACTGTTACAATTGCATGGTTATTTGCACAGCTTCTAACTGCTTTCACTGCATATAACCACAAGTCAGAAAGTACATAGAGAAGTTCTCGCACCGATCATGCTGGACTCCTTAGAATGGGTCCGTGGTAAGATTAAATGCTAATAAAGAATAGTTATTATTGTATTGAATTTTATTCTTTGAAGGTAAACATAGTTAAGGAAACTTTTTAAATTTTTAGATTAAAATGATTTCCATTTATGCAGGGTGTATTTTCCATATCCTTTCCAATTGGGCCAATGGGGGAGTCCTACATTCAATGTTTTCGAAGCTTTTCCTATGATGGATGCTTCTTTAGTTTCTCTTTTTGAGGTCAGCACTTCAAGCCATAGATGAATTAATTTGAATCTCATGCTCTCTCTAAGTCATTATATTATGCATGTGAACAATCAATGCAATTGATATGTAACCAAAATAGTAGTATATATTCACATTTCATGAACAGAACAAATAAGCTAATTAATAGTTTCTCTTGAGTTCTAACTCTTCTAACAAAAATTAGTTGTTTATGTTAATTTTGTTTGCAAAGTAGTAATTGGAAATGTGATATATGTTAGTAAATAGTAATAGGAAATCTCATTAATCAAAGTTATTAGCATTAGCTAGCTCCAATATAACACTTTTTTTAGACAGTAAAATGTAGATCATTTTTGTTGGAGTTGGATTTGGATTTGGATTTGCATTTGCATTGTGTGTGGTGTGTAGTCAACCACATCAAGATCCGTTGTTTAGATTTCGAAGCAGATTTTTATTTTCTTAAATCTAAACTATTGAGATAGAATTCTGAATCGTCCAATATTTATCAGATAGTCCAAATGTGTTTGATTTAGTGGAATCACAACCCCATGACCTTACACAACTCAAATCTGTTATTATTTTGTGTAATTTTACTATTAATGAGTGACCACTTGCTGTTTTTTTAAGTAGCACACACACAAACACACACTTATGCAGATGAAATACTAACTCAGTGTACTAACTCAAAAAAGTTATTTTAACTTTGGTGCTTATATATATATATATATAATAACTAATTTCATTCTCATAATAAAAACTTTAGTATCAATTTTTAATTTGAGAAATTTTAAAATCATTATTATAAATTATTACTAATAAAAATTAAGTATTTATAATTGACGGGCAAATGACATACTTTATTGCTGATAAATTTTTCTAAATCATTATTACAATTTTCTCGCACGGTCCAGTTGTACGTTGCGTTGTATGTAACTCAAATCTATTGTCTGTTTTGTTTTTAATATCTAAGCTATATTATTATTATGAATGCATCTCAATCAAAATGACAATTGTTATAAAAAAAATGACAATTAATTATCCAAATAGCACAATTTGACAATTGATATTTCAAATTGCACATTTAACGTTACACGGGCAAAACACACTAGTTGTTGATAAATATAAGTGTAGTAAGTACTCTCATACATTGAATAACTTATGTATCCCCTTATCAAGTCACTTCTTAACTTTCCCACCTAACCACCAAACAAACCTCTCTCTTTTTAATTAAATGTGGTATAATGATTCTAGTTATAGTCTTATAGATCACCTTGTTCTGATGTGATATTGATTCATTGTCAAATGAGTTAAAGCGAACTCAATAGTGAAAAGAAATAAGAATACAACAGTTTAGTATCACACATTATTTGTAAACGTTCCACTAAAGCCTAGGAGGAACCCTTAAATATGAAGGTATCGTGTTTCAGCATGTTTCATTTAGTATATAAAAGATAACCTAATAATTGCATCAAACATATATGCATGTTTAGGGACAAAAACTTGCTTAGGATTTGCTCATATTAAAGCAAGAACTAAACGTTTTTTTTAAAAAAAATAACTAAACTGATAAGGGGGGAAATGAATGCGTTGCCAACAATTTCCCATTTAAAATAAAGAATAATGCAAACAAATAACTTCGATGTTTCAAATGATGTAACTTTTCTTGTTTTTTTTTTTACGGTAACTTTTCATGTTGTTGATATAATTACACGTATGCTAACTCTCATTTGTTATTTGATAGATGATTTACCAACAAAGGATTTTCATTGCATCAATAAAGAGAGAAATATGGCAAACTAAAAGTGGATGGATTTTCATTGCATCAATAACAGAATGAAATAGCTCGAATAATTCATGACACATGAAGATTTTGGATCTCAATTTGAAGTGTTCTAAGTTTCTTTTCAATATTTGATATTTCTTCTTGAATCTCAACTAGCTTGTTTAGTCTATTCTGCGCCTGATCTTGGTAAGGTTTACCAATGACTCTCACGAAGGTATCCAAATTTTCTACGGCTTCAGACAAATCCCTCTTCATGGCTTCTTCAAGTTCATATGCCAAGGTATCCGCTTTTCTTTTCACCTTATCTATCACATGCCGCCTACGAGTTGGGAAATTTGAAATAGCTAAATACCTGAAATAAAAACATGTCAATACACATAAAAGTTTTCATTACTTATTTTTCATCTTCCAAGAAAAAGAATAATAAATATATTTAGTAAGAATCCGGATCCACTTATTTTCGCTTTGTAGCCTATCAACCATTGGATTACGACAAGGAGAGATGGCTGAACCAAAAGAGCGCGAGAGGATCCATTTTTTATAGGTGCAAATAACTTTTAAGTGGATTAAGATAAAGATTATGAAACAGGTTCCAGAAGAGTTGGAAGATATTTAGAGGCAAATCAAGGGTGTCCATATACCATGTTCATGTTATTGTTTATAATGATGCATTTCAAAGATAGATCGTTTCGATAATATTTTATTATCATCTGTTATAGGATAGTGCAGCTGAAACATATTTTACTAGTATAAAGAGTTTAAGACCAAAAGTCTCATCAACTATATCATGCTTGCATGAATTTTCAATACAACCTGCGCAATAATAAAGGAGCTCCAATGAATATAATACATTACCCGCCAACAGAACAAATTCCAAGAGCCAGAAGATCTTCCAATGTGGTTTGCAGTACAGATGTCAATAGTGACGCAGAAAAACCAGCAACTCCTAGTTGACCAATAGTCCCTAGAATCTACACAAAAGGAAGACATTTACATAAAATTTGTTTAGTGACATCAGTGGTGGTTGTGGTATATTAAAACATAGTTACAGAAAATAAATAAAAAAATATCATATTTACCAGGAAGACTCGGATAATATTCATTTGTCTATGGCTAATCAAGTTCAACAAAAATTAAATAGGGAAATTTTGCAGATATTAAAACTTAATTCTTGATGAGAAAAAGGACATCATCCACTTGTTATATTGCTCCCAATGGTGACACAAAAATTATTATATGAATGAACACATGAATGCAAATTACAATAAATTGCAAGTGAAAAAAGAAAACTGAATGAATCACACCTGTTATAATTATTTCTCAACTTTTAAACAAACCTATGAATCATTCATCTAATTTTGACGCGTTTACAGAAACTGTCTAGCACCATCGTTAATCATAAATCATTCTGAATGTTAACCTTGAGGCAATAGACTAGACATCTTTCAAACTCCTTGTTTACAGCTTAGTTGGCTTTTATGAATGGCAAAAACTTTCATTTAAAATGCGTAGTAAGTTTGTTGCACATATAGACCCTAGCTTTGTACAAGTTTGGTTTTGGTCCCTAAGTCACAATAGCATTATTTCTCATTTACACCGTAGTTTTTAAATTGATGCAATAATATCCTTCAAACAGTTAGTTGTTCAACTGAAGTGACTTGCCCTTGCAATAATATCCTCAAATGAACTAAACAACAACCAAGTCTTATCCCACTAAGTGGGGGTTAGCTACATGAATCGAACCGCACCATATTGTTCTATCAAAAATCATGTTTTCCTCCAAAACATTTATCTCTAGATCCTTCCTGATAGTTTCTCTAGCTCTACCCCTACCGCTAGTGATATGATTGGTCCTTCTGATCGACTCTCCTAACTATAGAATCCACATGTCTTCTCTCTACATGCCTAAACCACTTAAGTTTAGTTTCTACCATTTTTTTTACTGTAGGTGCTACTCTCTCTCTCTCTCTCTCTCTCTCTCTCTCTCTCTCTCTCTCTCTCTCTCTCTCTCTCTCTCTCTCTCTAATGTTGTCGTTTCTAATCCTATCCCATCTAGTTTTACCCCACATCCAACGCAACATCCTCATTTATGCTATACTTATTTTATGTTTGTGTTGGTTTCTTCACAGCCCAACACTCTGTCCTGTGTACAATATCGCCGGCCTTACTGCTGTCAAATAAATTTTCCCTTCAACTTAAGCGGTACTTTCGCATCACAGAGGGAAAAACTATTTCTCTAAAACAAGGAACTAAAAAAGAACTTAAAGCCCAAATGAAAATAGTTTTAAGAATTTTACAAGGAATTCTAAACTTACCATCTCACGAACTTCTTTCTCAAATGACTTTGAAACTGCACTGCTGCTGAAATTTTCAATCACCAAATTACTAGCTTGATCTCCTTTCTTTAGCAATTCATATGTCTCAACATTCATCTGACTATTTTCATGAATCAATGAGGACCATCGTTTTTCAAAAGATTCTTTGTATAGTTTCCCTTGATGGGTATTTTTGGAGTTTAGCCAATTTTCGTAATCTCCGAGTATTTTCTGTGTCCAAACAACAAAAAACATTTTAGCAAAACATAAACAGCTAACTTTAAACATAATACATAATTTCAATTTAATCTTGCATTAATATTTCAGCGTATTAGCCATCTTGTATTCTTGGGATATCCAAAGAAAAATTGGTGTCAAATTTATGGTTGAATGAACCATTTATTCTTCCGGATAAACAATACTCCTAGTAAACAATACTGAAATACTGTCTGGACTCACTAGTTGACAGTCAGAAACTAACCTGAACAGATGACACAGAAGGATCAATTATGTCATTCTGAATTCTTGAGGTAGCAGGCATTGCATGTTTCTCGCCTTTGAAAACATATGAAGCAATAATATCAAGATTTGACAATCGCATTGTAGTTTCTACAAGCTCCACAGCACGTGATTTAGTGGATTCAATCTGATAATGTATACCATAGCAATTTAAGAATATACCAATTAAGGAAACAAATTGTCCTGAAATTCAAAATAGTGAACCTTTTGTAACATACCATAGATAGAGTTTGTCCCCTCCAAGAAAGGCTCTCAGTTTCCATATTCAATGCAAAATCATTTACACTATTGACAAGATCATTTATTGCAGCCAAATCCTGCTTGGCACATCGATAGTCTTGAGTCACAAGAGTTTCACATGCAGAAATTAGTCTGTCTGCAATTCCAACAGGGGTTTCAAGTTTAAGCCTCATCCTATCCATTCCAGCAATCGTTGACCCATCTAGAAAGCTATTTAAGAATTTCTCAAGCTCATAAAAGCTATGGGGACCATACTGAGAACCAGAGACTGACAACTCTTCATTAAGTTTCCCAAAACTAGAGGTAGCCATTAGTTTTGCTTCAAGAGCAGATCGAGCAGATACAGGATATAATATAACATCTTCTGTATTCAGTAATCTCTTTATGTTGTCCTGAATGAAGGACAATGCTTCTTCAAGCTGCATTGGTTTTGTCAAGATATAATGTAAGCCTATATTAATATAAGAGGACAACCAAGGATAATGCTTTTACGATAATACACTATGAAACATAAATATACCTCATGATTATTCTGATATATGTCAGCTTTGTTCAAAACAAAGACTACTTTCTTTTTCCATTGCTGTGAATATCGAAGAAAAGCAACCTGAAAAATAACATAAAACATGACATACCCCAAACTGGGAATTATACCATACAAAAGAAAACATGAGTACACCCCACACATAAATAACGACTAACCATACCTCACTTCCGGTTAAAGGGCGATCAGCTGAAATAACAAAAAGAAGTAAGTCTGCACGAGGCACAAATTCCTCTGTAAGACGCTGCTGCCTCTGAAGGATTACATTAGTTCCGGGTGTATCAACAATTGTCATCTGTTTTCAGAAGGATAAAAAAAACAGTTGAGAGGCCATTGAATGTAAACAGAAATATTTGATTAGGGAAGAGAAACTAAACAAAAGGAGAAAACTAAAAGTTAATCGACTTACTTCTCTGAGAATTGGAGCAGGAAGGTAGCAAATAAATTGACCATCTGGATACCTTTCACAACGTTGTTTCTCATTATCTAGGTCATTAAATCGTAAAAATGTGATCTCATTCGTTGTTGGAACAACGCCCTCAGTGAGATATCTTTCTCCAAGAAGCGCATTAATCACAGTAGATTTACCAGAGTTGAATTCCCCCTGGGAATAAAGTGTCAAATAACTTTGTTAGTAGCATTTCTATGAAGTTTGTATAAAAACCAGGTGTTTTTCCATCTTAACTAATTGCTTGTTGAGTAAGAAAAATTATATTATATTATAATAAATAGTAAATTAGTAATGGGAAGCTAGTGAATCAAACAACTACTCATCCTAAGGTGAAAGTCGGACAGTTCCTTTGATGAGTAAAAACAAGTATGGCTGCCATCAAATCCATAACATAACAATGTAGGAATAACATGCGACCCAACTAACCCAACATATTGTATTTGTTCAGAGTAGAGTATCAAGAACAAGTGAACAACGTACAATGACCATTAACTACATAAAAAACCTCTTCTAAAAGCAAAGATAGCTTCTAAATTGTGTACACAGAAAATCAACGACTCGCTGTAAGTAAACCATTAACCAACACTCTAGTAAATACTTATATATGGAAGTAATCGATTAAAAGCAGAAGAATAGTTAACACCAACAATTAGAAAAGTCCATAACAAATAGCACTTATTTGTTAACTAGTTCTAAACTATACGCAGTAACGGAATATTTTCTTTTTGAAATTTAGAGCTAATACCAATGTATATCCAGGAACGAGAATTTGTTGAGATTCAGCACACAATTACCACGATAACCAATAAGAACGGCTCATCAATCTGAGAAACGGCATCATCAAGAAGCGAAACTTCCTCCATCTGTCATTTGAAACCAATCCCAATTCAACACAAAAGTAAACAATATACCAGTCAAAATACAAAATAATGAAAGGAAGAAGAAAAACAAAATCATTTCAAATACCAACTGTTTTAATTAAAAGATCACCAGAGGTGCAGCTTTCTTTATAACTTCAATAGCTTCATTCAACACCGACCTCTCCATCTCTATTAACTGTTTCTCCCTATCCTCCAGTTTAACAAATCCACCAACAACCTCTGGTTTGCTCTCCAAAGCATTACTTTTATTTACTAATTCATCCTCATCAATTTTACGGCCAGAATCATCTAGTATTCTCTCATCAATTCCAAACTTGCCATCAAATAGTTTGCGAAGGAAATCATCATCAAACAAACCAATACTTTCCAAACTAGTAACAAAACCACTAGCACCAGAAGCAAGTAAACTCGAAGCTTCATCATAGGACATGTTTTTCCCCACGCACGAGGCAAAAATAGGTATCTTCACATTCTCAACTACATTACCAATTTCCAAATTTAAACGTTTCAAATCACCACCACCATAAATAAGAAAATCAGCACCTTCGGATTTAGATGCATTTACAGCAGCTTCTATAGTTTGTACAAATCTAGCCACCAATGGAAGAACCACCAATTCACTATTGGAACCTAACATTGTATTTCTAGCAACAACAGTAGGAAGACCTGAAACAATTGCACAGAATTTAATTTCATTATTACAAATGAGTGAATGTTCTGTTAGAACAATGTCAACTTTTTTCAAATTTTGCATGAATGATCTATATGCTATAAAATTTCAATCTAGCGGTGGATTTTATGAAATTCATATTCGTTATAATGTATTCAAGGCTTGTGCACCATGCACAATATCCTCCAATTGTGCATATTAGTCAAAGCCTTGAATGTAAATTGTAAAGTGAGATAAACAATAAATTACTGTGTTTCCATTTGAAGTGTTCGGTAAAATTAGTGGTTGGGTTGACTTATAGTTATGAAATGAAAAAAAAAAACACATGTTTAATTGTTTTTACGTAAGATGATAGGGATAAAGTTGGAAGAAAAAACAATAAGCTAAAAATTATAAGTTATAAGCTAATTGAATTAGCTTATAAGAATAACCTATAAGCTGGTAAAAATAAGCTATAAGCTCGTGGTGAAAAAAGGTTACCAAACAGGGCAATTTCTTCGTAATGAGCTTAAAAGTTATAAGCTATAAACCATAATCTCAAAAATGTGTTTTGCCAAACAGAGCCTAATTATAGCTGAAAATGAATTCCATTGAAAAATTCAAACATATCTAAATCAATTCTACTACTCCATAATCAACTTTGACACCTCCAAAACTAAAACCAAAAATGCACAAAATAAACCGAAACATTTCATTTATTCCAAGCAAGCAATGATACGGTAAATAAAAATAACCTTGATCGGAGAGCAAAACACCATCGGTAACAGCGGCGGCGGCGATATCGACACGTTCAGCGACTAACAAATAAGCACGGTCACGAACGAGTGACTTCAACAAGCAAGCAGCTTCGTATAATTTACCACCGGTTTGTTCGTCACTAGTAAGAATAACAATTCCAACAAATTTAGAAACTGCTTTATCGATCAAATTAAGAATTGTTTCTTCGGTTTCGGCGCCACGTGTGAGAATCTGGTCGGGGTTGAGTTGGAGAATAAGAGTGGGGAGTTTGAGTTGGGGTCTTTTGTAACCGCCAGGGAAGAGTGTTCTTCTGGGTTGGGCTTGGGCTTGGGCCTTGAAATGGTATGAGACATTTTTGGAGATGGAGTTGATGGGAGAGGAATAGGGAGGGCGGCGAAAGGGGAGGTGTGGAGAGCGAGGGAAGGAGGTGTGGGGGTGTGGAGAGAGGATTGAAGGGATAATGAGGGAAGATGAAGGGGTTGTTATGGAAGAGAGTACCATGGATTTTAATTGAAGAAGAAGAAGAAGAATAAGAAGAGAAGAGAAGGAAGAAGAAGGTGGATGAGTGAGTGTGTGTCCGTCAATGAAATCTCAGTTGTGTTATCTTTATCTATCCATCTATCTATCGGCTCAGATATCAAGGACCGCATGTGCATCCAATTAGAAATGACGGTCAACTTTGAGTACACTTAATTAATGTCATAATGACTGTTAGGCTTCGAATTTCGTACATAAATGACTTGGTCCTATTTTTCTTTCATTTCTTCAAGTCTCCTTCATCTTTAACAATTAAAAATTATAAGTTTAAATAATATTTATAGTTTTAAATTCTTTATTTTATTTTTATAAAAAATCACTTCAAATAAAAACTCTTGATGAAACAATGAAAAAACTCTTGAATTAAATAAACAGAAACATAAAACCATCATTATTTGTAGAATTCAAGTTAATATTTTTTGTATCAACCATCATTATTAAAGAATTCAAGTTAATACTTGATTTACCCTTTTGATCAACAATACATTTTTGTAACGTTTATATACCAACCATACATGTTGTTATAAAATGAGAAAGAAAGGAAATAAGTGGTTAGCTTTATCTGCAACTGCTGGTTCTCAGACTCTTTAGGACCAATGGCCATGCTTGCTGCTTCCTCTTCACCTACCTTGCTCTTCTCTTCAACCTCTTCTAATCTCCTCCCACTTTCAAATTCTTCTACTTTGCGCCTTTCTTTCTCTTCTTCTCTTCATTCCTCCTCTCTATCAGTTTCCACTACCTTTCTATCACACTCTTCTGTAACTTCTAAACGTTTTGCTGCTAATCATGCTACTTTTAATATCAGTGCTAGTGCTGCAGAGAAGAAGAAAGTTCTAATCATAAATACTAATAGTGGCGGACATGCTGTGATCGGCTTCTACTTTGCAAAAGAGCTTCTTGGTGCTGGTCACTCTGTTACTATTCTCACTGTTGGTGATGAAAGCTCAGACAAGATGAAGAAGCCTCCTTTTAACAGATTCTCGGTTAATGATCTTTGCCTCATTCTCATACTGATTCTGATAAACATGTTATTTAAGCTCATCGATGTTTTTTGTGTATTTAAGCTCATTGATGTTATTTATGATTAAGATTGAAGACGTGTATGGTGTCTCACATGTGTTGAGTTCCTACACCCACACAATACTGACATATGCGGTTGCATTTAATCACTTTCATTTGTTCAAAATTATTAGCGGTATATAAGAGTCAATGTAAGTATTGTGTTACGTGTCAGTGTTAGTGTTTCATAGGTATTGTGAAATACAATCATTATTACATCATAGTTTAATTTATTGTGGGATTTGAAAAATATTCAGGAAATTGTGAGTGCTGGAGGCAGCACTGTATGGGGAAATCCTGCAGATGTAGGGAGTATTGTAGGAGGGGAAGCATTTGATGTGGTTTTGGACAACAATGGCAAGGATCTCGAGGCTGTGAGGTTTGTTGTATCCATTCTTGTAGCTTTTTGTTCATCACATACAATTAGTTTATGATGTATGTACTATGTAGCATCGACACTTTAGAATGAATATATGTCCAGTGTCTGATATGTGTGAATGTCTGACACTAACGCGGCACCAAGATTGTGTCAATGTTTCATACTGCTAACAGCATACTACAATGTTGTTAGAATTCTGTTAAAGAAACAGAAGCTTCTCAAAAATATGTGGACTAACTCTATAAGCCAGACGTCCTGATCTCAATCTCTACTTGTAGGCCGGTGATTGATTGGGCCAAGAGTGCTGGTGCCAAGCAATTCTTGTTCATCAGTAGTGCTGGAATCTACAAAACGACCGATGAACCTCCCCATGTTGAAGGAGTATGTTGAATATACCTAAGATAGCAAATTCTAAAACCACTTTGCCGATAACAATAGTTTTATTCGAATTTTGAAAACAACTGTGTAACAGGATGCTGTCAAAGCAGATGCTGGTCATGTTGGAGTTGAAAAGTACATTGGAGAAACTTTTGACAGTTGGGCAATATTCAGGCCGCAGTATATGTTAGGGTCTGGAAACAACAAAGATTGTGAAGAGTGGTTTTTTGATAGTAAGTGGAAAAATTCTTAAACATGCTTCATTAAATTATTTTAAACCTTTAGATCTTATTAAAGAAGTATGTATAATTCCATTTGTAGGGATTGTTCGGGACAGACCTGTGCTAATTCCTGGCTCAGGATTGCAACTCACCAATATATCTCATGTTAGAGACTTGTCTTCGATGCTAACTCTAGCTGTCGAGAACCCAGATGCTGCAAGTCAGAACATTTTCAACATAGTTAGTGACCGTGCAGTGACTCTAAATGGAATAGCCAAACTATGTGCTCAAGCTGCAGGGCGCCCGGTTAACATTGTGCATTATGATCCAAAAGCAATTGGAATCGATGCAAAGAAAGCTTTCCCTTTCCGTATTGTGGTAGTTACTAAAATCCTATCTTCTAATCTACATTACAACCTGATTGCATAATGAACAAATACGCCTTATACAGTTTAGAATATCTTGCTTAACCCAAAGCATTGAACAGAACAGGGTAGTAACTAAGTAATGAACTCATGTAAAGAAAATTTTAAGAAAAGCGTATAATGTCTTGACACAGATCACTGAACAGATTAAATGCATCAGTTATGCCTCAACTGAAGAAACTGTATTCAAGATTGAAATATACAATTCTTATTGTTATTATAGCTTAACAATTTATATGAACTGTGTATGATGCAGCACTTTTACGCTGAACCTAGAGCAGCTAAAAGTAAACTGGGATGGAGTTCAACCACAAACCTCCCTGAAGACCTAAAAGAACGGTTTGAGGAGTACGTAAAGATCGGGAGAGACAAGAAGCCAATAAAATTTGAGCTTGATGATAAGATATTAGAGGCCTTGAAAGTTCCAGTGCCTGTTTGATCCATCCATGTCCAAAATGTAAAATGATTAGAGAAGATTGTATGATTTCTTGTTCCGTGATTTAAATAATGTGTAATTGTGTATTAATGAAAGTTATCTTTCCTTATTTTCTCATTAACAAGAACAACAAAATAACTTGTCCAGCTTGAGCAGCGCAATTAGGAAATCGTAACATAAAAACAGAATTACAAATTCAGTCCCAGATATATTTAAACTATTATAACAAGCAACGGTGATCTTAAATTAGCAGCTAAAGTTTAGTAGGTAGTTGTGAAATCACATACCAACAGAATGGTATCTGGAAATATCAAGTAACTTTGCAGAAGAAAGTACTGAAAAGAAGCAATGATTAGAATGTGGGCAGCAATATTTTTTCCTTGACAAAGATCGGCAACAATGTTGACAAATGTGGATGACAGTTTTATGGAACCAAATCTGTTACACAATTCCATTATGGCTGCAAGAACATAGTTTAGGCCAATACTACTTTATGACAGGAAAATTGAGAAAATTTTCCTTCAAACAGATGCATATGCCAATTATCACTTCAATCCCACTCATGATCGTGAAAATCAATCCGTGTGCTCACCAAATGCTCTACCATTGTTGATTTTAAAGAAAGAAAATAAAAGGAAAAACATTAATGGTAACAAATACAAATTGCAAATTGGTTTAGAAGCATTGGTTTACTGCAATTGGTTTATGCTGTTTATAGCTTACGCATAACTATGATACAGTCCTTAAGTAATAATCTGCATTTAGAATCAATTGTAACTATATAAGCATGATACAGGCATACAGCAATTAAATGCAGTAATCTTCCTATGGAATCAATTGCAAATATTTAAGCATGACCCAGCAATCAAAGGTAATAAATTCGCAGCAAACGGCACAATAAAGCCCAAAAAATTCTACAGCTAATAGTCTTGCCAGATATATTAAGAGCATATATCTGGTAAACTTCAAAAAAGCCAAGTTTTGGAATCAAAGATCTAAAATACAAAGATTAACACTAGCTGCTCAGCATGAAACAAGTATGTCTATTGCAAATATTAATTGGCCTACAAATTAATCTGATGTAGGAATCGCATGCCAGATTCCTATGAATCTTCTTTAATCTCAAGACCTTTCAGTTTTGATTCCAATTCATCGTTATCCGAATCTTCTTCAGCCTCTTCATCAATGTCCTCTCCTTCAGGGTCATTCTCATCCAACAGACCCAGCTTATCAGGCGAGTTTTTAAATATTTTCTTCAACTCATCAATCCCTTCATCAGAAATGAAGTTAGCGTTAATATTTAGCAACTTAAATCCAGGTTTCTGAATAACAGCTTCAGCCAACACCTTGGCTCCTGACCATGTGATCAAATTTGTACTCAGATCAACTTCATTTAACTGTTCATGACCTCCTTCCAATGCCTTACTGATTAAGGCTGCACCTTCATCCTTCAATTCATTCTCAGATAAATTTAACTTGGTGAGAAACTGCTTTGATGATACACAAGCAGCCACAGAAACAGCAGCTGTTGCAGAAATGTCATTCCCAGCCATATCCAAAATTTCCAGTGACGGTGCAGATTCCTTCAGAGCATTAGCAAGGGCTTCAGCACCATCATCCTCTAAGTTCAAATAACTCAGGTATATCTCCGTAAGATCATCAAATACAGGTATAACTTTACTTAGAGCAACTCCAGCTTCTACACCAAACATGTTGTCCCGCAAATCAAGCTTCTTCAAGTGCGTGCAAGCCCCAAGTGCTTCAGCAAGAGCAACTCCTCCTTCAGAGCCTACTCTGGTAGATGAACACCGAAAATCTTCCAAAGCTGGGGAACGTTTCACAAGTTCAGCTATTGCAAATGCTCCTTCATCTCCAGTCATGTTATTATGGAAATGAAGAACCTTAAGCTTCTCGGTGGAAGGAATCAATTCAGCAACGGCTTTTGCAGCTTCCTCTGATATGCCATCATTCATCAAATAAAGCTCCTCCAAGTCATTTAGTGATTTTAGGAGCGTCCGGAATGCTCTAACCCCCTTTTCGCCCATGGCATTATTTGACAGATTAAGAGATCTCAAAACAGAACCTTCTAGTGCAGAAGAAAAAATATTCATCACATCAAGAGCTTCTGCTTCTGGTCTCCCAGCAATAAAATCTGATAGATCCACCTCTTTCAGTTGATCTTTAATAGATATTAGGATGGGTCCAGCAATCTTAGCAGCATCCAAACCAAAACTTCTATTGCTGAAACATATCTTCGTAAAAGTGCTTGGTGCCTTCAATGGTTTCAGAAGTTCTGAAGCTTCCTCCTTATCAATAAAAGCTCTGCGACCCCCAGATATGTCAAAAAGAGTTACAACAGGCTCATCCTCTTTCGCTCTTGGTCCTCTTTTCAAAACCTCCAACATAAGCTTACTAGATTCCTTGGCATAGATTTGCACAGCAGAACTTCCATCACCATCGGGCTCCTTCTCAAAGTGTTGGGTTGCAGTCACAAAAGCTGCATCCTCAATTTCCTTTGCATCCACTTCAGCCTCTTCTTTGCTAAGCAGTCCATACTTTCTAGAGAAAATGGACGGTGTTGTGAGGTTCTTGGTCATTCGTTCAACCAGCATCAACCTAGTACTCTGGCTAGGGGGCCATAATTTTATTGAAATTGACCGATGTTGGTATGACGGCACTGTAGAATCCATGTTAACAGAACCTAGAAACAAGTATGACACAACATTAATAGGTTTCTGAATAATTATCTTCACTACTGTCTATAAAGGCTATAAAAGCAACAGGAAATACAAAACTGCTCCGGAAAATTCACTAATTTGCATTCTTCATCAATTATATCTTCAGTATAAAATCAAAATCAAAGAACTGCAATATGAATATATTCCACATTTAAATTGCCTTGTGACGTGAGAATTTTGAGTCCAACGCAGATCCAAACAGGCTAATATTGATATATTTTTGCAAAACTAGGGCAATAATAACAACAAATTTTAAATAAACAGTAAAAAAGATTAGTAATTTGTACAGAACAAGTCAATACAATAACTTGATTATAAACTCCAAAAACCATATAAAAAACATCTCAAACAGACCCGGGCCGGGACCGTACCTTGGGCATTTAAAAACAAGGCGCTAGGTTACAATAAACTCTACGGAATAGCAGGAACTTCAAAACTTATGAATCAATTATTTCAGATAAAAGTTTTAAAAACAGTAAACGGCCACAATTTGAACAGAAACATCAAGATTTTTATATCTAAGTGATTGCATCACCCTATTTAACTTCAATCACCGGCGGATTTAGAGCCCAGCATGCCCGGGCTCCGGCCAAAAATGTTGGTACTTTTAGCGTTAATTTAGATCAAAATTGAGATTTTTTTTTGTTCAAAATTGAGATTTTTCGGTGCAAAACTGAGATTTTGTTTAAAATTGTAATTCGTCCGGACTTTATAAATTTTTTGGCTCCGCCACTGACTTCAATCCTATGCAATAACAACGATGGAGCAACACAATCTTAAATTAAAACCTTCATTTCAGAAATGTAACTACCATCACTCTTACTTAAGGGGGGCTGAGCGCACGCTCAGATTATTCAGAAATATAATTAAAATTCAAACTTATGAAGAATTTAACTAAAGAGTAAAAAGTAAAAATTCATGAATCGGAACATTGTTGAATTTTTCTGAAAATTTACAGACAACTAAACAAAGCAAGAAAAAAAAAACCTAAAATTGGAGAATTAAAAAAAATAAATAAAAAAGTAATCGAGATATGAAGAAACGGATCTAGTACCTGAGTGAGAGATTGAAAATGAAGATGAAAAAATGAAACCCTAGAAAAAGATAAAGTGTGCAGTAGCAATAGAGAGAAGAGATTTTTGAATGATGAATAATAATTAGTTGGAGCCTTTTATGGAGCGGGGAAAAATAAAGAATTAAATTACTAATGTTTTTCTTTTTTTTGTTTTTGAAATTTGGAATTAAAAATATTGGGATAATGTAAAGCGTGCGTGTGGAAAAATGGGAGGGAAATGATTGAAAAATGAAAAAATGCGATGGTTGGATGAAAATGTAATCCGAAGCGTGGATTTTTCGCTTCCTCTTCTCTTTATCGTGTGAGGTAAAATGACAATTGTAGCCTCAACTTACATTGACGTCATTCAAACCTTAATTGTGGTTTAGGTAATTTACTTGGGCCTTTAAATGAGCTTGGAAAATCGAAAATTAGTCTGCGCCCCCCCCCCATGCTACTCTTTTAACCCCCCTCGAATCTAGAATTGCCCTTCATTTTTCACTAAACATGGAGTTCGGATAATATAATCTGAACCAAGCCAACGTGTAAAACCCCCAGTTCGGAGAATTTTATCCGAAACTTTACTTACACTTCGGAATAAATTTTCCGAACCCTGCGAATATAGAACATAAAAACGCGAGCTGCAAAGAAGTGCATCAGTTATTCATATTTTGATAAAGGAAATAGGGTTCAAGAGATCTGCGCGCCATTCTTCATCAAATCCTCACATTTGTAACTATCTCTCATCAATTTGTGAAATCTATCACCTACAATCAAGTAAGTATTAACTAAGTTTTAATTTTGATAGGTTTATGAGTTTGGGGTTTAGGTTTTGGGAAAAAAACTTATTTTGATTGTTTAGATTGGGATGTTATTAAGTTGTTATAGATTATGATGGTTGGGTGAGTAGGAATTTGATAATAGGTTATATGTTATGATGATTTTTAAGGTTTATGAGTTTAAAATTTATTAGTTTAGGATTAATGAACATTGTTAGGTTTGTATGATGAACAACCGCATTTCCTCGTTCCAATTGATTCCATTTTTGACTTCTTCTTTGTCGGTTTGTAAAAACCTCCCATTTCGCAACCCAACACCAAATATTGTTTTCTTCTATCGGAACCATTGTCAGACTTAACAATTACAACAGAAAAATTTAACTTTGCCGCTTCACCCCGAACCCAAGCAATGAGCTCTTCTCTATCACGGTATTTTTTATCGGTATGAAATTGAGCACTTGTAACAATTTCTACCGGCTCGGGTTGAGGACGGTTAGAGTTGGATTCGACATCCTCGACCGCCAAACTTTGTTGAGTCTCAACTTGAGGAACGTTTGAGATCGTTTCACCATCACCATTTACAACAACCGGCTCAATATCAACACCTTCATTCGTTGCATCCCCCATAACTACAAATACATTAAAACCAATATCACAAATCAACACAAAACCAATATTTCCAATTCCCATAATCAACTAATCATCTAATCAACTAATTATATTTATACAATCATATATTCAACATATATTAAAACAACCATATTCAATCATATTCAATCATTTTAAAACAACCAACAAAATCAATCAAATATATTCAAAACTATTTTTTAACCAGTTTAAGGTCAGTTCTGCCGCGCGGAATCCGAACTACTTCGGATAATATTATCCGAACCTTCACAATGTCAAAAAAAAGGGAAAGCAGACGAACACAAAACCAGCAAACTCAAAAAATAATCAGTTCAAATGAGAGATTACCTTATGTTGATGCTCTAAAGTGTGTGCAAATCCCTCCCCAATGCTCCAATCTTCAGTTTGAATCACAAAACCAAAACAATGAAAAAGGTTTGAGAGGTTTGTTTTTTATTGTGTGTAGAATAAGTTGGGGAAAGTAAGCTAGCTGAGCATAAGTAGTAGGGGTTCGGATAAAATAATCCGAACTGGTACGTTTATTTATGTTCGGAATATATTTTCCGAACAGGAAGCAAAATTTCGGAATATATTATCCGAACCTTACTGCGCTCGCCCAAGGGCTTAATTGTCAGTTAGGAGGGGAAAAGAGTAGCATGGGGGGTGGGCAGAGTAATTTTCTGGAAAATCTTGGCTTGCACCAACTTATTGGGCCGACAAAAACTAAAATGTTTTAAATTCTCTAAAAATCACTTATATAAATAATTTGAAGATCACATCATATCCAAGTGTGGTAGATCACATCATATTCAGGTATATTTCGACATCAACTATATGATGTCCGCCAGGTGGTAGATCACATCATCATCCAAGTGTGGTAGTGGCTCAAAGTGCAACATAAATCTTTGTGTCAAGTTTAGTTATTGGTATATCAAACCTCTGATTTGTCTTTGTTGGAGGGGCGGGTAATAAGGTGGTCGTTTTTGTTGATGTATTTTTGTGCATGGCTTTTTGCTTTCATTTTGTGGTCATGTCGTATTTTTGTAATGTACTTGGATACTCTTGCTTAATGCCGGTGGTGTAGCACTCCTTGTGCTCATCACGTGCTAATAAAAATCTATGTTTAATTGTTTCCAAAAAAAATAATTTGAAGATTATTCTTGGTGTTTTTATTTAAAAATAACATAATTTTTTTTCTATATAATTAATTTGACAATCAACATACGTTTATACCATTTATATTTGACATTTTTTGTTTCTTATGATCAGAGGTTGTGGATATTTTGAAAATAGTTCAAAGAATCATCCATAGCAATATGGTAGGAAGTTAGCAAGTCTCCTCCCAAATGTCTTTCATTCGAGTGTAATTATTATTATATATGAGAGGAAGTTAGCAAGCCTCCTCCCAAATGTTTTATTCGTGCACCCCACCCTCCATATGAGAGGGGCGCGAGAGAGATGTCTATATATGGAGGGTGCAGGGGGTAAAACATATGGGAGGAGGCTTGCTAACTTAGCAAACCCCATATATATATATATATATAAAATTTTGATAATGCATGTATATATAACTAAAACAACAAAAAGTTATTTTTAAAAATCTTAAACAAAATGGTCCTAAATTAAGTTTTGGTTTTAATATGCAAAAGATCCGTACAGTTTAGGGTCACTAGAGTTTTAGACCATCCACATCCATACCACTCATGTGGGTGGTATAAATGGGCCCTACATCATATAATATATTATTTTACACTTTCCAACTATTTAAACCACTCAACCATATTTTCTAAATATCCATACCACTCATCTAAAACTTTTACATGGGCTCCACAAAGTTCACAATATAATTTTAATTTATATTATATATTAATATTAACAAACTAAATCAAAATGCATTATACGAAATAAAATAAATTAAAATATTCAAAAAAAATAAAAGCAAATAAAAAAAATATGAAATATATTAAATAACATACTACATGACACATAAGTTATACGAAAATACAAAAAGTTAAAATCTAGAACATTATAATAAACTACTAGCATAAATATAATAAACATTTAAAATAAATTTTAATTATGGTTATTCTCATGTCCAAAACGTTCCCAAATGTGTTCTATCAAGTCTTGTTGAAGATGTCGATGAATTTGCTTATCGCGAACATGATGTCTTCTACGTAGGAACTCTTGAAAATCATTATTAGAATCATTTGATGGTGCAACCGGATCACTGTCCAAATGATCATATGAATAATCAAAAGTGCCACCATATCTGACACGTTCGTCTTCAACAATCATGTTGTGCAATATGATGCATGTGTTCATTATACGTTTGAGTGCATCCAAGTGCCAAGATCGAGCCGGGTTACGTATGATTGCAAATCGAGATTGAAGAACTCCAAATGCTCGTTCGATATCCTTTCTTGCACCTTCTTGATGTTTAGCAAACAATTTTCTCTTATCCCCTTGTGGCATTGGAATGCTTTTCACAAATGTAGCCCATTCAGGATAAATGCCATCTGAGAGATAATAGCCCATGTTATATTCATGTCGATTGACTGAATAATGGACCTCAGGAGCTCGCCCTTGCATAACATCGTTGAAGACATCAGATTGATTCAACACATTGATATCGTTGTTTGAACCCGCTACTCCAAAGAAAGCGTGCCAAATCCATAAGTCTTGTGAAGCAACTGCTTCAAGCATAACTGTGGGTTTGCCATGATCACCTCTGACATATTGCCCTTTCCATGCAACTGGACAATTTTTCCATTCCCAATGCATGCAATCAATACTTCCCAACATACCTGGAAAACCACGCGCCTCCCCCATCTGTAGCAAGCATTCGATATCTTTAGTGGTTGGCTTTCGCAAATATTGCGGCCCAAATAAATCAATCACACCCATTGTAAACTTATCAACACATTTTAGTGTCGTGCTTTCACCAATTCTCAAATAGTCATCCACACTATCAGCAGATGTTCCATATGCCAACATACGAATAACAGCAGTGCATTTTTGTAGCGGTGAAAGACCTGATCTACCAGTTGCATCAATCCTCAGTTGAAAATACTCATCATGTTGACCAAGAGCTTCCACAATCCGAAGGAATACATGTTTTTGCATTCGATACCTGTTGGAAAAATTAGACAAAAAATTATATTATAATAATAAATCTAGAGAAATTTTGGTAAAAATTTTTATGACTTGACAAAATGAAATTAATTAATTGCTATACGACTAATATTAATTTAACTTTAAAATAATTTAATTTGATAAAATTTTCAACAATACCTTCGACGAAATTGCTCATTTGTGTACACTGGAGTTTCTGAGAAATAATCATTGAATAGCCGCTCATGTCCATCTTCACGCTGTCTTTCTATATTCCTTCTTTGGCGTCTAGGCCTACTTGAACTCCCAAATTCTTCTTGTGCATGAACTTCTTCAAAGTAAAGCCTCACAAGTTCTTCGTCCATGCCATCATTCATAAAATCCATGAACATTTTTCCAAGATGAGAAGGATTGGAAGGATCCATGTGAACAAAAGATAGAAGTTAGAAAAGATTTATTTAAGAGTATGAAGTTAGAAATGACTATGAAGTTTGTTATGCATGTTATAATATTTATAAGGATATGAATAACGGCTAGTTTGACTAAATTTGAATTTAAATAACGGCTAGTTTGACTAACAATAAATTTGGCTAGTGATCATAAAAAATTAATAAAGCAAGTATAATATTGCATACATAATTATTTACAGCCAACATATATTATTGACTAAAGACATAGTATAATAATAATTTTGGCTAGTGATAAAAGACCGCATATATAACACATACATAATAATTATTCACAGTTAAAATATATAATTTAGTAAGAAGAAAAACATATATAATAATACTTAATCTTCAATACATTAATTCATTTAACTAACATTAACACACATGATAATATTATTGACTAATATTAAGTTTGTTGAAGGCTAAACTATTAATCATTTAACATGCATAATAGTATTAATTAACTCCATATTTTTCTCTTATCACGGCACACAAAAATTCATGATCTTGTAGTTGTCTTGGTGTCATATTTGATGTATCTTTCGTGAGTATTTGCAAATCATTAATCTTCAATACGTGCAACTCAGCATCAACCCGTTTCCTCTCTATTTCCATTTTTTCATTCTCAATATGTGCATAATCACGTGCAAACCCCGACATTAATTCAATTTTTTGTTTAAGTCATCCTTCATAGCATCAAATTTGGGAGTAGGATTTTCCACAAACTTTTCCTTTTGCTTCCTTTTGGCCGCCTTAATACCGATCGGTCGGCGTAACAAAGTCGGTGATGGTGGATTGTATTCACTTGTTGGAGTTGGTGGGTTAGAAGATGTTGAATATGCTCCAGAAGCCGAACTCTTTGTTCTTTTTGCAGAAGGTTCTGATGAACCTCCAAACCATTTGGGTTCATCTCTCAATAATTTCCATGCATGCTCAAATGTGAACTTTTCATGCCCATCTTGGTAATAAATATCACATGCCGCTGAAACGACATCGCTCTCGGAGCTACCGCTTTTCTTTATAGCGACGGCTTGTTTGTAGCACCCAACAAACTTTTGTACAGAGGGATTAATTTTTTTGTGCCATCGACCTTTTAGTGCCATCGGATTCCTCTCTGGAAAATTCTTGTGGCGATGGTTGTTATAAGCTTCACCAATCCTTTTCCAGAAACTATCTCCTTTTTTATCAATCCCAACAATTGAATCCTTAGAAATGTTGAGCCATGATTGAATGAGAAGTTCATCCTCCTTTGGTTGAAATCTTATTTTCGATAGATTCATAACCGATGAAACTTTGACTTCTTCACTAAGGTTAATTGTTTCCAACCCATCTTGAGTGCAAAATTGTGGTGTTTCATTCTCTTGATCATTTAGTTGCACATGACTATTATCCATTTGAACTCCATGAGACATAGTGGGACTAGTTGATTGAGAAGGAAAGTGTTGATTATATGGATAAGGTGAAATATGATATGAGTTTACTCCAAAGTTATGATGTAGATTTGGGTTATTTGATGCATTTTCAAAGTATGAAGCATTTTGTTGGTTTGGGATAAATGGTGGAATACCACCATTTTGCATGAAATTGGACCAAGAATTATGATGGTTGGGATTCATTGGCAAATAAAATGTGTAGATTAAATGTGGATGAAAATTTGTGATAACTCTTGTAAATTTATAATAAGCTAGCTCTTGTAAAAATAAATAAAAGCTAGCTGTTCAAGAAATTTATTGAAGTAGTTGAACGGTAGTATTGCAGCAATCACCAACGGTACAATTTTGTTCAAGTTAAAATTTATTTTGTATTTAATTTAATTAAGAAAAATGTTACAATTTCATATGTGTCATAAAAGACACGGTAGTAGAGAATGGAAACGGTTCCGTGCAAAGCCACTACACTTTTGCTTAAATACTCCTACCACTCTGACAAAGTGGCCTTAGTCATTACCCGATATTTGTGCTCTTAGTCTCCACACTTAAAAATAATTTTCAAATTGACCATGTTTTGCTTTGTTTTAGTTTTTGCACAAGTGACACTGATGACTCACATAATTTTGATGGATGGACAAAAATGTCCTTACTACTTACAGGTTGGATGCAAAATTATCCATATACCCTTCTTCGTGATATTGGACGCAAATTGGTAATTTGGCCAAATTATTTTTCCATTACGCGTGTTACAAACACCGTATTTCCTTCACATTTTAGTTTTCAAAAAATATATTTAATTTATCTTACATTAAAAAATTATAATCTTTTGTAAATAAATACTTTTTTTTAATACTTTATAAAGTGATAATCATGCAAACACACCTTCAAATATTCAAAACTTTAAGACTAATTGAATAAATTTGATTTAAGCGGGGATTAAACTCGTCATTCAATTTTTTTTGTGGGGACTAAAAATACTATTAAAATTAAGCAAGAATTATACTTAGAATGTCTGTATTTTATAGGGACTAAACATATATTTAACCCTATTTATTTTAGGCGGTGTATAGGATGCATTTCTACAAATTAACTCCCAAAGTTATTTGTGACAATCTAATAGGCTGCAGTTTTGAAAACTCCCTGCAACATATTTTGTGGAGGTTGAAAATCTTCGTAAAATGAAGAAAAAAAACCACCGCAATCAAACACATTTTTTGTAGCGTTTGACCCTACTTATTTTTTACTTTTCTACTCCATAAAAAAGAAGTTTGGCCAAACAACATGAAATAGATTTTATACTTCTTCATAAAAAAATAGAAAAGTAGAGAAGTAGAAAAGTAAAAAACACCAAGAATAATCTTCAATTTCTCTATTTCTATTTTTTTTTATTTATGGAGAAAATTTATGTTATTTTCTACTTTTCAAAATTTATGTTATTTTTAAATAAAAACGCCAAGAATAATCTTCTACTTTGGCCAAAAAAAAATTTATACCTCTCCATAAAAAAAAGTGCAACAAATATCAAATTAAAATTATCTCTTGTGGAAAAGATTTCAAATACTTGGTAAATTTGATAATTTTATTTTTGTAATTACTTATGAAATTGAGTATGAATATAGATGTATAATTGATATATGAGTATAAATATAGGTCTCACATTAATTACAAAAAGTTAGGCATTTGTATTAATATATGAGTATGAAATGAGGTCGTCGTGTAAATTACAAAATAAAAAAGAACTCTTATTAATATTAATATGAGTCTAAATATAAGCCCAATAAAATTTACAAAAAGTAAATCACCTGTATTAATGTGTTTAAATATAGGTTCTCATATAAAGAAGAAAAAAAATGCTTTTAGCCCCATATTAATAAACCCCGTATTCAACCATCCGAAGAAATAAAACTCCATAAAATTACAAAAAAAATAAAACAAACCCTCGTACATGAGTATAAATATCGGATCCGTAGAAATTTAAAAAAAGGCCCTATATTAATATATGGATAGAAATACAAATCCTTGTATAAGGATTTATCCTCATAAAAATTATAAAAAAAATTAGGTATTTGTATTACGATTGTTATTTTTATATTACATAGATGTTCATTTTGAATTTTACTTTTATTTTTTTCAATATCTATATCTATATCATAGTATTGTAAAAACAAATGAAAAATAAAAGTCATATATATATATATATATATAACACATACAAATAATTAGCGATTAATAATTTCGGATGTTAATTTAAAATTTTAGTGGGATTGTAATAAAAAAAAAACAATTTGAGTGAGTGAAAAAGTCCACCTATTAAAAAAATAAAAAAGGATAAATAAATGTATCACTATAAAATAATATTTCAACATTGAACCAACTAAAAAACAAACATTGAATAAAAAAAATTGGTTGTTTATGTGAGTTGAAACATGTCTCTTTCACTAAAATTAGTTTGTTCATAGAAAAAAAAAAGTTGTTATTTTGTCTTTGATGAGAATTGAATCCACTTTCTCTAACTAAAACTTGTAGAAAACACATGAATTTTGACTCATTGAGAGATTGTCACCTAGGAATAAATTAAGGGTTAATTATCTTTTACCTCCTGTAATATAGGTTAATGTTGTTTTACCATTGTAAAAAGTTTTGTTGCTTTACCCCCCTATAATACAAGATTCTGCACTTTACTCCCTGTTCAAAGTCAACAAAAACTAAATGTGCATAATATGTGACATGGCATGCCACGTGGCATTCTCTTTTATTTTATTTTATTTTTTCAAAAAAAAGCTGCCACCTCAGCTTTTATTATTTATTTTTTTTAAATCGTTTTTTATAGATTTTTTTATTTTATTTTTTTATAGATTTTTTATTTAACTGTAATTTTTAATATGATTTGTGGCGGTTTTTAAGTATAATTTGCGGCGGTTTTATTATATTTAGCAAAATAACAAACCTATATAAAAAAAAGTGCACAGATTATTTAACGAGGATTTTAAACCGCTGCAAATCATATTAAAAATTGTCGTTAAATAAAAGATTTAAAGAAGAAATTAAGAAAAAAAATAAAAAATAAATAAAAAAGATGAGGTGGCAATTTTTTTTTGAAAAAAATTAAAAAATAAAATAAAATGCCACGTCATAGATTCTATTCAGTCAGCTTTTGTTGACTTTGACTAGGGGGTAAAGTGCAGAATCTCATATTACAGGGGTAAAGTAAAAAATAAATTTTACAGGGGGTAAAACAACATTGATCTATTTTACAAGGACACTACTAGAAATTTTGTGTTTAGAGACCGATTTAGAGCCTAAAAATTTTTAGTCACCATAGAGACCGAATTAGAGACCGAAATTTTGATTTCAAAATAAATAAATATTTGGTTGCTAAATCGGATACTAATATAATATAGCGACCGATATAGAGACCATATAATCGGTCACATGATAATAAATATTTTGGTCCCTAAATCAGTTGCTAATATAATATTAGTGACCGATTTAGAGACAATTATTTAGTGACCAATTTAGAGACCAAAATATTTATTATTATGTGACCGATTTAGAGACAAATAATTAGTGACCGATTTAGAGGCTAATAATTACTATACTTAGTGACCAATTTAGACACCAATAATTACTATATTTATATTAGTGACCAATTTAGAGACCAATAATTACTATATTTATATTAGTGACCAATTTAGAGGCTAATAATTAGTGATTGATTTAGAGACCAATAATTACTATATTTATATCAGTGACCGATTTAGAGACTAATAACTAATGGCCGATTTAGAGATCAATAATAACTATATTTATATAAGTGAACGTTTTAGAGACTAATAATGAGTAACTGATTTAGAGACCACTAATTACTATAGTTATATTATATTAATGACCGATTTAAAGACTAATAACTAGTGACCAATTTAGAGACTAATAATTAGTGACTGATTTAGAGATCAATAATTACTATATTTATATTAGTGACCGATTTAGAGACCAATAATTATTATATGTATATTAGTGACCGATTTAAAGAATGATTAATCTATCACATAATAAAAAATATTTTGGTCGCTATATTAGTCACTAATATAATATATCACTACAAGAATTTTCTGCATTTGCTACCAACATTTGAGAGGAAAACAGGTTCGTCACAAATGTAAAACATTTGCGAGGAAATTTCCTCGCAATAGTAGTGGGACCCACGAGATTCCAAACGCGTCAGAACTGTATGCCATTATTTTACATTTGCGAGGAAAATGTTTAAAATTTCGTCGCTAATGTGCGAACGTTGCGCGCGTCCCAGCACGCGCTCTGCAACGAATCCTGACACGCACGTGAATTTACATTTGCGAGGAAAATGTTTGATTTTTCGTCGCAAATGTTGGGGGCCCACATGCAAAAATCCGAACGTTGCATTTCCTTGTAACGGCTAATTCATTCATTCATCTATAAATTCTCCCTTCTTCTCATTCTCATTTCTCATTTCTCATTTCTCATTTCTCATTTCTCATTCTCATTTCTTTCAATTTTCATTCTTCTTCTCTTAAAAAATTTTCTTCTCTTCAAAATCTTTCTATCTAATTTCATCTAAATATATTTATCTACTTCTATTTTTTCTTTTCATTATTAATCAAGGTTAGTTTCACAAATTATGTTAACATTTTATTTATTTTATCTAAATATTTGTGATTATATATTTTTTAACACAATTTTTGATCTTATTATTTAATTAGGTTGTTGTTGGTTGTTGGTTGTTGTTGCTATATTTTGATTCGGAGCTCTATCTAATCCCATCTATCATAATATTATTCGAGGTTTGTACTTTAACTTGTCTAATTTATTTTTAATTGTTGATTAATAATGTTATTATTTTTTATATAATTGCATTTGACACTTTTGGTTTTCTAGCTCCAGAGGCTGTGGATCTTTTAAATAGAGTTCAAAAGGTCATGCATAGCAACATTGTTTCTCCTAGGTCTATGGATGTTGTTTTTAAAAGAATGAGTTTTGCAATCCAAAAAGGGGTAGCGGCGCAGCTTGTTAGCCGATTACCTTCTATTCATATGTAATTAACATAAATATGATAAGAACAATTCTGATTAAACCATGTTATATTTTAAGAAATAGTTAGGAAAAATTACAAATTATGAATTATTAGTATTATTACTTATTATTACTATAAAATAATAAATTAATTAAAAAAATTTGAAAGAAACACACCCACTGTGTTTCTATATAAAACTCCCCCATCCCTTAATTTTTTTTGTTACGGTCCCCCCCTTATTTTATTTTTAAATTTTAATTAAGTACATTATTATATGTTTAAGTAATTAATTAGTTTTGTATAAATTGATATAGTTAAATATAATAATGTTAGTCTTTTAAAAATATAAGTTTAAATAATGTTAATTAATATTATAAAATATAAGTTAAATAATATTATGTATTAATTAACTTGTTTTGTAAAAAAAATTAGTTAGTAAAAATTAACTTGTTATAATAGAAAAATTTAGTATAATTTTTTTAATATTTAATTATATTTTTTAGGGTTGTTATTGCACAAGTTATATATATTGTTGTTGGATCGTTCCGGTGGAGATTATTTGACCGTCGTTGTACATTTCGACTTTTATTTCAGGTTAGTTTATCTAATTTATTTTAAATAGATCGCAAAAAAAGTATTTATTTAGTTTATTAATTTATTTGTAGTAAAAAAATGTTATTATTTCTTACTATAAACTAATAAACTAATAAAAACAATTGAAATTATGTACCCAAAAAAAAAAAATTGAAATTAAGAAACAACAGTGGCGCACCACCACCACTGTGTTTCCAATATCAATTAACTCCCCCCACCCCTTAGTTTTTTTTCGTTACAACCCCCCACCCCATTAATTAATTATTAAAAAATATTATTAGTGGTTAAAAAAATAATGTTAGTTTTTTGACAAAAGTTAAATTAGTCAAATGAATTTTATTATTATTTTTTTAATTTATTTAATTAAGTAATTAGTTTTGTATAAAATAATATAGTTTAATATAATAATGTTAATTAGTCTTTAAAAAATATAAGTTAAAATATAATCTTAATTAATATTGTAAAATATAAGTTCAATTATATATTTGTTGTTTATATAAAAATTTATACTTTTCAAAACATGTTATATTTTAAGATATAATTTGTAAAAATAAAGTTGTTATAATAGTTTAGTTAGTTAAATTAGTTAGGAAAAAAGTACTTCAAATTAGTTAGTTAAAATTAATTAAATATGATGTTTTCTTATAATATTTGTGACGTCTTTTAGGGTGATTGTTTGCTGTCCGTTGATTGTTGGATTGGTGTTTTCTCCTTCTTCTAAACTTACCGACATAATTATCTGAGGTTAGTATATCTTATTTATTTTAATTAGTTATTAATTAGTAATATATGTTAATTTATGTGTTGTTAGTTTGTTTTGACTAAAAAATATTAATTAGTGGTTAAAAATAGTGTTAGTTTTTAATTAAATGTATTGTACGTAGTTTAAATTTAATATATCGTAAATTTGACTAAAAATATTAACTTAGAAAATATTTAAATGTATTGTTAGTAAAAATATTGTTAGTATAAATATTTATGTTTAATTAATATTTTAGTTTATAAAAAGATATTTTATAATTTATGAAAACAATTTTATAAAAGGATAGTGCTATAAATATATGTTAGTAAAAATATTTAGTTAATCGTTAATTTACTTTAATGTATTAATTAATGGATAAAATATTGAACCTGATTAATTTTTATTATTGGGAACGACTCTAGCTAGATGGATCAAATTAGATCTCAACGAAGTTGGATGTACAATAGAAAATATCCGGGTATGAGGTTGATTAAAGCGAAATTTAAGGAAGGAGTTGAACAATTTATTAAGTATGCGATGTCACTAGAAGATTTTAGGACGGAAGGAGGGATAAGATGTCCGTGTATCAAATGTTTGTGTACATTGATTAAGAGTCCAGAAGATGTCACTGTTCATTTAAGAAAAAATGGATTTATGAATGACTATTACGTGTGGAGACATCACGGTGAAGAAGAGCCGACGGATATTAACACCCAGCAGAACGATGTCAATGCGGAGGCTTCGGGCAGTGAAGCGCATGCGGAGTGTGAAAACTTTGATAGGATGGAAGATATGGTTGGCGACGCTCTTGGGGTAAATCGGTCGTATGAAGGAAGCGGCGAAGAGGAAATAATCCCGAACCAAAAAGCGCTGAAGTTATATGCAATGATGGAGGAAGTGAACCGGCCGTTGTATGAAGGGTCTTCTGAGTCAAAGTTATCTGTGTGCGTGAGCCTTTTAGCCACCAAGTCAAATTGGAATGTACCTGATGATTGCTTGAAGTTCATGAACAAGCTGGTGTTGAGAGTGTCGCATGTACCAGAAAATCTGCCATCTAGTTATTATGAAGCGAAGAAGTTGGTGTCGAAGTTGGGATTGCAAGTTAAGAAGATCGACTGTTGCGTTAATGGGTGCATGTTGTTCTACGACAACGAGTTCGGTACGAATGACGGCGATTTGGAGGAGTGTAAATTTTGCAGTGCACCGAGGTATCAGGTCCGCAGCGGTGATGTGCATCGTAAGCAGAAGCGGGTGTCGGTTAAGTCAATATTTTATCTGCCGTTAATACCGAGGTTGCAGAGATTGTTTGCATCGTTGGAAACTGCGAGCAAAATGACATGGCATCATGACAACGCAACAAATTCAAATGAGATGCGGCATCCATGTGACGGGTTGGCTTGGAAACATTTTGATCAAACGTATCCTGATTTTGCGCATGATCCACGTAATGTAAGACTTGGATTGTTCTCTGATGGTTTTACCCCTTATATCCAAGCGTCAGCATCGCCGTATTCTTGTTGGCCAATTATTGTCACTCCGTATAATCTTCCTCCTGAGATGTGCATGACGAAACCATACATGTTCTTGAGCTGTATTGTCCCGGGACCGTCGAATCCAACCGATGGCATTGATGTATACTTACAGCCGTTAATAGATGATTTGAAGAGGCTTTGGAATGGTGAACTGACATATGATATTGCAAAGAAGGAGAATTTCAAAATGAGAGCTGCTTTGATGTGGACCATTAATGACTTTCCTGCATATGGCATGTTGTCTGGTTGGTCGACTCATGGAAGATTGGCGTGTCCACATTGTATGTGTGACACCAAAGCATTTCAAATAAAAGGAAAGGCTTCGTGGTTTGATTGTCATCGTCGGTTCATACCTAAAAAACATCAATTTCGGAGGATGGCGAATGAGTTCAAGAAAGAAACGGTAGAAAGAGATGGTCCCCCTCCTAACGTATCTTCGTATGACATATTTCAAATTGTGAGCGGCCTAGATAAATATCCAGATGTTGGAAATAGAGTAAGATACAATGGATATGGCGAGACGCACAACTGGACAAAACGAAGTATCTTTTGGGACCTCCCTTACTGGAAGGACAATTTACTAAGACACAATCTTGATGTTATGCATATTGAAAAGAATTTTTGTGATAACATAGTCAACACAATGATGAATGTGTCCGGTAAAACAAAAGATAATGAAAAGGCTAGACTTGATTTGGAGAAGTTTTGCAATAGACCGGAACTGCACCTAAAAAGTCTTCCAAATGGAAAAGTTCTAAAACCTAAGGCGGTTTATTGTTTAACATCCGATGAAGCAAAATCTGTTTGTCAGTGGTTAAAAGAAGTGAGAATGCCGGACGGATATTCTTCGAATTTGGCAAGGTGTGCCGACGTCAAGGAAGGAAGATTGCGGGGGATGAAAAGTCACGATTCACATGTTTTTATGGAACGCTTAATTCCAATTGCGTTTTGTTCATTACCAAACCATGTCTTGAATCCATTGACTGAATTGAGTCAATTTTTTAAAGATTTATGTGCTTCAACGCTCAGGAGGGATGAACTTGTTAAAATGGATAAGAACATTGCTACAATACTTTGTAAATTGGAGCTAGTTTTCCCCCCCGCTTTCTTTGATTCTATGGAACATCTTCCGGTACATCTCGCGTATGAAGCTATGCTTGGTGGACCTGTTCAGTATAGGTGGATGTATCCTTTTGAAAGATTCATGGGTGATTCAAAGCGATCAGTGAAAAATAAAGCAAGAGTTGAAGGGTCAATATGTGCATCTTACTTGCATCGGGAAACCACTCATTTTTGCTCTCATTATTTCAACCACATGATGTTAACACCAAGAAGAACGCGGAATGATGTTCCTGATGAAAGTAACCCTTCCGCTTTGTCAGTATTTCGTGTTTCTGGGCGTTATTCAGGGGCAGCGAAAGAGTACTGGATGAACGATGAAGAGTTGCGATCAACCGAAGTTCATGTCTTGATTAATTGCATTGAAGTTGGACCATATATTGAATTTTTTGAAAGGAAACAACTTGGAGACACATATACCAACGTTCCAGAATGGTTTAAGGGTAAAGTGGCAATACACGAACAAATGACACATTTCAGAGGATTAGCTGAAGGTCCTCGGAGAAATGTCAATGAATGGCACACATATATTGTCAATGGATATAAATTTCAAACTGATTCATGGACAGTGGGCAAAAAAACAATCAATAGTGGAGTTTATGTTAAAGGGATCAGCGATGGTGGCGAAGATGACTTCTATGGTGTGATTAAGTGCATATTTCAATTGAGTTACTATTATGAGGGTCAAGATAACAATGTTGTGTTATTTTATTGTGAGTGGTTTGACCCAACTACTAATGGGACAAAAATTGATCCAAAGCACAAACTTGTTGACATACTAATGAATAAAAGGTATAATCGATTTGATCCGTTCATCCTGGCTACTAAGTGTTCTCAAGTGTATTATGTACCTTATCCTTCTCATCACCGGGGTAAACGAGGATGGTGTTCAGCTATCAAGACAAAACCAAGAGGTGAAATTGAAACAAAAGTTCCAGATAAAGATTAATTAATGTTTATTATGTGTAGTTTGGAGCCATCTAAAGATGCAGCCAAAGCGGTAGCTTGTGTTGTCAAACTCGCCCTCAAACACTTTGCCCCCAGCTTCAAAAAGTTAGTTGAGAACGATTCGGTATTAAGGAAGAAACTTTTTGATGAATTTAAGGTAAACACAAATATTTTCATGTTTACATATATAATAATTAAATTTAAGATTTAAATGTTTATTATATGTAATTAATAATTATATTTTTTTATTTTCAGAGATACTGTACCTGGGAGCCTTACCATGAAGAAATGGTTAAGGACAACTGGATGAAAGCATGTAGTACCCGATTCTCGCAGAAACTTTACACCGAGAAAAAGCGCTATCTAGAACGTCCAGACCAATATCGTCCAGAATTCATCGGAGAGGATGTCTGGGACAGATTTGTAGAGCATTGGACTAAAGATGAGGCTTACCTAAAAAGGTGTGAAGTCAACAAGAAAAATAGGGCTAATGCCAAGGGTACCAACTTGCACACTAGGGGATGTGTCAGCTTTTCTACTCATGCTCGACACTTGGTATAAACATATATTTAATGTATTTTTTTTAATATATTGAATTATATATTTAAATATTAATCAATATTTTGTGAAATTAAAAATTAGGAAAGCACTCTCTCGAGAGAACCTTTCGTCACCGAAATGTACAGACAAACTCACATCAGCAGTACGAGAGACTGTGCTTGGGTTCATCCAATTTCTGAACAACTTTCGGTAAATTTATAATTTGATATATATTTTAGATTTATTTTCAAAAAATTTTATTCATTCACTAATTTTTTTCTCACAATTTTTTTTTATGTGTATATATATATAGGCGGAGAATGATTGCTTAGTTGCAATCTATTTGTCTCAACATCCTGAGTATGACTCTTACAGTCATTTACCATTTGAAGTTCAGCATCAGCTCTGGAGAAAGGCTACCGAAGCACTCGGACTTCAAGGAAGAGAACATAGGTTCCCTGGTCTAGGGAGGTTGGCCGTTAACTTTCATCGAGGAACCAACCTATATCATGTTCCTAGTCCAGACGATTGCCCTGAGCCAAGGATGTCTCAGTCAGAAATGTGGCAAAAATTTCAGGAGGAGTTGCGGAGAAGGGATCTAGAGACTCAAAGATTGCAACAGTAATATGAGGAAGAAAGAGCCGACAGATTAAGATGGCAGGAAGAAATGATGCAAAATATACGTAACTCAAACAATCCTGCGACACAAAGACCATCGACCTCATATTTCCCTGCTCCAAGATTTGAAGGCCCCGAATTGGAAGAGTCTGATCCGGAAGAAGGGTATTATGAAGAGGAATCAGATCCGAAGGAATGAAGAATAATGATATTTTATGTTATGTAACAGTGTAATAAAAATTGAATTACGATAATTTAACTTTAATTACGATAATTTTCTGCATAGAGAAACTAACTTTATGTATATTTAGACGCAAAAATTAAAATTTTTAATTTCATCGTAAACTGATAGAGGATAACCAAACTTTTTGAAAATAACATTAGTACGGTCAAAAAATTGAAAATTCGAATTTTCGGTAAAAATTTATTGCGGGAAAAATTGAAATTATAATTTTCGGTAAAATTTATTGCGGGAAAAATTGAAATTCGAATTTTCGATTTATTAAGCAAAATTAATTATTAAAATTTGTTGAAGACCTTTGAGAGGAAATTTCCTCTCAAACGTTCTCTGACTGTCTGCGCGTGGGACCCTTTACATTTGCGAGGAAATTTCCTCGCAAACGTAAATGTGCATTTGCGAGGAAATTTCCTCGCAAATGTAAAGGGGTCCCACGCGCAGGCAGGAAAACGTTTGAGAGGAAATTTCCTCTCAAATGTTATTATATTATTTATTCTTCCAACAACTTTTCTATATATACTACACTATCTACTCTTCAATACTCATTCTTTCACACTTTTCTTCTTTCTCCTCAAACTCTTCAACCATTTTTCTTCTTTCTCTTCAATCTCTAAAACACTTTTCTTCTTTCTCTTCAAACTCTTCAACCATTTTTATTCTTTCTCTTCAATTTCTTCAACAATTTTCTTCTTTCTCTTCAAACTTTTCAACCATTTTTATTCTTTCTCTTCAATTCTTCATCCCTTTTTCTTCTTTCTCTTCAACTTCTTCAACTCTTTTTCTTTTTTCTCTTCACTTTCTTCAACATTTTTTCTTCTTTTTCTACAATTTCTAATTAAAATCTTTTTTTCAAAACACTATCTACTAAACATCCCTCACATTAACACTTTCATCAACAACATTTATATTTTCTTTTCAATATCTCTAACACTTTCTTCATCTTTTCAACAACATCTCCAACACATTCATATCTAACAACTTTTTCAACTTTTATTTTTATTTATCATTTTATTTTTTCAACATCATTTCTAACAACTTTTTCATCTATTATTTTTATCATTTCATTCATTTATTATTTATATTTAATATATATCGTATATATTTCTTTTCGAAAAATATAAATATCAATTTTTTAATCAAATTAAAATATTTTAAAACATATTTTAACAAATTAAATAGGAATTTATGATTTTTATTATTATTTTGGCGATTTTTTTTTTTTTTACATTTGCGAGGAAATTTCCTCGCAAATGTTTTCTGTTTATTTTTTTTTAATTATTCACATTTGCGTGGAAATTTCCTCGCAAATGTCTCCAGCGAAAATTTTGGCGCAAAATTTAAATTTCAGTTTTCCCGCAATAAATTTTGACGAAAATTCAAAAAAAAAAATTCCCACAATAATTTTTCGTTTTTTTCCGCAATAAATTTTTAACGAAAATTCGAATTTCTTTTTTGTCCAGCAATAAATTTTCGTTTTTTCCCGCAATAAATTTTTATCGAAAATTCGAATTTCATTTTTCCCGCAAATTTTTTTTGCAATTTTCTAAAAAAAAATTTACCACCAAAATTTAATATTGATTAAAATTTTAATTTTATTATAATTATTTTAATTATAATTAAATTAATTTCTGATTTATTATTTTAAAAAAAAAATAATGTAATACATTTGCGAGGAAATTTCCTCGCAAATGTATGTGCCGACATGTCACATCAATGTCCTCCACGTGAATGCGCGTGAGTGTCAGATTTGACATTTGCGAGGAAATTTCCTCGCAAATGTCATGCAGAATGGTCTGACACCATTTGCGAGGAAATTTCCTCGCAAATGTCGTCCGAACAGCCTTTAATTTACCAACGACTGCTTTCCTCACAAATGTCCTCGCAAATGTACATTTGTGACGAAATTTGATGCATTTGTGAGGAAAATTTTCGTAGCAAATGCATAAATTTCTTGTAGTAGTGACCGATTTAAAGACGGACAAACAGTGACCAATTTAGAGACCGAATATTAGTGACTAATTTAAAAATTGATAATTAGTGATTGATACTGAGACAAAAAATTACTATTTTTTTAGCCCGAAAAACTTCACGCTCAAAGAAAAAAAATTAAACTTTCAGCTAAAAAACTTAAAATAAGAAAAGATATATTTAACTAATTTTATGAGTAAGGTAAACAATATACTATTCAACATAAGTTTCTAATGTGAATGTTGTAAAAAGAAGAAGTACTTTAAGCAAAACAAATATTAAATTGTTGTTCTCTGCATATTTGTAAAAAAAGATAAAATATAAATAAAAAATACGTAGAAGTAATTTATATAATTTTTCTTTTCACACAAACTATATACATCATAAAAAAAGTTTGAAAAACAATTTCTAACGTTAAAAATTAAAGCAAAGTTTGTTTAAAGTTTGAAAAACAATTTTTTTAGGTATCTATAACATTTGAAAAACAATTTTTTAAAAACCTAAAAGTTTTTTTTTTTTTTGATTTTAAAACAAAGTTTGTTACATATAATAATAGTTGTTTAGTCTTTATCCAAAAAAAAAATGGTTTTATGAAAGGGTAAAATTCTATAAATAAGATGAGTAGAAATTGTTAAAAATTTAAAGTGCAGAGTAAAATAACATATCGGGGGGAGAGAGAGAGATAGAGAGAGAATAAAAGACTCATGAATATGTTAAAAGGAAGAAAGAGTGGAAGACTCGTTGGAACCGTTGATGGGAGAAATTCAAGAACAATATGGCACTGAAGAATGAGAAATTTTAATAAGAGTATCCATTAATATTCTGATGCAAGTTATTTTTTGATTTAAAAGTCCTCTTTTTTTGATAAGTATTTCGTAATCTTTAATTTTTACTATGTTAATATTGTTGTGTGCATGATTATTTGTTTTTTTTTTTTGTCGAGACCAGGGTATTATCTACCGCCGAACATAGTGACTATTCTCCTCGCTAGATTGGAAGTACCTCAAAGGGTAGCATAGTTGGACCAGAGATTTAAAGTTGTTCCGTACCCAAGGCGATAATCGAATCCTCAACCATTGGTTAAGAGAGGATGAGCTTAAACCCATCAACCACACCCTATGGGTTGCATGATTAATTGTTTGATGTCTATGAAATAATTTTAAGGATATTAAATTAGATCTAAAAAATTGTTTTTAGGGATTTTTTAGTTAAAAATAATGATATTTTGTCTTTCATGTAAAAAAATTAAAAAATAATACTCCCTCCTTCATTTTTATTCGTCGTCATAGAAAAAAGTATTTGTTTCTATTTATTTGTTGTTTGCAATTTAAAGTTATACTTTGTCTATTATACCCTCTCTCCAAAAAATTATTTTACGAAATTTTATATAATTGTTTTATTTTATCTTTATTTTTTACTAAACTTATTCATATATTGTTTTTTGTTTTGTTTTTTTTTGTTAGGTATTGTTTTTGTTTAGATTTGTTCTTTTTTTTTTTATTAAGAGAAAGTGTGTTTAAAAAAATACTGATTTTATTGATGGATAAAAATTAGGATATATATCTTTTATCACCAAAAATAAAATAAAATAAAGATATATATTTAAAAAAAGTGTATAATGAAGATAAGGTGAAAAATACACTATCTTAATTTGGACTTTTTTGTTCTTTCAAAAATGGAAAATAAAAAGGAGCGGGCGGATTAATGAAAAAAAACTCATTAGAGACCGAATTAGAGACTAAATTTAAGAAACCACGTTTTCAATTTGGTTGTTGAATCGGTCGCAAAAAAGCATAGAAATTATTCTAAATTGGTCACAATAACGGTCTCTAATAAGGGTAACTAAATCAGTCATTGATAACGTCGTTCAAGGCGTCGCACGTCACATCGCTTGCAGTCTCTGAATTTAGTCACAAATCCAGTCACTAAAATTAGTCACTGTTTTGGTCTCTAAATACAATCTCTAAATCCGTTTCTAAATTCAGTCACTAAATCACTTTATAAATTTAGTCTCTAAATCGGTCTCTAAATTCAATCACTAAATCGGTCTCTAAATTCAGTCTCTAAATCGGTCTATAAATTCAGTCTCTAAATCGGTCTCCAAATGCAGTCACTAAACTCAGTCACTATTTCGGTCGCAACAAATTGGTCACAACAGATTAGCCACCTATATTTTTAAAACTGATTTTAATTGGTCTCTATATCGGTCACTAATTGATTTAGTGACCGATTTGCATTAAAATCGGTCTCTAAACGCGAATTTTCTAGTAGTGGGAGGTGAAATGTAATTAACCCATAAATTAATTTCTTAAGAAGTTGCCACCTAGAATATTGATCATGTGAGAGACATTCTCAAATATATTTTATAGAGATAGAGATTTTATGGAGATAGTTGTGACACAAACATCGTTGTGGTCTTGTGGATAAAAGTATTCATTTATTCTCTTGGAAACACTACTAGAAAAAGTCTAAATACCGACGGAATTTAGAGATGAAATTTATTTCCTCTCTATTAGAGACAGAATTAGACACAAAAAAAGTGTTTAGAGACAAAATTTAAAATATATGTACCAGTGACGGACTTTAGAGACAGAAAATTTTTTCTCAAAAATAATTCGTCTCTAAATGTGTCTCTAGTTAATTATATTTTTAATTTATAAATAAAAAAGTAATTTGAGACAGATGTTGGAGACGGATTTTTATCGTGTCTAATAATTTTTGTCTCTGTATTCGTCTCTAAAAAGTCAACTTGTTATTAAAGTAGATAATCATCTATCAGAGACGGAATTTATTCATCTTTGAATTAATCAGTCTCCAAAATCAGTCTCTAAATGAAATAACATCGAAGATTCATCTCGCCAACAAATTTCCCTCCAAATTTTTTATTGTCCGCCAACAAATTTCCCGCCAAATATTTTTTTGTCCGTCCAAAATTTTAAATAAAATAATTTTTTTAATTTTTTATAACAATATTTTTTTAATGTTACAAAACACATTTACCTTAAATCATATTGTTCTTCTCCGATTTCGTCATCCCATTACACATCTCATTTAATTTACCTTACCTATTTAATCGACATTGACTTTCTTTACTTTAACTATGAATTAACCAAAAAATAAATATTGCGATCTTTTATTTTTTGCCGTTCCAATTGTTTAGGTCACTTTGTCCCATTTTATTCCAAATTCGTATTAGCTTCAAAATATTGCTTTTGCAAATAGTATTTCAATGTTGACATATAAATAATTAAATAAAAGAATACTGTAAACTAATTAAATAAAATTATTAAAATTGGGCAAGAAGAAGAAGATGAAAATTAGCATTGAGCAAGAAGAAGATGGAGAGGGACAGGTGGAAAATTAAAATTGAGCAAGATAGAAAAATCTGCAATATTTTGTTTGAAAGAAATGGAAATTAACATTGAGCAGGAAGAAGATGGAAGGGCAGGTGAAAATTTGACCTGAGCGTGAAAGATAAAGGGCTTGCACATCCTGTACAAAACAGTGCACAATAACCACTCTCTCATCTCTCACAATGACCACTATCAAACCTTGAACCTCCCCTTACCAAACTCATATGTTACCAACTCTTACCGTTTGAGCTATTTTATAGAAACAATATGTCTATGTCTTATATATATATATATATATATATATATATATATATATATATATATATATATATATATATTATATCCTTAAATGTAATTTTACTCGAATAACTTAATATTTTATATTAAATAAATTTTTTAACCTTTAAATACAATTATAAACTTAAATATAAATATCTTATAAAAAAAATTAAATATAAATAAAAAATACATGGAAGTGATATATATTTTAAAAACTAAAGTTTGTTTTTTTTCTTCTTTTTTAACAAAACTAAAGTTTGTTTTAAAAACAATGTTACTACCTCCGTTTCTTTTTACTTGTCGTTTTAGAAAAAAGTATTTGTTCATTTTTACTTGTCGTTTTAGCAATTTAGGTTATATTTTGCCTATTATATCCTCCTTCTTATTTTATTTATGGGTTAAATATGTTTTTGGTCCCTATAAACATTTGAACCTTCTACTTTTAGTCCCTCTAAACTTTTTTTCCACTTTTTAGTCCTTACAAAATTCTCAAACATGAACTTTGGTCCCTACATTTAAGTCAACTCATGTATACTAATTAAAATTTGAAATTATGTATCGTAATACTGTTTAGTATATTAAAAATTGAATTGATTTGCAAAATTTGAATTTTTTTAATTAGTGATGAATTAAATATGAATTTTTGAAGTGTTTGCGCTTAAAAATTAATAGTTAATTTATCATTTGTTAAAAAATTATGAATTTTGGTTTGAGTAATTTTTATAATATTATAAACATGTTGACAAAACCTGGTTAAAAAATTTGAATCGTACACATAGTTGAGCGAAAAGCAGGGACCAAAAATCATGATTGGAAACATTTGGAGGACCAAAAAGTGGGAAAAAAATTTAGAGGGACTAAAAATAGAAGAGTTGGATGTTTATAGGGACTAAAAACATATTGAACCCTTTATTTATTGACTAAATTTTCTATAATTGTTTTTGTTGAAACAATAAAATCTTTTTTATTGTATACAAATTTTGTTTGTTTTGAAATAAAGTTTGTTACAATTTTTTTGAAAAAACATAATGTTTGTGGAAAAGAAGGAATTTATTGGTGGATTAAAAATATGATATATTTAAAAAAAGGGCATATTAGTAAAATAAGGGGCAAAAATATACCCCTCCTATTTTGGTCTTTTTTTCTAAAACGACAAGTAAAAAGGAACAGAGGTAGTATTTGTTATATCTAAATTTAATCAATATTTGGTTACATATATTGATTCTTTAGTCTTTATCTAAAAAAAAAAATAAGATAATGGTTTTTTAGTAAAATAATAATAATAATAATGGTTCTATGAAGAGTTAAAATTCTATAAATAAGATGTGTAGAATTTGTTTAAATTTTTAAGTGCAGAGTAAAATAATAGATCTGAGAGAAAAAAAAATTAAAAGACTCATGAATATTCAAAAGGAAGAAAGAGTGGAAGACTCATTGAAACTATTGATGAGAGAAAAAGTTGAAGATTCATTTGAAAAAATACAACAACAATATGGCATTGAAGAATGAGAAGTTTCATCAAGAGTAATTGTTAATGTTCTAAAGGAAGAAAGAGTTGAAGACTCGTTTGACGATATACAAGAACAAAAACAAGATGACAATGAAGAAGGAGAAGAAACTTCCCAACATATGGAAATTCAACAAGTGATTAGAGAGACGTTACATATCTATCTTCCTAACTTTTATTGATTTTTTTTTTTGTGATAATCTTGTTACTTTTTATTTTTGATTTATCATAAAGAACAACTTTAAATCAATGATTGCAACTTTGAATTAACAATTATGTCTAGAACTTTGTTAGTTTATATGAATTATATGAATTTAGAGACGAATAATTTTGTGATAAACTTTCTGTGAAAGATAATTTTCTGTGATAAACTTTTATTAACAATTATTTGCAATTAGAGACGGATAATTTTGTCTCTGATAGAGACAAACTTTTATGCTTAGAGACGGAATTTCAGAGACGAAAATATTTGAATTCAGAGACGGATAATTCTGTCTCCAACAAAGACGAATTATTTTACTTAGAGATGGAATTTTAGAGACAGAATTATTTGATTTTAGAGACGGATAATTTTGTCTCCAACAGATGCGAACTATTTTGCTTAGAGACGAAGTTTTAGAGACAGAATTATTTGAATTCAGAGACGGATAATTTTGTCTCTAATAGAGATGAATTTATTGTGTCTTGAATTCAACATTTAGAGACAGATATATAAATTTCGTCTCTGAATCAGAGACGGATAAACTCTGTCTCCAATCAGAGACAAAATATAAAATCCGTCTATAATGGCTTAGAGACGAGGAAATTAACGACGACATCAAATCTGTCTCTAATTCTGTCTCTAACGTGCTTAGTGACGGAATATTTGCCTTTTAGAGACAAATTTTGGCCGTCAGTATTTAAGATTTTTCTAGTAGTGAAATAATTGCAATTAGTATTTTGTTCCCAAAAAGAAATGTAACCGGTATCAAAGTGTTTTATAATGAATAATTCATAATAAAAGTGTTTTATATGTTAGATAAAACTTTACAAACCTATAATCTAAAACTTTTGAGCCTTATTGATAAATTATGTTGGAAATATGTTAGATTATTTTTTTTTTAAAATTATTGTTCCCGGATTTTATTTTTTCAAATTGAATAAACTTTTGCTATTGTTCCCAAAAAGGCAGCGGCTCGTTTACGTCCTATTCATTTGTGATTAAACAATATGATAAGGAACTTGTTGACTCCATAAGTAACTATGAAATGAGTTACTTCGCTTAATATCTCATTATTTACGATGAATTTCACCAATTTAACTTTTCAATTAAAATTTTTTATTGAATATATCAACTCTACAAGTTTTTATGAAATTTTAAAACTGTTTGGTACATCGCTAAAATAATTTAGAATTTTACATCAAATAGAGAATGCTAATGATTTTTTAGAATTTTATATTTAGTTAAAAATATCATGCTACAAATTGTAAAAAAATCTTTTGGGCCTTTAAGACCGATCAAGAATTGACATATTTCAATATTTTAGTTTTATTAATTTTCTACATTTATAAATGTATTATTTTAAATTAGAATTGAAATATAATATCCTATATAGTCGAATTCTTTAAAATGTCATGTTAAATATAATTTCTATAAAAAGTTTAACTTCAAAATAGTTTTAAGTTAAAAAATTTAAAATAACCAAACAACTTAAGCTTTATTTTTAAAGTTATTTAATTTAATTTTACTTTAAGTTTAAAGTAACTTTTAAATCCAAAAAAAAGTCAGGCCAAACGTAACCGTAGCCTGGTGTAGGATGCACAATGATTCTATATCGGAAAATGATCTAAAACCACTCACTTATAATAAAATAAAAGAAGAATAAAAACTTTAAACAGATGGATATAATAATTCATATTATATGGTAAAAAATTACATTATATTATATGATAGGGGATCTATTCTAATTTAACTCAAGGTCATAAGATCGGAACAAACATTTGAAATGTAAATTCAAAACAAAAAATTATATTATACCTAAGGATACTTGAATGCAGCGTTGCATTGGTACGACTACAGTACTGGTACTAGATACGAGTACTAATACGCAATACGGAATTTTAAAAAAAAACTAAAGTACGGGTACGTTGGTATAATTTTAAAAAAACATTTTAAAAATGTCGATTATTCATGGAGTTAAAACCGAAATTTTAATATTTCTCCCTCCATCACCATTAAAAAGAACGGTCTTTAGTTTAAGTTCATTGAGAGAACGACTAGCTACTTAAAGAATATCAGCTTCATCAAATAGATCAATTGATCTCCGTTAATATCCCACAAATAAGTCGGTACTTCGGCCGGATACTGAGTTTCAAAAAAATTTATCCCTCAAATATAAATATTCCTAAAACAAATATAAATATTCTTAAAAAAAATTAAATCTTTTTACAAAAACAAAAAAAATATGTTTGCTGTGATGCTCGAGTACCCGATAATAAGTACCCAACGAGTACCCTTTCAAAAACAAAAAATGGGTGCATTTGTCGATACATACCTAACGAATATCAGGTACGTACCGTTATCCGATACATATACCGATACGTACCACTCTTCATAAAATAGAGTACCTGTGCATCACTACTTGAATTAGATTGTAAACTTATAATTCAACCCGATTGGGATCATGGAACTGGAATCAAAATAAGCCCTTGAAATAATGCACGTTCAAACCAAGAAAAAATAGATTGTAGACCCATGACTTTTGAGAGAATGTAGTACTGATATGTTAATGGTGATATTCAATACCGACTAGCCTAGGCATGGCAACGAGACCCAGACCCGCCTACACTCACCCGCCCCTGCTCCGAATTTAGCGGGGAAAAGCCGTTTCAACTGGGTGTGGGGACGGGGGTGGGGAAAACCCGCACATAGAATACGGGGGTGGGGGCGGTATGACATTCCACCCGCCCCGCACCCACCCCCGCCCCCGCTATGTCCAATTAAAATTATTATATTACCCTTATATTTAACAACATTATTGCATATTTATTCTTTTTAAAGGTAGTAACCTAAAATATAATATTTTTTATGTTGGATTATGTTTATTCATTTATTTATCTTCTTTAAAAAATAGTTTTGAAACATTATAATTTTTAAAATATAAAATAAAAAAGAAATTTTTTATTATTATAATTTATGCGGGTGGGTGCGGGGGCGGAGCGGGAAAACCTGTTCTCTGTTGGGGGCGGGGGTGGGTGTTCAAAAATCACCCCCGATAGAGTTTGGAGGCGGGGGCGGGGCTAATACAAGGAGGCGGGGGCGGGCCCCGCCCCCGCCCCGCCCCGTTGCCATGCCTAGATTAGCCCCTTTTACTGTGATTTTAAGGTTGAACTACTCTAATAAAATTGAAAATGTGGCGCAATTGCCGTTAATTTCTCCAACACCATAGTCAATTTTTGAGTTTAAGATATATCATGAAATAGGACTTACGAACCCCTCATTAAAAACTAGCTAGGACAAATTTGACTAGGCTTGTATTTAACGACTAATTAGTACTAGTATTAGTCTATTAATAATGGCTAATGCTACCATGTACAAGTGCAACATATATCGTGTATGGTGTACAAATTGTTTGATTTCGTTATAATGAATACGGATTTTGTAAAATCAACTGTTTGATTGAAAGTTTATATCATATAGATCATCTATATACAAACTTTTAGAAAAATTGAAAATTATTCGATATCTTATTGAGACTCATCAATATTAATTGTATTTAATAAAAACTCATAAACCGTTAATCTTGGTCTTAATAATATATTAAATGATTTTCAATTTTTTTAAAAATTTCATACATGATCTATTTGATATAAACTTTCAATCTAACGGTTCATTTTGCAAAATTTATAATCATTATAATAATATAATGCACTTGAGCACACCATACCATATAATGCACTTGTGCATGTTAAAATTTATCATTAGTAATAATCTTTACATGTGGCGCTAGATTTGGTTGAAAACAATATATCAGATGCACAAATGAATAAAACATAGGTGCATTTCTTAAATACTTTATGTGTATAGTTCTTAACATAAAATTCATATTCATTGTGCTTATAACAAATTTTGTAAAAATCATGAGTTTAAGAAAATCATAATTTAATTTTATGAAAAAAGTAAAATACACCTATGTTTTGTTCATTTAAAAATTGATCTTCAATATATATATATATATATATATATATATATATATATATATCACTTTTGAAAATGGTCCACATTATCACTCAAAACTTTCAATTAATATCCATTAAGTACTTACACTACTGATCAACAACTGAAAAGGATCTATTCAGTGGTATCAGAAAGAAATGCATGCAAGTCACAATCAATAGAAAAAAGTTAGTATATGAAAAAAGCAATGAATTGATGGGAATTAATAACTGCGAAGAGTATTGAAAAATTTTATTCAAGAAAATCCCTTGAAGAAATTCCCATTCCACTTACATGTAATAAAACTTCTTCCTCAGCACAAAAATTAGCTGATAATAGTTGAGGTCCCCCCTTTCATCCCACTCTTCAAGAATCTCTTACTACTCTTTTGGTGAAACCTATAACTTAATACTCTGAATGTCGTCGAATCTTATATCCAAATTCTACTGACTCAGTCCCACATAAATAAATATGTAAATAAACAAAAACAAGTGGTAACCAAAATTAGTTGGTCCGGTGGTGATTGGCGTTGGATTTAATAGGAAGGACCACAGTTTAATCCTCTGTAACTGTGTTTAAGATATGACTAAAACCACTTGATGAAAGAATTTGCCCCAAATTTTAGACGACTACGATCTCTTTCTCCTAAAAACCAGAAGATGAAAAACCAAAAAAAAAATACCAGTGGCTGAGTACCCTGTTTTTAATTTATGTACTATATAGGTTAATGATAATAAAAAGTGTATTGAGAAAAAATGAGAAAGGTGACAGAAGGAAAAACAAGGTAGAAAGTGACATGTAAGAGAGGAGAGGTTATTGCATTGCATTACAGGCTATTTAATGCCGTTTGCATCAGCCACCAGCAGTGGGTGGCTGTGTCATGGTAACAGTGGGAGAAAAGTACTAAACTGCAACCACCAAACTCAACCACCAAATCACCTACAAGTGAACTACGAGGTGTACAGTAAATAGACAAAATGATATCAGAAAATGTTTGGCTAATATGGAAATTGTAAAAGCTTGTTTTCATTTCTTATTAATCAATACTTACATGAAGAGGATACACTTTTTTGGTATGGTCTATTTTTATTCTTATTTTAATCTTAATTTCAAATTATTCTCATAACAACCAAATTTGAAGTAATCATCAACAAAAAAAAATTAAATTTGAATAAAAATCATAAAAAAAATATGTATCACGCAAACGGATACATTCGTATCACACAAACGGGCACGGAATGTGCCCGTTTGGCCTGCTAGTGTACTAATAATGTAACTAATAATGAATGTTTTAAATTGCATTCCGCAATCGTAATATTGCTGAACTGCATCGCACCGTAATTGTGGTGTGATTTTTAATCACATATTCGCACGCAATATAACCGCATCAGGTCATGCATCAGATAATTTTTAACATGTTGGTTTAAATTTTCTCACCGAAAATTAGTATTTTAGAATTCTAACTACTAAAATATTAAAGATTTAACGAAAAAGCTTACTTTTAAACGTCTATCAACTTTATATTTCAACCTTCTTTCAGTTAGTATTTACAGAACAAACTAATAATTATATTATAGTAGATAAGTTGTGTAGTGGTGCAGTTGTACAACTTGATATAGGTTTGTAAAAATTGAAATTCATTTTACACCGCAACAACAACCACAATGTGCGTCACAACAGTTGCGTCTTGCAACAGCATCCATTACCGCACCTTCAATTTAAAACTATGTTAATAATAAATTTTATTAATAAAAAAAGGAAATGTGTTACTAATATTTTATTAAATACTGTGAGGATGCAATCCACTTTTGGACCTGAAGTCCATATTGGAATCACCTCAATTTTAAAGTATTTGTGGTATCAATTGTTTAGCTTACTATTTTTTTTTGTTAATTTTGCTCATTAGTTTTTTTTTTCTTAAGGAAATATGTTAGAAATAATATAAAATTATTGATGTGACATTTTTTAACAGTTTAAATTTTGGAATAATTGGTCATTTTACATGATATTATAACTTCTATGATTAAATGGACTAGAGTTCGATTTATGCTCCCTTCACTTTCTAGCTTTTCCTAACAGCTTAAACTTTTGAGATAATCAATTATATCTAACAAAATATTTGCTCATTAGTTAATCAAGTTATTTTATATTATTATTCTGATGATGGACAACAATTACTTGAGATCCACATTCACCCAGCAATAACATTTCTTAAAATCATACTCCCTCTGTTCTATTATATAAGCTCCTCTGACCAAAATCACGTTTATTAAAAAATGTTAGTAGTGTAATTATTATGTCTAGTTTGTGTGTAAATTTTACTAAATTGTCCTTTGTTTGTATATGTATTTAATTTGACTTTTCACATTTCAATGCAAGTTAGTGTAATAATTAGGGATATGTGTAGAGAAAAAAGTAATGATTGCACATAGTAATTTGTAAAAGAGCTTATATTTGAGACTAGATTTTTTTTGAAAGGGTGCTTATATAATGGGACGGAGGGAATATATTTTAGTGTGTGTAGCATTCTAAGAACAATCAAGCAGTGTGATACTAACAAACCCAGAACATTATGATGTTTTTCCCTTTCTTCACTTTCGGCCATAGCATTGCATGCGTTAACATGCTAAATGAGTTTTAACTTTTGAATGCCCACGTTGGTCCCAACCGTGTCCACACACACGCCAAAACTCCATCCATGGCCCCAATGGTGGCACTCAGCTCAAGAGAAATGAACGAGAAGTGACATTGTTCGTAAATGGAATCGAGTTTTGAGACATAACTGATAAAACACTTCATCTTTTTCATATTTTTTGAAGAAAAACTGTACTAAAAAGAATCCAGAGTTTATTTGTAGTGGAAGAAAAATTTACAGTGATGGTGAATTATACAATATTATTTGAATTATACAATAAAAATAAGCCTACATATTTTTTAAGCATCAAATCAAGATCGAAGGATCATTAGTGTCTCGATTGTATGATTGTTGAAAGTCAGTAATGACAAAGAACCAATCCACTATGTACATTGCAAATCAAGCATTTTCTCATCGTCCTCCCACTTCACACCTCTAGTCGCATTCATGTACATTTTTTAAAAAACACATCCGCTAGTCGCTACTTAGAGAGCGAACATGTTTGTTATAGAAAAAAAAAACATAACAGTGACAAACATCCAAATATAAATATAATAATTTTATTGATTTTCATTAGACAAAACAATTACACTTTGAAAATTATATATTAGACAGAAAAATGCATTATAGAGAGCGCAAAACTATGTATTCCCTCTGATAAAATAAGTGTCATAATTGACCAGTTTACGTATGCCAATGCACATCTTTGATCATAAATATCTTTAATTATGTATTATAAAAAATTCTAAAGATTTTATATTGAAAATATTCCTTGAGACAAATTGAACAACATCATATGTATTATAATATTTATTTTTATATATTAATCAAAATATATGATCAAATTATGTTATATAAATAGTGCGCATGTAACTCAAACGACGCTTATTTTGAAATAGAAGGAGTACATCATAAAAATATTCATCTTTTGACTAAAGTTTCTCCCTATAAATGATATTGAAGTGATAAATAGAAAATTTTGGCATGGAAATCCAAATTTTGTATGGACATGCCACCCTTCACCTCTGCCACTACCATCCGTTTCGATTACTCATATTGTTCTTAATTAAGATACAAAAAATCTCTCAGAGATTATCATATTGTTCTAATATTGATGACATCAAAGCATCGGTAAGTGATAGTATGAGTATGCGGCAACTGACTATATATGCGGCTGTTTATACGAAAATTACTTAAATTAAAAACAAGAAACAAAATATATATATATATATATATATATATATATATAGAGAGAGAGAGAGAGAGAGAGAGATTGATGTAATATTTATGAGTGGAGTTTTTCAATATCTATACAGTTCTAATATCCAATATTTAGGAGTGATTATGATGTAACAAAAAAGATTTAGAAACTTTAGGGATTTAGGAATTATGTTTGAAGATTTGAGATTTTCTTTTAAAAGTTAAAATTATCAAGATAAGATTTAAAATATATTTTATTCTTTTAATTTGGCCCCCTTATACAAAAATGTCTAGCTTCACAACAAAAGATATTTGTACTAATTAGTACTACTTCTATGAGTACTATTTAAATATACCAAGTACCAACTACCAAGTACTAATACTGTACAGTGTATTGCATATATATACTTACAGAATATATATATGGTCGTGTGCTGGTTACAGCTATTTACACTTTATAATTTATAATTGGAAATAGAATTGAATGCATTCCTTTCTATTTTGTGCACAGCTTTAGCAAGCAGCATTTGGCATAGCGTCTTTAATTTTCCGTGAGTTAAAAAGGCCTCATGTCTCTAACTCCACAAATCAAGCAGTCGTTTTATGGATTTCACAAAATTATAAATAAAATACACAATTGAAAATGGTGAACAACTGAATATCAACACTAATCTTTGTATTTTGTGTGCCAACTACTTATTCCTTAGTTCCGACAAATCATAATCAGAGCCATGCGAAGAAAACTACAAGAAGAAAAAAAAAATGTTACACTACATAATAACAACACACTTGCACACACTAACTAAAACATATTTAACTACTCTAGTGCATCTTTGGTATTACTAGCTAGTAATTAAATGTAGTTTCTAAAGTCGTGAACTTTGAGGCCACTAAAAGAGGATGATCTAACATTGTGTTAGAGAGTGATTCTAAAGTTGTGGTGGATGTTATTCAAGTTTGATCTAGTGGCTCATTGGAATTGAATTTTATTATCTTAGCTATCAAGTCTTTATTGCATTGTAATCTGAATTTTGAGGTTAAGTTCATTAGACGTAAAATGAATATAACGGCTCATACTTTAGTTAAAGTGATCAGTTCTTGAGCTAGACGCATATTTTTTACTCAATTGCCTCGTTGTATTGACCATCATAGAGTTTCATAGAGTTAGTATTATTCTTTTTTCTTTCAATTTCTCTAACTACTCCAATACTTATTAAACTTACTTTAGTAAAATATTTCAAATAACTTACTAATTTTGATACAAAAGAGTGGAAGATAATCCGATCCCATATAGACCCAATAATTCTATTATATAGATCCCACCAAATTAATTTGTGGATGATTGTGTGTAAAGAAAATTTATAGGTTTGAACGATTTTCAATAATGCATTAAGAATTTAAGATCTCTACAAATAGTTGATGGTTTATGTTAGTTCTACATACTATTAGTATAAACAAAAATTATTAATTTTTGTAATTGTTCGCACATTTTATATATTTTTTCCCGAATAGTTTAATGTCTAAACTCACATTTAAATGTAGAGAAATGTGAAATTCAGAATTCAAACCCGAACCACTTTATTAATTTCCTTAATAAATATCATTTGAGTTACACTTACGAGAGACTTTCGCACATTTTACATTATTGTTAAAAATTGTAAATGATCTCTCTAGAAAAAGAAAACAATATTGATAAAAAAACTCCAAAGAAAAAAATTACTATAAGCTAAAATATTACTCTGATAGCTGGATGTTAGGTGAAAAACATTGGTTACAGATTTACCGCGTTAAAATAAACTACGTAGTACAAAACGAAGAAATTTAATGGAAACAAAAACTAGCGTCCGTTAGCAAGAGAAGTAACGGCTGAATCCTTGCAAGGACTGAACGGTGGACTTGCTTTTCCGGTAGCAACAAGACGTTGCACAAAGCTATCAATTCTCTCTCCGTTAGTCTCCGTCAATAACCGCTTCCCGCCAAACGGTAATGACTCCAATCCTCTCTCTTTCACCACCTCCTCTTCCGTCCCTCCTTCGCTTCCCAAACCAAATGCCTGTTACAAAATAAACGCCATAAATTCATTCATTCATTCTAAATTTAATTTCCATCATTTAATTTTGGTATTTTCTTGTGTACCCCACAAAATTTGAGGGTATTTACCCTAATGACTTAAATTTTTTTAAACCGATATAAATTTTTGTAAAATAAATCGTTGGATTAAAAGTTTATATCATATAGATCATTTGTGTAAAATTTTAGACAAATCTAAAATCATTTTATATGTTATTTAGACGCATCAAAATTAACAATTTTTGTGATTTCTTAAACACCGTTAATCTTTATGTGTCTCAATAGCATATTAAATGATTTTAGATTTGTCTGAAATTTTACACAAATGATCTATATGATAAGAATTTTCAATCCAACGGTATATTTTATAAAAAAATGTATCGCTCAAAACTTTTTATAGTAGATGGGGTATTTACCCCCCAAATCTTGTGGGGTACACAAGTTGGCACCTTTAATTTTTTATGAAAATAACTGGCCATTTTAAGTGTATGTTTGGTATTACAGTATCAATGGATGTATCAGAAGTACGGTAATTCACTATGAATTTGTAGAAACTACAACTTGTAACTTCTACATAATTACATTGCGTCATTGTAATTTAGGCATATCCAACAACTAAAATTATGTTTGGTATCACCATTGAGTGAATCATGAATCATGACGATCCATTGTAAATTTACAAAAGTTACAACTTATTTGTGCAAAATTACAGTGGATCATGGTAATTCTGGTATGCGAAAACATGCACTAATTTGATTTGATTGATTTTCTATATTCTGATCTGACTTTAATGCAGAGATAAGAGAAACAGTACAAAAACAGTAGATAGAAAAAGTAAACACCATTAACGTACCTGAATTCTGACGTAATCCGTACGATTCCAACAGAAGGCGTTTCCTAGCATTTGGTCAATAGTCTCGGAAACACCGTCAAGAACAATGTCAACCATCGACGGCGTTGAGCACGTGCGGTTCTTCTCGCATGTCTTCGAATTCGATGATCCATTTCCCAATGAAAGAACTAAAAGATCTTCCACGCCGTTAACCGACGGGAAATCGCGCTTGTTGTGAAGAACATGCGTGACTGCTGCTGCCGTTGGATTGTTCATGACTAAACCGCCGTCTACGGCGGAGCAAGAGGTTTTCCCGTCGACGGAGGTGAAGTTAAACGGTTTGAAATGACTTGGTGTTGCTGATGTTGCACGGCACACTTTCCAGAGTTCGAAGTTGAAGCTCGGAGATTCTGTCGCATCGGCTCGTGAAAAAACGAATGGTGCCGAACTCTTTAGGTCAAAGCAAGGTATAAGCAACGGTTTCAACGTATCCTTCAAGGTTAACAACTTTCCATCTTGTTTTCTAACGAAAACTTGCTTCAACACGTTGTCCATGTTCTTCGAAGAGAATCTCCGTCTTCGGCGAAAAACTCCGGCAGATTTGAGTTTATAGAGTTCCGAGTTTCTCTCCGTGATGATACGAACGGCTTCTCTCGCAGTATACATAGGCCTACCGAAAGCATCGGCCGCGGTTATCATTGCAGCAAGAATGGCGCCAATGCCGGTCCCGGCAACAATGTCGAAGAAATCTGATACTTGAGCGTGGAGATCAGAGGTCTGGAGACGGATCTGATCCTCGAGACGGATTAATGCAGCGCCGGAAACAATGGCGGTGGTTCCTCCGCCGTCAATGCAGAGAATGCGAGTTTTGGTTGTGTCTTTGTGATGAGAAAGCCATTTGTGTTCAAGTTTGGAGAAGATCTCTAGTGTGGCTTTAGTGAGATCCATTGATTGATGAGAATCTTTTGCTTTGGATATGGAATTGTGAATTGTTGAATTTAATTGCTGAATTTAGTGTGTATGTGCAGATGCAGGTGTTGCAGTAATGTAAGGAGTGTGTCACGGTTATGTGGTGAGAGGAATAAATGGGTGAAGTGAAGAGTTTTGTACGGTAGGCTTTGATTCTCTGATTTCTCTGAAATAGAGTTGGTGAGAGTTAAAACTACAAGACTGAAAAGGTGCGTTTGGGAATGGGTGAACTGTGAAGTTATATACGCGTCTCTTTGGTTCCGTCCTTCTAATAAAATCACTGCCCTACAATTTTTTTGGTGGTTAAGTGCTCTACTATTTTTTTTTCTTCAATAGATTAGGGGATAGATTCGTCCCTTTAGGTCATTAATTAAAGTAGTTTAAATTTAAATATAGATAGAAACTTAAGTTAATAGCAACCATATTAAGTCCAAAAGTTGTAGTTTAATCACTAAAAAATGTTAAAATTGTTAATTAGAACAGACGTTCATGACCGGAAAATAATATATAATTTTTTCATTTTGTGTGTGTTGAATTTATGATAACATTATTATTTCATCCATATATCAAATAAAAAGATTAATAAAAGGCCGCCCTTACAAACATATGAACGATTATGTTTGTTTGTCAATTAGTAAATTTCACCTCAAAGTTAGAAGATAAAGAAAATACACTTTGAACTATACAAATTAAAGAATTAAATTTAGAGTCTCTCTCTCTAAAGTGACTTATTCGAATTTTTGTTTTTTCTTCTCTTTTCATTTTCTCGTCCTTAATATAAAAATCTTTAAGAAAAATTGTGAGTATTAATAAAGTTGTTGGAGTAACGTTGAGAAATTCTAACTCTATTGATAGAAAAATCAGAAATTATTAGATCAAACGTCTATGACTGAAGTTTGACTTGTAGTCTCTCTACTTTGTGTGTGTGAGTTTTGCCATTTCATTTATGTTTTTTTAAAAAGTGGTTGGAGTAATAAATATTTCATGAAGACATTTACTCCCTTCATTTCTTTTTGTCATTTGAATTTCGTGCTTACTATTCATATAATTTTGACTATATATTTTTAATAATATATAAAAATAAATTTTAATATATAAAATGTTGTTTAATTTGTCTATATGAATATTTTTAAATACAACTTTCTTATAATTTTTTTATAATACATAATTAAAGATAGTGTGGTCAAAAATATGCATTGACATATGTCTAGTTAATCAATTTTGACTGTTAAAAAGGAACAAAAGGAGTACATATTTTTGTTATAATTTTTAAGGAAAATTACACTAACTTTTCTCTAATTAAGACTGTGTTTGGTTCGAAAAATTTATGTAAATGCAGCATTTCCCCTCTAAGTTTTAATAATTGTCAAAACTCCAGAAAATATTATAGAATACATTTTGGCATTAACTAAACATGACTTGACAGCGAAAATGCTTTTTAAACTTTGAAAAATATTTTTCAGGTCATTTGGATCGGTACACGGAGTATCTAGATCGTTACATATTGCCTTAGAGAAATTTGTAATGATACACATAATATATGTATCAATACATATGTCCCATGAAAGTGCATTGCTTTTAAGTTCTTCATCTTCAATCAATCATCAAACTCCAATTCGCTTACTCTTTAAATGAGTACGGAAAGGGGTTTTGTTTGATAACGTCCATGGTGGACCGTGTTTGATCGGTCTTTTGGGTGGAACTGGAAGCAAGGGTTTCTCATCAGTATTCATCAAGATTTGAGAAGATTCAATTTTTTGAGCTTCAACACTATGGCGGAGGATCAACCGGATAATCAATTGCAAACGTTCTTTGGGTTAAAAAACGGGTGTAGATTGGATTATCACAATCGGAGGTTCGAGTCAAGCATCTTGTTGAAGGTTTCGCGCAAAGGTCATTGAAGCTACATCGAGTGAGAAGATAGAGTCTTAGATATATCGAGTATTGTATTCCTTGAACTTGTGCATTACTGTAATTAAAATATTTTCTATAAAAATCTCAATTCCAATTTTCGCGGAATTGGGGGTAGACGTACTGGCCAAAGCGAGGACGAAAGAAAGCCAGGGAACTCTCATATCACGTGTTATTTGTCTTTCTTTCCTTAATCTCTTTAATTGTTCTTTAATTTTCAATTGATTTCATTGATAGGAATTTGATCAACAACATTGCACACAAAGTGATCGATTAAATTCCAATTCTAACATTTGCTTGCGATACTCTAGAACTTGGCCGTATAACTTGTTGTGAAACTTTTTAAAACTATAAAAATTGTTATTTTGAATTGATTGATCAAATCGTATTGAATTAGTATCCATTTATTGTCATTCGTTCAAGGGTGGATACAACTTTTCCTTTAATCAAACTAGGTGCAAAGTAGACTACTGATTCAGTGAGCTTTTGCGTGCTTAATTTTTAAAAATTGTCGTTTGGGTTTTAGATCATTTATTCAACCCCCCCTTCTAAGTGAATTGCCTAGTAGTCTAACAATTTAAAATTCAAATGATTTTGAGATTTCATAGAATTCAAATGCTTCAATTGAATTACCATCATTTTCAAAATTCTGTTTAGATCAAACATTGAATTCCTTCATTCTCAAAATTCTTTGTTCGGATAAAGTAATTGACCTAATTTTTTTATTTTGAAAAAAAAGTTTTAGAAAAATTTCCGATTTAGAGAAAAAAAAACTCTTATTTTATTTTACAATTTCAAAGAAAAAGATCTCAATATTCTTTTTGATTTCGAGAAAAGAGTTCTAATTTTTTTTTTTGAATTCGAGAACTTTTTTTCTTGAGAACAAAATCATTAGCTAAGTAGGGAATTTCAAATTCCTAACTTTTAGGTATCATTTGAAATTTCTTCATTTTAAAAATTCTCCGAATTATAATCATCCAAACAAGGAATTGACATAGAGGCTCCATCAAAATATTACTTTACCTCAAACCATTCATTTATCCAAACACACTCTTAATTAGGGAAAGTTGGTAATTTTTCCGACGACAGGCTTCTGATGATTGGTTCTGTAACGGGTGTGTTTCTGGCGGTGGTTTTGATCCATGGGTGTGTTTCTAGTAGCCTTCATTGCGTAGGTAGATTTTGGCGGTTGATGTTTGTTGCAGTTCCCTCTAAAACCCTTTCCTTTTGCTGCATTCTTTCAAAGTCTTCTTCGTCCGCTAAGCAATCATATTGCAAATTTAGACTTTTTGCTTGTGATAGTGGTTTCTGATCACTTTGATAGGTTGGAGTTTGTTCAAATTTGTGTGGAGTGCTTTATGGCTGCCGAAGTTGTATTGTTTCCCTGGAAGGGTCTAGTCTGGCAAGCATTCCATCAGCTAGAGATGTTATTTATATGCTTCAATTCAACATTGTGCTAGCTAGCTACTATGATATGAGTGTGTTTGTTTTGTGACGCTTTGCATTTGAGATGTTTTGTTACACTGTATGGTGCCGGATATGGTTTAGTTTTTGGTTGACTAGATTGGGATGGTCTAAGTTTCTAGAATTTGTTTTGGATGATGTTAATTTGTTTTGTCTAAGTTTCTAGTGTTCGGTGTTTTGGAATGTCTAGGTTGGGATCTTGTTTGCAGAATAGTGTTGGTGTTTTTGAATTTTTAGGTTGAGATGTTGTTGCGGAATGGTGTTGGAATTTTTGAATTTATAGATTGGAATGTTGCGGGAGTTTTTGGATATTATGGTAAAGATGAGTTTGGACTAGGAAGACTGAAATTTTGTATATTTATATGGACTAAAAATATATTTAGCCCTATAGTTAATACTCCTTCCGTCATTAATTATAAGACCTCTTTTGACCACAACATGTACGCCAATGTATAATTTTGATCGTTAATATCTTTAATTATCTAGCAGTAAAAATTATAAAAATTTGATATTTTGAAAATATTCATCAAAACAAATCAAACAAAATCCTATAAGCTAATATTTACATCTATATATTATTAGAAAAATACGGTCAAAATATGATAGATGAATAGTAAAATTTAGTCAAAATGGGTCTTATATTAAGGGACGGAGGGAGTATATGGTAGGGATCAAATTACACATGCCTAACATTTGAGCAATACTATATTGCTCAATAATGTTATAACGAATACGAATTTTATAAAATTCATCGTCGGATTAAAAGTTTATATCATATAAATCATTTAAATTTTATTGAATACCATTTTTATTGAACACGGTTAATTTTGATGAGTCTCAATAATATATCAAATGATTCTCAATTATTTTTAAACTTTATATAAATTATTCATATGATATAAACTTTTCATTTCAACTGTAAATTTTATAAAATTCTTATTTGTTATAAAATGAGTCTGTATGAGTTATAATATTACTCATATTTTTGTTTCCAAAACTTGGGGAAGGGAAAAAAATTATTAAGCATTAGCATTATAATTTTTTTTTACAACCGACACTAACATAATTTAAACTTAACATCTTAAAAGTTACAATGATGAACTCTTATCACTAAAACTATTGCACCTCAAGTGCTAGTTCATATTACTCTTTTAAAAAATGTTAAAAATCATGGATTAATTTGATAGTTTAGTGGATTGATTATCATTAACAAATGTGTTAAGGAAGCCTTTGTTTCATCCTAGGAGTAGGAGAGTCTTGTTAAGTGTTAGGAGGGAGTGCCCATTCACGTGCAACCGTGCGTGCTGTTGTTGGGTTGTGGGAGCGTGAACGTGGGTCGTTTGACCGGCCGGCCTATGCTTGTTCAATAAGTCAATATAGTAGCATCTTCCCCAACACAATACACTAGTCATTCCCCTCGTTTATTTCATTGTTTATTTCATTTTATTATATTTTTGTTAATAACTTGTTTATGACATATTGCTTCCTTAAGTACAGAAGATGATAATGGGAATTCTCTTGTATTGGGCCTAAATTGGTCCAAATTTGACCCTTAAATTTAGAGACTATATAGAGCCATTATTGCTTATCTAATTCATACATATGTAAGTTAAAGTTAAGTCCGGCTAAAACAAAATGCATTTGGAAAACTACTTTAATAAGAAGTTGCTACCTGTGATGAATGTAGTGTAGATGTATCTATCAACTTCTACTTACATAAGAAAATCTTATCCCATGGAAGTAAAACATATATTGAAATAAAAATATAATCAAACATATATTTATACATATTTACACATATAAAATGAAATGAAGAACATATATTTTTCGTTTTGTTTATAAAATATAATCAAACATATATTTATACATATTTACACGAAATTAAAATTCATTAAAAATTATTAATTTGATTTAAATAATAATGTAACTATTTTATTCAAATAACTAAATATTTCAAATAAAAAAACTACTTATTCTAAAGTGGTAAGATATAATGACTATTTTTTATTTTAACGGAAATCTATATTTTTACTCATATATTAAGAGTCTATATATTAATAAAGTTATTTTTGTGTGTAACTGCAACAAGTATCTTTAGTTTTAGTTAAACGTTAATAAGAATATTTTATTATCATTTTTATGGGTACTTTTTTTTTAAAAAAAATTCAACAAATACCCATATATTAATATAAAGACTTAACTTTTGATAATTTTTACGGAGACATTTTTTTTTTGTAATTTTTATGAGAGTTATGTTTCTACTCATTTTTTTTCTTCTAAAATAACTATAATACTTTATCTTTTCACCTTTTTACATATTACATGGTGAGAACATGTTATGGACCATATTTAACAAGTCACCTGTACCTATATTTCTATTTATAGTTATATATTAATATTAAAATTTAAATTTTTTAGATAATTTCTCGGGTACTTATATTTTTTTTGTCACACGAGTACTTATATTTCTTTCAGGGTCGACTTTGAAGCAAGACCATCTAGGCCTCATTCTTGGGCCTCCAAATTTCAGCAGCCTCAACAAAAAAAAGTAATTATATTATTAGGCTTAATCATATATTTGATCCAAACAATATAGAATTCGTTTCAAAATTTGTTAGGAGGAATGCTATTTTTAATTAGCTAAAATGTATTTTGATAATATTGATTAGAATATGATTTTTTTTATTATGTTACGTTAGTTACATAGATAAATAACTAGTTTTGAAGTTATTGATATTATTTATAATTTAAATAGATGCTGTTATTTTTAAAAATATAGTATATATTTTTTTTGATACTATTTTTTTTATTAGGGAGTCCATTTTAATTATTTGCCTCAGACCTCCAAAATATTGACATCGACATTGATTTCTTTTCATATACAATGACCATTTTTTATTTCTAAGGTATCTATATTTCAACTTATATATAAATACGAGTCAATTTCTTTTTTATTTTTTGTTTATAAAGTTATTTTTATGTTTGATTACAACGACTATCTATAGTTTTAGTTATACATTAATAGGATTCTTTTTATTATTCATATAGGTTCCTAATTTTTTTAATTTCTACGGGTATCTAATTTTTTTAATTTTAATAAATACTCATATATTAATACAAAGACTTAGTTTTTTGTTAAATTTTACAGACACATATATTTAATAATTTTATATATTTCTTTATTTGAACCAGGTATCATATGCATACAACTAAAGATACTAATCACTTGAGTCGAATATGATCACATTGATATAAGAAACTACATTTCTTTTTTCCTTTTTTTGGGTACAAGTAATCTCTGCTGACATATTAATACAAAGTCTTTTTATAATTCCTTCTGGATCTATAATTCAATTTTGAACTCAATTATCAACTCATGTTTTTTTTTTAGTTCCAGACATATATATATATTTTTTGGTAGATAAGAGACATATATTTCTACTCATACATTAATATAAAAGTCTATTTTTTTTTATAATTTCTAAGGATGCTTATATTATTACTCATATATATTTATACAAGGATTTATATTTACATTCATATATACAAAAATTATTTCGGACGCATTTGATCTGTTAAAAAATAGGGGACTAGACAAAATAGGTAGCAAAGAACATGACAAAAACAAAAATTGTCCTTCATTAAACCACATGACAATTTTTTATCAACAGTACAACTATAAAAAAATACAAAAAATATCCTTTTTTATTTTCAAATATAAAAATAATTATCTCCTAATCTCTCTTCTATACAATTTTGTCATGTCATATACTATTTTATTTTGTTATGTACTATCTTGTTCTGTTCTGTCTAGTACTTACTACTTTGCGAATCAAATGTACCCGAATTCATCTGTTATTGAGACTCATCAAATTTAAAGGTAGATTTTATAAAATTTAGTACTTAACATACTATATTAATATGGAGACTTAATTTTTTATTATTTTTGTGATAGTTTGTTCTATTTTATGTCAACGGATACCTAACACATATAATAATATGAATTTCTAATATTAGATTTCTTTCCTAATATGAAGCGCGCAGCGCGACACCCATGCGACAACACGAGTCTCCTACTAGTTATATCTATATCTGAAAAATGAATCAAATAACAAAGTACAACTAAGATAAAATTTCAATTATTTTTCTACTTGAATCACCAATACACCATTCTTAATAAATTGAAATATATACATAATTAGAAATATAAAACATTGAATTTATTCTCAATTTAAAAGGAAAGAGAAGTAAATTAAGGCTTAAATACATTTTTGGTCCTCTAACTATTTTTAAGGTTTCATTTTAGTCCTTTAACTATTTTTCGTTCCGTTAATAAATGTAGTCCATTCCATTAACTTTTAACTCTAAAATAACATGGTGAAACATCATTTTAGGTGGTCCATTATAAACTTCAATAATTTTTTAATATTAACAATTTGATTTCTTTATCAAAATAACAATCATTGGATCTTGAAGATATATTCTATCTAATAGTGCACTAACAACACTTAATTTTATTTACTTTTCTTCATCTTCTTTCTTCCTTGTTCTTCATGTTCTTCCATAACTTCATACCACAAACTCAGAACCTCACAAACTTCAAACAAACCCAAATTTTTTTCTCCAAAAAGTTACAATAATAATGAGTTTGTTTTTGATAAAGAAATCAAATGGTCAATATTAAAAAATTATATGGACCACCTACAATGGTGCTTCACCATGTTATTTTAGAGTTAAAAGTTAACGAAATGGACTAAATTTATTAACGGAATGAAAGTTAGAGGACTAAAACGGAATGAAAAATAGTTAATGGACCAAAGTGAAATATTAAAAATAGTTAGAGAATAAAAAATGTATTTAAGCCTGAAATTAACAAAGAGAAATGTAAAAAATGTGTTAACTTTTATGGACTAAACTCAATAAATGTATAATAATAAAACCATCAGTTCGATTCATCGGTTCTTTGATTTCAAAAAATTGAATCTGAGAACCGAACCAAACCACATCGTTTTTAATTGGTTCGGTTTTTCGTCCGAACCATAAAACTCAGTTTTTTCTCAGTTTGGATCGTCGGTTTAATCAGTTTTTTCTGATCTGTTTACACCCTTATCCATCAATGCAAATAGATCATCGGTTGGCCAAAATGTCAATCTTCTTTCTTATAGACCAGTCAAAAAGTTCAACGGCGTCTCTTTCTTTCTTCCGAGAAATTCCTACACTAAATTTAATTTAGTTTGTCTAAAAAATAAACTAAATTTACCAAATTGATCCTTGGTGAAGAACATAGGTGTGGGGGTAAGTAGGAGAACACAAACGTCAAACAGTTTTGTTATCCACTGAAACAGATATCCTGCAGAGTGTTCGTGAATCGTGACTGTAACTGACTCTCACAATGGCAACCTCTTTCTCTCCAACAACAACAACACCACTCCGTTCCATTCTCCAACAACCCCATCTTCTCTCATCTCACTCAGGTTATCTTATCTTCTTCATTTTCTCATTTCACTCTCACTTTTCTTAGTTCTTATTCTTCACTTTTTCTGCAGAATCTTCTTACACTTTCAAACGCTCCTCAACCTATGCCTCTCTAAAGCTTCCTCCATGTTTCACACTCTCTCGAACTCCCTCTAATGGCTTCTCCACGTTGCATAGAAAAAGGTACTAAAATCATCACTATAGTAGTACTTTCGGTTTTTAATTTTTAGCTACTTCATTGATTCTTATTGTAATTTTGTTTTTTAAATAATGATAATACCTAGAAATGCATTTGTGAGGGCTGCTACTATTGAAGAAATTGAAGCTGAAAAAGCTTCTATTGAAAATGATGTTGTAAGAATCTTCTTCCCTTTTTATTAGTATTATTATTTATGAATTAGGGTTTTTGATATTTTAGGGGGTTATTGGATTGGGATTTTGAGGGATTTCAATGGATTTTAAAAGACTTTTTTATGATAAAAAAGTCTTGTGTTATTCAATCAAGACATTTATAAAATGTAAGCAAATTTTGTAGTATTCAATTAAAAAAAGTCTCTCAAAATCTCACAAAATCCCACGAAGCCTTTTAAAATCTTCAAGACTTTTTTTCGTCAAAATAATCCTTCGAAATCCCAATCCAATAACCCTGTAAATAGTGGTAGATGATATTCATGTAAATCATAGTGGAGTCTATAAGTTTAGTTCCATTATTTCATGTATTAAGTTGTTGTTACATTTTAATTCGAGCTTTGAAGTTAAGTTCATTAAGCAGTAAGCGAACATGGTCGCTCGTACTTTAGCTAGGGCAGCCATTTCTTGGCCTAGTCGCATTTTTGTTAATATTATTCTTCATTGTATTAAACCTATTGTTATTAATGAAATGATTTGAATGTGTTTATGTCAGTAAGAAAAAAAAGAAGCTGTAAATGTAATGTGTTAATTTTTCATTTTTTCTTCATCAGAAAAGCAGGATGGAAAGTACTCTTGAAAATGTTAAGACTAATTTCAGTTCCATAAGAACTGGGAGAGCAACCCCTGCTATGCTTGACAAAATTGAGGTATTATACTTGCAATTTCATTGTTACTCTTTTATTTAATCTGTTTCTGTTAGAAAATGAGTGTTGCATTGAAATTGTCTTAATTTGTTGTTCCAAAGTTAAATCAGTGCAACTTATATGTAGTGATTGATACTTTTCTGTCATGACTCATGATCACCTATTATCAGCTTTTACTTCTGTCATTTACTTCTTTTCACTTGATTTGGTTTGGTTTGGTTTCAGTGTTGTCAAACAGTGGTTATAGTAGCGCACAACATAGTAGAATTCAGACAAATCACTATTGTTCCGAAATATGCTATTTAGTGGTCAGTATAGATTGTTGTCAAATAGCTGCACTATAGCACTATAGTGTAGCAGAATTGGAACCAATCACAATTTTTTGCGATTCATGATTTACAACACAACACTGATTGGTTTAGTATTTTTCACTATTGCTATGTCTGATCATCCCATTGCTCTTTAGTATTACTAATATTAAAACCATGGGGAATCCTATTGTCATGATGATTACTTTTGCTTTTGTTTTGGCTCAACTTGTGTATTTTGCATATACTTACACTGCACAATGCTAAAGAGTATGAAGCATGGACACAGATACGGACACGGACACAAAACGGACACTGACACGTTGACACATAATTTTTTTGTGAAAATGATATATTTGAATGTAAACTTAAGTGTCGGTGTCGTGTTAGACACGACACGTGTCCGACACCGGGACACGCCTATTCCGAGAAGTGTCCTCGCTTCATAAGACTGTAATTTTGTTGTCCTCACGACCTTTAACTATATGCCAGCTAAACTGAAGCTATTTAGTTTTATTTTTTTAAAGAATTTTGTCGTGGTGAAACGTTTCATCATGTTCTAGGTGGAATACTATGGATCACCAGTTGGTTTGAAGACCATTGCTCAAATAAGCACTCCAGATGCTAGTTCTCTTTTGGTACAGCCATATGACAAATCAAGGTATGTTAATGTTATGCTTTTGTACGTGATAAACCAGAAAGACTGAAATGGAGAAGCAAAATCAAAATGATCTTATTCAAACTTATTGTATATACTTGTATTCTTTTTCATGTGTGGCATGCTTGTAATGATTTAGTTCTTTCTCTCTCCACTGAATTCTGTTGTAGAATACTCCCTCCGTCCCAAATTATAAGGGAAAATAAAAAAATCGCACAAAATAAAAAATCACACTTTCAGTAACACGAGACAAACAATTTTAGTTGTCATGAAATATGTCAATATGGTATCTTGTGTGAAGAATAATCCTGAGTGAGCTCTTGGTTACTAATATTGATTTTCAGCTTGAAGTTAATTGAGAAAGCCATAGTTAACTCTGATGTTGGTATGACTCCAAATAATGATGGTGAAGTGATACGATTGAGTATCCCTCAGTTGACATCTGATAGACGGAAGGTATTTTCAACTTCCATTGTTGGTGTAGGTTCTAAATACCTTTAGGAGATTTCTTGTGTCTTTTTTTTCTTCTGTGAATTACAGTCTCACTTTATTCATAGCAATATTCTTGATTGGTTCTAATTCCTAATTATTTTCAAAAATGACATAGCAGCATCTCTTCTATGACACGCTTGAATAATTTGAATGATTGTATTATTCTTTACTATTGAATCTTTACAACTTATATACTAGGGATATATAATTAAATCCCTCAAGATTAGTAGCAAAATCAATAACAGTCAAACTATCTATCAAAACTATATTAAAGAAATTAGGAAATAATAAACGATGATTATAATTACAATCAACATTTCTCCTCAAGTTGGAGCATATATATAAACTATCTGGAGGTCCTTGTAACGATTTATTGAAGATATTGAACAACGGGTCCATTGAGCTCACAAAAGAAGTCTTGATGATGTCTAAGAGAATCTTTTTCACTAATGAAATGAAAGCCAATTTCTATACATTTATAAGGAAGATACAAGCAAGCTCTGTTGATGTAAAATGTGAGGAACCAACTTTGTCAACCAGGATCCAAGAGTGCGAGAAAAATAGTAGAATTTTCAGTGTGAGCTACAGTGGTCAAAGAAAAAGCCTATTGGGCTACCTTAAGCTTAAGGTATTTCCTTATATTCACTGGATAGATGATACTCCTATGGCAGGAATAACAATGTTTTTAAGCATGCCAATCTAGCTTACGATAAGAACAATGAAGGCTTTCTTTGCCACCCTTGTATTCATGAGATTTGGTAGTGACTGTAAAGGGCTATATATGTGCACTGCACACTTGGGCATGAACCAAGCTTTGGTGATGGCTCACGGAGGTGAGGCGTGTTTGCAGCTTTTAAGATGACTTTTGAGAAGTTTCCACCACCGTTAGCAATGACTAATCTCCGTCGGGGAACCTGTGGAGCACACAAGGTGAGTTCTCCCCTCCCTACCGAATTTTCTGCATACGCATGAGCCAGGAATCGAACCCCTGACCACATGCTTAAGCAGACCAAGTCCCTTACCACTTTGACCAATTCATTGTTTGTACAGCGGCTAAAACCTTAGAGCGGAACAATGTCGATGAAAAAAAGAGAGGTATTAACTAGAGAGCTTAACAATCCGAATGATTCTATTGTTCTTTACAAATGAATCTGTACTACTATATATACACGAGAGAGACAATAAAGTAATAAACACGAAAGAATAAATTATGTTTATAATCTGGGCATCAGTGAGCAGTCAAGTACTACGACGCACCAGTGCTCGCAGCGGCTGAAACCTTTTTTTTTTTTTTTTTTTGTGTTTTGGGTTACCATGATATTGGTACGAAGCTTCCACCGCCGTTAGCGATGACTAATCTCCGTCAGGGAACCTGTGGGGCACACAAGGTGAGCTCTCCCCTCCCTACCGAATTTTCTGCATACGCATAAGCCAGGAATCGAACCCCTGACCACATGCTTAAGCGGACCAAGTCCCTTACCACTTCGACCAATTCATTGTTTGGACAGCGGCTAAAACCTTAGAGCGGAACAATGTTGATGAAAAAAAGAGAGGTAGGTATTAACTAGAGAGCTTAACAATCCGAATGATTCTAATGTTCTTTACAAATGAATCTATACTACTATATATACACGAGAGAGACAATAAACACGAAAGAATAAATTATGGTTATAATCACAATCAATGAGAAAGAGGATTTCACCAGGGGAAAATTTTTAAAGGTATTGCTGGTTATAGTTTCAACAGTATTGTTTCCGCTATCCCATTTACTTTATGAATCTGTGCCATTTAAAATGGTTATTTATATTTGCATCATGTAGAAGAATCTTTCAAAGGTCTATTCAAATATGTGGATTTTGTGGTGTCATTTGAATAACTTAGCTAGAACTTCTTTGTTTCCCCTTTTCAGGAACTAACAAAGATAGTGGCTAAACAAGTTGAAGAAGGGAAGGTGTGTTCACAAAATAAATTACACTTCTATTGAGATAATGAACTTGCTCTTGTGTATTGCCAATTTGATGGTTTTGTTCTCTTTTGAACTTCTTTCATTGGTAGAAATTAAAGACGAAGAAACTGCATTGAATCTTGAATTGTAATCGAGGAATAAAATTTAATAATTGAAGGATCTAATTTATAAAGAGTGCTTTTTCTTTTTCAATGTCAATCATATATATTTACATGCCATATCCTCTTGGAATAAATATTTTGGCTAAATTGCAGTTGTTTGTAACTATCTTTTGAATGATTTGGCATTTTTCACTTCTTTTATAGGTGGCTTTGAGGAACATAAGAAGAGATGGTTTGAAAGCTTATGAAAAACTCGAAAAGGTTTAATTCCTTGAATTGCTTATCTTTCTTTCTTAACTCACTTCAGTAATTTCTTTCTTGTCTTCTGTTTTATCTGTTGTTGATCACCATTGAAATTTTCTCATAGGAAAAAAAGCTCTCCAAAGATAATGTGAAGGATTTGTCTAGCGATTTGCAGGTAACTTGATACGCTCATATAGGGTACAATGTGCCTTTAGTCTATTTAAACTCTTGCTGCCATCTCTCTTCTGTTTTTATCGGGGAATGTGCAATATTGTAAAATGGAAAAAATCACAAATCCAACCTCAAGGTGCAAATATACAATAAACAATGTTATGCATATCGCTCTCAATGTTTAACTTTTTGGTGTTGCAGACACGTCACAATTTTCATCGTCTATAACTTAGAGGTGCTATTTATATTATATTGTAGCAACTAGCAAGCAGCTCAACTTTTGGCTTTATATCTGCTCTTTATCAGTGTGAATTTTCCTGTTAGGATTATTTGCTGTTTTATTTCATTATTGGTGGATGATGGATTTATAAGCGTAGCTTATTATTTAAAATTAAAAGTAATAATTGATTTTTTATCAAATGGTAATTGTGCTGTTTTGTAGAAGCTGACAGATGATTACATAAAGAAGGTTGATGCCATCTACAAACAGAAAGAAAAGGTATTATATATTTCTACTTGTTTAGTTTATCTAGAGCTTATGACTGATTGTAGATTAATGAGATGCTTAAACATGGATTACACTCGCAAAGCCATTTTTCTAACGAGATTATAGATTAAAGAACAAAAAAAAATGTTTCTCAGTGAAAGTGAGTTAATAGTTCTTTGCTTACAAAAGCAGTTCTTATGAGCTCGTGTGTGTTTATACTTTATACAGAGAAGTTAAATGAGAGCTTTAAAAAAAAATTGAGAAACAGAAATTAATTTAAAGTCACAAAAAACTATTATTTAAAAATTTGCTGTCACAAGATTCTTTTAATATTTTTTTTGGGAGAAATTCACTCAAATTGGGTCTACTACGGTTCTAATAATTCTTCTATGATTTGTTTGATGTTCTCCCTACTAACGGCTGAGGTTAACAAAGGGATCTTTTTGACTAATGCATTACAATTTCAAAAAAGTATTTGTCAATTCGTAAAAGTCAGTAACTTGTTTATCGAAGCTCACAACTTGGATGACTAATTTGTGTATTCACTTACTTTTGTGGCTGGTAGAAAATGGATATCAACAAACAAGAAGTTATATTTGATTATATATTTATATTTTATAATTACATCTCTCAAAATCAAATTAAGCATGATTGTATTATAGTCATCGCTGCTTGCCTTTTCCTAAACTTATTTTCTAGTGATTTTTGTTTATATATATATGGGTTTGACAAGTAACTTCTTTCTATCTTTCTTTCAGGAGTTGCTGACAGTTTGATCCTTTTGTACAAAAAAGTAATCTTACTTGAGTTCTATCTAAAGGTCAAAGTGTGTTTACTTTGCTTAGTTTTTTTGTTGTTGATATAAGCCAAGTTTGATTATTGATGCATTTGTTTATTTGTTATACGGAAGACAACTTTTTCTGTTAAATATATGCTTTTTCAAATCGAAAAGGTGAGTTCATGCATACAAATTTGGATTTCTTCACAATCATTGGAATTAGACCTCTTATATAGCGTAGAGTAGTAAACTCATTTTGGCACATACGAGAATTCAACTGGGCTGATAAATCTTCATCTCAGGTCATTAGATTTTTTATTTTATTATAATAGGAAGTTTAGGGTAGTTGGTTTCTCAAGATTCATCAAGACCAAGACGGATCTCAATGCTCAAAGAGGTATTTACGGAACACTCACCAAAGAGATCCTCACTCCTGCTGCGGGAGTTGAACACTCTTTCTTTTGAGGTATGAACGACTTATAAATTGAACCATCCTTCATCAGCTCGTGTTATTAGACTTTGTTTGAGAGGTACAGATGGAAAAAGATGTAATGACTTTAAGGAGAAGAAATGGTAAGAGATAATAGGCATCCACCTTGTATGGGGTTTATCTCTCTTCAAGGGATCAGAACACCTTAAAAATAAATTAGAAGAAGACTTTAAAGAGTATTGGATGGGTCCTGATAGGATAGCTCAAGTGGTAAGAGCTGGGGACATATGGGTTGGGTAGGGGGAGGTCCAGGGTTCGGTCCTTGGCGGGAGCAATTTATATTTCCGGTGTACCAAAAAAAATAGTATTGGATGGGATTGGAATTTTCTCCAAATCATTTATCTTTTTAGAATAGTTCAAAATCAAGATAATATTATCACGAGTTTTCTCTTTTCCTCCCATCCAGAAACACAAGTTTTGTAAGTGTCGTTTAGTTCGTAACTATCAGAGACATTATTACAGGGGTTGGGGTTTGAAAATCTCAAATTCTCAGCTTCTCCACACTTAAAGTGAGTGGAGATTACCATCCATCCTCGTCTTCTGATCTCATTCTCTTCTCTCCCTTTATTATCTCATAAGATATTGTACTTTGTACCAACTATTGTATATACCCCAGTCATGAAATAACTATTTTATGTGTAGACGTGCTCTATACAATGTTTTATTGAAATCTTTCTTCAAACTGCATAGATAGTCATCAAGCAAATTGGCCAATTTGCTTTGAAGTGATTGTTAGAGATATTTGGAGAGGTCAAAATTGTTTGAATTTTTTTCCATCGAAATCAACTTATTCAACAAAATTTGAAGTCAAACTCGGTTTATTGTTTGCCAACCATTGTTTTGAAAATTGAACCGGAGATCCAACTGGTATAACCTCCTTACATTGATACACATACTAGAAACTAGAACAAGTGAACAACACATAAGTTTAGTATTGAAGCTTTTTAGAATTCACGGTGGAAGTAAAGATGGACGTACGTTAGGAGGTACATGTGTAATCAAACATATACAAAGTATTCTTTACAAGAGAAAGTTAACATGTACCTATTCAAAGTAGTTATTTGTTGCAGTGTTGGAATATTCATGGCAACAATATTCAAGCTCGTAGTTTAACAATATCTCTTAGGTGAAGTCAAATAGTGGCTGGCTTAAGTATAATGTTGATTGTGTCATTTTTAAACTAACCGTTGTTTTGGCATAGACATTTGTGTCTATGATAGCTTCAACACTTTAGTGCAAGCTCGTACATGTAAGTTTGGAATGCAACTTAAGAGGGATGTGAATTAGGTTTTTTAAGACTTTTTCGGTTATTTTAGAGATGTTGTGGTTCTTTTTATTTTTTTGGAAAGTTATGATGAAATTATGACAATGCAAAAAAATAAAAGAGAGAAGGGAAAGAAAAAGACACAAGAGGATTTATCCTGGTTCCCCTTTTAACCTAAGGGTAATCCAATCCCTTCATACACCGTGAAAGATTTTACTATGTCAGAAATTTGTTACAAGACAGTCTCACCCCAAGACCTTCCTAATAATTTCTTATACAACACAAAGATAACACCCCACTATCTTTAACAATGAGAATCTTCACCAAACCCTATGATGAAATTCTCATACAACACAAGATAGCACCCCAATATCTTTAACAACAATTCTCAACAATCAATGATGAGAATTTTACAAACAAGTGTTGAAGAATAATCTTGTATGGTTGTTATCAAACCAATATCACTTTAACAATGTATATATGTTAGTGCTCATAAACATTTATGGATATGAAAATATAGGCAAAGTTTCACAAGATATATTAATGAAAGTTTATGAGAAAAGTGACATTGATAACTTAGTGAATTTTTTGAATATGAAAGTTAGTAAGAATTGTAATGATCTCAAAAACATTAATGAAAATGTCCATGAAGCAATGCAACTCTTTAAAAAATTACATTTAATTAAAAACAAATTTTACAAGAAAACATAAAAATTCTGGTTTCTGCCCAGGTTTTATTATAGCGGTTTCAAGTAATGTCCGATTTAGAAAGTCCTGGGTAAACTGTCAACATATTTTGAAATTCAAACAACAACAAATCTTTTAAATTGGTTGACTGTAACAACGGATTTAAAAGGTTGCAGACAACTTTTTCTAAAAATCAATTTTTATTATTTTAAAAGTTTGCTTCATATGGACTCTTACATTTAACTTAGAAAAAATATTAGTGATTCATTTTTAATAAATTTTGAGCATTCTAAGTTATATAATTATTGAATGTGATAAATCAGAGATAAAGATCATACTTACAATTAATTAAATAACAATCTTAAGTATTGGTCTTCATCTTAATTCAACATCTTGAAACTCCATAAATTTTCTTCTTTTGTGACGTGAGTTTGTTATCATCAAAACTCAGCCAAGTTCAAGAAGGAAATCTTCTTCACAGTACCTTATGCTTTCCACATGTCGATCCTGTTGTTTAATGTGAGGTTTCGACTCTGGTTTTCCAGATTGCAGTGGAAAATCCTCATGTAAAGTGATTGTCAATTTGTGGTTAATACTATAACAAACGGTGATGTTTATGTTAATAAATCATGTGTTGTTTTGACTAGTTGTAGGTCCCTTATTTCATCAAATGTTAGCTACAATCTAACTTTTATTAGAATACAATCTAAGGGTGCGTTTGATCTATTAAATACTAAGTACTGGACATCACAACATAAGATAGAACAACACAACATAAGATAAAACATCACAACACAATTTTATGATATTGAATAATTTTTTGTTTTATACGATGTTTGGTGAAAAAAATGTATTTTGGTATTTTAGACTACTTGCACTATGGACAAAAAGTTATGTTGTGATTTAGTGGAGGACAAAAATTTATGTTTTTGTGTTGTCCCTTACCATCCGATTTGTCCAGTCCCTAAAACAGTTTCACAATCAAACAGTATAACAGGACTTGTCCTGTTCAGTACCTTATTTTTTATCAGATCAAACACACTCTAATAGAGCCAATCATCGTCTATATTTCAATCTATCTCTAATATCTTTTATTCTCCTCTTGGTGATAATAATATGTGATGAAATTAATTGATTTAATTTAACCTAAAAAAATAACTCGTGAACATTTAGGTTAAGGTTGTTGCTACAATAAATTTAATTAATAAGAAAAAACTAGGGAGAAAAAAATATGAGATTCTTCTTTCACATCAAACCTTATTAAAATATTTTATAAATAATATAAAAATTTGAAGTCATTCAACTAACAATGTTTGAATATTGATCTAAACACTAGAGTATTCCATTGTACAGCTTGCAACGAAAACATCATCTAATCTAATTATAATAAAAAATAGTTTCGTCATACTAAACTCAACCTATAAAAATAGTATTAAAAAAAGACAAGCTCTTTTTCTTAGAGACAAATGAGACCTGACTAGTTAATACAGTATTAATAACTTAATATTATTATAGTACGTACTACAACTACAATTGATAAAAAATATTAGTAGCCTCGTATTCTCAGTCTAATTAAAATATTTTATTTACAACAAAAATATAATAGTTTAAGAAGTAGTTTATTAAATAAATAATTATAACTTTGAGTTTTGTTTCTTTTTGTTGAAGATTAATCGCTATAAATTTTTATAAATTTATGACAAAAATTACAATCACTATTAAACAATAATTAAAATTTGATACTATATATAATTTATTTTTGAACAAGTATACATATAAAAAATTATTTCATGCTCATGTCGATCTCCACAATTAGCAACAAAACAAATTCACATTCCCGGAGTTCAGTATTCATTATTCAAGAATGCAACTCCAAAGTGGAAAAACAAATGCTTGCCACTTCCACTCATATAGTCCAAATTAAAAATTCAATCACAAAAGTCCAAATTAAACTTATAAAGTTCTAATAGGAGTAGTATTTTTCTAGTCTACAAAATACAATCACCTTGTAAGGTTCCATATTTAAATATAAAATGAATCGAATGAAGATGTGTATCATAAAAAAAGCAAATATGTACAACCTAACAGAAAAATAATATCAATATTGACGGTAGAATTAAATTAATAATATTGTTACTATTGTTTATATATAAAGACAAGTTGAATCCAACAAAAAAATTTAATTAACAAAAGATTAGATTTCTTTAAATTAAGATTATTTATTATAAAATGAATGAGTGGATTTGTCTTAACCCACTAATATGTTTATACTACTTTATGTTTTTGACAATAATAAATTTATACTTTATTAATCTTATCATAGTTGTGCATGTTCATTAATAGTAATATATAGACAAATACGTAACTAGCTTATAGGTCAAAATATATTACATAAACAATAAGCTCAATCAGCCAGTTTTATAAAGAAGTATTATATTAAGATTCAAGTCACGATTGGTCATGTGCAGGTAGATTGAACCATTAATTAATCAATGACCAAATCGTATAAACTTGATTATTTTATCTCTTTTTTAAGGAACTTGATTATTTTATCTTAATCATGGAGCATTAGTGATAAACAATGTTAATCTATACTACAAGACTAAGTGGAGGTGGGGTAGATCCCTCTACTGACGTTTCATATATCATATTAAAATTCAAATAAAAAATGTTGAAAAGCCAATGAAGGATGCTTTTATTAATTCTTTTTTTCAATTTTATAATTGAATGATTGTTTATGCCTTAAGAGTTAAGATATACTAGAAATTTGTGATCTAAAGAAGAGAACTAATGTGCATATTTTTATGTTAAATTTGGAATTTAATATGATGTTAAATTCTTGACCCACACTACTCCTTGAGAATTGAAGGCTTTATGATCTTCTAAGGAGTGACATAATCGGAACCTTCTTTTCTTGTGAATAATTTTTTTTTTTTTTTTAGTTTCCTTACCAAAAAAAATATACTAGAACTTTCTTCATGCATTATATTTTTTTGGTTACATGATATTGATATGAAGTTTCTACCGCTATTAGCAATAACTAATTTTTATCGGGAACATTTAAACCATATATAAGGTAAGTTTTTTTCTCTCTTAATTAAATTTTAACTCTTGACTACATGTTTAAACAGATAAAAAACTTTATTATTTAGATTAATTTGTTGGTGTTTATGCATTTTATTTATTTGAATAATAGTAATACAGTTTTCAAAGACGCGTACTTTTATTTTCTTTCTTAATTCTAAAAAAATATAATACTATGCAGCTTGCTTTTCTTTAGTATCAGAATAATATATTTGCTTTGATTTGTACTCCTCTTAAAATAAAATAATATCCTTTGTATGTACCAAAAATAATAATAAATAATACCCCTTTTTTAATAAAAGGATATAAAATTTTATCATCGAGAATGAGATATTCTTATATTGTTGCGTGACTAAGAAATTATATTTGATCACGCTCACAAAAAATATTATACCATTTAATAATTTAAAAAGTTAGTATTATTTAGTACTTTTTTAATTTATTTAATTTAATACGTTTAAAATTACTTATATTTAGATAGAGTAGGAGATTTATATTCAATATAATGCTTAATATTTTTTGTGACACCCCTCGGAAACAACAACGCTCCTCCCCCATATGGAGTTCCGGTGTAACCCTTCAAGATTTGGAGATATTTATTTTTCAACTATAATATTTTCATCAATTTTTTTTACAAGATATATTATTGTTGGATTAAAATTTTATATTATATAGATCATTTTTGTAAAATTTCAGACAAATATAAAATCATTTGATATGTTATTCAGACACGTCAAAATTAACAGTTTTTGTGATTTTTTAAACGCCAATGTCATTAATCTTTATGTATCTCAACAACATATCAAATGATTTTGTATTTATCGTAAATTTTACCCAAATTATCTATATGATATAAATTTTCAATCCAACGATATGTTTTACAAAAATATATATCAATTAATATTATTAAATATTTGAAGGGTAAATTACCCTCAAATCTTGAAAGGATATTAGAAAGAAAACCTATTTTTTGTACCATAGAATTTCCCTAATAAAAAATGTTCAACCTCTTATAAAAAATCAGAGAAAAGGAAGAAATGTTCAACTTACACGCCACCTTCGTTCATATTTTATTGGAAGATACTTATTAAAATGGGAAGATTAGATTATTAAATACAATCATGCATTTAAAAATTCTCCCCATGAATAAAGCAAACGTAATGAAACTAAAATAAAAAGGGAGAATGAGAATGAGAGAGACACACAAAGTTAAAGTGTAGTACTCCTTTTAGTTTTACAAAGACTCTGTCTCATCATCATCCCTTCCAAATTAAAGAACCACCGTAGACGGTTATTTTCCGGTAACACGCCGCCGTTGGAAACTTATTCTCCACCGAGTTTGATTACATGAGAGAACAAATTAAAATCTCATGGATAAAACCAGAGAATCTACAAGATCATTTCCTAAACGTAAACATGGAAATATTGCTGTCAAAGAATCTTCTGGTATGAACATTGAACAATTCTATTCTTTTTTTTGCTGTTTTCTATTTACGTCTATTTGTGTTGTTTTATATAAATTTGCACAAAATTTTCATCTCTAACAGAATATGGAGCGGTTGTGTTGAGGGAAGTTCCGAGTAAGATAAGAAGAGGCTCTTACTCTCATAGAGATAAAGGTGAACCAAGCATCACCCAAGAGAGCTATGGAAATGATGACGCTCGAGACGCTGGTTTATCTCGGATTTGTTTATCGAATACGAGGCTGTTTGTCTCCGATCAAAATCATCGTCTGAAATTTACACCGGCAAGACCGCTGCCGAGGATCGATGAGGTGATCGGTGTTGTAGTTCCAAGGAAGCCTCGTTCAGGTTGGTTGATATAATAGTAATGCGGTTTTTCTTATAACTCATTATTTTTATTTGAATTTAATTGTCAAACACTGACTGATGGTGCATCCAATCGAAATACATCGAATTTCCACTTTGCTAAAATATCTCTATTAATATTTATGTGGCGAGATTTTTTGATGTTTTATTATTTATTTATTTTAGTAGTAATAATTAGGGGTATGTGTAGGAAAAATAAAATAAATGCACCAGTAACTTGCAAATAGGCTTATAGTTTGGCAGTAGACTTTCTTTGAAAAGGTGCTTTTTTTAGGACGGAGGGAGTATTTATTTTTGCCATGCTTTTTTTATTCTTCCTCTTTAAGTGCATGGAGTTTTTTTGTCCATTTTGTGATTGATGTGTTTCTGCAGCTTCTGTGAAAAGGACACAAGAAAGTTGGAGCTCCGACGGAGGTGGCAAGCAACAGAATTTGAGGCGACATCCGAATTATCCAGGAAGACAAAGAGTTGAACCGTCGGCCTCGACTTCTACTAGTGTTTCTGCTCAGCAGAAGATGGTCTGCTCATGTTTTTTTTCTGTTTTTATTTTTTTTCGATATGTTTGAATTAGGATATGAAGGACTGAGTTTTAAATTTTCATGTGTATGTTATGTTGTAGAAAGTGACTGGAGCAGTTGCAAAGCCGTTGAAATTGTCTTCATCAGACATGGAGATTGAGATAGCAGAGCTTCTGTTTGATTTGATGACATCCAAGAATCACGAGTCTTCATCACAAAAAGTTGAAGCAACTATTAATCCCAACACCTCTATGGATGCAGGTGAGTTTGAATTTTTGGAGATTTTCTCTTTATTCTTTGTCTGTACGTGTGTGTGTGTGTGTGTGTGTGTGTGTGAGTTTCGATCGATTTTAAATTTTCAATGGTATTATTTATCATCAGATAAGAAGAAATTGAAAGACGACAATTCAACTGAAGAGTTTACCGGAGTTCGTGGTGAGCAACCTGCGGATGTGGGCCGTCATGATGGTAATGCTACTTGTCATGAAAATAGATCATCAGAGGTTCCAAAAGTAGACATTAGCGATGACAGAGTGAATTCCGGTGCTGGATTTGATAGTGATTCAGCACCTGAAAGGCCTTTATCCACCAGATGGGGGTCCGAATCATGTTCCAAGTTGGTTGCTATTAAACAGGATTCTGAAGCTACTAGCAATGACAAGGTTGAAGACAAGGTGGAAATGCAAGCTAGGGTAGAGAAAGTTCCGGAACAAATTGAAGAAGCAGCAAAAGTCGTTGCGTTTAATGATAAGTTGGATGTGCTAAAATATAATATAGATAAGCAGTACAGGAATAAGGAACAACCTACTCCATTGTCAAATCCCAAAGTGGAGAAAACCGGTAAGTGTTTCAATTTTTTTTAATAATAATAATAATGCAGGATCGAGTTTCAACTGCCAACTCTGATTTTGATATTTGTTGATTGTTTAGAAGTCTCTTATGTTTCCTTCCTTATTTAGATCATTCTAGTTCAGTGCATCTATCAACAATTGTATCAGAATCGCCAAGCAATCTCTCTCCTATTGGGTATTAGATCGTCATTTTTTGAATAATATGCTTTTTCTTCATTCTTACTTCTCTAAACTTACCTAATAATTTTCATATCTATAATGTGACTTTGCTTAGGTCAATAACTATGATAGGCAGAAACACGCCGCCCTTGCAGACAGTTGTGAAGACGAATAAAACCACAGGATCATCAACAACAACACAGGTATTATAACTGGTCACAATTATGTCCTTCTAGCTGTAATCATCTAAGTCCTTTCTTTATTCTCACTAGTACCGATAGTCCGATATAGTAGCATTTATATATCTATATATGTAACAGTATGGTTAACAATTCCTTCATAATTCCAACATGCAGCATCCTACACCTTTATCACAGCCAAAGAGATGTGCAACCCATTATCACATTGCTCGTAACATCCTACACCAGAAGTTCACAAAGATGAACACCCTTTTGCCAGCAGCTATTGAGTCTGGTTCACTTTGTGCCACAAAAACCAACAATATCACTGGTCTTCTCTCGGGAAAATCTATGGTACTTGACATGCAATCTCAGAAACACTTGCGAAATTCTAATCAAAATGGCACACAAGAGAAATGGTTGGCTTCCACAGGTGATCATAATCTCACTGCAACTAAAAGTTCTAATAATGCCAATCTAGTGGATTCAACACATAGGATGCAGTTTGTGCTACAACAGGGTCCACACTCCAGGCCAACTGGAAATCAAGTGGTATGATCTTGTCATTTATTACTTCTTTAGGATTGAAAAATAATATTTCAACCCACATATTTTTGAAAGTGATGTGTTGTAATTTTGAATGCAGCATGGTCAAGCTTTCCTATTTGCTTCGGCACATTATCAAGCATCGGTTGCAGAAACTTCTAATCAGGCGGGAGGTCTGAATTCTCCTGACAATGCTTCCTCATATAATAGGTCCCAAAGTTCAGTTACTGGATCTTCTTGTGCCTCCTCAACTTTGCCAGCCGCTGCTAATGCAATGACCTTTAGCTACCCTCAATATTCAACCAATAATTCTCCTTATGCGACAATAGTTCACAATAACGGGTATTCATTCCCCATTTCAACTACTTCTCTTGGAGCAACTACAGCAATCAGAGGTGCAAACTCTGCTCAAACGAAACATATACTCGATGGGCCTTTGTACTCTTCTCAAATGTTCCATCCTCTTCAGTGTCCACAACAACATCCTCACTCACAAGCACTGGTGCAACCAAGTTATCTTACTGCACAGACATTAAGTAGTTCATCTTCTCATATGAAGTCACATGGTGCACAGCTAAATGCTAATACTATCTTAACCTCGACATCTGCGCAACGATCACAAAAGCAACAGACTCCACAGTCGCACCCTCTTGAGCAAGAAACTGAGGTGAATGGAAAAAATGTAACATCTGTTGCTAATCTAACATCTTACCCCCTAAATAATTTGCAAGGGAAGCTCTTACCAATTCCAGTTCAGCCAATGAACTTTTCTTTCAAGCCATGTGCAACATCCGATATTGTTGGTGGCAACAGCGGAAACTTTGGCGACAGGCAGCTACAAACTTTAAAGGGTGGAGTTGAGGTTATACCATCTCAAGCCTTTGCAGTATCATTTGCTTCATTTAATGAAACCAATCTTCCTTCAAACCTTAACTTCTCATCCATGAAACCGAACCCACTGGTCATTCAAAGCATGCCTGATGTTGCACAACAAGGATATCAAACCGCAAGTGCACTTCATAATGTTCAGCAGAAGACTTATTCAATTGCTGTAGAAAAGAGAGGAGTAAACTCCTCCCACCAAGATGATGAAAAGAAAACCACTCATGGTAAGTCATTAACTAATGGGCCAACCACCCTTGTTTTTGATAATTCGTCAAACAACATTAACTTTGTGCTATCTCCTTCAAATGGAAGTTGGCCTAGTCACTCCGTTGCTTCAACTGTGATAACAACCATGCCATTTTCGAGTAATACATCAAGTTCTCAACAGTCATTGCAATTGCAGCATCAACCTTCCACGACTAATCGAAATAAGTCTTCATCCACCAACACCGCTTCTGCCACAAAATTTGCAAACAGCACCCCTGTTTTGTCACAAAGTCATTCTCAATGCAAAAGTTCTTACCAAACTTCTGACACTAAGATTACCGGAAGAAATCCAGGTTCTAATGTTCATCATCACACCTCTAGTATAACATCCAAGATTCCAACCACAAAAAATGTTTTGGAGAAAGGAAGGTTTTCACATAGTCATATGCAAATTTCTTTTGGGGGAGATTACACAACTTCTCTACCATCTGAGGTGATACAAAAACTCAATAACAGCCAGTATTTGTGTATAAAATCTACAGGATCATCATTTAGTGAAGCAAATTTGATGCCAAATTTGGATCGTTGGAAAATTGATTCATCAGTGAACGCTTCACAGTTGCAACAAACTGAGAATTCTTCTAGCGGTACTGGCCAAAAATCGTCCCCGGTTTGTGGGAGAAATGTTCCATCAATCTTAAGCTCTGGTCCCAGCCAACTTTCTGAGCTGAAGTAATAGAAAACAAATTGTTTCCTGTAACAAAGTTGGAATGTATTGGGGCTGTATTTTTGAAAAAGTAGGGACCTCTTATTATAATGTTATATTTCTTGGTTGGTTAGCTTCAACATTCTAGTGGAGTCTAATTAATTTGACATAGGAAAGAAATTCTATTAATATGTATATATGGTTTTTTTGTGTGTCCCTCATGAGATGTAGTTATATTAATTCATTAATAAAAAAAGATGCAATTATTTCTTTCATTTTTACTTCTCCCAAAGGCACAATTTTGTGAATATTTGATTCATGTCTGCTTTTTGCTTCCATGTTGCATGAGTTTATTTAATGCAATCTCAATACCCTGAAAAGTTTGCTCACGTTTTACGGGCACTTCAATTTCAATGTTATAGTGATGTTTCCGCTTTTAGTTTTCTATGGATATGTTTTGGATTTGTCTGTTTAGATGTTCATACTAGGTGTTGAGTAATTTATTATTTATGAAAGGCAAGAACAAACAAGTAGAAAGCTTTAGAAAAGCTAGCAGAGTTACATCAGGGAGCAGAGAGATGAGTAAAATCAGGGAACCGATCCATGAGCTTAGTTTTGTTTATATATATATATATATATATATACATATATATATGGGTTCTACTAACTTCATCCTATGTGGGAGGAAGTTAGCAAGCCTTCTCCCACATGTTTTACTCGCGCACCCCAAATTTCAGGGCCTCAAAACTCATGATATTAGGTAGCTATATTATTAGGCCTAATCTTATCTTATTTGATCCACAAAAAAAAATGTTGTAAGGAACATCTACTCAGTCCATGCTCAGTAACAAAGAACAAAAGAACGAACGAAATAATGAAACCAGTACTCCACTGTCTCCATCCACGCAAATGGAAAACCCACTCCCAGCCATGTAGCCACCGTCGATCAAACACAATTTTTTTCTTTTCTAATTGGTAATTTCTTCTTCTTTATTCATTGTTTATTGTCCAATTTGTTGTTGATAATGCTTCAATTCCTTCATACTTGTTGTTTATATGAACAATTTGGGGTTAATGTTGGAATACTGAAATAATTTGTTGTTGAAGTTGATATCCTTCACTTCAATCCTTCAAAACTGAGCCTCAATATTACTAAATAAGGATTTTTTTTAGGGTAAAAGATTATGTTGATATTTCTAGAGTTATATCATATATTATGTTGTCTTAATCTTAATTGATAATTTTATTCTGTAATTTTGTTTATTGTGTAATGTTAATTTTATTTATTAATTCTCTCTTAATTTTTTATTTTTTCGTTCAACTTCAACACGGTGGAATTGAACTATGTCTCCTAAATGCGTTGAAATTGATCAAGAACAGCAAGAAAATTTCAGGTTCTAAATTTGTTTCATTATTCCTCTATGCCACCTAAATTGCCTCCTAAGACTAGAAAGTTTGATTCTGGATGTGAGAAACGCAAGAAAAAGAAAAGATGTGTTGAGTTAACTCAATCACAATTAGGAGGTTTTTATAAATTTATTGTGAAAGAACCACAAATTCCCGTTGAAAATCAAAATGTTGATGTTGGAATTATTGAAAATATGGTTTCTATAGAAAACATTGGGGAAAATGCTAATGTTAATGCTACTGAAAATAATAACTTAAAAGCTAAAAATATGGAGGAAAATACTAATGTTAATTGTACTGAAAATTATAATTTAGATGTTGAAAATTTTGAAGACAATGGTGTTGATATGAGATTATCTTCAGTCTAGAATGATTGATTTATTAGCAACAAAAGGTCCTAAAAGAGATTTGTTTGTTGTGAAGGTTCTTAAAGATATTTAGACATTTTACGACTAGTTTATATACTAGAGTTTTATTTTGTTAATTCCAGAGTTAAATGACTAATTTTGAAGTTGTTGATATTATTTATTATTAAATAGATGATGTTCTTTTATAAAATATAGTATATATTTTATTTGGTAATTTTTTTTATTAAGGGTCCATTTTAATTATTTGCTTCGAATCTCTAAAATGTCAAAATATCAAAGAAATATAATATATATGCCTAGATACTTTTTTCTATGGATAAATGATCTAATTGATAGAGGAAGCACACTAAAGATCAATTAACACGGTTTTTGTCCGATACAACAAGCACTGCTTACTTTTTTTTTTTTTGACGAAACAAGCACTACTTGCTTATATGATGGTAGATTAGGAATTGACTTATGTAATAAAGTGTGATAAGTGTTTGGATGGAGAAATTCAAAATCCAAGGGATTTAGAGATTCCAAGGAATTCAAAAGCCTTTATTTGAATTCTCTTCATTTCAAAATTCTTTGTTTGAATAAAGTAATGAATGACAAACTAATTCATTTTTCCGTATTTTTTATTCAAAAAACAAAGTTCTCAATTTTTTTTATTTTGAAAAGTAAAATCAATTTTTTTTCGATTTCCTGATAAGAAGATTTTGAAATTGTTCTGATATTTGGAAAAAGAAAATTCAATTTTTTTTCAATTTCGAAAAAAAATTTCACGATTTTTTTTTCGATTTCGAGAACAAAATCTCGAGTTTTTTTCGATTCCGAGAAAAATTCCTCACATTTTTTCTTCCGGACCTAAAAAATTGCTCGAGACTTTTATAGTTGATTTCTGTGTTTTTTACCGATTTTAGGGTTTGGGTCGGGTTTATAGTTGATTTTAGGGTTTGGGTCAATTTTAGGATTTTCGATTGATGTTAGGGTTTTTGGCCGTTTTTAGGATTTATAGTCGATTTCGGGTTTTTTGACCGATTATAGGGTTTAGGTCAGGTTTATAATCGATATTATGATTTTTGATCGATTTTAGGATTTTTCGATTGATTTTACGTTTTTCGACCGTTTTTCATATTTTTAGCCAATTTTTTTGTGTATAGCCGACTTTCGAATTTTTGACCGATTATAGGGTTTAGGTCGGGTTTATAATCGATGCTATGATTTTCGGTCGATTTTAGGGTTTTTCGATCGATTTTACTTTTTGGGCGATTTTAGGGTTTATAACCGATTTTCCATTTTTTGACCGATTTTAAGGTTTAGGTCAGGTTTATAGTTGATTTTAGGATATTTGGTAGATTTTAGGATTTTCGACCGATTTTCAAGTTTTCGTCTGATTTTAGGTTTTTTGACCTATTTGACGATATACGTCAAGTTTACAGTCGAATTTAGGTTTTTGACCGATTTGAGGGTCAAGATTGGATTTAGAATATATTTTGGAGTTTTTGGTCAATTCTAGATTTTTCTACCAATTTTATAGAGAAAAAGAATTTCAAATTTATTGCTTTTAGATGTCATTTGAAATTCTTTCAAATTAACTTATGTAAAATACTTCACAAATTGCCATCATTTTGAAAATTCTCAAAATTAATTATCCAAACAAGAGAATTTACATTGAGGAATTTAAAATCCCTCATAACATTACTTTACCTCAAAAAAATCTCTCATTCAAACACACTCAGTTTTTGACAAAAAAACCAACTTAATCTATTCAAATCAGCTTTAATATAATATGGGTAGTTTTGTAAATTTATGTTAATTAAGCAAAACAAAAAATCATTTTCTCTCTTCAAAATTGTGTTATTGTTATAGTAATTTTGTCTTAAACTAAGAATACTACTAAATTTTTATAGTAATTCTATACTTTTATCAATACTATTTTGGAACATGCAGTGGTGGCTTCCTAGTTAAATCCATTTCAATTTGCTTGCTTGAATTTTTTATTGGTGTTAAAGGCAACATATTTTCTTGATTGAATTTTTTATACGTCAATTGTGTTCCTAATCAAAGTAATATATAATATGAAAAATAAGCACAAAGCAGATTCTGAAATTATTAACAAAACTAGATTGAGACCCACGCGCTGCACGAGAGCACGTGGATTGTCTCAAAAAAAATTTAAAAATATTATATAAAATGTACTATAATGAAAATAGTGAGATGTAACTAATATATTTTTATTTTTCTCATCAAAAACAAAAATAAGATCAACATTTTTTCCTACAACTCAGAGTTTTAAAAATTAAAATATCTTTAATATGAAATTTCAATCTAAAACAACTAGAAGTTTGCCGGCATGTTATTTAATTTTAGTTGTTTAATTTTAGATACAATTTAAGAGTGTAGGAGCTTTCATATCTTTATTCCATCTTTTCGTGAGCATTTCCTTTGCTGTGTATAGTCAGAAAATTTCTCTTTTGCCCCCCCCTCATTTCTCTATAACCCCCCTAAAACCCTAATTACCCTTTAATTCAGGACGTAGATACCGAAATAAGGTTCGGGATCTACGTCCCGAAATGTATCTTGAGTTTTGGGGAGTACAGACACCAGTTCGGGATATAGATCCCGAAGTGGTGCCTGAGTTTTGGGGGTACAGGCACCACTTCGGGATCTAAAACCCGAAGTGGTGCCTATACCCCAGAACCCAGGCACCACTTCGGGATCTATATCCCGAACTGGTGCCTGTACTCCCCAAAATTCAGGATACACTTCGGGACGTAGATTCCGAACTATAGTTCGGGATCTACGTCCCGAATTGGTGCCTATACCTCCCAAAACCCCCCTAAGGGCAAAATCGGTAGTTAGGGGGAGAAAAGAGAATGAAGGGGGGTGACTGAAATTTTTTCGTATAGTCATGGTTATAGGAGCTGCATCCTTCAAAATGTTATATATTTTCAAAATGTTTTTCATAGAGTTTATTAGAGTAACTGAGAAAAGAGAAAATAGAATGAGATGCCAAAATTGATATGAATAGACAATAAAAAATATCCAACTCTAACGATGTTGTAAACTATGAATTTTTAATGCAAAGATCCATACCAGATAAAATATAAATAGTTAAACATCAAAGTTTCTGCGACAACTTCAAACCAAAAATATGTCAACAGTAGAGTTTTCATAGTAGAACATAATTATGGGGAAATAATTCCATTACATTTGAAACTAAGGGACATAAATATTGTTCATGAACCATGACAAAATGTGCTTACAAAATAAGAATTTCAAAAGAAAAATATGTTCTTACATTTGTTTGTTTGACTATAACATCCTTTCTCTGCCTTGGACATAATGCAAAGAAAATATCTGCAAAAAGCAAATATAATAGCTAGTATTTGTCCATCCCGATAGAAATTATTCATTTTGGAACAACAACAAAATTTAACTCAAATTAAATATTGGTCAACAATGCATGTGGCTTTTCTAAGGAAAAAATTGCAAATCTAGACTTAACAATCCCCGACAGCTTGACTGTAGAAATTGTTCAAAAACTACTCAATAGTAAAAGACTTACTGGAATCAGCTCTAATCCTACAACTGGGAAAATTGATCAGTGTGTCGTAGCACAAATATTGGCAGCGGCCACATCCTTTGAGGGAAAATGGGGAGATTAGAAAAATGTAAAATTTATTTGTAACTAGTTACAAACCCGTGCATCTGCACGGGTCTGGGTTATGTTTAAACTTTATAATTAATTAAGTTAAATAATTATGTTGTTTTTAAAAAAGTTGATTTATTTATTAAAAAAAACTTTATTTAGTGAAACAATAATAATATAACTCAAAGTTGGTTGAATAATAATATAACCCAATCTACCAAAAAAAATAAATATAACCTACAATAAATCTAAAATTTTAAAAAATATTGCTTAAAAATAAAATTAACATTGATGTTTGTAAAGGACACAAAAGAATGTAACACTAAAAGCATATATGATGAATAAACCATTTGAATTTTTTTTTACGATTTAATATCACTGATATTTGAGAATCCGCTCTAAAATGATATTTTGTAGTGGTTTAGAACCCACTCTAAAATTATATTTTGTGGCGATTTTATTTTGCGGCGGTTATATAGTAGTTATCTGAGTCTAGAGGGTATTGCAAAAAATCTAATGTAAGGGAGAATTTTAAAAAAAATAAAATTACAGAAGGTTATTGCAAAACTTGAGTATTTTACAAAGGCTTAAAAGTTATTTTAGTCCTTGTATGTTTGCAAAATTTTGGTTTTAGTCTCTGTATGTGATTTTCTTCCAAAATAGTCTCTATATCGACCAAACTTTTTGCTTCTGGTCCATACAGTAAAAATCTCCAGGAAAATTCATAGGAAAATCTGCAGGAAACTTGAGAATTTTCCTGCGGATTTTAACTTTAGGGACCAAAAACAAAAAGTTTGGTCGATAGAATAAAATCACATACAAGGACTAAAAACAAAATTTAGTGTACATACAAAGACCAAAAAGTTGTTTAAGCCTTTTAAAAATAACCCTTATTATTATTATTATTATTATTATTATTATTATTATTATAGTGGGATATACCATTTCTTCCTCGATTTTCATAGCACATTTCATTCTCTCTACCCTTATTTATTGTTTCATGAATTCTTGTCTTACAATTCTAAGAATTTTATTAGTTTAATTTTTTATAGCCAACTACTTCAATTTTATTTTTAGTTTATCATGTATTAATTGAAGTTTATAAAGTATCAATTATGACGTTTATGTAGATAAAATTCATACAAATTCTAACTTAATTTAAAAATGTCTACAAATTGCATTATGTAAAAAATCAAATTTGTTAGTCACTCATTTTTATAATTTACGTTTATGTGCTAAGGTGTAAAATTAAAAGGGTTTATATATAATGTAAATTTAATATATACAGACAATTGTACTAATATATCTATTTGATGAATATCAAAAACGAACTAATATAAATAAAGCAAAATTACATATTTTTATAAAACTGTACTAACTTACCCATTTTTATATTTTATACATTTATAAATATTGTACTAATTGCAAAAACTTTGAAAAAAAAACTGCCACAAATAAAAAGGCAACAACAACAAAAAAATAAATATATAAGGGTAATATTAGAATAAATAATATTCATACCGAAATAGTATGGCAGTCTTATATATATTAGTAGAGATAGATAATAGATATAGATTGCTTCAAAAAAAAAAAAGATAATAGATATAGATAATAGTATACATATAGACATATAAAGAAGTGAATAAAAAAGAAAAATTAAATCATGAGGGATAAAAACATCAAAAGATATAATAATGACAAAATCAAAGTACATTTTTTTTAAAGGAAAATCAAAAAGTACATATGCATATACAAAATCTTATAAAAGGCTGACAATGGTGTGTTTCTCAATTTTCCTCTCCATTCTTTTGCAGCGGCAATGTACGCTATTTTCTTATGATTGTTCATATAATAATTATAGCATTAGAGATTAAATATATAAATTGTTGGAAAGAAAGAAAAAGAGAATAATATATATAGACAAACTGTCATACTTATCTGTGAAGTGTGTGGTCTTTAATTTGTGCTTTTGTTGTTCTTTCAATTCAACATACAATAGCTAGTTGCAGCGAAATTATCACGATATTCCTATAATCACACGGTGTAGTTAGCTTAAATAATTTTGGGGGCTCTATAATTTTTTTTCTTCAGATCCATCATTTAATGTTGGGTTAAATAATTTGTACGCGGAAATGAAAACAGGATTTGCAATTGGCCTGGTGGTAGATTGGCGTGTAGTGATCTCCTTTGACTTGCAAGGTTGCGAGTTCAAAACTCAATAATACTACATCCATCTGTTCTTTTTTACTTGTCGTTTTGATAATTTAGGTTATATTTTTTTCTATTGTACCATCTTTTATTTTATTGACTAAATTTTATATAATATTTTTTTGAAACAATATAATTTTTTTTATTGTGTACAAATTTTGTTTATTTTAAATAAAGTTTGTTACAATTTCTTTTTTAAATAGATAATGTATGTGAAAAAGTAGGAATTTATTGTTAGATTAAAAATATGATATATTTTAAAAAAAGGACATAATAGGAAAATAAGGTGCAAAAATACATTCTCCTATTTTAGTATTTTTCATAAGTGATCTAAAAACTTGAAAATTGTGTAGGTATCAAATCAATATTTGTTAAAAACAATTTCAATTTTTAATGATATTAATTTTTTATTGTACAAATTTTTAATGATATTAACTTAAAGATATATTTTGTTATTATGAATTGGAATATGACTATTTTTTATATTATTGATGTTATTTATATTTTAAATAAACAAATATTCTTTTTTAAAATTTGAATTTTTTGAATAAAATATACATCTTCAAAGTGCCTCTTTATATAATTTGTTTGGGGCCTCTAAATATTCTGGGCCGGCTCTGATCACACCCTTGTGTGTCTGTCAATCACTCTTTTGTCACATCATCATTATTCTTTGTCGTTCTTTGTCATCACTCTTTTTCCGTTGTACGTTGTCGTCAATCATTTGTCATCTCGTACATCGTCGATGGATTGTCTTTGGTTGGTCATCTTCGTCCTTTACCTTGCTTTATCAATTTTCTGTGTAAACTGATATATGTTTTAATATCAAGTTAAAATTTGGGTTAGTAATTAAAATAGCATAAACTAATTGCATAAAGGTTGTTTTTTGAGCATTGGGTGATGAGCCAATTTGAACTTTTTGGTAATCTTTGAGTCTCTGTTTTTTTTATCACAACATCAATGAAATTTTTATTTTTTGGTATCACAACTTCACAAATGAATTTGTCAAAAAAAAAAAAACTTCACAAATGAAAAACAACAACAATCTCCTATGAATAGTTGTGGTTTTTGTTAATGTGTAATGGAAAAAAATGGTAACCTTATAGTAGTGGGGGTTGTGAATATTTTAGAAATAACTTCTTTCTATAGTTAATTACAATAAAGGATATTAACAAAGGCTTCAATGAATGTGATTAGATTTTAAAAAGGGTTTATTAGTAACTTAGTTAGTATATTATATTAATATATAGTTAGTAGATAACTTAGTGATTATTGGTGACACGATGTTAATGGCCAGCTCAAGGGTCAAGCCACCCAAGCCCTCGTTTTAGGCCTCAATAAAAAAAAAAATTTTGCTAAGAAAAAATGCCCCCAAGAAAAAGACCTCCTAAATATATAAAACTAAGGCCTCATTTTAAGAAGAAAAAAATACAACTCAATTCAATTTCTCATTCACATAAAATGTTGAGACTTAACTACCAATAAAAATGTTGAGACTTTTGTATTTTAAAAAGACAATCAAAACAATAGCATTTTTGGATTTCTGTTTAGTATTAAAAAATTAAAGTCATAATAAATTGAAAATTTGAAAGAATCTTATCTTAACCTTGACCATTCGTTAAAACATTAGATTTATTTTTTAGAATTACAAATTTTAAGAGAAATCATACAAGTTGAATATGATACTCTATTGACACATTTCATTATATTACTTGATTCTCTTACAAATAATTTTATTGTATATAATGTTAACAATTCCTATAACCGTTGCTTCGGCGGAACGAAACTTTTCAAAATTAAAATTATTAAAATCTTATCTTAAATCAACAATGTCTTAGCAAAGATTAAATAGATTGACGTTATTGTTGATTGAAAAAGAATTTAAAGTGAAATTAATTATGATAACTTAATAATTGATTTTGCGTCCAAAAAATTTAGAATTTTTTTAAATAAATATTTTTTGATAAATATTTTTTTTTAAAAAAAGCCTCATTTTCATATTTCGCTTTAGGTCTCAATTTGTGTTGAGCCAGCACTAAATTGTGACTATTAATTGTAATAAAAAATAGAAAAGATCAAATTGTAACGTTTTGTCTTTTGAAATAAAATGGGAGCCGAGGTGAGAGTATATATGGTATGAATGGAAAGGACAGTCAACACTCAACAACTTAAACATAATGAGAATGAGAGAATAAGAGAAATTAGTTGAATTCAATTTTGAGATTGACACCTCAGTTTTTATTTGATGTGGCAAAAATAGAGTTGTATGGCAAAATAAAGATGATGTGTCGGAATAATATTTGGAACTTCAAATTTAATATATAAAAATAGATTGTTGATATTAGTACAGGTTATGTCATGTTAAGACATTAACTTTTCATGTTAATAAAATTTTACGGCTAATTTTATTGTTTTTCAACTTGATTTTCCTATTCTTTAGAATATTTCATTTCGTTATTCAAGTTATTTTTTGCAGAAAATTGGTTATCTTTTGTATTAACTCTTAAGTTGTTTCATTTTCAAAAACAGAGATACTCGGTTATCCAGATCATCACTTTTAGATGGTTTGGATAGTCTCTAGGAGGGTGGTTTGAGGGCTTCGTCTTCTTACTCACCTGAAATAAATGAGCCGGACAATTATAGAGTCTCTTTTTTAAAGTGAGTAAGTTACTTTTCTACAGTAGAACTAGTTTTGTTTATTTAAGTATCAATACTAATTATTATTTATGTATCAATTAATTTCAAGCTTTCCACAACCAACACAAATGGCAAGAGGTGGAGTGTGTTTTGTTTCTCAACTAAGAAAGAACGTTAACCCATCATATATTCTATAGGTAATCGTAATCGTAATCGTATCGTAATCGTAATCGTAATCGTAATCGTAATCGTAATCGTAATCGTATCGTAATCGTAATCGTATCGTAATCGTAATCGTAATCGTAATGTATATAATAGCAATTACTTAGCTTATCATTTAAGCAAGAATTAACCCTAACTTTTCCAAATGTTCCCTCCTAATCCTACTTAATATATTTGGGTCCACTAACTTAAATATATATGTTATTTTTTTCTAAATTTTATTTCCAAATTTTTATTTAGATAGACTCTGATGATGGGTTGACGACGCTCACCTCCTCTCCATTGTGATAGTTTATAACCAACATAAAAAAGGTTCTTATCTCCTCTCTTGTATCATTATAAAAAAAGATACCCAAATATAAGAGGTCTCGCACCAAAAAAAAAGGAATAGATCCGTACTTAACTCCTAATTTTGTTTTTATAAATCTTCTTTTATAACAATTGTGGAGATCTAATGGACTTGCTACTTTTATCGCCGGTTGGACCAAGCACTTAGGAGGTATATATAAAGGAAAAAAAATATATACAACATTGGGGGACTAGGCGAAAACCCATAAAAGAATGAAAATTTTATACAAAGTGAAAGGAAGGTAACCTAAAACGGGTGTGGATATCTCTTATCTAAGAAAGTTGGGAAGTGAGTCCCACCAAACCACACCATCAATACCATGACCAGACAATGCCAGTTTCTCAGCTCATGCATTTCCCTCTCGGTAGATATGAGAATGAAGTAACAATATATTGCGAGTTGTACCATTGCTCCACCTGTTGTGAAGCTGCCAAGATACTATAGATGGATTGACTAAAAGCAAAAAATGCCGAGGAAGAATCATTCTCTATCAAAAGGTGTTGCAACCTTTTTCATATGCAAATTCAGTTGCCAGAATAATTGCACTAAGCTCAGCAAATAAAATACTTTATTGACCAAGGTTGCTAGAAAAACACCCAAAAAAGAAGTAGTAGAATCTCAAAAAATACATCCACAAGCAGCCGAATCATTTTCCATGGAGTCATCAGTGTTGACCTTAACATAAGGGGGAGTAGGGGGTTTCCGGAGGGAAACATGCCTGAATATGAAATCGACTAAGCAAAGGAGAGTCACATGAAGAAGAGTATCCCAATGCTAACTTCCCACTCATTGAAACCGCGGTAATAATTTTCATCCTCGCAGCATGAATAACAAAAACAACGTTATTATAACGAACATTATTCTTAGCTAGCTAAACAGTATGAAACGTATGAGCTATGCTAGCGAGTATATAGTATGCTGAAATTGACTGGAAAAAGAGGAGACGCAACTGAGGAGTCCTAGAGGGCTCGTTCGGACGAATGAACGTTGTAAAAGAATCTCCAACAAAGTCCAAAGGGAAACCACAAAATCACATTTAAGAAACAAATGATGAGATGTCTCAAAGTGGCGCATGCATAACATACAAACCGAGACCATTGTACAACCACGAGCTAGCAACGAAATTGTCATCAGTTGGCAATCAATTGTGAATCAGGCGCCACAAAACAAAAGAAACTCGAGGAGGGATAAGAGAACACCACTGTAACACCCGACTCAAACTCAAATAGTATCGCAATGAAGTCGCCACCTCATTTTATTTATCCCGTGAGGGGAAAGGAAAATAATGATAAAATCTTTATATATCGGGTTCGGGAGTTGGTTACATGAGGGGAAGGCGTTAACACCCCCTCATATCCGTTGTACTCAACGGGAACCATTTAGGGAACTTTGGTTTGCATAAACAGAATAACCGCATAAATAAATAAATTACCGCATATCAAACAGAGAAGAAAAAAAGTTTTTAATTAATTGGCTTGACGTGAGAAAATTCCCGCTCCTACGTATTCCCCATGTGCAATGAGAAATTCAAAGCTCACGTAGTTCTTCCTAAAAAGTTTGGTTTGTTGGTTGTTTTTACTGGACAACGTTTATGTCGCATTCCACTGATACAACAGTTTGCTTGTATGCTCAACTGAGACTTAAGCGTTTGTCGGTATCAGGGGAATGGATAAAACATCGCTCTCTTAAGAAAAAGAGTGAAAACGGATTTGAGTTGAAAAAGATTTAATTGCGCAAAGGCAGAAAAAGATATTGAGGTGAGTTGAATATTTTTTAGAACATTTTTTAGATTATTTAGTGAATGAGAATAGGACACCATCTGAGCTGTACGTCACAGACTGTCCTATCCGAGCCGAGCGGGACGTACGTTACACTCCCTCTTTTTCATTCAGTTTTTTAAAGTTAATTAATTAAAGCGAGAATAAGCCACCATCTGAGCTGTACGTCACAAACTGTCTTATTCGAGCCGAGCGGGACGTACGTCACACTCCCTCTTTTTCACTATAATTAATCAACTGGTGGCTTTTCGATTAAAGCGGGGATAGTCCACCATCCGCGACATACGTCACAGATTGTACTATCCGAGCCGAGCGGGACGTACATCACACTCCCTCTTTTCCACTTTAATTGAAAAATCAACGTTTTAATTTTTAATCAGAAAGAGAAACGAAAATAAACCAAGTCCAGAGATTAGAGATTAGAAGAGTACCGGATGAAGAAGATGAGTGCGTATGGATATGATATGCATGAGAGATGTAGTAATAAAGCATCACAATTATATATAACAATAAATTCAATTAAGCGTGATAAACAATAAATTCTAACATAGTCCCTAAATTAGCGTCACATATAAAATTAAACAAAAGGAATAAGAACGCGAATAAGAACAAAATGGGCCAAAAAGGCCCAAAATGGCTTCAGCCCAGCAGGGAGCGCAACAAGTAAAAGGGGGGTGTAGTAGCAATTCACAGAAGAAAAAAAAAAGAGAGGATTTAGGCCCAAAGGGGATCAGCCCAAACCGATTCCAGTGAACCGGGTCGGGTCAAATGTTTCAACCCGACCCAAATCCAGTCACCAACCCTGGATCCAACAAAAAAAATCACGCGGCAGCCAATCACCAGCTGACGCGTGTCTCCCATTCATCTTCCTCATACGACCGAGTCACTAACTCAGTGACTCAGTGAGGATTCCATGGAAACACGCTCGGGAAACACTAACAAACTCAGTATTGCACCATATCATACAAATAAATATACGAATCAATGCATTTTTTCGTGTATAATCAAAATCCAGTGTAAGTTTTGCTAAGAAGTTTCAATCGAACATGAGAAGAAGAAGAAGAAGAAAATTCGGATCCGAAAAGTTTTAACGAAAAAACAAACATAACAAAACGAAAATGATGCTAATTCTAAACGTTTTTAGTCCTGAACCCAGATTTCGAACCAGTTTTCACAAATCAAGCCATTAACACGCGATTTCAACGAATCTAAACGAAATGGTTTTCGGATGTAAAAGTTTTTTTTTTAGTCAGAATCAAACAACGTTAGCAAAAAATAGTTTATATATATTTAATTTCGCAGACAGAAACAAACAAGTTAACCAAACAGACCGCAAATCATGAAGGGAAAAGCGAATAACAGATCCAGTTCACAGAGAAAAAGGAAAACAAAACACACAACGATGTTTATGGAAATTTATGTACAAATTCAACTATAAAAAGCGATAAAAACACGGTTCAAATCCTATGAACCGAACCTTTTGCGATCTTCTTCGTTTTGGTCTTAGATCCAAAACTTCAAAATTCGTTTTCACCGTGATTTGTGTAGCTGATGATGAAACCGAGCTGGGAAACTTGATTGCTTCTTCGATTCAAGTCATGTTCACGTTTTGGTCGTTTGATTTTAAAGGGTTTTAGTGAAAATTTGAGTGAAAATTTTTTAGGGTTTGAGAGGAGTATAGAGCGCCACGAGAGAGAAGGTGAGTCTGATGTTTGTGAACAGTTCTGCCAAATCTTGGGTTTGGTAAAAATACCCCCCCTTTTATACTGCCAACTCAAGGTTGGGGGTTATTTTATAATAAATGGTTTTTTAGTGGTAAAAGGTAAAATAGAAATTGGGTGAAAAATCTAATTATTTTAAAATGGAAAAAAATGTTGTATGAAGGAAAAGAAAAGGTGAGGTGGCAACATTTGATTGGTTAAAAAATGCAAAATAGGAGACAACGAATGTAAATAAAATATAAAAAATGTAGAAATAAAATGTAAACTTAAATAAAAATATTTCTAATATTTTTGCTTGTAAAAAAGAGAATAATATTTTTGTTTTAATTAAAAAATAAAAGAAAAGCAATAAAATGCGAACATATTAGTTTTCTAAAATTCTTTTTTTTTTGCTATTTCTTATAAAATAAAAATAGTTTTCAAAATAAAGTATTTATTTTTAAAAGGTGAAAAATTAGGGTATTACAGCTGCCCCTATTTAATTATCTTATACTCGAGTGCACCACTGACTTGCATCCTTGTGCGCTCGTGGTAAAAGGTAATTAAATACAAATGCCCTAATTTTGTGATGTGAAAGCGATGTGATGAGATGAATGTTAATGGGAAATGAGAGTAGGAATCATACCCGACGCAATTAAGAATTGGATCCTGAGAATGAGATGATCGTCTCCCGTTCGGTTACTTTGATCTTAGAAATGAGTCGTCTCCCGCCCGGGTGCTTTAACTCCAAAAGAAAAATGAACTGATCTTCTTCCGTCCGGGTGTTTGAATCAGGTAAAAGAAAACTGAATCGTCTCCCGCCCGGGTGCTTAAATTCAAAAGTAAACAGAGTTGTCTCCCGCCTGGGTGCTTTAACTCAAAACTGATTCTGATTGTACTCCACTGACGCTTAGTGTATCTTTGGGTAAAGAAACTTGCTACGAGTCAAAAATTGGATATTTTACCATCATTTTGACAAAGAATTCTCAAGATTACTGTCTGACCGCTATTTTGTTGAGATACATATTATCCCGACAATTTGCAAGATTACTGCAGTGTGGTTTTCAAACCGTCTTATCAGGGATAACCAGCTCGATCAAGTCACTAGAGAGAGGGTCTATTTAACTTTTCTGACCGAGAAAGTCGTATGTAGACCAATCTGCTGTAGATACCACTTGTTGAATTACTCACTGGGGAAAGGATCATCAACCCTTTCTGGTAGGTGCAGAGTGTTGGTTTATCTGTTAAAGATGAAATTCTATTGACCCATTTGCTGAGGACCAGTGATAAGGATAAAATCAACTGAGTTCACTAGGGAGATTAAAGATTCATCCCTCCTCCTTGTTAAAAAGATTACGGTTCATTAACCGTCTTGCTGGAAAATTAGGTCAACGAACCCTCTTCGTTGCATAAGAGATCCAAGTTCGCACCCTGTTAAAACAACATTTTGAACATGTGCTTCATGAATGCATGATTGTATATCTCTAATGCCTAAATGCAGAGCTAATGCAGATGAAATATCTAATCATATGCAGAATTTTGTGTGATCCCTTTTATGCATGAGTCTATATGCATGAATTTGTATGCATGAATGCGTGAATTTCTGAATTTTTGTTGAGAGTGTTTGAAATCCCGGCACCGGGAATCTGAGTAACTTCATTGAGATAAGATCATGAGATGTTGACTGTTCTTGTTGTTAGGCGAACATTCAGTCATGTTTCCAAAAAGGATATCAACTTTCTTCATGAGATGGAATCAGGGGATTGCCATGAATTTCTGTATATGAATTGGGGCATTGTATTGTACGCCACCAGTTTCCCTTCATTCATTTAAAATTTCAAAGCAGTTTGCAATCTTTTCAAATGCTTTTATTTTTCACAATGTTTAAATGCTTCATTCGTTAAAAATGAATAGCACAAATGTATACAATTAGAACATAAAAGCAAGCAGACCCAATATGATTGAAAGTGAGAATTTTATTCATTGCGCAAAATGCGGAAAGTTTTTACAAATGGATGCTAATCCCTCAATGAGGTGATTGCGAAATTGAAACTAAGATAATGACAATGAAAATAAATAAATTCCATGAAATCATAACAAAGTTGTCCTTCTCCATGAGCTTGACACCGCAATATCTTGCTTTTGAGAAAGAGGATTGGACCAATCTTTTCCACCGGGACGCTCTTTATTGCCTAAGCCGCCCTTTTGGGTTTTCAACTTAACGAGCTTTTCTTATCATTTTTTTTAGGCATAGAATTTCTTGAATGCGTCAGAGTTCACTGGATGTGCAAACTCTTCACCGTCCATAGTTGCAAGGATTACTGCTCCACCAGAGAAAACTTTCTTTACGACAAATAGTCCATCATATTTTGGAGTCCATTTTCCTCGTAAATCTTTATGAACAGGCAATATTTCTTATCAAATGCTCTCTTCACTCTTTGTTGGTACAACTGACTGTGACACAAAGCTGTCATTCTCTTTTCTTCAATGAGATTGAGCTGATCAAGCCGATTCTGAACCCATTCTGCTTCGTCGAGTTTAACATCTCTCAAAACTCTTAACGAAGGGATCTCAACTTCTAAGGGTAATACTGCTTCCATACCATAAACCAGAGAGAAATGGGTTTCCCCTGTTGAAGTGCGAATTGTGATTATTTACCCATGGAGAGCATAAGGAAGCATATCATGCCAGTCTCTGTAAGTCTTCACCATTTTCTGAATAATCTTCTTGATGTTTTTATTAGCTGCTTTTACGGCGCCATTCATCTTGGGCCGGTATGGTGATGAATTGTGGTGTTCAATCTTGAACTCACCACATAACTCTCTCATTGTCTGATTATTCAGGTTGCTAGCATTATCAGTGATAATCTTGTTAGGAACCCCATAACGACAAATTATCTTTCTCCTGATGAACTTGGAAACCACTTTTCTAGTGACATTGGCATATGATGCTGCTTCAACCCACTTCGTGAAATAATCAATAGCAACCAAGATGAACCGATGATCATTTGCCGTTTTTGGTTCAATCATACCAATCATATCTATGCCCCACATGGCGAAGGGCCATGGTGCTGTCATGACATGCAAAGGAGTAGGTGGAACATGAATCTTGTTCGCATAAATTTGGCATTTATGACACTTTCTAGCATAACTGATGCAATCTGCCTCCATGGTCAACCAGTAATAGCCTGCACGGAGAATTTTCTTTTCCATAGCATGCCCGCTTGCATGGGTACCAAAAGCTCCTTCATGAATCTCTTCAATAAGCATGTTCGCTTCGCTTTTTTGCACACAACGAAGAAGGATTTTGTCATAATTTCTTTTATACAACACTTCCCCATCTAGGAAGAAACCAATTGCTAGGATCTTTAAGGTCTTCTTATCTTGCTCAAAGGCACCAACAGGATATACTTTGTTTTTGATAAAATTCTTATCGTAATACCAAGGTCTTCCATTATTCTCTTCTTCAACTGCGAAGCAATAAGCAGGCTTTTCTCTACGCTCAATCGCAACACGAGGTACATGATTTGGCCAACTGACTTTGTACATAGATGACAATGTAGCTAAAGCGTCAGCCAACTTATTCTCTTCTCTGGGAATATGATGGAAAGTGATGTCATCAAAGTACTTCGTCAATTCCATAATATAATCCCGATATGGAATAAAATTAGGGTTACGAGTTTCCCACTCACCTCGGACTTAGTAAATAACCAGGGCGGAGTCTCCATACACTTCTAGGTTTTTGATTCTCAAATCAATTGCCCCTTCTAGACCCATAATGCAAGCCTCATATTCAGCAATATTGTTGGTACATTCAAACAACAGCCTGACTGTAAATGGTCTATGAGTATCCTGAGGAGAGATTATGACAGCACCTATACCATGCCCCAAAGCATTAAATGCCACAAAGATCCTGGTTCAGGCCCTTCATCATCACCAATGGGAGGTTTTTCACTCAAAGCCATGATATCTTCATCAAGAAAGTCAAAGCGCACAGGCTGATAATCATCCAAAGGTTGGTGAGCTAGATGCTCTGCTAGCACACTTCCTTTGATAGCTTTCTGTGTAACATACTGAATATCGTACTCAGATAACATAGTAGTATGACATACCATGTACTGTCTTAGACGGCTAGCAGCCCAGGTTAGAGCACAACAAGTCTTTTCCACTAGTGAGTAATTGATTTCACAACTAGTGAACTTCTTGCTTAAGTAATAAATTGCATGCTCTTTCCTACCAGTTTCATCATGTTGCCCGAGTACACACCCCATAGATTCCTCTAGCACATGTAGATATAGAATCAACGGCCTTCCAGAAACAGGCAGTATCAAGACTGGTGGCTCTTGTAAGTATTGTTTAATTCTTTCGAACGCCCTTTGACATTCTTCATTCCATTCAACAGCCTAATCTTTTCTTAACAACTTGACGATTGGTTCACAAGTTGTAGTAAGATGAGAAATAAACCTGGAAATATAGTTCAACCGTCCTAGGAAACCTCTAACCTCTTTCTCAGTCTCTGGTGCTGGCATATTCTGAATTGCTTTGACTTTGTCGGGATCAACTTCAATTCCTTTTTTACTGACAATAAATCCTAGCAATTTTCCGGATCTGACACCAAATGTGCATTTATTGGGATTCAACCGCAACTGATATTTTCTCAACCTTTCAAACAACTTCAACAGATGTACTAAGTGTTCTTCTTCTGTTTGAAATTTAGCAATCATATCATCCACATATACTTCAATCTCTTTGTGGATCATGTCATGGAAGAGAGTAACCATGGCACGTTGATACGTTGCCCTAGCGTTCTTCAAACCAAAAGGCATCACTTTATAACAGAAAGTTCCCCACGGGGTGATGAACGTGGTTTTCTCCATATCCTCGGGTGACATCTTTATCTGATTGTAATCTGAGAAACCATCCATGAAGGAAAAGATCGGAAAACGAGCTGTGTTATCCACCAATATATCAATGTGAGGTAATGGGAAATCATCTTTCGGGCTCGCTCTATTCAGATTCCGATAATCCACACACATGTGCACTTTACCGTCCTTCTTCGGGACTGGTACTATGTTGGCAATCCATTTAGGGTACTTGGCAACTGCAAGGAAACCCGCATCAAACTATTTTCGGACTTCTTCTCTGATCTTTAGAGCCATGTCAAGTCTAGTTCTTCTCAGCTTTTGCTTTACTGGAGGACATTCAGACTTGAGCGGAAGCTTGTGTTAAACTATATTGGTATCCAACCCGGGCATATCCTGGTACGACCATGCAAACACATCCACATACTCTCGAAGCAGCTTGATCAGACTCTCTTTCACCCCTGGCTGAGGGAGGCGCCTATTTAGACCTTTTTTTTTATTCTCTTTAGTCCCCAGATTTATCACATCCACTGGTTCCTGATGAGGCTGAATCATTCTTTTCTCTTGATCCAACACTCGAGCTAACTCTTCTGACAATTCATAGTCTTCCTCCCCATCCTCTTCAGCTTGATTAATTAGGAGTTCGAAGTCAGGAAGATTTACAACACTGTTATGATTCATGGATTCATTTCTGCATGATTTAATTTTATTGAATTAGATTTTTTTGAATGCAAAAGTGTTTAATGAAATGCAAGAAGTTATTGACATTTTATTATTATCTTATGTAGAGAGAAGAAATAAATAGACTAAAATTGAACACAAAAGTACTTTTCCATTAATCACAAGTCAAGCATTTTAAACAAAAGTTGCCCTACAAGCATCACCATTTGTTCTGGGCTGAACAAAAGTGTTTTGAAAAGAAAACAAATTACTTTGAAATAAAAACAACTTCTGGGATTCCATTAGCCTTCCAGTTTGTGAGCTCAGTTCCTGGAGCACACTGGCACACCCAATTCTGGCTTCCTCCAACAACCTCTTTGTCTCCAATCATAGCAATGTGATGATCCACACGAAAACCAGCACTGCTGAAAGTATTCTTAATCTTTGGAGTCTCAACTTGTATTCCTTTTTGAGTTACTATCCCCTTGGACAATTGATAACCCAAACCACGGCGACCAACCATCTTAGGTATATTCAATATCTGCCCCAAGCCCATAGGAAGCCCTTCTTCTATGGCCATCTTCATGCTCTGATAAGATGTAACAGGTCATTTTTCTTTCGACCGACATCTTCAGGAGTCACAAGAGCTACATTAGCAATCTCTAAAGCCTGGAAAGGGATCTCCAATGCCCCTTCATCGTTCTCAACATACCTAAACGAGGTCAAATGGCTCACTAAAGTATCCTCTTCATCAGACACAGTTATCAGTTTGTTATTGGACAAAAACTTGAGTTTCTGGTGGAGAATAGAGGTTACAGCACCGGCAGCATGGATCCATGGTCGCCCCAACAAGCAACTGTAAGATGGATTAATGTCCATGACCTGAAAAGTTATATTGAACAACTGCAGACCAATAAACATTGGCAACTCTATTTCTCCGACTACCTCTCTTTGAGATCCGTCAAAAGCTTTGATGATCAAGCTACTTGGTCTCAAGGTGGGTCCAAGCAAAAACAACTTTGACAGTGTTGACTTAGGTAGAACATTCAGGGAAGAACCGATATCAACTAGAACTCTAGCAATGTTGTTATCCTGACATCTCATGGAAATATGCAGAGCCTTGTTATGAGCATATCCTTCAGATGGTAATTCAGATTCGACAAAACCCAAGCACCTGCTATCAGTGATGTTATTACTTACCCCATCAAACTGATCCACTGTAATATCTTGGTTGACATGAGCCATGTTCAAAAGCTTAAACAGAGTTGTCCTATGGGCCTCAGAATTCATCAACAAGGACAAAATAGAGATCTTAGAAGGTGTTTGGTTCAACTGATCAACAACCTTATAATCACCCTTTCTAATGATCCGGAGAAACTCATCAACCTCTTCTTGTTTGTCTTTCTCTTTTGATGATTCAGCGGTAGTGTCAAGAGACGGTGAACTCTTAGATGATGATGGTGATGCACTACAGGTTATCTTTCCAGGTCCATCAATATTAGTTTCTCCTTGTTCAGGAACCACTACAGGTTTTCCTTGTACATAAGCAGATGTACTATAATTCCACGGGACCGCTTTAGTGCTCTCATATGGAAACGGTTCAGGTATCTGAACAACCGGAGGTTCCTTCTTCTAATTAGGGACCTCTATCTCTACTTTCCTGAACAAGATTTCAAGTGGTTTCACAGATTTTCTATGTTCATCCTGGTCAATAGTGGCAACCAAATCTTCCTTTTTGACATACCCCACTTGTACCAAACCCTGATCCATCAATTGTTGCAAACATTCTTTCAACTTTGAACAATGATTTGGATCTTTTTGGCAATCATCACTGTTGGAATGCAAGCTCACAAACTCGTCATAACTTAGCAACATCTCTCGAATAGACGACAAAGGTGTTTTGATCAGAGAAACATCCTTCACCAAACTTTCACCACTTTCGATATGACTCACATTACCAGTTGGATGCTTATGTAATGGATCATTGGTCACATTAGGCCCACTCTCTTTAAAAGATAACTGTTTCTCATCCAGAAGGTCTTGTACCTTATGCTTAAAAGCTTTGCAATTGTCAATAATATGTCCCTCAGCTCCGGCATGATAATCACATTTGGCTTTGTCACCATGCCACTTCCAATCAGATAAGGAAGCAGCTGATTGTATGGTATGAGAATAGGATCAAAAACCCTTCTAGCTTGTGGCAAATTCTGTTTTGGTGATGTCTGTTGATTCTGTTGTGGTATAGGATTCGGTGGTGTTTGATACTGATAATTCGGAAACTGCTGATGCTGATTATCAGCCAGATAAGGAAACGGAAAGTAGGGATACTGAACATGAGCCGCCTGTTGGGCTTGACGGTTATTGGAAGATACAACATTAGTTTTCCCATCTTTCCTTTTGGGAAAGATGTTACCAGGCTTCCTCATGCCATTACCATTGTTATTCTGTGAACTACTGCCAGACGTAATTTTGCCACTCTTAATTCCCATCTCAATTCTTTCACCAATTCGGACCAAATCAGCAAACTCAGACGACACACTACCAATCATCTTTTCAAAATAAGTCCCATTTAGAGTATTGGTAAACATATCCACAAGTTCAATTTCCAAGAGTGGTGGACGCACTTGAGAAGCCAATGCTCTCCATCTCTGAGCATAAACTTTAAAGGATTATCCCTCTTTCTGAATAGTACTCTGAAGTTGGGCACGACTAGGAGCCATATCCATGTTATACTGGTACTGCTTAAGGAAAGCATTAGCCAGATCTCTCCATGAATTGATATTGCTCCCCTCGAGTTGCATGTACCAATTGAGAGGCACATCAGCAAGATTGTATTGAAAACAGTGTATCATTAACTTATCATCCTTAGCATAAGAGGCCATTTTTCTGAGGTACATAACCAGATGGTTCTTCGGGCAGCTCATACCCTTGTACTTCTCAAAATCCGGCACCTTGAATTTTGGTGGGAGCACCAAGTCAGGCACCAAGTACATCTTAGAAAAATCCAGTGGATCATTCCCAGTCTCAACTAGGTTCAACCTTTCCTCTAGAGCCTGGAATTTCTGTTTTGCTTCTTCCAACTGAGGAGCAAAGTCAAACTTTGGTTCATTAACCGGAGGGACATGTCCTTGATAAGCGAATCGGGACCCTGATAAGCGTTTCTAGGAACATCAAATGCTTCTTGGAGCAGAGGTTGCAGGCACATACCCTTGAGGAACATAACCCTCAAGCAGACCAAAAGCAGGCCAATCATAACCAGCGGAGGCATTCCCTTGAGAGATCACAATTGCAGGCGCAGGGACCTCAACTACCCTTGGTTGCACATTCAAACCAACCAACATCTCGAGAACCTTGTCCAACTTCCCACTCATCTGGGTCACTTCAGTCTGTAAAGCATCGTGTTTCTCTTGCCAGTTATCCATGATATGATGAGCAACTTTTCTTGTCCAGTAACGGTGCCCTGAAGGTAACTGTTGGAACGAATTAATTGAAATGAGATTTTTGAATTGATGAAAATGCGCAATAGTATGTTCATATATATATATATATATATATATATATATATATATATATATATATATATATATTTATTTTGTTATTATATTTTTTAAAGAACTTTTTGTCGTGTAATGATTATAAGCACTTCGGGATCGGACCGGAGAACAGATTAGCACTTTTAGAAACACCATTAGTATGACGCCGTTGCACAGGATAATCTCAAAACAACATAATCATTAATACTTCAAGAGTTACTACAAATGTTGATACTCAAAATAGTCATTACAAATACTGATATATATGGAAAGTCTTTACAAGCCTTGATAAGTATATAGAATTATTACATGCCTTGTCTGAACATAAAAAGATAAAATACTACAAGTATTGCAAATGCAATAAATTGCTGCAAGCCTTGCACCTAAATTATTACATTAACTTTCTAAAAACAAGAAAACTCAAACAACAACTCTTCGGGCCTTCCTGATCTCTTCTCTGTATCTGTCCATCAGCCTTTTCACCTCCTTCACAAATGCAACTACCCTCTCATCAGCTCTTTGAAGACAGAGACCCAATTCAGCATCCGCCAATCTATCTGGCAAGTCATCAATGAAAGTGTTGAAAAGGCTTACAAGCCTACCAAAAATCTGTCCTACTTTCTTCGCACGGTGGCTGTTCAGGAGGACGCTTTCTTCACATTGTTGACACAATGCTTCCCTTTGCTCGTGCAGATTCCTTATACGAGAGTTTGCTGCTCTTGCTGCTGATCCATGGAAATCTGGAGCAAGTCAATGCTTCTGTCGAGCTGAACAATCACTTGCTCTTGCATCTCAAGTTTTTCCTTGAATTTCCCTTTTTCCATCTTTTCAACCTCTAAAGCTTCCTTTTCAGCCCTCTCCATTTGTAAAGCCTCTTCAATCTCTCTTCTTTCGGCTCTCTCGGCCTGCAAAGCTTTCTTACGATCTTTAGCAGTTTGCTCTAGCTGTAGCCGACATTTCTTTTTCAGATCATTTTGAGAATGCACGACTGCCTGGCCAGATGCTCTTAACTTCTCAATAAGTTTGTCAGAAGTTCTAGCTTTATCTTCAAAGCTTTCCCTTATTCTCTTCTGTTTCTCACTTTGTTTCTTCATTTCTCCCTCGAACCAAACTCTTTGTTTTTCATTTTCCTCTCCATAATTCTTGCACCCTTCTTGGTATTGTTTACATTCCACGGATAAGTTGGAATTGTTTTGTTGCAAGTCTTTGATGGTTGCTTTCATTGCCTCAACTTCTTCTATAGAAACAACTGCATCAGGTTCTGGCTCTTGCTCTTCAATAGGAGTCACATTAGTGTATGGCATTTTAATCATCTGAACCCGCATCTTCACCCACTGAATGTATGTTGGAGTAGCCCGACAATCACATCTGCCCATTACCTTTCTATCAACTTGCGTCCAGGCTCTCTTGATTTGATTCCACAGTTCAGGATCATTAGCCTCATCATCCAAAACAAGCTCTTTAATATCATTCTCTTTGGGAACATCCACAAGATAACCTAACTGAAGGAGCACCAATGTAGGGTTATAGTTAATGCACCCCTAGGTCCCAATCAAAGGAACATTAGGAAAATTTCCACATTTGCGAATAACTCTCGGAAATTCCCTTCTACGGTCATACCAGCGGATATCCTATCTAGTAAGAGCACTGAACCTTTCAGACCACTTCAAGTCGAGATTATGTGCAAAAGGCCCTCTATCTAGTAAGTGTAAATTCAACCAACTTTGAATCAAAGGCACAAACAAACCACTTGCCTTCCCCTTCCTTTTCGATTCTTGTAGTAAACAACATAGAGGAAATCAGCTAGAAGAGTTGGAACTGGATTCCCATTCACAAAGACACTCAAAGCCGGTACACTGATGAAATTTTCCAAGCTCGGGAACATAACCAACCCATATATCAAAAGTGCGAGAATGGCAAAATAAGCATCCGAATTACCTTCTATCGACAACTGTTCAGCCTTAGCTTCTAGAGCCTTTTTTGATAAACCCACTATTGTCCCTCTCTTTTCCCAAAGAAGATCAACATCCGGGGTTCCAAGGTACAAAGCTTTAGCAAGAATGAATGCATCTAGCACTTCTCTCTTATAACAAGCTTTTCCTTCCATCTTAACACCCAAGATATACTCAAATTCCTCTAGTGTCGGAAAAATCTGGAAGTCTTGAAATGTGAAGCAACGGAGTGTAGAATCAAAGAACTGAAGCAAAACAGTCAACTGAGTGGGGTCTACCTTAGTATGCAAAAGACCAAGAATCAAACCATAGCGACCCTTAAAGCGATCCTTCTTTATAGTAGTCAACTTTTTCTCTAATGATAACAAACTCTTTATCTCTGGAGCTTTGATACTATGGGTGAAAGTACTCCTCCGTCCAAGCGTCATGATGCCTTGTGCTTATTATCTTAACTTCTCTAGTTCCCTAAAAAAAATAACAAAATTTGTTTTCATAAGTAAAATGTCAAGTGTGCATGAATGTCATGGATGCATGAATGTATGAATACATTGTCATATCTGTCACAATATCACATTATTCGGCGAACTCAGTCACAAAGTACATTTTTTGTCACATCACAACAAACCGGTATTTTCAAAGTGGAATCTCTAAGGCCAAAAGTTCAAAGTTACCTTTAACCCATCCCTCTCACATGTTGTTCTAGGTTGACACGGTTCCCAAAATTTTGATTACTTTTTCCCAAAAAGCAACCTCATCTAGGTGAGATTATAATACCAACTGGATGAGTCGACATTATAACCTCGACGCGGGTTCTAAACGGTGGTCCCTAGATAAAAGTTTCGGAGGCCTAGACTGGATAACACGGTCCCCAGAGTCGCTGATCCCACATGGTATACATGGCGCTCAACGTGACGTACGTGCAAGGAACCCACATATTCCAAGGGAATCTACTTTGAGCGGAATTTTTGCGCCGACGCTGCCGTGATGTACGTCACGTAACCCAACACAAAAATCCCTCAACTAATCCTAGATTTTCCTCCGGTCCAGTCATAGACCAAGCACACAGTAACCAAGAACCAAGCCATGAAGGCAAAAAAGAAAAAAAAGAGTAGAGGAGAAAACAAAACCAGCAAATCCAGACAGTTCAATATTTTGCGGTAAAGTAAAAGATAGGAAATATACGGCAAACCAAAAAGCCCCCAGATTAGGCTTAACTCACTAATCATATATCCCTAGTGAAGTCGCCAATCTGTAACACCGGCTCAAACTCAAATAGTATCGAAATGAAGCCGCCACCACATTTTATTTATCCCGTGAGGGGAAAGGAAAATAATGATAAAACCTTTATATATCGGGTTCGGGAGTTGGTTACATGAGGGGAAGGCGTTAACACCCCTTCATAACCGTTGTACTCAACGGGAACCATTTAGGGAACTTTGGTTTGCATAAACTGAATAACCGCATAAATAAATGAATTACCGCATATCAAACAAAGAAGAAAAAAAGTTTTTAATTAATTGGCTTGACGAGAGAAAATTCCTGCTCCTACGTATTCCCCATGTGCAATGAGAAATTCAAAGCTCACGTAGTTCTTCCTAAAAAGTTTGGTTTGTTGGTTGTTTTTACTGGACAACGTTTATGACGCAATCAACTGATACGACAGTTTGCTTGTATGCTCAACTGAGACTTAAGCGTTTGTCGGTATCAGGGGAATGGATAAAACATCACTCTCTTAAGAAAAAGATTGAAAAAAGATTTGAGTTGAAAAATATTTAATTGCGCAAAGGCAGAAAAAAGATATTGAGGTGAGTTGAATATTTTTTAGAACATTTTTTAGATTATTTAGTGAATGAGAATAGGACACCATTTGAGTTGTACATCACAGACTATCCTATCCAAGCCGAGCGGGACGTACGTCACACTCCCTCTTTTTCATTCAGTTTTTTAAAGTTAATTAATTAAAGCGAGAATAAGCCACCATCTGAGTTGTACGTCACAGACTATCTTATTTGAGCCGAGCGGGAAGTACGTCACACTCCCTCTTTTTCACTTTAATTAATCAACTGATGACTTTTTTATTAAAGCGGGGATAGTCCACCATCCGGGACGTACGTCACAGATTGTACTATCCGAGCCGAGCGGGACGTACGTCACACTCCCTCTTTTCCACTTTAATTGAAAAATCAACGTTTTAATTTTTAATCAGAAAGAAAAACGAAAATAAACCAAGTCCAGAGATTAGAGATTAGAAGAGTACCGGATGAAGAAGATGAGTGCGTATGGATATGATATGCATGAGATGTAGTAATAAAGCATCACAATTATATATAACATTAAATTCAATTAACCGTGATAAACAATAAATTTTAACATAGTCCCTAAATTAGCGTCACATATAGAATTAAACGAAGAAGGAAAAAGAACGCGAATAAGAACAAAATGGGCCAAAAAGGCCCAAAATGGCTTCAGCCCAGCAGGGGGCACAACAAGTAAAAGGGGGGTGTAGTAGCAATTCACAGAAAAAAAAAACAAATGAGGATTCAGGCCCAAAGGGGATCAGCCCAAACCAATTCCAGCGTACCGGGTTGGGTCAAATGGTTCAACCCGACTCAGATACAGTCACCAACCTTGGATCCAACAAAAAAACAAAAAAAACCACACGCCAACCAATCGCTAGCTGACGCGTGTCTCCCCTTCATCTTCCTCATACGTCTGTGTCACTAACTCAGTGACTCAGTGAGGATTCCATGGAAACACGCTCGGGAAACACTAACAAACTCAGTACTGCACCAAATCATACAAATAAATATACGATTCAATCGTTTTTTCGTGTATAATCCAAATCCAGTGTCAGTTTTGCAAAAAGAAGTTTCAATCGAACATGAGGAGAAGAAGAAGTTTCGGATCCGAAAAGTTTTAACGAAAAAACAAACATAACAAAAGGAAAATGATGCTGATTCTAATCGTTTTTTGTCCTGAACCCAGATTTCGAACCAGTTTTCACAAATCAAGCCATTAACACGCAATTTCAACGAATCAAAACGAAATGGTTTTCGGATCTAAAAGTTTTTGTTTTTTAGTCAGAATCAAACAACGTTAGCAATTATAGTTTATATTTATTTAATGTCGCAGACAGAAACAAACAAGTTAACCAAACAGACCGCAAATCATGAAGGGAAAAGCGAAAAACAGATCTAGTTCACAAAGAAAAAGGAAAACAAAACACACAACAATGTTTATGGCAATTTATGTACAAATTCAACTATAAATAGCGATAAAAACACGGTTTAAATCCTATGAATGATGACTCACTAAAAGTGGGGAACTTAGGCCTTTATTCATGAGTTATTTCCTGCCAATATGGTGATCAAACCATGTTTTAAGTCTAGAATCATGAGTTTATTCACTTTCATTAGTTTATTTAGTTTTTGAGTCTAGAATTATGTAATAGGAATAATGACATAATTTTAGTGAAAAAGAGTTTGTTTAGAGGCAATTTATGTCAAGGCATGATATCTGGTTTTGGATCGTCACCAAAGGCATCTACTGGAAACCATTGTCAAGACATTCTGATCCGTACAAGTCAATAAGTCAAGCACCACAAGCAGACAAAATAAGGGTTTGTAGTACAACATTGTGAAAGGCATCTATTTGAGGATAAGGATGACGGTTGGCTTGCCAGCATCACAAATGATTGTACTATGATTTGAGGTCCTTGCAAAAGGAATATCCTTTATTCCTTGGGCCTTATGACAACATTTAAGGTTGGACCCGATCCAAGAAGAATTTGCCTATAAATAGAAAACCCTAAATCATTTGTTGGAGACTTGGAAAACCCTAGAAAGAGGAATTGAAGAAGAAGCGAGGAGGCAGCGCCGTTCTAGCTTCTGAAGAGACGACTGGAGATAATGAGAGGCACGACATTGTCTGTAGGAGTATCTATTGCTTTGTAATGGGTATCACTACTTTACTTGTTATTTTTGTTGTTGTTTTCATGCTCAATCTGAGCTAAACTCTTGGTAGCTTGAAATTATGTGAAGTTTAATATATTGAATGAAGCTTTTATGTGAAAGAATGGTTATTATCTTGTCATCTTTAACTTTATGTTTTTATGAAAATACATTTGTTCTTAGGACTGATCAAATAGGAATGAATACAAGTTGCATGTGTAGAGACATCTAACATGTTAATGGAAATAATAAAGTTATTAAGGTTAAGTGAGAGCGGACACGTAAACTCTACATTTTCTTATGGATAAGTTGAGGGCCTTAGTGAGACACCAAACAAGCAAGCGTTTTGCTGAACTAAAATGGGATTAAAATTGAACCTCGACAGAGTCAGTCCAAATATACCGTGTTTTAATATCTAACGTTGTAGACATACATCACAAGGCAAGCTTACTCATAGATGACACGACAATAGTTATCATTCACTATGCTTCGTTCATGTATTAAATGGATCATGATTTCAGCTACCTCTTTACCTTTGTTTTCAACCATCATTTTATATTCTTGTTATTTAATTTATTGCATTAAAAACCAATCATGTTTTGTTACCTTAACATTGAGCTTAACACTTTGAATGAATTTGGTATGCATAACCAATAAACTATTCCTTGTGGGTTCGACACTCTATTTTTACTTATTACTTGCTACTGATTGACTGTGTATACTTGCACATTGTTCAATTTAAACACACAACAATGAACCGAACCTTTTGCGATCTTCTTCGTTTTGGTCTTAGATCCGAAGCTTCAAAATTCGTTTTCGTCGTGTTTTGTTTAGCTGATGATGAAACCGAGCTAGGAAACTTGATTGCTTCTTCGATTCAAGTCATGTTCACGTTTTGGTCGTTTGATTTTAAGGGATTTGAGTGAAAATTTTAGTGAAAATTTTTGAGGGTTTGAGAGGAGTATAGAGCGCCGCAAGAGAGAAGGTGAATCTGATGTTTGTGAACAGTTCTGCCAAATCTAGGGTTTGGTAAAAATACCCCCCCTTTTATACTGCCAACTCAAGGTTGGGGGTTATTTTATAATAAATGGTTTTTTAGTGGTAAAAGGTAAAATAGAAATTGGGTGAAAAATCTAATTATTTTAAAATGGGAAAAAATGTTGTGTGAAGGAAAAGAAAAGGTGAGGTGGCAACATTTGATTAGTTAAAAAATGCAAAATAGGAGACAAAAAATGTAAATAAAATATAAAAAATGTAGAAATAAAATGTAAAATAAATAAAAATATTTCTAATATTTTTGCTTGTAAAAAAGAGAATAATATTTTTGTTTTAATTAAAAAATAAAAGAAAAGCAATAAAATGCGAATATATTAATTTCCTAAAATTCTTTTTTTTTTCTATTTCTTATAAAATAAAAATAGTTTTCAAAATAAAGTATTTATTTTTAAAAGTTGAAAAATTAGGGTATTACAACCACAACATGTTTTCCCAAGGGAAAGTAACTTAGAGGGGTAAATAAATAGAGAAGTTTCCTTTGCGGTTAAATTTCCTTGCGGAGAAGATGACCAAACCAACAAGTCCAACATGTCAAAAGAAGGAACCACAATAACCTGAATATCAATAGCAATATGAGAGGGAATCGTTAATACACATATTTGGCACTGTTACTTGAAATACAAAAGGTTGTGAAGTTATCATCATCCTGATTTATCTTTTATGCCTCTAATTATTCAGTTTTGCAGGCATGTTACTTGAGAACAAGCAACAATTTAAGTTTGGAGCTGTGATGACGATAATTTATAGTTTATTTTTATTACATGTTTAGGATAGTTTTAGTTAGATTATGTTCTTTTAATAATAATATTTCACAAAGAACCCCTAAATATCAAAGTACCTTGTCGAAGAATGAAGAAAAGTGGAAAAACAAACAAAAAAGGGCAAAATTGGAAAAAGGAGCATGAAAACAAAAATTAGCTCAAACCGTCCTATATCGTGCCACAATAGCCATAAGATTCACTAAGATGCACTAAGACGGGTCATCGTGGGAAGATAACATATATCGTGGCGTTTTAGTCCACTTGAAAATCTATAAATAGAGTTATCTCCTCCTCAATTCTAATATCCCAGAATTCTTAGAGATTGAAGCACAACAAAAGGAGAATCACTATGTCAAGGGGAGCTAAGGGCGCTCCAAGAGGAATGTTTACTCTCTTCGACTAAGGTACTTAGGTTATTTATGATTAGTCTTCTTCTATTAGATAGACTACCTATGAGTAGCTAAGGTCCTCAGGGGTTAGGTTTGTGTTGCGGGGATTTTGATATTGCCTCCACTACATTGATCTTTCATTTCTAAGGAAGGGGAAAGTATCGAAAACCTTTTTAGAGATCATAAGTTCGGGGGTTAGTTGCGTATAAGGAAGATATTAACACCTCAAGTGTCCATGGTATTCCATGGTAATCTCTTATATAAAATGTTTTTTGTGCTTTTTGTCTGTGCATAAGAAAAGAAAGAAAAGAGAGAGAAGATGTTGTTTTTTTATGGTTTTTTAAATAAATTTAAATCTCTTTATTCTTCATAGTTTTTACTATCAAAAAAAAAAGATCAGAGTTTTTTTTAATAAATCAAAAGAACCAAAGTTATCCCAATCAACAATTAATAATTAATTTTAGAAAGTTCATAAAAGAAATTACATTTGTCAAAAGAATTTAGTTGATTTATGTTTATTTGTATTGAAAAAAAATAGTGGTTGTTTTCTTCTGTTCCAAATTCACAAGTAAGTACCCATTCCAAATTAAAATAAAATAAAATTCACAAGTACTACTCCATACCCTTAAAAAAAAACGGTACCACTCCATACCCTTTAAAAAAAAATGGTACATATATATCCCACAATCATTATTGAGGTAATCATGCATATCCCACTATATTTGTTGGTGTTAATCCAAGCTCCCAAAATGTAACTACTCCATCTCTCCAAATATTTAACCGCACGCTCCACTCTATCATGTCACCATTACTCATCAACATATATAATTTTCCCTTTCAAAATCACTTCTCTCACTTTATTCTTCACATAGTCCATTTAAAAGTTATGAGTAGAATTTCAACAAAAAATAAAGTTACACGAGAAGGCATCTAATATCAAATTCAGAAAGCATGTGAAGAATATTATTACAATTGAAGAAGTGTCAACACTTAAAGAAGATGATGATGGAGAAAAAGATATATTGGGGCAAGAGATCAAGTAATTAGGGTCTTAGTAGTTTTTATGGTGTTTTTATAGGATTAAGTGAAAGACATTCAAAGTAGCATTGTTCTTTTGTATCTTCTATCTTCTTCTTGTTTGCCTAGGTGCTAGTTTTGTGAAGGGCTATTTGGTTTTGTTGCAATCTGAAAGATTGTAATTTGTATTTTGATTCTTTGTAATTGTAAATAAAATGAGTTGAACGAGAAACACACGTTATAAATAAAATTTAGCAATTAATGGTTGATGAACATTCCTTCTTGTTAATTTAATTTACATTATTTGATGGGAGATTAAATATTTAAATTTTTTGGTGACAATATTAAGAAAAAAATCATTGAAGAACTTTCCGTAAAGAAATATATAGTACTTCTTATTGCACTGACTTTGATTGTTGTGATAATTAAAAAAAGGCAACAACTTGCATGGTTTATAATGTGGTTGTGGCAACGATAAAATGGTTCAAATAGCAGAGACATTAGTTGTTGTGAAATATTAGTAATGGCAGCGACTTAAAATGTTGCTGCAAAACTTTTTGCAACGACACTTATCCCAACAACATGCAGCGACATTTTTTTTGCTGCAAAATGTAACTTTGGCAACAACTTTAGATTTTTGACGACAATAAAAGTCGCTGCAAAATGTCTTTTATTTTGTAGTGAGAGCCATAACCCAGACTTAGGGATATATAATCATCCAATAGTAGTAATAGCAAAAACTAAATATCTTGAGGATGGAAGGGCAACCAAAGGTTAAAGAACACAAACTAATGCTTGCACACACATAGTGGTGATTGTCCTGCTATGATCATGTGCGAAGGGTAACTTTTGTATAAGAAATCACACCTTACTATAAAAGATTTAACCTGCCTAGGTTATAACTTTAATCACAAGTCTTTAGGTTTTAAATCTTTCATTAGATATCATCAAAAAGCACAGGCTCCACGAGCATATTGGGCTTCACAACACTATTGGTTCAAAAGAAACATAACAAACATATTTTAGAACCATATAATATGTTTCCATAAATGGGCAAACATATTTTACAAAGAAATCGGGGCAGAACGCCGCCTTTTGAAGGTTCTACAGAAAAAGGCGCTACTTGGCACACAAGGCCCGCACATAAAAACAAACCAAATCTTCGAAAAAAATTGTGTGTGAAAATATGTATACGTCGCGATGTTGTACATACATGTTGGAACATTTGGTCCAACATCTTGCTAGAATTGTTTTAGCAAAATGAGCCAACACATTGGGCTTGGGTTGACAAAAAAAAAGTTTAATCTTCATGGATGAACATATTGGGCTTTCTCACTTTGTAACGTGTAATGCAAGAAATCTCCAAATTCCTCCAAAATACTCTTGTTTCTTTATTTTTCTTTCAAGACGACCTAAAAATAGAAAAGAAACAAAAATGAGTAAATAGTTCTACGAAATACGTTAAAAAGCTTAATTTATTTAATTAAAATACTACTAAATTATGGGTATAAAATGGTGCTATCAACCATCTTTGAGATAATAAGCAACAAAAATGCATTATGAATGTGTCTTTGAAATGATAATGTTGTGTTGACGCTGATAGAATCAAACTTAGTACGGAGTTTGAGCAATAGCAATACAATAGAAATCTGTGTAATAAATGATAATATAAATTTTGCTCTTGTGTTTAGTGGATAAATGAGTGTATGATTTTCAATTGGAGCACTATGATTTTGAAATGAATTGGATTCTAAATGAGTTGTTGATTCCACAATGACAAAATGATGTTTACATAGGTGTCGTATTAGTTGATTGTAGACAAGGACGAAACTCCTTATGGGCTGGACAAGATCACGGCCCGTCCAATTCTTAAAAAATATTGGGGAAATTATTGTTATACCCTTATAAATTTTGTTCAAATAAAAAAACCCTACCTTCTCTCAGATTCACTTCTCTCTTCAGTCTTGACCTTGACGGCGCATCAAGCGCTTAGTTTACTGCCTTCACCAGAAAACCATCTCTCTGTCTCACGTTGTTGCATCATTGACTCTTGCCTCTCGCGTATCTGCAATTCACTTCCAGTTCAACAACAAGTCAAGTTCTTAATTTGATTTATTATGAGGTTGGTTGTTGATTTATTGTGAAATTTTAGATTTTTTCTATTGTGAGATTATTGATTTATGACCTGTGATTGCGAATTTATTGTTTTCTGATTTTTTATTTATTGTGAGGTTGGTTGTTGATTTTGATTTGTTTTTGAATTTTGACATTGTTGTTGTTGTTGATTTGTTAGTTAATTTGATATCTATTTCTTTATTTGTTTTTTTATTTGTTAGGATTTTCAATATTGATTTCTTTATTTCTTGATTTCTTGTTGCTGTATAATTTCAAATATTATTATTGACAATTTTAAGTCATGCTCAACAGTTAATACAATTTTTTTTATCATCAAGTGTGTTTATTATAACTAAAATTTTTTGTATACAATTTGATTTGAGTACGAGAGTTTTTTACATACTTCAATAGATGTTATATATAGATAACTAGTACATTTGTTCCTTATTGTAAGAGACTAATGTATGTTTTAAATCATTAATTTGAACCATATATATTAAATTTTAAAAAAATCTAAAAAATGCATTTGTCTCTTATAATAAGGAACTGGGTAGTACTAAACCTTCATCTTAAACTCGTTCGGCTTCTCAACCTTTTTTTAATTAGGTTAATGGGATTTGACAAGTATGATATAACATTAATGTCAATCCTTTGCAAACCATATTATAAGAGTTCTTGTTTATAAGTTGTGGTACTAATCTCAAAATTTGGTTAGCCCTTCTTTATACTATTATTAATATAACTAAACTAGATTAATTATTTAATCTGCAAGTTGTGGCTAATTTGCATGTACATCTATCATCCATGTAACCAAATACTTATTTGATAAATAAAAATTGAAAAACTTTTTCATTTTCCTCTTTTCACATTTTTACTGTTTATATTCGTCTTATTTTCCCTTTCACTTATCTTATTCTAGCTAAGATGTTTTCTCTTCTTTTTTCTTCACCTATTATGATAATTCTAGACAGCATTGCCCTTCATTTTACTTCATCTTCGTAGTCCCTCACATTGTCATCGTGCCTTGCTTCTTCTTTGAGATAAGTTGGAATTTCATTGTTCATGCATATTCTGCCTTTTCTACAATTATCTCGTGTAATTTCTTTAATGATCATTGTTTAAGATTTTGTTCTTCATGTTTTCTAATGTTAGATATTTTTGTTAATGTTTCTAAAATAGTACAAATTAGATTTTATTGCTAAAATAATACAAACGCATTAAGGATTTTCTATCATAGATTTTTCTATATTAGGGATTTTTTTTCACTTGTTGCTATTTTTGTGTGTGGTTCCTTACATATGTTTTACTTGATTATTGTATCACTTTAATACTATGTTGTTGATTACTACATCAATTTGATCACTTCTATTGTTTATTTTTTTATGAACTTTATAGGATGAATGACATCACTTTAATACTCCATCATGGAGGACGTTTTGAGCGAGATAAAAAACGAAAACTTACATATGTTGCTGGAGAAGTAGTTGATATTGAAAGGATGGTAAAAAAATGTAGGGGTTACCATAATGTTTCCAGACTTTCTTACATAAAACCTTATGAAGGTATGGAATTGGATATGAATATTTGTCTCAATCGTTTGACCTCTGATAGACAAATTAAGGATATGATAAATGTGGCAATTTATAATAGAAATGAGGTCAATATATATGTTGAACACGATGTGGTTGAAGAACATAAGTTGGCAATTGGGTCATATAATCCCACTTATCAGTTTACTCAACCTACCCATTCCCAACAACATTGGGAACCTACTAACAATGTTAAACCTGCATCACCAACAGTGAAGAGAGTTGAAGGAAGTCTGGAAAACAAAATAAGGAGGGATGAAATTGATGAACCTGTTAGTGGTCATGAATTGAAGAAGTCTCATAAGGACATTCAATGTTCTAGATGTGGATTGTATGGTCATAATTTAAGAACCTGCAATTATCAAGGTGTTTCGAGGAAGCCAAAGAATTGGGTTATGTCAAAAAATGATGGACAACTTGCTGCACAACAAGAAGTGGTATGTTAACAAAACTTAAACTAATTATTTATGTCATTATTTGTTGTAGCATATTATTGTTGAGTCACATAATCTCCAAACTTAAACTTTTGGAATAATTGGTATTGTGACGCATATGTTATTGTCCAACAAAAAGTATAAATTTATAGGAACCATTTTGATTATTATATTATAAGTGTCAAAATTTAGGGGTTGATTTGCTTATAAGTGTAGTAATTTAGCGACTAATATCTATATGTTGATAGGCTCTATCACAAATTAGAGGACTGGCTCCACCACAAATGAGAGGAACAATGGACCTTAATATGGTCTCATTCCTCGAGTGTGAAACACAATCCAGGTCTAATGAAATAAATTTTATTCATTTAATTCCACCACCACCAGGATTTCCACCTAAGAAGATTCCACCACAACAAAATGAGGGACGACATGTTGGACAACAAGAAGTGGTATGTTAACAAAACTTAAACTAATTATTTATGCCACTAATTGTTGTACTGTGTTATTGTTGAGTCACATAATCTCCAAATTGAAACTGTTGGAATAATTGGTAGTGTGATGCATATGTTATTATTCAGCAAAATGTATAAATTTATAGAAACCATTTTGATTATTATATTATAGTGTCAAAATTTAAGGGTTGATTTGCTTATAAGTGTAGCAATATAGTGACTAATATCTATATATTGACAGACTCCATCACAAATTAGAGGACCGGCTCAACCACAAATGAGAGGAACAATGAACCTTAATACAGTCTCATTTCCTAAGTATGAAACACAATCTCGGTCTAATGAAATAAATTTCATGTATTTAATTCCACCACCACCAGGATTTCCACCGAAGATTATTCCACCACCACAAAATGAGGGACAACATGTTGGACAACAAGAAGTGGTATGTTAACAAAACTTAAACTAATTATTTATATCACTATATGTTGTAACTTGTTATTGTTGAGTCACTTAATCTCCAAACTGGAACTGTTGGAATAATTTATAGTATATGTTATTGTTCAGCAAAATGTATAAATTTATAGAAACCATTTTGATTATTATATTATAGTGTTAAAATTTAGGGGTTGGTTTGCTTATAAGTGTAGCAATATAGTAGCTAATATCTATATATTGACAGGCTCCATCACAAATTAGAGGACCGACACAACCACAAATGAGAGCAACAATGGACCTTAATACAGTCTCATTCCCTGAGTGTGAAACACAATCCAGGTCTAGTGAAATAAATTTCATGCATTTAATTCCACCACCACCCGGATTTCCACCAAAGAAGATTTCACCACCACAAAATGAGGGACGACATGTAGAACAACAAGAAGTGGTATGTTATCAAAACTTAAACTAATTATTTATGTCATTATTTGTCGTAGTGTGTTATTGTTGAGTCACATAATCTCCAAACTGAAAATGTTGGAATAATTGGTAATGTGATGCATATGTTATTGTTCAGCAAAATGTATAAATTAATAGGAACCATTTTGATTATTTTATTATAGTATCAAAATTTAAAGGTTGACTTGCTCATAAGTGTAGCAAGTTAGCGACTAATATCTATATATTGATAGGTTCTATCACAAATTAGAGGATCGGCTCGACCACAAATGAGAGGAACAAAGAACCTTAATACAGTTTCATTCCCTGTGTGTGAAACACGGTCGAGGTCTAGTGAAGTCAATTTCATGCATTTAATTCCACCACCACCGGGATTTCCACCAAAGAATATTCCACCACCATCAGGATTTCCACCAAAGAAGGATTGACTTTATTATAATACTTTTTATTACTTTTATTTTATATTTATAATGTCTTTATTATTATGACATTTGGTACCTTTTTTAATAATTTTTTATGCCGTTTAGTTTTGAATAACTTTTTTATGGCAATTATTTTCCAAAACTTGAATTTTTGTAAACTTTATGATGACACTAGTTCCAATGATTTACTCTTTGTTATTGCGCTTCAACTTTATTATATTGTGTAATTGTTATTTAGGCTCTTATTAATATTTTGTTATTGAAATACTTTATTATATTGTGGTATTGGGCCTCTCCCTGGGCATGTTGCTTCTTGTTTCTGTTTGATTTATATTGATTGATATTTGCTGCGCCACATCTGATTTAATCAATTCTCATGACTTTTATTGAATGAAAGTGCTTAATGTAAAATAAATGATTATCTCAAAAGTGCTTATGCAAATAAGCACTTTTGAAATAAGTGTTTATTTAATCATTTTGTACTTTTTTTTTCAATTAATTTGAAATATAAACCGGATAAAAGTAAATAGCCCCTGACGGATGACTCGCGGCTATAATTTTCTTTTAATTCGAGACTGTTAAAACTTGAATCATAAACCTTTCAAAAGCAACGAAGCAGAGCCTGACGGATGACTCGTCTTTGTCTCAAATTTCCTTTGACATTTTCTGTTGACTTCTTATAGTTGACTTTTCTATTGACTTTTTAGGTTGACTTGTCTTTGACTTTTATGTAGACTTCTTATAGTTGACTTTTCTCACTTGAATGATGTGTGCTAAATACATGTAATTGCTTGATGAATTATTTCTTTTTGTCTGATACATGTTTACTTGTTTATTTGTTTATATCTTGTTTATGCATTTAATTCAAGTGTACTTAATCTTGTTTATTTTTAATTGCTCAACAACATCAATTATATGACATATGCATTCATCTGCATCTCTATCACCTTCTACCCTTTCTTTTTTTTCTTTTCTGAACTGGAACTTGTGGGAATCTTATCTCAAGAAGTAGAATATACCTTGCGATTTAAATAATCTCTTCCTTCTAAAAAAAAACTCTAACAAATATAATTACAAAAAAGAGATAGTTTGGCGTATGCCTCTCCTTCTCCGATTATTAAATTTCTTGGTGTATACCTTGCGATTTAAATAATCTTATCCTTCTACAGAAACTCTAAGAAAAAATCATAATTACAAATTCAAATAAAACGAGGCGGTTTGGCGTATGCCTCTCCTTCTTCGACTATTTTTCTCGGTGTATACCGAGCAATTTAAACAATCATTATCTTTCTTAAAAAACCTCAAAAAACTATAACAACAATTCAAATAAAAAACGAGATGGCTTCGCGTATGCGTTGTTTTCTCCGATTGTCTAGTTTCTTGGTGTATATCTTGCGATTAGATAATCGTCTCTTTTTTCAAAGACAAAAATAAAAATACTATAATAATTTAAAAGGAAGGAGGAGATATGGTGTATACCTTTTCTTATCCGGTTATCTAAATTCTTGGTGTATATCTCTAATTTAGATAATCCCCTTCCTTAAAGATTTTTCTCAAATAAAAAACATTAAAAATCACTCAACACATCAAAAACCTTTTTTTCAAATCAAATAATAATAATCAAACAAAACTTTTTTCATAAAAGAGCTGTGTTTATCCATTCTAACGCAATAAAAACAAGCACTTAAGCCTCCAACATGCGAGCATACAAGTCATACGTTTAACTGCTAGAATCCGACCTAAATATAGTTCTCTAAAAAACACCAACCAACAACATTGACACCATGAACTACGAAGCTCTGATTTCTCATTGCACCTGAGAATACGTAGGAGCAGGATTCAACATCCTGTCGAGCCCAACAATTAAAAAACTAAAAATTCCCCACTTACAAATAATAGCAAGGTAATAAAAAATAATAAGCAAGAAAACATTAAAACACTCTTTAAACCCTAAAACTAATAAGAAGGTTCTCGTTGAGTACAACGGATGTGAGGGGTACTAACACCTTCCCCTTGCATAATCGACTCCCGAACCTGAAAACGGTTGCGACGACCGCCTTTCCATTTAACAAAAGGGTTTTATCGATATGTGAAATTGCAGAGAAGATTTATTAGCATGTTTCCTTTGTGTTTCCTTTTTCTTGTGTTCTTTGGATGTTTATGCTACTGTGGTATATGTCTATTTCAAATTCTCATATGAAGTTTGGCAATATTTGTGGCTAAAAAGGGGGAGAAGTTAGCTGATACTGGCTGATATGCCTGAGGTTCTACTTGATGCTGACCTATCTTTCTATATGGTGCTATGGAGTAGTTTATGTTGCTCTGCCATGCATTTAGGGGGAGAGTTGTTTCTTTATGATATGCATGAGGTATTGTTCTCAGGGGGAGTGCTGATGTTGAAGGAAAGTGTTATGCTTATGCTTGCATGATAATGTTATATCAGATGTTGAAGCATTCAGTTTTGTGTGAAGCACTGTTTGTGATGAAGTATATCCTTTTCTGTGTGAGGCTATTTTCTGTCATCCGCTGTTGTATGCCTCTGATGTTTGTGTGTTCAAGCTTATCTTTATGCAATATTATTGGAAATCTACTATGTGAAGATGTTGCTTGTTCTCCTTCAAAGTTGCTATGTTCTGATTGATTAGAAGGAGTGTGCTATGTATATCTCTCTGGCATTCACATATGGCCTAAGATTGTTTTAGCCAAAAATTTGCCAAAGGGGGAGATTGTTGGTGTTTTTGTATTGGCATCATTTTTGCTAAAACACTAACTAGCCAGATGTTGGACCAGATGCTCTAGGACATGTTGAAGCATCTGCGTACGTTGAGCCCTGAAGCTTAGGCGCGCATGCGTTTTTATTTTTGAAATATATCTTGGAAAGATTTGTTTTAAAAATATATTTTATCATGCATAGCTGGCATAATAGAACGCGCCTTGGTTCAGAAGTTATCTCTTATGTGAAGATTTAATTCTAAAATATAATTCCTATATTTTAGGATTTGGTTTATTTTTATTGGATATATTTTTGAAGACTCCTTTTCTTAAGGAACAAGTCAAGCTGCGCTGAAGACTCTATATATACATGTGTAAACCTTAAAGTCAGTAGCGAAGCCAATATTTACAAGATGTAGTCTTTAGGGTTTTAGGGTTTCGTGGTTAAAGCCTTGTGCTTTAACGTGTGCACTCCTAAGCTTTTAAGTATGGAGTTGTTTGTGTACCACTCTTAAACTGTGAAGTACGGAGTCGGTTGTTCTTGTGTACCACTCTTAAGCAATGAAGTACGGAGTCGGTTGTTTCTTGTGTTCACTAAAGCGTGCGTTGTTTTATATGTTAAGTAGTGAACTTGTGAGCCTTTCCTGTGTCAGGTTGATACATGATAAGGACGTAGGCTGTTTGTATGGTTGATTGTGAGATTGCTCTTAAGCCTTTAGGTACGGAGTTTGTTTCTTTGTTTGAGAGTGTTCTCATCTAAGTGTTTATGTATTGAACTTAATGCTAGTGCGAAGATCAGTGAACCAGAGGTTGTTTGCGTGGAAGTCTTCAAACTGAGAGGAAGTGAGCAGAGGTTCTCATATCTAGGAGTTCCTAGGTAGAAGTCTAAACGGGTAGTTAGGAAGTGAGAAGTGCAAACGAGGAGTTTGACTTTGAATTCGTTTTACTTAGTTGATTTCCTTCCTGGATTGGTTTCCCCCAGACTAGAGCAGTTGCGCCGAACTGGGTTAACAAACACTTGTGTTATTTATGTTTATGTCCTTTAAAAATTTTATGTTATCTGTTCTGTGCGTAGATGCTGTAGCAATTGCTAAAGCATCTTACTATTGATTGCCAGGAATTTCAATTGGTATCAGAGCAGGTCACTCTACCTGTTCTGGTTTTAAAAGAGTGAGATCAAGGGGAAATTATTTTCTGGCAATATGGACAAGGAAGGAGGATTGGTTAATAGGACATATTTTGTGGACACTGAGGAAAGTATTTCATATTCAATTCTTGGAAGAGAATTCAAGAACATGTTAATGAGAATTGAAAGGAATCAAAGGTCCAATGTCAAGCACTTTGCCATGTTGAATGTTGAAGCATCTGTTAAAACTGAGCTCAATTCACTCAAGAAAACAAATCATGAGCGTGATGCTGCACGAGATGTTGAAACATCCTTGGATCAATTTGGACAAAATGCTGAAATTGTCCAAGGTATATCAGATGATGAGGTACTTCTTGGAAGAGAGTTTAACATAATTATGAAGAAGCTGAATAGAAGACCTAATGTTCAAGACATCTCATCTGATGAAAAATCTAACCAAGAAAAAGGTGTAGAATGTCATGAATGTGAATGTTATGGACACATCAAATTAGAATGTGCTACCTATCTTAAGAAGCAAAAGAAAGGTATAAATGTTTCCTGGTTTGATAAGTATGACTCTAGAGAAGAAGAAATTGGACTATGCATGTTTGATGTGGGTAAATTTAGTGATTCTTCTAATAATGAGAAGTCTATCTTTCTTGTTAAGCCTAACATGGATAAATTTGATGTTGAAGACCAAGATACTTTTGATATGAAGAATCATGAAGGTCCTGAGCAGCCTACTTCAAAGATTACTAGTGATATTACTAAAAGGCTGAGGAACCCAAGTGGTAAAGCTATTGTCTCAACAAGCCAATCTATCAAAACCCCTACTATGGTAATGAGGCAATCTGCTAGTGTGGATTATAAGAAAGGATAGAGCAAGATTATTCTTCATGTTATCATGTCAATTGGGAATAAAAGTTTGAAGAGAAAGAGTCCACCTACAAGTGACTCAAATCATGAAGTGGCAGAAGATGCTCCAACATCTATGTTTTCTGCACATAAGAAGACAATCAACAAGAAAATTCCCCTCAATGTCCCTGATATTTGCAAAGACAAAATATTCCTCCACGCCATTAAAAATATACAGATGTGGAAGTTTGTGAGCACCAGGAGATCAACCATGGAAAGAGAACTAGTCAAGGATGGGCTGAAGAACAAGGAGATCATGGGTCTCATTGATTTTGCTGTTTTGAAGAGAACTATAATATGGCTGGGTAGCGGTTATGAGGACCGGGTGAATGGATTCTTGATAAATATCCTTGAGTATTGTGATAATCTTTCTACAAAGGGGTACATAAAAGTCCATGTAAAGAGTAAACGGGTTAACTTCTCATCGGGTTAACTTCTCATCTATCAAAGCATTATTAGTAGCTCAGGCTGAGATTGAGGTTAATGACAATGCCATATGCAAGACCATCACTGGTAATCAGGTCAAAGTTTGGCCAAAGAAGGGCAAGTTGTCATCTAATAAGCTCATGGTGAAATATGCAATTTTGAACAGGAATGGAGCTATCAACTTGATGTTCACTTCTCAGAGTTTTGACATAGCTACAGGTCTGGACAAGTCTCTTTATGTTGTTGGTAGTAAGACCTCCTATGACTTTGACACTTATGTTCTTGATCAAACCGTAAAGTGTGTTAAGTGTTTGAATGTGAAGATGCTAATAGAATTTCCCACGCTGCTCTGTGATATTATTCCTGATCAGCATCTTGATATTTTGATCGGCTCTGATGTTGCCAGTAAGAGGGAATCTCCTCTCAAGTTGCACTGTAGAATATATGAAGGGATACATGTCTCAGATAATGCTGTAACATCTGATCAGAAAACTTATGTGATGGGTTCTTTGAAAGTTGAAAGTCTTGGAAAGAGAAAGAATGAAAATGTGTTTGTAAGGATCATAAGTGATCGTGGGAAGAAATTTAAAGATGTCAAGTTCTCTCATTTCTGCTCCTCTGGAATAATTACTCTCGGTTACTCTACTTATAGCATAGCTTACAAAGTCTTTAATTCCATAATCAATGCTATGATAGAATCCTTATATGTAGAAGATTTGGATAAAAGGGTATTGATTCTCCTATTGAGATAGTACAAGAATCTCAAACCCTAGGATTAGATGATTCTGATGATGTTGTTGTTGATGGTGGTGCTAACACTAAGGCCACGGAGAATGTTGTGCTGGAGACAACTCAGGAAGATGATATAACTGCTGCTGCCTCTGAAAAGGCTGAGTATCATGAAGGTACTAACCTTCCTGAGAATGTGGATGCTGTAACAGATGCTAGAGCATTTGATGTCTCAGACACTGCAAAGAATGCAGATGATGTTGTGTCTGGTGATACTGTTGAAGTCTCTCAGAATGATGAGAGCATGAAGACTGCTGAAGTAGAAGTGGATGATCACACTCTGTCTGATCCCCAAACAGGTTCACTAAACAAAGAACCTGATGTTGAGATTTTGTCAACTGTAGACAAAATGGTGGAGAAGACTCCTGAACCTAGCATTGCTGGGAGCTTAAGGAGTAGATCTAAAAGAGAACCTACACCACCACCAATGTCAACAAAGAAATCCAAAGCTGCTGATGGATTGAAGCTAGTGAGGTATGGTCCTGGCAGATCAAAGAGCAAACACATTCTAAATGCTGAGCCTAAGAAAAAGGCTTTGAAGAGAAAACATGAGTCATCTGATGATAGTGACTTTGTGGTTGAAGAGGATGCTGTAGAGGATGCTGGCACATCTGACAAGCCAGTTGATACAGGGAAGAAAATAGCTAAGAGTGTACCATCTGTTCCTCTAGACAATGTGTCTTTTCACCATGAGAAAGGTGCATCTAGATGGAAGTTTATCTGTGAAAGAAGGGTAGCTGTTGAGGGAAATCTACACCCTGATTTGTTGAATATTCAAGAGCTCATGGATGTTGTTGAAGCTGCCAGGTTAATGAAGACTGTTAAAGGGCTGAGTAAGTGCTATGTGAAGCTGGTCAGAGAATTCATTGTGAACATAAGAACTGACTGTGATGACCCTATGAGTCCTGAATATAGGCAGGTTTATGTGCGTGGCAAATGTGTCAAATTTTCATCTGCTATAATCAATGAATATCTAGGCAGGAGTGTTGAAAATGTTGCTGAGTTGGAGGTGACTCAGAATCAGATCTGCAAAACCCTTACAGGTGATCTGGTTAAGGAGTGGCCTATGAATAGTAACTTGTCTGCTGCTAAGCTCTCTACCAAGTATGCTATACTGAACAAGATTGCAGCTGTTAATTGGGTCCCAACTACCCATTTTAATGATGTCTCAAGGGGGTTGAGTAAGTTCATCTATGATGTAGGTACAAAGTCTGTATTTAATGTTGGTGAATATATCTTTTATCAGACTACAGCTCATAGGAAATCTAATGCTACAAAGATTCCTATTTACCTTGATCTGTGATATCATTCTGCATCAATATCCTGAGATATGTAATCAATCTGATGAGTCTATTCAACGAGGGTCATACAATTCCTTAGATCCAAGGTTTCTGGACAAGTCACATGCTGCAGATATTGCTCTAGCATTTGCAAAAGGCAAATCTGCTAGGCTCAACAGATAGCAGATAATTTATGATCTTAAGATTATGAGTAAAGTTCTGGATTACAAGAAATTCTTGGTGGATAGTGTTATTCAAACTCTAGAAACTGAAGAGTTGATTGCTCATGATGACAGGGGTGATGATTTGGTGGTGGAAGACTCGAAGGATACTGTTGACTCTTCATCTTATGTGTTAATTATGACATCTTCCATCTGATGTTATGTTGCTTTTATGGGTTAAGCTCTGGATTTTCTATGCATCTGCTTGTGTACTTGGTTGTAATATGCACCATGTGGTTATGTTCCTCTAACCATGTCTCCTGCTTATATGTTCATGAAGTGAAGGGGAGTATTATTAGTTGTGCTACTGAAGTTGAAGTTTGAAGTTTATTATTCTGATACCATATCAGTAGTTAGTAGTTTGGTTTCTTGAAGGTTGAAGACTATTCCTTTGAAGTTTATTGCATGTATGCTTGCTGTGATTTCTGTGATTGCTATGCTTTCTGCTATAGCTATCTGCTATGAAGACAGGGGGAGTGAAGTATGCTTTGCTTTATCCCTTATCTGTTTAACTCCTATCTATCTATTGATTATCTGAAGGGAAATATTATGTGTAGTATATGTCTCTTGCCTATCTATCTATGAGTGGCGTGATTGTGCTTATTTTGAGGGGGAGTATATGCTTCTTTTGTGATGATGCATGTTGTGTGATGATGACTAAGTAGAATTAGTTTCTACTACATTTTGCTGATTGCATGAGTTAAGGGGGAGGAATTTATTTTTCCTAGTCCTTAAGCTTGATTTGTCTTGAAGCTTTTGTTTTCATCTGGGAATCCACTATGAGAGGTTAATTCTCTTTATTCATACTCTATGAGGCTAATTGTTCTTATATCTGCTGTGCATGACTCTGATATATTGTTGGCCAAAGCATTCAAGTAATGTCCTATCTTCTTAGTTGTGTATTGATGTTGATTTGAAGATTATTCTATTATGCATGTTGGTCAAAATTGACTTTTGTCTAAGATTTTGATGTTGAAATTTCTTCTGGATAATATTGATATGTATGATTCTTCCAGAATCTTCATTAGTCTTGTCATTTAAACTGTTGTTAACTCTACAATAGTATGTGAATGATTGCATGATGGACGACTAATTTCTGGAGCACCGGTATAACTTTGATAATTGAAGAATGGTGCTGGTAATGAATGGTGTTGGTAATGAATGACTATGCTCTGAAAAACTTCTATTGTCATCACATGGTTCAAATTGAATGAGGTTCAAGATACTACTCCTGACAATGTTTTGCCTAAATTTTTGGTCTATGAAGTGCAAGTTTACATGAGAAGTAGTAAGTCTCTATGCTTACCTGCTGATCTGAAATATTGAGGGACTTTATGCTAACATGGCAATATATTTGATGATACTGTACTGGTTTGATTGATGATCATGCTACGAAGAGTGATTCTCCACTTATTCTGCACCACAAGCTATTCTGCGAGAATCATGCTTCAGACATTGTTGGAACATCTAAGAAAGTTGCAGCTGGACATATGTCAAGAAAGGATATGATAGCTGGGTTAAAAGAAACCTGCAAAGCTTTGGAACTTGAAAAAACTTATGTTGTTGCTAATCATGAGACAGTTACACTATGGGGTACCTAAGATGACATGATGTTCTTTGTAAGGAGAAGCTGGTTTTCATATCTACATCATTATTCTCCATCTTCTAATCATTGTTATTTTCTCAACAAGAAATTCTTCTACTACTGTAGTACGCAAGGTTTCGAAGAATGAAAGGATGTTTACACTCTATGGTAGAGGTGCCTATCACTGACTATGTAGAATCATAACTCTGCACTTTATGCATTATCCATACTCTTCTCAATGATATGATATCTTCTGGTTCTTAGCTATGTGAAAATGCTAGCCTTTTACCTTTGAGATGTTCTGGTATGACGTGCTATTTTTTTTATCTAAAAAGTGGGAGTAGTAGTAATTACTTCATGATCTTGTTAGTTGTTACTTGTTATGATGTTAGTTGCATGATGTGCTTGCTGATGCTGCAACATGTTACATGGAGTAGGAATGCATTGTGCTGGATTATGCAGTTGTGGTTATTTGAGTATGCTGATAAATGGAGATGCTATGATATTGTCGCAAGTGTTCTATGGTGCAATGTGAAATTGCAGAGAAGATTTATTAGCATGTTTCCTTTGTGTTTCCTTTTTCTTGTGTTCTTTGGATGTTTATGCTACTGTGGTATATATCTATTTCAAATTCTCGTATGAAGTTTGGCAATATTTGTGGCTAAAAAGGGGGAGAAGTTAGCTGATACTGGCTGATATGCCTGAGGTTCTACTTGATGCTGACCTATCTTTCTATATGGTGCTATGGAGTAGTTTATGTTGCTCTGCCATGCATTTAGGGGGAGAGTTGTTTCTTTATGATATGCATGAGGTATTGTTCTCAGGGGGAGTGCTGATGTTGAAGGAAAGTGTTATGCTTATGCTTGCATGATAATGTTATATCAGATGTTGAAGCATTCAGTTTTGTGTGAAGCACTGTTTGTGATGAAGTATATCCTTTTCTGTGTGAGGCTATTTTCTGTCATCCGCTGTTGTATGCCTCTGATGTTTGTGTGTTCAAGCTTATCTTTATGCAATATTATTGGAAATCTACTATGTGAAGATGTTGCTTGTTCTCCTTCAAAGTTGCTATGTTCTGATTGATTAGAAGGAGTGTGCTATGTATATCTCTCTGGCATTCACATATGGCCTAAGATTGTTTTAGCCAAAAATTTGCCAAAGGGGGAGATTGTTGGTGTTTTTGTATTGGCATCATTTTTGCTAAAACACTAACTAGCCAGATGTTGGACCAGATGCTCTAGGACATGTTGAAGCATCTGCGTACGTTGAGCCCTGAAGCTTAGGCGCGCATGCGTTTTTATTTTTGAAATATATCTTGGAAAGATTTGTTTTAAAAATATATTTTATCATGCATAGCTGGCATAATAGAACGCGCCTTGGTTCAGAAGTTATCTCTTATGTGAAGATTTAATTCTAAAATATAATTCCTATATTTTAGGATTTGGTTTATTTTTATTGGATATATTTTTGAAGACTCCTTTTCTTAAGGAACAAGTCAAGCTGCGCTGAAGACTCTATATATACATGTGTAAACCTTAAAGTCAGTAGCGAAGCCAATATTTACAAGATGTAGTCTTTAGGGTTTTAGGGTTTCGTGGTTAAAGCCTTGTGCTTTAACGTGTGCACTCCTAAGCTTTTAAGTATGGAGTTGTTTGTGTACCACTCTTAAACTGTGAAGTACGGAGTCGGTTGTTCTTGTGTACCACTCTTAAGCAATGAAGTACGGAGTCGGTTGTTTCTTGTGTTCACTAAAGCGTGCGTTGTTTTATATGTTAAGTAGTGAACTTGTGAGCCTTTCCTGTGTCAGGTTGATACATGATAAGGACGTAGGCTGTTTGTATGGTTGATTGTGAGATTGCTCTTAAGCCTTTAGGTACGGAGTTTGTTTCTTTGTTTGAGAGTGTTCTCATCTAAGTGTTTATGTATTGAACTTAATGCTAGTGCGAAGATCAGTGAACCAGAGGTTGTTTGCGTGGAAGTCTTCAAACTGAGAGGAAGTGAGCAGAGGTTCTCATATCTAGGAGTTCCTAGGTAGAAGTCTAAACGGGTAGTTAGGAAGTGAGAAGTGCAAACGAGGAGTTTGACTTTGAATTCGTTTTACTTAGTTGATTTCCTTCCTGGATTGGTATCCCCCAGACTAGGGCAGTTGCGCCGAACTGGGTTAACAAACACTTGTGTTATTTATGTTTATGTCCTTTAAAAATTTTATGTTATCTGTTCTGTGCGTAGATGCTGTAGCAATTGCTAAAGCATCTTACTATTGATTGCCAGGAATTTCAATTCCATTAAATCCAAAATTAGCTACAAAAAGTGTTGAAGTTAGATAGAAATAACCAAAATGACTAATTCGACTAATATTTACACATTGTTGGGATTTTTATATGAATTTTTTTATGAAATAAGTCAATAAGTGCTTAAAATGTATAGGTAAAATCACTGTTTTTTAGCACTTATCAACTCTCCCCAACTTAGGACTTTGTTTGTCCTAAAACAAAAGTATGAATATGCTCAAAAAAGTGCATATGTCATTGAAATGTTTGTGTTCAATCAATGCTTGAAATTATTTTTCTTACAACATGGGCAAAGCATATATCAATTAATAATCAATCCTCAAAATATTCCAAGAAACAACGCATGATCATGAAGAAATTGCTATGCCTAAGTAAGATTCTCACAATTCTTATCAAGCCATCACATAATCAAGTGTTATCACAAATTCCTCAAAATTGTATCACTGAAGGATAAGTGTTTAACTCAATCCGAACAATGTGAGTACAACAATTTAATTCAAACATTCATCCAAGCAATATTACAAAACATGTTATCAAATATGGATCACTAAGGACTTTATTAAGCTTGTAATGGGGTTGGGCTACAAAAATTCATTGTTTTTCTTTGGATTCAAAAAGCCTTAAGGATAAGAGAGCATAATTCAAGACTATTTACATTTCAAAAGACATTCTCTCTTTCACTTTTCCCCATCTTGTGGTGATTCTTTTTCTATCTCAAATTTTTTTTTCATTGTGTTTTCAAACATATTTTCTTTGATTTTCACATGTGTGTCAACTAACTTACAATATTGTTCTTTTCTTTTCACTTTTAATCACCACATCAACTACTTTTCTCAATTGATTTTTTTTCTTATTTATCTACAACCTCCTTCTCCCCAACTTGAAATACACTTGCTCACCTATCCTAAGACAAGGGAAGAGTAGTTGTTTTTCTTTCTTGCGGTTCAAGGGTTCAAAACAAAGAAAATCATAAAATTTAAGGCTCAAAAGGGGGCACAAAGGATCACACATTCTCACATGATAAGCTTTTATTTGGCCAAGTAGTTGCACTCAAAAAGAAACAAGGCCTTGATCATATCCATACTTTCAAACACATCAAGCAATAGTAAGATTAAGCTAAAATCAACTGAGTACAACACAATTGCCGGCTCTCACATATTTGTATAAGCATTGTTGGTGTTTTTGTATTGGCCTCATTTTTGCTAAAACACTAACTAGCCAGATGTTGGACCAGATGCTCCAGCATGTGCGTACAACATCAGGACGTACGCGTATTTTTTTATATTCTTGGAAGATATATTGAAAAGATTTGTTTTAAAAATATATTTACCAAGCTTAGCTGGCATAACAACCGTGCCTTGTGTCACAAGTTATCTCTTGTGTGTGAAGATTTAATTCTAAAATATAATTCCTATATTTTAGGAATTGGTTTATTTTTATTGGATATATTTTGAAGACTCCTATTCTTTACGAACAAGAAAGCTGCGTGAAGACTCTATATATTCAGATGCAAAACCTAAAAGTGAAGTGAAGCCATTATTTACAAAAAGAAGTCTTTAGGGTTTTAGGGTTTCGTGGTTAAAGCCTTGTGCTTTAACGTGTGCACTCCTAAGCTTTTAAGTATGGAGTTGTTTGTGTACCACTCTTAAACTGTGAAGTACGGAGTCGGTTGTTCTTGTGTACCACTCTTAAGCAATGAAGTACGGAGTCGGTTGTTTCTTGTGTTCACTAAAGCGTGCGTTGTTTTATATGTTAAGTAGTGAACTTGTGAGCCTTTCCTGTGTCAGGTTGATACATGATAAGGACGTAGGCTGTTTGTATGGTTGATTGTGAGATTGCTCTTAAGCCTTTAGGTACGGAGTTTATTTCTATGTTTGAGAGTGTTCTCATTTGAGTATTTGTGTATTGAACTTAATGTCAGTGCGAAGATCAGTGAGCCAGAGGCTGTTTGCGTGGAAGTCTTCAAACTGAGAGGAAGTAAGGCGGGGCGCCTTTGATCAAGGAGTTCCTAGGTTGAGTTGCACGGGTGGTTGCTAGGTGAGGAGACATAAACAAGGCGTTTACTGAGGTCTTTGAACTAGGGCTATTTTAGTGGATTCCTTTCTGGATTGGTATCCCCCAGACTAAGGCAGTTGCACCGAACTGGGTTAACAAACACCTGTGTTATTTACGTTTATGTCCTTTACTGTTTTTATGTTATCTGTTCTGTGCGTAGATGTTGTAGCAATTGCTAAAGCATCTTACTACTGACTGCCAGGAATTTCAATCATAAAAGCATTGAAAGTTCACACATCTCACCCGACTAAGTTGGATAACACAAGATATATCATGTTCAACAAAAATAATGAGAATCATCTTAGGACAAACAACACAATTCAAGAACATGTTGAGTTACTAATCATAATTCAAGAATTGATCAGAAATTGACAAAGCTTCACAAATTTTTTTTAATGTTTTCATGCTAAGTCATTGATTAAACACAAACCCATTTTGATCTCTGTAAGCATGGGAGCATGTTCATTACACAACAAAAGTACCACTAATTTCAACACAAATTAAACACAAACCACTAAAAAGAACAATGCAGAGAAATTCAAAAGAATTGGTCAATTGGGCTGTTGTGCCGAGAAAGCTAGAATATGTCAATATTGCAGGTGTTGGCTTAGCCACCAAAGCTGTCGCTTAGCCACCACACCAAAAAACAACTTCTCTGCATTTTCTTATGTGCACAGATGATCCAATCTCTCTTCACATAGTTGACAGACATAATGCATAAAAAAAAACATAAATACTAACAAAATTGGGTTGCCTCCCAACAAGTGCTTGTTTAACGTCATTAGCTTGACGCCTGTTTTGTTAGGGTGGCCAAAATGAGACGGAAAGCACATCATTCGTCTTTTTTCTTCGGTTTGGGAGGAACTCCATGAATTTGAGATATAGATATTGCGGAGTCCATACCCTCTCCAATTCCTTTTTATTGAACAAGGCACAAATAATCCTTCATTTTCCTTTGCATCCTTCATCACTTCTTCATTATCAACAGTGCCATCCTCCTCGTTACATGACCATTCTTGAGGAATTTCAACTTCATGTGGTGTCTCTGTTTCTTCCACTATTTTCACTACACCACATCCTTCAGACGTTATTTCTTCCTCGGTTTTTTCAACACCTTCAACACTCTCTCCACATTTCTCATTCTTTGTAAGAATTTTATCTTTATCGTCAAAAGTGGTTTGAGTGTTGGTTTGAAATGTTCCTCCTTGGTTATTATTATTGGCTAAATGTTCAGCCAACTTACTAAGTTGATTTTTTATATTTCTGATTGAGGAATCATTGTTCATCCGGTATTGTTGTTGTTGTTGTTGTTGTTGCATCTCTTGCATCATTTGTTGGTGTTGGTCATCCATCTGTTGCAACTGTTGGTTATGTTGATGTTGCATTTCCATGAATTTAATCATTGTCTCTTCCAGTCTAGCCTCTGAAGTTTGCCGATAATTATCAGGAGGACACTGTTGATATGTTTCATACTCATTCGGAGTATAGAAGTTGTAATAACCACAATCAGTCATGGTTCTATTTGTGATAGTGAATCTGAAAAAGGATTGAACTAACAAGAAATATTTCTTTGTCTAGCAAAGAAGGATAAGTGCAAGCAAAATCTATACAATAAAAACAAATATTTACAAATACTTAAAAGAATAAAAAAATTTGCAATGCTCCAATATCTAAATACCAATCCCCGGCAACGGCGCCATTTTGTTGAAGTACAAAAGTAAGTATAGTTTTATCGTATCCGCAGGGACTGATGCGATATCGATACCATTCAACAACTCATATAATTTCAAGTATAGAGTTTTAAAGTTGTTTGTTTACGAAAACTTGCAAAAACATAAAAGTAGTAAAGTTGAGTAAATTGACAAAGAGATTAAATTGTTGGGATTAGACTTAATTGACTCGTTCATACATATTCCTTTAATCAGTTATACATGTTTTAGCTATCAACCAAAATCATCACGTATTACTCATCATGCGCTTCCGTTCCCAGATAACGACGAGAGATCAATTATACCTATCAACCCTTGATCCTTCGGGTGATTAATTGATACAATAGCTTTAAGTTCCAATACTTTGAGCGAATATTAAACCCAAATCTATTCCTAGAGTTTAGATTTAATAGATATTATCCTAGTTCCAAAACATATATGCCTATACTATTTCAAATCAAAGAGTAAAACAATAAAAACAAGGATAACATCAAGATAGATGAATAACTAAAACCATATATAATACCATGATCAATAGAAACACATACTAATAGAGTAACTTACATCTAATCCCAACAAAAGAGAGATTAGCTATTCATTTTCATGATAGCTTTACAAAAGATTAAGAAGAAAAGAGATGAACAGACAAATCAATGATGATTCCTCAACTATTGTGTGCATCCACCTTCAAATCTTCTTGAATCTTGGCTCTTTGGGCTTTCTCTGTATTTTTAGAGTGTTTGGATCTTGGGAGAAATGATTTGGAATGAATCCTGCAATTTTCTGCAACTTGTGGCTATTTATACAAAATTTGAAAAACAGGGTGTCGTTTAGCGACCAGCTAGCCACGAAGATTTCTTCACCTTGAAGTACTTATAAACCGCCTTGCTCGCTTGACGGTCGCTTAGCCACCATGCAGCGACCAAACCCTTGGAGTTTCTGACATGCTTGGCTTGAGATTCGCTTAGCCACCATGCAGCGACCAAACTTTGGGAGCTTCTGACTTGGTTCGCTTGGTGCTCGCTTAGCCACCATGATGCTAAAAAAATTAACTACAAAAAGTGTTGGAATTAGATAGATATAACCAAAATGACTAATACGACTAATATTTACACATTGTTGGGTTTTTTATATGAATTTCTTATGAAATAAGTCAATAAGTGCTTAAATTGTATAGGTAAAATCACTGTTTTTTAGCACTTATCATATTGCAGTCATTCAAATTGTGCACTTTGTAACATTAAAAGAGATTTTTAAATAAAAATCTCAATTCAGTGTTTTTACCGAGTTGGGGGGAGACGTGCCGGCCGAACGCGAGGACAACACGAAAGCCAGGGAACTCCCTTTTCATCCTGTTTGCATTTCTCTATCCCTTAACTCTTTAATTTCGATTATTCATTGATTTGTATCACATTGAATTTTACGCACGCCAAGTGCTTGATAAAATTTAATTGATTTGCTTGATTTGCGATATTAGTAATTTGTACTGTTGACTTGGGTTGTTAAAGTTTTTAAATGAATTGAAATGGTTTATCTTAGTAATTGATCGCAAAACATCACTTAAACTTTGTTTGTATCATCATTCGATTCAAGGTGTATACTCTTTTTCCTTTAATCAAGGTGCAATAAACTATCGATCCGGTGGGCTTCCGTGCTAAACTTAAATTTATTTTTAAAACGTTAATTGTGTATAGGATCACTTATTCAACCCTCCCCCCCCCCCCACTTCTAAGTGATTAATTCGTGTAGTCTAACATACAGCACAATGCTGTATGCATGACACACCCCTTTCAGCTAGCCTTTTCTGAGTTGGTAGGCAGTTTCGAGCAATGCGCCACAACAAACGTTTAACCTTGGGAGGCGTTTTGATACGCCAGATCTGATTCCAATTCCCAACAACTTCATACCGCTCTATGATACCTGCACTATTAACACAATATCTATATTCTTATATCCTTGGGTACTTTATTAGGACCAAAGGATTTATACGTTGCAGCCCACTATGAGGCTTTTCAATGCTTAGTGCATTCGATTTAACCAACTACCTAATCTGGTATAGTTGTTCATTATATTTATCTTTGAAGATTATCGTCATCAAGCCTATTTTGGCTCCTTACAGAAGATATATCATTGCAGCAAGTCAAATATGTTTTTTGACAAAATTTGACAAAGGGGGAGATTGTTGTTCCCTTTGTTGTCCTGAATTTATATCAACATGTTGAGAACATTTCTTGGCATCTTACCAACAGAGGACTATGACATGTTGCTTTTGCATAAATAACTAAGTTCAAAAATTCAAAGTATGAGAATTATGCTTACAGTCTTCCAGATTTAGTTTGTTAATTACTTAGAGATGAAGAAACAAATACTCCAATGTTCCAAGTTGAAGTATATCTCTTAAGAAGTTTGTTATGGCGCGCGTTTTTGTTTGAATAGATTTAAATTCAAATCTTTCAAACAAATAAAATTTGTACAAGATTATTAGTTCAACCAAACAAATAATAACTCAAAATATTATTTGTTTGCACGCCCGGATATTTGGAATAGCTTGAAGCATATTCAAAAACAAATATTTTATCTTTTGAAGATAAAAGATTTATTCTCAATAAACTTCAACAAACTTTCCTATTATTTAGTGATGACTCCCGTCCCGTCATAACATAGTTTTTTTAGAGTAATTTAGATTATTATAACTATATTTTAGTTAGTTTTTACATGGAATTTAGATTAGAATTGCAAAGAGTTGAAGTTGTGATGCTTAGCCAAGATTGAAGCAATTTTATGCATTTTGAGCACTTTTCATGTTGCTCAAGCGCAGGGCGCTTTTGGCCATGTGCGGGGCGCTTTGCTGGAAAGTAAGCCATGCGCGGGGCGCTTTTGTCGGATCCAAATTTTTAGATGAACTTATTTTGAGTTACTTGAACCATGTAGTTGTTAAGTATTATTCTAATCAATTGCAAATCTAGTATTATTCAGTTAAATTTGTGCTTAATGCTTTTTATATGTTGACGAATGTATGAATTGATTTCAAGTGGAAAATGAGTATTAACCATAACTTTTGAAACTCGATCTAATTTAATTGTTCAATCAATAATGGCTTTAGACATATCGTATTATTGATTGTGATATTAGGAATTAACGTTCATTCAAACCTTCTTTGATTATGAACTCACCTAAGACATTAGGGAGTTATAGACAAAGTAGAGGGTTATGAGCCAAGAAATTGGTCATAACTAATTTGTTAATTCATCGTAATACTAAGCAAGCAATTGAGAGGAATAGACGCAACTACCAAGTAGCAATAAATAAGGGATTCGAAAAAAGCCTAATCGTTTTTAATTCATCGTTTACTTTTTAGTTTGCAAACCCAAAATTTTATGCAAACCCCTCCATTTTAATTTATTTACCTAAGTAACTTTTATAATTGTTTCGTTTATAGTTAATCTCAATCCCTGTGGATACGAACTTTGATTTATTACTTGACGATAATTTAGTACACTTGCTAAAATAAAGTCTATCAAGTGTTTGGCGCTGTTGCCGGGGATTGTTGATTAATTTCAACGAGGCAATATATTTTACTTAGGATTTTTATATATTTATTATTTTTCGTTATTTTCATGTATATAACATTGTGCTCTATTTATTTTTGGTTATTGTGCTTTACTACTGAAAAGTTTATCTGAGTTTTGTAGCAATGATTGATATTGTGCGACTGATTGACACTGAAGAGGTAAATATCTTGCAGTATAAAAAATGGTTATTGTCTTGCAAGATAAAACATTTGGATGAAAAAGTTTCAAAATTAAATGTAAGACATGGTTATTGCCGTGATAATCCTCAGGAGCATTGTATTAAGGAAGAAAAGTATCAAGTGGGCAACATTGATTACAACTTTCAACTCAAAAAGATTTTGGATGAATTTTTGAGGTTTAATCAAGGTTCATTTGATGGCTTTGAAGTTGTATGTGGTAATCTTGTTAAAAATGTAAATGAGTGTGAGAAGTTGGTTGAGATGGAGATGGAATATCGTGCTATTGTAGAAAAAAAAGAAAAATTGGAAAACAAGAAGAATGACATGAGAAGAGTAAACCATGTTGATCTCTATGTGACATTTGAGTCTCATCCAATGGAGTTTGAAGAGAAAGATCATTTTCCGAAGAAACATAAACCTTCATCAAGGCGGGAGAGTGCTCATTCCAAAATTCTAGTTGTGGGAAGATTGGAACAAATGCTTCTCTATGCTAAATTCATGGAATTCTGAACAAATAATTAGAGGAAGAATGGTGATGTGTTCCTGCTATCATTTAGGCCACCCTAACATTGGTTGAGGCGTCAAACTAATGACGTTAAATAAACGTTGCATGGGAGGCAACCCATGAGTTCATTTTACAATTTGTTTAATTGTAGTAGTCTTTATGTTTGAATTTATTTTTAATTTTTTTGTGTGTGCTTGTAATGATAGTTGAATTGTTGTTTGTTTTGAAGGTGCATTTTTGTTGAATGAAATATTTCAATTTGTCGACAACATTGTTGATAAACTTTGAATCATAATTGTTGGAAAGGAATCCGAACATAACGGTGTGACTACTTGAAGTGTGATGATTTTTACCAGTGATGGAAAGATGGTAAAGTAAAAAGGATAATTCACACCTTTTGACCGCTCAACACTCTAATTTCCCTAACCGTGAGGATTCGAGCCAAACACTTCTCTTCTTTGCTATGTGAGTATCCACTTCTTTGAATAGATTAATTCACACCTTTTGACCGCTCAACACTCTAATTTTTGTTTAAATAGATTTAAATTCAAATCTTCAAACAAATAAAATTTGTACAAGATTATTAGTTCAACCAAACAAATAATAACTCAGAAGATTATTTGTTTGCACGCCCGAATATTTGGAATAGCATGAAGCATATTCAAAAATAAATATTTTATCTTTTGAAGATAAAAGATTTATTCTCAACAAACTTCAACAAACTTTCCTATTATTTAGTTTGGCTCTATATCAGTTCAGAAGTTATAAATAGAGGTCCAAGCATTGAAGCAAAGTACGACTCAAGATTATAGTTATAGCTCTAAGTGTTTATTGAGTCTGTTTTTATTTGTTCTTGTTGTTGTTGTTTTTGTGCAACACTTTAAACTGTGTCATTGAGTTTTTCTCACAGCCTCTAGTTTGATTAATTGGCTAGGGAGAGTCACATATTTAAGGGGAGTTCTAAATAATTTCATTCGGATAGTTTTATTGAGAGGCTTTGAATACGAGTTATTCAAATAAGACCTAGAGACTAGGAACTACGGTATAGTGAAGGTAAAGCTACTGGATTGGTATCCCCCAGATTAAGTGTTTTGACATTGAACTGGGTAAACAACTACTTGTGTTCTTTTATTGCTTTATGCACTTTATTATTTGTTATACTGTCTTTCCATAAAGCAGAGCAAGTTGTTGAGACAAGTTGTCTGACAAGTCTAAAGGAAGCAGTTCTCAGATAAGGTCCTCAGAATATGACAAGCCAAGTAAGAATTTAAGGTGCCATGAATGTCCCACCTTTTTGAAAAGGCAAAAGAAAGGAATGAATGTGTCTTGGTCAGATGATGACTCTGACAATGATAGCAGTGATGATGAGACTGCAAACAGAGTCATTGCTTTCTCAGGTAAACTTGTTGATGATAACTCAGATGGTGAAGACATGACTGATGAAGAACTGGAGAGACTTGCAAACTTCTATACACAAAATATCATTAAGCTCTACCAGTGATTGAAGAACAAAAGGTAACCATCGGTGGTCTGATAGCAAAGAAAGAGAAGTTGACTAATACTATCTCTGTTTTATCTGAAGAAAACATCCTACTGAAATCAAAAATAGATAGTATGTCAAAATCTATTAGGATGTTGAACAATGGTTCAGATGTGTTAGATCAAATCCTAGTGACAGACAATTCCAATAAGGATTTAAATGGTTTAGGTTTTGTTAAGTCCAAACATGTAAAATCCCGAAAGCAAACTTTTGTGAAAGCCAGCAAAGCTATTGTCAAAAACAGTAAACTAGTTGACAACATGTCAAGCAAGATGTCGCAGACAGTGTACAAAAACAACAAGCCTGAGAATCTTGGTTGGAGATGTCTTTATTATGGAGTATATGGTCACATTAGACCCTTCTATTACAAGCTATATGGATACCTATATGACAGAAGACCTAGAGCAAAGAGGAATTATCATGCTACCTCATCAATCCTAAAGGTGTGGAAGCTCAAAACTGAAGTTGTAAGCCTAACTGTGCATACATCTCTCAAAGTTACATCAAGAGATGATTGGTACTTTGATAGTGGTTGCTCCAAACATATGATTGGAGAAGAAAGCTATTTGAATGAGATCAAACCATCAAAAGGAAACAAGTTTGTAACTTTTGGTGATGGTGTCAAGGGTAAAATCAAAGGCACTAGGAAGCTTATGTACCTTGATTCTCCCAGCCTTAATGATATTTTATTAGTAGAAGGCCTAACAATAAACTTGATTAGCATAAGTCAGTTGTGTGATCAAGGAATGAAGGTGAAGTTTAACAATGGTGAATGCATTGTGACTGATAGAGATCAATCACCTATTATAAATGGCACAAGATTTAGAGACAACTGTTATATGTGGATTTCTCAAATCCAAGATCAAGTGCTAAGTTGTATGATTATTAAGGTAGATGAGGCTAAGCTATGGCACCAGAAGCTAGGTCATCTACATCTCAAGGGCATGAAGAGAATCATGTTTGAAGAAGTAGTCAGAGGACTACCTCATCTCAGTATTGAAGAAGGAAAGATATGTGGTGAGTGTCAGATTGGGAAGCAGACCAAGACGTCACACAAGAAGTTGCAACATGTTGCCACGACATCTAGGATACTTGAACTGCTTCATATGGATCTCATAGGACTGATGCAAACTGAAAGTTAGGAGGAAAGAAGTATGCTTTTGTATGTGTTGATAACTTTTGAAGGTACACATGGATTGATTTCTTAAATGATAAGTTAGAAACATTTGAAGCTTTTGAAGACCTATGCAAGAGGGTCCAAAGAGAAAAAGATCTAGATATTTTGAGAATCAAAAGTGGTCATGGTAAAGAATTTGAAAGCATCAATTTCACTGAATCTTGTGTCTCTGAAGGTATTGCTCAAGAATTTTCTACTCCTATCACACCTCAACATAATGGTATTGTGGAAAGGAAGAATAGAACTCTAGAAGAATGTGTTAGAGTCATGCTTCATGCCAAGAAACTTCTTTATCACTTTTGGGCTGAAGCAATGAGCACAGCTGGCTATATTCACAATAGGGTCACTCTTAGGTTTGGAACAAACACTACTCATTATGAAATATGGAAAGGAAAGAAGCCTAATGTCAAGAACTTCCATGTCTTTGGAAGCAAATGCTATATTCTAATAGACAGAGAGCAAAGAAGAAAGCTTGATCCTAAGAGCGAAGAAGGTATATTCCTAGGCTACTTAACTAACAATAGAGCTTTTAGAGTATATAACCTTCGTACTAAGGTCATGATGGAGTCTATAAATGACATCATCAATGATAAAACTGAAGACCTTGCACTTAGTGATGATGAAGACACACCAGTTGATGACACAGAACCTGTGAAGCATGTAACACCCTCAAATCCCAACTGATTATTATTAGCTTAAAATGATGTTTACTTATAAAAAGGGTGTCACGTCTAAACTCAATGACAATTTATTTCGCATGATTTAAAAATACACAGCGGAAAATTACAATATAAAAAAAAAACTAATATACTATGATACTAAATTAATAAATGAATTGTTTGAATAATTCAAATTGAGATTAAGTCTTTCTAAAATAAATTAAATAAAATAAAACTCCTTAAAAACATAAGTTCTTCAAACATTCAAATACAAAAAAAATAATAAGCTAGGTAATTCCCTCCGTCGTCACGGTATCAGAGAGACTCCAGACATAACAACTAAAAAGCTAAACAAAACGTCGAACCGACTCTAAGATTACTCTTTTTCCTGAAATTCTACGATTGCAAGTCGTAGGGTCAAACCAGAAGAGAATTAGTAATGGTATTTATATAAGGTAGTTGAATAATAAAATTACTAATAACCTTCCTAATTAACAATACTAATAACGATAATAATCAAATACTAGTCTCAATAATAATAATAATAATAATAATAATAATCAAAAACAACATCTCAATAATAAATAGTAGTAACATAGTAGAATACTCAAACAAACAAGGATATCAAAACACAATTACAAATACAAACACAAACAAATAAATTCAAGACAACTATGCATGATATGTCAAATTCTAAGACTCTCTAATATGCATGTGGTACCAGAGTTGAAGGTCAGAATTATTTTACTGAACACTTCTCAACGTCGCTGTGCATAAGCACTAAATCACCGTCGCTATGCATAAGCACTAATCACCGCCACTGTGCATAAGCACTAATCACCGTCACTGTGCATAAGCACTATATCAACGTCACTGTGCAAAAGCACTAACATGAATGAATGAATGAATGAATGCATGTCAAGTTTACCCAAACAAATGCACAATTCCCAAATATCAAACAAGTTCAACACCACAACAACTCAACTGCAAAATCTCAAATTTGAGAAGTATCAAACAAAATCAAAATTCAAAACAAACAAATCTCTAACTCATTCTCATTCCAAAAAAATCAAAAGTTACCAATTATTCATCACCGATTTAACTAGTTACTTATATCTCAATATCAATTAAATCTAAATATACATTACCAATTAAATTCATTCCTAAATGTTCCTTAGCGTGTTTGACAGCACCATACACATATTATAGCTATATGAATATACTACTAATTGCAGTAGTGTATGTATATGTGTATCACCAAGTCAACTAAGGTAGAAAGAAGGAGGTTCACTTCTAGCTAAAATGTCTTGATATAATTTCATAATTACTTGACTAATATTGCCTTGAATCATACAACTACATTTTTCTTTAATAAGCAATTATGTCAAAATTCTATATGTTTTCTTGTAGGCTTCTAAAAGAGATAAGGTATATAATCCACATGCTATGAGTACATAATAACTTTTAATCATGGTTTAGTATAGAAATACGAGTATCAAGAAAGCTACCCAGATGTTTTAGCATAATGAATTCCTTAATAATTTAATTGTTATCTAGAGTTCTTCCTAGGTGTGATACTACTCAATTTGAACCATCTGAATAATATAGTTCACTTATCTAAATTCTTCTATTAATAAAATAAGATAAACCATTGAATACTCTTGTGTTCAGTACCAAATTAAATAATGCCGATTTCACTTGATGATGAACAATCATGAGCAAGAATCCACTAACTCAATTTGAACCGTCACAACTTCGTTTCTTAAGTATAAAATTAATAATTTATATTAGAACACCAACCCAATCCTTCCAAATCTACAAACAACATATTATGAGTCTCAACGCAAAACGTCTATAGACTCACCAACAAAACTGATACGAAAATTACATCTTCAACAAAATTTAAAGCGGATTCAAACAAGAATACCAACATCAAACAATAAGAATGAAGGGAAAGAAAACAAACAGGAAAGCATCAAAGAAACAAAGAGGAACTATTTCCTCTAACATATTCCTATTTCAACAACAATATATAAACCCAAGACTAATCCCTCACCTTAATTTTGATGGATTAGTTCTTTGATCCTTAGCTGCTGCAAAAATTCTCTCTTCCTCTCCTATGGCGGTTACATACACGTCTCTAGTCTTCAATTTTCTGATTTCTTTCACGTAAGGTAATTGGGGCTAACCTAGGTTTTGAATAAATTTACTTATAATTAAACTTGATACAAATAATCGGATTTTTTTTTTTTGTTTCTAATTATCTTACCCACAACCCAAAATCCAAGCCCACTTCTCTATTTTTCTTTCTCTTACAATATTTTATTTTTCTCTACTCATTTATTTTATCTAATGATTTTACTAACTATTCTCATACAATCCACTAACCCACTATTTTTTTTTTTCTGCACTAAAATAAAATACACCTATATTATTATATTCTAAATTCGTCTGTTACGCATCATATTTCTCAATTACTATTCATACTTCCAAATATCCAGTCTTTCTTATTCTCCTATTTTCTAAACTCTAATTTCATTTATTTTACTTATTTATTCACTAATTCTCATCCCAAAATCAACATACACAAAATAACTTAACAACCACAATCATAAGAAATAATTAATAAAAGACAATAAAACAATCCTAAATAATTAATAAAATAGAATAATAAAAATCGGGGCGTTACAAAGCAAAATATTGAGCAAGATGATTTGGACATGCTGACTAACAAGTCTGATGCAGAAGAACCACCAAAACAGAACAAAGGTCCTTCAACCAAAGTCCAAAAGAATCATCCCAAAGATAATATTATAGGAGATGTATATGAAGGTGTCACCACCAGATCAAAAGAGATGATTTCGAACACATGCTTCATATGTACCAAGTGGGTGTACAAGAACAACAAGTCTGATGAATCAGATAATGTCACCAGAAAACAAAACTCGTCTTGTTGCACAAGGTTATACACAGGTGGAAGGTGTACATTTTGGTGAAACATTTGCTCTAGTAGCACATCTTGAATCAATAAGACTACTACTCAGTATCTCATGCATGATGAATTTCAAATTATATAAGATGGATGTCAAGAGTTCCTTCTTGAATGGCTATATGAATGAAGAGGTATATGTGGAGCAACCTAAAGGGTTTACTGATCCCAATTTTCCCACTCATGTGTATAAATTGAAGAAAGCACTTTATGGTTTAAAGCAAGACTTACTGAGTTCCTTCTCAGTAATGGATATCTTAAAGGAGGCATTGATAAAACACTTTTGTCAAGAATGATAAGGGCAAGCTGATGATTGCTCAAATTTATGTTGATGACATTGTGTTTGGAGGGATGTCAAGCAAGATGGTGAAGCATTTTGTAGAGTAGATGAAGTCAGAGTTTGAAATGAGTCTTGTTGGTGAGCTCACATACTTCCTTGGACTACAAGTTAAACAAATGAAAGACAACATATTTATCACACAAAGTAAGTATGCTAAAAGTATTGTGAAGAAATTTGGGTTGGAGAATGCTACACAAAAAAGAACTCCAGCTGCAACTCACATCAAACTAAGTAAAGATGAGAAGGGAGAGGATGTTGATCAATGTCAATACAAGAGTATGATTGGAAGTTTATTGTATCTCACTGCAACTAGGCCTAACATCACTTTTATAGTAGGAGTTTGTGCTAGATATCAAGCAAAACCTAAAGCTAGTCATCTTCTACAAGTCTAGAGAATAATCAAGTATGTTAATGGTACATGTTTTTTTTTTATAAGCATGTTAATGGTACATGTGATTATGGGATTCTCTATACACATGATACTAATCCTATTCTAGTAGGATATTGTGATGTTGATTGGGCAAATAGTAGAGATGATAGAAAAAGCACTTCAGGTGGATGTTTCTTCCTTAGTATCTTGATTTGAGTGTTATCAATATTTCAAAAATTTCAGTTCAACATAGTAAAATTAAGCACATTGATATTAGACATCACTTCATCAGGGAATTAGTTGAAAACAAAGTGGTGAATTTGGAACATGTGGTCACTAAGAAACAATTAGCAGTTATTTTCACCAAAGCTCTTGATGCAAATCAATTTGAAAAATTAAAAGGAGCACTTGGTATATGTTTGCAAGATGTCCAATAGCAATTAATGATGAACGGTGGGCAAGGCAAAAAGATTCACATTGGTTACTATTTTGCACACCAGCGCAATACACTTTACCTCATCATTATTTTTGGTTTTTCTCACTCCAACACTATCATTGAAAATATCAACTTATTCAGCAAGTGTAATGGTAACAAGGAGTACATGATGGTGTATGATAGAGGAAAGTATATGAAGTTTTCACTCCTCATTATCCGTTAAGTTGGGAAATGCATGGAGTTATAAATTTTGGGTAAAGGACATCACATAGTAGTACTGAGGCATAATGTTAGTTTGAATTCATAATAATGCTCAGTGACTGAAGATATCAACCTGGAGTTATTTGTGGTTATTCTAAAGAAATTTTTTATTGTACAACCTCGAGGTATTTATCAATTTTCCAATTCAACAACTCTATCAATTTATGTGTGCTACTGTACTTGAGGAGTTGTGTTTAGTGATGTGAATGAGACAAACATGAAACAATACTTTGTTTAGTGCTGAAGAAGTACTAATGGTGTGCTCTCATGTTGAAGCATCATGTATGACATCTTGACTCAGGTCCATAGATGTGTGAGATGTCCTATGTTTTATGTTAGTAGGTACATAACATACTGTGGTTTTAACTACTAAACTGATTATGTGTGAATGAATAAGTTGTGAATGATTGCATGTTGTAATATATCAGTTGGTAGGGTCATATGCTACTTACTATGTGCTGATTTTCATGCATGACTAAATATGTGAATGATTGCATGATTGATCTTGTGTAGCTTGGTTATGTTACTTGTTTATTGTTGTTATGCTATAACTATGAGCATAAGGGGGAGTAATTGTTGTTGGCTCTAGAAGGAGTAAGGATTTTAAGAAAGTATATGCTTGAAGTGCATTGAACTCTCTCCTGATATTATCAGCATATATGTGTCAAAACTGATCATTCTTATTTGGAACAAAGAGCAACTTGGATTTTGAATCCTATAAGTTTAAGCATACAATGAAACATGTCAAATTCTTTGTTATGAAGATGCAAATAGTCTTTCCTCACCTCATCACTGAGCTCATACTGAGACAACATCCATATATACTTATTAAAGGTGATGAAGAAAGTAGCATGTCAACTCCTTTGTCTTATGACCACTGACTGTTTGAAGGGCAACATGTCAATGACATTGGGACTCAACATGTTGTTATGGCTGAAACATCAAGCTCAAATTATATGCTAGATGCTACTACGAAAGAGGTAATTGCTCAAATTCTTGATACATGCTCTATTCTATGTGAATCTATAAGGGTAAACACTCTAAAGAAGACAAATCTAGAGGCCCTGATACGATCCTTACAAGCACAAGAAGCTGAAGGTGAAAGTGAAGATGCTGGTGAGAATGTAGCTGAGGATAATAATGATGACGTATCTAATAATAAAACTGATGGTAATCATGGTTCTGTTGATGAAGAGGAAGAAAATGGTGATGATGGCATCTCTGAATTAGAGTAAGCACAACTTGCAAGCACCCCTAGTATTATGGATCCATCTTTGTCAAATTGCGTAAAATAGGGGGAGTACTAATCTTGATTTTTTTATTTTTTTATTTTTTTTTCTTGCTGCTGCTACTGCTGTATTGTTCTTAATTTATGTTGTTGATACAATTGATATTATGGTTAGTAATATTTCTTTATGGCATCATCTATATGTCAAGCACATTATGGCCTTATGTGCCTAGCACTTTATAATCAGTAGGTGATTTATTTTTGGCTATGATATCATATATTCTTATATCCTTGGATACTTTATTTGGACTAAAGGATTTATCCGCTGCAGCCCACTCTGAGGCTTTTCAATACTTAGTACATTTGATTTAACCAACTACCTAATTCGGTATAGTTAGCCATTATATTTATCTTTGAAGGTTATCATCATCAAGCCTAATCTGGCTCCTTACAGAAGATATATCATTGCAGTAAGTCAAATATGTTGTTTGACAAAATTTGACAAAAGGGTAGATTGTTGTTCCCTTAGTTGTCATGAATTTTGATCAAACAACATGTTGAGCAAGATGTCTCGGCATCTTGCCAATAGAGGATTGTGACATGTTGCTTCTGCAGGAGTACAACAGTTCAGAAATTTAAAGTGTGGGAATAATGCTCACAATCCTTCAGATTTAGTTTGTTAATTACTTAGAGATGAAGAAACAAATACTCCAATGTTCCCAGTTGAAGTATATCTCTTAAGAAGTTTGTTATGGCACGTTTTTGTTTGAATATATTTAAAATCAAATCTTTCAAACAAATAAAGTTTGTTACAAGACTATTAGTTCAACCAAACAAATAATAACTCATAAGATTATTTGTTTGCACGCCCAAATTTTTGGAATAGCTTGAAGAAGATTCAAAAACAAATATTTTATCTTTTGAAGAAAAAAGATTTATTCTCAACAAACTTCAACAAACTTTTCTATTATTTAGCTTGGCTCTATCTTAGTTCAAAAGCTATAAATAGAGGTCCAAACATTAAAGTAAAGTACTACTCAAGATTATAGTTATAGTTCTAAGTGTTTATTGAGTCTCTTTTTATTTGTTCTTGTTGTTGTTGTTTTCGTGCAACACTTTGCACTGTGTCATTGAATTTATCTCACAACCTCTAGTTTGATTAATTGGTTAGGGAGAGTCACATATTTACGGGGAGTCCTAAATAATTTCATTCGGGTAGTTTTAGTAAGAGACTTTGAATAGGGGTTATTCAAATAAGACCTAGAGACTAGGAACTACGGTATAGTGAAGGTAATTGTCCTGGATTGGTATCCCCCAGATTAGGTGTATTGACACTGAACTGGATAAACAATTACATGTGTTCTTTTATTGCTTTCTACACTTTATTATTTGTTATATTGTCGTGCCATAAAGCTGAGCAAGTTGTTGAAGCATCTTGCTTGACAACATTCCCACCGGGGATGTAGAGTTTCAAGGATTTTTTCAGCCATGTTGCTGTCAAAATCTCGGAGAATAAGCTGCTGATTTCAGGCCTTTGCATATGTTCTAATGATGTGCCTCACCTTCAAGTGTTCTAGCATAGAAGGCATATTTTGTGGTGGGATCAAAGAGCCACCATTCCTAAGCCAACTTAGATTCCAGACATTAATAGCATCGGTTGTACCAACGTTCCATTTGCTCCTGCCTTGGACAACAAACTTAACTCTCTTGATGCTTCGCCAAACATAACTAGAATTATGTCCAATTCATGATTGGAAGAAATCACCATCGGAGAATTATTTAGATTTGAGTAATTTAGTGATGAGAGCATCCGGGCAAGTGACTAGTTTCCATGCTTGTTTACCAAGTATAGCATAATTGAACGTTTGTAGGCTCTTAAAACCCATTCCTCCATATTCTTTGGGGACCGAGAGTCGTTCTCAGGATAACCAATGAAGACCACGAGTATCATTTTTACCCTACTGAAAAGAGTTTAGCATTTTCTCTATATCACCAATAAACGTACTTGGAATAAGAAAAATACTCATGATGTATGACGAGATAGATATATATTATATCATAACTTCTCTTCCGGCTTGAGATAAATGTCTACTTCACCATGAATTGAATTTTTGCCAAATCTTGTCCTTAATGAATTTGAAAGTTGATTTTCGACTTCACCAATCAACGAGGGTAAACCAAGATATTTGCCGGTACTGAGAAACTGTCGTGCAAAAAAATGTTGAAAATAGATTATCATGTTTTAAAAAAAAAAAGAATTCTCAAAAAAATTTACTTTTTTCCGGTGTTAGCCAAAATCGGTCCAAGTCGGCGCATGTATCGCATTAGATATACTCCCTTCGTCCCAAAATATAAGAAAAAAAAAATTAATTTCAAAAATGTCATTTATTTATTCACATAAAATTAAATGTTGATTGTATTTAATTTTTTCTTTCTCTCTTTTTCTTAAGGCCCTGTTTGGTTCGAGGATTTTGGAGGGGAGGGGAAATAATATTTTAAATTATTTTGATTGATTCAACTTTTTAACGAGGGTAGGGAATAACTTATTTACTTTTTTATCCTTAACGTTATAAACTCAAAATAAGGATTAAATTATAATGGATATATTACGTCAAAAAAATACAAAGGATATTTAACAAAAAAAATTAATGAATAGAAAACCTAAATTTTTTTGCTTTAAAAAAAATAAAACTTAAATTTTTAATATTCCAACAAGGATAATCTAAGATTTTATTAAAAAAGTGTGGGTAATTTTGTCAACATAATAAATTATATTTTCTCTCGCTTCACCTCCTTAAAAATCTTTTCTCTCACCTCCCCTCCCATATCTCTCGGTTGAACCAAACAGACTCTAATAAACAACAACAATAAAACCCTTACATTAATAAAAGTAAAATAAAAAAACGTAAATTTAACGAAATTACAATCTACAACATGGTAAAATTGTTTTCAACATTAAAATAAAGATGAAAAATAATTTACAACATTAAAATAATAGTCTACAATATGCTAATGTAAGAGAGATGATTATATAATTTAATATATAACGGGTGTGGTTTCGGGTTTCAGATGTGAGTTTGATACTACACGAAACCAAAACCGAAATACCGGGTGTCACTTGAACCCGAACTCAAACCCAGTCAACTCGGGTTCGGGTGGACCAAGAAGTTTGAGTTTATTTGTCATCCCTACATACAACTTATTTTAAGAAAAATCCCACAAAATCATATTTCAAATTCTCATGATTTTGTTTTCTTAATAAGTACATTTTTTATTCTTATAATTTAGGACTGTATGTATTTAATCATTTTTTTCATATAAAAAATAAATAAATTCTGAGTTAGCAGCCTTAAAACACATGTCATCTAACCCAAGGGATGTGATTGAGCGGTTGAGTTCATCTTTCTTAATTCAAAGGTCGAGGGTTGTGATTCAGCAGTTGGGCGGTGGATACCTCAGTCTAATAAAACACTAATGGTTTGTTTGGTTGTAAGAAGAAATTGAAAAGAAAGAAATACGTGAGAAAGAGTATGAGAAGAGAGAAAAAGATAAGAAATTGAGTAAATTTGATGTATTGTTTGGTTTAAAAGAAAAAGAAGAGAGATATAAAAGAGAGAAATGTGTTTTATTGTTAAAAAGACCAAAATATCCTCATACTTAAAATTAAAATACAAAAAAGTAAAAAACAATTACTAACACACAACACAAGAGATCCTCTTCCACATTCTTCTTGCTTCCTCATATTTTTCTCTCCCAATATTTTCCCAATTTTCAGTTCTTCTTCCCGTCACCACTTTTTATGTTCAGATTCAATCCACACATAAAAAATACACTTGGTGAAGGTAAGAAAATGGTTCTTAATGGGTAACAGGTAGTCAATCATGGCATGAAATTGAACTGTAGAAGTGATAAAGATTGAAAGGGCTCTAGTGTTGTAAGACAACATAAACACAGAAGTAATGAGATTGAAAACCACATAAAGAGACAAAGGTAAAAATGGAAAATGAAGGATAAAAAACAACTCGTAGCCATTTCTTCGCACATGAGCGAAGAGAGTTGAAAGCGGTAAGACCCACACATTTTGTCTCTCTCTCTCTCTCTCGTCTGTATTTTTCCCCTGAACCAAGCAAGGTGATTGAGCTGTTTCTCTCCTCTTTCTCTCGTAGGAAACTCTCTCGTTGCAAATTCACCCCTTCCAATCACACCCTAAGTCCTCTTATTGGACTTTGGAATTTCTGTGGAAATAAATTAGACATTTAATTTGAAAAGCCAAAGAAACGAGAGAGAGAGAGAGAGAGAGAGAGACGGAGAAGGAGACGAAGGGAATCAATGGCGACGAGTACGACTAGCAGCAACGGCAACCAACCATTCAAACCGTACCGTCACATCAAAACCCTAACCGCCCACAACCGCGCCGTTTCCTGCGTCAAATTCTCCAACGACGGTAAACTCCTCGCCTCCGGTTCCCTCGACAAAACCCTAATTATTTGGTCCTCCGCATCCCTCTCTCTCCTCCACCGTCTCACCGGCCATTCCGAAGGTATCTCCGATATCGCATGGTCATCTGATTCTCACTACATCTGCTCCGCTTCAGACGACCGTACCCTCCGTATTTGGGACGCCAACGGCGGTGACTGTGTCAAAACGCTCCGTGGTCACTCTCACGTTGTTTTCTGTGTTAATTTTGATCCTCAGTCGAATTACATTGTTTCGGGTTCGTTTGATGAAACGGTTAGAGTTTGGGAAGTGAAGACTGGGAAGTGTATTCATGTTATTAAAGCTCATTCTATGCCTGTCACTTCGGTTCATTTCAATCGTGATGGTTCGCTTATCGTTTCCGGTAGTCATGATGGGTCTTGTAAGATTTGGGATACGAATTCCGGTGCTTTGTTGAAGACTCTGATTGAGGACAAGATTCCTGCTGTTTCTTTTGCTAAATTCTCACCTAATGGAAAATTTATACTTGTTGCTACTCTCAATGATACCCTTGTGAGTTTGTTCTCCTTTTTGATTCATTAATTGACCTGGCAACACATTATTGATGCGCGCCTAAAATAGTTATACGACTGATTGATTCATAATGTTGATGGTCATAGCTATGATTTTTCTATTTGTTTTGGGGGGTTTGAAATTTTCTATATGTTTCTAATTTTTGGCTTAGCTTGTGCTTGTAGTTCATGTAGATTGTAGAAAACTAGAAATTTAGAAAATTTGTGATTAATTATTCTACTGGGTTGTTGTGAATGGAATTTATCTTTCCATTGTTACCTTTATTGATTGTTGGAAGGGAGAATTGAGATAAGATTGTTATAACGGTCGCGATAAGGATTTTGCGATTTGGGCTGTTATGAATTGCGGTTGTCGCGGTGTGAATTAATCACAGTATCGCACAACACTTATTAAAATTATTTTTACTATTACATAGGTATTATAACTTAAATCAAAAAGATATTAAGTTTTGAATTAGGGAAAGAGTTAAAAGGAGATGATACTATGTAATTTATGTTTATTGTTTATATTTGTACTAACAAATGTATTTTTTTAGCCATCTCAAGTGAAAAAAACCGAATTTTGTGCCTATTTGCATTTATTTGCAGCCGTAACAGCGTTTCATGGCAGCTGTAACGATGTTTCGGCGTTTTTTTTTTCACTCTATAGAAACGGAGAATAATGGTAACGGTGGCTACCAAAACCGTTTTGTCGCGGCCCTTTTTGCAGGAACAGACCGTTTTTTATAACCTTGATGAGTATGATAATGATACTATGATGTTTTGATTAACAGTTAATTAAGCTTTAATTGTAGAAGAGCTTCTATGTAAATTGTTTCTTCAATTTAATAGAGGAGGGTAAACTCTAAATAAACTATGTGTATGTTGTTTGTATAAGTTATTTTGGGAGCTGGGTATGTCATAAGTTATTCTCATAATCTCTTCCATATGATTGAAAAGTTTATGTCAGGGACCAATTTTGTGTAGTTTAAATATTTATTTACGCATCTAATTTGATAATAAGATAGTTGTGGCGCAGTGGTTTGGCATCATTGACATTTGCTTGGTGCACGGAGTTCGATTCTTCCATTTTGCATTATTTTAGAATTGTTTTTGTTTATAATTAAACTATATATAGAAGAAAGGAAAAATGACACTTCTTGATTTGAACTTGGAAACAAGTATATGAAGTGAGGTAGTGCAACTTTTCCGTTGGTCCTGCATTATGTGGGTTGACAAATTGGAAAATGTGATCTAGTCTTAGGTTTTGTTGCGGTCAATGTGATGGTTTTTTCTATTTTTGTTGTCTAATTTTTACTGGCTAATGGAGTGTTAGTTTGGTTGATTGCGGCCGGTTTTCTTTGATGATTGTCCTGACTATGATATTTCTTGGTGCAGAAGCTATGGAACTATGCTGCTGGGAGGTCTTTGAAAATGTATTCAGGCCATGTGAATAGAGTGTACTGCATAGCTTCCACATTTTCTGTGACAAATGGGAAATATATTGTCAGTGGTTCAGAAGATCGATGTGTTTATTTATGGGATCTTCAAGGGAAAAATATGATTCAGAAACTTGAAGGCCATACTGATACAGTAATATCCGTTACCTGTCACCCAACAGAGAACAAAATTGCTTCTGCTGGTCTTGATGCTGATAGAACTGTTAGGATTTGGTTACAAGATTCTTGAATAATAGCATAATAACCTTAAGGGAATATTGTCCTCTTATGGCATAGAATCTGAGGTTGTCCCAAAATACCATGCTTCTTTTTTGTGAGTTGATGCATAATAGGGATGCAAATATCATGGTGTTGGAAAAACTCACCATCATGGGGTAATTGTTATACGCTACACATTGATAATTAGAAAAACTTACATTATTTGCAACTTTTGGGTCTATAATTATTTATCACTTTTGAAAATAACTCTGCACCAATGAGGAAATTTGACATTGATGCAAGTAGTTATGGAGATTGGACGATGGACAGGGATGGTCTGATACAGACCCAAAAGGCTTGATCTGCAGAAACTGATGTTAAAAATAAATTTGTTTCATTATTGATTGATGCATTTTTTCTTACTCAGTCATCCATTGAAACCTGATCCATAGAAAACTGAGAACATAAACTCATTTTCATAGATGTGTTGTTTCTGTGACAGGATAAAAACCAGTGTCAAGCAAATAGCAAAATCAAACAGATCCAGGAAAAATATCATCTACCAAACATTGTCAGGACAAAGAAAATAGACCAAATATCAGATCTAATTTTTTTCATATATATAATTATAATATATATCCTGAACTAGAGAAGGAAAACGTTAAATCAAACAGAAAAGTGAGAAGAAGCTCGTGTGTTTGATATTGGCAATGGCAGTTAGGATGCAAGATTGTTGAATGAGTTTTTTATTTTTTAACTTTGGCTTATTACTATATGAAATTTTATTGTTTATTGGTTTGGGATAGTATTTTCTTTTTGTCAAAAAAGAAAAAGTGATAATATTTTTTAATACTATATAATTCCCCGTTTGTTACAGATTATAAAATAAGTGATTTTGCCATTAAATAATACTATATATTTTTTAATACTATATAATTCCCCGTTTGTTACAGAAGCTATTTTGTGTTTGTTTACCATTAAAAAAATTACTTTTTATAAAAAAATAATTTTTAACTTGTTTGGATGCAACCATATAAAAGTGATTTTGCATCACAAAATTACAATAAAGTACAATTATCCAAATATAATAGTATATCATATAAAATAAATATATGAAAAATACTCAAGTTCTTGTTTTTCATTATGATCACATGACTTTATATATATAGCTACAAATAAAAGAAAATTTTAAATCTTATTTTCTAAAAATACAAATTAATCTTACAAAATATAAACAGGATATTATTGGAATATTAAAATAATATTAAGGATATTTTTGTCCAAAAAATTTTGACGGTTGTTTTCTCTTTCCTCTAAAAAAATCTATAATAATAAGCTATTAATATCAGCTTCAGATTTTTAGCAGTTTTTAGATTATTTTCAGATTCTGATTATTTTTAAAAGCTATAACAAACAGATGTTATTTTCTAAAAAGTGATTATTTTTTAAAAATAAGTGATTATTTTCTAAAAAAAAGCTATAACAAACGGCCACTAAGTAAATGTAACTTTTGCAAAAATACAATGTGCCTAAACCATTCGTTGTGGACCATATGGTGATTAAAATTGAAAATGTACGTTCTTGCATTTTCAATTAATGGGTCAGTGCGGGCGATTATAGCATATGGGTTGTCAGGGCTAGTTTCTTGGATCGACTCAAATTTTTTTGTATTTTAGATATTAGGGTAAAATTATTATTTTTATAAATTATATTAGGGCGAAATTGAGGGTTTTTGGTTTAAAACTGAGATTTTTCAGTGTAAAAATAATTTTTGGTGTTTTAGAAGTTAGTTTAAAGTAAAACTAAGATTCATAAGGATTAATTTAGAGCAAAACTGATATATATATATATATATATATATATATATATATATATATATATATATATATATATATATATATATATATATTTTATTTTTATTTTCAAAATAAAAATTTTTATTTAAATTTGAGATTTTGTCCGGACTCTATAAGTTTTCTTGCTCCGCCACCCAGGGACTAACAACAAAGTTTCCACATGCATTGTAGTTTTCATGTCTGATTTCAAAACTATACATTAAAATAGTAAGCCTTCAGCCAATAGATACATCCAAAATAATTTTTCGAGGCAATATTCAAAAATGAAACCAATTGCAAATTCTTTTTTTTCCTGCATACATTTTGGCCTCAATTGTATATCATTCAGGCATGGCTGGAGATGAATGCTGAGCATATGAAAGATTCATGTAATTTATGAGACAATCATGGATTATTTCAGAACCATTTGTTTTAACCCGCTCAATATTTCAGAATCAAGTACATAAAATTTATGCTTTAGAGTCAACGACGATCTAACAATATTCTTTTTTTTCAAAAAACAAAAAACTTCTTCACTAGACCCATACTTTACGAAAACTTAATATACACATGGGCTCAATTTCGATGAAGTTTATGAATGCATAGACATGTATTTATTTTAATTGTACATTGAATGTCCTTCCAATTGAATGTCATGGATTTTGTAATGTTTTAGTTTCTTTGATCTTAAATATAAATAAGAACTCCATTTTAATTCAAATTGAACCAAATATATATTACATTTTGCTTTTATTTGAAATTGCACGAAACATTACTAGTATGCAATTTATAAAACAAAATGGCATCCAAATGATGCTTTCTAATGAGAATGCTTAGATTATGGGCAGTGGCGGAAGCTAGTCAAATTCTAAGGATTGAGCCGAAAAAAAATTAATTTATAAATAAAAAATACAAATCAATTGATTTATATTATATATGAAAGTTATTACATATGAATAGAAGGTAATCGGCTAACAAGCTGCGCCGCTACCCCTTTTTGGATTGCAAAACTCATTCTTTTAAAAACAACATCCATAGACCTAGGAGAAACAATGTTGCTATGCATGACCTTTTGAACTCTATTTAAAAGATCCACAGCCTCTGGAGCTAGAAAACCAAAAGTGTCAAATGCAAATGGTATAAAAGCATGTTGATTATCCGAACATGCTTTTCCGTGTTTAGCAACTTTGCTTGAAGCAGCTTTGAGGGCCGCTTGTCCCACAATGAAATCGTGAGTCCTCAATCCTACAAGTGGAGAAACCCCAGTCAAGTCTACGCACGCATGTTTTCCTCCGACCCATCCATACACCAAAATGTCTGCTGGCCTAAGTGTCGATCTTCCTTCTTGTGGGTCAGTTAAAAAGTTCACAGGCGCCTCTTTCTTTACCGATACTCCCGCCCGTCTAAATATATCATAAAGGACATCTCTCACAAAGTCATGCCTATATTTGAAGCCTGGAAGTTCCTTACAATGAACTGCATGTTCCCCGAAAGAGTCCAAACACGCCTTACGACAAACTGGACACACTTCATCAATAGGAAATAAAGGAATCATGAGGCGATATCGTAGGATGGTACGATACTCTACCGGCGACATATGCTGGCCTAACCCATCAATGGGGATAGCTAAAAGAAAATCCTGAGCATAAGCAGCCCGCAAACACCCAAAAACTGCTTTCTGTCTTGGTGTCATGTCGAAGGTGACTTCCATGTCCTGAACAATTTTACTAAACAGAGCACTCGCCAAAACATGTTGAGGTTTAGGGGGGACGGTGTCCTTGCTAGTGAAACTGCTAACATCAAAAGTCGGAATCGTATCATGAAACACATTCAAAGCGTGCTCAAAATCAGAGTCCATACCACATACTCCGCTGTCTCTCAAAATATGATCCTGCAATACCCAAGACTGGGCCCTAGAAGCAACAAAAGCATATGAGGCGGCCTCTACTGCTGAGTATAAACCTAACCCTCCAGCTTTAATTGGTAAAGATGCCAACCTCCATTGAAAGTCCCCAAAATAAGGTCCTCCACCAACCACAATATCTTCAATTGCCCCTCGCAGCTCTTTATCAAACAGAATAGCCGCCTTCTCCATGTGAATTGGTTGGCACGTCCTAAGGCCGAAAAATAATTTTGCGATGCCCATGCAAGACCGGAGTAGAAGAAGTTCACTCTGGGGGTCCCTTAGCTTGGGAAGAAGGTGCATTAACTCAATAGCTCTAACAGTCCTCCTCATGGCCACCCCCTCAATAAACCCTTTATCACGACTGACAGCCCCTCCGAGCAATTTCACCCCCAACATCGGTCTCCCAATGTCCAAAGGAAACAACCCCTCATGAAGTTTAATGTCGTCACACGATGGCCAAAAAATCTCCGTCTTACGAATGTTCAGATCAAGACCTAAACTAGGGCCTGTCTCTCGAATGATATCAAGTGCTTTAGCAACTTCCCTTGAATCGCCTATGATAGTCCCATCATCAAGATACCAAGCATGAAGAAGCAACTCACAAGAGTCTCTAATCTTATGAATAAGAGGGTGTAACACAAGAGCGAAAAGAAGTGGTCCCAATGGATCTCCTTGTTGCACTCCAGTGGCTGACATAATATGTCCATCTCCAAGGTACAACCTTGCTGCATGACCATATAGAAATTCAACCCATAAGGAAATAGATGGACATCTCACCCTGACCTCATGTAGAAGTGCTGACCTGTCAACCATGTTGAAAGCATTCGAGAAATCTACTGTGAGCATAGTCAATGAACCATCTCCATGTCGCTGGCTCATTACTCTGTTAGCACTGTGCAAAATAGCCTCTGCACCACCTGATATTCCCACCCCAAATTGAAAGTCATTCAAATATTTAACCATATCTTTACTGACACCTTTCATGGCAACCTTTGATACCAAACGTCTCCAAATAGTACCTACAGCAATGGGGCGTATCCCTCCATCAGGTTTTAACAACGGTGTCAAGGGTGCAGAAGCGACAAACTCAGATAACCCCCTGGGACATCTTCCTCCTAGCCATAAATTAACCACTGGGGTGATAGCATCTAAAAGATCTCTTGCCGCTGCTGAACCTTCTCCACAGAGAGCATCTAATAAGTGTTGGGCACGCAAACCATCTCTACCACATGAGGTCCCTTTAGGAAACGATTTAATACAGTTGAAAACACTGTCAACTCCAACCACGAGTGGAGCTTCAGAAAACATAGTGGTCGACACACAGGGAGACGGCCTATATGGGTGTTTATCTTCCAAAACTTTTATTGTGCTTTCATTATAAGGTGCCACTCCAGAAGACCCCAACACCTTCACTGCCGCTGTGAAGTGCCCATCGGCAACCTTGCGGAGACATTGCTTGATGTTAGTGTTCAATTGTTTGTTGCCCTCCTCAATATTATCACTCTCAGACCCTCTCCCCTCATGGCCAGAATTTCTCAACATGCTATCAACCAACTTGGCGAGCCCATCTGTTTCTCTCCAAGTAGCCAGACAATCTAAAATGTGATGTTGTTGCAAGGACTTCCTATTTCCAGAAAAATGTATATTATATATCAAAAATTAAGTTGTTATAAGTACATAAATGTGATCATCAAAAAAATAAATTAAACTACATGATTTAAAATACAACAAAATATTAATACAATATGTAAAAGAAATTACAAAAAAAAATGTATATTATATTGAAGGTGTATCTTTTTATTTTACATGACGATGTTTAGTTATATTTTAAAGTCAATTTATGTGTAAACTTTATACTTTTTAATTAGTTCCTGTATTTATATTTATAATATTATGTGAACATCTCCCACAAAAATTTAGAATTTTTTAACAATACATAGATTAAAAGGAATTTATATACACTAAAATTATATTTTAAATAAAAATATATAATTATTTTTCTCAAAAAAGAATGATTTGAATAATTTGATAAAACAATTACACATTTTAAAAAATTGATAAATTAATTAACAAGGACATAGTTGTTAATTACTTTGATAATAAAAATTGGAAACTCAAGTTAATAGTAATTAATAACAAATTAACAAAGAACATGCATTTTTATTAAAATTAGAGTTTAATAAACAAAACGTTGGCACCAGTACTCGAACTCGCGACGTTCCTTCACCAAACGCGGAGACTAACCACTGAGCCATTTCGTTTAATGTGATGATTATGCAAATAACAATATATATAACATACGGTTTAAATAAAAATATGTGTATATATGAATATACCTATAAAAAAATGAAATTTTAGTCTAAGGGTAGGGCTATGGTCCTACACTGTCCTAGGGCAGCTCCGCCCCTGATTATGGGTCATGGGTGTATTGTAGCTTACTCAAATCTCAAAACGCAAACCATATTCATTGATAAAGATTCACGACGAGTTTGATATTAAAGTTCTAACATGTTTTTTTTTGTTAGGTAGTTTAGTAGTTAATAATTTCACCCTTAATGTTGTTTCTAAAACTCATCAAAGATGAAATGGGATAGGTAGTGGTTAAGATAGTTGAACTAATAGTTAATGAGTTGAAGGTTCAGATTCAATTCCTGACAAAAAAAAAATAACATTATAATATGCTAACAACTAATATTACTTATATAAAAAAAGAAACTAACCAAAGATATAAACATACACCTTAAATAAAAAATGGCTAACTCAATTTCTTTGATCACAATGTTCTTCTTTATACAACAAAAAATTGAACCATCTTATCTTTCATAAAAAAAAACTCTTAATTAATCAATCAACAAGAAAACATCACACCATTTTCTTAAATAAAAAAGATTTAAATTTAAAATAAAATCTAATTAAAAGAATTAGAATAATCAAATATTAAATACCCTCAACTTTTTTATTGAATATCTATTTTGTTTTTTACTAAAACCGAAATTCATTCAATCAAATTGGAGAATACATTACACAATACATTACACAGTGGCAAAATGCCTACAAATATGACAAAAATAAATTGTCTGGAATACTCATGTTTTCAGATCTGCAACTTTGAAGACGCCAAAGTCATTGGTTTAATCTGCACTAGATCGAATGTAATATGAGAATCTGAACATAACAAACACCGTCACGATGGTAAAGCAAAACGATGCCACACTAAGACAACGAACAACAAAACATCGTACAATAAGACGACAAAACCACAAAAAGAAAAATAGAATATATGTGAAAGTCACTTTAGTAAAAATAATAAAGCTTAAACATCCTTTTTGTCAAATTTTATTTACTTCGTGGTTGAACTCTGGACTATTATCACTATTTCATCTAAGGAGTTATAAACTAAGTAAAAAAATTATCTTTAACATGTGTAGTAATTATTATTTGGCTTAAAGGTCATTTTAGTCCCTGTAGATACGTGAAATTTTGGTTTTAGTCCCTGTATGTGATTTTATTCCAAAATAGTCCCCGTATCGACCAAACTTTTTGTTTCTGGTCTCTAAAGTTAAAATCTGCAGGAAAATTCTCTAGTTTCCTGCAGATTTTTCTACGAATTTTCCTGCAGATTTTTGCTTTAGGGACAAGAAGCAAAAAATTTGGTCGATACGAGGACTATTTTGGAATAAAATCACATACAGGGACTAAAACCAAAATTTCGCGTATCTACAAGGACTAAAATGACCTTTAAGCCAAATAATAATTACTACACATGTTAAAGATAATTTTTTTACTTAGTTTATAACTCCTTAGATGAAAGAGTGATAATAGTCCAGAGTTCAACCACGAAGTAAATAAAATTTGACAAAAATTTGTTTCACATATCCATCGAATCTGGATTCACCCAAAAATTTAAAGATAGTATTTTAATGTAGTCAAGCTATAGCCAATGTTAAATACTCCCTCTAATCCTAAATATAAAAAAGGCTAAATTAGATTTTTGATCTCTTAACTTATTTATGGATTTTATTTTGGTTCCTTAATTAACTAATTAATGTTATATTTTAGTCTCTTAATTTATTTATTAGTTTCATTTTAGTCTCTTAATTAATTATTGTTCTATTTTGATCCATTAACTATGCTTTGTCTATCAAATAAATCATTTATGTGAAAATTTATCAAAATTATGTTAACATTTATCATCAACTAGAAAATCTACCGCCTCCTTCATCGTTAAACCCAAAAAAATTCATCATCTTCATCGCCAAACCCAAAACATTTCATCTTCCTAGTGATGAAAAATTTGATTTTAGTGATAGGCTTTTATGAGTTTGATGATGAAGGAAGTGATAGATTTCTCGATTGATGATGAATGTGAACAATTTTTTTGACAAATTTTTAACAAAAAATAATTTATTTGGCAGACATAACATAATTAAGGGATTAAAATGTAACAATAATTAATTAAGAACTAAAATTAAACAAATAAATAAATGAATGGATCAAAATGTAACAATAATTAACTAATTAATCAAGAGACTAAAATGAAACCATCAAACAAGTTAAGGGATCAAAAATCTAATTTAATCTATAATAAAAAGTTAGTTTTTTTTAGATACATTAAAATTTTAATGTACTTAATTCCCAATCTAAATTAAATACATTAATTTTTCAGTGTATTTACTCTTATTTTCCACAAATGTTAATAATTTTTTTGAATCAAGACACATGTTGAATCAAGCCTATATAGATTACAAATTACTTAATGAATTAATGAATGAATAGTATTTAAGTAATTTAGCAAAAAAGAAAAGAAAATAATTGGGTCAAAAATGAAATGAAAGAAAAAGAAAAGACAAAGAAATTTCGCATTGGCAGTATAAATAAACTCCGAACACATTTTCTCCCATAGCGATGTTTTTTCATTTTTCTTGTTCAGTCTCTAACCCCCGTTTTTTGTCTCTTCATTTTCCTCTTCACATTTTCTCGCTTTAAAACCTAAAATTCATCGAACAATGCTCCTCACAACACTCTAATTCTTCACACCAACTTCTAGGTTTTCAAAATTTCCCTCCAATCGTTCTCACATTGGTAAGCAACGAAACGAAACCTTATTTCTTTCTTTTTTTATTTTTTATTTTTTTATTTTTGTTTTTTGTGTTTCATTTTGATCTGATAGTTTTTCTTTGATTTTCTGTTGCAGAAACTTTGATGTGATTCTTGCAGCGGAATTTGGTTCATTTTCAGTTTAACTGTAAGGTTTTTTTGGTTAAGAATTGAATGGGGGTTTTGTGGGTTTGTTTTATGTTTTGGTTTAGTTCAGTTTTTTAGTGTTTGTTTTGAGTTAGGGTTTTGTGAAAAATGAGAGAAGGGTTGAGATCTCGGACTAGGTCAGGGAAGGTTTCTGGTGATGATGGAGAAAAAATTGTTTCCAAGAAAAGGGTTCGTGTGAAGAATGAGGGTTTAGTTTCGGGTAATATTGAGAAGAAGGGTGAAGTTAAGGCTTTATTTTCGGGTGATGAGGGTTTAGTGGAACCTACCTCGTTGATTGAGAAGAAGGGTGAAGTCGAGGCTTTATTTTCCGGTGATGAGGGTTTAGTGGAAACTACCTCGTTGATTGAGAAGAAGGGTGAAGTTGAGGCTTTATTTTCCGGTGATGAGGGTTTAGTGGAACCTACCGCGTTTATTGAGAAGAAGGGTGAAAATGAGGCTGTAGTTTTGGGTGATGTGGGTTTAGTGGAACCTATGTTGTTGATTGAGAAGAAGGATGAAACTGAGGCTGTTGTTTCGGGTGATGATGGTTTAGTGGAACCTACCTCATTGATTGAGAAGAAGGGTGAAACTGTGGCTTTAGTTTTGGGTGATGAGGGTTTAGTGGAACCTACCTCATTGATTGAGAAGAAGGGTGAAACTGAGGCTTTAGTTTCACGTGATGAGGGTTTAATGGAATCTACCTCATCAATTCAGAAGAAGGGTGAAGTTGAGGCTTTAGTTTCGGGTGATGAGGTTTTAGTGGAACCTACCTTTTCGATTGAGAAGAAGGGCGGAGTTGAATGTGCGGGCAAAGTTGAGTGTTCTGGTGAAGTTGAATGTGATGTGAAAATAAAATGTGACTTTGATTTAAACGTGAGTTTGAGTGTAGATGTTGACATAGATGAGAATGGGAACAGTAGCCCTAGAAGTTGTTTAAAAGATGGGGATAGTATTGCAGAAGCTGATCAGGAGAATGAAGGGTTGATTGGGGGTCGAGTATTGCGTTCAATGTCAAAGAGGGGAGATGACAATAGAGCTTATAATGGAGGGAATGATGGCGTCTTTTTTGGGAATAATGGAGAACATGATCGGTTGGAGATAATACAAGTCAAGAAGGAGATTGAAGAAAATGACGGGGCTTTAACTGATGGTAAAAAGAATGATAGGGTTAATATGAAAATTGAAGGGAAGGGCAAGAAGAATTTGAAACGGAAGCGTGGGAGGCCTCGCAAAACAGAGATAAATGAGAAAGATCAATTACATGATCAGCCACCTTGTAAAATTGGGAGGCCTCCAAAAACAGAGATAGAAGAGAAAAATCAATTAGATGATCAGCAGCCACCGCGTAAACCTGGGAGGCCTCGCAGAACAGAGTTAAAAGATTATAATGAGTCAGCACGTAGGCTTGGGAGGCCTCGCAAGACAGAGTTAAAAGAGGATGATCAGTCACCACATAAGCTTAGGAGGCCTCGCAAAACAGAGTTAAATGAGGATGTTCAGTCACCGCGTAAGCGTGGAAGACCCCCGAAGACTGAACAACAAAAACATCTCATGACCCTGGCACATAATAGTAAAAGAGAGGTAAGTAGTGAAGATGGTAAAGAAGTTTTAACTGTAACAGATAGTGCAAGTGAAAATGAAGTTGATGATACACGCCCAAGGAGATCTTTCGGTAAAAAGTTAAAAAAGAAAGGATTTTCTCCTGGAAGGAAAAATAAATCGCGGAAGGTTTTGAAAACCGAGAATGGTGGGAATGGGATGGCATCAAATACTGTGAATGCACCTGTTGCTAAACAAAGTACAAGTCGTGAAGAAAAGAAGTTGGTGAGGGATAAAATAATGGAATGTCTCTCGGATGCAGGATGGACTGTTGACCATAGACCTAGAAACGGAAGAGATTATATTGATGCTGTATATGTTGCTCTGGACAAAAAAACACATTGGTCAATAACCTTGGCATACAAGAGGCTTAAAAAGCATTATGAAGCCGGGGACGGTGAAGGTAAATTGTACCGACCAGGATTCAAATTTACACCAATATCAGAGGAAGATTTCAATTCACTTACTAGAGTAGTTACCAAGTCCAGGAAAGGAAATGAAGTTAAATGTGTGCCATTTGGAGGGAAGGGTGGAAAGAGAGTTGATGGAGTCAATCGCAAAGGGAAAAAAGTAAAACCAGGTTCTGGTGCAGGCAAGGGTAAGTTAGTTAAAGGGAAAAAGAAAAGGAAACGATTACTTCCTGAGGAATGCAACACAAATTTTACATCACCTTACCGGGATCGTAAAAGGCACAAAACACAGAACAAGACTCGATGTGCTCTGTTGGTTCGTGATGCTACTGAGGAGGTAGATTCAGAAGTTAATGGATATGTGCCATATAGTGGTAAACGAACTGTACTTGCCTGGATGATTGATCTGGGCACAATCCTCCAAAACGGGAAGGTCCATTATATGCAAGATAGGTTGGAAAGTTCTTTCGAAGGTAAGATCACAGGAGATGGCATTCACTGTGGTTGCTGTAATGAAATCATAACAATTTCAGACTTTGGAGCTCATGCAGGAAGCAAACAATCCGATCCTCTGAAATATATATATACGAAGGAAGAAACTACACTCCTACAATGCATGCTAGATTCATGGTATAAACAAGATGAATCTGAACTTAAAAGTTTTCACTTCGTTGATGTTGCGGGTGAAGATCCAAATGATGATACATGTGGTATCTGCGGAGATGGGGGAGACCTGATCTGCTGTGATGGTTGCCCATCAACATTCCATAAAAGCTGCTTGGATATAAAAGTATGTCTCTTGCTTGGCTACTCGTGTTACTTCAATTTGTTTATAATATATAACTTGTCTTAATTGAACTCTTTCATTGTAAATCTATTATTAGAATATTAATTTTAACTGTTATGAACTACACGTTTGTCCCTTTTCCTTTAGTATCAATTGTCTCATCACTGAAAAAAAAAACGTCTCATCACTGAAATGGGCTTGAATATATGCTAAATTTGGGGAAAACTTTGTTGGATTTGTTCATCATCTGTGCCTTTTTTCTTTCTTTTTGCTTTTTGGTGAATACACACACACATATGCTTGTTGATTGTGTTTTATTTTTTCTGCGTTTGAACTTCTTTAAGATTTCATGTGAATCAATGGGAAAATGTTATTGTTATTTTATATACTTCATAGTTTTTAGATTTATTTATGACATCCGAATATTGAAAATTTCGCAACCTAATTATGTTTGTTATGGATAATTAAATGTCGAATTTTTAACTTGCAGAAGTTCCCATCTGGTGACTGGCACTGTATTTATTGTTGTTGCAAATTTTGTGGGTTGGTTGTTGGAAGTTCTAATCAAACCGTCGTCAATGATGATATTACTATTCCTGCACTGCTCACATGCCATTTATGCGAGGAAAAATGTACGCCCTTATAATTTTTTCTTTTTAAAATTAAATACTAATTTCTCATGAGTAGTTATCTTCCCAGCTAGAAATGAATATGCCTTTTTTACCTTTTGTAGTTCACACATCCTGTATTAAAGCAAATGGTGGTAAGACCGATGATTCCAGGAATACATTTTGTGGAAACAAATGTCAAGAGGTATGATCTGTTTTTTACCATACGCTTGAATCTTGATCACTGTATCTAATTGGTTGAAGCTAAGTTATTCTATAGTTGTAAGTTGAGCTGAGCTAAATTTTGACTTGAAATAGAGGCTACAATTTCAGTGGTTTGTTAACTCCTGTTGATAACTATTTTGTTTTGTCTTTATACATTCTAGTCATTATACTCAAACTTATTTTCTATTTTATTTTGATCTCCAGTTATCTGAGAGACTTGAAATGCTTCTTGGGGTTAAACATGAAATTGAAGATGGATTTTCTTGGTCTTTTATTCGGCGGTCAGATGTTGGCTTTGATGTTTCTCTGACAAAACCTCAGATGGTTGAATGTAATTCTAAGCTTGCTGTTGCATTATCAATAATGAACGAGTGCTTCATGCCATATATTGATCACAGAAGCGGGACCAATCTGATCCGCAGTATTCTATATAATTGTGGGTAAGATCACATGGTCTCTTTCTTCATATCAAACAAACATTATTTTAGATTCTGCATTTGCCTTTGTAGATATTCCTTTGTAGATAAATGAGTGTTATCTCCCACATGTAACAATTATTCAATTGTATCACTATCTAATGTGGGAGTCTTATCTTAACAAAAGAATGCGGTCCCACATTTCAGTGGCAGAAAGTGCTTGCACAACACTATTGTGTTAGCCCTAACAGAGTAAACTATCATGATATCAGAGTCTATCCGTTAGGTCATTCACCATATATCCACACTGGGTTTATTACTACTAGGTGTGAAGAGCTATAACGGGAAAACTAAAGTCCCACATTCAAAAGTATAAGGTATGGAATTAATTTATAAAGGGTGATGCCCCTCACCTTACATGCTGTTTTTTAAGGACGAGTTAGTTCCAATCCAAAACTTAAGATTACTTCAGATCCTATCAATGTTTGGGTGAAGAGATAACGCCTGCAAATAATATTTTGCACCAAACTTAATAATGTTGGGTTTGACGAGACAGGGCTTGAAATTGACATTTCCCATCTTACAATGTAAGGATTAGCTAAGCCTACTGCCAAATCTGAGAACGTTTGAGAAAATTATGGCGTCCTGGTTTCATCATTCATGCATCAAAAATTTAATTACTGTGTTAGGATATATACCTATTACTCTCATATGATACGTGTTACTTATATGCTTTTTATCATTTTTAGGTCAAACTTCAAACGGCTGGATTATAGTGGGTTTATTACTGCAATTCTAGAAAGAGGTGATGAGATCATCTGTGTTGCATCTATCAGGTATTTTGAGTAGAGTAGTGACTAGCGACTTTATTGTTGAAGAGGGGACCTTTAACAGAGATATTTTTATCCTATTCTTTCTTATTTTCTCAATATAAAAGTGTTTTTTCTTTAATTATTGCAAAACCTTCAAAATGTATCAATAATATCTGTTGGTAGGATGTTTACCTTATTTGGTACTTTGAAATTTCCTTTTATAAAGTTTCCTTACTCATTGTGGATGAGTTATCATAACCACAAACTGTCTTCAATTTTCTGTGCTATAGTTAAATTAAAATTTCCCTTGTATAGCTTTATTTCCCTGCCCAGCTAGCAAGTGTGTAATCCATCATTCTTTGTGAAGTATTTTCCTGTAATCGATGGAAGAGAGTGTGGTTTTATTCTGATGGTTTTTGTTTTTCAAATTCATCAAATAGGATCCATGGTAACCAACTTGCAGAGATGCCATTTATTGGAACCCGCTATATGTATAGGCGACAAGGAATGTGCTGTCGGCTTCTAAATGCCATTGAATGTGTAAGTTCTGCCTTTTTATGTCTCATCAGTTTTAGTCACATAATTTAACTTACTCATTATTGAACTCATTCATAACTCTTTTCAAATTTTTTTCCTTTTCCTGTTTTTGCAATTATGCACTTTTTATATTTGTCGTATTTTGCAAAAAAAAAAAAGAATAATCTACACCAGGTTAACTTAGAGTTAGGGGTGGTTATTTTTCTGTGATGCAGAGAAAGCAATCAATAAAATTGCCGAGAAACGTTTCACAGATTGTAAGCAATTTCTTTATATTAAATGTGAAAAATAAATAATACCCAAGCTTGGCAAGCAGTTGACAGGTACAAACCAGATTTTCTGCAAAATACTGCAAGCCAAATGCATGAAAATGAAAATAACGATTACTGTTTTAAAAATATGAGGAACTATGTGGAAAAATTGGCTAACTATATACACAACCAATAAAACACTGGCATTACAATGCTGCAAATAGGGAGAAAAATTTGATGAATGGTAAAAAGCAGAAAGAGGAAAAACTCATTCCCAATCAGTACAATAAGAGTATTTGGATTACTCGGACACATTTTCAACCTGAAGTGTTAATTTTATATGGCATGGAAACTGGATTGGTGTCTCTTCTAGGTGCCTTGGAAAATAGTTTTATGTAAATGCATGCAGTGACAGATTAGTGCGTTTATTGCGGCTTTCAATGCATCAAAGAAAACAAACATTGTAGAAAAATTATGAAAATATGACAAATTAAAAGACATCACCACAGACCAATAAACATGCCACATTAAAATTCATCTGGTGAATTATTTGGAACTTGCGAAACTACTGGTTTAAAGAATCATATATGCAAGCCTGCACTGCACCAATCAAATGTCCTTAACAACACATTATCTCTTGAAAATGTAACTGCTAAAATACTAAGAACCATTTCCATTTGCTTTTCTTGTTCATAATATTAAATTTTTAATTTTCACATTATCTTTTTTTACTTTTCTTGTTCATACTAAGAACCATTTCCATTTGCACCTGTTCACTTATCTTCTTTACTTTCTTGTTCATAATAGTGCTGTACCTGTTCTATTAGATTGTTTTTTATTGTCCTGAATTCTGAAAAATTTCTTCTATTTTGTTAGAAACAAATAGGTTGTTTCTTAGAGAAAAAAACATAATATTAACTCAATTAGATACTCTTCCTTGGTTTGGTGACTTGGTCTTTTGTTTCTTTCAAAATGGACCAAAGGTAGTATGTGGCACAGTAAAACATAGTTTTAGCTTCTTAATTTGTGGGAAATAGTTAGTCTTATTGTAGGACAACGTGAAAGAATCATACTGCACTTTCATATTATCTGTTTTCCTTTGGATGTTTCATTTTGCTCATTTCAAAACTCAATCTCTTGACTGTTATCAGGCACTCAGTTCTTTACGTGTCGATTTATTGGTCATACCAGCTATCTCAGAACTCAGAGAAACCTGGACCTCCGTTTTTGGGTTTGAGCCACTTGAAAAAACAAGCAAGCAAATAACAAAAAACATGAATCTTTTGGTATTTCCACACGTAGATATGTTACAGAAGAAGATGTCGAAGCATGAAATTGTTAATGAAAATTTGATTGCTACTGAAGGTACATTTTCCTAGATGCTTGGCATGATCTTTTATTTGGTTATGTATTCCTGGTCCTGCAGATCTACATCCTTGTTGCACTTTTTCTAAGTTTGAACTTGTGTTTTGCATAATGCAACTTTTTTGCAGTTTCAAATCATAAGAAGAATCTTACTACATACAAAGCAGCAAATCAGGATGGGGAAGACTCATCTGAATTTGATTGTTGCCCGAAAATTGAAAAAACCATATCTATTGAATCTGATTGTCGGCATCTGGAGAACACGTTGAATAGCGCACCTGCCCTTACCAGCGACACCCTACAGAATAGTAAATCTCCAAAAGATGTCACTTGTCATGCTGTCTGCCAGACTGTTCATGAAGAATTGGTTGTGGACCACAAAAGCACTGTAAATACTGTTCATGAAAAATCTGCACCTTCTGGCGAGGAAAAGATCCCTATTGACTCGCAAATTGAGTTTAGGTCGACAAGGGAATCAAAATTTTCTGCTGTAAGTAACCATGATTCCCTGAAGATTTCTGACAGTTGTGAACTGAGATTTAAGGCTGACTGTGCTCAACTGGGCTGTACTGGATCAGAAGTATATGCTGAATCTGTCAATGGTTGTGGCTCTCATTCTAGACTGGATGGTGATAGTGCCACTGGCGAAGCAGGTCTCACAACGAACATCTTGATGCATGTTCAATCAGAGAATACTACTAAAGATTTGCTTGATAATTGTGAAAACAACTCTGGTGTTGTTAGAGCGCCAAATTCTGATGATGCAGAACTATGTTATTCCAAAACAATTGATCTCCAGACAATGAAAAATCCTGCAGATTGCCAATCTATTCTAGTATCTTCAGATATTTGTGAGAAAATTGCTGATGGTGTCAATGAGATGAATAAAGTATCCAGGGAAACTGATGCTGATTTTCCCCCTGCTGATATTGAAGTAACTCTTGATGATAAGCCTGGTTCCCATTCTAGACCCAATGGTCATAGAGCCTCTGGTGAAGCAGGTCTCACAACTAACACTTTGATGCATCTTGAATCACAGAATATTACCACTGATATTGAAGTAGTTCCCAGTAATAAGCCTGGGATAAAGGAGTCTTCAGAGCTAGCAGAGCTTGATTTGCAGGTTGATCAAACTGAACCGTGTAACGCTAACATTGCTTCGGGTGTGGCTTTGCACTGTATATCTACTGGCATTGCTGAAGGTACAAGTATCAACACATGAAGTACTTCATCATTCTGGAAAGGGTCATAGGTAAGGCCTTGGTCTTTAGATCTGGATGTGACAAGATTTGTCTTTGTAGCAAAGTATTCTGTAAAAAATTGTTAGAGTAGTGTTATCTTACATTTAGATGAAGTTTTTTGGAGGTTAGCTCCATTTTTTTTGGAGGGTGGAGGAGCTATGGGATGAACAACACGATGACGCAATGCCCTGTATTTTGTTACTCACGCGGGTATTACCAGTTGTTATAATTGTCGCTTATATTTTCTCTCTTTTAGGTCTTTTGCATTGACATTGAATTCTTCATTGTTAACTTGTTTTGGTGGTAGAAATTGACATGATTAATTGAGGGTCGTCGATGGCAATGAGCTTGTACCTTAACTGGCAATGCAACTGATGAAAGTTAAGATTTGAGTTTAAAGTTATTTTCAGTGTCTTGACTCTTGATAGCAACATTTATTGTTTTCCTTTTTAGGGGTTACATTACATTAAAAGGAATCGTGACATTTCAACATCTTGATAAAAGGAATATGATTCGGTCACTTTCATTTCTCGTCTCAATTTGCAGCATTTAAATGCCAAAGTTCAAAAGTTGAACAAGACAATAAATTCAACATCATGTAAATTGATGAGTATGTCTTGGTGACTTTCTTAATTAAAGTGAACTTTAGAATTTAATAATTGTTTAAAATTGCAAAAATATTGTATATGTTTGATATTACAATGGATGTGCCAGAATCATCGTGTTCAAATGTGATTTTGTAGAAGCTATAAATTGTAACTTTGTCTGTAAAATCAAGTGAAAGGTACAACGGAAAAACCTATTGCCTCATTAAAATCTTTACCTGTAAAACTCTATAGAAAAAGCAAAGGTGTAGAGAAAAAGAGTACAATTCTCTATAATGAAAAGTTAACAAAACTTATATTTAAGTATACCACATCTATTTTTGCAAAAACATTACAAATACTTAAATGAATGTTATTCCATTAATGAAAACTCTGAAGATACAATCCAAGATTAACAATCTCGTGAGTACACTAATTTTCTTCTTGATAAATATGTGAAATTAATAATGAGAGTTTTAATGCAAAAAATTGGTTCTTCAACTTTTTCAACTTATATTGAGGAGTGTCCTTAAAATAATTATTACTAGTAACATAAAAAAAAAATCTAAAATAGTTCTTTGTATACTTGTTAAGAAACAAATATATATATGTTTTGTATAGATCATTGATGCATTTATCTTTTTGAAAAATGATTCAAAATATCTAAATGGGAAGAAAAATAAAAAAACACCTAAAAAAATGAGTGAATCTTCATCGTGGCTTATCCCAAGTCATCACCACATCATTAAAATAATACAAGAATCAAAACATAAAAAATGAAATAAAAATGAAGCTAGGAGGCAAAAAATCGAGATTCCTTGATCATGTCTGTTTGCCAATTCTTATTTTACTGATTTTCATTTGTCTCCTTCTGACTCTGAGCATCTCATGATTTTCATCGTCTGGATGCATCGATTCTGCTCAATCAAACAACGATCAAGTAATCACTTGCAATTGTTTATTAGTTGTTTAATATCAATTTCCTCTTTCCACTTCCCAACAAGTCAAAAACATTATAACCACTATTTAATTGATATTATTATTTAGGCTAAAATGCATTTTTGGCCCCTTAAGTTTCACAAACTTGCGATTTTGACCCCCTAACTTTGAAAATAGCAATTTTGACCCTCTAACTTTAGCCCCTTTTGCAAATAAATGGCCCCCTTTTGCAAATATTGACCTTTTTGCGTATGCTTTTGTTTCTATTAGTGCTCTAATGCTCTTGCAATTTGTCGCATGAATTTTGCTTGATGCTTATGTGTTTTAAGTTGTGATTATGGATGATAGTCTTTGATATATCAGAAACTCGTGCAATTTAACACTTACGTATCAAAATTTCTCCTTTATTAAACATAAATTTTCTTCTAATTGGAAATATGATTTCCACGTACGTAGATTGTGTACATCAATTAAGTTGCATATGTGGAAGCCCTTTTTATTATGTTACAAAGAAGAGTTTATTCTTAACATTTGCTACCGAATCTCTTGTTCAGGTGCAAGCAGTGTATCTGGATTTTTTGCAGCAGCTTGCAATTTGCCATTTATATTTTACAGAGAATTCAACTTACATTACTTTGTATCAGTAGTATATAGAATTTGCTGCTGTTGGAGCATATTGGTAGTTGAGTATAAATCCCATTTATGAATGGAGAAACTTATGGAGATATTTTAAACTAGAATAAGTACTCTATCTTAAGTCACCTCTTTGACATCAAGTTTTGTATTATTTTTTCAACTTTCTTAGAGTTCATCTTTTTTATTGAAGTATTTTTTTATTAACAATCACGTCGTATTCCACTAAGTTGGGATGTCATAATGTTCATGTTCAACCAAATACCATGTTTCTATCGAAAATTTAAGATGGCTAAATCAAACAGAAGGGTCTAATAATTCAGAAACTATGTAATATATGCTACATGCAAGGTCAGAAGCATAGCTAGAGGATTGAAGCAGAGCGAATTTAACTAAACTAAGGCGTTGAAAAGTGCCTTGGCGTTTTATGGGTGAGCTTCAGCCATAAAAGAGTATGAATACAACAACAAAATATCACAAGCATATAACTGTATAAGTGAAAACATGAAACATCACAAGTCATTGAGGGGGGCCTTTCATTTGCAAAAGGGGTTAAAGTTAGGGGGTTAAAATTGCTATTTTCAAAGTTAGGCGGCTAAAATCGCAAGTTTGTGAAAGATAAGGGGCCAAAAATGCATTTTAACCTATTATTTATAATTAAAAACAAGCTTGTTTAGTTATTTACAAGCCAAAATTAGATTAATGAAAGAAAAATAAAATTAGATCAATGAATTTGAATCAGATGTAGTTAAATCAAAATAGAATACGGTTCAATCCCGCTATTCAGGGACGGACCCCTTGAGGCTAGGTGTGGCTATAGCCACACCAGCCTCGTCAAATTTTTTTCCGAAAAAAAGAAGAATATTTTTTATAAATAATTTTAAATCATTCTATATACATATTTATATAGATATTGATGTAAATATTAATTTAAAGTTTATTATTGATATCTGTAAATCATTCGGTACACATATAAATTAAGTATTGGTACAAATATCAGTGCATAATTTATGATTGATGATTACAAATCATTCGATATACATAAAATATTATTTTAAGTATTTTTTGACGCAATATTATTTTAAGTTATATAGTTTAATTTTATAATAATAAATATTAATTTTGTTTGTCAAAAACATAGTAGATAACTAATCGAAATTGTAGTATTTTTTTTTAATATACATGTTGTACTAATAATAATCTTATATATTATTTATAGTTTAATTAAACTATTAGAATAATTTTATTTTTAGTAGTGACTATATTTTTTAGCCCCAGTGAAAATTTATGTCAAGGTCCGTTCTTGCCGCTATTATATTTGAAAGGAATTGAAACCACTTAACGCTATAACATGTTCCAAAATCTAGACCACTAAAGTCCCTACTTATTAGGAATCAAAACGCGAAAGTTAAAAATATCTTGAATACAATTAGAAACATCTGAACGTCTAATTTTAATCGCATTACATAATATATCTCTTTTGGTTGCATACGATATAAATTTGTAAAATAGTACATTATTTTTATTTTGTTACTACATTGTTTTTGTTGACACAATACTTCTTCCATCCCAAATTATAAGTTTTTTTTTCTTAAACTATAAGGGAAAAAAATATTTTCAAGAATGTGTTTTACTTATTCTCATAAAATTAAGCATAAATGATATTTAATTTTTTTCTCTCATTTTCTCAATAAACAACAACCAATAAAAATGACTTTTACATCTATTCTTACAACTTATTTCAAAAATTCAAACAACACAAAGCCACATTTCATATTTTTATATTTTTATTTTCTTAATCATTTTTTTCTTTTAATTTGATACGGAACTAAGATAAATTTGAGTAGTTATATTGGGAATGTCGTCAAGATCTAAAAAGAGACCATAAGCTATTGAATTTTTATAAGCGTATATTCAATAGTATGATAGCATGTTTATTAAAAAATCATTAACTACTATATTATTTACATCTTATACTTATAAATAAGATGAGAAGGTTGAGTTTGAGTAGTAAAATTGTGTAACAGCAACAAAAGACCCAAGTTTGATTCTTATTACAACAAGAAGGTTGATTCTTAATATCTTATTACAAATAATAATAATAATAATAATATTAAAAATAAAATACTCAATTTATTAATGTAGTAAGGAAGATGGACGGTGATACTGATAGATGAAGTAGAGGACCATGAATCATAACTAAGGGGACCAAAACTTTGATTAGATGTTCCCCACCTTCAAAGGAAAAAAATACAAAATTTTTAGTACTATACTCAAGTACTCACTTGTTATAATTAACCAAATCAAGAAAAAATGAACGTGGATGAATGAAGTAGCCATATTAATTGATGATGATAAGACAAATATTATCTAGCAATCCAAGTTATATGCTTTCTATATCATTTAAATTTACAACAAAAAAAAACTAAATTTTATCGCTCTGCAATTGCGACTGCAATATATAACAAATATTTTAGTAGTTGCGCAATAGCTACATTTTCTTGCAATATAAAAAATATGTAGCATATTTGTAACTGCAATTTAGAATCATGACTAAAATATCCCCGATAACTCACGTGTAAGAGCTGAGAGATATAGATAGGGGGAGGTTCCAGGATCAATGCCTGAATGGAACAGTTTATCTTTCTGATGTACCAAAAAAAGAATCACGACTAAAATGACATGAGGGTAACGAGTAGATCCGCAAAAGCACCGAGAATATACTTGTGAGTGTTCTTTGGGTTGAGAGCAAGGTAACATAGAAGCAACTCATGCAAGATGTTCCAATTTGATTTCACATCCATCAACTCTGGCCGCGATTCCACCATCTCTTGCATCGATCTCCTAAAATCCGTATAAGGATCCGGCGAGTAGGTTGGTACCGCCACACTTCCGTTGAACAAAACCTCCTCTTTCTCTTTCTTCTCCTTCTTCTCACGCTCACGCTCAGTATTATTGTTGGACTTATCCATCAATGATACCGAAGAATGTTGAATGATGTTTTTGTTTGTGTATTCGATTAGTGAGTTGGAGCTTCCGGGGGAGGAGAAGAAGAAGCGTTGAGATGCAAAGGCTGCTGCAAAGTCCACAGGTTCAGGTTCGATCTCAAAAGAAGTGGATGTGGTGAAAGTGGTAGAAAGTGAAGAAGTGTGGTTAGAAGAGGTTAAGGAAGGGTCATAGAGAGAGTTGAAGTTCTTGATCATAATTGATGTGGAAGATGTAGATGAAGAAGGTTTGTCATGAATTTGATGATGTTGATGTGAGGAAGATGCACTAATAGTGGTATGAGTGGGACTTGTAGGTGGAGATTTTGATTCATCTAGAGTGGAATTTGAAAAACAGAGGCTAAGGTTCCTCAGATTTCTTGTGGTACTTGACATGTTTATAAATTGTAAAATGAAGATATGTCAGCAATTATGACAATATATATTTGAAATTAAAAAAAGTACATAAGAAAAAGAAGTCTCATCAAATAATAAAAAATATGGCCACATAGCAAGTGAATGGAAAATGTGCATGGTGCATAAGTGCTTGATTACATTATAATTATAACAAACACGAATTTTATAAAATTTATCGTTGGATTAAAAATTTATATAAGATAGATCTTTCATGCAAAATTTAAAAAAATTGAAAATAGTTTGATATGCTATTCAGATCATCAAGATTAACAGTATTCAATAAAAACTCAAACAGTTAATTTTGATGGGTCTCGATAACATCAAATGATTTTCAATATTTTTTCAAATTTTGCATGGATGATCTATATGATATAAATTTTTAATCAAATGATAGATTTTATAAAATTCATATTTGTTATAATGTAATCGACACCATACACAATATCCTCCATTTATGCAATAGCATTCACCCACATTGCATCCATCTTAAAGATCATTCATAATAATGTGTTTTACAATGGTGGTGTTGTGGCAAGTCATAATATGCTGTTAATTTCAAAATATTTTTAAAAATAATAAATTCAAATTTAAAAAGCTAAAAAAAAATTAAGATTCTTCGTCGTTCAATTTAAGTCATAATAAACAAGATTTTTTTATCATTTTATTAAATAGCATATTTTAAAATAATATATTGTATATGTATAACGTGACTTGAAATCTTTAATAATTATTTTTGAATTAATATTTACACAAAATTGGTTATCAAAAATAGGGAGGACCGCAGTTCAATTTTCAACAACTGCGTTTGGAAGGGGGCTAGAACCATTGATGTTAGAACTGACCTCCGAATTGGATTAAATTGATGATGAAAACCAAAAAAAGTATACTAAAATATATATAATGATTATTATTTAAAAAAATTGTGCTTTTTCGTATAAAAATTATGCTTTATTTAGACAAAAAGTTGATGAGGGAGTTAATCCTAAACATATGAAAAGCAAGTTTTTCAAAAAAAAAAGTCTTGCTTTAGTAGTTTAAGAAAATGTTTTGATCTCCAATGTATAGAGATGTTTTTAATTTTATAATCTTCTCATAATTAAGTTATAGTATTAAAACCGATGCTTGAACAAAAATTGACTAGCTCATATCGAAATTCTTCTTGGAAATGTGGAGATGATACTTAAACATATACGTACCAAATATTTTATAGGAGTAGTTGTGTGAAATTAAGTAAGATATACATTTTATTGCAATTGCATGTGCTGAAATTGGACAATGTTTCTTGAACCAATTATTCACTTTTCGTTTAAGGAGCGTACGTAGCTACACGCTTCAAGAATCTTTTGTCATCTACCTCAAACTCACGTAAAATATGATAGAATGTAACTGTGAATTACACCAAATTTTTTTTAAGGCTAGATTTATTGAAATTTGAAAGCATTTACCTAAGCTACCAAATTTGCCAATTTTTTCATGGGGTAAATAATATCAAATCATATTTAACTTTAAATTAGTATACATAACCACAAAAAAAAATCATATTAAGTTTTATTATTATTTTAGACAGAATAACAAATATTATGTGAAACTCACAAAAAAGAAGAAGATCTCAAATTTAAATTTGTGACATTATAAACATTAAATCTAACAATATTAATTTTGACATATTAGTATATCTTTGTTTGGGAGGAAAGCAAGCTTGTGCACATGGGAAATATAACTAGAGGTAAGAGGTATCAAACAAAAACCAAAACACAAACAAATAATAAATCAGTACTTATCATCAAATGGCTCAATATTGTTTTTATTAAATAGTCTGAAGGTTAGAAATTTTACCTTTAATATAAATAAGTAGACCAATAGAATATCTGGTATTTAAATTCTGACTTTTATATATATATATATATATATATATATATATATATATATATATATATATATATATATAATATCTCTGTCAACCCAATTAAATTCACAAGAATATTAATCTTAAAGTTCTATTATTTATATTAAGATGTTTTTATGGGTGTGTCATGTGTGTGTTTGTCTGTTAGATAATAAGTGTTTTATATCATATTAATTAGAATATGTAAGAGAAAAATAAAATAACACACTAAACGATCAATATTGTGAGAAAGCCACTAAAAGAAAGGTAAGATTCCAAATAGTAAAGACAATCTTATTGTCTACCGTGATACTTATGGTTGGTCCATTTTATGCGCAATCAACACACAAGAAGTGATGTATCATAACTTCATAAGCTATATATCGTTTCATTGTTCATAATTATATCGATATTCAATTATTTGATTTTAACTCCCTAAGTTTTATAATTGTTTGATTTTAGTCACTTAAATTTTAATTGTTCGATTTTGGTCTCAAGTTTACACCGTTTGGCATTTCCTAACCCTGTTGATGTTTTTTAAATAAATTTACTTATGTGGTATTTTAAATAAAATATACTTTTAAATGTGTTTGTACCCTGTGTCTTATCTTATAATTTTTTAAATATATGTGTGTATTCCGTGTGTTTCTAAATGAAGTTTTGAATGTGTGTGTATCTCATGCTTTTTCTTATAAATTTTTTGAAAAAAAAATAAATATATTGAATGGTATCTTGAATTTGTGTGATATATTCCGTGTTTTTCACAGAGAGTTTGCATGAATAATTCAATTATTACTTGATTTTAACTATAGAAGTTTCACAATTGTTCGATTTTAGTTACTTAAATTTCAATTGTTCAATTTTGTCCTTCAACTTTACCCCATTTTACATTTCCTAGCCCATTGACTTTTTTAAATAAAAATTGGTAAATTGCTTATGTGGGATTTTAAATAAAATATGTTTTTAAATGTGTTTGTACCTTGTATATTTTCTTATAATTTTTGAATGTGTGTACCCTGTGTGTTTTATAAATAATTATATTGAATGATATCTTGAATGTGTGTGTATCCCGTTTGATTTTCCACAAAAATTTTGTATCAACAATTCAATTACTTGATTTTAACTCCCTAAATTTTACAAAGTAAACTAAATTTCAATTGTTCGATTTTGGCCTTCAAGTTTATCCTATTTTGTATTTCCTAGTCGCATCGACTTTTAAGAAAAATATATATGTGGTGTTTTAGAATAATGTTACCAAAAAAGTTTTTTATTAGAATAAATGAATTTAAAGTTATGTATTTATGTATAAGAGTGACATTTGACAATAATTAATACTCAGTTGCTAAGAGAAAAGAATAATAAAAAGTTTCTATAAATATTTTTTTTATAGATTCTTAAATATTATAGATATAGATAGATATAGATATAGATATAGATATAGATTTAAATTTAAATAACAATGACTTATTAATGAAAAAACATAGCAAAGAGTTGTCTTCTCTTTATTAAATTTTTTACCATTTACCACCCACCACATTGCGAAATTAATTTGGCATGCAAATTAATCATATCACGGTTACATAAAATATATAAAAAAAGTACTACACGTAGCAAATCCATTATGATTTAATTGTCGTGATTTGGCTAAGACCACTCCGCAATTTCGTAGGATGGCCCCTACTTTCTGAAATTGATGATTTGATTTTATATTCCTTTCTTTATTAAAATCAAAACAATCTTCCTTTCTATATTAAAACTGGCCCCTACTTCAATATTAGATCATTTATGTACTTGATCATTCTGTTGTGTAGATGGAGGTAGTGAAGCTGCAGAACTCACAAAAGGAAACCCGTCCTTTAATTTTCGCTTTGATAATCTATTTTATTTTGATGCGTAGATGAAATAGCAAACTATTAAAAACAATTTGTTTATAATATATATATATATATATATATATATTTAATTTTAAATAACATGTTCCAAAATATATGTGTATCGCACGAGTGAAAATTTAGTATATTGTGAAATTTCTAAATTAGAGATAAACGCATGATCGTTGTTTAATGACAACCAAAAAATTATACTTGTTGTGAATTCGTTGATAAAAATAATCACACCAATAATATTTTGATGTGTGGAACAATAGTAGAATGACAACCAAAATAAGCGGTAAACAATAATAATTATAATGATAAAGATAAGAAGAACACCAAAAACTTATTTACTAAGTACGGTCATATCGACCTACTCTGAGGGAAATAGCAGCCTCTCTATTTTACTATAATACTTTGAGTCACTTTACAAAGAAATCCTAATAAAGATTACAAGAGATAATCTTTAAACTTAACTCTACCCGAGTTTCGAGTTTCTTCCCATGGCGAAGAAACTCAATTTATAATGTTTCTCTAGATGAAGAGCAATACTCCAATTCTAATAATTATACCAAGAGAAAACCCCTTCAATGTCTCTCTAAATGCTAGCTAGTCTTGTGTTGGCTTTAATTTCATTTTGTTTTTTTTTTAAATTACATCATTGCTCTCTTTGTTTTCCACACTTTAAAACTAGTGCTAATATTGTGTATTTATAGTCACCAAACTTCTTGTCTTCCACTTCAAGATAACATTAGCTTGCCAACCAAGATTGCATCGTTCTCCAAAGAATGTCCTTGTGGCCCAAGTGTCTTGCACACCAAGTAAGAATATTTAATTAATCTTTTTCCTAAAACAATTCGCTTAATGATTTTCGAATCATATATAACAATACTAATTTGAAAATTGTTATAACATATAAACTATTTTCAACCACCTCACAACCTAAATTCACATTGACCAAAATAAAAATCTAGTTGAAGTAGCAAAGTTTCACAAGAAAGGGGATTTGAATTCTGACATTTTAAAAATTAGCTTCTAAAACAAAACAATTTTGTTAGTTAAAAAACAATTTAAACAATGATAGTCAGAATGTTCTGAGATTGTTCTCGTTGTAAGTAATTAGTCAAACAAATAGTATAAGTGTATGGTGTGTGTGCAAATGTAAGGGAACAAAAAAAGAAAAAATAACACAATAATTTATCCTGGTTCACCCAAATGTTGGGCTAGTTCAGTCCCCACTCATGTGAGATTTATCACTAGTATAAATGCAATACTACCGATCTGTGAATACAATTCTTCTTCTTCTTCTTCTTCTTCTTCTTCTTCTTCTTTGATCTAGTCCAAGATCAATTCTTTGTGCCTGACATTCTAAGGCTCTACCATCCTGGCGTTGCAAGGTACACTCAATCAATAGTTACGTATTGACTTGAGCAATTCTTTCTTTTACAAGAAAGGTTTGTTTCTGGATCTAAACTTATACAATGACTAAAACTAGAGACTGATAGATTTAGGTAAACTACTCAACACACTCTAAATATGTGATCCAAAGATTGATAGCAGAGTTTGAGTGTGAGTAAAAACAAATAAGAGCTTTGATTGCTTGAGAACTAAACTTGTTGTATGCAAACTTGTAACTAAACTTCTTGCTTTTCCAACGCACCATAGGGTGCTATTTATAGATGCCAAATACGCTCCTAATGCTTAGTCACCATGTAAGTAGAGTATAGAGTCGTTGCATCCTTCATATGACAACTCATGGTGAGTTTGGTGCATAATTCAAAACTGTGAGAACGTTCTGCAAACACTCTCTTAATTTCATTATTCACCAAATAAAAGTGATGAGTTGTATATAGTTGTAGCAGACTATATATATGAAGCTTGTTCTTCAAGTTTAAATGTTGCAAATAGCCATTTTGCATCAAATCAAAGTACTTTGAACAACTGGACGTGAGTTTGAATGTTCAAGTACAAAACTGCTTGAGTGAGAGATCTTTCTGGCAACACTCTCCCCTTTCTGGGCTAATGCTAAAACATGAGTGTAATTTATTTGCTTGATCAAGCACAGTTGGAGTGGAGCATCTCAAACAACTGGGACTAGCATGGTAGTTGTCCATAAAGTGATTTTGCAAGTACAAACCTTCTTGTCTCATGTGGGAGAAGTCTTGGAGAATGTTCATGTGAAGTACACTTGAGAGTACAATGCCAACTATGAGTTCAGTTGTTTGTTGCTGCATTGTGATTGGTCTATAAAACACCATCAGATCTAAAAATCAGTAGAAACACTAGTTCACACTTATTTATGTTGTACTTATTCATTTCTTTAAGCATGTCATACAAGAAATGTTCTTCATGCACATGATCTTGTTTGGCCTAAAATGACTTATCCACTGTTGATATTTTGAATTTAAGTTCAATGATAAAGTGGAATAATGTCTTGTAGCCTGATGAAACATTATTAAGTGCTTATGACAAGAATCAATTTTGAATCATGTGTTGACTATATATCAGAGAGCGTTCTCTGATCGTTTTCTGCAGTAGTTTTCATTTCTTTCACAAAGAGTGATGATTGATCATGATATTTTAGTTTGATCTAGCTTATAAAATCACTCAAAAGTATAGGTTTGATCTAGCTTATAAAATTTTAACATATATATTTTCAACTTAACACAAACTTGTCGACATTATTGTCAAGCCGCTGAAAATTTATTGTTATAATTCCGTAGTAATCTTCTTCTCGAAAGACGACAAGTAAATTAAAGGGGCTAATTATATGAAATTGAAATACTTTTTCATTAGAGAAGAACTTCAGAAATATAAAGTGCGTGTCAACAGTGCCGGTTCCGACATTTTGGAGGTCCGAGGCACATAATTAAAATGGACCCTTGATAAAAAGAATTGTACCAAAATAAATATATACTATCCTTCCTCAGATACATTAGTTATTCAATGAATATAAAAGTTGAAAAGTTGCTTATAATTAAGACTAGAGGGAGTATTTTTTTTAAAAGAACATCATCTATTAATATTTAAATTATAAATAACATCAACAACTTCAAAATTAGTCATTTATCTTTGTAACTAACATAATAAAAAAGATCATATTATAATCAATATCAACAAAATATATTTTAGCTACTACAACATGAAATGTGAAAAAACACATTTTTTTTTGTTAGTTATTTCTATATTGTTTAGATCAAATATGATTGAACTTAATAATATAACTACTTTTTTTTTAGGGTTAATTACCTATTACCCCCTGTAATATATGTCAAAGTTGCTTTACCCCCTTGTAAAATATTTTTGTTGCTTTACCCCCTGTAATATAATATTTTGTGTTTTACCCCCCTTGACTCAAGTCAACCGCCGCAAAAAAATTGTTTTAACGAGGGTTTTAAACCGATCTTTAAAAAAACCGCCGCAAAATATAATTTTAGTCAGGGTTTTAAACCGCCACAAAACAAAACGGCCTCAAATTATATTATGGTTGACTTGAGTCAAGGGGGGTAAAACACACAATCTTATATTACAGGGGGGTAAAGCAACAAAAAAAATTTACAGGGGGTAAATCAACTTTGGTATATTTTACAGGGGGTAAAATGTAATTAACCATTTTTTTATCAGGCCTCTGAAATTTGGAGGCCCGAGGATGAAGCCTAGATTGCCTAGGTTCATTAACGGCCCTGTGTGTCAATTGAATGTGTTAATGATTGTTGACCCTTTGACGAAAGGGTTACCACCAATAGTACTCGGTGAACATATAGAAAACATGAAAATTATGATGTTTATTGATGTATATTGACACTTAGAGCTCATTATTGTAATGTTTTTGATCCTTAATTTTGTTTTTTATTAATGTGTTCATGTAATTAATCATGTTGAAAACAAATTAAGATATTAATAATTACATTATGTTTGAACTCGAATTGTTGCGGAAAAAGGACTAGTCTCTAAGGAGTTTTCTTCCTTGGAGACTAGTAGTCATGTTTCCTTGTTTTTTGTTTTCTTCTTTTGCCTTGTAACCATAAGAAATTCATGGAGAATCACATAATTCCACAATCTAATGTAAGTTATAGTTTTCACATTCATGTTTACATAATATAGGCTTTAAAAGACATACTTTCATCCATGATGATAGAAAATAGAAAGTAGAGTAGAAACGACAATCCTCCGATTCCCAATCTATCTCTTTCCTATTCATTCTTTCTCATACCCGTTCTTGATGGTAGTTTGGTAGAGAAACTTTATATGGAAGAGACAAAATCCTTTTGTCATTAAATGGTTACTTCCAACAAGTCACCGAAATATATATAGAGTATTCCCAATCTTTCATGAATTCTTGCATTATTTCATTTGAATATTTGAATTTTTTTTCACACGACTCACCGTATAATTTAATTATATTAATCAAATTTTTTTCTTGGTTGTAGTTTAGTGGATGATTTGCTCGTCATTTTTGTATCTCTTTTTCTAGTTGGTGTAATGATCCTATGAGTTTTATCGTTAACTCATAATTTTTGTAAGAGATTGAGTACCCCTTATACTCCTTTATAATAATACTTTGCTTATAAAAAAAATAAAATAAAATAAATTATTCTTACAAAACTAAATATATTTTCCAACGAATATTAATAAGCATAACATGACATATAGTAAAAAAGAATACCACATCCAAGTTACACCACGAGACTTTTGGGAGTTATAACTTTTAAGTATGGTCATATCAACCTTATGGTGGGGATGATTTGCTTAGAATTTAGTCAATGGATGAAACATTAGCTCCATTTTCTAAGGGTATCTAGTGACAAACAATATTATAGTTACCAATCATTTAGAATATTTTAGCATTTAGCTAATGGACGAAACACATTTCTCTATTTTTCATCCGTCATCTAGTGCCAATCATTCAAGAAGTATATCCTTGAAAATCATATCAAATCATATTTTTTAACCGTATACAAGATAAATTGACTAGATTAGTAAAAAAAAAGAAATTGATTAAATTAGTAAAAAAAAAAGAAAATAAATTATTTAGAATTACTATGTCACCTAGATCTATGAATGTAGTTTTTCAAAGATTGAGTTTTGCTATACAAAAAGGTTTAGCGGCGCAATTTATTGCCCATCTTCCTTTTATTCATGTGTAATTTTCTATTTGAAAAAAAAAAAGGTAAGACTCCATACATGATATAATAATACCCCTTTGAGCTTGTCTTAAAATTTAAAGGCGAAATAAACATAAATAAAATTTTAAATAAAGTAAATTATTAAAGTACAAACATTATGAGATACAAATTAAATCATACGCTTAAAGGCAACATAATTAATTTTAAGCCTAATTAATATGGTAACCTCGATATATCACACATATTATTAATGCACTGTATAATTATAGGATGAGATGCTCCTGGACAATCATCTATAGTTTTACAGGGAACGTCAGCTGCAATGTCAATAAGAAAAAGGGAATGTTTACTATATATATGGTCATATATTATTGTGTATAATAAAGATAAATTTAAAATGGTATGAAAAATAACATACTGCTATACGCTGCAACAGTAGATAAAGAAAGAAAGATGATCAAAGCATGCATAAACATGATAATTATAGTCATATTTTTTCTCTTTTCCATGTAATAATTAGAATTATTTTGATCTATTTATAAGTATAAGATTCATGCTTTGTTAACTTCAACTAAACATTTTTTAGCGTTTAGGAGTTGCAAGAAGTCATTAATTTATAAAATTGGAATTAATGTCAAATGTGTCAAATCAATATGGCTTGCGTATCCATTTAGCTCTCGATCGCTTAATAACCTTACTAAATATCTCACATATTTTTTTTGATTATCATCAAATTTATATGTGGTTTTTATTACTCCTTCCGTACCAAAATATAAGTCGTTTTCACCATAACACACAAATTAAAAAATGTAATCATTATTCTATAGAAAAGACAATTATGAGTTAGTTTACAAAATTGTCCTTCATTAATTGTACGGAAAACATAAATTGAAGAAGTAAAAGAAGAGAGAATAATAAATAGTTAAGGGTATAATAAAAAATATAGCATTAAATGTTTTATTGATATTGTAAAGTGACTTATATTTTGGTACAATTTTTTTTCTCAAAACAACTTATATTTTGGTACGGATGGAGTAATATTTTAGCCTTTCGTAATAGTTAGGAGATTATTTTCAAAAGATAAACATCAATATAGAATGATTGATGATGGAAACTTATATAGTATTATACTTATATTTTTAGAATTGTTTTAGTATAACTATGTTCTTTTAATAGCAAGATTATACAAAGAACTCTTAAAACTATTGGTATCTTGTCGAAGAAAGAAGAAAAGTGAAAAAAAGGACAAAATCAAAAGAAAAGAGTAAAAAATCAGCACAAAGAGGAAACTGTCATTCATCGTGTGATGATGGAATCTCATCGTGCCACGATATCCACCTGATGAACCAGATCCACCATATGTCACCAGATGACCCATCGTGACACAAAGGATAAGTATCGTGCCACGATGGCGCACAAACTTGTACAACTGAATAGTATAAATACTCCCTTTCAATCCTCAGTCAAATCATCAAAAAATAGTCAAGACGCAAGAGTCTAGATACAACTCTAAATGAGCAACATCCCATGAGTCAAAGAAAGCTAAGGGCGCTCCAAGAGGAAGGAGTAGTCCTCTAAAAAGGGTTCCCGCTTCGTCTAACGTATATATCTAGTTTATTTATGTTTAGTCTTTTTGTCTTGGATAAACTGCGTATGAATAGCTAAAGTCCTTAAAGTTTAGGAACATAGGAAAGTCCTCTAATATTATTTGAAATATGTAATCTTAATTTGAGAAAGAATATAATTATTGCATGTTATTCATCTTCGATTTACCATCTTGTTTTATAATAATTTATTAATTAGATGTTTTTAGTAAATTATATTTGAGGGAAGATGAACGTCGTAACAGAGTCATCACTTAGACTTGGGGTTATCTAATCATCCAATAGTAGTAACAGCAAAAACTAAATATCTTGAGGATGCAAGGCAAAATCGAAAAGGGTTAATGTTCACAAATTAATGCTTGCACACATGTAGTGATGATTGTCTTGCTATGATGATGTGTGAACGGTAACCTAAGAATGATAAATCACACTTTACTATAAAATAATTAACCTGCCTCATGGTATAACAATGTAAACCAGAGCTCTCTTATTATATCTCCAATTACTAAGTAATGCTAGAAGAGGGACCAAAAGCCTAACCAAAACCAATTACTGTTTGGATTGAAGTAACAACCATCCAGCTATTACAACCACTTAGAAAAATCTCTCCTTTTTATTTACTACTACGTCCGTCTCTAAATATAAGATTTTGTTTGACTAAATTGTATTATTCATCTATCATATTTTGACTGTATTTTTTTAATATATAGATATTTGTTTGATTTGTTTTGATGAGTACTTTCAAAATATAAATTTTTTATAATTTTTACTGTTAGATAATTAAAAATATTAATGATCGAAATTGTGCATTGACGTACGTGTAGTGGTCAAACAGGATCTTATATTTAAGGACGCATGTAGTATCTTTTATTTCTGTTATTAAATTCTACAATATAGATAGATAATTAATAAATATTTCTATGTGAACCTTGTTGTCTTGGCACAATATATGTGGGATCGATATCTTAAATACTATAACTAGACAAGAACTGTTGCACTTACCATAACTCAGTCAATGATGAAAAAAATAGTTGTAAATTGCACTTCAAAGATGACATCAGAATTATTATATAGTGTGATAGATTTTTTATAATATTGTATAAGTTCGAAGGAATATTTCATATATTTTATTTTAATATAGTGTAATCATATAAGTTCTTAGTTTTGTTTATATGAGTTGGAATTGTACATGTATTTCCTTATTGTAATAAACTTTGATTATGGCGGATTTTTGACTATTTTTTTTTTATGGGATCTCATTTTTAAAGAAATTAGGGTTCAAAAAGTGTAATTGCTTATCCCTTAAGGTACAAAATAACTTATCTACTTACGCCTCACTCGTTCTTTTGATGTTTCTTCTCACATATTCACTTAAGGCCCGTTTGGTGCGCCAGATAGATAAAGACAAGATATGATAAGAAACTGAATAATAATATAATATGATAGTGACAGGATTAGTACATATCATGTTACGTGTTAGATGCACATTTGATATTGATATGATAAATTATATCGATAGAACTAAAAAAATAAAAATAAAAACATAAAAAGAAAATAGGGTTAAATATGTTTTTGTTCTCTATAAATACACCAAATTTTATTTTTAGTCTCTCTAAAATTTTTCTTCAACTTTTAGTCCCTATAAAATTTCAATCCCCATTTTTAGTCCCTATTTTTAATTCAACTCATGTATAACCTTTGTAATTTTTAATAAAATTGTGCAAAAATGTGTAAAGTGTTATGAAAATCTCTCCTAATAAAAATTGGAATTTTTCAACAAAACATGAATTTAATATGAAATTTTAACCACAAAAAATATAAAAATTTATATATAATTCTTGTTTTATTAAAAATTCTAAATTTTTTTGGGAGAGATTATTATAATTTAATAAATTTTTCTGCAAAATTTTATTCAAAAATAGTAATTCTACGTATGAGTTTACTTTGAAAGAGGGACCAAAAGTGAAGATGAAAAATTTGATAGGGATTAAAAGTCGAAGAAAATTTTTAGAGAGACTAAAAGTAAAATTTGACATATTTATGGGGACCAAAAACATATTTACCCAAAAAAATATATGATCAAAATTGAAATTGCGTAAGAAAAAAAAATGAAATTGTATGAAAGAGTAATATACTCCATTTTTGTTTTGGTCGAGACCGGGATATCCACCGCCGAGCGCAGTGACTAATCCCTCGCTAGATTGGAGGCACCTCAATGGGGGGATAGCTGGCCCAAGGATTTAAAGTTGTTCCATATCCAAGGTGAGGATCGAACCCTCGACCATTGATTTACTTAAGGGAGGATGAGCCACAACCGCTCAACCACACCCCTTGGGTTTGTGATATACTCCGTTCATCTCATTTTTACAAATATCTCATTATTTTATTTTGAGTCCAACTTAAGCATTATTTTAACACTTTAGAATATGTACTTCAATAAAATAGTTACATTATTATTTAAACTTCTTGTCAAAAAAATTATTATTTAAACTAAATTAGTAATTTTAGAATTTTAAGTGAATTTTAATTGTGTGTAAATATATACAAATATACATTTGATTATATTTTTTAAATATATGTAAATATGTTTTAATATCTACAGTTTCAATAATTTCTAAAATTTATTTTGTCGAATGAGCATTAACAAATTATACTGTTGATGTTTTTGATCCTTTCCTCTTATTCTCATAAAATTATTGTTAGAACTTCATAACTAGAGATTTAGTTTATCGTGCATAATTCTTTTTCTAATATAAAGGGTTGATATAACATTCTGCTTCAAAGACAAATATTCAATTTTTTTAAAAATTATATTAATTATCTTAATTGGAATTTAAGATTTTCTCTGAAAGATTCACTTAGTATAGAATTATATCTTGTTATTTATTTGTCAAATTGTTTTAATTTAGCTGGAGATTTAGTTTATCTTTTCTTCGTGTTTAATTCTTTTTCCTTTCCTTTTTGGATTTAAATTTTTTATTAGTGAGGTTTAAGCCCCTCATTTTTTTTTGTCCTTCTTATCTAATAATAGTATCATAATGATGTGAGTATTAATTATAAAGACTATTGAGATAAAAATATATTGACTTTTTTATTATAATTATTGAAAATAATTCCAACAATCATAAGGATTAATTGTATTATTGGAATACCTTAGGGTCTGTTTGGATTGATGATATAGAATGGAGCGGAGCAAAACGGAATGGAGCGGAACAGAATGAAACGGAACAGAATGGAACATAGATTCCATTCTATTGTTTGGATATTTTATGACGGAGCGGAACAAATTTCTCACTCCATTGTTTGGAAAGTGAACGGAATGGAATGCGTTATAACTTTTTTATTCCAATTATATCCTTTATTTATAAAATATTAATATATTAAATTTTATATTCAATTCAACTAACATGTTTCACATATCATTAATAATTTTTTAATTTAATATTTATCCTTGTTTAAAAAGACTAAATTTTTTGGTACGATAAAAAAACTATTTATTACTACCTTATATACCTTATATGAGATTCATTAAAAATTAAAAAAACATAGGATAATGATGTGGATTTTCTTACCTTAAATATGATGTAATTTTTTTTCATCGGTTAATATAATAACAATGTTTTGGACCGGCCAAAAGGCCCAATACACTCAACAAAGGCTCATTTTTATGGCAAAGCCCAATTAAGTGACAAACCTAATGGCTCCTCTCATGTCTTATATAAAGGACACTTATCACATCTCCAAGGTAGTTTATCTCTCCCTAAACCTGCCTCCACCTCATTTCTTCTACTGACTTGAGCGTCGGAGTCCCTTTTGCAGGTACACCCCCTCTCCTCCATGGATTCCGGCAATCTCCGCCATCGATCCAACATTACAGTAAGATCCTATTTTACCGATCAGAACAGTAGCGCCGTCTGTGGAAACGACTTTCGTTGTAATATTTCTACAATTTCTATCTCACTGTTGGGGACGAAAGTGGGAAAATCTAGATCTATGAAACTTTTTATGGAAGCAAAAAGAAACAAGGTTCTGGAACCAAGATCCACAACCACAAAGCAATCACACTATTACGGAAAAACGTGTTGGTGAGAAAACAAATTTCCAACTCTAATTAAAAGCCTTTTTTCATTTCTACCATGGAAAAATACAACAACACAGTAAGAGCAAACTAAATGAGAGGCACGAAACCCCCTTTCTTCAACTAGCTCACTTATTCTACCACCACTGTTGTTGTATGGCAAATCACAAGATCCCAAAAAGAACACATTAATGGCTAACTCTATTAAAAGGCATAGGGAAAAAGAAACGCAGATGCTAGAAGAAAGAAGAAAAAATGGGTAACCACCATCAAATACACAACATGCAAATTAGAAGAAAAATGGGTAGATTCCACACATTATCAGACAAAAACGAAAACCCGTGGTCTATTTGTCCTTTTCATTTCTCTCTGATAGAAAAATGGTTGAAGCTTTGAACAACACAAAACCCCTTCTCTTCAACTATTTCAACTGAGTCACACAACAACAACACTGAGTCAACTCAGTTAGCAAAAACCAAATTCACTCAATAAAATCACGCAACTCAATTAGCAATATTCTGATTCAAATTTGAAGATTGTTCTACAAATTTAGAGCACATCACCACCGTACTCACTCTGCCGCCGCATGAGTCTACAACCCTACTTGGAATTAAAGTTTGTCAAAAACACTCGCACTCAAGAACGCGTGTTGCCACAATCGTCAATACCGCCAAAACGACACTGCTTCAATGTGTCCGTCCTCAATTCAATAGTTTCGTTTTCCGTTTTCATTTGATACTGTCGACAACGATGTTCCCGTCAACAAACTGAATTCCATTCATAAGACCCTTACGTGGACAAGCTCTCAAGGTCCCGTGTTCAATACCTCTATTGAGTGTATTTCCGGTAACGACAACTTGTGGCTAGAGAAGCCGTCATCACCGCCTCTGGTTTCCGTTAACAGCGTCTAAGCTTCCGTTCTCGTTATAACCGTCTTCAATGTTCCGTCAACGGTAACAAGACAGAGTTTCTCCCGGTGACATTAATCGGCTAGAAGAGCTGTACTCCATGTTCCGTCAACAACAATTTGTGGCTAGAAGACCGGCTTCACGGTCTCCGCTTCTATTGACAGCATCTAAGCTTCCGCCAACAAGGTAATTGGCTTCAACGTTCCCGTCGACGGGAACTGGCTAGCATGTTCCGGGTAGATATTTTCGTCTTCAAACTTCCTGTTTAAAACTTCCGTCTTCAAGCATTGTCGCCTAGCTGAGTCAAATTTATGTAAGCCGTACACACTCATGGACTTGTCTACAATACAATTGGGGATTTCGGAAAAAGAAATGGATTTATAAAATGAAAGTGTAGCTGATTTACGTGGAAATTAAAGTGTCATACCAATGGAGATTAAAGCGCATGACAAAAGCTCTTTAGAACACTTCTCCAAACTATAAATCAGGCATTAGCAATGATACTTTACCCTCAATTTATGATTCGATCGTCTAAAAGACGCGACGAGGGAGAAAACAATAACAATAATTGAGTCATACAATGGTCACTATAAAGATGATGAGCATGACGAACCAAAATCCACCATCATCAACATTGACTCAAACGTGCACTTTCGAAAATGAAAGACACATGCTTCCACTAAGGAACATTCAAAACTCACTACGGAGCAAATCAATAAGTTGTTCTGAGTCATCCAAAGGACTAAAAAGATAAGTTCTTCTCACCCTTGACTAAAGTTTGGATAAATAATTGCGTTTAAATAACGTTTTTTTCTCTCAAATGAAACTTATACTTACATCTAAGTTCTATGTCACTGAACTCATGTCAATTTATGTTAACGCTACATAATTGATGAAACACATCTTTAATACACGTTGCACGAAGATAGATAGTAGCACTTTCTTTGATTCAACATCTAGCACTTTAAGATAATTGTTAGCCATACTTGAAGTTTCATGTGACTAATCCACTTTCTTTTATTTTTGTTTGAGTGATTTTCATGTTTGATGGGATGCAAACAGAGACTACCCCTATTGCTACCATGTACAATGCACCAAGGACGCAAAGAAATTATACAAGGAAAAGCTAAAAGTCAGATTTGTGAATTTATGACAAAAACAAAGATGACTAACTCATGGATAGATGCAGAGTCATTATCCACATTTCTCTCAAGACGGACTCATGAACGGATGCAAAACCGTTGTCCGCATTTCTTTCACTCATTAAATTTTGAAATCTCATTATTAATATGTCTACTACTTGACTGCTAATTGCTTGACTGCTAATTGCTTGAATGCTAATATTTGATATTACATCATGGAATATTTTATATGTACATATATTGTACAATGCCAAAGTTTTGCAGATAAAGAGGACTAATGATAGCCTCAATGATAACAAGTTTCGTCTCCACTTTACTTCTAAAGTCCGAGTTAAGAGAAGATAAAAGCTTTATAACGCGATGAGTTCTCTACACGGCTCTAAGCCTAGAGTGAAGTTATCCTCGTCATATTATTAAGACCGGCATCTAGCCCGGCGGCTCCATATTATTAAGACCGGACGATCTTCCCCGGCTTCATCTTATTATTATTTAAGACCGGATGATCTTCCCCGGCTTCATCTAATTACAAATACCGGCATCTAGCCCAATCTCATCTTATTACAAATACCGGCATCTAGCCCGGTCTCATCTTATTACAAATACCGGCATCTAGCCCGGTCTCATGATATTATTATACCGGCATCTAGCCCGACCTCTTGATATTACAAAATCCCGGCATCTAGCCCGACAATTTTGATATTATATGTACGGATGATCTTTCCCGACATATTCTCATTGCTTGGACCGGATGATCTTTCCCGGCATATTTAATTAGCACGGACGCTTATTCCGGCATCGTTTTACCAAAAAGGCCTTCAAAATAAGGCAAGAAGACCTTCAAAATAAGGCAAGAAGACCTTCAAGGAAAGGCAAGAAGACCTTCAAAATAAGGCAAGAAGACCTTCAAGGAAAGGCAATAATACCTTCAAAATAAGGTAAAAAGACCTTCAAAATAAGGTAGAAAGGCCTTCAAAGTAAGGCGCAACAAAAACCTTCAAAGCAAGGTAGAAAGACCTTCAAAATAAGGCGCAACAAAACCTTCAAAGCAAGGTAGAAAGACCTTTAAAGCATGGCAAAAAGACCTTCAAGGAAAGGAAAAAGACCCTCTCTCAATGGGGGCACAAGACCCTCTCTCAACGAGGGCAACCGAGTGAATGGCTTTTTCGGCTAGCCACCTGAAAGTAGCGCGCGTTCACAGGGGAAAAAGGGAAATCTTGGCTAGATTATCCCACAACTCCAGTAAGACCTTGAACTATAAGGCTAAAAACAAAGCCTTATCAAACTTAGGCACATAAACATATATTACCGTGAAAAGAAATGGAATATTTAGAAGATCCCTCCAGAAAGGCATAACGGAGTGTTTGTAAAAAGATCCTTCTAAGGAGGCATAAAATCTATAATTGGCCTTGTAGTCTCTGTTTTTTTTTTGGTCAGTGCCTTGTTATTGCTGCGTCTTGTTACTATATGTATGTATGTAAAAAATTAGTGGAAATGTTTTTGAGAAAATACTAATCAGTTTAAAGAAAAAGTAATGTGTGACCAAATACCAGTGATTAGTTTGATCTAAAAACTGCAACTTGGTTGGTTCTTGGTCAAAACTAACTAGAAGAAGAAAACAGTAACCTCCTTCACATGTTTGACACATACACAAATCACAAACCACTTGATCAGTTTTTATGATTTGGTAGCATAGCATGTGAAGAAAATGATACTCTACCATTTTCAACTTGTTAACATACATAGCACCTATTTTCAACTGGTCTCTTGGTATACACCATAATATGAATATGTATGTGTGTGTTTTGATGTATATATTCTAGCAGCTTCAAAAATTATATTGTTATGCATTTTACCCTGCAACTCAGAGCAGTAAAAGAAAGAAAAATGTAAAAAAATATGAACAGTTTGTAAATAAAATAAAAATATGGACATCTTGTTTTTTTATGTCAAATATGGGCAATGTGTAATACTGAGTAATGATATATGTATACATCATAATTTAATACACATATTTAACACCTCATTTTATCTTTATCTCTTTTATAGGTGTGTTTAGTGGTCATCTTGTCGATTCTATCTCTATTCATGAATTAAATTACTACCCTGTCAATGATTATTTGGTTGATGCTTTAAAAAGAGGGATAGATTGAGTAGAGTAAACTGATGGTAGAGGATTGAAAAGAAAAAAAAAATTGAGTTGAAATAGTGTTTAAAATTCTTAGAGAAATCCATGAAACAAGTACTTATCATTATTCTTCAGCTTCTGCTCGTTGTGTCAAAAAAATTCACCAGAAATTTAATGCTAGAATTGTATGAAAATAATTTAATTATCACACAACACAATGATATGAGCTAATTGGAGAGCAGAGCATGAATGAAGTAGTGATAGTAATTTGAAGAAATGAACATAAACATACATAGATAGTGCTCCAATACATAGTATTATTTCAATAACCAATGAAAATATATTATTTCAATAACCAAGAATATAGTGTCTACTATGTTATTGCCTTGTTCCTATAATTTATTGGTTAACTTTAAATTTTGTCATATGCTTTTGAAATCTGTCATATGCATTTAAATTCTATCATTCTGCCATTATGTTTCATGCTCTATGTTTAAATTTTTGGTTAACTTTTAACTTTTTGTTGAATCTGAAAATGATGTATGTTTTTTGCTGTTTTTTCCAATGTTGTTTTCTCTATATTGAAGGCTGAACAGTTTGGTAGAGATCCGACTATGGACGAGGTCTTTTTACGTACTCACACCAAGCAGAAGGACTCCTCTTGGGTTGACGAAAGAGCTAAAAAAACTTATGTAAGGAAAATTAACAACTCGCTTCTGTTTTTGGCTCATCTTTAAGCACAATAATGGCTAGTGCATTTTGATGGCTAAGTTTATGACCTCGTTTATTCTAGCTAGCTGAGACTTGTAGCGACATATGTTATGACTACATATTTTGTTTAATATAATCTTATGTTTTTATTTTGGCAAATGTAATAGTGTCTCAATTTTTGCTAACATTACACTAGGTTAAGTGACATTTTGATAATTATAATCTCTTTGATTTTAAAGTTAGTTAATTTGTTTGTGGTTGTTCAATATTATTGGTTATAATGTTGGATGAAAATGAAGGATATAAATCTTTGGATAGGCTAGAATCAGAATATTTAAAAAAAATAAAAATTAAAGTTACCCACGGCAATGCTGTCATTAGTATGCGCAATTGAATTTTCATAGCTATGTCGTGGGTAAGCAGTTCTAAGCGTTTGCTAAAGCAAAGCTGTGGGTAACAATTACAAACGGCCATGCCATGAGTAAGTAGTTCTGAACGTTTTCCACAGAAAAACTGTGGGTAACCATTACAAGACGGTAATTTCGTGAGTAATTAGTTACAGTCTAGCCGTCAATAATACTGTCAGTTAGGCCGTGGGTAATGCGTCAGTAATGTTACCCACAGCTTCTCTATGAGTAATGAATTACCAACGAGCTTTTTCGTCACGGACCCGAGCCATGGGTAATCCGTGGGTAATTTTCAGTTATTCATACCATAGCCGTGGGTAACGTTAAAAATGGCCGTGGGTAGAGACAGATTTTCTTGTAGTGTCCCTTTTGCAGGTACACCCCCCTCTCCTCCATGAATTCCAGCGATCTCCGCCATCGGTCCAACATCACAGTGAGATCCTATTTTACCGATCAGAACAAACAAGAATAAAAAAAATTGGTTACACGAGAAGAGAAGACGAGGGAGAGGGAAGAAAGAAAGTTAATAACAAACTTTTTAATTTTATTTGCCTTTTCTCAAAAAGAAAAAGTAAAATAAACAGGAAAAATTTATATTTACGTTATTAATTTATTCCATTCTGTCGCATACACTCCAAATTGGATGGAATGGAAAATTGGATGAATGAGTGATATTGGATGGAATGAGTTTCATCCCACTCCATTCTATTCCGTTTATATTTTATAAAACCAAACAATGGAATAACAATTCATCCCACTCCACTCCATCCCATCCTATTCCATCTCATTCCATTAATCCAAACAAACCCTTGAGGTCAAGCATAATTATTTGTATTAATTGTAATTAATTTTTATATATTAATTTGATTTATATTTTTTTTTTAATTTAAAATTAAAGAGAAGACACATGGCAATATTTTTGTAGAGTAGAATATTTTTTAGATTATTACCTATGTATAATACTTGTTTATGAACTTCAATTATATATACTATTGATTTAAGATGATGATTGATTATAGTCCTATAGTCACAGACGGATCATTCGTAAAAAGGAGTGGCTACCAATTTTATTTTATTTTGAATAAAATTTTATATTTTTTAAGGGAAAACTTTTTTTTTCAATTTAAATACTTTTATTTAATTTCTTTACATATTTCAATAGATAATTAATATGAATAAAAGATAGACGGATAACAAGTTGCGCTGCTAAACTTTTTTGTATAGTAAAATCTAATTTTTGAAAAACAATATTCATAGACCTAGGTGACTCGACATTGCTATACATGACTCTTTATACTATTTTCAAAAGATCTACAACTTCTGGTGCTAAAAAATAAAAAATGTCAAATACAAAAGGTAATTATAAGTAATACAAAAGACACGTAAAAAACGCAAGTTAAAAAAGTAATGACTTGCTAATATAGATAACACTAACAAAAAAGAGAATAAACAAAAGTTCATGAAAATAATCAATAAAGAGATCATTAGTATAAAAGGTAAAATATATTTTTAGTCTCTATAAATATATTAAAATTCATTTTACGTCCCTGTAAAAATTTGATATCGTTCAATGGGCACGCCCGCCCTCACCATGACACCTTTCAATTTAATATCGTCCACTTTACTTCGATCAACCTGACGTACTAAACCACACTTGATATTCAACGCTCGAGCCAACTTTCTACAATCTCAAACCTTGTCATATACTGACTCCGTCTCAAAACTATCGCCCCCTTTAATTTTTTAATTTTATCTCAAAATTATTGTCTTTTTCAAAAATCAATGTAAAATTAATGTTAATATATTATTTGTACTCATACAAAACTTAAATTATTAATCAAATATATATTTTCTCTTTCTAATATAAGAAGAGTAAAAAACTTAATTTATCAATCTTTATTGTTTCTTTATCGAGATACATAACTTTAAAAGTACAATAATTATTAAACAGAAAGAATAGTAAAAATCCAAATATTTTTTCTCTTGCATTCCTTCTTTGTGAAAGAAAAATACCTGTCTCCGATGCTAGACTGAGCCGTATGTTTGGTATTGTTTTAATTTAATTTTTGTAGGCAACTCAATATTTTGAAATAACATAAATATTAAATACTATAGTCTTTTTTCTGTCAAAAAAAAAAAATACTATAGTCTTTGTTTTAATTTTCCAAACTTAAAACGTCTTATCCAAAAAAAACACAGGCCAAAAATATATGTACTTCAAATTATATAAAGTTGTTCGATTGATTCATTTTAAACATTGGTTCAAGTACAAACAAACTCATTAAAGATGTATATAGTGGAACAAACCATTCTTTATAAAAAGACAACAAAAGGAAAGGTAACTTTTTTTTCTTTCAAGTACTAGTAAAACATAGTGGCACTAAGACTAATGTAGTTTTACAAACAACACTTAGACTCAAAAACTTATTCTAAAGTCTTCATTAATCTGTTTAGACTCCATGAGAAGAACTTGGAACCTCCACCTCCAATCATCACCCGCTATTCCTGCACATAATTACAAAACTTTTGCCATTATAAGAGAGAAATTGAACAAATTCAAATATAATGATAAATAAAAATAAAAATACTAGCCTGTTTTGATTGTGCGTGGCTGCTGCTGCGACCGTCGCAGCAACACCTCCCGGTGTAGTTCTCATTTCCGGTTTATTTCTTAGCTCTACCCCGATCACTCCCTCAGCATCCTCTCGTGTCACTGCCTTGTCGGCTCCCAGCTTCTCCCTCGCACCCTCCATTCAAATCATCAAACATAAACATGTCAGTCATACAAATCAAAATCACCGTTTTTAAGTATAAAATTATGACAGAGAGACAAAACTGTGTAATTTGAAAATAGAAAGACCAAAATTGTGAATAATTGAAAATAGGAAGACTAAAACTGTAATTAGGCAAATACATTATACTCGCAACATGATTTAAAAACATGGTCATATCAGTTGATTTATAAATATTGTTACAAATGTTTGTGATGTTAGATAAGACAAGTTACCGATACGACATCACCCAATGACGTCTTCTTCAAATCAGGTATAATACGACTATTTCTGGTAGCTACCGACTGAGCTATAGCACCCAAGCCACCAGGCTTGGTATGATTATTTCCTGTGGCTCTCATTTCAGCAGCTTGTATAGCAGCAGCATCACTCTGATCCAACGGCTTATCACCGGCTGGAGTTAAACCCGAAGCTTCGAGTGCCTCACCGATAGTTATAGCATCTGGGTCCAAAACCAAACCAGGATCATTCATCGGAACATCAGGTTCAACAAACTGTCCAACAACTTGTGACCCAACAGATTCAGTGATCACTCGGTTTCCACCCACTTTGGTTTCAGAGACGCTCACTCCTTGGTTTTTGGCTATGTCCGACATGTCATCGCGGTTTACAAGACCAACGGCAGTGTTTACTGCCGCTGCTGATTGCATGACGGAGGCAGGGCTGCCCTTTTGGGTTTGTCCTAAGGCTTGATTCTCTGTTGCTTGCATTAGTGCTGCATCTCTTGGTTTGATTGGTTGTGATGCTAATTCTCCAGAGACGTTAAAAACGTCACCATATTTGATTGCCTCTTGCTCGAAGAATTTTTCTGTTTGTGGTCTCTGTGGCTGTTCTTGACTCATGATTCTGTACTTTAGTCTCTTTAGAATGAAATTGTTAGTTTCTTTTTAATTTATCATATTTTGAACTTTGAGTTTATGCTATTTATAACTAGTATCATAGAATAAAAGATATAGTGATGAATAAGGGAGATTTTACACTTGTCACAGAGGAATAGATGGTTGTTCAATGTTTGAAGTAACAGGTGGCAATGAAGCACCCAAATGCATGACACATGGAAGAATAATGTTGATATGGAGAACTTTGAAATATAATATAAAGGCATAGTAGTTTGTTATCTAGAGTTAACTACTGTACTTCCACCGACTGGTGCGGTGATCAGAGGTCACCGTCTGAAAGTAAAAGTTATAAGTTTGTTCTGAATCAGAGATGAATCAGAGCGAGTTGAAATTGGTATTTGATTGAAGAGTGAAATGCCAAATACTCTTTGAAAATAGAAATATTCTTTAAAATCGTAAAATATCAATTAAATTGTTTGATGTTCATTTTATTCTGTCTATTTTAATGTATATGTGGTACCTGTTAATACGGGCCATATCATACAATGAATACATGTCACATGGATAATTGATAAAAATTTGCAATATCAAGAAGTTAACTGACTCAAATTTAATTTGCAAATTGATGGAGAGAGGGGGAGAGAGTGAGAGAGAGAAGGAGAGGGAGAGGGAGAGACAGTGAGAGTGAGAGGTAGAGATAAATTGATAGAGAGAAAGAGAAGGGGAGAGACAGAGGGTAAGATAGGGGATAGAGAGGGTAAGGGAGAGAGTTTTTTTTTTTATAAACAAGAAATTTGTATTAAAATGAGTATCTCTAACCTATTACAAAATCACATTAAACTTTATTGATACAAGAATAAGGACAATTAAATCAAGCATTAAGAAAAGGTTGATAATCTCCAACCTATTTAGATATTGTACTCCAAACTGTTTTGAAGATGTATCATGGAAAAAATAAGTGGTTAAGTGATCATAGAAGGAATCAAGTACGTCTTTCAAGCCAAGACTTTTGAGGTGGAAGACATTGTAGAAAGAATCAAGTACGTTTTTTGAAAGTGGTTGTCTTGCTTATTGTGTATTATTAAGTAGATTGTATGAATGAAATATAAATCTGATGGATTGTATTATTAAGTAGATTGTCTTGGGCGGGTATTGTGCCTTGGCTCCTTCTTTTCGTTTTTGTTGGTTCGCTTGTTTTGGTTCTGTTGGTTTAAGTACCATATGTACTTTTATCTCCTTTGCGGGTAGAGTACTCTTTGTATTTTTTTCCACACCTGTTATTTATATATATTCAGCTTGCCGTTTCAAAAAAATAAAAAGTGATTAAGTGATTCAAAATGATTGAAACAGAGCACACAACATACTTGATTATTGCTTATATTGCTTCTAAGAATGTTATTTCATTTATTCCAGCAGTTAGGCCGTCGCCGCCGCTTGATGATATGTACCGGTAGTTGGGAACCGCTGTCATAACATTAACGAGAATTCAATTGATTTTCTATGTTACTTGATTCTCTGACCGTTTTCATCTTGTGCCGAGATCTGATGTAATTAATAATATTTTGCTGTTCAAAAAAAAAATTGGTGCAAAACCTAAATTTGATTCCCAGCATAATTATTTTTTATTTTTCACTTTAAAGTTCTTTGACTTCTTTCTCACCATATCACCTCACATTCCAAAACTCATCCATTCAAAGCTCTCTCTTGCTCTCGCCGTCAAAGTTCACCGCTGCCGTTCAAGTTCTCATCGTCGCCGTTCAAGTGCTCGACGTCGTTGTTCAAGCTCTCCCGTGGTTTCAAGCTTTGCAGGTTTAACCCCACGCTCTCTCTTTCTCCCTCTCACTCCCTCGTCTTCCTATCTTTTTTTTCTTTTTTTTTTTAATTTTGACTAAAATAAAAGATATTCATCCATTCAAATTGATAGAATGCATTAAATTCAAGTGTAAATTCGCTAAAAACGAAAGAAATGAATCTGCGAACAAAATAATAGCATCCAAGTTAATAGCATACAACGGCTTACTCATTCCTACAAATATTGTAAAAAAGCTAAAGTAACTGGAATACCTATGCCTCCGGATTTGCATGGTTGACGATCTAAATTACTATATAAATCAGTAGTTGACCGAAGTTACGTTGACCTGTCAATCCAATCGAATGAACACCGCAACAAGACGGGAAAACAAACACCGCACGAAAACGAGAAATCAAACAACATCCCACTAAGACAACAAAATCAAAAAACTAAACTTTGTGAAAGTCACTTATTTTCGTTAAAACAAATGATAAAAGATGTAAAAGGGTGATTTCGAGTAAAAAAAGACTTAAAATCACCTCTTATTTCATAAAAATAGATGAAGAAAATCTAAAGAAGAGAGAATTTTTCTCTAGAAAAAATAGGGCCAGCTAGGAGAAGAAAATGATTAGAATGATTATCATCTCGTCCGTTCATTTCTTTGTCTTCCTATCTCTCTTAGTTAATTATATTGATTTTTGTATTCAATTTCTCATATTAAAGTTCAATTTTTGTATTTTAAGGCACAACCTTCGATACAGATATGGAGATATGGATATTTTGATTATTTTTCATTTTGTCATATTATTTGTAGGCTTGAGTATATCATTTTATGCTATTAATTTTGGTGTTGTGAGTTTATTCGTAGAATCAATCTTTTTAGTTTTTAGTGCTGCTGAATTTGTGCTTGTATTAAATGTACTCTACTAATTTGAATAAATTAATATTTTTGTTAGTCAATTTTTTTTCTCTAAAATGCATAAATGACTTAAATGATGAATGACACATAAGTCATTGATAACATTATTATAATGAATATATATACCAACTTGGTTAATTAGTGATTGACTTCGAATAATTGGTAAAGAGAGGATCATGATTCGATTCTCCACAACTACTCTTGCGATGTTAGAATTCGTCCTAAACCATATTAAATTAGTGGTGAAAATAATATTATAACGAATATAAATTTACAAAATTCACCGAATTGAAAGTTTAAAACAATTAGGTCATTTAAATACATACTTCTTGATGTTGTTGTTTTTGTTGTATTTGTTATGCACCATCCGTTTTTAATTATAAGCACCCTTTTAAAAATAATTATAATCCTCAAATATAACTCCTACACAAATTACTAGTTGCATTTATTAAATTTTCCACACATATACACTTAACTATTACTATAATTTGCATTGGAATACGAAAAGTCAAATAAAATATAATTCCTCTGTCCCATTATATTTCATTTGACCATTATCACGATTATTAAAAAATGTTAGTAGTGTAATTATTGTGTCTAATTTGTGTGTAAGTTTTTACTAAATCGTTTGTTTGTATGTGTATTTAATTTGATTTTTCACATTTTAATGCAATTAGTGTAATAATTAGGGGTTGTAGGGAATAAAATAGTTATTACACAATAATTTTAAAGGAGCATATATTTAAAGACTAGACTTTTTTTAAAAGAGTGCTTAAAATTTAGGACGGAAAGAAGGAATATATACAAACAAATAACAATTTAGTAAAATATATTTATATTAAATGAGATGCTATATTAAGGGACAGAGAGGGAGTACGTTGTTTTGCTTAATTTTTTCTTTTAAATTTAAAATTGTTTCAGAAGGTAACTCTATTTCTATGTACTTTTGAATCTAGAATTGAAAAATATTTAATAAATTTATCTTCCAATTATACAAATTTAATCTCAGATAATAGGGTCCCAAACACTATAAAGTTAGTTTATAAATACCTACAAGTAAGTTACATATATTACTCAAAAAAAAAAAAGTAAGTTACATATATATGACAGGTAATTTTTTTTTATTAGAATAAAAAAAAAGCCAAAGACATATTTACACATATATATGTCATAAGGTGCCAACTTGTGTACCCCACAAGATTTGGGGGTATTTACTCCCATTTACTATAAAAAGTTTTGAGCGATACATTTTTTTATAAAATACATCGTTGGATTGAAAGTTTATATCATATAGATTATTTGTGTAAAATTTCAGATATATCTAAAATCATTTGATATGTTATTGAGATACATAAAGATTAACGGTGTTTAAGAAATCACAAAAACTATTAATTTTGATGCGTCTAAATAACATATCAAATGATTTTAGATTTGTCTAAAATTTTACACAAATGATCTATATGATATAAACTTTTAATCCAACAGTTTATTTTACAAAAAATTATATCTGTTAAATTTTTTTTAAGTCGTTAGAGGTAAATTCCCCTAAATTTTGTTGGGGGTACACAAGAATAAACCATGTCATAAATTTATGGCTTAAACATCTTTTTGGTCCCTGTGTGTATACCAAATTTTGCTTTTAGTCCCTATATGTGATTTTACTCCAAAACAGTCCCAGTATAGACCAAATTTTTTGATTCCGGTACTTCAAGCTAAAATCTGCAGGAAAATTCTCAAGTTTCCTGCAGATTTTCCTGCGAATTTTCCTGTAGATTTTTACTTTAGGGACCAGAAACAAAAAATTTGGTCGATACAAGGACTATTTTGGAACAAAATCACATACAGTGATTAAAAGTAAAAATTTGGTGTACATACATGGACCAAAATGACGTTTAAGCCTAAATTTATATATGTGAGTCATCATGTGATGAATTTGGCCTCTAAAGTAAGATATATATACTATCGTGTACTATGTACACATATATTCAATCAATTCTTCCCTTTGATCTTCGGCACCGTCACTACTAACTTCCCACCGGTACAAACCGCCGTAACCCTCTCCGGCTGCGTCCACGGCGGAAGTCTAAACCGCCATAGATCAACACCAAGAGAAGACTTACTCTCCTGACCTGCCACCCCAACATCACCACCATCGAATCTTTTAATCACGATTTTAGTTATCCCCGGTAGAATCTCGATTGCATGAGCCCTTACACCACCGGCGTTAATAATATTCATTTTATTGCACGAAGCAACGAATCGGAAAAACTGCGGTGTTTCTTCGATAGTAACATCTGCGTCTGAAGGAAAAGGAAGCTCAAGCATTTTGGCAAACACATGTGGAAGCCTCCATAATTTCTTCTTTGTGTTTGTGTTTGTGTTCAGTGTCGATGAAACTACTCCGTGTTGAGATCGCTTCTTTGCGAAGGGGTTAACGTTGGTAACCTTCTTAGCAAACATGCCCTGAAAGTGTTTGTGTTTTTTGATTGTATAAAATTTTGGTGAAGATTGAAATGTGAAGATAGAAAGTTTGGTGTTTATTTTGTTATGGAATGTTTGTTCGATGGTGATATATAGAGAGTGGTGTTAATTGGTTTGACAAATATACCCTTAAAGAGAACATAGTATTGAGTGATTGTTTTCTTTGTCATAAGGAATCGTGAAAAGGTTTTGCTTTTGCCCCTAACTAAACGAATAGAATCTGTTTTGTGATTGATATGTGTTGTAGGTAAAGTTAGCAAAATATAAAAATAAATACAAGATAACGATTTGGAAAGTTTGTTTGCTGTGTCACCCCGGTTTCATTTAAACTTTTTAATTAGGTTTTGTAGCTTTAATCAAGGTTGCCCGTTTGCATTGGTATTGACTTAAAAGGTATTGACTTAAAATTTGGGAGTGTGTTCATTTATTGGCACCGGGCGTGACTAAATTAACTATCTATGATGGTGGAAGCGTTCTTCTTTGATGTTTCGTATTGGATTATCTTTAATGTCGATTTAAATGGACTAATTTTGTTTCTAAAAAAAGATAACATATGAGTTAGGTTTATTTTAATTGCAGAGATCGCTTCATACACTTTTGTAGTTTTTAAGATTCAGTCTTGTATGTTTTAAGATCATATATTGAGAGATAATGAAATATGTTATATAGACTATGATTTTGACGATGCCTTGAATGGTATTCATGAGGCAATTTTGATTTTTGACTTTATCATTTTCCTAACAAGAACATCGACTCCCCTAAAGGGTAAAATGGGTTGACGAGTGTTCCTTTTAGTAAAATTGTACATGACATGAAAGTCAATTTTAACATGACAACAAAACATAAAACAATTTTTGAATGTTTACAAACAAAGCAACTCGTGCTTAATAAGATTTTCTTCTAACTATCTCTGTTAGTAGATAATATTAACATTTTTTAATTTTTCTTTGTTCCTAATTATAAGACAAATTTCCCTTTTTCTTTGTCCCTTTTATAATATAAAACTCATTTCAAATTTTTAAGCACATCAAATATTTCTTTACCATAACATATTCCTAATTAAAGTGCATATTTTTCTATAATCTCTAATAAATACACTAAAAAAATTGATTAATTATCTCTTTTAAAGGATAAAATTGTAAAAGAAATACTATTGTCAACAAATTTAATACAACAATCAACTTTCTTAATTATCTGTGTTTTTCTCAAAGAGTCTTATATATAGTGAGGAAATTTTACATAAAACTACAATAAATAAATGAATTTGAGTGCAGTTTTATAGTAATACTTTAATGTAATTTAATATCTCCCATACTTTTATCATTATTCATTGACCCAAGATAAAAAGATTCTCATCGAAATCGATCGAATAGTCAGAGTCCACTTTAGGCTAGGTGCTTATAGCCACTCAAACTCATAACTCAAGCACAACCACAACTACACTTGTATATTCTAACTACACTTTAATGACTTGTTTCAGTAGTATTGTTGCATGATATATATATAGCTAAAGTGTGATGTGTCTGTGAGGAATAATATAATATGGTAACAATATATTCATCTATAACCAACCAATTCCATGTCACTGAGAATAGTTTTATTCCCCAATCTTATTCTCTTTTTTTGTGTGGTCTAAGTATGTATATGTAGGGATTTGACATGTTTGTTGTGTTTGTATGCGAACATTTTCATTTCTCGTCTAATATATGTGCGGGCAAAGTACATAATAATAGGTTAAGTCTATCGTGAAATTTTTTGACACAATAACGAATATAAATTTTATAAAACCACACTTATTTTAGGGGATATTAATTCAAGAAAGGAAATTCATTATCTAATGCATCTTCCTAAATCCTAATCCTAGTGCATCTTCAACTTAAGACTCCCCATAAGTATTAGAATTCACTCACTTTACTAATCACTATACGAAATTATTCTAATCAATTTATGACTGTTGTTGCGGATGGCGGAAAACAAAAATAACCGGAGGCGTGTAATCACAAAACTAAGGAATTATTTGAAGAATTTGTGCAATTCTCCATAATACAACCGGTTCTTCTCGACGATAAACATGTCAAGGCTATCAATACACGAGAATATCAACAAGGTCGGTAATTCAGATACTTAGAAAAGGTTATTGGATTGCTCATAATGTTATTCATTCTCTCATAATGTACTGTGTTGTTGTTCTATGAAGCATGGTTGTGGTATACCAAGCATATTTCTGTTCCACGTATTATCCCACGTCCCACTAATTATATTTTCTCTATTATATATAAACAAGCATATGATTCTAGTCACAAATTATTTCCCTCCAGCAAAACTATAAAGTCCTATTAACTTAGGAATAGGGAGAAAATAGTAACGTTAAATTATGCACTAATGTATAAAAACGGTTAGCTTGAAAATAGGGAATATTTAGTAAATGTGAAGTAATTAATATGACCAAGTCAAAAGGATTAAATAAATAAAATAATTATAACATTAAAATAAATTAAAACATAAAAATTACAACAATGACAAACAGAATGATGATGTTGATAGACCATTTATTCTGAACGTGATGGATCCGTCATGACGAGTGGTGGTTCTCACGGTTGTACATGGCTGTTTGTGGTGGCTATATAGGAAAAGGTTAATGAAAATCAAGATTAGCATTATGACGCTGAAGTTTGTATATGAAAGATGTGGGGTGAATTAAAATTAGGTAAAATTATATCATACCATGGTGTGGTAGGTGTGAATAAGACTCATACATATATAGTGCTCTCTTTTGTACAGATTGACGAGTGATGTCTCAACGGCTGACATTGAAACACGTATGGTATTTGTCTAGGGCGTATGTACTTAGCAGTGTTGTGAAATGCTTTTGGAATCCGCGCCAGAGTATAAATGAGTCTGGATCATATACATTTTCAATTAGGTCTTAGGCCAGTTCTTAATGATTGCCCCTAAACCCTTAGTTAATGAAATGACTAATTGCACAGATGATGGATTTTGTCTAATGATCTTTTGGACAAAGAATATTTATAATATGAATGGAATATATAGAGATTTTTTATTAAGTATTTGATCATGGTTTGACAACTGTTGAACCTGAAAAGTTGCTATCCACTATGAGAAAAACTCAAATTATCTACAAAATATATTGAGAGTCTTGGCCCTCAATAAATTATTGAGGGTTTAACCCTTCACAAACTAACAAAAAATTAGGCTTGATAAAACAAAGTTAAGATATCTCCATCCAGTGCTACCTCTCGGTCCCACCCAGCAATATACGACTAAGTCAATAAATAAATAAACACATTTTGAATTAAAATTAAAATTTCATTGAGAGCTTAGACCGCTAATAAAATTACTGGCGGCATAAATGAGAACTTAAACCGTTAAAGCAATACTTTTTTTTATTTTTCTTGTTTGTTTCATTCTTCAACACACACAGACTTTCTCTCTCTCTCTCTGAAGCATAACACTAACACAAAAATCTCTCTTCTAACCAAATCCAATTTTTTCTTTTCTCAAATTTGACCACCCATTCAATTTTTTGTTCAATCTCTCTTATAGTTTTTGTACATTCTTCTTCAGTCACTCAAAAATCCTCAAAACTTCATAGTTTTTGTTCTCTTTTTTCTAGATCATGAAAACTGGTTCTTCCGGATATGGTTGTTTTGGATCTGGTTTCAAGATGTTCTGTTTTGACAAAAATAAATTTAGATGGATTTTTGTTGCGGGTTTTTTGAGACACACCCGACTAAAGTTTTATTTCTAAGGGAGTGAAAAATATTGGAAATCTTTTGTGAGAGATTCTAGGTACAGGGGTTAGTTGCGCGAAAGGAAGGTGTATGCACCTTAAGCGCCCATGGTACCCCATGATAACCTCTTGAAATGATTTTTGTGCTTTTTGTAAATGCTTTAAAAAAGAAGGGGGGGAAGAAGATGTAAGAAATAAGAGAGAAAATGTATGAAGAAGAGATAAGAAAAAAAAATGTGTGTTGTATGTTTTTTTTTTATGAAAGCAATAGATTGATGTCATTTTAAGTCTCATTTTTTAAGTGTCAATATAAACACGCTAAACCATACTTTATCACGATTGGGAGATGTACGACCCGAAATCAACTTCGGGGACACCCTTCCCCAACAAGGACAAACATGATCTAAGTCTTGCTAATGTTTATAAGGTCAATTAAAATTTAGGACAAATAATGATAAAAATCTAATGATAAATTAAAAAAGTAAAGGTAAACAAATTCTTTAATGAAAGTAAAAGGAGAAAGTAGTGTAAATTGTTATGTTTGTAAAAAAAATTTGTCATTGAGAAAAAAGTTGTAAACAAAATGTTTGTGAAAGAAATGTAATTGTTGTTGTTTAAAAACGGAAGTGTATCCGTTGTTGTAAAAAAATGTGTTGTAAGAAAATGTAATTTGTTGTTGTTGTAAAGCGAAAAAAGGTTTGTAACATAGTAAATAAGAAGTAGCATGGTGAGTCTATATTATCGATGCGACTAAAATGGACCTACGATTATTTTTTGTTTAAAAAGATCGCACATTGTTTTCAAAAGGGTTTTTGGTTGTTTGGAAAAAGTCTCGTAATCAATTGAAATTTAATTACGAGTCCTCCCCCTTGAAAACGAAATATTATTATATTTTTGGCGTTTGTGTGTGAAATGTAACTATGAAAGCAATAAACAAAGCGATAAATAAAGCGATAAATAAATAAAGTCCTACGCTATTACAACCATAACGAATAATTAATTATTTACAACCATATCGAATCGGACGAATAAATAATAATAAGTAATAAATAAATAAAGAACAATGCATAAAAATAAAATGCAAGCGCGGAGAATAAATATGATAATGATATGCACATAGGAGAAGAGAGGGAAAACATAGCAAAATAATATCCTAATTAAAAGTGGAGTGTGTGTAACAAAAAAAATGTGTCAGAGGTGAAAACATGATAATGACACCTTTGAAAATCACTCATAAGAAGAACAAACAATTCTAACTAAAACACACAAGCAAAATGCATTTTAATTTAGTAAAAGAAGAGTGTTTTTTTTTAGAATGAATTTAGACCAAAAGGTCCTTAACTATTAATGTTAATTATTAGAGCTCAATGAATTTAGGAGCAAAAATCATTGTCTCTAACATGCATTTTTTATGATGCAATGACCTAACCTAAATGAAAATGCATGTATGCATGTAAAAATGTAAAGTGAAGTTGTAATGTGAAATTGTAGTGTAATATAAAAAATTGTGATGCAAAATGCAAAATGCAGGCAGCTATATGATAATGTAATGTAAATTGTGATGTAATATAATATAGAAAAATGTAGCATATGATAATGTAGGCAGCTATATGATAAGCTAAAAAAACAAGTAGTAGCAAAGCATATGCAAATGCAAAGACATATAATAATGAAGCACAAAAATAAAAAAGTGAACATGAATCACATATTATGAAAAAAAGCAATTAAGTGATAATCAAGTTCATGTAAGAAACCATTGATAAAACATTTAGTAATCAAAATTTAAATCTCAAGGAAGATTCTTAAATGTTAGTGTAAAAGTTTGGACTCAATAAACTTAAAATAAGTTATTGTCCCAAACAATCACTTATTGAATAAGCTAATACTAACAAATAATAAAAGTAAGAAATTAATGATAAAATAAAAATTAGAATTTAAATCCCAAGAGGAATCCTTAAATATTGGTGTAAAAATTTGGACTCAATAAGTTTAGAGAAGCTATTGTCCCAAATAATTATTTATTGAAATAAGCTAAAAAAAAATGTTGTAGTTGTGCAGCAAACAGATTGTGGGGTGTGAAAAGAGAGTAAAAAAAACCAGCAAATAAACAAAAAAACAGAAGCCCAGAGAAAACAGGTCCAATTCATAAAAAAACGGTGCATAAAGAAAAAACAGGGGGTGCAAAGAGCAGGCTCACAACCGAGCCAATGAACGTCGCCACGTGGAGCTGCGTTTTCTTCTTCACAACAAGCGAGTTAACTCAGCCGAGTTTCGTGACTCGGTCACCATTGTTACAAACAGAACAAACTTCAAGTACGTGTAACTCTCTCAATTTTTCACCAAATCGGACAAATGAGTAGTGTTTTTTATAGTGTTTTTCGTGTAGATTCCAAATATGCAATTAGTTTTTGAAATAGATACATGGTTTAAAAAAACGAAGCCCCAAATTTCAAACCCAAAAATAAAAAAAAGAGATTCATGCAAAATTGGATGAAACTAGTTCATGGAATAGATTATATACATGCATAGGAGTTCAACACAGTCAAAATCAAGCAAAACAGAAGACAAAAACGTTCAGAAACGATTACCTTACTTGAATCGGAGACGGCGGTTTCGACTTGATTTTTGGGCGTTCCAGCTTACGTTTCCAGTTGCTCCTTACCTCCCGAACAGCTCCAGGTGCGCCCAACAGTGTAACTCTTCCTAAGTGAAAGCTTTAAACGAACTGGAACGATAATAACTCAAACCCGCCGCCGGACCGTTTTTTCTTCGTTTCTGTGATATCTCAAATTCTGTTTAAATGGTGTTTTTGTGGTTGTTTTGAATTTCTAAAAGTGTTTTGATGGTGTATGATGGATTGGAATCAATTTTGTTGAGGTTTTGCTTGATTTGTGTTTTGACCGAAAAATGAAAAAAAATGAAAGAGGGAGATGATGTTATGTTGTTATTGTGTTGGATTGATGAAGGATCATGTGTGTTGAAGGTAGTGATAGTGATTTTGTTTTGAATGAACCGAAAAAAAATGAAGAGAGGGTGTGGAAGATTGGTTTTGATTTTGAGGATTGATATGAGAAGATAGTGTTGGTGATTGGAAGAGAAGAAAAGAAATTTTTTTTTGTTGTTATTTACTGCCTTTTCATTTTTGGTGTTGAGAGAGAGAGAGACGTGAGTGGTGGCTAGGGTTGTGATTTTTCTCTGTAGGGTTAGTGAAGGAGTGAAGGGTTAGTATTTATAGGGTACGAATTAGGGTGAGTGATGTTTGTGTATGTCGCGCCTTGAAAAATGCACGAGCGGATACGCGCTCGGAATGACTACAGAGTCGCCACCGAATTTTATTTGTTAAGGGAAAATATCGATAAAACCCTTTTGGTTAAATGAAAATGCGGTCGTCGCAACCATTTCAAGGTTCGGGAGTTGATTATGTAAGGGGAAGGTATTATCACCCCTCATATCCGTTGTACTCAACGGGAACCTTCTTACTAGTTTTAGGGTTTAAAGAGTGTTATTTAATATTTGCTTGCTTATTATTTTTTATTACTTTGCGATTATTTATATGTGGGGGATTTTTAGTTTTTTAATTATTGGGCTCGACAGGATGTTGAATCCTGCTCCTACGTATTCTCAGGTGCAATGAGAAATCAGAGTTTCGTAGTTCATGGCGTCAATGTTGTTGGTTGGTATTTTTTAGAGAACTAAGTTTAGATCGCATTCTAGCAGTTAAACGTATGGCTTGTATGCTCGCATGTTGGAGGCTTAAGCCCTTGTTTGTATAGTGTTAGAATGGATAAACATAGTTCTTTTATGAAAAAAGGTTTTAGTCTTGATTATGAGTTGTTTTGAAAAAGCAAGTTTGATGTGTTGGATGTTTTTTAGTGTTTTTGTTTTTTGAAAAAAAAAAACTTTGAGGAAGGGGATTATCTAAATTAGAGATATACACCAAGAATTTAGATAATCGGATAAGAAAAGGTATACACCAGATCCCCTCCTTCCTTTTGAATTATTATAGTGTTTTTTATTTTATTTTTGGGAAAAAAGAGATGATTATCTAATCGCGAGATATACACCAAGAAATTAGACAATCGGAGGAAACAACACATACGCGAAGCCACCTCGTTTTTATTTGAATTGTTGTTAAAGTTTTTGAAGTTTATTAGGAAGATGAGATTAATTAGATCGCACAGTATACACCGAGAAATTTAACAATCAGAGAAGGAGATACATACGCCAAACCATCTCATTTTATTTGAATTGTTATTAAATACTTAGTAATGTGATGATTATTTAAATCGCTCGGTATACACCGAGAAATTTAACAATCGGAGAAGGAGAGGCATACGCCAAACTATCTTACTTTGTTTGAATTGTTATTAAATTTTTTTAGAGTATTTTAGGGAGATGACGATTATTTAAATCGCTCGGTATACACCGAGAAATTTAAATAATCGCAGAAGAAGAGGCATACGCCAAGTCATCTCTTTTTCATCCGATTTATTATTTTTATGTGTGTTAAAGTTTGTTAAGAAATTATGACTAGGGGGTGCCAGCAACAAACAGTGGGTGTAAACATAAAAGCAAACTAAACCCAATTAAGTTGAGGGTGTACCAGACTTATGGTGGTCGCGCGCGCGTGGGAACATGGGGAGTATGTATGAGTCTTGTTCAGATTTTTTTATTCATTTGATAGAAAGTTTTCTCTCTCTTCTCTCCCTCACTCCTCCATATCCTCTCTTTTCTCTCTCTTTTCATTTTATTTCTTTTACTAAGAACTCAAGAACATGAAGAACATGTTCATACCTTCATAGCCCCAAACCCGTTTTATTAGATTTTCCTCAAACAACCCGAAATTAATTTTTAAACACCAATCAAAGCCTTTCAAACACAGATTAAGCCTCTAAACACCAAGATCAAAACCGAAAATTTCTAGATCTAAACGAAAATTCGAATCTGTCCTGGCCTTGTTTTTTTGATTGAAATCTAGTTATATTTGTCTTTAAATCATGAGTTTGATTTTTAGGATTGATACAAACGCATGAGCAAGAACAGAGACGAATCTAAACACCAATTTTGAACAAATTCATGCAAATACTATATGTGTTTCTGGAGTACTTACTTACCGTGCCGTAATCGCGTAAGTGCTTTCTCTTTTGCTTCCGACTCGGCCTCACTTTCGTTTTCTATTTTTTTGCGTTCCCAATTCGATCCCGATTCTGAATTTGTTCCGTTCTTGCGAGGTGGGGATGGAGGAGGCTGTTTTGTCAGCGCTAATTCTCTAGTAGGTGTAGAAAATCAACTTGCTTTGGGGATTGGTACTTTCTTGTTCGGTTTGTAGAGTTTCTCCGTTTTTTTTAGTTTTTGCTCCTGATTTTTCTGTTCTCCTCCTGAGAGTGAATTAGCTCTTGTATTTATACTATTGAGATGAACTAGTTTGTTGCTATTTTTTTGGGACAAATTTGGATAGAATTCCATGTTAATTCTTTGCCCACCTTCTACTGAATTTTTGTTTGTCAAAGGATATAGATGAATTAAAATTTTGTTTCTCTTTTCCTTTGCCTCAAATTTTGCAATTTTGTTGTTTTTTCTTCTTCTCTCTTTTTTTACGGTCTCTTCCTTTCTATTTTCTTTTTGATTGATTTTTTTATTTTTTATTTTATATGGACAAATAAAAAAAAATAAATGACACTAAAAAAACGGAAAAATAATACTAATAAAGAGATAGACTAATACAAGAATATTAAATTAAAAATAAAAGGAAATCTCCAAAGCGGGGCTTGAACTTGTGACATTATCCCCGCGACACTCCCATCCCCTTAATTAATGACCAACTCAACCAAACTAAATATTCGAAAAAAATTCGATATAATAATTTATAGTGGTCAAAATTTGGGGTATGACAGCTGCCCCTATTTAAATATCTTAAATTGCGTTTTGCGCGATGAAAGATAATTAAATACAAAGAATACCCGAAATTTTGTCTATGACAATGGCAAACTTTCAGATAAGCGAATTGTAGCTTCGAAGGTGTTTCAACTTAAAGGATAGTTGTCGCCCCGCAGGGTACTAAAAGGTGACCATGGCCCCGCAGGGTGATTAAACTAGGAGTAGGCATTGCCCCGCAGGGTTCTTAGACTAAGAAGTGGTCATTGACTACTACAGACTTGTCGGTCGGACAAAGAAGAAGTTGACTGAACGAGGATATGGTGGTCTTATTCAGCCGATTCATGCTGAAGGTTGATCGATACTGCTGCCGAAATTAATTGGAGAATTTACTGCCAAGATTCTGCAAGGAATACCTACTGCCGAGGTTTTGCTATAAAATCTTCTGCCGAGATTAACTAAGGGATCTACTGCCGATATCTATGAGAAATACCTACTGCCGAGGTTTGCTAGAAAATCTACTACCGAGATTAATTAAGGGATCTACTGCCGAGGTTCTATGTGGAATACCTACTGCCGAGGTTTGCTAGAAAATCTTCCGCTGAGATTAATTAAGGGATCTACTGCCGAGGTTCTATAAGAAATATCTACCGCCGAGGTTTGCTAGAAAATCTACTGCCGAGATTAATTAAGGGATCTACTGCCAATATTCTATAAGAAATATCTACCGCCGAGGTTTGCTAGAAAATCTACTACCGAGATTAGTTAAGGGATCTACTGCCGAGATCTATGAGGAATACCTACTGCCGAGGTCTATTAGAAAATCTTCTGCCGAGATTAATTAAGGGATCTACTGCCGAGATCGTATAAGAAATACCTACTGCCGAGGTTTGCTAGAAAATCTACTGTCGAGATTAACTAAGGGATCTACTGCCGAGATTTTATGTGGAATACCTACTGCCGAGGTTGTAATGTAGATGAATATCTTCAGATACGTGTGAAACAAAGTTCATGCTTATACATTATGATTGTATAAGCTTTATGCAATGTGATGATTTTAAGCTGACGTATTTACTGACTTGTCATGTGCATGGTTTGTATGCAATGTGAGATGATGCATGAAATGCAAGGTTGATGCATGAGTGCAGTATGTAGTGAATAAATTCTGAGTTTTGTGCGCCCATGAAAATCGACCTTAGGGACTATTAGGTGTGTGCCATGAGGCATGCCGAATGAATAAGCTAGAGTGAAATGACATGTTTTATGCATGATGATAATGTATGCGATGATTTTAAATGTTGTATGAAAGTGCCCCTGTGGTGGGCAATGAGCTTTGCAATAAAGTTCTTCGTTCTAAAGGTTAGAGGATGTTTTTCTAGCACGATCTCCTGACACTCATTCTGAACTCAACAGTTGCTAATGACATGATTTACTTGAACAACTTGAAAGTATGGAGAGGGATTTGCCCCTAGTTTGATGGGGCTCCGAAGCATAGATTTTAACGAAGTTGGCCACGAGGTGGTCTTGAGCTGGCTTGAATGTGTCGAGAGGACTTGCCGTTGCTGCAGCTTATTTTTCCCTTTGAAAATCCCTAACTTTTGCCTGGACCGCCCTTTCGAGGTTTCAGCCCACCGGGAATATTTTCCTTTTTTGGTGTCCCTAATTTTTGCCTGGACCTCCTTTTTAGATTTTCGACCCACCGGGATGCTCTTTGTTGCCTAAGCCGCCTTTTCAGGTTTTCTACTTAGCGAGCTTTTGTTTTTTTTCTTTTTCATTTTCTTTGGGCATGATGTCTTTTGGCTGCCATTAAGTTCATTGAGCAGAGGCTCCTCTCCATTCATGGTAATGATAGTCACAGCACTGCTAGAGAAACCCCTTTTCACCATGTGTGAGCCTTCAATTGGAAGTGATGCCTTTATGTTGTATACTAGAGAAAAGGGAGTTGCTCAGAGAAGAACTTGGAACCCAATCATAATGTTATGACATTGATACAGATTGCCGCTGTTATGTGAACCCTTGGGATATGTGCCTCTGATTAATTGACATTTTTTAGGGGTGATGCCCCTAGCTGACCAGCTCTTGAGGCTATTTGGCCTTGAATAGAAGAATCAGATGATCTACCCCTTTGTTATGAGGACTCACTGTTGGAATATCAAGACCATCGATGATTTGCCCCTAGTTGGGAGCATGTTGATTCAGTTAGCCTTTGGCCTGACCATTGGCATTCCCTTGATGCTAAGTAAAATTGTTCTTTTTTTAAAAGTAGCTTTAACGCAATGCACATGCAAGTTTGAAATCGAAAAGTATTATGGTGTTTACAATGAATGATATTTGGCCAAAAGATTGGCACGAGTGAAGTGGTGAAAAGAAAAGCGATAGAATGAAACTAGTAGAAACATGAGGAGTCAGTTTAATAACGATTTTTGCTGAACACGCTTTCATAGTGAACCTAGCTTTAATTAGGTCTTTTGAGGGTTGTAACGTGGTCTGGTTCACGGTTATGAATAAAAGGGATATAAGGCTCAAAATTTAATTTTAACCCGCCCATTCTCCTTGATGTCCTTCATTTCCTTCATTCAACTAACTCAATGGATGCATTTAGTTGCAAGAGAATTTTTGGTAGTTATGATGATCGAGCATTTATTGGCTTCTTTGAGGCGACAACCACTTTCTTCTATTTGCAAAGTTGTTTCCATTTTCATCTTTTGTTTTAAATCCCTTATTTTTGTACGGACCTATTTATTTGAATTTGAGGTCCATCAAGGTGCCCTAATTTTTTTGCCTAAGTATCTTTACTCGGCGGGCTCGCTCTTTTTTTGGAAATCTTGTATAATCTTGCTTTCGGCTCAGAACGACTATGACTGCCATGTCAACTACCATGTCAGAAAAAGTAGAAAGAACGCTAACTTCAGGTTCAAAGGGGTTAACTACGGATTATCTCCTTATATCTCCACTGTTTGGGAAATGAAACAATGCCTTACATCGTCAGCCTGATCTTACTAATCAAGACATATTCAGCAAATTTGGTTATTATGTTTACATCATTCTCCCTCCAAGTTTGTTAATAGGTGAGAAGTGAAGTTTGTTTGATATTTATAGTGAGTGGAAAGTAATGGCAGAAGAAAGAGTGAATATGAATGGATTGATTACAAAAACATGGAGGCTCATTTTATTAAAGATACTAGTCAAAGAGTGCAATTTTAAAAGCAAACAAATACTTAGCAATAATGAAATTACAATTGTAAATGATAAAGTCTAATGGGGTCAGGGGTTATCCACCGTGTGTGGGCCATCTTCGTCAAAAGTCAGTTGCTTGTTTTCAATCAGATCTTGTACCGCTTCTTTGAAGGATTTGCATTCTTCTATTGAGTGTCCCACTACTCCATCGTGAAATTCACACTGGACACTCGGGTTGTACCAAGGAGGGAATGGAGACTTCATGGATCTAGCCTTCCTGGGAGTTATTACCGAAGCTTGGACCAGATGAGACCACAGTTGACCATATGTTATTTGGATGCCTCTTCTGATTTCGATGTTGATTGTTTAGATTCAAAGTTTGCTGATTCTTATTTTGGCGTTGATGTGGAATCTTAGCATGTTGATGGTAGGGTACTGGATGAAAAACTTGTCGAGTTTCTCCAATTGTATCAGTTTCATCCTCTTCTTCCCCCTGGAAATCATTAAGGGATTCCTTTTCACTAGTCTGGCGACTTGAGGTGTCTTGGAGCTTTCCGCTTTTCAGACCAGCCTCGATGCGTTCTCCCACTATCACCAAGTCAGAGAAGCTGGATGACACACAACCAATCATCATTCCCAAGTATGGGCCCTGGAGCGTATCTATGAACATACCAACCAACTCACAGTCCAACATTGACGGTTGAACGCGGGCAGCAATCTCTTTCCACCTTTGGGCGTATTCTCTAAATGATTCGTTGCATTTCTGAGATAAGCTTTGTAGTTGCATGCGAGTGGGAGCAATATCCATGTTGTATTGATAATGCTTTAGGAATGCCATAGCCAAGTCTTTCCAAGTACGAACATGTTTTCTTTCCATTTGCATATACCATTCTAATGATGCCCCACTAAGACTCTCTTGAAAACAGTGGATGAGCAATTTTTCATCGCGCGAGTGCGCGGCCATCTTCCGAACATACATTGTCAAATGAGTTTTTGGACAACCAACCCCTTTGTATTTCTCAAAATTCGGCATTTTGAACTTTGGCAGAATTACTAAGTCTGGAACCAGACACATATCCAAAGCATCAAACCCATTGGCATCATGCCCCTCTATGGCTCTAAGCCTTTCTTCTAGCTTGCGGTACCTTTTTGTAGTCTCAATGTCTTGCAACCATTCAACATTTACAAGAGGGCTTGCCCCTAGGGGATTCGGCATAGGGAATTCAAATTGATGATACTCAACAGCATCATGAGGTGATGAATGTCCATCATGAATAGTGAAATGCTCCTGTATGATCTGGTTTTCAACTGGGATTTGTATAGGCCGTGGTTGAGCAGAACCATCTACCGAAAATGTGACGGCATCTTTAGTTGAGCCTTGGGGATCCATCTTCTTTGCCGCAACTGATTCGACTTTGTTATGAGTGTTAGAAAACCAGCTAGCTAGATAATGATTTAGAGATTTAGATGAGGGCAGAAGAAATATGAGCTTTTTGTGAAGATGTGTGAAGATGTAAGTGCATGTATGCAGATGCAGTATGCAAAAACATTCTTATTTATGGTATGCATGCCATGATCCAAGTTTTATGAGGGATAGATTTAGGGTGACAATAGATAACAGTTCAAGAGCACCCATAGTCCCCATGCTCACATGTAGGTTCTAAGTTTGACACAATTCCTAGAGTCGTTGATTGCATTTGGAAGCATTACTACCGTTGCAAATACTCGCAGGACAGTAATACCCCCAAAGAATCTATTCTAGGTGAGATCTTCGCACCAGCCCTACAAAGTATACACAATGAGGGTGCGCACTACGCATCCATCGATACGGGTGCTAGACGAGAGTTCCTAATAACATGTTTAGGGTTTTGACCGGATCTAAAGGCCCTAGAGTCGTCGACCTAACAAGACAATACCGCCGCACTGCCGATACTAGCAATTCAACGATATCCTCAATGGTAACCACGAACTTAACTTAGGGTTTTCCTCAAAGCTCGGGTAGAGAGCTTCACACAATATAAACCCAACTTGCAATTCAAATATAAAAATATATACCACAAGCCAGGCTTTCATGCAAAGCAAAGCAGTAAATAAATCATGTAAAAGCAAGCAAATAAACACAAGAAAGAATGATAAAACAGAACACTCGTCCCTAAATCTAACAAGAATAGGCTTGACTCGCTTAAATACTAATCCCCAGCAGAAACGCCAGCTGTCGCGCCTCGAAAAACGCACGAGCGTATACGCGCTCGGAATGACTACAGAGTTGCCACCGAATTTTATTTGTTGAGGGAAAATATCGATAAAACCGTTTTGGTTAATGGAAAGGCGGTCGACGCAACCGTTTCCAGGTTCGGGAGTTGGTTATGCAAGGGGAAGGTGTTAGCACCCCTCACATCCGTTGTACTCAACGGGAATCTTCTTATTAGTTTTAAGGTTTAAAGAGTGTTATTTAATATTTGCTTGCTTATTATTTTTTTATTGCGTTTATTTACATGTGGGGGGAAATTTTTAGTTTTTTAATTATTGGGCTCGACAGGATGTTGAATCCTGCTCCTACGTATCCTCAGGTGCAATGAGAAATCAGAGCTTCGTAGTTCATGGCGTCAATGTTGTTGGTTGGTATTTTTTAGAGAACTAAGTTTAGATCGTGTTCTAGTAGTTAAACGTATGGCTTGTATGCTCGCATGTTGGAGGTTTAAGCGCTTGTTTGTATAGCGTTATAATGGATAAACATAGTTCTTTTATGAAAAAAGGTTTTAGTCTTGATTATGATTTGTTTTGAAAAAGGAAGTTTGATGTGTTGGATGTTTTTTAGTGTTTTTGTTTTTTGAGAAAAAAAAACTTTGAGGAAGGGGATTATCTTAAAACGCATACGCGAAGCCACCTCGTTTTTATTTGAATTGTTGATAAAGTTTTTGAAGTTTATTAGGAAGATGAGATTAATTAGATCGCACAGTATACACCGAGAAATTTAACAATCAGAGAAGGAGATACATACGCCAAACCATCTCATTTTATTTGAATTGTTATTAAATACTTAGTAATGTGATGATTATTTAAATCGCTCGGTATACACCGAGAAATTTAACAATCGGAGAAGGAGAGGCATACGCCAAACTATCTTACTTTGTTTGAATTGTTATTAAATTTTTTTAGAGTTTTTTAGGGAGATGACGATTATTTAAATCGCTCGGTATACACCGAGAAATTTAAATAATCGCAGAAGAAGAGGCATACGCCAAGTCATCTCTTTTTCATCCGATTTATTATTTTTATGTGTGTTAAAGTTTGTTAAGAAATTATGACTAGGGGGTGCCAGCAGCAAACAGGGGGTGTAAACAAAAAAGCAAACTAAACCCAATTCAGCTGAGGGTGTACCGGACTTATGGTGGTCGCGCGCGCGTGGGAACATGGGGAGTATGTATGATTCTTGTTCAGATTTTTTTATTCATTTGATAGAAAGTTTTCTCTCTCTTCTCTCCCTCACTCCTCCATATCCTCTCTTTTCTCTCTCTTTTCATTCTATTTCTTTTACTAAGAACTCAAGAACATGAAGAACATGTTCATACCTTCATAGCCCCAAACCCATTTTATTAGATTTTCCTCAAACAACCCGAAATCAATTTTTAAACACCAATCAAAGCCTTTCAAACACAGATTAAGCCTCTAAACACCAAGATCAAAACCGAAAATTTCTAGATCTAAACGAAAATTCGAATCTGTCGAGGCCTTGTTTTTTTGATTGAAATCTAGTTATATTTGTCTTTAAATCATGAGTTTGATTTTTAAGATTGATATAAACACAGGAGCAAGAACAGAGACGAATCTAAACACCAATTTTGAACAAATTCATGCAAATACTATATGTGTTTCTGATGTACTTACCTACCGGGCCGTAATCGCGTAAGTGCTTTCTCTTTTGCTTCCGACTCGGCCTCACTTTCGTTTTCTATTTTTTTGCGTTCCCAATTCAATCCTGATTCTGAATTTGTTCTGTTCTTGCGAGGTGAGGATGGAGGAGGCTGTTTTGTCAGCGCTAATTCTCTAGTAGGTGTAGAAAATCAACTTGCTTTGGGGATTGGTACTTTGCTGCTCGGTTTGTAGAGTTTCTCCGTTTTTTTTTAGTTTTTGCTCCTGATTTTTTATGTTCTCCTCGTGAGAGTGAATTAGCTCTTGTATTTATACTATTGAGATGAACTAGTTTGTTGCTAATTTTTTGGGACAGATTTGGATAGAATTCCATGTTAATTCTTTGCCCACCTTCTACTGAATTTTTGTTTGTCAAAGGATATAGATGAATTAAAATTTTGTTTCTCTTTTCCTTTGCCTCAAATTTTGCAATTTTGTTGTTTTTTCTTCTTCTCTCTTTTTTTACGGTCTCTTCCTTTCTATTTTCTTTTTGATTGATTTTTTTATTTTTTATTTTATATGGACAAATAAAAAAAATTTAATGACACTAAAAAAACGGAAAAATAATACTAATAAAGAGATAGACTAAAACAAGAATATTAAAGTAAAAATAAAAGGAAATCTCCAAAGCGGGGCTTGAACTTGTGACATTATGCCCGCGACACTCCCATCCCCTTAATTAATGACCAACTCAACCAAACTAAATATTCGAAATTTTTTTCGATATAATAATTTATAGTGGTCAAAATTTGGGGTATGACAGTGTAATAATGTGAAAATGATAAATAAATAAAAAATAAATAAAATAATTATGAGGTAGAGATGGTGAGGTGGAATGATGTGATTTGTTTATGTTTTTAAAAGGAAAATGTGATGGAAAAAAGGAATTTTTGTCAAACTTTGAGATAAAATTGTAAAAGAATAAGTAAATTGAAAAAAATGCAATAAAATGTAATAAAATGTAAATATTTTTGATATTTTGGAATATGTGTAAATAAAGTACGAAATAATACTAAAACAATAAAAACTATTTTTTGGACATTTTTAACCTTTTACGCTAATTAAAATAAATTTTAAACGAAACAAACCGAAAAGAACAAAATGGTCGAAAAACCAAAATTACGCGTAAAATTAAAAGAATGCGTAAAATGATGTTATATTTGTATGAAATAAATTAACACTATTTTTTTGAAAATATAATTGTAAAGAAATAATGAAAATATGAGAATAAAAATATAAAAAATGCATGAAAAAGGAAGATCAAAACACATGTAATAAAGCACATATATTTTTGATATGTAAGAATGCAAATTGGATTTTAGGTCCAAAATTTGGGGTACAATAATTTGAAGATGCAGAAGATATTGTACGTTTCGATGCTTTACTTCTTCTTTTCTTTTCTCTGATGATGGAATCAAGTTATTTTGGAAGCTTGTGTATTGGCTTCTTGGTTGAAGAAGGAATTAAAATATGGAGTAACACTTTTTTGGGTATAGATGAAAATTATTTATCAAAATATGGAGAAGGAAGCAAATCTTTTTTTTTTTCCAAATCTGCAAAGATGGAAATTATATATTTATCAACATCTGTAAAATATTTTTATGCATTAAACGTGTGTTTGATTTTGTTAATAACAATTTGATTCACCAAACAGAAACTAAATCTGTTTTTTATTTCTTTTTCTTTAAACGAAATATTTCATTAAACATGTGTTGTTTTTAAACGTAATATTTCATCTTTTTCAAATCTGTTTTTTTAAATATGTTTTTTTAAACGTGTGCTTGGACCGCTAGTACTGTTGTGTCAGAAAATTTATATTACTGGCGGCTAGGATTGCCACAAGCACTACCGTTGAGCTAATAATTGAGGGTTATTGGCCGCCAGTCTTTTCCAACTATATTAAAAAATATAGGCAGTTTTTGGCATTTTCTGAGGGTTTTGGGGACTCAAAAATTTGTGATTTTCTTGTAGTGATCGTATTAAATAGCGAATATATGCCTCACTCGCGTATAGGTGTTGTGTGACGCACACTAGGCTACTCAAGTGTTGTCACGTTCCCCAATGTTGATATGTGTCGTTGGTTTAAACATTTCAATTCCCTCTATTCCGGTTCGTTGAAAGAAAACCCTTCTTCTTCAATCGTGCCTGCTCTTGCTTTAGCGATTTGTTCATCGTTTTCTTCCTTCATTGTTCGTTCTTCGCTAATTTTCCTCTTTGATGTCAAGATATTTTCTCTATTCCTTTCCTCTATTATTGTGTATTCTTGATTTTGCTATCCTTACAAATGGCGAAACGCCCAATATCCCCATAAATGTAGAATTCCCTGAGACGCTTAGGTTAAATCCTAACGTGATTGATTTGATTTTTGGGCAAGATGCTGATGCAAAACTATACGGGGGTTTGAGTTACGTTGTAGTTGGGGTAGCTAGTCAGAGGAACGAAGTAGTGGTTAGGTTTGATAATCGAAAAATCTAAAGTTATAGACAGAGTTTAGAGAAAGTGTATCACTGTACTTTTAACAACATTGAATTATACACATATTTGAATAGTCGTGTTTGGGCTTATATTTATGGTCTTGATGAAATGGCTAGACTTCACAAGAAAGATAGACAAGAGGAGATGGTGCAAAAGGTCTATGCTCAATGGGATATGCCTATGGACGAACATTTGTATAGTTGTGTACTTGATGAAATTTTTGGCATCAAGTCTTGTTTTCAATCTCGTGAACTTTTATATTCAATTTACACTAAAGTGGGACCTTGGTTGGATTGGAAGGTTAGGATTCCCCATCATCATATGAAAATTTGTACCCGGTATGAGGCGTGTGGAATTTCTATTTATGAATTCCATTTCAAGCATCTACAGGTTCAATTGCACTTTATGGATTTTGAAGTGGCTATATTGAAGCATTTAAGAATATGCCCTTATGAATTGCATATGTTGAGTTGGGCGCATATCAAAGCATTTCAATTCTTCCATGAATATAAAAAAAAACACCCTCACTGTTTTGCTTTTCTTTCATCTTTTCAACGTCGTGAGGAAGTCTGCAAATATTAAGCAACCGCAAGATTTCATTTCTTTTGGGCAAGGATGTAAATATTTTGAAGTGTACCAGAGAGTCAAAATTCTGATGATTATTTTTTCAAGTCTGAATTGGTAAATTTTTTTTAAATAGCGAAATTTATTATAACACCGCTCAAGTACAAGAAAAGCGGAAAACAATACAAAGAAAAAGACCGAAAGGTCCAAAGACAAGAAAAACTGGCAGAGGCAAAAACCCCCACCCTACAAAACCAACCCAAAACAACCAACACCCCAACTAACCCCGGGAAAGGCAATCCCCCGGATCTCATCTCCGCTCATAAAAAAGACACAGAGACATTTTTACTCTCGCCAAGCTCCACTTCCAACTCAAGATTTTTACGGACGCAACCACCTCATCCGGGTTGACGGAACTATTTGCAAAAATAGTATCATTCCTTGCCTAACAAATGCACCATAAAGTTGTGTGCCAAACCATTAAAAAACCTTTCCGAACCTTGGTATTTTTAGGCCAAGAAACCAACAAATCAAAAAGCACAAAAAGGTTTGGAGAGATAATGATATGCACCCCTAACCACAAAAAAATCTTTTACCAAATTGAAATTGTGACCGGCCAATGGAGAAAAAGATGCAAAGGAGATTCCAAACCTCCTTCACACCCAACACAATTTCTTGAGACCCCGGGAGCCAAAACATTACGGTGGGCGAGGTTATCTCTAGTGGGAATCTACCATAAAGCAATTGCCAAGAAAAAGCGATTACCTTTGAGGGTGCCGGACTCTCCCAAATTTTATCAAAGACCCTCACAAAATTTGGACAAAGCTCATCAATCACAAACAAATGGCTACAAAGCAACTTATAGGCCGACTTCACCGAAAAAATCCCCTCCGGGTCCGGATTCCACCGCCACGAATCCACCTCCGTCGACAAAACAACCGGCTCCAAAAGAAGTAACAACTCTTCAAGGAGATCCTCTTCCCATTGGAATAACATCCTACGCCAAGAAAAAGTCCACCTACAACCATCGCCATTTCTCACAAAAAATTCACCAACCATGCTTTCCTTATGGTTCGAAAGAGAAAACAAACGCGGAAAACGAAGAGATAAAGAACCATCTCCCAACCAATTTGAAAGCCAAAAAAAGGTCGAAGCCCCATTTCCCACTTTCCGATCAATAAAGTCGACAATCCAATTCCTAGACTCCACTGCCTTATCAAGAGAGCAAATATCCTTCCACCACAAAGAAGCCGAAGATGGCCACCGGTGATTCCTCCAATCCACTCTTTCAACTAAATGCTTTCCATATTTCGCAACAAGCACCTCCTTACAAAGGGGCATTCCGGATTGTATAAAACGCCAACGCCACTTGGCCAAAAGACTTAAATTGACCACTCCAATATCTCTCACACCAATACCCCCTTTATTTTTCTCCCTACACACCACCGACCACCTAACCCAGTTCACTTTGTTACCATGTTGTAACACCCGGCGCAAGCGCAAAATAATATTGCAATGAAGCCGCCACCATATTTTATTTATCCCTTGAGGGGAAAGGAAAATAATGATAAAACCTTTAAGAGTCGGGTTCGGGAGTTGGTTACATGAGGGGAAAACGTTAACACCCCCTCATATCCGTTGTACTCAACGGGAACCATTTGAGGAAATTTGGTTTGCATAAACAGAAATAACCGCATAGAATTAAAGATTACCGCATATTGAACAGAAAAAAGGAAAAAAAAGAGTTTTTTATTAGTTGGCTTGACGAGATTACATCTCGCTCCTACGTATTCCCCATGTGCAATGAGAAATTCAAAGCTCACGTAGTTCTTCCTGAAAAAAAGTTTTGTTTGTTGATTGTTTTTAATGAACAACGTTTATGTCGCATTCCACTGATACGACAGTTTGCTTGTATACTCAACTGAGGTTTAAGCGTTTGTCGGTATCAGGGGAATGGATAAAACATCGTTCTTTTAAGAAAAAGAAGTGAAAAAGATTTAAGCTGAAAAAAAAAAAGAATTGACTGCGCAAGGGCAGGAAAAAGATTGAATGTGTTGAGTGTTTTTTAGAGGTTAAAAAGATTATTCAGTGAATGAGGATAAGTCTCAGACACAAGCAGTGCAGCAGGGACTGGACTACCCAGAGAAGTAGGTCAAACACCATACATCCCCTTTTCATTCAATTCAATTAATCAAACTTTATTAATTAAAGTGAAATGAGTTGGAGACAAATCGTACATCAGGCACTTCCTCACTTTCTTTAATTAATAAGTTCCGGTTTAAATAGAATAAGATTAACCCGCAGACGCAAGCTGTACGGCAGGGACTGGTTTATTCTCATTCCGCTTGTAAGCAAAAGAGTTTTACATTTTCAGATTATAACCAATATAAAAGAAAAAGAAAGGTAGAAGAGGAGAAGAATGCATATATGAATGCACATGAATGATAATAATGGTGATGCTGAGCAATTAAATGCACATAGTAAGATATGAACAAATAATAATTAAATGGATGCGAAAGACTAAACATCACATAGCAATTAAATATGAACTTCATTAATTAAAATGAATTAAGTCGGAGACAAGCCGTGCGGGAGACACTTCCTTAATCCTTTTTAATTAACAAGTTTCCCTTTGACTGGTCCGAGCATAACTCACAGACACAAGCCGTAAGGCAGGGACTTGTTTATGCTCATTTCAGTCAAAGCTTTATACAATATCCAAGTCCAGAAAAAATCACAAAGACATATCACAGATAATGGTACAATAAGGATGTAAACGCGCAAACAAAATAAATAAGTAGCGCATAGACAGATAATCTGCAACGGTGTATTGAACATCAGATAAAATGTTTTAACTAAACTCTATTAATTAAAATAAAATTGAGTCGGAGACAAGCCGTACGTCAAGAACTTTCTCATTTCTATTTTAATTAACGAGTACTTTTTAAAGTTTGAAATAAAAAAACAACCCTTGGACGCAAGCTGTACGGCAGGGACCCGTTTGTTTTTTATCTCATTTTTATAAAGAAGTTTTCACATTAATGGGTCTGGACCAAACCGACCTGGCTAGAAACCCAGTTGGGGGGCGCGCATAGAAGAGAGGGGGGCGCGCGTGAGTAAGCCCTTGTGGCCACTCAACGCGCGCCACGTGTCCCATGACATCTTCTTCTTCAAATCCAAAACAGAAAAAAAATACAGAGGCGGACGGGAAACAAAACGGGAACAACCGGCCAAACTTTCAATTCACTTCCGGTTATCAAAAACATCGTGTAAATATACTATTTCGCACAGAAAATCACAAGGAACAAGAATCAAACATTAGTTTCATGCAAAAAACGCGTAAACAGAGCAAAATCAAACGAACAAAACTCGGATCCAAAAATTCAAATATACTAAATCACCACGAAATTCACAAAACCGAAAGAAAGGGAGTGTGCAGATTGGTTCCAAAGGTATGAATCTATTCTCATATACCTTCGTTTGTGTCTTATTTGGCCGGAAGGGAGCTTTCAACTTCGGCTGTGACTTCTAATGCTGATTTAGTGGCTTTTCGGTAACTTTTGGACGAAACGGACAGTGGATTTGGACTCAGGAGGGTCGAATTATTGTAGATTGAGTTTCGGATCGTTGATTTTCGAAGATTTTGAGGTGGCCAGAAAAAATGGTTTCTCGCCGGAAAAAGAATTCCTGCGCGGTGGTTTTTGTATTTGTGGTGGTGCTGGTTTTTTTGGGAAATGTGTCCCTTGTGACTGAATATTTTAATGTTTTTATAGTGAAAGATTAGGTTAAAATGGCATTAGTGTAATAATGTGTATTTTTGTAATTAAGAGGATAATTAGTAATTAAATGTGATAAAAATAAAATGAAAAATGATTATGAGTGAAAATGATGACGTGACACATTGTAATTGGTTGATGGAAAATATATTTGTGATGAATAAAAATAAGCGAATGAAAATGAAATGGAATGTATTTTTTTATGATTTTAACCAAAATTAGCGGAGGACGTGAAAACATTATATTTAACTATTTCTGGGCGTTTCTTAAAAAATAAGAAACAATTTAAAAATAAAACATTTATTTTAAAAAAAGTCCAAAATTAGGGTATTACACATGTCGAACACCTCCCCAAAGGAATTGACGTTGGATACTAGAAACTTTCTTCTTTACACACACCGGCATCTTCATAAACGAGAGAAAAAAAATCAGAATTGCATTTAAGACCGCATTAAGTAAAACGATCCTACCTCCAAAACTTACATGTTTATTACGCCAAGAGAGCAAGCGATTTCGAAGATTCACCAAAAGAGGTTCTCACGTCAAAGCCTGCCTCGGATTTGCGCCAACCAGAAGACCTAAATATTTGAAAGGAATCGAGCCCCGCCTACAACTGAGAAAGGTACAAGCCGTATCCAAAAAAGAAGGCAAAACATTCACACCCATGAGAGCACTCTTCCAAAAGTTAACTTTAAGACCGAAGGCCATTTCAAAGCCACAAAGAATCGCTTTCAAAGCTCAAAGATTTGCCACCGAAGCCTCCCCAATACACACCGTGTCATCCGCATATTGGAGGTGAGAATCCACCATCGGCTCTCTTCCAAGGGAGACCCCTTTAAAGAGATTACGATCAACCGCCGTTCTCATCACACCGCTAAAACCCTCCGCGACAAGCAAGAAGAGGAAGGGGGCTAACAAATCACCTTGTTTGAGTCCCCTTTGAATATTAATTTTCGGGGTGGGAGAGCCATTCACAAGAATCGACAAATTCCCGGCAAACACATACGCCCGCATCCAATCAATCCACTTAGCACAAAAACCAAATCTACCAAGCATATACTATTCCCAATCAATCGAGTCATATGCCTTCGTGAAATCGACTTGAAAAATAAGACAATCTTTCTTGGATTTCTTTGCCCACTCCACCACTTAGTTAACCACCAAAATACTATCCACCAAGTTTCGGCCCTTAATAAAAGCCGATTGATTTGAGGCAACAAGAAAATCCATCACTTTGGCTAGTCTCGAAACAAGGACCTTTGCAATAAGTTTATAAAGACACCCAAGAAGGGAAATAGGGCGAAAATCGGAAATCGAACACGGAGAATTCACCTTAGGAATCAAAGTTACAAAATACGACAAAAAACTTTTCAGGAGGATAGCATTACCATGAAATTGGTCAAAAAGGATCCGGACATCCCTTTTCAATAAATCCCAAAACTTCTTAACAAAAGCAAAATTAAACTCATCGGGGCCCGGGCTTTTATTGCCGTCACTTTGCATCAGCACCTTTTCTATCTCCTCCATCAAGAACGGGGAAGTTAGCCCCTCATTATCAATATCCGAAAGCAAATGAAAAACCACTCCATCCAAACGGTGGCGAACACACATGGAGGAGGAAACATGTTTCTCAAAAAAGGAGTACACCGCCGCCTTAAGAAGATCCGGAGACTCTAGCCAATTATTATCCACCCGAAGCGCCAAAATAGAGTTCAAATTCAATTTAGCTTTGACACACCCATGAAAGAATTTTCAATTGGAATCACCCTCTTTCAACCACTTAGTGGGGCACGTTGAAACAAAGTAGCTTCTTTACTTCTAAGGACCCTCCATAACTCCCCAAACTTCAACCTCCTAAGCGCGACCTCTTGGTTTGACAACCCAACGGTTTCCCCTTTTTTGTCTAGAAGATCAATGTCCGCCACTAACCCCTCTTCGTTCGCCTTCAACCAACCATATTCACCCTTATGCCAATCCTTGAGAGCAAATTTTAGGCTTTTCAATTTTTCTTTAAGAACAAACCCCATCCATCCCTCCACCATGTAATTTGCCGAAAAGGATTCCACCACCTTAGAAAAGTCTTTATTCTCAACCAAAAGTTGTTAAACCTAAAAGGTTTCGGACCCCATTCATTATTTAGATACTTCAAAACAATAGGGCAATGGTCTGAATCCTCTCTAGGGAGCGCCCACAAGGATGCACCACCCCATTTTAGAGCCCATTCATTGGAGATAAGCATCCTATCAAGCCTACTCATCGCCCGCCCACTAGGTTGAAACCAAGTAAACTTTCTACCAAGGAGCGGTAAATCCTCCAACTCCAACTCTTCAAGGAAATTTCTAAACTCCACTAATTCCGTAGAAGACAAGACAACATCCCCACTATTAATGCCATACCGCTCATCACCTCGACACACCGCATTAAAATCCCCCACCACACACCACCTACCATCACCAATGCCTCTTTTGCAACAAATAAGTTTGTCCCACAACTGTCTCTTAGAATTAATATCACACTTTGAATATATATTTACCACATAGCAAATAGTTTTCAAAGCACCTCTTTTCAAACAAACTCCAACAAAGCCATCTCCCATAAACGAAAAAATAAGTAAGTTTTGAGACTTACTCCAAATGGAAAGAATACCACCACTCCTTCAAATGAAAAAATAAGTAAGTGATGGAAGGAGTGAATTGGTAATTGATGATGATGACGGTTGGAATGATGCCTGGTGACAATGATAACGGATGTAACATCCCGAATTTTCGGGACATTAATTACTAAATTTTCTTATGAATCTCCTTTAATAGGAACACACTACATTCTTTTTTTCTTTCTTTTCTTTATAATTCATTTCAAAACAAGTCGCTACCATTATTTCTTCAAAATTATAAGACACTTAATTATTATAAAAATTAAAGAAAGCTTATTAAATCGAAAATACTACAAAATTGATTAACTATAAAATGTGTTAGACTTACAAATTGAGTGAGAGTTCATTTAAATTTACAACTATATAGACTAGTAAAACCCCTTTTAATTTATCCCCGCGCAAGCACAAGCAACACATCAACTCCTTATATCTTTGGTACCTACAACCATATTTAATGTAAGGGTCAATTTCCTTATCCAAATTGAATCATGCCTGACAGAAGGTAAATGTCATAATAGAATAATAAAATGTTCTACCATAAAGATGAAACCAAACAAAATCGATGCAAGCAACTAATAAATAACCCCAAGCCCTAGTTGCTAAACCACATGACGACTAATGCAACCTACATGATCCGGATTTACAAAAACACCACTCCGTCAAGTGGATCGCCAATACACCACCTCGTCAAGTGGATCGCCAAAATACCACTCCACAGAGAGGATCACCAAAACACCACTCCGAAGAGAGGATCGCCAAAACACCGCTCCGAAGAACGGATCGACACTCCGAAGAGCTTAACACCGCTCTGAAGAATGGATCGACACTCCGAAGAGCAAATCATCAATGAATGAATGAATGAATGAATGAATTAATGAATGCACCACTCCCAACCAATTACACCATCTAAGACACCATTAACATCTCTCAAAGTCATCACCATTTTCATTAAACCAGTCGAAAGTCCATAACTTACTTTGAATGTCCGTAAATTCACCACTTAATCGAAACCAACAAAATACTCAGATTCAAGATTAATCACACACAACAAACCATATAATCAAATATAGATTCAGCCACACAAATAACTCATAAATACTATAATCACATAAATCTTAAGGACATGAGTTTATGGGGAAAAAAGCCCTTACCTTAGGGGTGCGTTTGATTCGCAAATTAGTAAGTACTGGACAGAACAGTACAGGACAGAACAAGACAGTACAGGACAAAATAAGATGGTACAGGACAGGACAAAATTGTATCGAAGAGATATAGGGAGATAATTTTTTCATATTTGAAATTAAAAAGGGTATTTTCGTATTTTTTGTAGTTGTACTGTGGACAAAAAGTTGTCCTGTGGTTTCGTGAAGAACAAAAATTCCTGATTTTGTGCTGTCCCTTGCTACCTATTTTGTCCAGTCCCATAACCAATTTTTACATCAAACAGGGTACAAAAAGTTGTCCTGTCCAGTACTCTGTTTTTTAGCAGATCAAATATAGATTCAAAATTTTCCACGCCTTTTCTTCTTTATTTCAGTCAGTTTATATTTTTCGTTTCGTTAACTGTAACGGTATTTCCACATCGGAAATCCGTTTTTAATTCCGTTTTCACATTCCTGTCAAGAATTCTGTACCGGTTATAATCGTCAAGTTTAGTTCAAGTTTATTTAGAATTTTAAAAGTTTAATTAATTAATTTACTTCCTACCGTAACTTAAATATCAAATTTGTATCTACAGTGCAACCACGATAACTCTCTTTTCAAAATCTATTTCAAGGACCGGCTGTTGAAGACAAAGGACTATGTGCTGTGACTAATATGGTGTCTTCCTCGTCCTTTATTTGCAATTAATTTGTGTTGTATATGGTATTAATTAGACTGATTGCAAGAGCGGCATGAATTGCTGGGAGTTGAGAGAAAAAGTGTAGATTGTGTGTATGACTACATCAGGTTTGAAATCAATTAAAAATAATTGGTTGAGAGAAAGGAAATGGCAGCGGCACATACAGTGAGCAAATAGGGTAGTTAACTATAGTGAGGAGGTGAGAAAGTGTAGACATATATGTGTGATACCACGTTGTTGTATTACTCCCTAGCTAGTTCCTAATTTGTAGTAACAATATCACTAATCTTCTTTCAAGACAAATGCTAATTTTCCTAATAAATAGTCACTGCTTAGTTAGAGACTTGGTCATATGTCTATACACCCATGACCTAGCTACCCACGTTTTGTTTCCTTCTTTTATATATCTACACGTTAATTTTCTTCTACCTCCACAACCTCACCCTAATCAGTATATACACTTACTTATAAAACTTATAATGAAAATCTAATTTTAATATTTGTTTTGTATCTAATTAAACATAGTATATTCCCAAAAATCAATAAATTAATTTACTAAGTCAAAGACATAAAAACAACCATGTAGGATACACTCTATATTAGCAATCACACTAACTTGGTAAATTGAGTAATTAAATAAATAAACAAAATAAAACAAGTGTCCAAATTAAATAAATAAAGTAAAGTGAACTACAATCTCTTAAATTTCTTACACGTGAAAGAACTAGTTGAAAAAGGATAAATCAAGGATCAAAAATTTATTAAATAATCATAGGTAAAATATTGGGGTTTTACATTCTTACTTCCTTAAAATAGTTTCATCCTCGAAACTAGAAAAAATACAAGATTAAGCTAGAACTCCTTCATTAACTTAAATAATACGCAATAAACCCCTTTTTATAAAAGAAGAAGTTGAAGTATTTTGACACGTAAATACGATATTTATTCATGTATTAAAATAAAATTTTCGGATCTTACATTCTACCCATCAAAAATTTAGTTTCGCCCCCGAAACTAGACACTAAAACATTTGAAGTAGAATTTCAAACTCTTTATTTAAGACACTTTTTAAATTAATATCAAAAGATCATAACATTTTAAGATGAAGTAAAACTGAAATTAAAATATCATGTCTTTGCTGCGCACTCTGATAATACAATACACCTGTTAAATTTATAACTCAAGTAAACTTTTCAAAAGGACAAAATTAATAATACCTACTACTAAATGATTCAAAGAGATAAAGTAATTTATTAACAAACTTAGAGAAAACAACACTATATAAGTAAGTCAAAATACATACTTTATTATAAGTTTGATAAAAACTCAATATAAAAATATTCTTTGAGAAACTAACATTCTAACACTCTTTAATCGCGCTCCTCACCAAACAATGAGACTTGTTACAGCTAAGGTGGATAATTAAGAAACTATGCCTAAAGAACAAACTATTTTAATCGCACACATTTAAAACAAGGATCGAGAAGGTTCGAGCGGTGAACGGAACACACATCATCTCTTGAAGATAAATAGAAGTTGAGTAAAATATATACATACATACATATATATATATATATATATATATATATATATATATATATATATATTGCTACAATCTAATCTTAACTCTAGGTGATTCTAAGATGACATTTAACTTGCAACTAACTAAAGTAATAACACCAAAAATTAAATTACAAAGTCAATTATCAAAATAATCAAACACCATGAAAATAACAAGAACTCAAACACACAATGTTAATGCACTAGTTCCCCTCCGAGTTTTAATAATTGTCAAAACACATTGAAATAGAGTAGAATATGTTTAGGCAACAATTGAAATTGACTTGACAGCAAAAACACTTTTTGAAACTTTGAAAAATCAAATTTTAGGTGTTTTGTATCGATACATACATACCTGTACCGATACAAATGTCCTGAAACTTGTTCAGGCTGATTACTACGCATTTGTATCGATACATAGCAGCTTTGTATCGATACAAATTGTTCTCATTGGAGTCCAGAGGAGCCTCTGTGTTTCGAAACACACTTTTATGTTTCGAAACACATGAAGACTCTCTTGAAACCAGAGAGAACATTTTGTTTCGAAACATACTTGTGTGTTTCGAAACATATCAGTCAATTTATGTTTTTCTGATATATGTATCGATACATACACGTGTTTGTATCGATACAAGAACACAAATCTTCCTGCTCTCAATTGCTTGTATCGATTCACACTGATGCATGTATCGATATAAGTCTGTTAGATTGTGCCTAAATTTGCTCAATTCTATTTTCATTATAAATAGCTTTATGTGTTATTGTTGTAAGTGATGAGAAACCAGTATTGAAGAGTTCTTTGGTCAAGATTGTTTGAGAGTTTTGTATCAAGGATCATTCAAGAGCAATCATCATCTTCCTTCATTACTTCTATCAAATTGAAGATTGAGTATGGGTTCAATTGGAGATTGATTACAAGAATTCGAAGGATAACGTTCGAGTAGAATTCGCGGTGAATTAGAATTTATCGCTCGGGTTGATTGAGTCTTGAAGGTTGGGTTTCTCATCCGGGTTCAAGAGTTTGCTTGAAGGTTACAATTCGATTTGTCGAGGGAATTATTCGGACGATCATCACAGGTTCTTGGTTGAAGATAGCGTGAAGGATTGATCGTTGGGAACGATAATTGAAGACAAGATCGAATTGGGGTTTGCGCAATTACAAGACGGGTTAATGTTGAAGATGGTGAAGATCGTGTAATCGAGTTTGTATCTTACATATTGTGTCGTTGTAAATTGTGCATTGAAAGAGATTTTTTCCGAAGTAAAAGTCTCAGCTTATCCGTTTGATAAGCTTGGGGGAGACGTACCGGCCGACTGCGAGGACGACGCGAAAGTTGGGAACTCCCTGATCACTCCCTTGCGTATCTCTCTATCCCTTATCTCTTTTACATTCCAATTTGTTATTTACTTGCATAGATAATTTCGTCACACACGCCACGTGTTCGACGAAATTATTGTGTGCTAGCTTCGCTTGTTATTTGAATTTGCGATTCCGAGTTTTTGTGTGTGATTCTATTTTCAAAAGATTCGTGTGATTTGAAAATTGCTTAACTTGATAATTTGAATTGCATTCGTTGTATCGTATTTATTCCATCGGCTTTCACTACTTTTCCTTTGATCGTGGTGCAATAGACTACCGATCTAGGTAGCTTCCGCGCTTACTCGATTATTTTACGAAAAACCGTAATTGTTGTTTGAAATGCTTTTGCTCGTCACATTTGAGCGTAGCCTTGTAGTCTAACACACAAGACAACATTCATGTCACGTTTAGATTCACAACTTTTTTTTTTTAAAAGCACACTTAAAATAATGTCAATCCACAAAATCTTTTACACCAAATCATACTCCTTTCATTTTCTCCCAAGATCAATTCATCCCAAAATTTAGTTTAGTACTGTCACACCTCAATTTTTGACCTAAAATCCCACAAAAAAATCTCTTACAACAAGCGATGCGCACGAGGCTTGAATTAATTGACTCATCTTTCTTTTTTAGTCATTTTGCTTTTAGTGCATTTTTATCAATCACCACATTTATTTTTGTCAAAAATCATCATATTTATTTTCTTATATTTTTATTCATCACTTTTATTTTTCAATTTGTCTTTTATTTCTATTTTCATGATTTACCATAATTATCTTTATTTTCATCATTATTGTTAATTACTATATTATTATTATTGTTATTATTATTATTATTATTAAAAAAAAATGAAAAGAAGCAACACAGCAAGCATATGCTCGCGCACTTCCCCCCTCCCCCCCTTTCCTTTATCCATTTTTTATTTATTTTATTTTTTTAACAAAAATACAACACAAAAAAAAACAATAAAATAATAAAGAACAACAACAGCAAGCACTAGCTTGCACATCTCTCTCTCCTTACCATTTTCTATTTTGTTTTTTCCTTTCATTAACAAAAAATAAAAAAAACAGAGAACACAAGTGGATAACATATACAGTGTTTTGTCCCTAATTTTGCATACAAAAACAAACAAACATTCTCTATAAATAGAGAATAGAATCACACAATCAGGGGACCGAAAATTAAAAGAAAAAATTGTGAATTGAAACCAATCATTAACCTTCCTTCATAACACAAAAACACCAATTATCACATCTCAATACAAACCCCTCACCCTCTCCCTCACATAAACAGTAACCACACCAGCATCATCTCTATTTCAACATAAAACCATCATAACCCTTGTAACACCCCGTTTCCCAAAATAAATAAATAAATAAATTGCAACTGAAATAATAAATCAGAGTAACATCAAAAACGGAGTATTACGCTACTATTTCATTCAAGTAATAAATAAGAAAATTTCTATTTATTTAAATCAATCCTGTCAACAGTATTCACTGAAATCGCAGCGGAAATATAAGAATATTTATTCAACAATTGTTCTATCAAAGTTTGGCAATAAGGTCTCAACGTGATTCATAGTAGTAATTAAAATCAACATAATTGTTTTTCAACATAAAATCATAAAACTAATACGTAACAAGGAAAATCCAATAATCAAAGCCCGCCCCGTTACGTATCAGAGCACCTAGACACGTGAGGAGTCCATTCACATCAACAGCTAGTCCTGGAAATCTGCACTTGCCCACAAGGCGGCAATTCCAACAGAAGGGGTGAGATCACAATTCAATAATTAAAAGCATAATAAATCATGCAACAAATAAATCAACTTAACAACATAATCATCATCTCATCAATAATTCATAATTCATTATTCAAGAAAACCATAAAAATTGGCTTTAAACTTCATCATCTTATCCTTCATTAAATCATTCATCTCATCTCATGACACGACTCGACTTGACTCAACAAATGCAACGACACGACTCGACTCGACTATGCAAGACTCTTATGCATGTGGTACCAAACGGAGCATCAAGCCCCCAACTTCCAATGTCTTAATTCTGCTACAGGGCATCAAGCCCCCATCTTAAAAACGGAGCATCAAGCCCCCAACGTCCAATATGCGACACGACGATTAACAACAACTTTACATAAACATCTCAATGCCAAAACTAGGTCAACGTGGTTTACAACATAGACAACAATGTCTTATGACTCAATAACCTTGACGTTGACAAGGACTTCTCTCCACAAAATTCTTAATTCGTCACATAACTTCAAAAATTCATATAAAATTATTCACAAGGTATTTTTGTATCAAACCAACGCCATTGGAAAGATATTTCAACTATCTACAACTTTTGTGTTACAACTAAGGCCAATTCTGTACTGATCAATACCAGTTTTTGTTTCAAATTCGGGTACAGAACTGAAATTTCACTGTGACCTACGTGTAGTAATTTTACCATAACTTAAGTTCTAAAAACAGTTTTGAAGTCAAACCAAAGCCATTAAAAAAGCTAACACAATTATCTACAACTATCATGTTTACACCAAAACCCAATTCAAAACGGAAAACGTGTGAAAATGCGCAAGAACATGAAACAGAGATGCTGTCACTGTGCAGCTCTCGAGAAAGTGACATTCTCTACCCAAAACTTTGTTTTAACTCCGATTTTCATCAAACTTGGCCCTATAATTCACTCCTACATAACCCAACTTAATGCGACACAAAACACAACAATCCAACTCCAGTTCATGCACAATTCATTAGCTCTATTCGTCAACAATTATTCTTTTTACCAACAACCCTATTCTTTCTAAACTCTATCATTCTCAACAATTCCGACACCAATCATTACAGAATAATCAAGTAGCAATCCATACATTAAAATTAATAGTAAGAACACACAATTCATCAGTTTCCATGAAAATTCACAAATTAAACCCTAAACTCAATTCTACCCACTTTCTCATGACCCACTAATCAAACATGAAGAATTAAGCCCTTAATTAGAGAAGTGAAACCCCACCCTTACCTGGTTTGATTGAATTACAATAGCTCCTCTTGCCTCTTCTCTCTTGCTCTTGGTTTTTCCCCTTTTTCTCAAACTTCTCTGTTTTCACGTAAAAAGATTTTTCTTTTCTCTGACTATCATTTTCTTAACCTCCTTCATTCTAATTAATTTTAATTAATTTCCACTAATTCCTTTATTTCCTCTTAATTACACCTCCGCCTCCTTAATTCTAAAATATTCTAATTCCCATCTTATTCTTACTAACTATTAATAAAACCATTTAATTAAATAAACAAATCACATAAATCAATTAAATAGGACTCTAAACTCTACCAAACATAAATAAACGGGCGTTACAACCCTCACCACAAAACAACAGCAAACAAAAAAAAACAAAAACAAGCCGAATCAGAATCAAAAGAAGAGAAAAAGGTAAAAAGCGGCCACCGGAACCCACCACCACCGCGTGGTGATTTCTTTTTTTTTAATTAATTTTTCGTTGTTGTTTTATCAGATCTAAAAGAACACAAAAAAAAACAAAAAAAAAGGAAGAATTCCGACGGCGGCGGCGCCGCCGTCGGATTGGCCGGTCGCTGCGCCGGAATCTGGACTGTAGGGCGGCTCCGGTTGAGCTTCAACCGGAAGTTCATCATAAGATGAACATTTATGATGAACACATAAAGGTGTTCTTGAGAGAAAAAAAGAGTGAGAGAACGTGAGAGAAAGAAAAAGAGAGGAGAGAGAAAAAATGTGAGAAATGAGAGATTCTGAAGAGTTTTGGGTATTTATACCCACACAGATCCTGTGCGCGCGCGCCTACCACAATATCATGCAGTCTCCTGCTTGATTGGCCTTCGATCTTTGATCAGACAGCCCTAATTTCTCCCCACGTTTTCTGGGCTTCCTCTTTGGTTTAAGCCCTATTGACACCCCCTGTTGTTATTTGCACCCTCTTTGGCTTTATTTTTATTATTTTTATTTTCTCCGTATAACTCCAGAGTGCTCTGGTCCAATCAATTTATTTTATTTTCTTTAATTTATATTTCTCTCCAGAGTGCTCTAGTCCAGTCAATTTTTTTTATTTCATTTTATCTTTAATTTATATTTCTCTCCAGAGTGCTCTGGTCCAGTTAATTTATTTTCTTTTTTTATTTATATTTCTCTCTAGAGTGCTCTGGTCCAATTAATTTATTTTATTTCTTTATTAAATATATATTTCTCTGCAGAGTGCTCTGGTCCAGTCAATTTTTATTTTTTTTTAAATTTATATTTCTCTCCAGAGTGCTCTGGTCCATTTAATTTAATTACCGCACTTATATTTCTCTAGAAATTTGTGGTCCTTTTAATAACTTAAAAGTACAAAAAAAAATACCTTGCTTTTCTTTTTTTATTTAATCTCAAAAGGGATGCTCAATCCATGTTTGTGATCAATGTGATACTCGCGTCAAAATTCCAAGGAAAATGGGGGTTTTCATCTTGATCCAGTATTATTATGAAATCCCTCGCACACTCTTTAGTTTACTATGTCTAGGTTATTTTTTAGCCACCTATCTCTTTTCACAAAAAAAAATCACAAAAACATTCAAATATTCAAAACTTTAAAAAAAAAAAACTTTTGTTAATCAAAAACCTTGGATTTCAAACCAAGTAATTTCTGTCATTTTTTTTTTAATCCAAACATTTAAACTTCTTTTTTCCTGTGCAATTCAAATCAATCAAACTTCACACTTTATTTTTCTATGCAATCAAATCAAATCATTTCACACTTCACACTTTACATTTTTTTATAGTTTAAACCAATCAAACCTTGGATTTCAAACCAAGTAATTTTCATTACCTTTTTTATCCCGAACTACGCAGGGCTTTGATTCCTCTAAAAGGGATACGTAGGCAAAAGACTTTATTGTCTTTCCAAACCCACTAAAAAAAACAAAAAAAAAACATTTTCTTATTTCTTTTCATTATTCTAATCATTTTAAAAAAAGCATTTTTTTACAAACAAATAAGATAGGCACAAAATGGAGGAATTTTGGGAGTATGCAATGTCGACGCGAGTAAGTTGTGTTTGGCATGGCTTTTTCTAAGAGACCGATCAAAATTGAGGATTTTAGTTACACTTAACCCATCTTGGCCTTTTAAGGCGTAGTGCGGTGGCTAATTGAGAGCAAGTCTTAAATTGGTCGTCACGCGATACTACACTCAAACGAGACTTTCCTACGAACGTTGTTGGATCGAGAGTTAATTTCGTAACCCGATGATTTTCGAAAGAAGTTGTAGACTTTGGGAACTCTGTAGAACCCGGAATTCAGGTACATGTGAAACTATAGTCCCTACCAAATGGCGTGTTTACCCTTGACTCCAACATTATGATGCCAAAACCCACCCATGTTTGCTTATATTTGTGGTTGTTGCATAATCATACTTTCATGCATCCATTCATGAAACTATTTTTTCCATTCAATATCGAAGGACTTAAACATGATTTTTGTAAACATTGTAGACATGGACATTGCAAGAAGAAGCACTAAAAAATATAAATTCAAGAAAATGGACTTGTCAAGATTGAGAGAACTAGGATCTCGAGTTGCTAGACCGAGTGATATTAAGGATCAGCATGGGAAGTTGCTCAATATTCTCAAGGAAGATGTTAAAAAGGGAAGCTTGGAAACCTTGGTCCAATTCTATGACCCCGTCTATCATTGCTTTACCTTTCCGGATTACCAACTTGTCCCCACCCTTGAAGAATACTCTTACTTGGTTGGTTTACAAATGCTCAACCAAATACCTTTCAGCGGCCTTGAAGTTACTCCTAAACCCTCAACCATTGCAAGTGCCCTCCACCTCAAAGCTCCCAATGTCAAAGCAAACCTCACGTCCAAGGGAGGTCTCCTATGCCTTCCTACTGATTTCCTGTACCAACAAGCTACCACATTTGCTGAAGCATCCAATAATAATGCCTTTTACTCCATCCTAGCCCTACTCATATATGGCCTTGTACTTTTCCCAAATTTTGATAACTTCGTCGACATCAATGCCATCCATATTTTCCTCACAAAAAACCCTGTCCCCACATTGTTAGCCGACACATATCACTCCATCCATGACCGAACCCTAGCCGGTCAAGGAACTATCATCTGTTGTGCACCTTTACTATATAAGTGGTTTGTCTCTCATTCACCCCAAACTCCTTCCTTCAAAGAAAATCCTGAACATCTTCCATGGTCTCGAAGAATCATGTCTCTTACTCCAACCGATATAGTTTGGTACCTTGCAGCCAGTGACATCGGGGAATTTATTGTCAGTTGTGGTGAATACCCAAATGTGCCCCTCCTCGGTATTCATGGAGGAATAAACTACAACCCTATCCTTGCCAAACGCCAGTTTGATTGCCCGCTGAAAACCAAGCCATCCAACATTACCTTAAGCTGTGAATTTTATCTTAACCTTGAAGACTCCTCAAACAAAAGAGAAAAATTTGTGCAAGCTTGGCGTGCTATTCGTAGACTTTAGAGAAGTCAGTTAGGAAGGTCTTACATGAATCTTACACTCAATGGGTTATTGACAGAGCAACAAATTTTGGTATGCCCTACCACATGCCCAGGTTTGTATCATCGACCATCCCACCATCATCCTTGCCCTTACCCTTTAATACCAAGGAAGAGTTCCAAGAGCAATTGGCCGAGATAAGTTGTGAAACAGACACTTGGAAAAAGAGATGCCAGGTAGCTGAACTTGAGAATGAGACTTTGAAGGGGCAACTAGAACAGAAAGATCACCAGCTCTTTACCCAAAGCCAGAAAATAATTGAGAAGAATGATCTACTCCAGCGAAAGGATGCTCTGCTTAGACAAGACTCTAAGAGGATGAAGACATATGAATTTGTTTTCCGGTTAAAGATCAGATTCTGACAATCCACCTGTCTAAGAAGTTTGATGGTCTTTTGTTTTTGAATCTATCCCTAAGTTTTATTTGTTAGAAAGGGAAATACTTTGTAATGTTTTGATTATCAAGTGAAGAATGTTCTCTACAATGTTTACAATTTATTTATAAGTTCTTCGATAATTTTTTTTTCTTTTAATACATTTTGGCATAACATATCATTCATCATAATGCATTCATAGTTTCAAAACCGAGTCTCACTACTTCTATTTTATCTCCCTCAGTCAAAAGAAAAGTGGCCCGGCGTATTCACTACAAGTCTACTCGTACTTACAACACTCGAGCAAACATAAGGAAGAAAATGGATCAATTTGAACAAGAGAACCAAGCACTCCGCGAAGAAGTGACATTCATGAAGGCTGAGATAGAGAAGTTGACTGCTATGATGACTGCTATGTTGGCTGCTCAAACTTCGACATCATTGGTTCAAGCAACAACTTCTACTATTCCTTTATCAACTGTGCTTACTAGTGCCCCTCAAATGACTATGCCCGAAGGATACCCATGGGGCATGCCACAGTTTATGATTGGTGAAGGGTCTCATCCCATGGTTTCTGAAATTCAACCCACTGTCGCACAACAAGGTGTGCCGGTTCCTCAGCCCGGCCTGGTTTTTCCTCAAGCTACTATGACTTATTCCTCACCTTTGGTCCATGCCACCCCACAAGATCAGGGACCTATCTACTGTGCTGAGAGTACAGGGCCATTTGATAGAGTGGACGATCTGCAAGACAAGTATAATAAGATACAGCGAGAAATGAAGGCTCTCCGTGGGAAAGAACTGTTTGGCCAAAACGCTCGTGAACTCTGTTTGGTTCCAAATATCATAATACCGCACAAATTCAAGGTCCCCGACTTCGAGAAATATAAGGGGAACACTTGCCCCAGAGCTCATCTAGTGATGTATGCAAGAAAAATGTCAACTCAGACTGATAATGATAAGCTTCTCATTCATTATTTTCAAGACAACTTGACTGGTGCTGCGCTAAGGTGGTACATGGAACTCGATGGTGTTGATATCTGCTCTTTCAATGATCTTGTCAATGCTTTTATCCAGCAATATAAATACAACTCGTATTTAGCCCCGGATAGAGATGAACTTCGGACTCTGACTCAGAGAGAAAAAGAGTATGCCCAACGGTGGAGATAACTTGCTGCACAAATCCGTCCACCATTGGAGGAAAAAGAGTTGACCAAATTGTTTCTAAACACTCTCAGTCCATTTTATTACAAGAAGATGGTTGCCAGTGCACCAAATGATTTTACCAAGATGGTAGGCATGGGAATGCGTCTCGAAGAAGGACTTCGGGATGGACGTTTGATGAAGGGGAATGCCCCAACTAACACTGTGAAAAGGTTTACCAATAGTTACCCAAGAAAGAAAGAGCAAGAAGTTGGCATGTTGAATCATGGAGTACCCCAACCAAGATACCGAGTTTACCCCCATATTGCTGCTATTTCTCCATCCATTCCAGCTCCTCAAAACCCAAATTATCAACCACAAAGGCCTCCATCACATTATCCACCATTACATCAACAATCTTACCCACAACAACGACAATACCGCCCGCCAGCTCCTCAACAACCCTTTAACCAACAAATTTATATACAAAGACCTCAATCATTTGAACCTATACCAATGAAATATGCCGATTTGCTTCCTGCTCTACTCGCAAAGAACCTTGTCCAAACCAAGCCACCTCCTCCTGTACCTGAAAGGCTGCCTACTTGGTATCGTGCTGACCTCACTTGTGCTTTCCACCAAGGAGCAACAGGTCACGACATCGAACACTGTTATGCTCTTAAGAAAGAAGTCCAGAATTTGGTCCGTGCCAATCTCTTATCCTTTAAAGATTCAAACCCGAATGTCCAAGTAAATCCTCTGCCGAACCATGGATCTTCTGTCAACATGATCCATAATCATCAAGAAGCCACTCTTATTCACAGTGCACAAATTATCATAACTCCTTTGGTTCCAATACATATCAAGATGTGTGAAGCAGGTTTGTTCAGACATGACCATGCTACTTGTGGGGTGTGCTCTGAAATTTCTCAAGGGTGTTCTCAAGTTCAAGATGATATACAAGGACTAATGGATAGAAGGGAACTCATCGTTACAAGAAATGATAAGAATGTTTGTGTCATAGTTCCTGAGTTTAACATCCCGGAACGGTTGGAAATGGCATTCAATGGCGGAAAGCCAGTTGTTACCCCTCTTGTGATTTGTTTACCAAGACCTTTGCCATATGCTTCTAAGAAGGCTATACCCTATAAATATGATGCTACAATGTTACTAGATGGTCAAGAGAAACCCATACCTCCCTTAGCATCTGTGGTCAATATTGCCGACAGTAATAAAATATTGAGAAGTGGGCGTATTCTCCCAACGGTTGTTCAAGGAAAGACCAAGGTTTGGTTAGTGAAGAAGTACAAGCACAGGAACCAAGTAAAAGTAAAGATATGGGTCAGTCCAGTGGAAATAGTAGTCTCAATTCCGATGAAGTTTTGAAGTTGATCAAGAGGAGTGAATACAAGATAATGGATCAGCTGCTGCAAACTCCCTCCAAAATCTCCTTGTTGTCCTTGTTGATGAATTCTGATGTTCATAGAGAAGCATTGATGAAGGTTTTGGACCAGGCTTATGTGGATCATGATGTGACTCTAGGTCAGTTTGAAAGTATAGTTGGGAACGTTACTACATGTAACAATTTGAGCTTTAGTGACGAAGAACTCATAGAAACAGGAAGAAACCACAATTTGGCCTTACACATTTCAGTTATTTGCAAATCCGACTCTCTGTCCAGTGTGTTGGTGGATACTGGGTCATCTTTGAATGTAATGGCCAAGACTACTCTTGATAAACTCTCATATTGTGATGCGCCTTTGAGGCCGAGTGGGTTGGTAGTAAAAGCATTTGATGGACCGAAGAAGTTAGTAATTGGTGAAATAGATTTGCCCATCACAATTGGTCCCTGTGAATTTCAAATCACCTTTCAAATCATGAACCTCCAAGCATCATACAGTTGTTTGCTAGGACGACCCTGGATTCATGAAGCTGGAGCGGTAACATCCACACTCCACCAAAAGCTAAAGTTTGTGCAAAATGGAAAGTTGGTGACAGTAGGCGGAGAAGAGGCTTTGCTTGTAAGCCATCTATCGGCTTTCTCTTACATTAGTGTTGATGGTACAGACGACACTTCTTTCCAAGGACTCTCTGTAGAGGGAGAAAAGCTAAAGAAAAATGAAACATCCATGGCTTCTTTGAAGGATGCGCAGAAGGTGATGCAAGGAGGAATAACTTCAAAATGGGGGCAGTTAGTACAGTTGCCAGAAAACCATTGCAAGGAAGGCTTGGGTTTTGCTCCATCTACAGGAATGACTAAGCCAAGTGGTGTCCTTGAGCAGATTACAAACACCTTCCGCAGTGCTGGGTTCATTCACTCCCCTCCGGAGACTAATACAATCATTGAAGACAAGATTGAAGAAGTGCCACCTGCTTTTACAACACCAAGAGGAGTCTGCTGCAATTGGGTCGCTGTTGATGTCCCTTCTGTCATTCATCTATCTAAGTAATATGTTTGTCTGTTTGTCCTTTTCCAAAAAAAAATCCTTTTGTTTCGCCCAAAACAAAAGTGAATTCATGTAGGGCTTTGTTTTAAGCTTCAAGTATTTCTAATAAAAATCGTCGTTTGTTTCCTTTTCACAAATTTTTATTCTCTTCTTTTTTTTCTGGAAAAAATAGTAATACAAAAAAAAAAACCAAAAAAATCCATTTTTATTTTTTCCCTCTTTTCTTCTTCTACAATCAATTTCAAAAGTTTGCATTTATCTGTTTACTAAAAAATCAATCATAAATCATATGCAGACTAAACACCAATAAACTCGTTGAACACAATTTTCCTATGCTCTCTCCCAATTTCGAGTTCCCTGTTTATGAAGCTGAAGAAGAGGAGAACGAAGAGGTTCCTAATGAGATCAGAAGATTGCTAGATCAGGAAAGAAAAGCCATTCAACCTCATGAGGAAGCAGTTGAGATTATTAATTTAGGTTCCGATGAAGACAAGAAAGAGATCAAGATTGGGACACTACTAGATGTGACTGTCAAGAAAAGAGTAATTGAGCTTCTCAAAGAATATGTTGATATATTTGCATGGTCCTATCGAGATATGCCAGGTTAGACCCTAAGATTGTAGAGCATCATTTTCCTTTAAAACCTGAATGTCCTATAGTGAAACAAAAGTTAAGAAGAACTCATCCTGATATGACCCTCAAGATCAAAGAGGAAGTACAAAAGCAAATTGATGCGGGTTTCCTTGTTACATCCGAAAACCCTCAATGGTTGGCCAACATAGTGCCGGTCCCAAAGAAAGATGGTAAGGTCAGAATGTGTGTCGACTACCGAGATTTGAACAAAGCTAGTCCTAAAGATGATTTTCCCTTACCCCACATTGATGTGTTGGTTGATAATACAGCCCAATCCAAAGTGTTCTCCTTCATGGATGGTTTCTCCGGGTACAACCAGATTAAGATGGCAGTTGAGGATAGATAGAAAACTTCCTTTATCACTCTGTGGGGCACTTTCTGTTACAAAGTAATGCCTTTTGGTTTGACAAATGCAGGTGCTACTTACCAAAGGGGCATGACCACTCTCTTTCATGACATGATGCACAAGGAAATCGAGGTTTATGTGGATGATATGATTGTCAAGTCGGGCAGCGAGGAGGAGCATGTGGGTTATCTATTGAAGATGTTTCAACGATTGAGAAAGTTTCGACTCCGTTTGAATCCCAACAAGTGTACTTTTGGTGTCAGATCAGGAAAACTCCTAGGCTTCATTGTTAGTCAGAAAGGTATTGAAGTGGATCCAAACAAGGTCAGAGCCATCAGAGAGATGCGTGCTCCACGGACAGAGAGAGAAGTAAGAGGTTTTCTCGGACGATTGAACTACATCTCCAGATTCATTTCACATATGACTGCCACATGTGGACCAATATTTAAATTACTTCGCAAAGATCAACCAATTGTTTGGATAGAGGATTGCCATAAAGCCTTTGACAGCATCAAAGACTATTTACTAGAACCTTCAATTCTTATCCCTCCAGTGGAAGGAAGACCGATCATCATGTATCTAACTGTTCTAGAAGATTCTATGGGTTGTGTGCTCGGACAGCAAGATGAAACCGGAAGAAAAGAACATGCAATTTACTATTTGAGCAAGAAGTTCACAGATTGTGAGTCTAGATATTCCATGCTTGAGAAGACTTGTTGTGCTTTAGCTTGGGCTGCCAAACGTCTTAGTCATTATATGATTAAACACACTACTTGGCTGATATCTAGAATGGATCCAGTAAAGTACGTCTTTGAGAAACCTGCTTTAACTGGAAGAATTGCCAGATGGCAAATGTTATTGTCTGAATATGATATTGAATATCGTACTCAGAAATCAATCAAAGGCAGTGTTCTTGCTGATCATTTGGCTCACCAACCAGTTGACGACTATCAACCTATCAAGTTTGACTTTCCAAATGAAGAAATCATGTATTTAAAGATGAAAGATTGTGATGAACCATTGTTCGGGGAAGGCCCAGATCCAGAATCAAGATGGGGTTTGATATTTGACGGAGCCGTTAACGTCTATGGTAATGGAATTGGGGCAGTCATCATCACCCCCAAAGGCGCTCACATCCTTTTTGCTGCGAGACTACAATTTGATTGTACAAACAATATTGCGGAGTATGAAGCATGCATCATGGGAATTGAAGAAGCTATTGACTTGAGGATCAAGAATATTGACATATACGGAGACTCAGCTCTTGTAGTTAACCAGATCAAAGGAGAATGGGAAACTCGCCACACCGGTTTGATTCCTTATAGAGATTATGCAAGACGGTTATTGACTTTCTTCAACAAAGTCGAGCTACACTACATTCCTCGTGATGAGAACCAAATGGCAGATGCCCTCGCTACTTTATCTTCAATGTACAAGGTGAATCACAAGTTTGACATGCCAACTATCAGTATCCGATGCCTTGAAAGGCCCGCCTATGTGTTCACAGCCGAAGGAGTTGTCGACGATGAACCATGGTTCTATGATATCAAGGTGTTTCTTCAAAGTCAAGAGTACCCACATGGGGCATCCAACAAAGACAAAAAGACTTTAAGAAGATTATCTAGCAGCTTTTTCTTGAATGGAGATGTATTGTACAAAAGAAACTTCGACATGGTCTTGCTCAGATGCGTAGATAAGCACGAAGCAGAATTGTTGATGCATGAGGTTCATGAAGGTTCTTTCGGAACTCATCCCAATGGACACACAATGGCTAAGAAAATGTTGAGGGCAGGGTATTATTGGTTGACAATGGAATCTGATTGTTACAAACATGCTAGGAAATGTCACAAGTGTCAGATCTATGCAGATAAGATTCATGTACCGCCAACTATTCTCAATGTTCTTTCTTCTCCCTGGCCTTTCTCTATGTGGGGCATTGACATGATTGGTCGGATCGAACCAAAAGCTTCCAATGGACATCGTTTCATTTTAGTGGCCATTGATTACTTTACCAAGTGGGTTGAAGCGGCATCTTATGCCAATGTGACCAAACAAGTAGTGGTCCGGTTTATCAAGAATCATATTATTTGCCGCTATGGTATCCCTAACAAGATCATCACAGATAATGGAACAAATTTGAACAACAAGATGATGAAAGATTTGTGCGAGGAGTTCAAGATTGAGGATCACAACTCTTCTCCTTATCGACCTCAGATGAATGGTGCAGTCGAAGCCGCAAACAAGAATATCAAGAAGATTATACAGAAAATGGTAGTCACTTACAAAGACTGGCATGAGATGTTACCTTTTGCTTTACATGGATATCGTACTTCAGTACGCACTTCAACAGGGGCAACCCCTTTCTCTTTAGTGTATGGCATGTAAGTAGTGCTCCCTGTAGAGGTCGAGATCCCGTCGATGAGAGTTTTGATGGAGGCTAACTTGACTGAGGCTGAATGGTGCCAAAATAGATATGATCAGTTGAACTTGATCGAAGAAAAACGCATGATGGCCTTATGTCATGGGCAGTTATATCAGAAAAGGATGAAGCAAGCTTTTGATAAAAAGGTTCGACCTCGTGAATTCAGAGAAGGTGATCTTGTGCTCAAGAAAGTGTTGTCTTTTCAAACTGACTCTAGGGGCAAGTGGATGCCTAATTATGAAGGTCCATATGTTGTCAAAAGAATATTTTCTGGCGGTGCTATGATTCTTACAACTATGGATGGTGATGAGCTCCCACGACCTGTAAACGCCGATGCAGTCAAGAAATACTTTGCCTAGAAAAAAAAAAGAAAAAAAAAGAGCTCGCTAAGTTGAAAACCTGAAAAGGCGGCTTAGGCAATAAAGAGCGTCCCGGTGGATTGAAAACTCGAAAGGGCAGTCCAGGCAAAAATTAGGGGCACCAAAAAAGGGAAATACAATCTCGGTGGATTGAAAACCCGAAAGGGCGATCCAGGCAAAAGTTAGAGACAAAAAAAAAAACAAAATAATTGTTCTCATAGGTCGAAAACCAGAAAGGGCGACCTATACAAAAGTTAAGGACTATGACAAAGTAACTGCAGTCAAAGCAGACATCACTCACTCAAGGCACCTTAGCTATTAAAGGACCTCCAATTTGAAGCATCTTAAACAAAGGAATTGAAAGTTGTTAGAGAGGATGGTGATCATTGTGTTCAATAAGCCTATCCCACATAATTACTATTTTCCAAATTTTGTAATAATTCGTGGAGTCATGCCTTTGGCTGACCACCACTCCTTTAATCAAATTTGAGCTTGTGTCCTTTGTTTGGAATTCACATTTATTCACAAATTTCTTCCAGTTTTTATTTATTAATACTTGAAGCAAAAATAAACTTTCAAAAAAAAAGATAAAAAAAAAAAATCAATCAAGCAAAACTTGTCTTTTTCTGTCTTTTGAAAAGCACAAATGACAAACATATTCTCTATAGATTCATGAATCATAGAAGCTTACGACAACTCTTGTCCCGAGAACAGATAGATTCCAAGGAGGCAAACATAGTCCTGAAAAAGGGGAGAAAACACTATTTGATTTACAAATGACGACTTCTGCCAGACTTCGAATTGACGACCTGTTCCCCATGAATGTTTATTTCACCATGAGTTGATACACTACACTAACCATTACCTCGGTGATGGCTCAATTCAGCTCTAACACTGCTATCCCCAAGGAAGATTGCCGAGTGCTTGACAACTACGTCGGTCCACTTCCCATTTTATCTGTCCATTATGATTTCATTCAGTTCTATACAGTCACAATATTACAAATACAAAATCATACATACATAACATTCATACATTCATACATGCATATACACATTCATAAACATGTACATAATGTAGACAAAATCATTCATGCACAATTGCATTGACCATCCTGTATCTTGCTTCGGCTGTGTCAGAAAAGAGTCATCACAGTTTGTCTGTTTCAAGGTTGTCACCATCAAACACATTCCAAGTGACAGATCTTGCAAACAACCAATTCACATGTTCACCTTCAATTTTCTCAAAATAAATCTTCTCCAGTGAGTCTGGTCAAGAAAACATCTTCTAATTCTTTGTCATTGCTATTCCACAATGATAGCAGACAATATATTTTATTTCCTTATTCTTGCTATTCCACTACAAAAAATGTATATTATAGCACTTATTTTGAGGTTTTATAGCGCTATAAGTGTTGGTGCTATAATAAGTCTGATGCCTATTATAGCACTTGTGAAAAATGCTATTGTTAGTAAAAAAACGCTATAATATAGATGATTACGTGCTATTAAACGCCTGTTAAACTAGCATATAATAGCGGTTTGTCTGAAAAACGATATCAAAGCTTTAGTTTTTAATAGCGCTCGTGTGTAAAAGCGCTATAATAGGTCGTCAGTTCAACTGTCATTAATAGCGCCCGCGCATGATTTAACAACGCTTTAGAAAAGCGCTATTGTAAGTCCTTTTAAAAAACAACAAAAAAACTGTAGCTTTTGAATTTTTAAAATAAAGCAAATAATATCATTAATTTCCTAAAGAATAACAATTACTTTTCCAATATAATATGCATACTAGTGAAACAATTTTTGCACTAATTAAGTAATATGTAATGCACCGTATCGTTTATGAAGGTTACATATATTTGATCAAGTTTTGGTGGTCAATTCAAGTAAGCAAGACTACAAATAATGTGAGAATTCTAGTAAGAATGCAAAGATAATTAATAGCTCAAAATTCAATGCTATACTAAACTTAAGGAGTTACAATAGAATATGGTAAGTTTTACTAACTTTACTACATCAGAAACCTAACTAAAGATAAAGACACCATTGATAAGCAAAAATTCATATCTTGAATTGAAGGGTCGAACCGTAGAAGTAGCAGCATCAAGACTTGATTAGCAAGCTGAAAATAGAATAAATTAGAGCTTAACTATGGTAAGTGAGTTGAGAAAAGGGGACATAACATGAGGCATATTGCGAATAAAATAGTAGTACAAACCTCAAATTCTTGTTGTTCAGACTCAGGGACACCAAATATTATTGAGTAATTCAATTGGGACTTTCCGACCTCCATTCTTAAAAGACCTCCTTTCTTTAAAGAGTATGAGCCTGTACCAGATTTTCTAAATCTAGATTACAATGAAGACAAAAAGTGTTACAACTTAACCACTGATGTAAGATTGGACTTAGCCACTTAGAATATAAAAGAAATAGAATGGGAATATTAGTAAATGATAGAAAAGAACATGTTACAACTTTGTTTCAAAAGTTGTCCAAAACGTGGAGGTCAAGGGATCAGATGTTATTTTTATGTCTTTTTACAATGTGTTTTATACAATAAGTATAGCATGGATAATTTTTTTTGAAGGTATGTTTAGTGTATGACATGTTGCTGTTCGGCATCAACATATATAATTACATTCAATCACTTTTATTTTCTTAAAGTGTTACTAATATGGTATATGTGATTCTATTTGACATTGTCATGTTTACGTGTTTAAATCGGTGCTTCATTAGAACGATCATTGGAGAACAATAGTCATTATATAGAAGTGTAGAACAGAATTAAAAGACTTACTTCATGTGACAATTTGTTCCAGCCAGTAAATTTTTTTGTAGTGTCTAAGGAATACATAATATTAGGCTTCAAAATTCCAAACTGCACTCTGTCATAGTCACTAAGCCCTTGGTTCTGCATCAATCCATTCTTTCCTAAAACCCTTAGAATATCTTAAAATAAGGTAATATTGAATAAAAGAGCATACTTAAAGTAGAATAATTTTTAACCAAAAGTTACCAAATATGATTTAAAGGGTGCTGGCAAGCACATGATAACTAACTTCCCTTTTGTCAAATATATATAGGAGACTAATTCTTTTTTTCATACTAATAACTACATTATTTGGGTTTAGCCGACACAAAAGTCCATTCTTGACGTTATACCATCTTAAATATCACAAATATTCAAGATCAGGCCACATTATAATTTATAACTGCCAAATATAATTATTATGAGCATAAGACACTATCAATAACTCCAACACAAGAAAAGCTACAAGGGTTAATAACAAAATATCAGATTTCATCATGGATAGTGCTTAGATATCAAACCTTGTAAATAATGTTTAGTATCTTCACTTGCTCATGAACGTTTTGCTAGTTGTAAAAGAAGAGGGTGAAGGTGGCAACTCTTCATTCAGCATCAGCTACACTTTTTGGTTTCATCTAGATTTTAGCTTTAAACATAAACTTGAACCCTTCATTTAAAAAGTAGAAAATATTCATTGGAAGCAGAAGATTTTCAAGTCACCAATTCATTGAAAAGTGCCACTTTTATTTATTATTTTCTTAAGCAATGTCTTAAGAATGAGACTTTGATCCATATAACTAAGACATTAAGAATATCAAGGAATGCATAAAAAATGAGCAATGTCGACCTACTGTGAAGAGTAAATTCATAATATATTTTTGTGTTTGTGAAATCATTGTCATTTCAAATATTGTACAATATCTAGCTAATTATTATATGAAAGGCAACATTTTAATATTTAGTATTTAGCATGTCCAACAACATTAGTAGTACACCAAGAAACATCTGTAGAAAGAGAGGTTCAAAATCTGTAAAATCCCAAGTTAAACAAAAACTAATAGCTGTCACATACAAAAACATAGAAATCAATCACTAAACCTACAAAGAGGAACACAAAAGAAAATAACTATGAAACTATAAACTGTTGATTTGTACTTGGTATCAGTTTGTTCTCATGAAATATTTTAACAAATATCTAGCTACAATTTAAGAAAATCCCAAAATGAGAAAGATGAAGACTGACCAAAGAATGCCTTAAACCACATTTAAGTTACTCTTTTCTGATAAGAAAAAACACGGCGTGACATAGAAGAATAGAACGAAGGAGAATAAGGCGAGGCGGAGATTGTTGTGACAGTGGAAAACTGGATGTGACTTTGAAGATTAGCGTGACGGAAAGCAACTGCGTTGTAGAAGCTTAAATATATGATCATATACCCAGTGACCTTAAAGTTAGTAACCTTTGCCTTCAATAATAATCTCTTCACAACCTTTCCAAGAGAACATGCCCAAAAATTAGAACAAAAATATAAACCTGAAGCAACAACTAGTAGAGAAAAATTAAACTCAGATAAAGCAAAATGTTAATAAAACAAACATGAATCAAACTTCAAATATGATAAGGTTCAACGACGACGGACACGCAAAATTGCAACATGAAGGATTCTTGTAATCTCATTTTAGTCAAATTCAATTTCAGCCCAATAAAATTTACATTAAGATAATGCTTCTTCAAAAACAACCACCACAACAAGAATCAAAATTGATTCCAACCCATTAAGATTCACACTAACTAAGTTAAAATGAGTAAAAGTCACACTAACCATCATGTTTTGTTTGTGTTGCTACAGAGTCAGAGTACTTGTTTTGTGGAATTATAAACCCTATTGATATAAACCCATTACAAAATTAATAAACAAAATTCCACAAGAATTGAATCTTAAAAATTAAATAACAAAGACAAATTAAAATTACCTTGAACTCCTGCAAAGCAACACGAATTTCCCCAAAGCCTTTCCAAAGTATGTTGATTCTTGGCCTTTTCTCGATCGCAAAAACCAAAAAAAGACATAGAAGAAGGGCGTAAGGGCAACATAGGTGTTCATAGCATAAATTTAGGGTTGAACGTACAGTGGGTTCTTGCTTCGGGAGAGAAATCAAGAGATTAGGATTTAAACGGGGATGGAGTTGCTGAGTCGAAACAAAGGAACTAGGGTTTGACGAAGATGGAGATGTGAACGAGAGTAGGTGAATTTAGGATTCAATGGAGATGGAGATGTTGGGTTGAAATAAAGGAACTTGATAAGGATTATATGGAGTTGTGTGAGAGCAGATGACGAGATAGAGATTGTGAGCAGAGGACGATGAAGAAAAAAGTTACCAAGGAAGATGGAGTTTCTATTGTGAAACTGAAAGCTCATACAATTATGTTTTTAGTTTATTTTTTCTTATTATTTTATTTTTATAAACAATTATCATGAGGTCAAAGGATCGACTCCCAACCAGTACAAATTTTTTATTTTTTAAGTTGTTTTATAACTTTTATTATAGCGCTTATGTTAAAAGTGCTATTATAGAGTATGAGGTTTAATAGCATTTTTCATAAACTGCTATAATTATATTCCGCGTTTGTAGTTTTCATAGTGCTTTTAACAAAAGCGCTATTATATCCTCCTTAAATTTTGAGTTTTATAGCTCTTTTAATTAAAACGCTATTATAAGGGTTCCGTTTTATTGTTTTATAGCACTTCCCAAAAAAGCGCTATTAAATAGGCGCTATAATAACCCAAAATTGTAGTAGTAGGAAATGTACTTTATTTTTGTGTCGTTGTTATCCCACAATGATAACAGACGATCACTTTTACTTCTTTGTCATTGCTATTTCACAATGATAGCAAACAATGTCTTTATTTCTTTGTTCATGCTATTCCACAATAATAGCATACAAATGTCTTTTTTCTGTATCTTCGCTATTCTACGATGATAGCAGACCATGTCTTTATCTTCTTGTTCAAGCTATTCCACAATGATAGCAAACAAATGTCTCCATTTCTATTTCCTTGTCTTTGCTATTTCACAATGATAGCGGACAATGTTTTTTCCTAATGTCCTTGCTCTCCTACAATGACGGCGGACAATGTCTTTTTTCACCAGTGTCCTTGCTCTCCTACAATGACGGCGGACAATGTCTTTTTTCACCAGTGTCCTTGTCCTTGCTCTCCTACAATGACGGCAGCCAATGTCTTTTTTCACCAGTGTCATTGCTCTCCTACAATGACGGCAGACAATATCTTTTATTTCCTTGTCCTTGCTATTTCACAATGATAGCGGACAATGTCTTTATTTCTATGTCCTTGCTCTCCCCCAATGACGGCGGATAATGTCTTTTTTCACCAATGTCCTTGCTCTCCCACAACGACAGCAGACAATATCTTTTATTTCCTTGTCCTTGCTATTTCACAATGATAGCGGACAATGTCTTTATTTCTATGTCCTTGCTCTCCCACAACGACAGCGGACAATGTCTTTTTCCACCAGTTGTCCTTGCTCTCCCACAATGACAGCGGACAATGTCTTTTTTCCTCAATATCCTTGCTCTCCCACAATGACAGCAGACAATGTCTTTATATTTTGGCTTACTCTCTCACATTGACAGTAGCCAAACACATTTTCTTTCCGTGATTTACCTTCATGTTAGGCAACACATGTTAGCTTTTTCTCAGTGAAACTTTATTGCTTCCCAAGTAAAGTTGGATTCCTTTCCTCGGTGGACTTGGACATCCTTGTTTGTTATTTATCTTCCCTAGTCAAGTCACCTCTGTGCTTCCTCTGTAATTTCCTTTGTTATTACTGGTTTCTCCAGTAGTAGTAGTTTGTCACTTGTGATGCCATTTTTCATGTGATTCAAAGTTTTTGCATCACACGCATTTTTCGGTATCTTAGGTCCAAAATTGTGTACTTTGTATTTAAGTCTCTTCAATCCTGTCAAGACGAAGATTTCAATCTTCATCTCCTTGGATGAAGAAACTTAAATAGGGACATCTGTCACACCCCAATTTTTGACCTAAAATCCCACGAAAAAATCTCTTACAACAAGCGATGCGCACGAGGCTTGCATTAATTGACTCATCTTTCTTTTTTAGTCATTTTGCTTTTAGTGCATTTTTATCAATCACCACATTTATTTTTGTCAAAAATCACCATATTTATTTTCTTATATTTTTATTCATCACTTTTATTTTTCAATTTGTCTTTTATTTCTATTTTCATGATTTACCATAATTATCTTTATTTCCATCATTATTTATTGTTAATTACTATATTATTATTGTTATTATTATTATGTTATTATTATTATTATTATTATTATTATTATTAAAAAAAATGAAAAGAAGCAACACAGCAAGCATATGCTCGCGCGTGCCTTCCTCCCTCCCCCCCTTTCCTTTATCCATTTTTTATTTATTTTATTTTTTTAACAAAAAAACAACACAAAAAAAAACAATAAAATAATAAAGAACAACAACAGCAAGCAGTAGCTTGCACGTCTCTCTCTCCCTACCCTTTTCTATTTTGTTTTTTCCTTTCATTAACAAAAAAAAAAAAAAAAAACAGAGAACACAAGTGGATAACATATACAGTGTTTTGTCCCTAATTTTGCATACAAAAACAAACAAACATTCTCTATAAATAGAGAATAGAATCACACAATCAGGGGACCGAAAATTAAAAGAAAAAATTGTGAATTGAAACCAATCATTAACCTTCCTTCATAACACAAAAACACCAATTATCACATCTCAATACAAACCCCTCACCCTCTCCCTCACATAAACAGTAACCACACCATCATCATCTCTATTTCAACATAAAACCATCATAACCCTCACCACGAAAAAACAGCAAACAAAAAAAAAACAAAAACAAGCCGAATCGGAATCGGAATCAAAAGAAGAAAAAAAGGTAAAAAGCGGTCACCGGAACCCACCACCATCGCGTGGTGATTTCTTTTTTTTTAATTAATTTTTCGTTGTTGTTTTATCAGATCTAAAAGAACACAAAAAAAAACAAAAAAAAAGGAAGAATTCTGGCGGCGGCGGCGCCGCCGCCGTTGGATTGGCCGGTCGCCGCGCCGGAATCTGGACTGTAGGGCGGCTCTGGTTGAGCTTCAACCGGAAGTTCATCATAAGATGAACATTCATGATGAACACATAAAGGTGTTCTTGAGAGATAAAAAAGAGTGAGAGAACGTGAGAGAAAGCAAAAGAGAGGAGAGAGAAAAAATGTGACAAATGAGAGATTCTGAAGAGTTTTGGGTATTTATACCCACACAGATCCTGTGCGCGCGCGCCTACCACAATATCATGCACCCTCCTGCTTGATTGGCCTTCGATCTTTGATCAGACGGCCCTGATCTCTCCCCACGTTTTCTGGGCTTCCTCTTTGGTTTAAGCCCTATTGACACCCCCTGTTGTTATTTGCATCCTCTTTGGCTTTATTTTTATTATTATTATTTTCTCCATATAACTCTAGAGTACTCTGGTCCAATCAATTTATTTTATTTTTTTTAATTTATATTTCTCTCCAGAGTGCTCTGGTCCAGTCAATTTTTTTTATTTCATTTTATCTTTAATTTATATTTCTCTCAGAGTGCTCTGGTCCAGTTAATTTATTTTCTTTTTTTATTTATATTTCTCTCCAGAGTGCTCTGGTCCAGTTAATTTATTTTATTTCTTTATTAAATATATATTTCTCTCCAGAGTGCTCTGGACCAGTCAATTTTTTTTAAAAATTTATATTTCTCTCCAGAGTGCTCTGGTCCATTTAATTTAATTACCGCACTTATATTTCTCTAGAAATTTGTGGTCCTTTTAATAACTAAAAAAATACAAAAAGGATGCTCAATCCATGTTTGTGATCAATGTGATACTCGCGTCAAAGTTCTAAGGAAAATGGGGGTTTTCATCTTGATCCAGTATTATTATGAAATCCCTCGCACACTCTTTAGTTTACTATGTCTAGGTTATTTTTTAGCCACCTATCTCTTTTCACAAAAAAAAATCACAAAAATATTCAAAACTTTCAAAAAAAAAATCTTTTGTTAATCAAAAACCTTGGATTTCAAACCAAGTAATTTCTGTCATTTTTTTTTAATCTAAACATTTAAACTTCTTTTTTCCTGTGCAATTCAAATCAATCAAACTTCACACTTTATTTTTCTATGCAATCAAATCAGATCATTTCACACTTCACACTTTACATTTTTTTATAGTTTAAACCAATCAAACCTTGGATTTCAAACCAAGTAATTTTTATTACCTTTTTTATCCCGAACTACGCAGGGCTTTGATTCCTCTAAAAGGGATACGTAGGCAAAAGACTTTATTGTCTTTCCAAACCCACTAAAAAAACAAAAAAAAAACATTATCTTATTTCTTTTCATTATTCTAATCATTTTAAAAAAAGCATTTTTTTACAAACAAATAAGATAGGCACAAAAATACATTTTTACAAGAGGTTCCTATAGAGTACTATAGACATTTAGGGTGCCTAATACCTTCCCTTAATGTAACCAACCCCCGAACCCTTAATCTCCCAAAAAATAGGTTTTTTCGAACTTTATTCCTTTTGCTTGGAAAAAATAAAAGCTCGGTGGTAAATTCATTTTTGTGATTCAAAACTAATCCATAGTTTTGATATCCGAAAATCACCGCGACAAGTACAATAGAGATATTTTAATCGCCTTAACTCCATCCATAAAAATATTTCCAATATTTTCATAAAAATTAATTTATAACAACATTATTGAGTAGGAAAGTCTAACTCATATACAATAATACATATTGTAACACCCGGCGCAAGCACAATATAACATTGCAATGAAGCCGCCACCATATTTTATTTATCCCATGTGGGGAAAGGAAAATAATGATAAAACCTTTAAGAGTCGGGTTCGGGATTTGGTTACATGAGGGGAAGGCGTTAACACCCCTCATATCCGTTGTACTCAACGGGAACCATTTAGGGAATTTGGTTTGCATAAACAGAATAAACCGCATAACAGATAAATTACCGCACACTGAACAAAACAGAAACAAAAAAGAGTTTTTTTATTATTTGGCTTGACGAGATGAAAATCCCGCTCCTACGTATTACCCATGTGCAATGAGAAATTCAAAGCTCACGTAGTTCTTTCTAAAAAAAGGTTTTGTTTGTTGGTGGTTTTTAATGAACAACGTTTATGTCGCATTCCACTGATACGACAGTTTGCTTGTATGCTCAACTAAGACTTAAGCGTTTGTCGGTATCAGGGGAATGGATAAAACATCGCCCTTTTAAGAAAAAGAGTGAAAAAGATCTGAGTTAAAAAAGATTTAATTGCGCAAAGGCAGAAAAAGAGATTGAAGTGAGTTGAATAATTTTTAGAATATTTTGAGATTATTTAGTGAATGAGAATAGGACACCATCTGAGCTGTACGTCACAGACTGTCCTATTCGAGCCGAGCGGGACGTACGTCACACTCTCCTTTTTCATTCAGTTTTTAAAGTTAATTAATTAAAGCGAGAATAAGCCACCATCTGAGCTGTACGTCACAGACTGTCTTATTCGAGCCGAGCGGGACGTACGTCACACTCCCTCTTTTTCACTTTAATTAATCAACTAATGACTTCTTAATTAAAGCGGGGATAGTGCACCATCCGGGACGTACGTCACAGATTGTACTATCCGAGCCGAGCGGGACGTACGTCACACTTCCTCTTTTCCACTTTAATTGAGAAATCAACGTTTTAAATTTTCATTTAGAAAAAAAGAAACGGAAAATAAGCCAAGTCAAGATATTAGAGATTAGAAGAGTACCGGATGGAGATATGAGTGCGTATGGATATGATATGCATGAGAGATATGGTAACGAAGCATCACAATTATATATAACAATTAATTCAATTAAACATGATAAACAAATAAATTCTAACATAGTCCCTAAATTATCGTTAAATATAGAATTAAACGAAGAAGGAAAAAAAACGCGAATACGAACAAAACGGGCCAAAAAGGCCCAAAATAGCTTCAGCCCAGCAGGGGGGCGCAATCAGCAGAAAGGGGGTTCACTCAGTAAAAAATAAAAAACAGAACAGGAAGAAGGAAAAAAAAAGAAACTGGGCCAAAAGGGGTTAGGCCTTATAAACTTCAAACTGAACCGGACCGGGTCCATGGGCATGACCCGACCCGGTTCATAACCCAATTCAGAAATGAAATAAAAAACAAAAAAAATGTTACGACCAATGGGAGACGGACACATGTCCATCTCCTTCCTCTCTTCCACTCGGCCGAGTCACTGAGTCCATGAATCAGGGACTTCCATTAGAGCTCGCGAGTTGAGCTCGGCCAGACTCGAACAAACACCAAACAGCACGGAAATAAGCAAGCGAATAGTCAATCTCATGCGTTTTCGAACGTAGATTACGAATTTAGCATTGATTTTCACAAATTTCGCATAACAAACGTGTATTGATCGAAACAAAGGAACGGATTTTTCAGATCTAAACTCAGTCCTCGAAACAGAACCAAACCATACAAACGAATACATGATTCAACGCAGTTTTAAGTGTAGATTACAAATCTAACATTATTTTACGAATCGAAAGCTTAAAGAACGAAATCGAATCGTTTAAAAACTTAGATCCGAAAATATAAATTCGAAGAAAAAAAGCACCAATATCATACAGTTTAATCGAAAATTTACTGAACAGAAAGTTTCTATACGATTATGGGTCAAGCATCCAGGCGAATCAAAGAGAAAAAAAACTAGAATCACGTGAGTTCACTACCTTCTTCAACCTCGCGTCACTGGGTTTCAGATAAGAGCGTGGCGGTACCGTTTTTGTGATTTTGGATAAGATTTAAAGAGTAATAGATAAAGGAAAGTAAGCTAATCCGTTTCTGTCATGAATATTTGTGGTTTTGATGATGAATTCCGGATGAAAAAAAATCAATTGAAACTTTTAGGGTTAGAGGGGATTTGGGAATGGGGTGCGCGGCTGGGAGAGTAGTGAAAGAAAGGAAATGAATTTGATCTCCTTTTTTGTGACTAGCCCTTCTCTAATTGGAGGGTTGGTTTATATACCCCCTCCAATTAGGGTTGGGGTTTTTTGTATAAAAGGTAAAATTTTGGGGTATTTTTATAAAATAAGAAAATGGGGAAAAACAATAATTATTTAAAATGAGAACAATATGTAAGGGACAAAAAGGTGAGATGGCAAGTGATGATTGATTAAAAAAAAATGTAAAATAAACTTATTAAAAGATTAAGGTGTAAATAATTTCTAATAAATTTGTAAAAAGCAAGTAAAATGGAAAAAAAAAAGGAAATAAAGCCTAAAATTTAATAAAAAACTAAATTTAATATTTTTACTTATAAAAGGGAAAATAATAATTTGTATTAACTAAGACTTAAAAATGCAAGCATATTAATTTTCTTAAAATCTTTTTTTTGGTATTTCTCATAAAATAGAAATAGTTTTCAAAATAAAGTATCTATTTTAAAAGGTGAAAAATTAGGGTATTACAGCTGCCCCTATTTAACTATCTTATACTCGAGTGCACCAAGGACTTGCGTCCTTGCGCACTCGTGGTAAAAGGTAATTTAATACAAATGCCCTAATTTTGTGGTGTGAAAGCGATGTAGTGAGATGAATACTGATGGGAGATGAGGGTAGAAATCATACCTGAGGCAATTAGGAACTGAATACCTGAGAATGAAATGATCGTCTCCCGTCCGGGTGCTTTGATCTTAGAAATGAGTCGTCTCCCGCCTGGGTGCTTTAACTCTAAACAAACTGATCTTCTCCCACCCGGGTGCTTGAATCATGATAAGAAAAACTGAATCGTCTCCCACCCGGGTGCTTGGATTCAAAAAGAAAAATAAGCTGATCTTCTCCCGCCCGGGTGCATGAATCATGTAAAAAGAAAACTGAATCGTCTCCTGCCCGGGTGCTTGGAATCTAAAATAAACAGAGTTGTCTCCCACCCGGGTGCTTTAACTCCAAAACAAAAACAAATGATCTTCTCCTGCCCGGGTGTTGTAATCATATAAAAGAAAAACTCAATCGTCTCCCGCCCGGGTGCTTGGATTAAAAAATAAACAGAGTTGTCTCCCGCCCGGGTGCTTTAACTCCAAAAGAAAAAAGAAACTGATCTTCTCCCGCCCGGGTGCTTGGATCATATAAAAGAAAAATTGAATCGTCTCCCGTCCAGGTGCTTGGATTCAAAAATATACAGAGTTGTCTCCCGCCCGGGTGCTTTAACTCCAGAATAAAAATAACTGATCTTCTCCCGCCCGGGTGTTTGAATCATGAAAAGAAAAACTGAATCGTCTCCCGCCCGGGTGCTTTGATTAAAAAATAAACAGAGTTGTCTCCCGCCCGGGTGCTTTAACTCCAAAAGAAAAATAACTGATCTTCTCCCGCCCGGGTGCTTGAATCAGGTAAAAGAAAAACACTGAATTGTCTCCCGTCCGGGTGCTTGAATTTAAAAATAAACAGAATTGTCTCCCGCCCAGATGCTTTAACTCTAAACTGAAAGTAAACTGATCTTCTCCTGCCCGGGTGCTTGAATCAGGTAAAAGAAAACTTGAATCGTCTCCCGCTCGGGTGCTTTGATTCAAAAATAACAGAGTCGTCTCCCGCCCGAGTGCTTTGACTCAAAACTGATTCTGAATTTACTCCACTGACGCTTGATGTATCTTTGGGTAAAGAAACTTGCTGGGAGTCAAAAACTGAACATTCTGCCATCATTCTGACAAATAATTTACAAGATTACTGCTTGACCATTATTTTGCTGAGTTACATGTTATCCCAATCAATTTGTAATAGATGCAGTATGATATCTTCATTGGGGAGGTGGTTATGAAACCAATTTGCTGAGATACTGAGTAACAACTTCATTGAGAATTCAGCATGCTTGTTGACTTATTGAGATCAGATGATTTATCAACGATTCACTAGGAATGATGTTCATAAACCAATCTTTGCTGGGAAACCGTTTAACCAATCTTATTAGAGATAACCATCTCGAACAAATCAATGGAGAGCAGGTCTATTTAACTTTTCTGGCCATGAAAGTTGTATGTAGACCGATTTGCTGTAGATACCACTTTTTTTTGAATTATTCACTCGGGAAAGGATCATCAACCCTTTCTGGTAGGTGTAGAGTGTTGATCTATTTGATAAGGATGAAACTCTGTTGACCAACTTGATGAGGACCAGTGATAAGGATAAATATCAACTAAGTTCACTGGGGAGATTAAAGATTCATCGTCCGTCTTGCCGGAGAATTAGGTCCATTAACCTTCTTCGTTGAATAAGAGATCCAAGTTCGCAACTTGTTAAAACAACATTTTGAACATGTGCTTCATGAATGCATGATTGTACATCTCTAATGCCTAAATGCAGAACTAATGCAAATGAAATATCTGATCATATGCAGAATTTTGTGTGATTATTTTGATGCATGAATCTAAATGCATGAATGCATGAATTTGTATGTATGAACTTCTGAGTTTTTGTTAAGGAGAGCTTGAATTTCCCAACACCGGGAATCTGAGTAACTCCAATGAGGTAAGATCCCGAGACAATGACTGTTCTTGTTGTTGGGCAAACGTTCAGTCAAGTTTTCAAAAAGGATAGCAACTTTCTTCATGAAATGGAATCAAGGGATTGCCATGAATTTCTGTATATGGATTGGGGCATTGTATTGTACGCCATTGATTTCCCTCCAAACATTTTTAACTTCAAAACAGTTTGCTATTTTCAAATGCTTTTTATTCACAATGTTTAAATGCTTTATTTGTCAAAAATAAATAGCTCTACTACACACAATTGGAACACAAAAAACAGGCTAACAAGCAGATAAGTGAAACCGAGAATTTTATTAATTGTACGAAGTGCGGAAAGTTTTTCAACTGGATGCAAAATCCCTTGAAGAGTAATTGCAAATTGAAGCTAAGATAATGGCAATGAAAATAAATGAATTCCACTGAATCATAACAATGCCATCCTTCTGCATAATCTCAGGTTTACAAAACCTTGCTTTGGAGAAAAGAGGTTGGACCATACTTTTCCATTTGAAGTTCCGATTTCATGCAGAGTCAAGTATCGCAGTCCTATGCCCTTTCCCTTTGTTTGTACCCTTCTTTTGGTACAGTATGTCTTGATTGCATTAGAGTTCACTGAGGGTGGAAACTCATCTCTGTCCAAGAGTTAAGGCTTCACCTTAGAAAATCATTTTCTGAGCGCATCTTTGTGAAACAGGTATTATAAACTTTAGCACCGAATCACTTTCCTTGAATTATCTTGGACGTCTTTCTTATCAAATGCCCCCTTGACTCTTTGTTGGTGCAACCGACCATGACACAAGGCTGTCATTCTCTTCTCTTCAATGAGGTTGAACTGATCAAGCTGGATATGAACCCACTTTGCTTCTTCAAACTTAGTTTTTTATCAAGACTCTTAAATGAAGAAATCTCAATTTTCACTGGGAATATAACTTCTATGCCATGAACTACTAACAAATGAGTTGCCCTTGCTGAGGTGTGAACTGTGGTTATGTATCTACGAGGTGCAAAAGAAACATTTCACGATTGTCTTTGTATGTCTTCACCGTCTTTTGATGCTTTCGGAGTCACTACTCAAACATGTGATATTGATGGTTCTCAAGTAGCATACCGAAGCAGTTATAGTCACTTGACATTTTGCCATAGGCTTGCAAGATTTCTAGGCAACTATTCAAAGTTCAAACTCATGTACATTTTCGAGGTCTTTGAGGGTTATAACTTGGCTTAGGTAAGGGTGGGACATTTTTGGAGAAAGTAGGCTTGTTTTTGGAGTTAGGCATCCACTACTCTTCCAATTCATATCGTGCAACATTTTATTTGGGGTACCTTTGATGAACTTGAACGAGAAAAGTCTTATTTGGTGAAGAAACCTAATATTTATGTATTGGTTCCTTCCTATTGCTCTTTTGGCTTTCATTTTGGTTATCTTTTTCATTCTCTCCTTTTTTTTTTGTCGAGACATAAATTCTTTTGAAATTTATGATGAGTCTCGTCTCTTCTTCTATATTTTTATTTGATGGCTTTTTTTTTGTGTACTACCTAAAACTCTTGATATTGGTAGTTCTATGATATATCCTTGATTTTGATTGTCGCTAAAGACAAGAGTATTAAAGCGTCCACCTAACTCCAAAGAGGGTAAACAGGTCTATAGGCTTGTAATGTGGTTTGTCACCGAAACAAAAGGATATTTCTTTTTCTGGCTCAAAGTTGGTTAAGCAAAGGATAATAATATTTGTAAGGGTGGCTTGAAAGGCTCTTGGTACCAAGAAAAGTGCCTCAATGCGCATGGGTCCAAACCAATTAATCAGCAGAGAATTAGTGCAAGTTCTAGAAAAATGTCAAATACCCCTTGTCATTGACAGTTCGATCTCTTGTGTTTTGCAATAGCTTGAAGACATATGTGATGATCAAGGCACACTTAACATATTGCCCCATGATTTTTCAACCGAAGGGTATGACCTTGTAACAGAACGTGCCCCGTGGGTAATGACTGTGATTTTCCTTCACAACTTTAGGTGTCTGACTTCTTTTCCCTTTTTCATCAATCACCAGATCGATCACATCCATTAGTTCTTGATGAATTTGAGTCATTCTTTGCTCTCGAAGCAGCAGGACCAACTTTCTCTTTCATATCATGTTGCGGGGAGGCGCGCAATTTAACCTCTTTCTTCTTTAGTTCCCAGATCGATCACATCCACTGGTCATCGATGATGTTCAAGCATTTTATGCTCTTGATCCAACAATCAGACAAACTCTTCGACAAAGTTTGCAACCCGAAACCATGAAGAATTATGACACTGCTATGATTCAATGGATTCACTTCTGAATGATTTTTTTATTTTTTCTTTTTTTGAATTTGATTGAATGCAAAAATGTTTTATGATATGCAAGAAGTTATTGCCATTTTATTATTATCTTTTTAAAACTGGAAAAAGAAAGAATAAATAAGACAGAAATTGTGCACAAAAGTACTTTTTATTCATTGATAATTAAAACATTCAAACAAAGTAACCCTTACAAGCTCACCCATTTGCCTCGGGCGTGACAAAGGATGTTTTGAAAAAAGTAAACTACTTTAAAAATAAAGTGATTTTTGGGATTCCAACAACCTTCTAGTTTGCAAATAGTGTGTCTGAAGAACACAGGTGCACCCTATCATGACTATTTCCATTATTTTCTTCATCCCTTACGACGGCTATCTGGTCATCACTGAAAACCAACACTAGAAGAACTTACTGAATGCCCCCATGGCTATTTATATTTCACGATTGGCTTGCCTCCCTCGAAAGACAAAAACTTCTTGTTAATTAGTTCTTGCACCTTGTACTTGAAAGCCGTGCAGTTATCAATAGTGTGACCTCTAGTACCAGCATGATAATCACAATTAGCATCGACATCATACCAAGATGGAAACGGTGCAGTCATAGGTTTCAAAGCTTTGGGTTTCACTCTTCCACCACGAAGAAGATAAGGTAAAAGTTGACTATACTTCATAGGGATGAAATCAAAGATCTTTGTAGGCTTCCTTTGACCTTGTTGTATTCCCATCAGACTCACATCTGCTTATGTATGCCCTTGTAATTGTTTACCTTTCATAATTAGTTCACCTTTCTCAAAGGACAACACTTGTTTATCACAAAGTTCTTGTACCTTGTACTTAAAAGATCTACAGTTATCAGTAGTATGCCCCTCAGTTCCTGCATGATAATCACACTTAGCTTCAGTGTCATACCAATTAGGGAATGGTGTAGTTAATGGGTTTTGAGCCATAGGAACTACCAATCCAGTTTGCACAAGATAAGGGAGGAGTCGACTGAACGATATAGGGATCGGGTCAAAAACCTTTCTAGGGCGTTGTTGAGTTGATTGTGTTTCCATCTGGCTCACATCAACTTCTGAAAACCTTGACAGCTGATTATTTCCCAATTGTGGCCTACCTTCCTTAAAACATAAAAATTTAAGATCCATAAGCTTTTGCACTCTGTACTTAAAGGCCTGACAATTATTGGTGGAATGACCTTCAAAACCAGCATGATAGTCACATTTAGCATTAGCATCGTACCAGGCTGGTAACGGTGCAGATTTGGGTTTCATACCCCCTCGCAGTTTCTATTCCGTTATGTACCAGATAAGGAAGAAGTTGGTCATACGGCATAGGAATCGGATCAAATACCTTTCTAGATTGTGGTGGAATCTCCCGTGCTTGTTGATTTTGCATATACACAAGATTCACTTTCACAGAGTATTTAGGAAACTGTTGATTATGTGTTGCAGCTAAACATGAGTACACGATCTGAATAGGCCCTACTGGCGGGGTCTTGTCAACCTTGAGAGTAGTGTCATTCATTCCTTTTGCTTCCTTAAAGGACAACAATTTCTTGTCAAGAAGCAATTGTACCTTGTATTTGAAGGACTTGCAATTATCAGTGGTATGTCCCTCAGTTCCAGCATGATAATCACATTTAGCTCTGGTATCATACCAAACCGGAAACGGTGCGATCATAGGCCTCAAAGGTTTAGGGACCACCATACCACTATGTATCAAATAAGGAAGCAACTGACTATATGGCATAGGGATGGGGTCAAAAACCTTCATAGTCTATGAAGAGTTCCATTTTGATGGTGTCTGTTGATTTTGTTGAGACACATGATTCACAGGAACTTGAGGAGGATATCCTTGAAACTGCTGATGTTGGGTTACAAACAAGTAAGGATAGGGAAGGCAGGGAGACTGGATAGGTACCGTTAGCGGAGCCTTGTCAACTTTGTGAGTGACACCACTTGTTTCTTCTTCCATGAAGAACAGTAACTCTTGATCAATAAGCTCTTGAACTTTTCGATTGAAATCTCTACAATTTTCAGTGGAATGACCCATTGTACCCGCATGAAATCCACATCTAGCCTGGTTATCATACCATGCTGGGAATGGTGGATACATGGGCTTCAGGGCCACAGGAGTTACAAATCCATTATGCACCAAATAAGGAAGAAGTTGACCATATGTCATAGGAATTGGATTAATGACCTTTCTAGCCTAATGCTGAGTCTTTTATGATCTCGGCTGTCTTGAGAGGATATCAGAATTATTGTTCCTTAGCCCTTGAACAACCTGAACACTATCGTGAGGGGTACACCCAACTGGTACACCAAAATGTGACCGTGCCCCAACTGATCCCGAGGGTCCTCCTTGAAGATTCAAAATTGTAGGAACCGCAGCTTCAGCCACAACTGATTGTGCCGGCATATTCTGACTAGCCAACATCATAAGTATCAAATCCGCCTTACCGCTTAACTGAGCTACCTCGCTTTTCAAGGCATTATGCTGACTCTGCCAATTTTCCATGATGTGGTAAGAGATCTTTCTTGGCCAAATACCGGTGCCGGGAAGGTAACTGTTGGAATGAATAAAGGTAAGTTTTTTTTTTTTGTGGTTGAAAAATGCATGATTTTTTTTTGAATGAAAATGCATGATTTTTTTAATGTGAAACTTTTCTCATTTTTCGTAAATGTATGCAAGATGAATTTGCATGATTATTTTCATGAATGCATGGATGTCATGAATGCAATGCATGTATTAATCCACTATTTCACAATTGCATCATCTGGCGAACTTGATCTCAAAGTCACAATATTTCTCAATCATTTGGTCATTTTCAAAGCGGAATCTCTGAGGCCAAAAGTCCAAAGTTACCTGTAACCCATCCCTTTCACATGTTGTTCTAGGTTGACACGGTTCCCAAAATTTTGATTACTTTTTCCCAAAAAGCAACCTCATCTAGGTGAGATTATAATACCAACTGGATGAGTTGACATTAGAACCTCGATGGGGGTTCTAAACGGTAGTCCCTAGACTGGATAACACGGTCCCCAGAGTCGCTGACCCCACATGGTCTACATGGCGCTCAATGTGACGTACGTGCACGGAACCCACATGTTCCAAGGGAAATCTACTCTGAGCGGAATTTTTGTGCCGGCGCTGCCGTGATGTACGTCACGTAACCCAACACAAAAACCCCTCAACTAATCCTAGGTTTTCCTCCGGTTATGGTGATAGACCAAGCACACAGTAACCAAGAACCAAGCCATGAAGGCAAAAAAGAAAAAAAGGAGTAGAAGAGAAGACAAAGCCAGCAAATCCAGACAGTTCAATATTTTGCGGTAAAGTAAAAGATAGGAAAGATACAGCTAACCTGGATAAAGCAAACCAAAAAGCCCCAAATTAGGCTTAACTCACTAATCATGTCCCCAGTGAAGTCGCCAAGCTGTAACACCCGGCGCAAGCACAATATAATATTGCAATGAAGCCGCCAACATATTTTATTTATCCTATGTGTGGAAAGGAAAATAATGATAAAACCTTTAAGAGTCGGGTTCGAGAGTTGGTTACATGAGGGGAAAGCGTTAACACCCCCTCATATATGTTGTACTCAACGGGAACCATTTAGGGAATTTGGTTTGCATAAACAGAATAAACCGCATAACAGATAAATTACCGCACACTGATCAAAACAGAAACAAAAAAGTGTTTTTTTATTATTTGGCTTGACGAGATGAAAATCCCGCTCCTACGTATTCCCCATGTGCAATGAGAAATTCAATGCTCACGTAGTTCTTTCTAAAAAAATGTTTTGTTTGTTGGTGGTTTTTAATGAACAACGTTTATGTCACATTCCACTGATACGACTTACGCGTTTGCTTGTATGCTCAACTAAGACTTACGTGTTTGTCGGTATCAGGGGAATGGATAAAACATCGCCCTTTTAAGACAAATATACTAATATATTGAACTTTGGTTACTCCTTGGTTACCAATTTAGTCTACATTTCTTCAAATTCCCATTTGAACCAAAACGGGACGATTTTCTTCCCAAAGTTTCAAAACTATAGTTAGGACTATATATTGGTTAAATTCCATTCTAAAGGGGTTCAAAGCTATATTTAGACTATTATACGAATATATTTAACTTTGCTTACTCCTTGGTCACCAATTTTGTCTACATTTCTTCAAATTCCCATTTGTATCAAAACGGGACGATTTTCTTCCCAAAGTTTCAAAACTATAGTTAGGACTATATATTGGTTAGAATCCATTCTAAAGGGGTTCAAAGCTATATTTAGATTATTATACTAATATAATGAACTTTGGTTACTTCATGGTCACCAATTTAGTCTACATTTCTTCAAATTCCCATTTGTACCAAAACGGGACGATTTTCTTCGCAAAGTTTCAAGACTATAGTTAGGACTATATATTGGTTAGAGTCCATTCTAAAGGGGTTCAAAGCTATATTTAGACTATTATACCAATATATTTAACTTTGCTTACTCCTTGGTCACCAATTTTGTCTACATTTCTTCAAATTCCCATTTGTATCAAAACGGGACGATTTTCTTCCCAAAGTTTCAAAACTATAGTTAGGACTATATATTGGTTAGAATCCATTCTAAAGGGGACGCACGTCACACTCCCTCTTTTTCACTTTAATTAATCAACTGATGACTTCTCAATTAAAGCGGGGATAGTCCACCATCCGGGACGTACATCACAGATTGTACTATCCGAGCCGAGCGGGACGTACGTCACACTCCCTCTTTTCCACTTTAATTGAGAAATCAACGTTTTGAATTTTCATTTAGAAAAAAAGAAACCAAAAATAAGCCAAGTCTAGAGATTAGAAATTAGAAGAGTACCGGATGAAGATATTAGATATGAGTGCGTATGGATATGATACACATGAGAGATATGGTAACGAAGCATCACAATTATATATAACAATTAATTCAATTAAACATGATAAACAAATAAATTCTAACATAGTCCCTAAATTATCGTTAATTATAGAATTAAACGAAAAAGGAAAAAAAATGCGAATACGAACAAAATGGGCCAAAAAGGCCCAAAATAGCTTCAGCCCAGCAGGGGGCGCAGTCAACAGAAGGGGGGGTTCACTCAATAAAAAATAAAAAAATAGAACAGCAAGAAGGAAAAAAAAAGAAACTGGGCCAAAAGGGGTTAGGCCCTATAAACTTCAAACTGAACCGGACCGGGTCCATGGGCATGACTCGACCCAGTTCATAACCCAATTCAGAAATGAAATAAAAAACAAAAAAAAACGTTACGACCAATGGGAGACGGACACGTGTCCATCTCCTTCCTCTCTTCCACTCGGCCGAGTCACTGAGTCCATGACTCAGTGACTTCCATTAGAGCTCGCGAGTTGAGCTCGGCCAGACTCGAACAAACACCAAACAACACGGAAATAAGCAAGCGAATAGTCAATCTCATGCATTTTCGAACGTAAATTACAAATTTAGCATTGGTTTTCACAAATTTTGCATAACAAACGTGTATTGAACAAAACAAAGGAACGGATTTTTAAGATCTAAACTCAGTCCTCGAAACAGAACCAAACCATACAAACGAATACATGATTCAACGCGGTTTTAAGTGTAGATTACAAATCTAACATTGTTTTTACGAATTGAAAGCTTAAAGAACGAAATCGAATTGTTTAAAAACTAAGATCTGAAAATATAAATTCGAAAAAAAAGCACCAATGTCATACAGTTTAATCGAAAATTTAAAGAACAGAAAGTTTGTATACGATTATGGGTCAAGAATCCAGGCGAATCAGAGTGAAAAAAAACTAGAATCACGCGAGTTCACTACCTTCTTCAACCTCGCGTCACTGGGTTTCGGATTAGAGCGTGGCGGTACCGTTTTTGTGATTTTGGATAAGATTTAAAGAGTAATAGATAGAGGAAAGTAAGCTAATCCGTTTCTGTCATGAATATTTGTGGTTTTGATGATGAATTCCTGATGAAAAAAAATCAATTGAAACTTTTAGGGTTTGAGTGGATTTGGGAATGGGGCGCGCGGCTGGGAGAGTAGTGAAAGAAAGGAAATGAATCTGATCTCCTTTTTTGTGACTAGCCCTTCTCTAATTGGAGGGTTGGTTTATATACCCCCTCCAATTAGGGTTGTGGTTTTTTGTATAAAAGGTAAAATTTTGGGGTATTTTTATAAAATAAGAAAATGGGGAAAAATAGTAATTATTTAAAATGAGAAAAATATGTAAGGGACAAAAAGGTGAGATGGCAAGTGATGATTGGTTAAAAAAAATGTAAAATAAACTTATTAATTTCTAATAAATTTGTAAAAAGCAAGTAAAATGGGAAATAAAAAAGCAAATAAAGCCTAAAATTAAATAAAAAACTAAATTTAATATTTTTACTTATAAAAGGGAAAAAATAATTTGTATTAACTAAGAACTAAAAATGCAAGCATATTAATTTTCTTAAAATCTTATTTTTGGTATTTCTCATAAAATAAAAATAGTTTTCAAAATAAAGTATCTATTTTAAAAGGTGAAAAATTAGGGTATTACACATATATAAATACAGCTCCATAAAATAAGAAGATAGAGACAACACGATTTATTCTATTTACCTCTCTCTTTTTATTTTTGTTACAAGGACAACAATTTACAGAAACAAATTTAGTGACAGATATTGAAAACAAAATTAACAGAAAACTAGATTTAGTGACAGACAGCACACATCCAAAAACAACTTACATTGACAGCAGAAAATTGCACATCCAAAACGTCTTATAGTGACATGCACTAGCAAAGAACAACACATTAAAAAACAACGTATATTAACAGACACAAGAAAACGTGTTATGGAGCAAACTGGTTTTAGTGACAGCAGCAAAACAAATTATATTGACGAAGAGAACACTATAGAAGCGAAATAAACATACAAAACATAAAAAATCATTTATAAGGACATATATAATCATCAAAATGCTCTCTAACTTATAATTTATATATGGTTGCCACAATTCATAAGAATACTTTACTACTTGGAATTGTACCTATCACATACTATTTTCTCAGATACTACACTATCAAATATCGATCATTTTTCTACTTATGTTTATTCATGAATTAATTTCAACACCCCAAAAAAATAACTAATCTCATTATTAAATATGCTACAAAATTATACTTTTCTATAAATTCCAACTTTTCATGAATTGTTCCATTTTTTTTTTAATCCACAAAGATATATTTAAAGAAATTTACTCCAAAACATAAATGTCATAAAGCAAGAGAAAGCATACAAGAAAAGAATAACACAAACTCCTCATCAACAAGAGAAAGAAAAGGTACTCCTTAAAACAAAACATAAGAAACCTATGAGATAAACCAACCAAAATTGAACCTCTACCTAATTACTGCACAACACTAAACCGAGCTAGCACAATAACCAAGTTCTAAAGTTCCAAGACCACTCATAAAAGGAAACCATTCTATCATCTTATAATAATCACTAATAAACACAACCATAAAATCACATATCAATCAAGGCATACGTATACAAAATCGCTCCCACCCCAAAATATTTTCTTATGAATCTCCTTTAATAGGAACACACTACATTCTTTTTTTCTTTCTTTTCTTTATAATTCATTTCAAAAAAAAGTCGCTCCCATTATTTCTTCAAAATTATAAGACACTTAATTATTATAAAAATTAAAGAAAGCTTATTAAATCGAAAATACTACAAAATTGATTAACTATAAAATGTGTTAGACTTACAAATTGAGTAACTATAAAACTATTAAGAGAGTTCATTTAAATTTACAACTATATAGACTAGTAAAACCCCTTTTAATTTATCCCCGAGCAAGCAAAAGCAACACATCAACTCATTAATTCTTTGGTACCTACAACCATATTTAATGTAAGGGTCAATTTCCTTATCCAAATTGAATCATGCCTGACAGAAAGAAAATGTCATAAATGAATAATAAAAAGTTCTACCATAAAGATGAAATCAAACAATATCGATAAACGCAACTAATAAATAACCCCAAGCCCTAGTTGCTAAACCACATGACGACTAATGCAACCTACATGATCCAGATTTACTAAAACACCACTCCATCAAGTGGATCGCCAAAACACCACTCCACAGAGAGGATCGCAAAAACACCACTCCGAAGAGAGAATCGCCAAAACACCGCTCCGATGAACGAATCGACACTCCGAAGAGCAAATCATCAATGAATGAATGAATGCACCACTCTCAACCAATTACAACATCTAAGACACCATTATCTCTTTTTATTTTCGTATTCGTTCCCATTCAGTTTTGCTGAATAAAATACGTCGGAGAAGAGAATTAAGCAAAAAGTGTCAAAAACGGAGCAAAAAGGGGGTGCAAACAAGCAAAATTAGCGAAGCCCAGAATTGAGCCTGGTGGCGCCCGCCACAGAAGCCCAAAACCAGCAAAACTGCTTTTGCGTGACGTGGGGAGCTGGTAATTGCACGATGCGTTTCTATTCCTAATCGTACGACAATTGGATAATCTCAAAGGAAGCATATTGATGACTCACTATTTGTGTGTTATTTAGGCCTTTATTCATGAATTATTTCTTGCCAATATGGTGATCAAACCATGTTTTAATCCAATTTCATTAGTTTTATTTACTTTCGAGTCTAGAATTATGTATTAGGAATAATTATGTAATCTGGATGAAAAATAGTTAGTTTAGAGGCAATTTATGTCAAGGCATGTTATTTGGTTCTGGATCGTCATCAAAGGCATCTACTGATAATGACTGTCAAGACATCATGTTCCGTACAAGTCAACACAAGTCAAGCATTGCTAGAAGACAAAACCCGGGAACATGCTAGAACATAGTGGAAGGCATCTTTGGAGGATAAGGTTGAAATGGCTGGCTTTCCAGCTATCAGCATCACAATGATTGTACTATGATTAAGTGGTCCTTGCAAATGGAATATCCTTTATTCCTTGGGCTTTCTAGTCACAATTAAGGTTGCACCCGATCCAAGAAGGATTGTCCTATAAATACACAACCCTAAACCTAAAAATGCATGCTTGAAACTTAGAGAATAGATCTAAGAAGAAGAAGAGTAGCTGCGCCGTTTGAAGAGCTATTCTGCTGCAGAAGGTGACCGGTGATAACGAGAGGCACGATAGTGTCTGTAGGAGTATTTATTGCATTGTAATGGGTATCACTACTTTACTTGTTATTATTGTTGTTGTTTCTATGCTCACTCTGAGCTAAACTCTTTGTAGTTGAGATTATGTGAAATTTATTATAATGGATGAAGTATTTATGTGAATGAATGATTATTCTTGTGTCATCTTTAACCTTATGTTTTTATGAAAATACATTTATTTCTTTGACTGATCAACTTAGATCTAAATACAAGTTGCATGTGTAGAGACATCTAGCATGTTAATGGAAATAATAAGGTTAATAAGGTTAAGTGGGAGCAGACATGTAATCCCTACCTTTTTTTATGGATAAGTTAAGGGCCTTAGTGGGAAACCAAACAAGCAAGTGCGTTTCTGAACTCTAATGGGATTAATAGTGACCTCGACAGAGCCAGTCCATTATACCCTGTTTTAATATCTAACGTTGTAGACATACACCACAAGGCAAGCTTGCTCACAGATGGCACGACAGTAGTTATCATTCACTGCACTTCATTCATGTGTTAAATAGATCATAATCTCAGCTACCATTTCATTCTTGTTTTCAATCATCACTTTACATAACTGTTATTTTATTTTATTAAACAAACCAATTATGCTTTGTTACTATTGCAATAAACTAAACACTTTATCTGAACTTGGAATGCATAACTCATAGACTATTCCCTATGGGTTCGACACACTCTTTACTTATTACTTGCTACAGTTGACTGCGTATACTTGCGTATTCAAACTACCACAACAAGTTTTTGGCGCCGTTGCCGGGGAATAGCGTAGTTTTAAGTTCCATTTTCATTTACTGTAGTTTTAGCTTATTGTTGTTATTTGATCTTTTCTGTCAAGTGGTTTATCTACAGGGTGCGTTGACATTGCATGCGTAGATTACTTACACCAGAGTACAGACCAGATCCTGAGATAGAAAGAACATTCATAATTCATAGGAAGAATACAAGAGGCAATCAGAGGCAAGACACTGGTGTTGGTTTGGTTTTTGAAGACACAAGTGAACAAATTCAATTTTCTGGCTCTAGTTCAGAAGAAGAAGTAACCATGGTTGATCCTGAAGAACAACCAGCTGCAAGAGGGCAGAACCCTCCTGTTGAACCTCAAAATCCTGACATTATTGGTATTGCCAATGATAGAGGGAGGAGCATAAGAGATTATGCAGTGTTTGATCATAATTCTATGAACACTAGCATAGTTAGAGAGGAGATTACCACTGCAGCGTTTGAGTTCAAGCCTATGATGTTCCAAATGTTGCAAACTATTAGACAATTTAGTGGAGTTGCTACTGATGATCCTCACATGCACCTTAGACAATTCTTGGAGGTTGCGAGTAACTTTAAAATTCCTGGAATTACTGATGACGCTTTCAAGTTGAGACTCTTTCCTTACTCATTAAGGGATAGAGCAAAGAGTTGGCTTAACTCTCTAGAGCCTAATTCCATTACCACTTGGAATACTCTAGCAGAGAAGTTTTTAGCCAAATACTTTCCTCTTGTCAAGAATGCAAAAATGAGGAATGAAATCACTTCATTCAGACAAGGAGAAGATGAGACTTTGTTTGATGCATGGGAGAGATTCAAAGAGATGCTGAGACAATGTCCACACCATGGTATTCCTGTGTGTATCCAACTTGAGACATTCTATAATGGGTTGGTACCTGCTTCAAGGAATATGCTAGATGCATCTGCTGGTGGATCCCTATTGTCAAAGTCTTATACTGATGGTTTTGAACTGATTGAGAGCATTACTGCTAACACATATCAGTGGCCAACTGTGAGGGCTAACCCTCAACCAACTAAGAAGGCTGCTGGTATGCATGAAGTCAGTGAAACTACTGCACTAGCTGCTCAAATAGCGTCTATGCATACCATGTTGAAAAATTTGCTTACTGCTCCAGAGAAGCCTGCTACTGAGACTGCTAAAGCATTGACTAGTGGAGCTGAAGCTTCATTTGTGTATTGTGCTGGTTCTCATTTGTTTGAAGACTGTCCTGCAAATCCTGCAAGTGTAAACTATGTGGCTAGGAACAACAGCCCATATAGCAACACTTACAATCCTAATTGGAAGAACCATCCAAATTTTTCTTGGTCTAACAATCAACAGAAGGCAACACCTCCAGTTGCCAACACTAATCAACTGGAAGGTATTTTGAAAGCATTTATGCAAGAGACCAAGAGTTTTGCTGCTGAGACAAAAAATCAAATTACTGCCCAAGGGGTTAGTATAAAGAATTTGGAGACTCAAATGGGGCAGATTGCTACTGCCTTAACTTCAAGAGCTAGTGGTTCACTTCCAAGTACCACTGAATCACCTGCTTCTACTTCAAAAGATAAAGGGAAAGAAACTTGCAAAGTTATTTCATTAAGAAGTGGAACAGAGTATGAAGGCCCCAAGATGCCTGAACTGGCTTCAGAAGGCAAGACACAAGTTGCCTCTGCACCTGTGAATGACGATATTCAACAGGCAAGCTAGAAGTTACCTACTGAAGTTATAACCAAACAGAAGACTGAAGTACCACAGAAGAAGACGAGGCCTGATAAGACTATGGCTGACATTGATATGACATTACCTCCAGATCCTTGTCCTATTGATGTTCAGAAGCTAATGAATGAGAGACCACCTCCTCTATTTCCTCAAAGGCTGAGAAAAGCTAAAGAGGTACAACAGTACAACAAGTTCATTGAGATGATGAAGCAACTGCATATCAACATACCACTCATTGAGGCAATTCAGCAGATGCCTAATTACTCAAAGTTCATGAAGGATGTACTAACAAAGAGGAAGAGGATTGGTGAGTTCGAGACTGTGGCACTTAGACAAGAGTGTAGCCAAATGGTTCAGGGTAAGTTACCACCAAAATTGAAAGATCCTGGTATCTTTACTATACCCTGCACCATTGGAGATGTACATGTAGGTCAAGCTCTATGTGACCTAGGAGAAAGCATCAATCTGATGCCCTTATCTGTTTTCAACAAATTGGGTATTGGTGCTGCTAGACCAACAACCATTACTCTTCAACTAGCTGACAGAAGCATATGCTACCCACAAGGGAAGATTGAAGATGTGCTGGTTAGGGTTGACAAATTTGTCTTCCCTGCTGATTTTATCATTATGGATTTCACTGCTGATGAAGATACTCCCATACTTTTGGGAAGACCATTCCTTGCTACTGGAAGAACATTGATTGATGTAGAGAAATGAGAAGTAACCATGAGAGTTAACAACCAAGAAGTCAAGTTCAGCATTCTCAATGCTATGAAGTTTCCTACTGAGAAGTTAGAGGTTGTATCACAACTGCAAAGTTGGGATTCTCTGGTACACAAGCAATTCATGAAAGATTCTGATCATTTGAAGAAGATTCATTTTTCTCATGAAGACAAGGAATTGGTAGATGATGAAGTTACAAAGGAAAAGTCCATTATCAAATGGGCTGGAAGATATGAAGTATTAGAAATACCGCCTAATGCTAAGAAGGAGAACATTCCTTCAGTTTTAAAGCCACCTGCTTTAGAATTGAAACAATTACCTTCACATTTGAAGTATGCATTTCTGGAGACAAGTCAGCAGTTGCCTGTTATCATTTCTGCTGATTTGACTGTTAAACAAGAAGAGAGCCTAATATTGTTGCTGAGAAGATACAAGAGAGCCATAGCTTGGCAAATGGCTGATATCAAGGGTATAAGTCCCACTGTTTGTATGCACAGAATCTTACTTGAAGAAAATTCCAAGAACAGTGTGGAATGTCAAAGAAGGCTGAACCCCATTATGAAAGAGGTAGTGAAGAAGGAGATAATCAAGTGGTTAGATGCTGGTATTGTTTATCCTATCTCTGATAGTGTGTGGGTTAGTCCTGTTCAATGTGTTCCTAAGAAGGGAGGCATGGCAGTAGTTGCCAATGATAAGAACGAGTTAATCCCCACCAGAGCTGTAACAGGGTGGAGGATATGTATGGACTATAGAAAGCTTAACAAAGCCACAAGGAAAGATCATTTTCCTCTTCCATTCATTGATCAGATGTTGGATAGATTGGCAGGCAAGGAGTTCTATTGTTTCCTTGATGGATATTCTGGATATAATCAGATAGCTATAGCTCCTGAAGATCAAGAGAAGACTACTTTCACATGTCCCTATGGTACCTTTGCCTTTAGGAGGATGCCATTTGGATTGTGTAATGCCCCTGCTACTTTTCAGAGATGTATGATGGCATTATTCTCTGATTTGATTGAATCTGCTATGGAAGTATTCATGGATGATTTTTCTGTCTTTGGAGAGTCATTTCAAGGATGCTTGGATAACTTGGAATTGGTTTTGACAAGGTGTGAAGAGAGTAATCTGGTGCTGAACTGGGAGAAATGTCACTTCATGGTAAAAGAAGGAATTGTGTTGGGTCATAGGATTTCTAAGAAAGGATTAGAAGTGGATAAAGCTAAAGTGGAAGTGATTGAGAAGTTGCCTCCACCAACAAATGTTAAAGGAGTCAGAAGTTTTCTAGGACATGCTGGATTCTATAGAAGGTTTATCAAGGATTTCTCTAAGATTACAAAGCCTTTATGTCAACTGCTACAGCATGATGTGCCATTTCAATTTTCTGAGGAATGTCACAAGGCCTTTGAAACATTGAAGACTGCTCTGATCACAACACCTGTGATTGTAGCTCCTGACTGGACAAAACCATTTGAATTAATGTGTGATGCTAGTGATTTTGCTATTGGAGCTGTGTTGGGTCAGAGGCATGACAAAGCTTTCCATTCTATCTACTACGCCAGCAGAACATTGACAGAAACTCAGCTGAACTACACTACTACAGAGAAGGAGTTATTGGCAGTTGTGTATGCCTTTGACAAATTCAGATCATATCTTGTTGGTACAAAGGTGGTGGTGTACACAGATCATTCAGCTATCAAGTACCTACTTACAAAGAAGGATGCTAAACCAAGGCTTATCAGATGGGTATTGCTGCTGCAAGAATTTGATCTAGAGATTAGAGACAAGAAGGGTGTTGAAAATCAGGTTGCTGATCATCTGTCTAGACTACCTGAAGAAGTACAAAGACATGACAGGTATGTAATTAAAGAGCAATTTCCTGATGAACAACTTTTAATGATAACTAACGATAAGACACCTTGGTATGCTGATATCGTAAATTATTTGGTTGGAAAACACTTACCCCCTGATTTTAATTATCAACAAAAGAAAAGATTTTTGTCTCAATTGAAAAATTATTTTTGGGATGAACCATTTTTGTACAAAAAGTGTGCTGACCAAATAATGAGAAGATGTGTAGAAGAAGAAGAGGCAAGACAGATCTTATCACATTGCCATGCTTCACCTTATGGTGGACATTTTGCAAGTGTGAGAACTGCTGCCAAAGTTCTTCAGTGTGGCTATTATTGGCCATCATTGTTTAAAGATGCTTATAATTTTGTGAAACAATGTGATAGATGTCAGAGAACTGGAAATGTGTCTAATAGACAAGAGATGCCTCTTACAAACATTTTAGAAATTGAATTATTTGATGTTTGGGGTATTGATTTTATGGGACCATTTCCTCAGTCCTTTGGTAATCTATACATCTTAGTTGCTGTAGACTATGTGTCTAAATGGGTGGAGGCAATTGCTAGTCCCACCAATGATGCTAGAGTGGTAACCAACTTTTTAAAGAAAAACATCTTCACTAGATTTGGCACTCCAAGAGCAATCATCAGTGATGAAGGCTCACATTTTTGTAACAAAATTTTTGAGGAGTTGCTGGCCAAATATGGTGTAAGACATAGAGTTGCCACTACTTATCATCCACAGACAAGTGGGCAAGCAGAGTTATCAAACAGAGAGATCAAAAGGATTTTAGAAAAAATGGTTAATCCATCAAGGAAAGACTGGTCTAAACTGTTAGATGATGCTCTGTGGGCCTACAGAACTGCTTTCAAAACACCTTTGGGAATGTCCCCATTCAGATTAGTTTTTGGAAAGGATTGCCACTTACCAATAGAGCTTCAATGCAAAGCCTTTTGGGCTACTAAGAAACTTAATTTTGATTTTAAAGCTTCTGGTAAGGCAAGACTTTTGCAACTATCTGAGTTGGAGGAACATAGGTTGTTTTCTTATGAAAATGCTGAAATGTACAAGGAAAGAATTAAAGCCTGGCATGACAAAAAGATTCAAAAAAGAGAGTTGGTAGAGGGTCAGTATGTGTTGCTCTACATCTCTAGGCTTAAGTTATTTCCTGGTAAACTAAAATCAAGATGGTCAGGACCATTCAAACTTTTGAAAATTTATCCTTATGGCGCTGTTGACCTTCTTGATGAAACAAGTGGTAAAGAATTTAAAGTAAATGGTCAGAGAGTTAAAAGCTATTGGGGTGATGACTCAAGGAAGAGAGTCACCACCACCCTTGATGATTCTTAATCATGATTTTACAAGTCAAGCTGAGGACTTTCTGAAAACCAAGCGCTTGCTGGGAGGCAACCCAGCATTCTAATAAATTTTTGTTGTTTTTAGTTTTGTTAATTTCAGGTTATGTGTGAAAATAGATTGCTGTTGGGAGGCAAGGCACTAGTTATCTCTAGTTGCCTTTGTCTAGTTGGCTGAGTGATGATAGATGCGGTGACTGGCACCATTCTTAACCTCTATGCGAACCAGGTGAACCAAAGAAGAAGATTGAAGTAAATGTGGACTTAACTAAGTCCTGAGGAAAAGGCATGCCAGAGGTTATCAACATGAAGCTGGAATGATGAGCCAGTAATTATCAGAAGTTACCACGTGACATTTGGCAGGCGAAGTGAAAACACGCGCTGAACTAGCCGTTGCATTGATTTCGCGTGTAAACCGTTTCTCCAACGGTTAAACCCACATCATCCGCCATCACTCATCATTATCCCAACGTCCATAAAACTTTTCCATATCTTTTCCATTAATATCCGTAACAAAAATATAACCACTCATTACCTTCTATATAAACCAACCCTTATCACTCATAAACCCTTTACACCGCAAATTTCTTAACCTACTATTCTCTATACTTTCTGCAAACAAGTTCTACATACCCTTACCTTTCAAAACACCCCATCGTTTCATCAATCCTTATCACGCAATCATGTCAACTGGAAAGAGGTAAGTGATCACTGCTGCTATGCCTGAAGATGAAGAAGATTATGATCTGTTTGTTAATAGCGATGCTGCTGAACGCTATGAGTTCTTCAACTCTAAACAAATCCATACAGAACGTGGATTCATATTCAACGCTGATTTTGAGCGTTTGGAGATTAGAGAAGACCTTGAGATGATCATCCATTCTCTCAAGTGGCAGAAGTTTGTTGCACATCCCTCAAGTTACAACACTCAACTGGTAAAAGAGTTTTACTCTAATCTTACCAACATTCACCAAAAGAGAAGAGAAGTTATGGTGAGAGGCAAAGCAATCCTCTACTCAGAGGCGAACATCAACTGGTTGTATGGCATTGACGTATCAGAGGATGCCCATTCTGCTACCCTCGAATCCATGGATGAAGAACGATTGGAAGAGATCATGCGGAGTCTCACTATTCCTAGAATTGAATGAAATCTAGGAGTAGGTGAGAATGAGAAGACTGTTCAGCGGATGAACCTGAAGCATGTACCAAAGGTTTGGTACCAATTTCTGAAGCACAGCATCATCCCAACAACTCACAATGACACTGTGAGTAAAGCAAGACTAGTACTGCTGCACTGCATCATTGAGAAGCAGCCAATCAATGTTGGGAGGATCATATCTGATGAGATCCAGAAGTGTTCAACTCGGGAAGGTATGCTATACTTCCCCTGTCTCATCATTGCGCTGTGCAAGAAGAATGTGGTTCCCCATAGACAGGGAGATGAAGTGAAGAAGCCTGTGGCTGGTTTTGATGCCAAGGCTATTAATGTGCTGATCAAAGGAAACAAAGGGAGAAAGGCAAGCCAATAGTTGCCTGCTGCTAAACCTAGCACACTTGGTGCTAGTGTTTCTGGAGAAAAAGACCTGCTATCCGAATTGAGAAGGGATATGCAGAGGTTTTGGAAGTGGAGTGCTGACATGCATGCATGGTACATTAGCAACTTGTCTACCCATTTCCCAAACTTTGAATTCATGAGGGCACCTGCTTTTCCAATGGACATCTTGGGTGAGTTCAATCCGGACTTGCCTAAAGAAAAGGAAATCATTGACGTGCCTGAGAGCTCCAGCAAGCAGCAGAAGAAGAAAAAGAAAAAGTTAAGAAAGGCAACTGTTGAGAAGGTGATTGTGGAAGAAGTTGAAGAAGCTGTGGAAGAAGAAAAGAAGAAAGAAAAGAAGAAAAAGAAGAAGAGTCACAAGAAGAAGAAGCTACCAGCTGAGGTGGTAGTGGAAGATAAGGAGGCCCTTGCAGAGTCAACGAAGAAAACTCCTGCCTCACCACCAATTGGTGAGAACCACGATGTAGCTTTGGAAAATGAGGAAGATGAACACTATGAGAGGGCTGATAGTGACTACATTGAGGGTGATGCAACTTTTGACCTAAATGAGAATGTGATCAACTGGTCAGAGGAGAAGAAGAGTGAAGAAGAGGAAGGAAGCAATGGGTCAGACAGACAAGACCCTGAAAACCCAGAGGAAAGTACTAGCACGCCTTTGAAGGGTGCAGATGCTGCAAAGCATACCCCTTTGCAGGAGGGTACTCTGGGAGTGGAGACTGTGCATGAGCCTGATAATGCACCTCCACAGGTTAATTTGGCTATGACGGATAAGGCTGCATCTAAGGAGATGGATCAGATCTTGACCACTCCTACTGCAAAAAGAAAGAGAACAACAAAGAAGAAAGATGCACCACAGGCAACCATTGACAAGCCTGAGGAAGCTGTTCCTGAGCCAAATCAACCATCAGAAGAGGAGACTGACGAAGAAGAAAGAAACAGAGAGAGGGAAGCAAAATCAAAGAAAGAAGCTGACTCTGCTTTGAGGAGAAGCAAGAGGTTCAAGACCTAATGGTATGTCTTGACACACTTTGCCTGTAGGATCGAGTCTAGTTTAAGTTTTATTTTCTGTTTTCTGTTTTTTTGAAAACTTTTTGTTGAGTCAGTCTTTGCTTCTCCTTGCCTCTCCTTAGTTTCAACAGTGAGGTCACTGTTTAGTTTAAGTTTGGGGGAGGGGTAACATCAAATAAAAACATTTGAAAATGTTTTAAAATAAATCGCTTTTAAGGTGTTCTTGTAAGCATTTTATTGACATGCCAAAACAGAGGTTAGAGTTTTTAGATGTATGACCATAGGTTTGTTTAGAAATTTTTGGAAATTCTTATGTTTGATGCTTGATTTGATGATCTTTGCACTTTAATGCACACTGTTGAATACTGTCAAACTTAAGAGTGGCTAGATAACTCTTTGAAATACACATTCTCTACTCTAAGTTCTCTAAAAATGAATATAATGGAGAGTATAATTAGAACCAAGTTTGGGGGAAAGGACTAGAGTATTGAATTGGTGATTATTGCTACAATAATTCCTAATAGGAGGCTGTTGGTTAGCTATAAAAAAAAAATGAATGAATAAGTCTCTGTGAGACAAGTGAGTAGGGTGCTTTATTCTTATTAGCTGGTTAGACCTATTACAAGTAGGATCTACTCAGTGAAAAGATGGAGTATCCCCAAAACTAATGTATATATAATTGATAATGAAAAAGCAACCCAACAGTTCTCCTTGGCTATAATCAAAATGCTTTGGTCACTCTTGAAAAGAAATAGTCCCCCTCTTTGCTGAAATTCTAAGTAAATTCAAAATTATAGGAAAAAGAGGATAGCTTAGCCTTTAGAATGAGTAGTTTTAGAGTGGGATGTAGTCATTAATCTGGTTGGCAGTACTAAATAGTTCACACACACACGCATGGTCATCATTGATGGTTGACTTTATGAGAATTGTGCCAATTTTTGAAAACTTTCCTAGGGTCTGAGTCTTTTTACTTAAATGTGCTGTTTACATGTCAATATTGTGAGTAGTTGAACACAGTTTTTGCTTTCTACCATTACCTGAGGACAGACAATGATTCAAGTTTGGGAGTGTGATGACTCACTATTTGTGTGTTATTTAGGCCTTTATTCATGAATTATTTCTTGCCAATATGGTGATCAAACCATGTTTTAATCCAATTTCATTAGTTTTATTTACTTTCGAGTCTAGAATTATGTATTAGGAATAATTATGTAATCTGGATGAAAAAGAGTTAGTTTAGAGGCAATTTATGTCAAGGCATGTTATTTGGTTCTGGATCGTCATCAAAGGCATCTACTGATAATGACTGTCAAGACATCATGTTTCGTACAAGTCAACACAAGTCAAACATTGCTAGAAGACAAAACCTGGGAACGTGCTAGAACATAGTGGAAGGCATCTTTGGAGGATAAGGTTGAAATGGCTGGCTTGCCAGCTGTCAGCATCACAATGATTGTACTATGATTAAGTGGTCCTTGCAAATGGAATATCCTTTATTCCTTGGGCTTTCTAGTCACAATTAAGGTTGCACCCGATCCAAGAAGGATTGTCCTATAAATACACAACCCTAAACCTAAAAATGCATGCTTGAAACTTAGAGAATAGATCTGAGAAGAAGAGTAGCTGCGCCGTTTGAAGAGCTATTCTGCTGCAGAAGGCGACCGGTGATAACGAGAGGCACGATAGTGTCTGTAGGAGTATTTATTGCATTGTAATGGGTATCACTACTTTACTTGTTATTATTGTTGTTGTTTCTATGCTCACTTTGAGCTAAACTCTTTGTAGTTGAGATTATGTGAAATTTAATATAATAGATGAAGTATTTATGTGAATGAATGATTATTCTTGTGTCATCTTTAACCTTATGTTTTTATGAAAATACATTTATTTCTTTGACTGATCAACTTAGATCTAAATACAAGTTGCATGTGTAGAGACATCTAGCATGTTAATGGAAATAATAAGGTTAATAAGGTTAAGTGGGAGCAGACATGTAATCCCTACCTTTTCTTATGGATAAGTTAAGGGCCTTAGTGGGAAACCAAACAAGCAAGGGCGTTTCTGAACTCTAATGGGATTAATAGTGACCTCGACAGAGCCAGTCCATTATACCCTGTTTTAATATCTAACGTTGTAGACATACACCACAAGGCAAGCTTGCTCACAGATGGCACGACAGTAGTTATCATTCACTGCACTTCATTCATTTGTTAAATAGATCATAATCTCAGCTACCATTTCATTCTTGTTTTCAATCATCACTTTACATAACTGTTATTTTATTTTATTAAACAAACCAATTAAACTTTGTTACTATTGCAATAAACTAAACACTTTATCTGAACTTGGAATGCATAACTCATAGACTATTCCCTGTGGGTTCGACACACTCTTTACTTATTACTTGCTACAGTTGACTGCGTATACTTGCGTATTCAAACTACCACAACACATATCTCTTCCTATTTTGGTGGATCGTACGAGCACAAAATCCCCTATAAATAGAAGACTAAAATTCAGAATTTTCCACGCCTTTTCTTCTTTATTTCAGTCAGTTTATATTTTCCGTTTCGTTAACTATAACGGTATTTCCACATCGGAAATCCGTTTTTAATTCTGTTTTCACATTCCTGTCAAGAATTCTGTACCGGTTATTATCGTCAAGTTTAATTCAAGTTTATTCAGAATTTTATTTCCAGGTTTTTAATGCTTTTATTTAATTATTTATTTATTATGTCTTATTTAATTTTCTGTTTTTATTTGTTTATTTCTTGTATCATGTCTAGCTAAATTCCTAGATATCGGTATGTAAATTAATTCTCCGAAGGGGATTTAATAATGATTTAGCGCGCACATATTAAACTACTTTTCTGATTCAAATTTCTAATTTAATTCAAAGCTTTTGAACAAGAGTAAAATAAAGCAACTAAGGTTAAAATCAATAGAGCGAAAGTTTGAGGTTTTAACTAGATAGTAGGAATTTGATATTAATTCTTGAACGAGCGAGAGCCACGTTAGAATTAATTAGGACTTATTGATTTTTAAAATATATTTTCGAAACTAAGGTGGTAGAAAAGTGACAGTAAAACTCCTAGTCTAGTTAGTATGGTTTTTATCAATAAAACTAGAGTGTGAGGTTTAAACCTTTAAATTGAGAAAGTCTTTGTGAAAAATAAATCCTTTTTGCGCGCTATTAATTTATTAAATCCCTGATGGTTAATTGATTACATACTGATATCCCGCTTTAATTAATTTTAAAAGTTAAATTTAATTTCTCTTAAATTCAAAGCAATTCTAAACTAAAATCATCTGCCTTAGATTTACATCGTAACGACAGAATTACGGTAGGTCAACTATTGGTCTCTGTGGTTCGATATCTTTTAAAACTCAACGACGAAACTGTGCACTTGCAGTTATAAAATATTTATTGATACACAAATCGTCGATCAAGTTTTTGGCGCCGTTGCCGGGGACCAATTTAGTCGATATCATAACTCCGTAGTTACACCGTAGAGACTAAGGCAATTTTAATTTTCAGTTAAAATTTAAAAGAAAAAAAAAATTACCCCTCTTGGTTTGTCGATTGCATGCCAAAAACCCGCTCTCAAAGCGACGAACTAGAACAACCAATCGACAACCCCGAGCGTCTACTAAGTGTACGACGCCGAATTGAAGCATATAGGGAAAGATACATAGTTCCTCAAAATCAAATCATCTTTCCCGACACAGATTCAGAAGAATCTAAAGAAGAATTAGAGATGGAAATAGGACCACAAAATCGCCCCCTGAAGTACTACGCTACCCCTTCTGATGCTGAACCACATAACAGCATTGTTGCCCCTACGATAGAGGCAAACAATTTCGAGCTTAAGCCTTCCCTGCTCTCAGCTGTTCAGTAGAATCAATTCTCGGGTAGCCCTGGGGATGACCCTAATCTCCACCTCTCCGTCTTCCTGCAATACGCCGATACAATGAAAGTTAATGGCGTCAGTCCCGAAGCGATCAGGCTTCGACTCTTCCCTTTCTCTCTTAGAGATCGAGCCCGTGCTTGGCTCCAGTCTTTACCTTCTAACTCTGTCACTATGTGGGAAGAGTTGAAGAAAGTCTTTCTGGCTAGGTATTTCCCACCCAGCAAGACTGCTATGCTAAGAGCCCAAATCAATGGATTCAAGCAGAAAGACAATGAATCTCTCTACGAGGCATGAGAGAGATTCAAGGACATGTTGAGGTTATGTCCCCATCACGGTCTAGAAGAGTGGTTGATCATTCACACCTTCTACAATGGTCTCTTGTACAATACAAGGATGACAATAGACGCTGCCACGGGCGGCGCACTCATGGACAAACCTTACAATGAAGCCTACCAACTAATCGAGAGTATGGCCCAGAATCACTACCAGTGGGGAAGCGAGAGGACCCCCACAGAAAAACCTCAATCAAGAGGTGGAATGCATGAGATAAGCGGTCTTGACCATGTCAACGCCAAGGTTGATGCTCTAACTCAGAAAATAGACAGCTTACTCAACATTCTGTCTGCTACCGTAGCAGCGACAGTCTCGAACTGTGAAATATGTGGCACTCCTGGGCATGCTATAGCTGAATGCCAACTTCTGACCGGAGCTTCATGCGATCAAGTGAACTACGCCCAAGGAGGCCCATATTCTAACAATTACAACCCAGCTTGGAAAAGCAGTCCCTATCTTTCATACAAGAGCAACAATGCATTGTATGCACCCGGCCAAGGACCACCCTCTGGTCCTCCAGGTTTTCGAAAGACTTATGTTCCTAATCCTAACAACTCTGGGAAGTCTAGTCTCGATGTTATGTTTGAGACCTTCATGGCGTGCCAGCTGCAAACAAACGAAGGACTTAAAAATCAAAATATGCACTTCACTAAGATGTTTGAGCAGTTGAACAACAAAGTAGACGTTTTGACCACCCATCATAAGATACTAGAAACTCAGGTTGCACAAGTGGCTCAACAACAAGAATCTACGTCTGCTCCTGCAGGCATATTTCCTGGCCAACCTCAGCCTAACCCTAAGGCACATGTGAAAGCTGTGACACTGCGAAGTGGAACATAGTATGATGAACCAGTTGACCCTAGGATTAAGAGACCAGCCATGCAGCAAAAGTCCGATGAGCCGGTTGAGAAAGATAGTGAACCAAAAGAAAAGAAAGGAGATGGCGTCGAGGCACCAGAAAATGAGAAACCCTATGTGCCTCCACCACCCTACAAGCCACCTATTCCATATCCTCAAAGGTTTGAAAAGACCAAAAGCATGGGGCAATTTAAGAAATTCGTGGAGCTTCTCAAGCAGTTGAATATAACTATCCCATTCACTGAAGCTATCAGTCAAATGCCCGCATATGCTAAATTTCTTAAAGAGATCTGAACCAACAAAAAGAAGATCGAGGATTGTGAAACTGTTATGCTCACTGTCGAGTGTAGCGCCATCCTCCAAAACAAAATGCCACCTAAACTCAAAGACCCAGGAAGCTTCTCTATACCCTGTGTCATTGGAAAGTTTGTAATAGATAGGGCCCTATGCGATTTAGGTGCCAGCATAAGTCTCATGCCCATGACCATATGCGAGAGATTAAAGTTAGGAGAGTTGAGACCAACTAGGATTTCTATTCAATTCGCTGATCGTTCTGTCAAGATGCCTTTAGGTATTCTAGAAAACATTCCTGTGCGTATAGGTCAATTCTTCATCCCGACTGACTTCATAGTCATGGACATAAAAGAAGACTCTAACACGCCAATCATCTTAGGAAGGCCATTCCTAGCTACAGCTGGTGCGATAATTGATGTAAAGAAAGGAAAGCTCACTTTTGAAGTGGGAGATGAAAAAGTTGAATTTATTTTGACTCAATTTCTTAACGCACTAGCCATAGATGATACTTGCTATCTGCTAGACGTCATTGACGAATGCAGAAAAGAGATTGAGAATGATCCAACTGCATACTCTGAAATCCTCCAATACCAACTCTCTAAGTTCAGGATGACGAGCTTGGTGAATGCTTTGAGATTACACCAAGCCCGACGCCTTCTCCCGATCAATCCTCTTTAGAACTCAAACCTCTACCTGAAACCCTAAGGTATGAATTACTTGATCAAGAGCTTAAGCGCCCTGTGATTGTGTGCGCAAATTCAGGACAATCAGAAACTGACAAGTTACTGACAGTCCTAAGAAAGTATCCAGCTGCTTTAGGATATAGCATCTCTGATCTAAAGGGGATAAGTCCTTCTCTTTGCATGCATCGCATCTACCTCGAGGAAGATTGCAAGACCTCTCGAGAGCCGCAAAGAAGGATAAATCCCATTTTAACTGAAGTAGTTAAGAAAGAAGTAGAAAAGCTTCTAGATGCAGGAGTCATATACACGATCTCCGATAGTAAATGGGTCAGTTGCGCTCATGTCGTGCCTAAGAAAGGTGGGGTGACCGTAGTTACCAATGAGAAAGGAGAGTCTGTAGCACAAAGGGGCGTAACAGGAAGTAGAATATGCATTGACTATAGGAAACTCAATAAAGCCACGCGCAATGATCATTTCTCTTTGCCCTTCATTGATCAAATGCTTGAGCGTTTGGCTACTCACTCATATTTCTGCTACCTTGATGGTTATTCGGGATTCTTTCAAATCCCTATTCATCCCGATGACCAAGAGAAAACGACATTCACTTGTCCTTTTGGTACATTTGCATATAGGCGAATGCCATTTGGATTGTGCAATGCCCCCGCGACCTTCCAATTGAAAGATGTGAAAAAGTCAATCTTGTACTAAACTAGGAAAAGTGCCATTTTATGGTTCGTCAAGGTATTGTTCTTGGACATATAGTGTCCAATAAGGGGATTGAGGTAGATAGAGCTAAAATCCAAATTATAGAGAATCTACCACCTCCCAAATCTGTGAGAGAAGTTCGAAGCTTTCTAGGTCACGCCGGTTTCTATCGGCGATTTATTAAGGACTTCTCCAAAATCACAAAGCCCTTAACCGGGCTGCTAATGAAAGATGCCTAGTTCATTTTCGATGAGGAGTGCCTAAGGGCATTCCAACAATTAAAGGCATCTCTCATCTCTACACCCATCATGCTGCCACCTGATTGGAGTTTACCATTTGAGATCATGTGTGACGCTAGTGACTATGCCATAGGCGCAATCTTAGGCCAAAGGAAATATAAGAAGCTTCATGCTATCTATTATGCTAGTAGGACCTTAGAACCCGCGCAGATGAACTACGCCACCACAGAAAAAGAACTCTTGGCTGTTGTGTTCGCAGTCGACAAATTCCGCTCTTACCTAGTAGGTGCCAAAATCATTGTCTACACCGACCATGCGGCAATTAGGTACCTTGTGAACAAAAAGGATGCCAAACCAGGCTCTTAAGATGGATCTTGCTCCTTCAAGAATTTGATTTAGAGATCCAAGACAAGAAAGGAATCGACAACACAGTTGCGGACCACTTGTCAAGAATGGAGGGAATGGTGCCTGAAAAGGTGCCCATAAATGACGATTTCCCATATGAGAGGCTAGTAGCCCTTATGGAGAGCGTCACCTCCGAGTGCCCTTCGCTTGATGACAACACTGAAGTTGTCAACTCTGTCTACACGAGGGACTCGCTGCCATGGTATGCCGACTTTGTCAACTACCTAGCGGCAAGAGTTCTTTAGTGACCTGAAACATTACTATTGGGATGACCCTCTTCTTTTCAAGAGAGGTGCCGATGGAGTCTTCCGTCGATGTGTCCCCGAAGAAGAGGCGCAAAACATTATTTCTCATTGCCATTCTGCGTCATATGTGGGACATGCAAGTACTTCCAAAACTTGCGCTAAGATTTTGCAAGCCGACCTTTATCGGCCCACTATTTGGAAAGATGTCCACGCTGCCATACGGAGTTGTGATCAGAGCCAGCGCGCTGGTGGCATCTCTAGGCGCGATGAAATGCCTCAGCAAGGCATCCTTGAAGTGGAAGTGTTTGATGTGTGGGCGATAGACTTCATGAGACCATTCCCATCTTCTCTTGGTAACAAATACATACTTGTGCCTGTTGATTATGTGTCCAAATGGATCGAGGCTGTTGCCTCTCCAACTAATGACGCCCAAGTAGTGATTAGACTTTTTAAGAACCAGATCTTCCCTAGGTTCGGTGTGCCGAGACTTGTCATCAGCAATGGTGGCTCCCATTTTATCTCTAGGATCTTTGAAAGGCTACTATCTAAATATGGTGTCTGACACCGTGTAGCAACTCCCTATCACCCACAGACAAGTGGGCAAGTGGAGGTCTCCAATAGGGAGATCAAGCAAATCTTAGAAAAACAGTTGCAACCTCAAGGAAGGATTGGTCCTTAAATCTAAATGAGGCACTGTGGGCATATAGGACAGCGTATAAGACCCCAATTGGGACCACTCCCTTCAAGCTTGTTTATGGCAAATCATGTCATCTACCGATGGAATTAGAACACAAGGCTTATTAGGCTATCAAAGCCCTCAATTTTAATTATACCACCGCCGGTAGGAAAAGGATCTTGGATATCCATGAGTTAGAAGAGCTTAGGTTAGACGCTTATGAGAATGCTAGAATCTATAAGGAAAGAACTAAAAAATGGCATGACAAGCGTCTATCTAGAAGAGAGTTTAAGGTAGGAGAGCTAGTACTTCTTTTTAATTCAAGACTTAAACTCTTTCCTGGAAAACTTCGCTCAAAATGGTAAGACCCCTTTACAATTTCTAAGACATATCCTCATGGGGCGATTGAGATAAAGGGTGACTCTGGTGATACATTCACAGTTAATGGACAGCGGTTGAAACATTACAATCTTAAGGATAGTTACACTACTTTTGCAAATTTTAACCTATCCGCCCGGTCCGCTAAAACGTGAACTTGGTTCACCCTCTTTGAAGTTGAGCTCACCGACATTAAACAAAGAGCTTGGTGGGAGGCAACCCGCTGATTTTGAATCTAATGTTTTCTTTTTAGTCCATTTTATTTTGCAAGTAATAAAGAGATAGCACGCTCGACGACTTTCAGTTGTGAAGGCTTAGCTATTCAGGTTTTCACTTCCAATCTCACCTTTAGTCGTTGCATTGGGGACAATGCTCGATTTAAGTGTGGGGGAGGAAGCTTTATCGCTTTCCTTTTACTTTTAGTCATTTAGTTTGCATGCATAATAAAACCTTAGGATAGTTCACTTAAATTAAGTTGATTTTGCGTGTTGTTTTTGTTATTGTCTGATTTTCCCATTTCTTGAGCTATACAAAACAAATTTCTTGTGAAAAGCAAAAGCGTTGAGTTTTGATGCCTGATATTGATTGATTGAAAGTATATAGGTTGTTTGCACTTTTAGGCCATTTTGTGAAAGTTGAGTAACGGTTCAACAAAATCAATACTGTTTTAACACCTGAGATTCCCAGAAACGTGTAAAACTGATTTGAGTACCAATTTTGACAAAGTCTCGAACTTGAGTTTTAATGAACCCTTGGTAGTTTATTTAGCAGTTGGCACCATCTCAAGGCACAAACTAAGTGGGAAACCGAAGAATATAAGTGAATGATCTGAATATAAATGTTTATGAATGCTATTGGTTGATTCTTTGAATGATTGATGAAAATTCAACAAATGTTGAAACTTGCAAAAGAAAAAAACACCATAACATAGAAAAAACTCATTAGTAGTTGGTTCAGAGGTGTCTGATTCTGAACTTGGTAGGGCGGGTTACGATCCGATCCCCCGCAACTGCAAAATGGGTAAAGCAAATAGGGGTTACCAAACTTATGTTATCAGCACCCTTCACTATATGATTATCATAATCACTAACAGGTTTCCTACCATGGGCGTGTACGAGATAACGAGTTTAATGTGATTGCGCTAGAATGAAAAGGGTAAATGAAACTTAGGTGAGAGGTAGAGTCTAAAGGAAATGCTTCAGGTCTGTTTTCATGTAATGGGAGTCTTTTATGTCATTGCGGTGTTCTTGTTGTTGGTATGTTATTTGATTCTCACACTTTAGCCGGCAACCACGTATGAGTAAGGTAATCGTGTCATGTGTTGTGCTTATGCTATGCAATTCACTATCTTTATTGCTTGAGGACAAGCAAAAGTTCAAGTGTGGGGGTATTTGATGACACGAAATCATATCGTATTTTTAGCTTAATTTACATGAACTTTAGTTGCATTCTCATATGTTTTTATTTCTTTTATCTCTTTTTATGTTCGTATTTGTTTCCTTTTCAGATTTGCTAAATAAAATAGGTCGAAGAAGAGAATTAAGCAAAAAGTGTCAAAAATGGAGCAAAAAGGGGTGCAAACAAGCAAAATCAGCCAAGCCCAGAATTGAGCCTGGTGGCGCCCGCCACAGAAGCCCAAAACCAGCAAAACTGCTTTTGCGTGACGTGGGGAGCTGGTAACTGCACGATGCGTTTCTATTCATAATCGTACGGCAATTGGATAATCTCAAAGGAAGCATATCTCTTCCTATTTTGGTGGATCGTACGAGCACAAAATCCCCTATAAATAGAAGACTAAAATTCAGAATTTTCCACGTCTTTTCTTCTTTATTTCAGTCAGTTTATATTTTCCGTTTCGTTAACTGTAACGGTATTTCCTTATCGGAAATCCGTTTTTAATTCCGTTTTCACATTCCTGTCAAGAATTCTGTACCGGTTATTATCGTCAAGTTTAATCCAAGTTTATTCAGAATTTTATTTCCAGGTTTTTAATGCTTTTATTTAATTATTTATTTATTATGTCTTATTTAATTTTCTGTTTTTATTTGTTTATTTCTTTTATCATGTCTAGCTAAATTCCTAGATATCGGTATGTAAATTAATTCTCTGAAGGGGATTTAATAATGATTTAGCGCGCACATATTAAACTATTTTTCTGATTCAAATTCCTAATTTAATTCAAAGCTTTTGAACGAGAGTAAAATAAAGCAACTAAGGTTAAAATCAATAGAGCGAGAGTTTGAGGTTTTAACTAGATAGTAGGAATTTGATATTAATTCTTGAACGAGCGAGAACCACGTTAGAATTAATTAGGACTTATTGATTTTCAAAATATACTTTTGAAACTAAGGTGGTAGAAAAGTGACAGTTAAACTCCTACTCAACGACGAAACTGTGCACTTGCAGTTATAAAATATTTATTGATACACAAATCGTCGATCAACCTCTCAAAGTCATCACCATTTTCATTAAACCAATCGAAAGTCCATAACTTACTTTGAATGTCTGTAAATTCACCACTTAATCGAAACCAACAGAATACTCAGATTCAAGATTAATCACACACAACAAACCATATAATCAAATATAAATTCAGTCACACAAATAACTCATAAATACTATAATCACATAAAGTGGTATAAAATAGTCTTTGTTATTCCTTCTATTATCATACACCTCTATTAGTTAAACAATTTCATTACTAATCTATAACATAAATTTTAAGGACATGAGTTTATGGGGAAAAAAGCCCTTACCTTAGATGCTTTACTTCCTACCGTAACTTAAATATCAAATTTGTATCTACAGTGCAACCACGATAACTCTCTTTTCAAAATCTATTTCAAGGACCGGCTGTTGAAGACAAAGGACTATGTGCTGTGACTAATATGGTGTCTTACTCGTCCTTTATTTGCAATTAATTTGTGTTGTATATGGTATTAATTAGACTGATTGCAAGAGCGGCATGAATTGCTGGGAGTTGAGAGAAAAAGTGTAGATTGTGTGTATGACTACATCAGGTTTGAAATCAATTAAAAATAATTGGTTGAGAGAAAGGAAATGGCAGCGGCACATACAGTGAGCAAATAGGGTAGTTAACTATAGTGAGGAGGTGAGAAAGTGTAGACATATATGTGTGATACCACGTTGTTGTATTACTCCCTAGCTAGTTCCTAATTTGTAGTAACAATATCACTAATCTTCTTTCAAGACAAATGCTAATTTTCCTAATAAATAGTCACTGCTTAGTTAGAGACTTGGTCATATGTCTATACACCCATGACCTAGCTACCCACGTTTTGTTTCCTTCTTTTATATATCTACACGTTAATTTTCTTCTACCTCCACAACCTCACCCTAATCAGTATATACACTTACTTATAAAACTTATAATGAAAATCTAATTTTAATATTTGTTTTGTATCTAATTAAACATAGTATATTCCCAAAAATCAATAAATTAATTTACTAAGTCAAAGACATAAAAACAACCATGTAGGATACACTCTATATTAGCAATCACACTAACTTGGTAAATTGAGTAATTAAATAAATAAACAAAATAAAACAAGTGTCCAAATTAAATAAATAAAGTAAAGTGAACTACAATCTCTTAAATTTCTTACACGTGAAAGAACTAGTTGAAAAAGGATAAATCAAGGATCAAAAATTTATTAAATAATCAAAGGTAAAATATCGGGGTTTTACATTCTTACCTCCTTAAAATAGTTTCGTTCTCGAAACTAGAAAAAATACAAGATTAAGCTAGAACTCCCTCATTAACTTAAAAAATACGCAATAAATCCCTTTTTATAAAAGAAGAAGTTGAAGAATTTTGACAAAGAGTATCTGAAGTGTTAGATCTTTTTGATTTCTGGCTGTCTGATTGGTTATGATCTGATCATATGATAATAACGCGCGGGTGCACTGTGATCTTTGGTGAGTGCAGAGCACCAGATCTGGAGACCGGTTCAGGATCACCCTGTGGTGAACCGAATCGAATCGGCTCAGATCTGGTCCGGTTTTCTGTTAGCTTTTTATTATTATTATTTTATATATATATATATATATATATATATATATATATATATATATATATGGCTTAAATAATGTTTAGGTCCCTGTAAGTTGGCGTTTTTTTGAAATAAGTCCCTGTAAGTTTTTTTCTTACAAATTAGTCCCTGCAATTACATTTCCTTTTGATTTTCGTCCCTGACGTCAGTTGTCGTTCCAAACATGCTGACGTGGCTAACAGAGTGACATGTGGCAATGCTGATGTGTCAACTGAATGTTAAATGAGGGACTAAATAAAAAAAAAACGATATTACAGGGACAGAATCCAAAATCGCAGCTTGTGTAAAATTTCTTCATGAATAAAATCCCCAAAACACAGTAATGAAAATCCATAGTTTTAATTTGTCTCCTTCAAACCTCAAATCTAAAATCTCCATTGTTTCATGCAACAATGTCATCATCAACAATCTCCACTCCAATTCAAATCCTAGAATGTGGTTGCAACAAATCCATATGACCATAAATTCAACCCTACAATGGAGATTGTTGATGATGACATTGTTGCATAAAACAATGGAGATTTCAGATTTGAGGTTTGAAGGAGACAAATTAAAACTATGGGTTTTCATTACTTTGTTTTGGGGATTTTATTCATGAAGAAATTTTACACAAGCTGCGATTTTGGATTCAGTCCCTGTAATATCATTGTTTTTTGGAATTGGTCCCTCATTTAACCTTCAGTTGACACATCAGCATTGCCACATGTCAGTCTATTAGCCACGTCAGCATGTTTGGAACGGCAACTGACGTCAGGGACGACAATCAAAAGGAAATGTAATTGCAGGGACTAATTTGTAAGAAAAAAACTTACAGAGACTTATTTCAAAAAAACGCCAACTTACAGGGATCTAAGCATTATTTAAGCCTATATATATATATATCTATATATATATACATATATGTATGTGTGTGTGTGTGTGTATCTTGCGTTTTTTTTGTATATGCATTTTTTTTTATTTATTTACTTTTATTTTGCTTCTTCATGTTTTTTAATTTAGTTTATAGTTTTTTTTTTAGTCATTTATTTTATGTCATTTTTATTTTGTTGTTTAATTCCTTGCAATTTATTTTTTTAGCCATTTATTTTAAGTCATTTATATTTCTTGGCATTCATTTTTCTAGATGTTTCATTTAATGTCATTATATTATTACATATTGTTTTGTTATATTTGTTGAGCTTTGGACTAAAACTAAACCTAAGCTAAATTGGAGACGGACCTAAAAAGTAGTATTAGAATCTAAAAAAAATAGTTTAGATTAACTTAGTTTAGTTAGTTTATTTATTTTAATTTTGTCGGACTTGTAATTTTTATCGCTTTCCGTCAAACGCTAAAAAACAAACTAAACGCGAACTTTCATTTCCAAAGAGGTACGACTACTAATTTCTTTAGAAAAAAAATAGAAAATAACAAAAACATCTTCTCTCTCATAAGTAAAATTCTTTAGCCGCACGCGTAGACGTATGTTTATTTTCAAACACTTAACAAATTATGCAATAAACTTCTCTTCTCATCTAAATTTTCACTTGCACACACAATTCTCTCTATACAAGTTCTCCCTCAAAATTCTTACCACTTCTCCCTCATTTCTTAAGCACATAAAAACAAGTAAAAAAGCAATAAATTAGAGGTTACTATAGGATACTATAGACGTATAGGATGTTAATACCTTCCCTAGGCGTAACTAACCCCCGTACTTAGAATCTCTATTTTTAAAAGGTTTTCGATACTTTCCCCTCTATGGAAATGAAAGATCAATGTAGTAGTGGAAATCCCAAAATCCCCGCAACACCTATCATACTCCTGTACATACTTTGTTCAACATCTACACCTTTTTCATCCTTTGATAATTTCACATGTGTGGGAGCTGGAGTTCTTTTAGGAGTAGCATTCTCCATACCAAATTTCTTGACAATACTTTTAGCATACTTGCTCTGGGAGATAAAGATAGTGTCTTCCATCTGTTTCACTTGAAGACCAAGAAAGAAATTTAGCTCACCTACAAGACTCATCTCAAACTCATATTGCATTTGCTGAACAAAATGCTCCACCATCTGGTCAGACATTCCACCAAACACTATGTCATCATCATAGATTTGTGCAATCATTAGCTTTCTTTTTACATCTTTTACGAACAAAGTCTTGTCATTGTCTCCCTTCCTGTAGCCATGAGTTACCAAGAATGCAGTAAGTCTCTCATACCAAGCCCTAGGAGCTTGCTTCAACCCATATAGGGTTTTCTTCAATTTATAGACATGATTTGGAAGACTTGGATCAATAAAGCCTTTAGGTTGTTCCACATAGACAACTTCATTTAAATATCCATTGAGGAATGCACTCTTGACATCCATCTGATATACCCACTTTGTTCCTATGACATTCACATTATCTGGTCTAGGAACTAAGTCCCACACATCACTCCTCTTGAATTGAGTTAATTCTTCTTGCATAGCAATTATCCAGAACTCATCAGTTAAAACCTCCTTGACATTCTTAGGCTCAAAGTTTGATATAAAACAAGAATTTGCAATCTAACTTATTCTCCTTCTAGTGGTGATCCCTTGATTTGGATCTCCAATGACTTGATCTAAAGGATGGTTCTTCTGTATTCTGATAGATGGCCCTCTGTTGGGAGAAGTGTTTTCTTAACTGGTCTCTTCAGATTCTTCTACATTTGATGCTACATCTTCTGTCTCCCCCTGAGTGTCACTTGCTGAGTCAGATGTAATGGGTATCACGATAGTGTCTGTAGGAGTATTTATTGCATTGTAATGGGTATCACTACTTTACTTGTTATTATTGTTGTTGTTTCTATGCTCACTCTGAGCTAAACTCTTTGTAGTTGAGATTATGTGAAATTTATTATAATGGATGAAGTATTTATGTGAATGAATGATTATTCTTGTGTCATCTTTAACCTTATGTTTTTATGAAAATACATTTATTTCTTTGACTGATCAACTTAGATCTAAATACAAGTTGCATGTGTAGAGACATCTAGCATGTTAATGGAAATAATAAGGTTAATAAGGTTAAGTGGGAGCAGACATGTAATCCCTACCTTTTTTTATGGATAAGTTAAGGGCCTTAGTGGGAAACCAAACAAGCAAGTGCGTTTCTGAACTCTAATGGGATTAATAGTGACCTCGACAGAGCCAGTCCATTATACCCTGTTTTAATATCTAACGTTGTAGACATACACCACAAGGCAAGCTTGCTCACAGATGGCACGACAGTAGTTATCATTCACTGCACTTCATTCATGTGTTAAATAGATCATAATCTCAGCTACCATTTCATTCTTGTTTTCAATCATCACTTTACATAACTGTTATTTTATTTTATTAAACAAACCAATTATGCTTTGTTACTATTGCAATAAACTAAACACTTTATCTGAACTTGGAATGCATAACTCATAGACTATTCCCTATGGGTTCGACACACTCTTTACTTATTACTTGCTACAGTTGACTGCGTATACTTGCGTATTCAAACTACCACAACAAGTTTTTGGCGCCGTTGCCGGGGAATAGCGTAGTTTTAAGTTCCATTTTCATTTACTGTAGTTTTAGCTTATTGTTGTTATTTGATCTTTTCTGTCAAGTGGTTTATCTACAGGGTGCGTTGACATTGCATGCGTAGATTACTTACACCAGAGTACAGACCAGATCCTGAGATAGAAAGAACATTCATAATTCATAGGAAGAATACAAGAGGCAATCAGAGGCAAGACACTGGTGTTGGTTTGGTTTTTGAAGACACAAGTGAACAAATTCAATTTTCTGGCTCTAGTTCAGAAGAAGAAGTAACCATGGTTGATCCTGAAGAACAACCAGCTGCAAGAGGGCAGAACCCTCCTGTTGAACCTCAAAATCCTGACATTATTGGTATTGCCAATGATAGAGGGAGGAGCATAAGAGATTATGCAGTGTTTGATCATAATTCTATGAACACTAGCATAGTTAGAGAGGAGATTACCACTGCAGCGTTTGTGTTCAAGCCTATGATGTTCCAAATGTTGCAAACTATTAGACAATTTAGTGGAGTTGCTACTGATGATCCTCACATGCACCTTAGACAATTCTTGGAGATTGCGAGTAACTTTAAAATTCCTGGAATTACTGATGACGCTTTCAAGTTGAGACTCTTTCCTTACTCATTAAGGGATAGAGCAAAGAGTTGGCTTAACTCTCTAGAGCCTAATTCCATTACCACTTGGAATACTCTAGCAGAGAAGTTTTTAGCCAAATACTTTCCTCTTGTCAAGAATGCAAAAATGAGGAATGAAATCACTTCATTCAGACAAGGAGAAGATGAGACTTTGTTTGATGCATGGGAGAGATTCAAAGAGATGCTGAGACAATGTCCACACCATGGTATTCCTGTGTGTATCCAACTTGAGACATTCTATAATGGGTTGGTACCTGCTTCAAGGAATATGCTAGATGCATCTGCTGGTGGATCCCTATTGTCAAAGTCTTATACTGATGGTTTTGAACTGATTGAGAGCATTACTGCTAACACATATCAGTGGCCAACTGTGAGGGCTAACCCTCAACCAACTAAGAAGGCTGCTGGTATGCATGAAGTCAGTGAAACTACTGCACTAGCTGCTCAAATAGCGTCTATGCATACCATGTTGAAAAATTTGCTTACTGCTCCAGAGAAGCCTGCTACTGAGACTGCTAAAGCATTGACTAGTGGAGCTGAAGCTTCATTTGTGTATTGTGCTGGTTCTCATTTGTTTGAAGACTGTCCTGCAAATCCTGCAAGTGTAAACTATGTGGCTAGGAACAACAGCCCATATAGCAACACTTACAATCCTAATTGGAAGAACCATCCAAATTTTTCTTGGTCTAACAATCAACAGAAGGCAACACCTCCAGTTGCCAACACTAATCAACTGGAAGGTATTTTGAAAGCATTTATGCAAGAGACCAAGAGTTTTGCTGCTGAGACAAAAAATCAAATTACTGCCCAAGGGGTTAGTATAAAGAATTTGGAGACTCAAATGGGGCAGATTGCTACTGCCTTAACTTCAAGAGCTAGTGGTTCACTTCCAAGTACCACTGAATCACCTGCTTCTACTTCAAAAGATAAAGGGAAAGAAACTTGCAAAGTTATTTCATTAAGAAGTGGAACAGAGTATGAAGGCCCCAAGATGCCTGAACTGGCTTCAGAAGGCAAGACACAAGTTGCCTCTGCACCTGTGAATGACGATATTCAACAGGCAAGCTAGAAGTTACCTACTGAAGTTATAACCAAACAGAAGACTGAAGTACCACAGAAGAAGACGAGGCCTGATAAGACTATGGCTGACATTGATATGACATTACCTCCAGATCCTTGTCCTATTGATGTTCAGAAGCTAATGAATGAGAGACCACCTCCTCTATTTCCTCAAAGGCTGAGAAAAGCTAAAGAGGTACAACAGTACAACAAGTTCATTGAGATGATGAAGCAACTGCATATCAACATACCACTCATTGAGGCAATTCAGCAGATGCCTAATTACTCAAAGTTCATGAAGGATGTACTAACAAAGAGGAAGAGGATTGGTGAGTTCGAGACTGTGGCACTTAGACAAGAGTGTAGCCAAATGGTTCAGGGTAAGTTACCACCAAAATTGAAAGATCCTGGTATCTTTACTATACCCTGCACCATTGGAGATGTACATGTAGGTCAAGCTCTATGTGACCTAGGAGAAAGCATCAATCTGATGCCCTTATCTGTTTTCAACAAATTGGGTATTGGTGCTGCTAGACCAACAACCATTACTCTTCAACTAGCTGACAGAAGCATATGCTACCCACAAGGGAAGATTGAAGATGTGCTGGTTAGGGTTGACAAATTTGTCTTCCCTGCTGATTTTATCATTATGGATTTCACTGCTGATGAAGATACTCCCATACTTTTGGGAAGACCATTCCTTGCTACTGGAAGAACATTGATTGATGTAGAGAAATGAGAAGTAACCATGAGAGTTAACAACCAAGAAGTCAAGTTCAGCATTCTCAATGCTATGAAGTTTCCTACTGAGAAGTTAGAGGTTGTATCACAACTGCAAAGTTGGGATTCTCTGGTACACAAGCAATTCATGAAAGATTCTGATCATTTGAAGAAGATTCATTTTTCTCATGAAGACAAGGAATTGGTAGATGATGAAGTTACAAAGGAAAAGTCCATTATCAAATGGGCTGGAAGATATGAAGTATTAGAAATACCGCCTAATGCTAAGAAGGAGAACATTCCTTCAGTTTTAAAGCCACCTGCTTTAGAATTGAAACAATTACCTTCACATTTGAAGTATGCATTTCTGGAGACAAGTCAGCAGTTGCCTGTTATCATTTCTGCTGATTTGACTGTTAAACAAGAAGAGAGCCTAATATTGTTGCTGAGAAGATACAAGAGAGCCATAGCTTGGCAAATGGCTGATATCAAGGGTATAAGTCCCACTGTTTGTATGCACAGAATCTTACTTGAAGAAAATTCCAAGAACAGTGTGGAATGTCAAAGAAGGCTGAACCCCATTATGAAAGAGGTAGTGAAGAAGGAGATAATCAAGTGGTTAGATGCTGGTATTGTTTATCCTATCTCTGATAGTGTGTGGGTTAGTCCTGTTCAATGTGTTCCTAAGAAGGGAGGCATGGCAGTAGTTGCCAATGATAAGAACGAGTTAATCCCCACCAGAGCTGTAACAGGGTGGAGGATATGTATGGACTATAGAAAGCTTAACAAAGCCACAAGGAAAGATCATTTTCCTCTTCCATTCATTGATCAGATGTTGGATAGATTGGCAGGCAAGGAGTTCTATTGTTTCCTTGATGGATATTCTGGATATAATCAGATAGCTATAGCTCCTGAAGATCAAGAGAAGACTACTTTCACATGTCCCTATGGTACCTTTGCCTTTAGGAGGATGCCATTTGGATTGTGTAATGCCCCTGCTACTTTTCAGAGATGTATGATGGCATTATTCTCTGATTTGATTGAATCTGCTATGGAAGTATTCATGGATGATTTTTCTGTCTTTGGAGAGTCATTTCAAGGATGCTTGGATAACTTGGAATTGGTTTTGACAAGGTGTGAAGAGAGTAATCTGGTGCTGAACTGGGAGAAATGTCACTTCATGGTAAAAGAAGGAATTGTGTTGGGTCATAGGATTTCTAAGAAAGGATTAGAAGTGGATAAAGCTAAAGTGGAAGTGATTGAGAAGTTGCCTCCACCAACAAATGTTAAAGGAGTCAGAAGTTTTCTAGGACATGCTGGATTCTATAGAAGGTTTATCAAGGATTTCTCTAAGATTACAAAGCCTTTATGTCAACTGCTACAGCATGATGTGCCATTTCAATTTTCTGAGGAATGTCACAAGGCCTTTGAAACATTGAAGACTGCTCTGATCACAACACCTGTGATTGTAGCTCCTGACTGGACAAAACCATTTGAATTAATGTGTGATGCTAGTGATTTTGCTATTGGAGCTGTGTTGGGTCAGAGGCATGACAAAGCTTTCCATTCTATCTACTACGCCAGCAGAACATTGACAGAAACTCAGCTGAACTACACTACTACAGAGAAGGAGTTATTGGCAGTTGTGTATGCCTTTGACAAATTCAGATCATATCTTGTTGGTACAAAGGTGGTGGTGTACACAGATCATTCAGCTATCAAGTACCTACTTACAAAGAAGGATGCTAAACCAAGGCTTATCAGATGGGTATTGCTGCTGCAAGAATTTGATCTAGAGATTAGAGACAAGAAGGGTGTTGAAAATCAGGTTGCTGATCATCTGTCTAGACTACCTGAAGAAGTACAAAGACATGACAGGTATGTAATTAAAGAGCAATTTCCTGATGAACAACTTTTAATGATAACTAACGATAAGACACCTTGGTATGCTGATATCGTAAATTATTTGGTTGGAAAACACTTACCCCCTGATTTTAATTATCAACAAAAGAAAAGATTTTTGTCTCAATTGAAAAATTATTTTTGGGATGAACCATTTTTGTACAAAAAGTGTGCTGACCAAATAATGAGAAGATGTGTAGAAGAAGAAGAGGCAAGACAGATCTTATCACATTGCCATGCTTCACCTTATGGTGGACATTTTGCAAGTGTGAGAACTGCTGCCAAAGTTCTTCAGTGTGGCTATTATTGGCCATCATTGTTTAAAGATGCTTATAATTTTGTGAAACAATGTGATAGATGTCAGAGAACTGGAAATGTGTCTAATAGACAAGAGATGCCTCTTACAAACATTTTAGAAATTGAATTATTTGATGTTTGGGGTATTGATTTTATGGGACCATTTCCTCAGTCCTTTGGTAATCTATACATCTTAGTTGCTGTAGACTATGTGTCTAAATGGGTGGAGGCAATTGCTAGTCCCACCAATGATGCTAGAGTGGTAACCAACTTTTTAAAGAAAAACATCTTCACTAGATTTGGCACTCCAAGAGCAATCATCAGTGATGAAGGCTCACATTTTTGTAACAAAATTTTTGAGGAGTTGCTGGCCAAATATGGTGTAAGACATAGAGTTGCCACTACTTATCATCCACAGACAAGTGGGCAAGCAGAGTTATCAAACAGAGAGATCAAAAGGATTTTAGAAAAAATGGTTAATCCATCAAGGAAAGACTGGTCTAAACTGTTAGATGATGCTCTGTGGGCCTACAGAACTGCTTTCAAAACACCTTTGGGAATGTCCCCATTCAGATTAGTTTTTGGAAAGGATTGCCACTTACCAATAGAGCTTCAATGCAAAGCCTTTTGGGCTACTAAGAAACTTAATTTTGATTTTAAAGCTTCTGGTAAGGCAAGACTTTTGCAACTATCTGAGTTGGAGGAACATAGGTTGTTTTCTTATGAAAATGCTGAAATGTACAAGGAAAGAATTAAAGCCTGGCATGACAAAAAGATTCAAAAAAGAGAGTTGGTAGAGGGTCAGTATGTGTTGCTCTACATCTCTAGGCTTAAGTTATTTCCTGGTAAACTAAAATCAAGATGGTCAGGACCATTCAAACTTTTGAAAATTTATCCTTATGGCGCTGTTGACCTTCTTGATGAAACAAGTGGTAAAGAATTTAAAGTAAATGGTCAGAGAGTTAAAAGCTATTGGGGTGATGACTCAAGGAAGAGAGTCACCACCACCCTTGATGATTCTTAATCATGATTTTACAAGTCAGGCTGAGGACTTTCTGAAAACCAAGCGCTTGCTGGGAGGCAACCCAGCATTCTAATAAATTTTTGTTGTTTTTAGTTTTGTTAATTTCAGGTTATGTGTGAAAATAGATTGCTGTTGGGAGGCAAGGCACTAGTTATCTCTAGTTGCCTTTGTCTAGTTGGCTGAGTGATGATAGATGCGGTGACTGGCACCATTCTTAACCTCTATGCGAACCAGGTGAACCAAAGAAGAAGATTGAAGTAAATGTGGACTTAACTAAGTCCTGAGGAAAAGGCATGCCAGAGGTTATCAACATGAAGCTGGAATGATGAGCCAGTAATTATCAGAAGTTACCACGTGACATTTGGCAGGCGAAGTGAAAACACGCGCTGAACTAGCCGTTGCATTGATTTCGCGTGTAAACCGTTTCTCCAACGGTTAAACCCACATCATCCGCCATCACTCATCATTATCCCAACGTCCATAAAACTTTTCCATATCTTTTCCATTAATATCCGTAACAAAAATATAACCACTCATTACCTTCTATATAAACCAACCCTTATCACTCATAAACCCTTTACACCGCAAATTTCTTAACCTACTATTCTCTATACTTTCTGCAAACAAGTTCTACATACCCTTACCTTTCAAAACACCCCATCGTTTCATCAATCCTTATCACGCAATCATGTCAACTGGAAAGAGGTAAGTGATCACTGCTGCTATGCCTGAAGATGAAGAAGATTATGATCTGTTTGTTAATAGCGATGCTGCTGAACGCTATGAGTTCTTCAACTCTAAACAAATCCATACAGAACGTGGATTCATATTCAACGCTGATTTTGAGCGTTTGGAGATTAGAGAAGACCTTGAGATGATCATCCATTCTCTCAAGTGGCAGAAGTTTGTTGCACATCCCTCAAGTTACAACACTCAACTGGTAAAAGAGTTTTACTCTAATCTTACCAACATTCACCAAAAGAGAAGAGAAGTTATGGTGAGAGGCAAAGCAATCCTCTACTCAGAGGCGAACATCAACTGGTTGTATGGCATTGACGTATCAGAGGATGCCCATTCTGCTACCCTCGAATCCATGGATGAAGAACGATTGGAAGAGATCATGCGGAGTCTCACTATTCCTAGAATTGAATGAAATCTAGGAGTAGGTGAGAATGAGAAGACTGTTCAGCGGATGAACCTGAAGCATGTACCAAAGGTTTGGTACCAATTTCTGAAGCACAGCATCATCCCAACAACTCACAATGACACTGTGAGTAAAGCAAGACTAGTACTGCTGCACTGCATCATTGAGAAGCAGCCAATCAATGTTGGGAGGATCATATCTGATGAGATCCAGAAGTGTTCAACTCGGGAAGGTATGCTATACTTCCCCTGTCTCATCATTGCGCTGTGCAAGAAGAATGTGGTTCCCCATAGACAGGGAGATGAAGTGAAGAAGCCTGTGGCTGGTTTTGATGCCAAGGCTATTAATGTGCTGATCAAAGGAAACAAAGGGAGAAAGGCAAGCCAACAGTTGCCTGCTGCTAAACCTAGCACACTTGGTGCTAGTGTTTCTGGAGAAAAAGACCTGCTATCCGAATTGAGAAGGGATATGCAGAGGTTTTGGAAGTGGAGTGCTGACATGCATGCATGGTACATTAGCAACTTGTCTACCCATTTCCCAAACTTTGAATTCATGAGGGCACCTGCTTTTCCAATGGACATCTTGGGTGAGTTCAATCCGGACTTGCCTAAAGAAAAGGAAATCATTGACGTGCCTGAGAGCTCCAGCAAGCAGCAGAAGAAGAAAAAGAAAAAGTTAAGAAAGGCAACTGTTGAGAAGGTGATTGTGGAAGAAGTTGAAGAAGCTGTGGAAGAAGAAAAGAAGAAAGAAAAGAAGAAAAAGAAGAAGAGTCACAAGAAGAAGAAGCTACCAGCTGAGGTGGTAGTGGAAGATAAGGAGGCCCTTGCAGAGTCAACGAAGAAAACTCCTGCCTCACCACCAATTGGTGAGAACCACGATGTAGCTTTGGAAAATGAGGAAGATGAACACTATGAGAGGGCTGATAGTGACTACATTGAGGGTGATGCAACTTTTGACCTAAATGAGAATGTGATCAACTGGTCAGAGGAGAAGAAGAGTGAAGAAGAGGAAGGAAGCAATGGGTCAGACAGACAAGACCCTGAAAACCCAGAGGAAAGTACTAGCACGCCTTTGAAGGGTGCAGATGCTGCAAAGCATACCCCTTTGCAGGAGGGTACTCTGGGAGTGGAGACTGTGCATGAGCCTGATAATGCACCTCCACAGGTTAATTTGGCTATGACGGATAAGGCTGCATCTAAGGAGATGGATCAGATCTTGACCACTCCTACTGCAAAAAGAAAGAGAACAACAAAGAAGAAAGATGCACCACAGGCAACCATTGACAAGCTTGAGGAAGCTGTTCCTGAGCCAAATCAACCATCAGAAGAGGAGACTGACGAAGAAGAAAGAAACAGAGAGAGGGAAGCAAAATCAAAGAAAGAAGCTGACTCTGCTTTGAGGAGAAGCAAGAGGTTCAAGACCTAATGGTATGTCTTGACACACTTTGCCTGTAGGATCGAGTCTAGTTTAAGTTTTATTTTCTGTTTTCTGTTTTTTTGAAAACTTTTTGTTGAGTCAGTCTTTGCTTCTCCTTGCCTCTCCTTAGTTTCAACAGTGAGGTCACTGTTTAGTTTAAGTTTGGGGGAGGGGTAACATCAAATAAAAACATTTGAAAATGTTTTAAAATAAATCGCTTTTAAGGTGTTCTTGTAAGCATTTTATTGACATGCCAAAACAGAGGTTAGAGTTTTTAGATGTATGACCATAGGTTTGTTTAGAAATTTTTGGAAATTCTTATGTTTGATGCTTGATTTGATGATCTTTGCACTTTAATGCACACTGTTGAATACTGTCAAACTTAAGAGTGGCTAGATAACTCTTTGAAATACACATTCTCTACTCTAAGTTCTCTAAAAATGAATATAATGGAGAGTATAATTAGAACCAAGTTTGGGGGAAAGGACTAGAGTATTGAATTGGTGATTATTGCTACAATAATTCCTAATAGGAGGCTGTTGGTTAGCTATAAAAAAAAAATGAATGAATAAGTCTCTGTGAGACAAGTGAGTAGGGTGCTTTATTCTTATTAGCTGGTTAGACCTATTACAAGTAGGATCTACTCAGTGAAAAGATGGAGTATCCCCAAAACTAATGTATATATAATTGATAATGAAAAAGCAACCCAACAGTTCTCCTTGGCTATAATCAAAATGCTTTGGTCACTCTTGAAAAGAAATAGTCCCCCTCTTTGCTGAAATTCTAAGTAAATTCAAAATTATAGGAAAAAGAGGATAGCTTAGCCTTTAGAATGAGTAGTTTTAGAGTGGGATGTAGTCATTAATCTGGTTGGCAGTACTAAATAGTTCACACACACACGCATGGTCATCATTGATGGTTGACTTTATGAGAATTGTGCCAATTTTTGAAAACTTTCCTAGGGTCTGAGTCTTTTTACTTAAATGTGCTGTTTACATGTCAATATTGTGAGTAGTTGAACACAGTTTTTGCTTTCTACCATTACCTGAGGACAGACAATGATTCAAGTTTGGGAGTGTGATGACTCACTATTTGTGTGTTATTTAGGCCTTTATTCATGAATTATTTCTTGCCAATATGGTGATCAAACCATGTTTTAATCCAATTTCATTAGTTTTATTTACTTTCGAGTCTAGAATTATGTATTAGGAATAATTATGTAATCTGGATGAAAAAGAGTTAGTTTAGAGGCAATTTATGTCAAGGCATGTTATTTGGTTCTGGATCGTCATCAAAGGCATCTACTGATAATGACTGTCAAGACATCATGTTTCGTACAAGTCAACACAAGTCAAACATTGCTAGAAGACAAAACCTGGGAACGTGCTAGAACATAGTGGAAGGCATCTTTGGAGGATAAGGTTGAAATGGCTGGCTTGCCAGCTGTCAGCATCACAATGATTGTACTATGATTAAGTGGTCCTTGCAAATGGAATATCCTTTATTCCTTGGGCTTTCTAGTCACAATTAAGGTTGCACCCGATCCAAGAAGGATTGTCCTATAAATACACAACCCTAAACCTAAAAATGCATGCTTGAAACTTAGAGAATAGATCTGAGAAGAAGAGTAGCTGCGCCGTTTGAAGAGCTATTCTGCTGCAGAAGGCGACCGGTGATAACGAGAGGCACGATAGTGTCTGTAGGAGTATTTATTGCATTGTAATGGGTATCACTACTTTACTTGTTATTATTGTTGTTGTTTCTATGCTCACTTTGAGCTAAACTCTTTGTAGTTGAGATTATGTGAAATTTAATATAATAGATGAAGTATTTATGTGAATGAATGATTATTCTTGTGTCATCTTTAACCTTATGTTTTTATGAAAATACATTTATTTCTTTGACTGATCAACTTAGATCTAAATACAAGTTGCATGTGTAGAGACATCTAGCATGTTAATGGAAATAATAAGGTTAATAAGGTTAAGTGGGAGCAGACATGTAATCCCTACCTTTTCTTATGGATAAGTTAAGGGCCTTAGTGGGAAACCAAACAAGCAAGGGCGTTTCTGAACTCTAATGGGATTAATAGTGACCTCGACAGAGCCAGTCCATTATACCCTGTTTTAATATCTAACGTTGTAGACATACACCACAAGGCAAGCTTGCTCACAGATGGCACGACAGTAGTTATCATTCACTGCACTTCATTCATTTGTTAAATAGATCATAATCTCAGCTACCATTTCATTCTTGTTTTCAATCATCACTTTACATAACTGTTATTTTATTTTATTAAACAAACCAATTAAACTTTGTTACTATTGCAATAAACTAAACACTTTATCTGAACTTGGAATGCATAACTCATAGACTATTCCCTGTGGGTTCGACACACTCTTTACTTATTACTTGCTACAGTTGACTGCGTATACTTGCGTATTCAAACTACCACAACACATATCTCTTCCTATTTTGGTGGATCGTACGAGCACAAAATCCCCTATAAATAGAAGACTAAAATTCAGAATTTTCCACGCCTTTTCTTCTTTATTTCAGTCAGTTTATATTTTCCGTTTCGTTAACTATAACGGTATTTCCACATCGGAAATCCGTTTTTAATTCTGTTTTCACATTCCTGTCAAGAATTCTGTACCGGTTATTATCGTCAAGTTTAATTCAAGTTTATTCAGAATTTTATTTCCAGGTTTTTAATGCTTTTATTTAATTATTTATTTATTATGTCTTATTTAATTTTCTGTTTTTATTTGTTTATTTCTTGTATCATGTCTAGCTAAATTCCTAGATATCGGTATGTAAATTAATTCTCCGAAGGGGATTTAATAATGATTTAGCGCGCACATATTAAACTACTTTTCTGATTCAAATTTCTAATTTAATTCAAAGCTTTTGAACAAGAGTAAAATAAAGCAACTAAGGTTAAAATCAATAGAGCGAAAGTTTGAGGTTTTAACTAGATAGTAGGAATTTGATATTAATTCTTGAACGAGCGAGAGCCACGTTAGAATTAATTAGGACTTATTGATTTTTAAAATATATTTTCGAAACTAAGGTGGTAGAAAAGTGACAGTAAAACTCCTAGTCTAGTTAGTATGGTTTTTATCAATAAAACTAGAGTGTGAGGTTTAAACCTTTAAATTGAGAAAGTCTTTGTGAAAAATAAATCCTTTTTGCGCGCTATTAATTTATTAAATCCCTGATGGTTAATTGATTACATACTGATATCCCGCTTTAATTAATTTTAAAAGTTAAATTTAATTTCTCTTAAATTCAAAGCAATTCTAAACTAAAATCATCTGCCTTAGATTTACATCGTAACGACAGAATTACGGTAGGTCAACTATTGGTCTCTGTGGTTCGATATCTTTTAAAACTCAACGACGAAACTGTGCACTTGCAGTTATAAAATATTTATTGATACACAAATCGTCGATCAAGTTTTTGGCGCCGTTGCCGGGGACCAATTTAGTCGATATCATAACTCCGTAGTTACACCGTAGAGACTAAGGCAATTTTAATTTTCAGTTAAAATTTAAAAGAAAAAAAAAATTACCCCTCTTGGTTTGTCGATTGCATGCCAAAAACCCGCTCTCAAAGCGACGAACTAGAACAACCAATCGACAACCCCGAGCGTCTACTAAGTGTACGACGCCGAATTGAAGCATATAGGGAAAGATACATAGTTCCTCAAAATCAAATCATCTTTCCCGACACAGATTCAGAAGAATCTAAAGAAGAATTAGAGATGGAAATAGGACCACAAAATCGCCCCCTGAAGTACTACGCTACCCCTTCTGATGCTGAACCACATAACAGCATTGTTGCCCCTACGATAGAGGCAAACAATTTCGAGCTTAAGCCTTCCCTGCTCTCAGCTGTTCAGTAGAATCAATTCTCGGGTAGCCCTGGGGATGACCCTAATCTCCACCTCTCCGTCTTCCTGCAATACGCCGATACAATGAAAGTTAATGGCGTCAGTCCCGAAGCGATCAGGCTTCGACTCTTCCCTTTCTCTCTTAGAGATCGAGCCCGTGCTTGGCTCCAGTCTTTACCTTCTAACTCTGTCACTATGTGGGAAGAGTTGAAGAAAGTCTTTCTGGCTAGGTATTTCCCACCCAGCAAGACTGCTATGCTAAGAGCCCAAATCAATGGATTCAAGCAGAAAGACAATGAATCTCTCTACGAGGCATGAGAGAGATTCAAGGACATGTTGAGGTTATGTCCCCATCACGGTCTAGAAGAGTGGTTGATCATTCACACCTTCTACAATGGTCTCTTGTACAATACAAGGATGACAATAGACGCTGCCACGGGCGGCGCACTCATGGACAAACCTTACAATGAAGCCTACCAACTAATCGAGAGTATGGCCCAGAATCACTACCAGTGGGGAAGCGAGAGGACCCCCACAGAAAAACCTCAATCAAGAGGTGGAATGCATGAGATAAGCGGTCTTGACCATGTCAACGCCAAGGTTGATGCTCTAACTCAGAAAATAGACAGCTTACTCAACATTCTGTCTGCTACCGTAGCAGCGACAGTCTCGAACTGTGAAATATGTGGCACTCCTGGGCATGCTATAGCTGAATGCCAACTTCTGACCGGAGCTTCATGCGATCAAGTGAACTACGCCCAAGGAGGCCCATATTCTAACAATTACAACCCAGCTTGGAAAAGCAGTCCCTATCTTTCATACAAGAGCAACAATGCATTGTATGCACCCGGCCAAGGACCACCCTCTGGTCCTCCAGGTTTTCGAAAGACTTATGTTCCTAATCCTAACAACTCTGGGAAGTCTAGTCTCGATGTTATGTTTGAGACCTTCATGGCGTGCCAGCTGCAAACAAACGAAGGACTTAAAAATCAAAATATGCACTTCACTAAGATGTTTGAGCAGTTGAACAACAAAGTAGACGTTTTGACCACCCATCATAAGATACTAGAAACTCAGGTTGCACAAGTGGCTCAACAACAAGAATCTACGTCTGCTCCTGCAGGCATATTTCCTGGCCAACCTCAGCCTAACCCTAAGGCACATGTGAAAGCTGTGACACTGCGAAGTGGAACATAGTATGATGAACCAGTTGACCCTAGGATTAAGAGACCAGCCATGCAGCAAAAGTCCGATGAGCCGGTTGAGAAAGATAGTGAACCAAAAGAAAAGAAAGGAGATGGCGTCGAGGCACCAGAAAATGAGAAACCCTATGTGCCTCCACCACCCTACAAGCCACCTATTCCATATCCTCAAAGGTTTGAAAAGACCAAAAGCATGGGGCAATTTAAGAAATTCGTGGAGCTTCTCAAGCAGTTGAATATAACTATCCCATTCACTGAAGCTATCAGTCAAATGCCCGCATATGCTAAATTTCTTAAAGAGATCTGAACCAACAAAAAGAAGATCGAGGATTGTGAAACTGTTATGCTCACTGTCGAGTGTAGCGCCATCCTCCAAAACAAAATGCCACCTAAACTCAAAGACCCAGGAAGCTTCTCTATACCCTGTGTCATTGGAAAGTTTGTAATAGATAGGGCCCTATGCGATTTAGGTGCCAGCATAAGTCTCATGCCCATGACCATATGCGAGAGATTAAAGTTAGGAGAGTTGAGACCAACTAGGATTTCTATTCAATTCGCTGATCGTTCTGTCAAGATGCCTTTAGGTATTCTAGAAAACATTCCTGTGCGTATAGGTCAATTCTTCATCCCGACTGACTTCATAGTCATGGACATAAAAGAAGACTCTAACACGCCAATCATCTTAGGAAGGCCATTCCTAGCTACAGCTGGTGCGATAATTGATGTAAAGAAAGGAAAGCTCACTTTTGAAGTGGGAGATGAAAAAGTTGAATTTATTTTGACTCAATTTCTTAACGCACTAGCCATAGATGATACTTGCTATCTGCTAGACGTCATTGACGAATGCAGAAAAGAGATTGAGAATGATCCAACTGCATACTCTGAAATCCTCCAATACCAACTCTCTAAGTTCAGGATGACGAGCTTGGTGAATGCTTTGAGATTACACCAAGCCCGACGCCTTCTCCCGATCAATCCTCTTTAGAACTCAAACCTCTACCTGAAACCCTAAGGTATGAATTACTTGATCAAGAGCTTAAGCGCCCTGTGATTGTGTGCGCAAATTCAGGACAATCAGAAACTGACAAGTTACTGACAGTCCTAAGAAAGTATCCAGCTGCTTTAGGATATAGCATCTCTGATCTAAAGGGGATAAGTCCTTCTCTTTGCATGCATCGCATCTACCTCGAGGAAGATTGCAAGACCTCTCGAGAGCCGCAAAGAAGGATAAATCCCATTTTAACTGAAGTAGTTAAGAAAGAAGTAGAAAAGCTTCTAGATGCAGGAGTCATATACACGATCTCCGATAGTAAATGGGTCAGTTGCGCTCATGTCGTGCCTAAGAAAGGTGGGGTGACCGTAGTTACCAATGAGAAAGGAGAGTCTGTAGCACAAAGGGGCGTAACAGGAAGTAGAATATGCATTGACTATAGGAAACTCAATAAAGCCACGCGCAATGATCATTTCTCTTTGCCCTTCATTGATCAAATGCTTGAGCGTTTGGCTACTCACTCATATTTCTGCTACCTTGATGGTTATTCGGGATTCTTTCAAATCCCTATTCATCCCGATGACCAAGAGAAAACGACATTCACTTGTCCTTTTGGTACATTTGCATATAGGCGAATGCCATTTGGATTGTGCAATGCCCCCGCGACCTTCCAATTGAAAGATGTGAAAAAGTCAATCTTGTACTAAACTAGGAAAAGTGCCATTTTATGGTTCGTCAAGGTATTGTTCTTGGACATATAGTGTCCAATAAGGGGATTGAGGTAGATAGAGCTAAAATCCAAATTATAGAGAATCTACCACCTCCCAAATCTGTGAGAGAAGTTCGAAGCTTTCTAGGTCACGCCGGTTTCTATCGGCGATTTATTAAGGACTTCTCCAAAATCACAAAGCCCTTAACCGGGCTGCTAATGAAAGATGCCTAGTTCATTTTCGATGAGGAGTGCCTAAGGGCATTCCAACAATTAAAGGCATCTCTCATCTCTACACCCATCATGCTGCCACCTGATTGGAGTTTACCATTTGAGATCATGTGTGACGCTAGTGACTATGCCATAGGCGCAATCTTAGGCCAAAGGAAATATAAGAAGCTTCATGCTATCTATTATGCTAGTAGGACCTTAGAACCCGCGCAGATGAACTACGCCACCACAGAAAAAGAACTCTTGGCTGTTGTGTTCGCAGTCGACAAATTCCGCTCTTACCTAGTAGGTGCCAAAATCATTGTCTACACCGACCATGCGGCAATTAGGTACCTTGTGAACAAAAAGGATGCCAAACCAGGCTCTTAAGATGGATCTTGCTCCTTCAAGAATTTGATTTAGAGATCCAAGACAAGAAAGGAATCGACAACACAGTTGCGGACCACTTGTCAAGAATGGAGGGAATGGTGCCTGAAAAGGTGCCCATAAATGACGATTTCCCATATGAGAGGCTAGTAGCCCTTATGGAGAGCGTCACCTCCGAGTGCCCTTCGCTTGATGACAACACTGAAGTTGTCAACTCTGTCTACACGAGGGACTCGCTGCCATGGTATGCCGACTTTGTCAACTACCTAGCGGCAAGAGTTCTTTAGTGACCTGAAACATTACTATTGGGATGACCCTCTTCTTTTCAAGAGAGGTGCCGATGGAGTCTTCCGTCGATGTGTCCCCGAAGAAGAGGCGCAAAACATTATTTCTCATTGCCATTCTGCGTCATATGTGGGACATGCAAGTACTTCCAAAACTTGCGCTAAGATTTTGCAAGCCGACCTTTATCGGCCCACTATTTGGAAAGATGTCCACGCTGCCATACGGAGTTGTGATCAGAGCCAGCGCGCTGGTGGCATCTCTAGGCGCGATGAAATGCCTCAGCAAGGCATCCTTGAAGTGGAAGTGTTTGATGTGTGGGCGATAGACTTCATGAGACCATTCCCATCTTCTCTTGGTAACAAATACATACTTGTGCCTGTTGATTATGTGTCCAAATGGATCGAGGCTGTTGCCTCTCCAACTAATGACGCCCAAGTAGTGATTAGACTTTTTAAGAACCAGATCTTCCCTAGGTTCGGTGTGCCGAGACTTGTCATCAGCAATGGTGGCTCCCATTTTATCTCTAGGATCTTTGAAAGGCTACTATCTAAATATGGTGTCTGACACCGTGTAGCAACTCCCTATCACCCACAGACAAGTGGGCAAGTGGAGGTCTCCAATAGGGAGATCAAGCAAATCTTAGAAAAACAGTTGCAACCTCAAGGAAGGATTGGTCCTTAAATCTAAATGAGGCACTGTGGGCATATAGGACAGCGTATAAGACCCCAATTGGGACCACTCCCTTCAAGCTTGTTTATGGCAAATCATGTCATCTACCGATGGAATTAGAACACAAGGCTTATTAGGCTATCAAAGCCCTCAATTTTAATTATACCACCGCCGGTAGGAAAAGGATCTTGGATATCCATGAGTTAGAAGAGCTTAGGTTAGACGCTTATGAGAATGCTAGAATCTATAAGGAAAGAACTAAAAAATGGCATGACAAGCGTCTATCTAGAAGAGAGTTTAAGGTAGGAGAGCTAGTACTTCTTTTTAATTCAAGACTTAAACTCTTTCCTGGAAAACTTCGCTCAAAATGGTAAGACCCCTTTACAATTTCTAAGACATATCCTCATGGGGCGATTGAGATAAAGGGTGACTCTGGTGATACATTCACAGTTAATGGACAGCGGTTGAAACATTACAATCTTAAGGATAGTTACACTACTTTTGCAAATTTTAACCTATCCGCCCGGTCCGCTAAAACGTGAACTTGGTTCACCCTCTTTGAAGTTGAGCTCACCGACATTAAACAAAGAGCTTGGTGGGAGGCAACCCGCTGATTTTGAATCTAATGTTTTCTTTTTAGTCCATTTTATTTTGCAAGTAATAAAGAGATAGCACGCTCGACGACTTTCAGTTGTGAAGGCTTAGCTATTCAGGTTTTCACTTCCAATCTCACCTTTAGTCGTTGCATTGGGGACAATGCTCGATTTAAGTGTGGGGGAGGAAGCTTTATCGCTTTCCTTTTACTTTTAGTCATTTAGTTTGCATGCATAATAAAACCTTAGGATAGTTCACTTAAATTAAGTTGATTTTGCGTGTTGTTTTTGTTATTGTCTGATTTTCCCATTTCTTGAGCTATACAAAACAAATTTCTTGTGAAAAGCAAAAGCGTTGAGTTTTGATGCCTGATATTGATTGATTGAAAGTATATAGGTTGTTTGCACTTTTAGGCCATTTTGTGAAAGTTGAGTAACGGTTCAACAAAATCAATACTGTTTTAACACCTGAGATTCCCAGAAACGTGTAAAACTGATTTGAGTACCAATTTTGACAAAGTCTCGAACTTGAGTTTTAATGAACCCTTGGTAGTTTATTTAGCAGTTGGCACCATCTCAAGGCACAAACTAAGTGGGAAACCGAAGAATATAAGTGAATGATCTGAATATAAATGTTTATGAATGCTATTGGTTGATTCTTTGAATGATTGATGAAAATTCAACAAATGTTGAAACTTGCAAAAGAAAAAAACACCATAACATAGAAAAAACTCATTAGTAGTTGGTTCAGAGGTGTCTGATTCTGAACTTGGTAGGGCGGGTTACGATCCGATCCCCCGCAACTGCAAAATGGGTAAAGCAAATAGGGGTTACCAAACTTATGTTATCAGCACCCTTCACTATATGATTATCATAATCACTAACAGGTTTCCTACCATGGGCGTGTACGAGATAACGAGTTTAATGTGATTGCGCTAGAATGAAAAGGGTAAATGAAACTTAGGTGAGAGGTAGAGTCTAAAGGAAATGCTTCAGGTCTGTTTTCATGTAATGGGAGTCTTTTATGTCATTGCGGTGTTCTTGTTGTTGGTATGTTATTTGATTCTCACACTTTAGCCGGCAACCACGTATGAGTAAGGTAATCGTGTCATGTGTTGTGCTTATGCTATGCAATTCACTATCTTTATTGCTTGAGGACAAGCAAAAGTTCAAGTGTGGGGGTATTTGATGACACGAAATCATATCGTATTTTTAGCTTAATTTACATGAACTTTAGTTGCATTCTCATATGTTTTTATTTCTTTTATCTCTTTTTATGTTCGTATTTGTTTCCTTTTCAGATTTGCTAAATAAAATAGGTCGAAGAAGAGAATTAAGCAAAAAGTGTCAAAAATGGAGCAAAAAGGGGTGCAAACAAGCAAAATCAGCCAAGCCCAGAATTGAGCCTGGTGGCGCCCGCCACAGAAGCCCAAAACCAGCAAAACTGCTTTTGCGTGACGTGGGGAGCTGGTAACTGCACGATGCGTTTCTATTCATAATCGTACGGCAATTGGATAATCTCAAAGGAAGCATATCTCTTCCTATTTTGGTGGATCGTACGAGCACAAAATCCCCTATAAATAGAAGACTAAAATTCAGAATTTTCCACGTCTTTTCTTCTTTATTTCAGTCAGTTTATATTTTCCGTTTCGTTAACTGTAACGGTATTTCCTTATCGGAAATCCGTTTTTAATTCCGTTTTCACATTCCTGTTAAGAATTCTGTACCGGTTATTATCGTCAAGTTTAATCCAAGTTTATTCAGAATTTTATTTCCAGGTTTTTAATGCTTTTATTTAATTATTTATTTATTATGTCTTATTTAATTTTCTGTTTTTATTTGTTTATTTCTTTTATCATGTCTAGCTAAATTCCTAGATATCGGTATGTAAATTAATTCTCTGAAGGGGATTTAATAATGATTTAGCGCGCACATATTAAACTATTTTTCTGATTCAAATTCCTAATTTAATTCAAAGCTTTTGAACGAGAGTAAAATAAAGCAACTAAGGTTAAAATCAATAGAGCGAGAGTTTGAGGTTTTAACTAGATAGTAGGAATTTGATATTAATTCTTGAACGAGCGAGAACCACGTTAGAATTAATTAGGACTTATTGATTTTCAAAATATACTTTTGAAACTAAGGTGGTAGAAAAGTGACAGTTAAACTCCTACTCAACGACGAAACTGTGCACTTGCAGTTATAAAATATTTATTGATACACAAATCGTCGATCAACCTCTCAAAGTCATCACCATTTTCATTAAACCAATCGAAAGTCCATAACTTACTTTGAATGTCTGTAAATTCACCACTTAATCGAAACCAACAGAATACTCAGATTCAAGATTAATCACACACAACAAACCATATAATCAAATATAAATTCAGTCACACAAATAACTCATAAATACTATAATCACATAAAGTGGTATAAAATAGTCTTTGTTATTCCTTCTATTATCATACACCTCTATTAGTTAAACAATTTCATTACTAATCTATAACATAAATTTTAAGGACATGAGTTTATGGGGAAAAAAGCCCTTACCTTAGATGCTTTACTTCCTACCGTAACTTAAATATCAAATTTGTATCTACAGTGCAACCACGATAACTCTCTTTTCAAAATCTATTTCAAGGACCGGCTGTTGAAGACAAAGGACTATGTGCTGTGACTAATATGGTGTCTTACTCGTCCTTTATTTGCAATTAATTTGTGTTGTATATGGTATTAATTAGACTGATTGCAAGAGCGGCATGAATTGCTGGGAGTTGAGAGAAAAAGTGTAGATTGTGTGTATGACTACATCAGGTTTGAAATCAATTAAAAATAATTGGTTGAGAGAAAGGAAATGGCAGCGGCACATACAGTGAGCAAATAGGGTAGTTAACTATAGTGAGGAGGTGAGAAAGTGTAGACATATATGTGTGATACCACGTTGTTGTATTACTCCCTAGCTAGTTCCTAATTTGTAGTAACAATATCACTAATCTTCTTTCAAGACAAATGCTAATTTTCCTAATAAATAGTCACTGCTTAGTTAGAGACTTGGTCATATGTCTATACACCCATGACCTAGCTACCCACGTTTTGTTTCCTTCTTTTATATATCTACACGTTAATTTTCTTCTACCTCCACAACCTCACCCTAATCAGTATATACACTTACTTATAAAACTTATAATGAAAATCTAATTTTAATATTTGTTTTGTATCTAATTAAACATAGTATATTCCCAAAAATCAATAAATTAATTTACTAAGTCAAAGACATAAAAACAACCATGTAGGATACACTCTATATTAGCAATCACACTAACTTGGTAAATTGAGTAATTAAATAAATAAACAAAATAAAACAAGTGTCCAAATTAAATAAATAAAGTAAAGTGAACTACAATCTCTTAAATTTCTTACACGTGAAAGAACTAGTTGAAAAAGGATAAATCAAGGATCAAAAATTTATTAAATAATCAAAGGTAAAATATCGGGGTTTTACATTCTTACCTCCTTAAAATAGTTTCGTTCTCGAAACTAGAAAAAATACAAGATTAAGCTAGAACTCCCTCATTAACTTAAAAAATACGCAATAAATCCCTTTTTATAAAAGAAGAAGTTGAAGAATTTTGACAAAGAGTATCTGAAGTGTTAGATCTTTTTGATTTCTGGCTGTCTGATTGGTTATGATCTGATCATATGATAATAACGCGCGGGTGCACTGTGATCTTTGGTGAGTGCAGAGCACCAGATCTGGAGACCGGTTCAGGATCACCCTGTGGTGAACCGAATCGAATCGGCTCAGATCTGGTCCGGTTTTCTGTTAGCTTTTTATTATTATTATTTTATATATATATATATATATATATATATATATATATATATATATATATGGCTTAAATAATGTTTAGGTCCCTGTAAGTTGGCGTTTTTTTGAAATAAGTCCCTGTAAGTTTTTTTCTTACAAATTAGTCCCTGCAATTACATTTCCTTTTGATTTTCGTCCCTGACGTCAGTTGTCGTTCCAAACATGCTGACGTGGCTAACAGAGTGACATGTGGCAATGCTGATGTGTCAACTGAATGTTAAATGAGGGACTAAATAAAAAAAAAACGATATTACAGGGACAGAATCCAAAATCGCAGCTTGTGTAAAATTTCTTCATGAATAAAATCCCCAAAACACAGTAATGAAAATCCATAGTTTTAATTTGTCTCCTTCAAACCTCAAATCTAAAATCTCCATTGTTTCATGCAACAATGTCATCATCAACAATCTCCACTCCAATTCAAATCCTAGAATGTGGTTGCAACAAATCCATATGACCATAAATTCAACCCTACAATGGAGATTGTTGATGATGACATTGTTGCATAAAACAATGGAGATTTCAGATTTGAGGTTTGAAGGAGACAAATTAAAACTATGGGTTTTCATTACTTTGTTTTGGGGATTTTATTCATGAAGAAATTTTACACAAGCTGCGATTTTGGATTCAGTCCCTGTAATATCATTGTTTTTTGGAATTGGTCCCTCATTTAACCTTCAGTTGACACATCAGCATTGCCACATGTCAGTCTATTAGCCACGTCAGCATGTTTGGAACGGCAACTGACGTCAGGGACGACAATCAAAAGGAAATGTAATTGCAGGGACTAATTTGTAAGAAAAAAACTTACAGAGACTTATTTCAAAAAAACGCCAACTTACAGGGATCTAAGCATTATTTAAGCCTATATATATATATATCTATATATATATACATATATGTATGTGTGTGTGTGTGTGTATCTTGCGTTTTTTTTGTATATGCATTTTTTTTTATTTATTTACTTTTATTTTGCTTCTTCATGTTTTTTAATTTAGTTTATAGTTTTTTTTTTAGTCATTTATTTTATGTCATTTTTATTTTGTTGTTTAATTCCTTGCAATTTATTTTTTTAGCCATTTATTTTAAGTCATTTATATTTCTTGGCATTCATTTTTCTAGATGTTTCATTTAATGTCATTATATTATTACATATTGTTTTGTTATATTTGTTGAGCTTTGGACTAAAACTAAACCTAAGCTAAATTGGAGACGGACCTAAAAAGTAGTATTAGAATCTAAAAAAAATAGTTTAGATTAACTTAGTTTAGTTAGTTTATTTATTTTAATTTTGTCGGACTTGTAATTTTTATCGCTTTCCGTCAAACGCTAAAAAACAAACTAAACGCGAACTTTCATTTCCAAAGAGGTACGACTACTAATTTCTTTAGAAAAAAAATAGAAAATAACAAAAACATCTTCTCTCTCATAAGTAAAATTCTTTAGCCGCACGCGTAGACGTATGTTTATTTTCAAACACTTAACAAATTATGCAATAAACTTCTCTTCTCATCTAAATTTTCACTTGCACACACAATTCTCTCTATACAAGTTCTCCCTCAAAATTCTTACCACTTCTCCCTCATTTCTTAAGCACATAAAAACAAGTAAAAAAGCAATAAATTAGAGGTTACTATAGGATACTATAGACGTATAGGATGTTAATACCTTCCCTAGGCGTAACTAACCCCCGTACTTAGAATCTCTATTTTTAAAAGGTTTTCGATACTTTCCCCTCTATGGAAATGAAAGATCAATGTAGTAGTGGAAATCCCAAAATCCCCGCAACACCTATCATACTCCTGTACATACTTTGTTCAACATCTACACCTTTTTCATCCTTTGATAATTTCACATGTGTGGGAGCTGGAGTTCTTTTAGGAGTAGCATTCTCCATACCAAATTTCTTGACAATACTTTTAGCATACTTGCTCTGGGAGATAAAGATAGTGTCTTCCATCTGTTTCACTTGAAGACCAAGAAAGAAATTTAGCTCACCTACAAGACTCATCTCAAACTCATATTGCATTTGCTGAACAAAATGCTCCACCATCTGGTCAGACATTCCACCAAACACTATGTCATCATCATAGATTTGTGCAATCATTAGCTTTCTTTTTACATCTTTTACGAACAAAGTCTTGTCATTGTCTCCCTTCCTGTAGCCATGAGTTACCAAGAATGCAGTAAGTCTCTCATACCAAGCCCTAGGAGCTTGCTTCAACCCATATAGGGTTTTCTTCAATTTATAGACATGATTTGGAAGACTTGGATCAATAAAGCCTTTAGGTTGTTCCACATAGACAACTTCATTTAAATATCCATTGAGGAATGCACTCTTGACATCCATCTGATATACCCACTTTGTTCCTATGACATTCACATTATCTGGTCTAGGAACTAAGTCCCACACATCACTCCTCTTGAATTGAGTTAATTCTTCTTGCATAGCAATTATCCAGAACTCATCAGTTAAAACCTCCTTGACATTCTTAGGCTCAAAGTTTGATATAAAACAAGAATTTGCAATCTAACTTATTCTCCTTCTAGTGGTGATCCCTTGATTTGGATCTCCAATGACTTGATCTAAAGGATGGTTCTTCTGTATTCTGATAGATGGCCCTCTGTTGGGAGAAGTGTTTTCTTAACTGGTCTCTTCAGATTCTTCTACATTTGATGCTACATCTTCTGTCTCCCCCTGAGTGTCACTTGCTGAGTCAGATGTGCTATTATGTGTTACAACATCTTTACCACAGTCATCTATCACAACATTTATAGACTCCATCATTGTTTTGGTTCTGGAATTGAACACTCTATAGGCTCTGCTGTTATTTGAATAACCCAGAAAAATTCCTTCATCACTTTTAGCATCCATCTTTCTTCTTGGTTCTTTATCAACTAGGATATAACACTTTCTACCAAACACGTGAAAGTGTTTCACTGTTGGTTTTCTGTCCTTCCATAGTTCATATAAGGTAATAGATGTGCTTTTCCTCAATGTTACTTTGTTATGAATATAACAAAGTGTGTTCATTGCTTCAGCCCAGAAATAGAAAGGTAGTTTGTTGGCATGTAACATGACTCTAGCTGAGGAGTAATAGGTGCAGAAAACTCATGAAATATTCCTTCAGAAGTGCAAAACTCAGAGAACTTACCATTCTCAAACTCTTTCCCATGGTCACTTCTGATTCTGACTATGCTACACTCCTTCTCTCTTTGAAGTTGTAAGCAAAGATCTTTAAACTTCTCAAAGGTGTCAGACTTTTCTTTAATAACAAAGGCATACTTTGTAAATGTTGCAGCTTCTGGTGAGACACTTGGGTCTTTTTTCCCACCTGACAATCTCCACAAATACTTCCTTCTTGAATTTGAAGGTTTGGTAAACCTCTGATAGCTCCTTTAGAAATAGCTTTCTTCATGCTTCTCAGATTCAAATGACCAAGTTTTTGATGCCACAATTTCACTTCATCTTCTTTTGCTATTAAACAGGCAGATAGCACAGTTTTGTCTTGTGAGACCCATAGGTAACAGTTGTCTTTTGATCTCACACCTTTCATCAGGGTGTCACCTTCAGCATTTGTCACTAAACATTCATTCTTTGTAAAGTTGAATTTTAACCCTTGATCACATAACTGACTAACACTGATCAGATTGGCAGTTAGTCCTTTTACATGAAGAACTTTATCAAGTTTTGGTAGATCTCCATTCACCAGTGTTCCTATACCCTTGATTTCTCCCTTGGCTTCATCCTCAAAGGTTACAAAGCTGGTAGCATGAGGCACTACATCTGTCAAATACTGTTCCACTCCAGTCATGTGCCCGGAACACCCACTATCAAAATACCAATCACTTCTAGATGAGGTTCTGAGAAATGTGTGAGCAATTTGAGAAGTCTCACTAGCAGTATTGCTTGTGAATTGGTCACTATTTTTCTTCCATTCCTTCTTGATGTTCTTCACAACAGCCTCAGGTCTTGATGAGTAATTTCTGTCAAGAGAGCCATATATTTCATAACAGAAAGGCCTAATATGTCTTTTTCTTCCACAGTGGTGACATACCCAATCATAGTATCTACCCTTTTGTCTGGACTTGTAGTAAGTCGTCTGTTGTCTTGCTTGATGTAAGGGTATCTTTCTTGACATAGTTGGATCATAAGTACTAACAGCTGGTACAAATTGTCTCTGATGAGGCATAACTCTGTAGTCAAAGCCTATACCTTTAACGTTTCTTGAACTATGTCTCATCTCCAGAATCTCATCTAATTTGTCAGTACCTCTGTTGAGCATTCTCAGTTGCCTGTTCATGTTATCTATCTTTGATTTGAGTAAAGCAACTTCATCATTGAGATCTGAGTTCATTTGTAGTAGCCTATTGTTATCATCTTCCAGAAGAGCAATGATTTCTTTTTGCTTACACTCCTCTTCACTTCTAATGAGTAACTCATTGTAGACTTCAGGCGATTTTTCATAGGATAACTCTCCATCAAAAAAGTCTCTGTCAGCTACACACACTCCTGTTAAAGCAACCACATGTTTGGCAATTTCAGGATCTTCTGCTGATTAATCTTCATCAGACCAAGAAATAGCCATTTCCTTCTTTTGCTTCTTCAAAAATGTCGCACACTCAGTTCTGATATGATCATACCCTTCACATTCATGACATTGAACCCCTTTGTTTTGATTCATCTTGTCATCAGATCTAGGTTTTTTCTGATTATTGACATTCTTATTTGTACTGTGACTGTTGTCTTAAAACGTCTGTCCATCTTCAAAGCTCTACTGAATTGTTTTCCCAACATTACCATGGCTACAAAGATACCTTCATCAGCCTCCATATCACCTTGTTGGTCAGTCTCTTCAGCAGCAAAGGCAATGCTTTTTGTCTTCTTCTCAGATCTCTCATTGGCAGACATCTCAGAAGTTTGTAAAGAACCAACTAGCTCATCCATCTTCCAATCTGAAATATCCTTAGATTCCTCTAATGTAGTGACCTTCATGTCAAATCTCTTAGGTAGGGACATAAGCATCTTCCTTACTAGAGTTTCTTCAGATATCTTCTCACCCAAGGCATCAAATTGATTGTCATAATCAAGAATAGTCATGTGAAATTCTTAAATGCTTTCATCATCCTTCATTCTCAAGCTCTCAACTTACTAGTCAAAAGTTTCAATCTTGAGCTTTTCACCTTAGATGTACCTTCATGAACTGTTTGAAGTATCTTCCATGCCTCCATGGGAACAGGGCATCTTTTGATCAGCTTGAAAATGTGCACATCAACTCCATTAAATAGAGAATTCTAGGCTTTTGAATTTGCATTAGCTAATGCCTCCTCGTCTTTGCTCCATTCCTCCTCAGGTTTGAGTGTGGTGGTGGCTGCACCATCTTTATCAGTAATTACTAGAGGTTCCCATCCTCTTATAACAAATCTCCATGTTTTGTTATCCATGGATTTCAGAAACGTTGTAATACGGGACTTCTAGTTGTCATAATTAGAGTCACCAACCGAAAGTGGTGGCCTATTCATAGGTCCTCCTTCCAAAGAACACAGTAGATTTGTTAACCCAGTTCGGCGCAACTGCCCTAAACTGGGGGATACCAATCCAGGAGTGAACTCACTATAATAGTTCTGGTGTAAAGACCAAAAGAGCCTCACTACTTGTCTTCCACCTAGACCCTACCCCGCGACTTCCCTATCTAGGAACTCCTAGATATGAGACCCCGTCTCAACTCCTAACCTAAACATCACACTCAATGTTGCTTTTACTTTTCTTTTCTTGATATGTTTTCTTTGGACAAGAGACACACTCTTCCGACTCAACACTTACTTCGTACCTAAAGGCTTAGGAGAAGTAAAGATTACAACTCTAACAAACACGGTCCTTTACTTAAATCAGTGACGACACAAGAAAGGCTCACAAATATATAATAAAAACAAAGAAGACTAAACCTTAAACACACGCTTTGAGAACACACATGGTTTAGCTTGACTTTTAGGATCTGTCATTACATATATTTATACTACTAGAGTAGCACAGGGTTTGGGCTTCAGACATCCCTTGGATGTTATAAGGTCAAAGTCTTGAATCTTCTAGAACAAGAAGTCTTCTTCAAAAATAAATCAATATCACCTTTTAAAATATATCTAGGCAAGACCGCCTTAGACTTCTTCAGAAACACGTGACTTAATCACCAAGTAAGGTTAAAAGAAAACTCAAGCGAATGTTGTAAAAGATTGCATGAAATAATAAAACGCGAACTGGCGCGAGATCCTGCTCACTTAATGATGTTCCATATGCTACAGCATCTGACCGAACATCTGTGATCTTAAGCAACTGACCACACTTAATGACTTTTGTGATGTTTCTTGCTTTTTCTTGAGTACCACATGAGCGCGTTCTTCATCCTCTTCACTTGAGCTCTTGGACCTAGAACCATCTTCACTTGAACTATCCCAAGCAACATAAGCTCTTTTACTCTTGTGATTTTTCTCGAAGGACTTTTCCTTTCGTTTGTTATAGAATGGACATTCCGGTTTAAAGTGTCCAAACTTGCCACATTCATAACACATTCCATTAGACTTGCTCTTCTCGTTCTCTATGTTAACTATATCATCCCTTGATTGCCTTCGTGACTTGTGACCATGTTTCTTCGTAAACTTGATGCCATTTCTTTATGCATACGTGTAAAATTTTCAAACAAAAACATTCATTTCATTGTCATCCCACTCTACATCACTTGATCTATCACCATATTGCTCCTTACCTTTGGATTTGGAACATGAAGCTTTTAGAGCAATTGACTTCATTTCCTTCTCTTTTTCTTTCTCGGAATGCTTCTCCTTTTTCATCCCTTTCTCATGCTTTTCTATAGCTATGAGCACATATGTTCATGTTCCTCAAGCTTGCCGAATAGTGTAGGAGACTCAATTGTGTAAGATTATTAGCTTCCTTGATAGCGGTAACTTTAGGATGCCAAATCCTAGACAAACATTGATGACGCGAAATCATGTCGTATTTTTAGCTTAATTTTCATGAACTTTTAATTGCATTTCATATCTTTTTATTTCTTTTGTCTCCTTTTATGCCGGTATTTGTTTCTATTTCAGATATTTTAATAAAACAGGTCAGAAAAGAGAATTGAGTTGAAAACGAAGAAAATTGGATCGAAAAGAGATAAAAATGGACGAAAAGAACAAAACCGCGAAATAGTGGGCCACCACATGCCACATGGTGGAGCCACCACGTGACACAGGGCACCCACCATGCAATGACCAATCAAAATCACGTGCACATGATGGACCATGTGATATATATGATATTCATATTCGTATATATGTATATGAATCCAACGAAGTGGGTTATGTGTGGCGCTCGCCACAACACTATGGCGCCCGCCATAGTGTTTATTTTCACGGAACTGCTTTTTCGTGTGTGTCAGCGTGTGTAAATTACAAACTGACGATGCTATTTTGTTTTCTTAACATACGGTCCTTATCCTTTCACCAATGAGCAAGCACATGATCCCATCTGTTTTTATTTTTATGGGACGAAGTAACTTATCAGTAGGAGATTTTTCTTATAAATAGAAGAGCGAAAATTCAGTCTGCTCTCTCTCCTTTTTCACGTCCTTTTTCCAGTATTAGTTTTTAGGCATTTTTTCAGTTCAATAAAAAGTAGTAGTTTTTCCACATCGGGAAACTACTACACATTTAAATTTTGGTTCTTTATTCAGAATTTTGTACCAGTTAATTCAAGTAGTTTATTATATTCAAGTTATTCAGTTTCAATTTCTTTACCAGGTTATTGTGCATTTAATTTCTTGTTTATTTATTATGTTTAATTTAATTTTCTGTTTTAGTTTATTCATTTATTTCTCTATGTCTGGCTAGATTAGTTGATATCGGTATGTAATTTTAATTCACCATAAGGGGATTTAGCAATAATTTGGCGCGTACATTACTAAACTATTTTTCTGATTCTGGTTTCTAATTTTAAAACTCCTATACTTTTGAACGAGAGTAAACAAAGTAATTAAGGTTAAAATCAATAAAGTGAGAGTTTAAGATTTTAACTGGATAGTAGAAACTGGATATTAATCTTTGAACGAGCGAGAACCACGTTAGAATTAATTAGAACTAATTGGTTTTCAAAATATACTTTCAAAATTAGGTGGTAGAAAAGTGACAGTAAAACTTCTAGTGGAGAAAGTATGGTTTTTATCAATAAAACGAGAGTGTGAGGTTTAGACCCTTAAAACGAAAACGTTCTTCTGAAAAATAAATATTCATTCGCGTGCCGTTGATTTGCCGAGTCCCCGAGGGTTAATTAGTTACATACTGATATCCTGCTTCTTAATTAATTTAAATCTTTAATTTAAATTCTCAAACAATTCCTAAATCTCTAAAATATTCTTTAGCCTTAGATTTACACCGTAACGACAGAAATACGGTAGGTCGACTGTTGGTCCCTGTGGATTCGATATCTCTTAAAACTACACGACGAGACTGTGCACTTACGGTCATTAAAATATTTTTGATACACAAATCGTCGATCAAGTTTTTGGCGCCCTTGCCGGGGACCAATTTAGTCGATATCGTAACTCCAATGTTACACCGTAGAGACTAAGGCATTTTTTTTATTAAAAGATTTAAAAAAAATCCAAAAACATCCAAAAATAAAAAAATAAAACAAAAAAAAATGGGTAACCATCCGCAAAACCGTCCACTTAAGTTCTATGTTATTCCTTCACAAGAACCTCATAATAGCATTGTTGCCCCTGCTATTGAAGCAAATAGTTTTGAGCTTAATCCTTCATTGTTGTCTGCCATACAACAGAATCGATTTTCTGGTAGTCCTAATGACGACCCTAATCTACATTTGTCAATATTCTTGCAATACGCAGACACTGTGAAAGCAAATGGTGTTAGTCCCGAAGCAATTAGTCTTCGTCTTTTCCCTTTCTCTTTAAGAGATAGAGCTAGAGCTTGGCTCCACTCTTTACCTTCCAACTCTGTCACTACGTGGAATGAGTTGAAGAAAGTTTTCTTAGCAAGAAACTTCCCACCTAGCAAAACTTTTATGCTAAGAGCTCAAATTAATGGGTTTAAACAAAATTATAATGAATCTCTTTTCGAAACATGGGAAAGATACAAGGACATGATAAGACTCTGTCCACATCACGGCCTAGAAGACTGGTTAGTTATCTACACCTTTTACAATGGTGTCTGGTATAATACAAGAATGACAATAGACGCTGCCGCTGGTGGGATACTGATGGATAAATCTTACAGTGATGCCTATAACCTTATAGAAAACATGGCTCAAAACAATTATCTATGGGGAAGCTCAAGAACACCTTTAGAGCAACCTCTTACGAAAGGAGGTATAAATGAGATAGGCGAACTTGACCATGTCAAAGCACAAGTGGATGCTCTGAATAAAAAGTTAGAGAGCTTAACCAAATGCCCCTACAAAGTCAAACCTGGAGCTTATGATGGAAAGCTTCTTAACTGCTCAAGCTGAAACAAACAAAAGTTTCCTGAATCAAAGCTTAAATAATAGTGAGCAAATTAAGCACACTAACGAGCAACTTAAGCAATTAGCAAGCAAGGTATATGCTCTAGCCACACACAATAAAATGCTTGAAACCCAAATTTCACAGGTGGCCAAGCATCAAGTGTCTACTTCCGCCCCAGCGACCATATTTCCTGGCCAACCTCAGCCAGATCCAGAAGGACATGTTAATGCTGTTATACTACGAAGTGGGAGAACATACGAAGAACCAGCTGACCCTAGAGTCGAGAAACCAGCCATGCAACAAAGTTTTAATAAACCAACTGAGGGGGGGCGTAAACTAAGCGAAAAAGAGAGGGAAGATAAAAGTAAAGAGGCCGAAGAGAAAAAGAAATCCTATGTGCCCCCGCCTTCTTATAAACCACCTGTCCCTTATCCTCAAAGATTTGAAAAATCTAAAAGCATAGGGCAATTTAAGAAATTTGTAGAGCTTCTAAAACAATTGAATATAACAATACCATTTACCGAAGCCATAACCCAAATGCCCTCATATGCTAAATTTCTAAAAGAAATCTTAACTAATAAAATGGGGATTGAGGATGATGAAATCGTTATGCTTACTGCCGAGTGTAGCGCAATTCTTCAAAATAATATGCCTCCTAAACTGGAAGACCCAGGAAGTTTTTCCATACCTTGTGTAATTGGAAAGTATGTCATAGACAGGGCCCTATGCGATTTTGGTGCCAGAATCAGTCTAATGCCCATGACAATATGCGAGAGACTTAAGTTAGGAGAGTTGAGACCTACTAAAATGTCAATACAATTCGCTGACCGTTTTGTCAAATACCCCTCAGGTATACTAGAAAATGTGCCAGTGGGTGTAGGTCAATTCTTTAGCCCAACTGATTTTATAGTCATAGACATAAGGGAGGATTCCAATACACCTATCATCTTAGGAAGGCCATTCTTAGCTACTGCTGGTGCATTAATAGATGTAAAGAAAGGCAAGCTCACTTTTGAAGTGGGTGAAGAGAAAATCGAATTTAATCTATCCCAACTCATGAAAGCACCAGCTACAGATTACACCTGTTATCTTCTAGATGTCATTGACGAATGCAGAAAAGAGAGAGAGATGGAGCAAACCACATATTCTATAGTTCAAAAATCCCATACCCCTCAAACTCTTAAGGATGATAATGAAAGTCTAGGTGAATGTTTAGAAATTGCACCAGAACCTCCTCCTCACAAGCCTCAAAGATTTTTCATATCTAAAACTCATGGACAATTTGAAAAGTTTATAGAGATGTTGAAAAAGCTTCATGTTGACATACCTTTCATTGAGGCTATAACCTAGATACCTTCATATGCAAAGTTCTTAAAGAAAATTCTTTCAAACAAAACAAAGCTTGAAGACACTAGGACAGTAGAATGCAATGCAATCTATGAAAACAAGTTTGCCCCGCAACTTTAGGACCTTGGAAAATTTTCTATTCCTTGCGTTATTGGGACATATATCATAGATAAAGCTCTCTGTGATTTAGGATCAAGTGTAAGTCTAATGCCTCTATCCCTCTGCAAAAAGCTTGGTCTAGGAGAGCTAAAACCTACAAAGATGTCCCTACAGTTGCCTGATAGAACTATCAAATACCCATTAGGAATCTTGGAAAATGTTCCAGTTAGAATCAATCATTTGTTCATCCCTACTGACTTTGTGATCATGGACATAGAGGAGGATGCTGATATCCCCATTCTGTTAGGTAGATCTTTACTAGCATCTTCGGGAGCTATAAATAATGTCAAGAAAGGGAAAATTACCTTTGAGGTAGGTGATGAAAAGAACGAGTTCATAATGTCCCAATTCATAAAAAGCTCTACCCTGAAAAACTCTTGCTATAGAATCGACATAGTTGAAAGAAATGTCGAGAAAACCCCCTTTAAAAGAGTCCCTCCCGACAAACTAAAAGCCCATCCAGATCATAATATCTTTCTAGATAAGTCACCTCTGCTTGTTTCCAAGAAACAGAAAGTAAAAAAGAAAACAACCACGCGATGGTTCGACATGTTCCAATAGAAACCTCGGGATGTTGGGCACAAATTTAAGAATGTGAGTTTGAGAGAAGCGCCAGATTGATTTAACTAATTCAAAAGTTGAGCTAACCGACTTTAAAAAAAGCGCTGCGTGGGAGGCAACCCACTTGTCTTTTATTTTGATGTTTTCTTTTTAGTTTGTTTAAATTTTGCAGCAAATAAAGAGGTAGCACGCGCGACAAAAGGGCGACTTTGCAAGCTTGGATATCCAGGTTTTTCTTCTTTTCCTACATTGAGTCGTTGCATTGAGGACAATGCTCGATTTATGTGTGGGGGAGGAAGTTTCCATTGCCTTATCTTTCTGTTTTGCTATCTCATTTCCATGCATTATAATTCCTAGGATAGTTCATGATAGTTGAGTTAATTGTACATATTCTTTTTGTTTCGTTTGATTTTTCCATTTCTTGAGCTATATCAAAAAATTTTGCGAAAAGCTAAGTATTGTTGTTTGATGTTTGCCTCGACACTTTAAAAGTATATAGGCTGTTTTGCACTTTTTCGGCTATTTTGTGAAAGTTTAGTAATGGTTTTATAACATCAGTACCGTTTTAACACCCTAGACCCCCAAGAGTATGTAAGATTAATTTGAGTACTAGTTTTGACAAAGTCTTGAATTTGAGTTTCAAAGTAACCTTTAGTAGTTTATTTTAGCAGTCGGCACCATCTCAAGGTACAAACTAAGTGGGAAACCGACGAATATAAGTGAATGGTCTAATTTATGTATACTATTGGTTGATTCTGAGAATAATTGTGAAAAATTCAGCAAATGTTGAAACATGCAGAGAAAAAAATACCATAGTAAATAAATTCATTAGTAGTTGGTTCAAGAGATGTCTGATTCTGGACTTGGTAGGGTGGGTTACAATCCGATCCCCCGCAACTGCTAAATGGGTAAAGAAAATAGGGGTTACTAAACTTATGTTATCAGCACCCCTCGCTATATGACCATTATCACTAACAGGTTTCCTACCATGGGCGTGTACAAGATAACGGGCTTAATGTGATTGCGCTAGAATGAAAAGGGTGAAAAGAAAATTAAGCAAAAGGTAGAGTCAAAAGGAAATACTTCAGGTTTGTCTTTGTATGATGGGAGTCTTTGACCAACAAATTGGTTTTGTGTCATTACGGTATTTTTGGTATTGTTAGCTATTACTCTATTTTCGTTTCTTAGCCGGCAGCCACGTATGATTAGAATAATCGCGTCATGTGTTAAATCCATGCAATGCAATTCACCTTTTTATGCTTGAGGACAAATAAAAGTTCAAGTGTGGGGGAATTTGATGACGTGAAATCATATCGTATTTTTAGCTTAAATTTCATGAACTTTTAGTTGCATTTCATATCTTTTATTTCTTGTGTCTCTTTTTATGCCGGTATTTGTTTCTATTTCAGATATTTTAATAAAACAGGTCAGAAAAGATAATTGAGTTGAAAACGAAGAAAATTGGATCCAAAAGAGATAAAAATGGACGAAAAGAACAAAACCGCGAAATAGTGGGCCACCACATGCCACATGGTGGGGCCACCACGTGACACATGGCACCCACCATGCAATGACCAATCAAAATCACGTGCACATGATGGACCATGTGATATATATGATATTCATATTCATATATATATATGTATATGAATCCAACGAAGTGGGTTATGTGTGGCGCTCGCCACAACACTATGGCACCCGCCATAGTGTTTATTTTCACGTAACTGCTTTTTCCTGTGTGTCAGCGTGCGTAAATTACAAATGGACGATGCTATTTTGTTTCCTTATCATACGGTCCTTATCCTTTCACCAAAGAGCAAGCACATGATCCCAGAAGGAGATTTTTCTTATAAATAGAAGAGCAAAAATTCAGTCTGCTCTCTCTCCATTTTCATGTCCTTTTTCCAGTATTAGTTTTTAGGCATTTTTTCAGTTCAATAAAAAGTAGTAGTTTTTCCACATCGGGAAACTACTACGCATTTAAATTTCAGTTCTTTATTCAGAATTTTGTACCAGTTAATTCAAGCAGTTTATTATATTCAAGTTATTCAGTTTCAATTTCTTTACCAGGTTATTATGCATTTAATTTCTTGTTTATTTATTATGTCTAATTTAATTTTCTGTTTTAGTTTATTCATTTATTTCTCTATGTATGGCTAGATTAGTTGATATCGGTATCTAATTTTAATTCACCGTAAGGGGATTTTGCAATGATTTGGCGCGTAAATTCCTAAACTATTTTTCTGATTCTGGTTTCTAATTTTAAAACTCCTATACTTTTGAACGAGAGTAAAACAAAGTAATTAAGGTTAAAATCAATAAAGCGAGAGTTTGACATTTTAACTGGATAGTAGAATCTGGATATTAATCTTTGAATGAGCGAGAGCCACGTTAGGATTAATTAGAACTAATTGGTTTTCAAAATATACTTTCAAAATTAGGTGGTAGAAAAGTGACAGTAAAACTTCTAGTGGAGAAAGTATGGTTTTTATCAATAAAACGAGAGTGTGAGGTTTAGACCTTTAAACCGAAAACGTTCTTCTGAAAAATAAATACTCATTTGTTAATGCACCAGTTCCCCTCGGAGTTTTAATAATTGTCAAAACACATGGAAATAGAGTAGAATATGTTTAAGCAACAATTGAAATTGACTTGACAGCAAAAACACTTTTTGAAACTTTGAAAAATCAAATTTTAGGTGTTTTGTATCGATACATACATAACTGTATCGATACAAATGTTCTGAAACTTGTTCAGGCTGATTACTACGCATTTGTATCGATACATAGCAGCTTTGTATCGATACAAATTGTTCTCATTGGAGTCCAAAAGAGCCTCTGTGTTTCGAAACACATGAAGACTCTCTTGAAACCAGAGAGAACATTTTCTTTCGAAACATACTTGTGAGTTTCGAAACATATCAGTCAATTTCTGTTTTTCTGATATATATGTATCGATACATACACGTGTTTGTATCGATACAAGAACACAACTATTTTTCTGATTCTGGTTTCTAATTTTAAAACTCCTATACTTTTGAACGAGAGTAAAACAAAGTAATTAAGGTTAAAATCAATAAAGCGAGAGTTTGACATTTTAACTGGATAGTAGAATCTGGATATTAATCTTTGAACGAGCGAGAGCCACGTTAGGATTAATTAGAACTAATTGGTTTTCAAAATATACTTTCAAAATTAGGTGGTAGAAAAGTGACAGTAAAACTTCTAGTGGAGAAAGTATGGTTTTTATCAATAAAACGAGAGTGTGAGGTTTAGACCTTTAAACCGAAAACGTTCTTCTGGAAAATAAATACTCATTTGTTAATGCTCCAGTTCCCCTCCGAGTTTTAATAATTGTCAAAACACATGGAAATAGAGTAGAATATGTTTAGGCAACAATTGAAATTGACTTGACAGCAAAAACACTTTTTGAAACTTTGAAAAATCAAATTTTAGGTGTTTTGTATCGATACATACATAACTGTATCGATACAAATGTCCTGAAACTTGTTCAGGCTGATTACTACGCATTTGTATCGATACATAGCAGCTTTGTATCGATACAAATTGTTCTCATTGGAGTCCAAAAGAGCCTCTGTGTTTCGAAACACACTTTTATGTTTCGAAACACATGAAGACTCTCTTGAAACTAGAGAGAACATTTTGTTTCGAAACATACTTGTGTGTTTCGAAACATATCAGTCAATTTCTGATATATGTATCGATACATACACGTGTTTGTATCGATACAAAAACACAAATCTTCCTGCTGTCAATTGCTTGTATCGATACACACTGATGCATGTATCGATACAAGTCTGTTAGATTGTGCCTAAATTTGCTCAATTCTATTTTCATTATAAATAGCTTTATGTGTTATTGTTGTAAGTGTGAGAAACCAGTATTAAAGAATTCTTTGATCAAGATTGTTGAGAGTTTTGCATCAAAGAGCATTCAAGAGCAATCATCATCTTCCTTCTTATCTCTATCAAATTCAAGATTGAATATGGGTTCAATTGGAGTTTCTTAGAAGATCTTGAAGGATAACGTTCGGGGAAAATTCGCAGTGAATCAGAATTTGTCATCCGAGTTGATTGGGTCTTGAAGGTAGTGTTACTCATCCGGATTCAAGTGTTGCTTGAATGTTACAATTCTATTTGGCGAAGGAATTATTCGGACGATCATCACGTGTTCTTGGTTGAAGATAGCGTGAAGGATTGATCGTTGGGAACGATAATTGAAGACAAGATCGAATTGAGGTTTGCGCAATTACAAGACGGAGCTATGTTGAAGATGGTGAAGATCGTGTAATCGAGTCTGTATCTTGCATATTGTATCGTTTGTAATTTGTGCATTGTTAAAGAGATTTTCCGAAGTAAAGTCTCAACTTATCCTTTTGATAAGTTGGGGGGAGACGTACCGGCCCACTGCGAGGACGACGCGAAAGCTGGGAACTCCCTGATCACTCTCGTGTGTATCTCTCTATCCCTTATCTCTTTACTTTCTATTTTGTTATTTACTCGCACACATAATTTCGTCATACACGCCACGTGTTTGATGAAATTATTGTTTGCTCACTTTGTTTGCTATACGACTTTTCAATTCCGCGATTTGTGTGTGAGACAATTTTTAATAGAAAAACTTTATTTGAAAATTGCTTGACTTTTAAATTTGGATTGCATTCCTTGTATCACCTTCATTCCATATCGGCTTTTACTACCTTTCCTTTGTTCGAGGTGCAATAGACTACCAATCTAGGTAGCTTCCACGCTTACTCGATTGATTTACGAAAAACCGTAGTTGTTTGTTTGGAACGCTTTAGTTCGCCACATTTGAGCGTAGCCTTGTAGTCTAACAAGTGGTATCACGATCCCGAATTATTTTCTCGAAAATTCAGCGGATTTGCCAATTATTAGACAATATGGCTTTTGCACAAAAAGGGGCGTACAATCGCGCGCCAATCTTCAACGGTGAACATTTCGACTATTGGAAAAGTAGTATGAGGATTGACATCACTTCTTATGATGTTGAAGTTTGGAACATCATCATCAACGGTCCCTTTGTTCCGACAAATACCGATTTGAATGGTGTTGTTACCAACAAGCCTATGGCACAATGGAATGACGATGATAGAAAGAAAGTAGGTTACGATGCGAAGGCTCAAAATATTTTACTATCCTCCTTGGGGATTGAACAATTTTACCATGTCTCGCATTGTACCTCCGCAAAACAAATGTGGGATACATTAGTCAACCACTTTGAGGGGATTAATGAAGTAAAGCCATCGAAAATAAACACTTTGACACAAGAATTTGAACTTTTTCATATGAATGATGGTGAAACCATTAATGAAATGCAACAAAGGTTCATAAAAATCACACATAAATTGCATGGTCTTGGAAACCCTATAGCAAATGAAGTTGCTACTAACAAAATTCTAAGGTGTTTATCTAGAAAATGGCAACCAAAGGTCACGACAATAAAAGAAGCCAATGATCTCTCTCAATTGAGCCTTACAACGCTCTTTGGAAAGCTTGAAGAGCATGAAAGTGTGCTCAATGCCTTAGATAAGCATGAGAAAGGATCTAAGAAGGACAAGCATACGGAGAAGGAAAAAGACAAAGATAGGAAGTCAATTGCTCTAAAGGCTTCCGTCTCAAAGTCCACAAAGGTTGAGCAAGAGGAAAGTAGCTTAAGTGACGATGAGTGGGACGAAGAAGAAATGAATTTATTTGTTCGAAGATTTCACAAGTATGTTTCAAAACATGGTATAAAATTCTCGAAGAAAAATGATCACAAGTCACAGAAGCAATCAAGGGATGATATAGAAAAGGAGAAGAGCAAGCCTAGAAGATTGTGTTATGAATGTGGCAAACCGGGACACTACAAACCGGAATGTCCATCCTATAACAAACGAAAGGGAAAGTCCTCCGAGAAAATTCACAAGAGTAAAAGAGCTTATGTCTCTTGGGATAGCTCAAGCGAAGATGGATCTAGGTCCAAGAGCTCAATTGAAGAGGATGAAGAACGCTCATGTGGTACTCATGAACCGTTCACCTAGTAAAGGCAAGAAACATCACAAACGTCAAGTAAGTGATTCTAGCTCTATCTCAATTGATAATCCCTCATATGATGAACTTCAAAATGCATTTGAAAAACTATATGGTGAAGCCACTAGTTCATTTAAGAAATTGGCAAAAGGCAAGAAACATCACAAACGTCAAGTAAGTGATTCTAGCTCTATCTCAATTGATAATCCCTCATATGATGAACTTCAAAATGCTTTTGAAAAACTATATGGTGAAGCCACTAGTTCATTTAAGAAATTGGCAAAGAGGAAGAAAGTAATTTCTAACTTAGAGTCACAAATTAAAAAATTACAAGATGAATTAGCGGCATTAAAACTTACCATGGTTCCTTCAAAAGACGATTTTGACAATAAGTCATCAAAGAATGAATGTGATTCTTGTAGTAATTTGAAAGGAGAAGTGAAAAACCTTCAAGACAAATTATACAAGTCTCATATGTCATCTTGGAATGAATGTAATGCTTGTAGTGTTTGGCAAGGAGAAGTTAAAACCCTTCAAAGCCAAATTAGACGAAGCCCATGTACCAAAAATTCCTTTTGTGGATGTGCCAAAGATTTCTAACAAGCCTAGCATTAGGCCCTCTAAAAATGACAAATTTGTTAAAAAGAAAATGTATCCCAAAAGAAAAATTTTGAGTCACAAGGATCATTCCAGTATTGTGTGTTACTATTGTTGTGATAAGGGTCATACCATTGCAAAGTGCCAAGCTCGAAAAACTTTTGTACCAAAAGGCAAAATGCAATGGATACCTAAATCCATCAATGATTTTGTTACTAACCACCTAGGACCCAATGAGAGTTGGGGACCTATTTGCAATGTTTAAAGTTTTAGGAAAAGGTCTTGAACCATTGACAAGAGACACCGGTAACAATGGCGTTCAAAACTTACAAAGGTGTAAATGGATGAGAAAATATTTGACTCAATATTCATGAAAGTAGTGGAACTTGATCACTTCCTATACTTGACACTTAAGGGAAGATTCTTATCTCAAACTTTATTCCTATCCTTTACTTTGCATTTATATGTTTGTGTGGTTCTTTGTTCATATACATATAATTTCAACTCAACATGAAATTTGGAATGATAGTTGTCCAATCCTCCATTTCCAAAAATTTTGCTCAATGATAGTAATAAGTTGTTGAGACTCATATTTAAAAATGGGGATTTGACAAAGATCAAGCCAAAAGTCATATTAAGTTCATTCTTGTTTGTATATGCTTGTGTATCATGTTTTGACTTATTATGCATAATGGATTTAAATGCTTTGTCTTGGTACATTGATTGAATTGTGAATTTTTGCTTTAACAATTTCTTGTCACTTTCATAATCTTGTACCTTGGTGAATATATGTGTTTCATACATACATGATAGCTTAGAGTCATAAGGATTTTTTTTCGAACATTGTTTGTTTGTTATACCTCTATGTCTTAAATGTCTAAACTTTGTTGTATGAATCTTTTTATGTATAATGGCCTATGCATGAAGCATGTTTATTTATCATTCAATAGACTATATGTAGTTATGCATATTATGTGAATTGTTACCTTGGTACTTGATGTTACTATGTGAAAAGTTTATCATGCATTATATGGATTAACATGTATTCTCATGTTGATAATGTGCCTTGATATTTGTGGTCACATGAATACTTGTTGTACCTTGGGGGTTATAATGTTTTCATACATATATGTGTTTGATAAGTCATAAAATTGACTTTAAAAGGTATTTTGATTCATGAGTTTAAAGATATTTTGATAATAATGCATTTTGTATCGATACAAAATGATTTTGTATCAATACAAGTTAATTTTTCTGCATAATTTTGAAACTGAACTGATATGTATCGATACATACATGCATGTATCGATACATGCTGCAGAAAACATACTTGTATCGATACACAGGTTCAGTTGTATCGATACAAAAATGCGAAATTGCATTTTATCAGCATTTTTCTGTCATTCATTCAGAAACCATTCAACCTCCATCATAGAACAGAAACGCACGAACCAACACCATTACCACCAAAAATCTTCAATCTCTCTCAATACTTCACCAAATTCAAAGATTCTTGAACCTAAACCACTTCAAATCCATCACCCATTACACTACAATTATCAATTTTGTAGTTAACGTCCTGCATCTCTCACATTCAAGGCTAGGGTTCAATTTGCACTTTTTCTTTATTTTGTCTTTTAAAACTCATGAACTATTTGTCTTTTAAATTTCATAAGTCTATGACTTATGTTATTTCAATTTGGTTGTACGGATTATTTGTAATGCCAAACTTTTTTAGGCATTTTACTTTATGTATGACTTATTGGATCTTTTATTCTCATGTATGAATTTCGTTATGCATGATGTGTTGCTTACTTTATTCGTCCGTAGAATATGTTATGAATTAATTATAATGTCGATGTTTGATAATCAGGTGATTTGGTTTGGCTTGTTGTTCTACATGCCATGTTTATCATGATGCTTTGTTTCGTCATTGGATTACATTCGTGCATATTTTGCTTAATTATTTGATCAGGTTATTTCTATCATATAATGCATTTCGATAAATGTAAGTGCATCATGTGACATATATGATCTTTACTTCGAATTTCGATACTTCTCATGAGTATTCTTTTCTTCTTTTTGATAATGTCAAAGGGGGAGAAAAGATTGGCAAGCATAAGCTATGGATAAAGCTTTGAGTCTTCGGATCCGTTGTTCAACATATGTGCAAGATGGCATCAACTAAGGGGGAGCTTCGCAAGTGGTTAGCCTTGTTGTTGTTTGCGTCTATATCTTAAAGCTATTTGTAAATTGCATCTTAGGTAAGCTTAGTTAGCTTACGCAATAGTTTTGACAATTATCAAAAAGGGGGAGAATGTTAATGCACTAGTTCTCCTCCGAGTTTTAATAATTGTCAAAACATATGGAAATAGAGTAGAATATGTTAAGGCAACAATTGAAATTGACTTGACAGCAAAAACACTTTTTGAAACTTTGAAAAATCAAATTTTAGGGGTTTTGTATCGATACATACATACCTGTATCGATACAAATGTCCTGAAACTTGTTCAGGCTGATTACTATGCATTTGTATCGATACATAGCAACTTTGTATCGATACAAATTGTTCTCATTGGAGTCCAGAAGAGCCTCTGTGTTTCGAAACACACTTTTATGTTTTGAAACACAAGAAGACTCTCTTGAAACCAGAGAGAACATTTTGTTTCGAAACATACTTGTGTGTTTCGAAACATATCAGTCAATTTCTGATATATGTATCGATACATACACGTGTTTGTATCGATACATTGTATCGATACATGCATCAGTGTGTATCGATACATACACGTGTTTGTATCGATACAAGAACACAAATCTTCCTGCTGTCAATTGCTTGTATCGATACACACTGATGCATGTATCGATACAAGTCTGTTAGATTGTGCCTAAATTTGCTCAATTCTATTTTCATTATAAATAGCTTTATGTGTTATTGTTGTAAGTGTGAGAAACCAGTATTAAAGAATTCTTTGATCAAGATTGTTGAGAGTTTTGCATCAAAGAGCATTCAAGAGCAATCATCATCTTCCTTCTTATCTCTATCAAATTCAAGATTGAATATGGGTTCAATTGGAGTTTCTTAGAAGATCTTGAAGGATAACGTTCGGGGAAAATTCGCAGTGAATCAGAATTTGTCATCCGAGTTGATTGGGTCTTGAAGGTAGTGTTACTCATCCGGATTCAAGTGTTGCTTGAATGTTACAATTCTATTTGGCGAAGGAATTATTCGGACGATCATCACGTGTTCTTGGTTGAAGATAGCGTGAAGGATTGATCGTTGGGAACGATAATTGAAGACAAGATCAAATTGAGGTTTGCGCAATTACAAGACGGAGCTATGTTGAAGATGGTGAAGATCGTGTAATTGAGTCTGTATCTTGCATATTGTATCGTTTGTAATTTGTGCATTGTTAAAGAGATTTTCCGAAGTAAAGTCTCAACTTATCCTTTTGATAAGTTGGGGGGAGACGTACCGGCCCACTGCGAGGACGACGCGAAAGCTGCGAACTCCCTGATCACTCTCGTGTGTATCTCTCTATCCCTTATCTCTTTACTTTCTATTTTGTTATTTACTCGCACACATAATTTCGTCATACACGACACGTGTTTGATGAAATTATTGTTTGCTCACTTTGTTTGCTATACGACTTTTCAATTCCGCGATTTGTGTGTGAGACAATTTTTAATAGAAAAACTTTATTTGAAAATTGTTTGACTTTTAAATTTGGATTGCATTCCTTGTATCACCTTCATTCCATATCGGCTTTTACTACCTTTCCTTTGTTCGAGGTGCAATAGACTACCGATCTAGGTAGCTTCCGCACTTACTCGATTGATTTACGAAAAACCGTAGTTGTTTGTTTGGAACGCTTTAGTTCGCCACATTTGAGCGTAGCCTTGTAGTCTAACACCATTCGCGTGCCGTTGATTTGCCGAGTCCCCGATGGTTAATTAGTTACATACCGATATCCTGCTTCTTAATTAATTTAAATCTTTAATTTAAATTCTCAAACAATTCCTAAATCTCTAAAACTAGTTGTAATGGTTGAACTAGTTATGCCAATTTACTAAGCTTTTGCAAAATTTATGGCAATTACAACTAGTGTTTTTCCGATCCAATTTGCATTCGGCAAAACCGGAATCGGTAAAACCTACTAAGGAACAATCATTTCCCTTAGAATACTATAAGCCAAAATGTGATGTTCCTTTTAAGTACATCAAAATCCGTTTAACGGCTATCATGTGAGACTCCTTATGACACACACAGAAACATTAAACATTATATTGGGCCTAGATGCCGTCAAATAGAGAAGGGATCTGATAATACCTCTATATTTAGGTATCTCCAGAATTTTTATTTTATAGAGGAAAAAAGTTTTTGAAATTTTTTCTAATATCGAGACAAGGAAAAAAGTTATCAAAACTTTTCCAATGTCGAGAAAAAATATTATCTAATTCATTTGGTTTCAAAGAAAAAAGTTATGGAATTTTTTTCCGATTTCAAAGAAAAAAGTTCTCAAAAGTTTTTCCGATTTCAATAAAAAAAGTTTTTGATATTTTTTGCGATTTCCATGAAAAATGTTATCGGAATATTATGCAATTTTGTGAAAAAAAATTCTCAGAATTTTTCCCCATTTCGAAGAAATAATTTCTCGGACTTATTTCCGATTTTGGGGAAAAAATTCGGAATATTTTCTGAATTCGAGGAAAAAATTCTCGGAATTTTTTTTATTTCAAGAAGAAAAAAAATTTGAAAATTTTTCCGATTTTGAGAAAAAAGTTATTAGAATTTTTTCAATTTTGAAAAAAAAAAGTTGTCGAAATTTTTTAAAAAATAAATCTGAAAAGAAAATAGATTTGAGTTTGATCTATAAGGAATTTGGGTCTAAAATTTGATTGTAGTCATTCACTTATTGGTTATGGGTATTCAAATAAAATAGAAATGAGTTTGGTTATAAAACCCAAATATAATTAACCTATTTTTAAAACTGGATATAAATTTAATTATAAATCCATAAAACCGATTAAAATGAGCAACCCTATTTGCAATAACATTTGCCACCAAAGAATATCTTAATTTTTCTTTTTGTATACTTTATATAATATCCAATTTGTAGGATAGAATTTTATCGGAGGAACTCTTCCTGTTTGTTTTAACGGAGGGGAGGGGAGAAATTTTTAAGAAGGTGAAGTGAGATAAAATATAATTTATTATATTGACAAAATTACTCTCTTTTTTTCATTAAAATCCTAAATTATCTTTGTTGAAATATTAAAAATTTACACTTTCTACTCATTAGATTTTTTTTTATTATATAAAGTTAAGGATAAAAAAGTAAATTAGTTATTCTCTCCCCTCTCCTCCCTTCCAAAGATTCCGAACCAAACAGTTATAAAATTTTATTAGAGAAACTCTTATAAAAATATCCAATTTTATATATTTTTGCTACCCTCTTTAATTTTTTCTTATTCCGTCCCTATGCATATGTACTCCAATATTTTGGCGCATACGTTGTTGATAGGACACTTTCTCAATCCACTCCAAAAACAAAACAAAATAGTAGATAAATTTTGGTTGGGAAACAAGAAAAATTCTTGTAGTGTGTATTTAAGGGTTTTTAACTTTTGTGTTTGTCACAATAGATTTTTTAAGTTTTTTTACATAATATATAAAATTTCTGGCACGCTTAGCACAGTGTGTGATACAGTGTGCTGAACACTTTATCAAACACTTTATCAAACGTAACACGTAATAAGGCAACATAAATAAAAATAAAACAAATAAAGGAGACACAGTATTTGTTAACCCAGTTCAGCGCACAACGGCAACCTAATCTGGGGGATACCAATCCAGGAAGGAATATCACTATGATGGTCCTAGTTCTAAGTTATTAACAAAAGCCCTGTTTACAACTTATCACCTAGGCACGACCAATGACTCTTCAACCTAGGAACTCCTAGATCAGAGATCTCATCTCTCTCCCTTACAACCTTACAGACAACAAGGATTTCAACAATACAAATATGAATACTTTTCTTGGAGACACACTCCTAAAAACTACACACTCGTACCTAAAGGCTTAGAGTGTTATAACTACACAAATCCTAACTTCGTACTTCAAAGCTTAGGAGATGATAACAAACATTACGTTACACAAGAAACACACAGTCCTAAACTTGCATCAATGAGACACAAGAAAAACTCACAAATAAACACACACGCAAAACCTAGAATCCAAGAAAAGAACAAAAACTACGTGAACAACTCTTCCAGTAGGATTAGGTTTAGCTTCACCTTTAAATAACCAGTAAACATTTTGCTTGACAAGTAACTTGGGCTTGTTGTGTTTAGCCCAACCAATTACTCCACAATAATTAAAAGAGATCTACTGCAGAAATATACTTCATGGAGATTCTTGATAAAAATATTCTTGACGAGAGTCTGATGCATTAAACACACCATGAGAGAGAAACGGATATTCCATAAATATAAAACGTGCGCGAGCACGTACAGTGAGATGATACAATGTTTGAAGCATTATATCGCACATCTTGCTACAAGGTTTATCACACCAAAAATGTAGCCAATACCAAAAGACTCAACATACTCCCCCTTTGGCAAATTTGTGGCCAAAACAACTTATGACCATCTAGATGTCACTTAAACAGATACTTCAGCAAAAATAGATATTTCAACAAACCTTCTTTTTCTTAACATAAACACATGCACATCAGGATCAGTAGTAGCTAACCTTCAAGAACAGTAGTAACACATAGAATACATCTCTAGAGATTATCAGAGAAACATGCAACAGCGGAACATAAGATAACTACTTCGCCTTAAATGGTCAGAATCATAAACATTGATAGGATGTAGAATAAAAGGCTTCAACATTTCACAAAACATCTCCCCTGCATATATGCATAAGGTGTTGGAACATCATATCCAACATCTCCCCCTACAGAACATAAATCAGCTCCCTCTAAACACATGCATATATTAGAGCACTTATCCACACGTCTTCATACTTCATCTAAACTACACTACTATCATACGATAAGAGCAGTGCATATAAATCAATCATCAGACTGACTAAAGGATGGATCATATCATCATGTCAGAACATATCAGAGCACATCATATCAGAGAATAAACATACCAAGTTTTTACTCCCCCTTTTTGCAACAAATTTGACAAATTAACAAACCAAGAGTAACACAAATAAAATAGAATTCAGAGAATACATCAGAAAATTAATTAAAAATAAGTGGTAGATTCAGTCACTTCCAACTCCTCTGTATCATCAGCTTCATCATCCTTAGCTGCATCACCATCAGCAGCAACATCAGCATTCACACCTGCACCAGCAACACCTGCTTCCGTAGCTTCCTCTTGCTTTGGAGCAGGAATAACCTTTTCCAACTCTCTCTTTTGCTTATCCAAAGCTGTAACAGTAGCTTCCATAGAGGTTATCATAGCCCTTTTATTCATGACATAGGTAGGTTCTTGCACAGGAATAGGTATCCTCTTAAAGGGCCATGCTATGTTAGCAGCATGAGTTCCCTCAAACAATTTTGAATGAAGAGAAAGAGGAGGCTTTCTCTTGAGATGTGTATCATCCGTAGTCAAAATGGTAGGATGTTGGGAAAGAATGATGCCACAAATAAGTGTTGGGAAGGTAATAGGCATTTCAACAGCCCAAGACTTTCCATGAGCCATTGTTTGCTCAAATATATAAGCACCATAGTCAGCTTCAGTCCCAGTCCCTATAGAATAAATCATCCTTGCCAGTTCAATAGCTATGTGAGAAGAATGGGCACATCATATTTAACAAACAACATGCATGAAGGCACTTTACCTTTGGAAGGTCACACCTTAATTTGATCAGCAGTAATAGTTTTGCATACTACATTGTTGGTGACTTCCACCTTAGCATAACCATTCTCCTTTCTTCCAAGAAACCTGTCGATAATAGTTGGAGAGAACTCCACACATTGGTTCCTAACATACACCCTCTGATATTCCCTACTAATTTTTCATAACAGTTTGCTAGCCCACTAGTAGTTTTCATCAAACCAGCACTTTCAATTAAATTAATTAAATCTTTCCAATCTAAAGTTTCATTAGATAGCTCCCTTTCCAGACCAAGCCTTCTAGCATGCACATACTTCCACTTTGCAGCACTGTCAATGAATTGGAAGGACACATTGTCTATTGGCACATCAGCAACATTTGGTGAAATGAATCGCCCACCAACCCTTCTCTTTCAGGACAAGGTGCTTGGAACATCTTCTTTAACATCTTCATCAGAGTCAGCAGCAGCATTCTTTTGTCTCTTTGTTGTCTTCCTCTTAGAGATAATGAAAGTGTTTGCAACATCTTCTTCAGCTTCATAATCTGAATCACTCAGACTTTCATTCTTTCTTTTAGAGGACTGTTTCTTAGCAGAGTTTTCATTCTTGCTATATCCTCATCTAGGACCATAGACAGGCTTCTTCAGTGATTTAGTGGCTTTAGCTGTAACTTTCTTTTTCAGGGGAGACTTTGTTGCCTCAGCTGCAGCCTCAATCTCTTTCCCCTTTCTTTCTCTAAGCCTTCTAAAGTAGCAAAGTTTATCACAAGAAAGGGGGGGTTGAATTCTGACCCTTTAAAAATGAACTCAATTTGTTAGTAGTATAAGTTGTATGATAAATCAAACTTAAATGAAAATAATTAAGTCAAAACAGAATTAGAAAAAGGTGAGAGAATGTTCTCTGATCTGTCTATGAAAGAAGGCAGAGAACGTTCAAAGAATATTCTCACAGAATATTGTTGTAAGAGTATTGAAACAAAACTGACTTAGAGAATGTTGAGAGAATGTTCTCTAATCAATCTATGAAAGATGGCAGAGAACGTTCTTTGATTATTCTCACAGAATATTCAAGTGTGTGCAAGTTTGTCAGTTATGCATAAGTGTGAAGATAAAGAGAAGTATAACACAAAGAGTTTATACTGGTTCACCCTTAATTGGGCTAGTCTAGTTTCCCACACCAAGTGAGGGTTTCCACTATTCTTCTTTGATCTTAAACCAAGACCAAAACTTTGTCAAGCTATCACAAGCTTATCTTCCACCTTATCACCAAGGTGATCTATACCTTTCCTTCTAAGGTAGTTGCTCAACCAGTAGTTACGTATTCATGAGCAAGTTCTTTCTTATTACAAAGAGTTGTTTGGGTGCAAAGCTTAACTACAAACCAAACTAGGTTGATAAAGCTTTCTAAGTAACTGAAAAAAATCTCTCTTAAAATCACTCTAAAGAATTGTTGATCCAAGTATAGCAATTGTGAAGATTGGAGTGAAAGAGTTCAAAAAGAGTTTGTGAGATTCTTGTGCTTGAAAGACAAGTATTGTATGATCAAATGATGCTTCAAACTCTTGCTTTGCTCCTGCTGTATTCCATGCTATTTATAGATGTTTGGAGAGCCTTTGGAGTCTTGGAGAATGTGTTAGAAAGTCAGAGAACAAAGAACTAGCCGTTACTCACAAACTTGGAGTAAGTTGGAGATTGTTCCGAGAATGTTCTCCAAGAGGAGCGTCTTGATGAGCTGGCATTGTACTTTCATTGCTTGTTGATCAAGTGTGACCGTTGTAGTTGAAATGTGCTGTCATATGAGAACATTGCTTCAGGGAGAATGATGAGAGAACATTCTCATAGAACTGTTGAGAAGCTTCATGGAATAATGGAGAATGATGTGGGGACAGCTTTCTATGCAAGCAACCAGCTGTGATCTGATCAAGGACTATTTGAAAAGTACTTTGCAAGTACAACCTTGATAGAAAATAGAGTGTAGCCTTTGTTGGAGAAAGGACTACTACTTCTTGGAGAAAGATCATTAAATAATTCTTTACAAGTACATAACAACTCATAGTGAAAGAGTTGTTGTCTTCTCCTCATTGGTCTATGTTCTTCTCTTCTATATTGACTTCAGATATTAATTCATTATGCCTTGAGGTCAAAGAACATTATTTGCACATGCTCCATGTGATATGGCTTAAGAAGGAAAGTCCCATAAGATATTAATCACTTTGACTTGCCATAATGGAATAGGTTGCTGTAGAGATTTTGTGCAATATTCTCATGAAAAGTGTTCCTTTGTTTTGTTCATTTATCACCTAAAATAAATAGGTGCTTTGGCAATGAAGAACAAACACGCTAGAGCTAGAAAATGATGAGAGAGTGATGACTGACTTTCTTGTATCATTCGCATGAGCTGATATTAAATTATTTGCTTTGCACAATGAAACCTATCTTTTTAATATCACTTAAAAGCACTTGTTAGATAACACAATGACAAAAAATTTACTAAAATATAATTAAGATGTTTGTTATCTTTAAAACATCAAATTGGGATTTTGCCTCACCAATCTCCCCCTTTTTGATGATGACAAACTTCTTGATTATGTTTTAAATGATTAATTTTGGTTTAATCAATCTCAAAGTAATATGAAATATTAGTTCTTTTATCTTTTCAAGCTCCCCCTCAATTCAAGCATTCATAAATCAAATAAAATTTAAAAAACTTGATATGAAGCAAATTGAGACATAAAATGAATCATACATATTAATTAATCCATAAGCTCACAAAAGTGAGAAATAACAATCATCAGAGTACAAGGATTAATACAAAAGGATTCATGACAAGAAATATAATAATACATACTATTAGAAGTTCACAACAAGTTTTGTTCAAAAGAACTTCCTATAATATCTATTTCAAAAAGATCAATTTTCAGAGAATGATCAGGGAATGTTCTTGCAGACTTGAAAAGCTTGAAAACTTGATTATTTAAAACTTCTTCCTACTCCCCCTTGTTTACCCAAACTATTCTCCCCCTTTGTCAGAAATCAAAAAGAAGGGGCTAGGTAAAAAGGTTTAGAATTCAGATGAGGAGGATGATGATGATGAATCACTAGGAGAAGGGAATGGATCAAATTCTGGCATGGGGTCAGCAAAGGGTGGTGCAATGCCAAACTTTGGACAAACTTCAGTTTCAGCCCATTTCTTCATTATCATCTGCTGGTTCATCATGTGTTGCATCATATTATTCTGAATTTCCAAAGCAACCATGATCTTGGCCTGACCTTTCCTAAGCTTAAGATTTTCTTTTTCCAACTTTTGTTGCTTAGTAGGCCTAGTGTAGGATGGTCCACCAATCAGTTTAGGAGAGTATCCTAAAAACTTATCCCATGCTCAAGCAGAAGCAGTGCTATCAGGAGAGATAAAAGTGCTCAAGGTTCCAAAAGATGAAGGAATGGAAGGTAGTTGTTGCGGGTTTTTTAGGACATACCCCACTATAGTTGATTTTTTCATTTCCAATTGGAGGGGAAAAGATCGAAAACCTAAGAGAGATTCTAGATACGGGGGTTAATTGCGCAAAAGGAAGGTGTGTGCACCTTAAGCGCCCATGGTATCCCATGGTACCCTCTTATAAACTTCTTTTGGTGCTTTTAAAAGAGTATATACTTTAAAGAGAAATGGGGGAGAAGATGTAAGAAGTGAGAGAGAAGATGTATGAAGAGAAAGTTGTAAAAAAAGGTGTTATATGAAAATAATAGATTGATATCATTGTAAGTCTCACTTTTTAAATGTCAATATAAATACGCTAGATCATACTTTATCACGGTTGAGAGATGTACGACCCAAAATCAACTTTGGGGACACCCTTCCCCAACAACAACAAGTATGACCTAAGTCTTGCTAATATTTATAGGGACATTCAAAATTTGGGACAAATAATGATAAAGATCTATTTCAATAGTTCAAAGTAGTATAAAAATTTGAGAGCAAAAGGAATAAGTAATGTAGCTTGTTATGTTTGTAAAATAGTTTGTTGTTTGAGAAAAAGAAGTTATAAGTAAAATTTATGAAATAAAAAATGTAGTTGTTGTGTATAAGAGGAAAATTTGAAGTTATAATGTGAATGACATAACATATAAGACGTTGCGACTAAATGGACCTACGCTTGTTTTTTCTTTTTTTGTAATAAAATAGCGTTTTCGGGTTAGAGAAGAAACTTTGTTGCGAGAGATCTCATAATCAATTGAAATATGATTACAAGTTCCCTCGCTTGGAAATGATTTTTATGGCTTGGTGTGTGTAGTGTAAAATAGGAAAGCAATAAAGCAATAAATAAAGTCCTACGCTATTACAACCCAATTGAATAATGAATATTTACAATCATATCGAATTTGAGCGAATAAATAATAAACGATATAAATAAATAAATGCGATGCATAAAGCTATAAATAAAATAAAATGCAAGTGCGAAAATTAAATATGAGAATGAGATGCACCTAAAAGACATGGTAAGGAAGAAATAGTATTTTAAGCAAAAGTGATGTGTGTGTGTGAAAATGAGACGGAGGTAGAAAAAAGTTTTTACACTTAGTCACAATAAAGCAAATGGAGACACAAATATATAGAACACTCATGAGACTAAGCAACAAAGTTATCAAAGAAACAAAGCAAGGAAAAGACATGTGGCGTGTAAAAAACGTTCAAAAAACAATTATCATCCATATCAATTATATTATATCATGAAGCAACACAAGTTTAATCAAGAGGGAACAAGCGAAAGAAAAGAAACAAAAGCCAAAGCATGAATGCATGAATTTAGGCCAAAAATGGCCCTTAACTTTTATTGCAAGTGTTAGAGCTCAATAATCTACAATGTAAGATATTGTCTCCAACGTGCATTTTTCGAATGATGCAATGTCCTAACCTAAGATGCATGTATGCATGTAAAAAAAATGTGAAATGAAACATGTTATGCGAAATTGTAACGTGATTTAAAAAAAGTAATGTCAAATGTCATGTAATCGTGTAAAAATGTAAGAAATGTGATGTAGTGTAATGAGAAGGAGTAGTAAGAAATGTAATGTGAAAAATGTGATGTAAAAAATGTATCTTGTCTTAGAATGCATGACCATACACAATGCAAGTGGTTCTATATCTAAAAATGCAAAAAAAACATAAAGACAATGTCATATATAAATATGAAATAAAGAAAGAGAAAGCATGTTGAATTCAAAATTTCACTTAATCATTTTTCATGGCATATAAAAAACTTAACACAACTACCTATATGATCAAACTAAAATAGAGAAAAAACAAACATATCACATGTTCATGAAATTAGCGTAAATCAAATATAAGGAGAAAGCATATGAGCATACACATTAACTTGGCATTTTTCATTCATGGTATATTGAAAGAACTAACACTTTTCAAAAAAAGGTAATCACAAAGTCAAGAACAAATAAGCAAAGTCAAAAAAAAAAAAGAAAGAACATGCCACACCAAATATTAGACTAAGTCCAAACATATATTTTTTGATTTTTTATGTTCTAAACAAGTCATAGTAAAATAAAAGAAAAAGTCAAAGAGAAACAAAACTTAGAATTTCAATCTTGACACTTAAGGAGAATTAAAATTTCAAGTCACAAGTTTTTTTTATATATTTTTCTTAAAAAAAAAAACACATACTAATACCACACTAAGATTAATTAAAATTTTTTAACATAAACACCAAACAAAACCAACAAAATTTGAAACCGAACCAAAACCCAAAATTTCCAACACTAAACCTACGCAGAAACACCTCATGAACATGAATCCAAAAGCAAACAACACAAACAAACCACAAATCAACCGGATCGGGGGTTTAGAACCGAAACCCTAACCCCCCCAAAAAAAAACGAAAATCATGCAATCAAGGTTCGATTCATCAATAATCATCATCATACAATCATAAAATCATACTCGAAATGAAGATGTGAGCCTAGATCTAGATGTTCATGCGGTTGTATGATGAAGAAATCGAAGGTTTACCTTTCCTTGCAGTGATTCTTCGTGTAAGTTTTCTCCTTTTTCCTTTCTTGCGTCCTCTGCTTCTTTCTTTTTCCTTCTCTGGTTCTTCTTCTTCCTTTCGGTTTTTTGCTTCTGCTTCTAATCCTTCCTTTTCTTTCTTTGTTTTGCGAGGTGATTGATGAAAACCGGCTAGGGGAGTATCAAAGATCTCTTCACAATGTGTGAAGAGATTCAGTGATTTTTGATTTTCGGTGGTGTTTTCTTTTTGTTGTTTTTTTGTTTTTTTCTGTTTTCTCTGGGTTTTTGATTCTTAATTTCTTTCTCTCTGCCGTTTTTCTTGCTTTCAAACCATTGGGATTAGTGATACTGTGTGGGGTTTTTACAGGCAGCCTTAGGGTTTTTTCTGGTTAGGTGAAATGGTAATTTTGTTGTTACTGATGGCTGTGATGTTATATGATCTTGCCACCTATTTGTTGTACTATGATTTTTGCTGGTATTGTGATAGTTTTTGTTGTTGTAATGAGCTGTAAAAAAGAAAGATAAAACTGTATAATGATGTAGGGATTTTTTTTGGTACTGGTTTTGTGTTAATGTTTTTTTTCTGCGAAAAAAAAAGAAACATAAAAGGAAGAAAAGAAAAAACTAGTGATAAAAGAGTTAGGGATAATTTAGAAAAAATTTAGCTAAAAAAAGAATTTTTTCAGAAAAAGAATGTAATTTTAGTAAAATAAAAGAAAGAGTTAAGGTACTTTTTTTGTAATTTTGTTTTCTTAGTGAATGAATTGATAATAATAAAAAGCAGATTTTGTGGATTAAAATGATAATAATATAATATGAAGATAGACAAAGAAAAAGCAATAATAAAAAAAGGATAAAAAGGCTATTTTTCTTGTAAAGAAATTTCTTGTTTAATAAACAGTAAAAAAGGTAATAAAATGATAGTAGAGTACAAAATAGTAATAATAAGAAACGATGAATCAATAAACTATAAATGGGTAAATAATAATAATAGTAATAAAAAGGAGTAATAAAAGCACATAAGATTAAGTAATTTTATTTCAAAAACAATAATAAAGTGAATGACTAAACGTGCTCGAAATATTTTATCTTGACCGGCATATAATACTGTGAACTACTAAAAAAGAAACACAAGGTCGTTAGTCACATTAGTAACAACGGAATCAAAATAATCAAAAATATGATGGTGATATTGTGAATGAAATAAATAAACAGATAAATAAAACCAAAGTACAAAAATGAAATGTATGCTTTAATTAAAATGTGAAGATGCATATGGATTTTAGGTCCAAAATTGGGGTACAACAGTAGTGATTGAGATGAATTACCTCCTTGAAAGTGATTATCAGGGCTAAGCAGGTTTTGCATAAACTCAGTGTTGAACATATTCTCTAAACTTCCTTGTGAGGAATTCATGACAGGAGAGAATAATGTAGAGTTCATATAAGAGGTAGGAAAAAATCCTTGAAGTTGTTTCCCAGACCTTGGAGGGTGATTGGTAAAAGGTGACCCAAAGTGCAAAGAAGTGTCCCAATAAGAAAGGAGAGTATCACTTGAAACTCCAAAGTGAGTGGAGGCAGTTTCCTTAGCAGGGAGAACGTTCTCTGGTTGTTCTCCGGCAGCGTCATTCTCTGGGAGAACTTTCTCCTGACGTTCTCCAGCAACATTCTCTTCTTGAGGAATGTTCTCTTGTTGTTCTCCGACAACATTCTCCTCAGGAGTAGCTTCTCTTTTCCTCTTTAAACCAGTAATTTTAACAACATTTTCATCCACTTCTTTCTTCATATGGCTCAAATTCTTTCCATTGAAAATTGAGCAAGCATTTTCACTAGTATATCTAGACAAATCAACCTTAAACTCTTCAAAAATCCTAGTTAACAACATTCCATATGGCAGAGCAACTTTCCTAGTTCCAGACAAAGCAATATGCATCATGTGTTGTAAAATGATGTGAGGGAGTGACAATCTCTTACCTTTGAACATATGGTACATCACTAACATGTCATTTTCTATGACTTTGTCCTTGCTTCCACTTTTTGGAAAAATGTTGTGAAGACATAAGCTGTGAAGCATTTGAACTCATGTTGCAGCTTGGAAGAGGTAGGTGTAGCCATCATAGCTCCTTCTTTGGTGAATATTTCAAAAATCAGCTCATCCTTGTCAAGCTTGAGAGCAGAGAACCAATCTCCCCCATAGAGAGTTGATCCATCACAAGGGATATCCAACAAGTTGCCAATGATCTCAAGAGTAAGCTTAATCTCCACACCCTAAAGATTGGACACTAACACATCCTTGTCAGAACTAACCTTGGCATTAAAGTAGAAAGCTTGAATCAACAATGGAAATATGGATTCTTTAATCTTGAAGAAAGAAGTCCAATTCATTGGATCAGTGAACTTGGTCAAGTCATTGCCATTCTTTTTCAGCTCATCAAAGTCAAAATACTTGCCAACACTGATGGGCTTGATCTTCCAATAATTATTGAACTTTTCTCTTTGTTCAAAGTGGATTAGAGGCACATTTCTAAGCCTTGGTTTCTTCTCAGCAATAACCACCTTTTCCTTTTTCTTCTTTTCTTTAACAAGCTCAGATTTTGCAGGGGAAGGTGTTGGTTTAGGTTTGGTAGTTGAAGTAGTACGTTTGAGAGTGATGATAGGAGGGCATGGTTCACGTGTTTCCTTTTGTTTCTCCTCTTCATCAGAGTTAGTTGTGGAGATGACAGTGTTGTCAATCACCACATTTTTCTTAGTTCCAAAGCCAGATAAAATTCTTGCTGATCTTCTCACAATGCATGCATCAAAAGATATGGATTTTCTGACTTTAGAGACAGCAGGAGGTGTTTGTTTTTCTTTTTCAGCAGCAATAGGACTAGGTAAAGAAGGACTAGTAAAGTTCAGAGCAGATGATGATTTGGTAGAGGATGAAAAGTTTGATTTTGGCAAGGTTGGTTCAGGAACATGTTCAACATTAGTTGGTGGAATTTCACAAGGTTTGGGAGAGAAGTGAACTGGTTCATCAGTTTGTGGTGCGTCAGAAGTTTTTGGAGACGGAGTTTGAACATTGGTTTGGGTTTCAACAAAAGGTTCAGGAGAGAGAATTTTTGGTGAAGACAAATCATGTGGGTCGTTTTGAACCGTGACATTTGGGGAAGAGGTTTTAGGCAGCGGTGATGGTGGTTTTGGTGATTGGGATCATTCAGGGAATGATCAGAGAAAGTTTCATCAGAATGAGGAACAAAGACTATCAATGCTTTTGATAAGTCCTCGTGACCCATTTCTTCACTGTGAGAGGAAACTAAAAAGGTTTCAGATGGTGGTGGTGACGGTGGTGATGGAGGAGATGGAGAACGAGGTGGTGAAGGAGTAGATGATGTTGTTCGGTTTCTTAGCATAATTGGGTACTTTGTTCTTGCCATTGTTGAGAGAAGAAAGGTTTTGGGAAGAAGAAGAAACTGACTTAGTGGAGAGAGAGGAGTGAAACGGTTGAGTTGAAAGAGAAAAGGTAGTGGGTAGTTTTTAGTAAAAAGAGAGAAATGAGCCTATGATGTGTGAAGGTTGAGATATGGTAGAACACTATTTAAGATAGGTAATGATGGTACCTTATACTTTAAAAAAATGGTTTATATGGAGATAGCCTCAGTCCAACAAGGGGACTTAAAAATTTTCATTCTCCAAGAACATGTACTATCACATTGATCACTTAAGCATTCAAAAAATGACTTGGAAGAAAATAATGCAAGCAAGCACAAAAGTCATAAATTGTTTTAGAGAATGTTCTCAGATCATTCTCCTAAAAACGTGTTTCACAAGGAATTGGGATTTTTGATAATTTTCAAATTGTCCTTGATAAAATTAAAACGATCCTCAACCAATGGTTTAGTAAAAATATCAGCAAGTTGATTTTCAGTATCCACAAAAACTAATTCAACTTCCTTTTTACTAACATGATCACGTATAAAATGATGCTTGATTTCAATCTGTTTTGAACTAGAATGCTGAATGGGATTTTTTGACAAGTTAATAGCACTATTATTATCACATAAAATTTTAATGTCTGTGTACCTTAATGAGAAGTCTTCAAGTTGGTTTTTGATCCAAATAACTTGAGAACAACAATTTGCTGCAAAGACATATTCTGCTTTAGTTGTTGAAAGTGCTATGGTGTTTTGCTTTCTGCATGACCAACTGACTAGAGCTTCACCAAGGATTTGACAAGCACCACTTGTGCTTTTTCTCTCTATCTTGTCACTAGTATAATCAGCATCACTATAGGCTTTTAGATCAGAATGTGTACCCTTTTTGTACCATATGCCTACATCTGGTGTTCCAACCAAATATCTGAAAATTCTCTTGACTGCAGTTAAATGTGATTCTTTGGGAACACTTTGAAATCTTGCACAAATTCCCACTGAGAATACTATGTCACGTCTGCTTGCAGTTAAATATAGAAGAGATCCAATCATCCCTCTATATTCCTTTTCAGATACATTTTTGCCATTTTCATCCTTGTCTAGACTTGTTGATGGATGCATAGGAGTTGATATGATTTTGGCTTCATTCATCTTATACTTCTTGAGAAAATTCTTGATGTATTTTTCTTGACTAATAAAAATGCCATCTTCTTGTTGCTTGATTTGCAAGCCAAGGAAAAATCTAAGTTCTCCCATCATGCTCATTTCAAACTCACTTTGCATAAGGTTAGAAAAAGCTTCACACATTTTTTCATTAGTAGCACCAAAAATAATATCATCAACATATATTTGAACAATAAGCCATTCTTCCTTGTTGGTTTTTATAAAAAGAGTAGTATCAATTTTTCCTCTAGAAAAACGATTTTCAAGTAAAAAGGTGCTTAACCTATCATACCATGCTCTTGGAGCTTGTTTAAGTCCATAAAGAGCCTTGGTAAGTTTGTAAACATGATTAGGTTTATGCTCATCAATAAAACCAGGAGGTTGATGCACATAAACTTCCTTATTTAGAAAGCCATTTAAAAAAGCACTTTTTACATCCATTTGAAAAAGTTGGAAACATTTATGAGATGCATATGCAAGTAAAATTCTTATTGCTTCTAACCTGGCAACTGGAGCAAAAGTTTCATCATAGTCAATTTCTTCTTGTTGATTGTAACCTTGTGCTACAAGTCTAGCTTTGTTTCTGATTACCTTACCATCTTCATCAAGCTTGTTTCTGAACACCCACCTTGTTCCAATGATTGAATGGTTTTGAGGATTTGGTACTAAGTTCCATACTTTATTCTTCTCAAATTGTTGTAATTCTTCTTTCATAGCTCCAACCCAAGATTCATCAACAATAGCATCATCTATAGTTCTGATTCAATTTGAGAGATCATTGCAAGATCATTCTCCAAATTTTGAAGAGCTCTCCTAGTCCTTACACCATCTTCAATGTTTCCAATAATTTGATCTTGTGGATGATGATTGACTAATCTCCATGTTTTAGGAACATTTGGTAATGTCTCTTGATCATCTTCAGGTGGTGGTTCTTGATCATTGTTCATTGAAGGTTCTTGATCTTCATGAAGTTGTGAATTTTTCTCTCCTTCTTGTTCAATGATGATACTTGAATTATTTGTTCTTCAAACTCATCAAACTTGACATGCATACTTTCTTCAATAGTTTGAGTTCTAAGGTTGTAGATTCTATAGGCTTTAGATGTGAGAGAATAACCCAAGAATATTCCCTTGTCTGATTTAGAGTCAAATTTTCCCAAGTTATCTTTGATGTTCAAGATGTAGCAATAACATCCAAAGATATGAAAGTATGACACATTTGGTTTCCTCTCTTTTCCAAAGTTCATAAGGTGTCTTGTTGAGAATTTTTCTAATGGTTACTCTATTCAAAATGTAGCAAGCAATGTTGACAGCTTCAGCCCAAAAGTATTTCTCCACATTTGATTCATTCAACATTGTCCTAGCCATTTCTTGTAATGTTCTATTTTTCCTTTCAACAACACCATTTTGTTGAGGAGTTCTTGGACAAGAGAAATTGTGAGATATGCCATTTTCATTAAAATATGATTCAAATAAAGAATTTTCAAATTCTCCTCCATGATCACTTCTCAGTGAAATAATTTTGGACTCTTTTTCATTTTGAACTCTCAAGCAAAAAGTTTTAAAATCTTCAAAGGATTCATCCTTATGTTTTAAAAACAAAACCCAAGTAAATCTTGAAAAATCATCAACAATGACAAAACCATAATTTTTACCACCAAGACTAGTAGTTTTGATAGGACCAAATAAATCCATGTGAAGTAGTTCAAGAGGTTTCTTTGTTGATACAAAATCTTTTGGTTTAAAACTACTTTTAACTTGTTTTCCTCTTGTACAAGATTCACACACTCTATCTAGATCAAAACTAATTTTTGGTAAGCTTCTTACTAGGTCAAGTTTGGAAAGTTTTGAAATTATTTTCATGCTTACATGACCAGTCCTTTTATGCCAAATCCATTTGTCATTTTCAAGAGAGACAAAACATGATTCAACAAGAAGTTCATCCAAGTAGAAAACATAAATATTTCCTTTTCTTGAACCAGTGAATAAAATTTCATTTGAAGAAGATTTTTTAATTTCACATGTTTGAGGTTTGAAAATGACTTCATAACCATTGTCACATAATTAACTTATGCTCAACAAGTTATGTTTAAGTCCAACAACATAATGCACATTTTCAAACTTACCAGAATTAATCTTACCAATGATACCTTTACCTTTTATTCTAGCTTTTTCATTGTTTCCAAAGGTAACTATACCACCATCCTTTTCATCAAGTGATAAGAAATTATGTTTATCTCCAGTCATATGTCTTGAGCAACCACTGTCCAAGTACCATGGCTTTTTCTTGACTGCTAGATGACATTCCTGCACTTGATTGTAATAGTGTCTTAGGTACCCATAATCTTTTGGGTCCTTGTGAGTTAGTTTGCCTTTTAAAAGGTCTTGTTTCATTTTGATATGAATGACTCTTTACAAATGATTCATCATCATACAATTGTCTCTGATTATTCTAAGAATAATCCTGTTGAGAATGTCTGGAGAATGTTCTCCTGTTCTATTGATGCCTTCTGAGAACGTTTTGAGAATGTTCTCTCTAGAGACTTCTCTCATATTTCAGTTTTTTGTTTTTTCTAAAACATAATTTTTCAAGATGTCCTTCTTTATAACAAAAAGTACATTTGTATTTTGCCACATTCTGATTCTTTTGTGGCAGAAAAAACTTTTCATATAATTGTTGACTTTGATGATTTCTAAAACCTATTCCAGTTTTGTCTAAAGCTCCTACTTGTGAACCCGTAATGTTTTCAAAAGTTTTAGTGGAGTTTACAAAACATCTTATATCATTTTCTAATTCAAAATTAGTTTGTTTCAAAATGATATTCTCTTCTTGAAGTTTAGGACATTCTTGAGACTTTAATTTAAAATCATCAATTTCTTTTCTATGATGTTCTTGCATGCAAATGATGGTTTCTTTTAATTTTTCTACCTCAGTCTTATATTTATCTTTTTCTAAAGTTAACTTAGTGATCTCATTTCTAAGTGGATCATTTTTTTGAGCAGTGATGTGAGAGTCATATAATAAGTTATCAAATAAATGTTCAGTTTTTTGACATGATGCACAAGGATCAAGAGTTACCTCAGATGTTAATTTTGTCATAAGACACATGTTGGCTTCTTGTTCTTCTTCATCTTCATCAGTCTCATCCCAAGTAGTCATTAATGATTTCTTCTTGAAAGGAGATTTCTTAACTTTTGGACAATCACTCTTGTAGTGTCCAAATTGTTCAAAACCATAGCATTTGACTTTGCTTAGGTCTGTCTCAGGTTTGATTCCACTTCTTCTAGCTGGGAATCTTCCTTTGAGTTGATTTTTCCTCATCATTAGTCTTTGAATTCTTCTAGTGATGAGTGCTAATTCTTCTACATTGTCTTCTTGTAGAGTGTCACTTTCATCTTCATCATTCTTGGAACATTCTGTCTCTTCAGTATCCAAAGCAATCATTTTCTTTTTGATTGGTTTGTATTCCAAGAGAATTGATTCATGAGCTCTGAGTGATCCAATCAGATTTTCTAACTTCATTTCAGTTAGATTCTTTGCCTCTGTGATAGTTGTGACAATGTGTCTCCAACTCTTTGGCAAACATATTAGGATCTTTCTTACTCTCTCATGTGTAGTGTAGGTTTTTCCAAGAGAGTTTAGCTCATTTATGATGATTGTGAACCTTCCATACATTTGATCCACTGTTTCATCTTCTTTCATTTCAAAGAGCTCAAACTTCCTTATTCCAATGTCAATTCTAGTTTCCTTCACATGACTTGTTCCTTCATGATGTGTTTGTAATGTTTCCCACATTTCCTTTGCTGTCTTGCATTCCATGATTCTATCACATTCTTCTCTAGATAAAGCACTTTTGAGAAATAACTTAGCTTTGATGTTTAGAAGCACTCTTTCTGATTCTTGAGTAGTCCATTGGTCTTGAGTCTTTATCTTTGTAACATCTTTGTCTGTGATGGTTGGTTGGTATTTTCCATGTTCAATGACTGACCACATGTTCTTGTCTTGTGATCTAAGGAATAGCTCCATTTTGTCTTTCCAATAATAATAGTCTTCTCCTTCAAATAGAGGTGGTCTATTTGATGATCCTCCTTCTGCTATGAACTTTGCGCCTTTAGCCATTACTTTTTTCCTGAATCTTTTCCTCTAGCACTTGTTGGATGCTCAGTCTTTAAAGACCGGGCTCTGATACCAATTGAAGTAGTAAAGTTTATCACAAGAAAGAGGGGGTTTGAATTGTGACCCTTTAAAAATGAACTCAATTTGTTAGTAGTATAAGTTGTATGATAAATCAAACTTAAATGAAAAGAATTAAGTCATAACAGAATTAGAGAAAGGTGAGAGAATGTTCTCTGATTTGTCTATGAAAGAAGGCAGAGAACGTTCAAAGAATATTCTCACAGAATATTGTTGTAAGAGTATTGAAACAAAACTGAATTAGAGAATGTTGAGAGAATGTTCTCTAATCAATCTATAAAAGATGGCAGAGAACGTTCTTTGATTATTCTCACAGAATATTCAAGTGTGTGCAAGTGTGTCAGTTATGCATAAGTGTGAAGATAAAGAGAAGTATAACACAAAGAGTTTATACCGGTTCACCCTTAATTGGGCTAGTCTAGTTTCCCACACCAAGTGAGGGTTTCCACTATTCTTCTTTGATCTTAAACCAAGACCAAAACTTTGTCAAGATATCACAAGCTTATCTTCCACCTTATCACCAAGGTGATCTCTACCTTTCCTTCTAACGTAGTTGCTCAACCAATAGTTACGTATTCTTGAGCAAGTTCTTTCTAATTACAAAGAGTTGTTTGGATCTAAAGCTTAACAACAAACCAAACTAGGTTTATAAAGCTTTCTAAGTAACTGAAAAAATCTCTCTTAAAATCACTCTAAAGAATTGCTGATCCAAGTATAGCAATTGTGAAGATTGGAGAGAAAGAGATCAAAAAGAGTTTGTGAGATTCTTGTGCTTAAAAGACAAGTATTGTATAATCAAGTGATGCTTCAAACTCTTGCTTTGCTCCTACTATATTCCATGCTATTTATAGATGTTTGGAGAGCCTTTGGAGTCTTGGAGAATGTGTTAGAAAGTCAGAGAACAAAGAACTAGTCGTTACTCACAAACTTGGAGTAAGCTGGAGAATGTTCTGAGAATGTTCTCCAAGAGGAGTGTCGTGATGAGCTGGCATTGTACTTTCATTGCTTGCTGATCAAGTGTGACCGTTGTAGTCTAAATGTGCTGTCATATGAGAACAATGCTTCAGGGAGAATGATGAGAGAACATTTTCACAGAACTGTGTTGAGAAGCTTCATGGAATAGTGGAGAATGATGTGGGGACAGCTTTCTATGCAAGCAACCAGCTGTGATCTGATCAAGGACTATTTGAAAAGTACTTTGCAAGTACAACCTTAATAGAAAATAGAGTGTAGCCTTTGTTGGAAAAAGGACTACTAATTCGTGGAGAAAGATCATTAAATAATTCATTGCAAGTACATAACAACTCATAGTGAAAGAGTTGTTGTCTTCTCCTCATTGGTCTATGTTCTTCTCTTCTATATTGACTTCAGATATTAATTTATTATGCCTTGAGGTCAAAGAACATTCTTTGCACATGCTCCATGTGATATGGCTTAAGAAGGAAAGTCCCATAAGATATTAATCACTTTGACTTGCCATATTGAAATAGGTTGCTGTAGAGATTTTGTGCAATATTCTCATGAAAAGTGTTCCTTTATCTTGTTCATTTATCACCTAAAATAAATAGGTGTTTTGGCAATGAAGAACAAACACGCTGGAGCTAGAGAATGATGATTGACTTTCTTGTATCATTCTCATGAGCTGGAATTAAATTATTTGCTTTGCACAATGAAACCTGTCTTTTTAATATCACTCAAAAGCACTTGTTAGATAACATAATGACCAAAATTATACCTAAAATATAATTAAGATGTTTGTTATCTTTAAAACATCAAATTGGGATTTTGCCTCAACACCTTCTACCAATACTCGTTTTACTAACCTTAGGCCCATCAATGGTTTTCACAACCACCACATCTTCTTCAATAGACACATCAATGTTAGTGTCTTCAGCAATATCCTCAGAAATATCTTTCTCTTGCTCCTCATGTGACTCGGCATCTTCATGGTCAACGTGTTCATCAGAATTGGCTTCCACATCAGTCACAGCCTGAGTTGGTGCCAAGGATGTTGCAACATCCGGCACAACCTTTTCTTTAGGATCACTTTGAGCCAAAGAGTTTCCGGTGACTCTTCAGTTCATCGACAACTTCAATATCACGCGAATCAGGCACAATTGCCGGTGACTCTTCAGTTCTCACATCAGTTTTCCTTTTTTCAACAGTTGGGGTTTTTGTTAGATTTGCATCAGAAGTGTCGATTGGAGTACCAGGAGGCAGTGTTGCAACATCAGAAGTAACATTCGCACTCGCAGATCCTTGATGATCCGAATAAAGTTCTTGCATGGTGAAGAGGGAAAAGTATATGGCCTTTGATTGTTTGGGTTTCGATTTATGTGTGGGTTTCTTTTTGGATTTTGGTTTTGGTGAAGGTTTAGAAGTTTTGAGTTTAAGAGCGGAGGCAAAAGATGGATGAATGCTGGAGATGGGAACTGCATTGGTGATGATGTCGGAGGGTTGTGGCTAAGGAGCACTGATGGATGATGGTGCGGTGGTGTTTGACGGTGAATTTTAGTTGGATGAGTGAGACATTGTTGAGATCGCGAGGTTGGGAGAACAGGATTTGCAGAGAAGAAGAGTAATAGATTTGAAAGAGATATGTGAGGAAGGAGTTGAGGAGTTGAAGGTATAAGTGGGTTTATTTAGGAAAGAAATAATTTGAAAAGATTTGAAATAAAAGTAACCAACCATGAAATGTGGCGTGTTGGTGTGGTGGTTACACTCATGATTTCCTTGATTTGTGTGCAGTAACAGATTAGAAGAGACAAAATTAACTGCTGCACACCACACTTCTCTTAACTGTAATTGCTATAACTCCTCATAGAGACAAATTCCTAACTTGCCTCTTAAAATCTCAAATTGTATAGCCTCAAGTGCCTTAGTGAAAATATCTGCAACCTGTTCTTTTGTGCCCACATGCTCCAAGGCTACAATTTTGTTTTCAACAAGATCTCTAATAAAATGATGACCAATGTCAATATGTTTGGTCTTGCTATGCTGAACAAGATTTTTTGAAATATTTATGGCGCTCATATTATCACAGTATAGTGTTAGAACATCTTGTTCAACATCGTATTCTTTCAGAATTTGCTTCATCCAAACTAGTTGAGAGCAACTACTACCAGCAGCTATGTACTCTACTTCAGCTGTAGATAATGCCACACAATTCTGCTTTTTGCTGAACCAAGAGATTGAGTTTTTGCCTAGAAAGAAACAACCTCCTGAGGTACTTTTCCAATCATCTGCATTCCCAACCCAATCAACATCACAGTATCCATACAGAGCAGAGTCTTCACAGTGAGAATACATTATGCCATAGTCACATGTTCCATTTACATAGTTCAGGATCCTCTTAACTTGAGTCAAATGACTTACCTTAGGATCTACCTGATATTTGGCACATACTCCAACAACATAAGTGATGTCAGGCCTACTTGCAGTCAAGTACAGTAAGCTACCAATCTTGCTTCTATAGAGGCTTTGATCAACACTTATCCCCTTCTCATCCTTGGTGAGTTTCAAATGAGTAGGTGCTGGTGTTCTCTCGTGGGTAGCATTTTCCATTCCAAACTTCTTGACTATATTTCTTGTATACTTGCTTTGAGATATGAAGATGGTATCCTCCATTTGTTTAATCTGAAGTCCAAGAAAATAAGTCAATTCTCCAAAAATATTTGAGCTATTGTATTAGACATTCCACCAAACACAATATCGTCAACATAGATTTGAGCTATTATGAACTTTCCTTTTTCTTCTTTAACAAACAATTTTTTGTGTGATCCTCCCTTTTTGTATCCTTGATCTTCCAAGAATTGAGTCAGCCTTTCATACCAAGCCCTAGGTGCTTATTTTAACCCATATAAGGCTTTCTTCAATTTATAAACATGATTAGGATGTTCTGGGTTCACAAACCCTTTGGGTTACTCAACATACACTTCTTCCTGCAGGTATCCATTTAGGAATGCACTCTTTACATCCATTTGATATAGGTTAAATTTGAGGATGCAAGCTACTCCTAGTAGGAGTCTGGTAGATTCTAATCTGGCCATTGGGGAAAACGTTTCTTCAAAGTCAAGCCCTTCAATCTGAGTATATCCTTGTGCCACAAGTCTTGCTTTATTTCTAGTAATGGTGCCATTCTCATCTGACTTGTTTTTGTACACCCACTTTGTTCCAATAACATTTACATCTTCAGGCCTTGAAACTAAGTCCCACACTTCACTCCTCTCAAATTGATTCAACTCTTCCTGCATAGCCTCTATCCATGCTTCATTAGTTAGAGCTTCCTTCACATTCTTGGGCTCAAATAAAGATACAAAACATGAGTTTGCAATCACATCATTTTTCCTTTCTAGTGGTTATGCCTTGTTTAGGATTTCCAATAATCAGGTCTTTGGGATGATTCTTCTGAACACGTACTGAAGGACCTTTGCTTTGAACTTGAGGTTCAGTATTTGTATCAACTTCCACTTGATTGGTCTCTTCATTATTGGACTATTCAGATGTTTCAACACTTTGTTCAACATTTTCACCTACAGGGGTACCTTTATCTATGTCATCATTCTTCTCTAATGGTGAATCTTTCACAACCACATTTATAGATTCCATCACAACTTGAGTCCTTGAATTGAAGACCCTGTAAGCTCTACTGTTTGTAGAGTACCCAAGAAATATTCCCTCATCACTTTTAGGGTCAAGCTTTCTTCTTGGTTCTCTATCAGCAAGGATATAACACTTACTTCCAAATACATGAAAATGTTTGACAATTGATTTTCTATCTTTCCATAGTTCGTATAGAGTTGAAGAGGTACCTTTTCTCAGAGTCACTTTGTTGTGTATGTAGCATGCAGTGTTCATGGCTTCAGCCTAAAAATAATAAGGAACCTTTTTGGCATGAATCATGACTCTAGCTGACTCTTGAATAGTTCTATTTTTTCTTTCAACTACACCATTCTGTTGTGGAGTGATGGGGGATGAATATTCATGTTTGATTCCCTCACTAGCACAGAACTCATCAAACTTGCCGTTCTCAAACTCTCTTCCATGGTCACTCCTAATCCTTACTACATTGCTTCATTTCTCCCTTTGAATTTGAATACATAGTTCTTTGAAGACATCAAATGTATCTGACTTTTCTTTAATATTCACCCAAGTGTATCTAGAAAAGTTGTCTACAACTACAAAAGCATACCTTTTGCCTCCTAAACTTTCAACCTGCATAGGTCCCATAAGATCCATGTGGAGTAGATCCAGAACCTTTGAAGTTGTATGATGTTCCAACATTGGATGCGACATTCTAATTTGCTTGCCAATTTGGCATTCACCACAAACCTTGCCTTCTATGATCCTCAGTCTGGGCAATCCCCTAATAGCATCAGCTGACATGGCTTTCTTCTTCCCTTTAAGGTCGATATGACCTAGTTTTTTGTGTCATACTTGTACTTCATCTTCAGTGGTGAGAAGGCATGTAGCTGTATGAGCTTCTTCTTGAGACTTCCACAAATAACAGTTGTCTTTAGATCGAGTCCCTTTCATCAGTAGTTGTCCTTCTTCATTATTGACAAGACACTCAGACTCGGTAAAGTTTACCCTCAATCCTTGATCACACAGTTGACTTATACTGATTAGATTAGCAGTAAGTCCTTCAACAAAAAATACATTCTCCAAGTTGGGTAAAGCTTGATTGGTCAAATCACCAATTCCCAATATCTTTCCTTTGGAGCCATCTCCAAAAGTTACAAAACCAGACTTGTAGGATTTCATGTTTGTAAGGTACTTCTCTACACCCGTCATGTGCCTAGAGCATGTTGTGGGTTTTTTTAAACATACCCCACTACAGTTGATTTTTTCATTTTTGAATGGAGGGGAAATGATCGAAAACCTTTTGTGAGAGGTTCAAGGTACGGGGGTTAATTGCGCAAAAGGAAGGTGTATGCACCTTAAGCGCCTATGGTACTCCATGGTAACCTTTTGAAATGCTCTTTGTGCTTTTTTGTAAATGCTTTAGAAAGAAGAGAGAGAAGATGTAAGAAATGAGAGAGAAGAAATAGATGTGTGTTGAATATTTTTTATGAAAGCAATAAATTGATGTCATTTTAACTGTCAATATAAACACGCTAAACCATACTTTATCACAATTGGGAGATGTACGACCCGAAATCAACTTCGGGGACACCCTTCCCCAACAACGACAAGCATGATTTAAGTCTTGCTAATGTTTATAAGGACAGTTAAAATTTGAGACAAATAATAATAAAGATCTAATGTTATTTAAGGAGCCAAAGATGGCAAAAAGAGAATTGTGTTGGTTTGTGTCTTTTAATTGTGAACAACTTTAAGTTTGATTAGAGTGTGTTAAAGAAACAGAGAGAAGATTTTTTGAGAATGTTTTGTAATTACGAAAGCGGTTTGTTTTTGAAAAGAAAATGTAAAATGTTGTGGTTGTGAAAAGATGTTTGTAGAGAAAAGAAAAAATTGTAAAGGAAATAAAATGTTGTTTGTTTGAAAACGGAAGTGTATCCGTTGTGGTGTTGTAAAAATGTAAGAAAATATTGTTGTTTAAAAAAAATGTTGTAAAAAAGAAATTGTAAGAAAATATTGTTGTCGTTGTAAAGTGAAAAATGTTTGTAACATTGCGAATAATTAGAATTATACTATCGTTGCGACTAAAAATGGACCTACGATTATTTTTTGTTTAAAAGATCGCGCAGTGTTGTCTAAAGGTTTTTGGTTGTTTAGAAAAAATCTCGTAATCAATTGAAATTTAATTACGAGTCCTCACCCTCAGAAATGAAACGTTATATTTTTTTTGCGTTGTGTGTGAGTGTAAAACTACAAAGCGATAAATAAATAAAGTCTACACTATTACAACCATATCGAATAATTAATTACTTACACCCAAATCGAATCGAATAATAAAATAATAGACAATAAAAAAAATTGCGCGAAATAAAATAAGTGGATAAAAAAACGCGTAGATAAATAAGAGAATGAAAGAGGGTGCAAACCTGAAAGTAGTGTGGAGAAAATCAAAACAGAAATCAGCAAGAATATGAAGCCCAAAGCCCAATTCAGAACCAGCCCAAACAAACCTTCATGAAACGAACCGGACCAGGAGCGAACCATGTGAACCAGATAGAGTTGAACCGGTCTAGGGGGTGCATACAGAAAGCAGAGGGGGCGCTAAGTGATTTATTCCAGCCAACCAGCACCTGCCACGGGGCAGAGGGAGTGTCTTCTTCTTCAACCTTCGAATAGATCTGCGAACGGGAACGAAGGGAGAGAACCGTCGCCGGAAAAAACGAACAAGGAACCAAATCACGCGAAACAAAACTCTGTTCCACTCGTTTTTGTCCACTGAGTTTGAATCTAACCCTTGTTTTTACCATAGAAGCTTGTAGGTGGTGAAACGGAGAGAAATCCGACGAGATCTCAAAAAATGGAAGTTGCGATTCCGGTACGAACGAATGAAATTGATAATTGTTAACGGTTCTATGCAATCTTGCGAGTATAGATCAGTATCAATCGATGAAAACGAAGCTTGCGATCGTCCGAAATGAGGTCTTAAAGTTTTCCGGCAACTTTGTTGTTCGGACTCACGCGTTTTGGGTCGTTTCCACCGCGCTTTTAGGTGAAATCGACGGTGGATTTGTGTTTAGAAGGTGACGAAGAAGCTTATGGTATAATTTGTTTTGAGTTTTGATGAGTTTTGAAAAATGGGTGTGGTGGCCGTTTCTGGCGCCGGATTTTAATTTTCAAATCTGTTAGGGTTTGTTGGAGTTCTCTGAATTTTTTTTGAGGATGTGTGTGTATTGGGAATTGTGTAATGATTGGGTCCAATGATTTGTGATGTGATGGGGTATTTATAGAGTAGAAAAAATGGCATTTTTGTAATAAATGGTAAAAGATAAATAAAAGATAAATAGAAAAGATATAGATGGTGAGGTGGAGGGATATTATTGGATGATGTGAGATAGAGATGAGTAAAATGATAAAAAATGTAAAGATAAAAAAATGTAATGTAAATTAAAATAGAATTAGTAAACATAAAAGTGTGCAAATATTTTTGATATTTTATAATATGTGATGATAAAATATAAAGTGAAAATAAATGCAGAAAAAAGATTATTTTTGATATTTTGGACTTTTACGCTAATTAAGAAATTATTTAAAGTAAAATAAACTAGAAAGTGTAAAATTGTTAAAAAAAATCAAAATTACGCGAATAAAAAAAATTGTAATAAAATGTGTGCGAAATAACACTATTTTTGTAAGAAAGAAATTATATCTATTTTTTAGAGAAAAATGTAATTGTGAATAAATAAAGAAAAAATGTGAGAATAATAGCAAAAATATGCATGAAAAATGAGATCAAAATACGCGGAATTTTGATGTAAAACATTCAAATTGGATTTTGGGTCCAAAATTGGGGTACAACAAAGCATCCACTATCAAAATACCAATCTTCACTAGAGGAAGTTCTAAGAGATGTGTGAGCACTTAACCCAACACTTTCAGCTTTAGGTTTCCATTCTTTCTTAGTAATTCCAGCTTCCTGCACTTCATTTGATTTTGACTTCTGGCCAGGATACCCATGCAGTCTATAGCAGAAAGGTCTAATGTGCCCTCACTTACCACAATGATGACAAACCCACCTACAATATCTCTTCTGATTGTTGGTTTTTTGGTGATCTTGGGGTTTTGAGTTAAGAGCAAATTCTGGAACTGGGTACACTTTATGGTGTTGAGTATGATGCTGCAATATTATCTTCCCAGTGTAAGGATCAAACATATCTTCACCAGAAGTAAACTTGGTTTTATGATTCTGTTGATGTTGATTTAGATTTGAATAGTTGTACCCAATTGCCCTGGCTTTACCACTTGGTACATTCTCCAGAATTTCTTCAAGAATATCAGTTCTAGAGTTAAGCTAACTTACACGTTTTCTCAAGTCATTCATTTGGATATTAACTTGAGTGACTTCATCTTGAGCTTGTGAGGCCTTCTCAACTTGTACATTCACTTCAGCTTGGAGTTTGTTGATGGTTTTCTTCTATTTTTCAAATATTTTGCACAATTCATTGTATCTAGTGAGTAATTCTTTGTAGGTGCAAACAAGTTCCTCATATGATATTTCACCATCTTCATTTGATTCACATTCTGAGCTATAGATTCCTGTAAAAGCAGTTGCATGTCTAGCTGATTCATTTTCTTCCTCAGAGTCTTCATCTGACCAAGAAACAGTTAACCATTTCTTTTGCTTTTTCTGGTAAGTTCCACATTCAGATCTTATGTGTCCATATCCTTCACACTCGTGACATTGTACACCCTTGCTTTGACCGTTCTTCTCTTCAGATTTGTTTTTCTTCAAACTATTTGGTTGCTTGTTGATGTTGAATCTGATGTTCTGCCCATTCTGTCGATTTTCGTACCATCAACTCTCCTCAGCACCTTTTTGAACTATCTCCCAAACAGGGCAATGGAATCTCCTATGCTTTCTTCACCTTCATCCTCACTAATATCTTTACCATTATCAGTATTTGAGACAAATGCTATGCTCTTGTTCTTTTTGTCCCCACGTTCATTTAGCACATTTTCAAAAGTTTGGAGAGATCCAACCAGCTCATCCATTTTCATGGTGGATATGTCATGCGCTTCCTCAATAGCTGTAACCTTCATGTCAAACCTCTTGGGAAGAGACCTAAGAAGTTTTCTTGATAATTTCTCATCAGTTATTTTCTCACCTAAGACTTCAAAAGAATTTGCAATGTCTAGTAGACATGGATGAAACTCTTGGATACTCTCTTTATCTTTCATTCTCATGGATTCAAACTTGGATGTGAGGTGTTGAATCTTTGACTGTTTCCCTTTAGTACTTCCTTCATAGCAAGTTCTCAATATCTCCCACGCATCTTTAGCTGACACACAATTTTTAATAAGCTGGAAAACATTGGTGTCTACACCATTAAACAACGCATAGATGACCTTGTTGTTATATTGAGTTACAGTTTCCTCATCTGTACTCCATTCTACTTCAGGTTTTAGTACCCCCGTTGAGGTACCTTCCTTGTTGGCAATGGTAGGTTGATCCCATCCAGTCAGCACAACCTTCTATACTTTGCTATCAATGGATTTCAAAAATGCGGTCATTTTAGATTTCCAAGAATCATAGTTGCTAGATCCATTGAGCAGAGGTGGCCTGTTCATGTATCCTCCTTCCTTATCCATGATGCCACAGATATTAGGTCTTGAATATCACCGTAATAACAGGCAGGGTGCCTGCTCTGATGCCAATTGAAAATCCTAGCACGCTAAGCACATTGTGTGATACAGTGTGCTGAACACTTTATCAAACGTAACACGTAATAAGGCAACGTAAATAAAAACAAAACAAATAAAGGAGACACAGTATTTGTTAACCCAGTTCAGCGTACAACGGCAACCTAATATGGGGGATACCAATCCAGGAAGGAATATCACTATGATGGTCCTAGTTCTAAGTTATCAGCAAACGCCCCGTTTACAACTTATCACCTAGGCCCGACCAATGACTCTTCAACTTAGGAACTCCTAGATCAGAGATCCCATCTCTTTCCCTTACAACCTTACAGACAGCAAGGATTTCAACAATACAAATATGAATACTTTTCTTGGAGACACACTCCTAAAAACTACACACTCGTACCTAAAGGCTTAGAGTGTTATAACTACACAAATCCTAACTTCGTACTCCAAAGCTTAGGAGAGGATAACAAACATTAAGTTACACAAGAAACACAGAGTCCTAAACTTGCATCAATGAGACACAAGAAAGGCTCACAAATAAACACACACACAAAACCTAGAATCCTAAACAAGAACAAAAACTGCGTGAACAACTCTTCCAGTAGGATTAGGTTTAGCTTCACCCTTAAATAACCAGTAAACATTCTTGCTTCACAAGTAACTTGGGCTTGTTGTGTTTAGCCCAACCAATTACTCCAGAATAATTAAAAGAGATCTTCTGCAGAAATATACTTCATGGAGATTCTTGATAAAAATATTCTTGACGAGAATCTGATGCATTAAACACGCCATGAGAGAGAAACGGATATTCCATAAATATAAAACGCGCGCGAGCACGTACAGTGAGATGATACAATATTTGAAGCATTATATCGCACATCCTGCTACAAGGTTTATCACACCCAAAATGCAGCCAATACCAAAAGACTAAACAATATAAATAGATCATTTAAATTTTTTTAGATACTAGTAACAAATAAGTTATTTATATTTTTAATTTATTAGGTTGCTATCCTTTCAAACTCTATTAAAAAAGCGTTAAAATAATCGTTAACTTGTAGTAATCTATTTATTGCATTGCTATTCTTTCAAATAAGTTATGAAAGTTACTTCTTCTTATTTAGAGATAAAACACAATGTTCACTACTAACTCACTAAATTACTTTAGTATTTTTACAACACAGAAAGAAATGAAAGGAAACAATTAGAAACTTAAAAGATCTATTTGCTACCTAAAAAATATAAACAACCTGTATATTACAAATTAAACTTAAAACTTATAGACTTTGATAAATTTGACCTATTATTTTTCTTAAAGGTAATCCTATTCTTAAAGTTACTCCTGTTTTTTATTCTTTGGTTTTTAGTGGCCTAATAATATAAAATTTAAGAAGAATTATCACATCAAACAATTTTATATTTTTTAATTTTGATTTACAGGCAGTTTGTAAATTAAAAATGAAAAACTATTAGTTTAGTAAAATTATTAATTTAGTGATTAGTTCTTAAAAATTATTATAGAAAAGTAAAATTTATTTTGGCTTTGTTTTCTGTAATAAAAATATTAACTTTGACTATGTGGGTTGAAGTTAGCAAGTATGACCTACATGTAATTATAAGGAGGTAGGGGTGTGTAACACTCCGATTTTCATAGCCCAAAAGTGGGTCTTCTTTTTTTCCTTTTTAAAATAAACAAAACCTTTGAAATGAAACATTCACGATCGTCCTTAAATTAATTCAGAGTAAACACTTTTCAAAATAGCGATCGAGATGCAATGCCATTTTTATAAATTATTTTCACGAAGAAAAGTTTAAGAAATAAAAACTAAACACTATGTATAAACAAACATAGCGGCACCATTTATTTCAAATTATATCATAATACAATTTCACAATATAATTGCAGCGCACAAATAAATAAGAGTAAAAGAGACTCTTAAACAACTACCCCTAAGCTGATCCTTAAACTCTACTGAAGATGGCTGGGTAACAAAGACCCACAAATAACTTCAAGCCTCGCCGCACCTCAACGCGGTACAAGTGAAGACCTAACCCATTAGTTTTTTAAATTCAATTTACATCATTAACATTTAATATTATTTTATCATGTATTATATTTAGTTAATTAAAATAAAAACATAATAACAACAACATGAGTTGTTGCTGTGCCATATATATACTCCCTCCCCATTAAGTCTTATCTTCTTTTATTTATTTATTATTACTATTATTATTGTTAATTGTTAGTAAAAAAAAGAGACTAAACAAGAAAAACAAAATTTGAACAAGTAGCAACAACAGCACATGGCCGCCCCCTCTGTCCTTTTTTTTTTCATCATTTGTGTTTTCTATATCTACCCTTTACTAAAATAGGAGTTGGTCTTCACTAAGATTAGAAGCAAATAGAAATTGCACATCACCTCATTCTTCTTTTATCTTTGCAATACCATCTTTTGTGCCAAAACAATCAACAATTCAGAAAGTAATTAATTCAATGGTCTCAAGCATTCATCAGTTAAGTGCATAATTTAAGAGTTCATTTGTTGACCCATTAGTCTCAAACCTAATTTAATCTTTATAAAAATAAAAAAATAAAAAAAATGACAACACAACAACAACAAAGTTGTTGTGCGCCCCCCTTTTGTTTCTACTGCCTTTACTACTTCTCTTTCAATAACAAAAACACAAAAAATCTGCAACAAGTAATCTTTCTTTTCAATACTTTTTCTTTTTCTCCAAAAAATAACCATGATCTTTACCATGAGGACAAGCAATCAAAAAGTTTCAATCACTTCATTCTTTTTCTATCTTTGCAAGACCAATTTTCCTTCCAAACCTCACAAAAATCCAGCACTCAATTTTATCCACCGAACACAAGGTTTCATCATTTTAGCCTATAAATTGGAAGCAAAAATCATAAAGAAAAATAAGGGGGGAGAGAGGTAGAAAAAAATAAAGAAAAAATTAGAGAAAAGGCAGAAAAAGAATATAAAATCAAATAGCATAACCATTTTCATCTCTCTCACAAGTTACAACATCACCACTCCAAACAACCATCTTCATCTTCTTCTCATAACCACCATTATCTCTTGATAACCAATTATATAATAATAAAGAAAAATCAGCAAGAAAAAAGGGTGAGAAAGAGAGTTAGAAGGAGAATTAGAAAAAATAGAGAATTAATAGCAACAAAACTTCATCTTTCTCAAAACACATATTCAATCTTTATCAAAACCATTCAAAGTTCATTACCATCAAAACCCCAACACCAAACAATAGAAAGAGAGAACAAAACAGAAAAAATTAGAGAAGAGGAGAAACGAAAACTAGTAGCCAAAATGTAGGGAGTTAGAGGAACAAAACAACATCACCACCATCTTCAACCTCCATTACAAACCCAAAATCATCACTTCCACCACCACCATTCAATCACTCATAATCAAAAAACAAAAACAACAGTAGAAACAAAAACAATAACAACAACAAAGTCAAAGAAGAAGAAAGAAAAGAAACGGCAGTTCTTGTCGCCACCGCCGTCGAGTTCGTCGTGAATCAAAATCCGGAATCACCACTCCTACCGCACCTCTACCGCTTCCATCTCAACACCATCCAAACACCGCCGCACGCAGCTGCCATACCCCCACTGTACGCCGGTCGCTCTCCTTCTCTCTCTCGTCGTCTTCCTCCCTTTCGGTGACTCTCTTTCTCCCTTGTTTTTGCTTCTATTCTTCTGTTTTTACAGTGTTGTTTTGTTTTGTTATTTTAACCCTTTTTTGAAATTAAGTGGGCTGCTATTTGTTTTAAGATGGGTTCCAAATCCATTTTACTAGTAACCCCCCTCTTAATCTACTTTTAATAACAATAAAATAGGTGAGAAAACTATTACAAAAATATAAGCTCTTTTTTGGGATATATTTTAATGGTAAAATTATCTTAAACATTCAAAAATAGATATTAAAGGTTTAATCGGCCGAAAAAAGAGAAAATTGGGGTAAACAGCCGACGCCTCTCCCAAATATGGAACACGAGATTCCCATCTCGATCACGTTCAAAGTATTCGTCGTTCGATTAAACTTTTAACAAAACAAAAAATACTAAAACAAAAATTCTTCAAGCGAGTGAAAAAGGAAAAATTGGGTAGACACTCGACGCATCCCCGAATATTCAAAAACGAGGTAGACACTTCGCTTTCGTCGAATATTCGTCCTTCGCTTAAAATCAATCTCAACCCATCAAGCATCTTTTCACGCCCATGTGCGTTTAATCTTTTCAAAAATGGATATCATCGCCCAAGTGCGAGTCCGTCATTTTCAATCAATCAAGCAACCTTTTCACGCCCATGTGCATTTAATTTTCAAAGCGGATACCACCGCCCAAGTGTGTGTCCGTCATTTTTAATCAAGTAAACTTTTTCGCCCAAGCGCGACCAAATCATTTTCATAAATAAAATCAACCAACAAACAAACATTTCCTACCAAAGAACTACGTAGCTTTGATTTCTCCATCGCACCTGGAGATACGTAGGAGCAAGATATAACTCTTGTCAAGCACACTAATATAAAACCATTTTTTGGTCTTTAATACTTTTTTCTTTCTTTGCAAACAATTTTCATAATAATAAGAAAACAAACATAAAACTAACACTTTAATAAGCGCTAAACTAATTAACGGTTCCCGTTGGATACAACGGATGTGAGGGGTGCTAATACCTTCCCCTTGCATAACCGACTCCCGAACCCAAAATTTGGTCGCGATGACCTTGTTCTCGTTCTCAAAGGGTTTTATCGACGTTTCTCTTTAAAAATAAAACTTCGGTGGCGACTCTAATGTTTAGCGAGCGTTTTCCGCCCGCGCATTTTTCCGGCCGCTTCAGCTGGCGACTCTGCTGGGGAAATTCTCTTAGTGAGTCAAACCTAGTTAGCTAGTTTAGCTTTTAGTGTTAGTTCATTTACCTTCCATGTTTGTTTATCTTTTGTCTTATTTGCTTTATTTTATTTCGCATTATTTATTTTCAATTTTATATTATTATGCTATTGTGTGGGATTGTGCTATTCAAAACATTTTGAGTGGAGCTCTATCACCCGAGCTTGAAAAAAAACCTAGGTTTAGGATGGTGGTTGCGTAGTACTGGCTATTCGAGATAGACATCTCGTTTAGTCAATATGAAGACCCCGCTTAGAGATGATCCTCTTCGTGAAAGGTCGTCCATATAATGGTTCACCCGTTATAATGGCGAAATTCCGAATTGAACCCCTAACTCTAAGGACCTTATACTTAGAACATCTTCAAATTTTGGTGTTTGTATTGGCTGTCGAGGTAGACATCTCGTTTAGTTGGTACAAACCCCGCCTAAAAGAGTCGCACTCGTTGAAAGGTCGTCCATATAATGGTTAACCCGTTATTATGGCGAAATTCAGAGGAGCATCCATGACTCTAGGTATTACTAAATTATAAACAAAATCCTTAGAACTATCCTTGGTGAGAACTCCGATATAGAAAGCACGTAGAACTAAGCCCTTCTAAGGAGCCTTCCTGTTAAGTTTTGTTTCTCAATCATCTATACCCTCACAAAGCATACATGCATTGCATCCTCATACATAAATTCATTTTCTTAGCATGCAAGTTTGTTCCCTAAAACTAATCAAAAAAAAAAATATTTCATGCATTAACATCTTCCATGACATGCATACATTCGTCTTCATATGTCAAATTTCATTTCACTCCACCCAAAAATACAAAAAAAAAACCGGCGAATCCATTCCCCAACACTCAGATGGAATTCATAAAAGTCAACAAAGGGTTATGGATCAGCCGCAACAAAATTAGGTTGCACTAAGGAAGGATGTCGACAACATGGATGGAAAAATGGACAGCCTCTCGAGCTCCTACAAACCATGGCTAACAAAAAAGATAACCCCTCAACCAGCAAGAGGTGTGAGGAATGCATCATGGCCTCCGTCCAGTCTCCTCTCAATTACACACCTCCGAAAAATGTCAGCCTTGCTCCGCCTCGATCGGTGCATATTACAATATTGGTCTTGAGTTCAGACCCTGCTCTCCAAGGAGTTTTCTGAATGCTAACAATCAGAAGACTATTTTCATCATTGTAATTTTGTTGTTTGCTAAGTGTTCTTTGCTTTCAAACTTGTTGTTTTCAAATGTTAATAATAATGTAATGAGTATGCATGTTTTGAATCAATCTTTTCGTGTCCACTCATTTTTTCCATCTCTTCCCACTTTATCAAAAAAGTAAAAAAAAAAATGTAAATACTTCTCCTCTTCACTTTTCTTTATCAAACTTGTTGTATAAGCAAGGATCGGAGCGAGAATGATGAAAACGAAATAACCAAAATTGCTATTTGCTTTCAAATAAAATTTTGCTAACGACATAAGGCATTGCTTCAATCCCTAAACACCGAAGTTATAAGGAGATAATCCGTAATCAACCCCTTTTGAGCCTAGAAGTTGGTGTTTCTTTTTATACGAAAAAAAAACCGCAATCTTAACCAGGGGCAGGGTAGTGTTTAGTTAATTTGACTTTGCATTCAAATTCCATGATAAAACATCTCATCCGATAATCAATCACATCTTCTACCATGCACACATCACATGGTGTGAAGAAAATTCATATATATACAAAATTCAAAAAAAAAATGGTTGTTCATCATCAACCATTAGCAAAGCAATCACAATTTGTCAAAAAAAAAAAAAAGAGCCCGCTATGTCCAAACTACAAAAATGACTTAGGAAAAAAAAAATGGGGCATCCCGTTGGACTAAAAAAAGTGTAGTCCAAACAAAAACAAAGCGTCACCAAGTTTCTTAATAAGAAAAATTGTGTGATCGACGAAAAGGAAAAAGTGACTTCCACATCAATAAAATATCATTGGCTCCCCGAGCCATCACATCATCACCATCGTGATTCTAAAATTCTCTTGGAACTTGTATGCATGAGTTGAATTAACTGAATTTAGGGCTGAAGATCATCAAGGAGAATGGGAGGGGTTAAAATTAATTTTTGAGCCTTATATCCTTTTATTCAATAGCCATGAACCAAGCCATGTTACAACCCTCAAAAGACCTAATTGAAGCAAGGTTTGATTTGAAAGCATACGATAACGAGGTTGCGTTAACCTGACTCCAAAGATTTTTACTAATCGTCAATTTTGACATCATGTTATCTTATCACTTCACACTTCATATATCTAAAACAACATTTATCCACTATACATCAATATCATTTCACTTTCAATTTCAAAACCTGCATGATCATTGCATTGTAATTACCATTTCTAAGCAACAATTTTATCGGCAAGTATCACTTAGCAGCCAGAAAATTCCAACCATGACCTATCATTGAGCAATCAGCAAAAAAAAATTTTGGTCATTTATAAAAGTTCCAATCTGGGGCAAACAAGCTCATGACTTTCTTCGACCAAGAGGCAAATTCCTTATGGGTCCCGCCAGCAAGGACAAAACCACCTCAAGGTCATATTGAGGCAAGCCATTTTGAGCTACCGTCAGGGGCAAATCAATTCAAGTATTGGTCGCATCAGATGTAGATCACCTTAGGGCTTGGTTGAACTAAATGCAAGATCGGTCAAAGTTAAACCGCTCTAAGAATCAGTTAATCAAAGAGAAGGTTGCTTCCTAATTGAAAATAATTGGGGCAAGCCAGCTCAAGATCACATCATGGCAAGCGACTTTGAAACTCATTCTTAGACAAAATGTTTCAAAGATCCAATGGATTGGGGCAAGACAAGCTATAGAGGTGCAAATCCTCTCCACACCTTTGATCGGCTCAAGCAAAATCCGTTGTACATCAGCAACCTTTGAGTTCCAAACGAGTGTCGGGAAATCGTGCTAGCACATCTTCCTACCATCTTTTGACAAGAGGCCTTGTTGCAAAAACACTTCTTAGTCTTAACCATTCCAATACCCGCCTTATGGGTGCATGTTGAAACATCCAAATCATTGTCACCATTATGCGTGTTGTCTTCATATTATTCATCTGGTATGTCGAGAACACGAATCTAACTTCTTTAAAAAGCTCAAACTCACTTGGCATTTTTCTCGAAGCCCAAATTTTCTTGGCATTTCCCAGAAGCCCAACCTTGCTTGGCACCTCTTAAAGCCCAACCTTGCTTGGCATCTCTTAAAGCCCAACCTCGCTTGGACCCTCTCAAAGCCCAACCTCGCTTGGCACCTCTCAAATTTCAACTCTGCTCTACACCTGAAAGTTCAATCTTTATTGACACACAAAGTCCAGTCCTCACTGACTTTTCAAACTCCAACTTTGTCTGACTCTTCCCGTCAAGAGAAAAATCTAAACACCCTTGACATATTCTTCGTGAAGTCCAATTTCCTTTGGCACTAATTCATTTCATTCATCGATCATGCATTCCATTTCATGCATCATTTAGCATCCCATTTCATTGACAACACGTCCAGCAACCAAAGGCATATCATTCACTTCATGCATCAACAAATGCATAAACTCAAAACATATCACATCACGCATAAAACATGCATGCATAACATAAGCAATGATATAGTGACTGCTCATAGAAGTCCAGATTAATCCCCAGCAAAACTGGTCACATTCTCCAAGTGGATTTATCTCATAAAGAAGAGTCACTGATTTTCCTCAGCAGATAAGCTCCTCGCATAGCTGCAGTTCAAAATTGTTTCCCAACAAGCTTACTCCCTAGTGAGATCTTTCAGGAATCTTTCCCAATAAACAGTCGTTTAAGACGGTCTAAATCAATTCAAAGCTCAGTTCTCGTCTGGTGAATCAAAGCCAAATTTTCATTGGCAATTCAAAGCCCAATCTTCACTGCCAATCTAAAGCCCAATCTTCATTGTGAAGTCAACTCAAAGCCCAATCGTCATTGTCTAATCACTTCAAAAGCCTAATCATCATTGGCTTATCTCAAGAGTCAGCATACTACATTGTCCGCATTCATTAGCATGCATCTCATATTGCACCATACATTTTCCTCATGAAATCCCTTCATAAGTAAAAATCTCTTACACTCCCTAGCGAGTTATCTTGGTTCACAGTGAACTTCAATCAAAAACTCCTCAACGAGTATCAAGTGTTCCCCAATGAACGTCAATAAAACACTCCTTGGTGAGTTACCATTTAGTTCCCCAGCAAACTTCGTTCATAATCCCCAAGAAGGTGTCGAGCTATGTTCCCACAGTGATCTTCATTCAAAATCATTAAGCGGGTATCAAGCCATGTTCCCTAGTGAACCTCATTCAGGAATTTCCCTAACAAGTTTTCTTTCAAAATTCCCCAGCGGACCTCTTCCAAAAACTATCACAATCCCTAAGGGACTTACTCTCAGCCACTAAGGTTCTCAGATAAAACTCCCCCGAGAGTCAATCTGATAATTATCACATTCTTTATCGTTTAACCAGGATCCACCTGGCTACGATCATCCTTTATCGTTTAACCAGGATTCACCTAGCTACGATCATTCTTTATCGTTTAACCAGGATCCACCTGGCTACGATCATCCTTTATCATTTAACCAGGATCCACCTGGCTACGGTCATTCTTTATCGTTTCACCAGCGGCAGACTGGTGACGATCGCACCTTTATCGTTTAACCAGGATCCACCTGGCTACAATCATTCTTTATCGTTTCACCAGCGGCAGACTGGTGACGATCACACCTTTATCGTTTAACCAGGATCCACCTGGCTACGATCATCCTTTATCGTTTAACCAAGATCCACCTGACTACGATCTTTCTTTATCGTTTAACCAGGATCCACCTGGCTACGATCATTCTTTATCGTTTCACCAGCGGCAGACTGGTGATTATCGCACCTTTATCGTTTAACCAGGATCCACCTGGCTACGATCATCCTTTATCGTTTAACCAGGATCCACCTGGCTACGATCATTCTTTATCGTTTCACCAGGATTCACCTGGCAACGATCACACCTTTATCGTTCAACCAGGATCCACCTGGCTACGATCATTCTTTATCGTTTCACCAGCGGCAGACTGGGGACAATCGCACCTTTATCGTTTAACCAGGATCCACCTGGCTACGATCATTCTTTATCGTTTCACCAGGGTTCACCTGGCGACGATCGCACCTTTATCGTTTATCCAGGATCCACCTGGCTACGATCATTCTTTATCGTTTCACAAGGATCCACCTAGAAACGTTCATATCTTTACCTCTCACACTGATTTTAGCATTGAAGTTGACGATTCCCAAGTGAAGCATCTCTCTCTTATTTCATTCGTATCTTTTCTCTATGGAAAAAATTTTGGTCCTTCATACTTAATTATCCTTCATGAATAGTTTGCAAATATCCATGATTTTCGCATCCTCTACATCAAGGAATAATTAAGTAGGGGCAGCTGTAGTACCCCAATTTTGTCCCATTAAATTAAAAATTTCCAAAAAAATAGTTGATAATTTGGTTAATTTTTCTACTTTTTAATATATTCATAAAATTCAAAAATATGCATTCAATTTCAAAATATGTCAAATTGTGTAAAGTTCTATTATTCATAAGTTATTTTACAAAAAAAGTCTATTAAAAAAAGGGACAAAAAAGAGTCCGTTTGAATTTGTCTAACCCATTAGTTTTTTAAATTCAATTTACATCATTAACATTTAATATTATTTTATCATGTATTATATTTAGTTAATTAAAATAAAAACATAATAACAACAACATGAGTTGTTGCTGTGCCATATATATACTCCCTCCCCATTAAGTCTTATCTTCTTTTATTTATTTATTATTACTATTATTATTGTTAATTGTTAGTAAAAAAAAGAGACTAAACAAGAAAAACAAAATTTGAACAAGTAGCAACAACAGCACATGGCCGCCCCCTCTGTCCTTTTTTTTTTCATCATTTGTGTTTTCTATATCTACCCTTTACTAAAATAGGAGTTGGTCTTCACTAAGATTAGAAGCAAATAGAAATTGCACATCACCTCATTCTTCTTTTATCTTTGCAATACCATCTTTTGTGCCAAAACAATCAACAATTCAGAAAGTAATTAATTCAATGGTCTCAAGCATTCATCAGTTAAGTGCATAATTTAAGAGTTCATTTGTTGACCCATTAGTCTCAAACCTAATTTAATCTTTATAAAAATAAAAAAATAAAAAAAATGACAACACAACAACAACAAAGTTGTTGTGCGCCCCCCTTTTGTTTCTACTGCCTTTACTACTTCTCTTTCAATAACAAAAACACAAAAAATCTGCAACAAGTAATCTTTCTTTTCAATACTTTTTCTTTTTCTCCAAAAAATAACCATGATCTTTACCATGAGGACAAGCAATCAAAAAGTTTCAATCACTTCATTCTTTTTCTATCTTTGCAAGACCAATTTTCCTTCCAAACCTCACAAAAATCCAGCACTCAATTTTATCCACCGAACACAAGGTTTCATCATTTTAGCCTATAAATTGGAAGCAAAAATCATAAAGAAAAATAAGGGGGGAGAGAGGTAGAAAAAAATAAAGAAAAAATTAGAGAAAAGGCAGAAAAAGAATATAAAATCAAATAGCATAACCATTTTCATCTCTCTCACAAGTTACAACATCACCACTCCAAACAACCATCTTCATCTTCTTCTCATAACCACCATTATCTCTTGATAACCAATTATATAATAATAAAGAAAAATCAGCAAGAAAAAAGGGTGAGAAAGAGAGTTAGAAGGAGAATTAGAAAAAATAGAGAATTAATAGCAACAAAACTTCATCTTTCTCAAAACACATATTCAATCTTTATCAAAACCATTCAAAGTTCATTACCATCAAAACCCCAACACCAAACAATAGAAAGAGAGAACAAAACAGAAAAAATTAGAGAAGAGGAGAAACGAAAACTAGTAGCCAAAATGTAGGGAGTTAGAGGAACAAAACAACATCACCACCATCTTCAACCTCCATTACAAACCCAAAATCATCACTTCCACCACCACCATTCAATCACTCATAATCAAAAAACAAAAACAACAGTAGAAACAAAAACAATAACAACAACAAAGTCAAAGAAGAAGAAAGAAAAGAAACGGCAGTTCTTGTCGCCACCGCCGTCGAGTTCGTCGTGAATCAAAATCCGGAATCACCACCCCTACTGCACCTCTACCGCTGCCATCTCAACACCATCCAAACACCGCCGCACGCAGCTGCCATACCCCCACTGTACGCCGGTCGCTCTCCTTCTCTCTCCCGCCGTCTTCCTCCCTTTCGGTGACTCTCTTTCTCCCTTGTTCTCGTTCTCAAAGGGTTTTATCGACGTTTCCCTTTAAAAATAAAACTTCCGTGGCGACTCTACTGTTTAGCGAGCGTTTTCCGCCTGCGCATTTTTCCGGCCGCTTCAACTGCATTACTTATACTACAAAGTTTAGTTAATGTGTGCACATAATACCGCACATTAGTTTATGTTAAAATCAATAATTAGTGGTAAGCCAGAATTTTAATTGGCATTAGAGCAGGCACCCTGCCTGTTTTTGGGTGAGATTCAGGAAAGATGAATTCTGGAAATACAGACAAGGAAGGAGGTTTTGATTCCAGGCCACCTCTACTGGGTGGAAACCTAAGATGCTTGTGTTTCTCCAATCTCTAGACAACAAATCATGGAAGTCAATCCTGAAAAAGTGGGAATCACCTATGATCATTGACAAGGATGGGAAGGTTACTGATGTTCCAAAGCCCCCTGAAGACTGGACCAAAGATGAAGATGAACTTGCATATGGTAACAAAAAAACATTAAATGCCATATTCAATGTTGTTGACAAGAACATGTTCAGACTAATCAAGAAGCAGACTGTAGCTAAAACTGCATGGGACATGTTGAAGACAAATCAAGAAGGTACGTCTAAAGTAAAAATGGCCAAGCTACAGCTTCTTACAACACAATTTGAAAATCTTAAAATGAAAGAAGATGGCAATATATATGATTTTCAAATGGAAGTGTTGGACTATGCAAACATGTTTGATTCTTTAGGAGAATCTATTTCCGAAGAAAAACTGTGTAGAAAGATTATTAGATCTCTCCCTAAGAGATTTGATATGAAAGTCACTGCCATTGAAGAAGCTCAGGATATTGTAAACATGAAAATGAATGAGCTCATAGGATCTCTTCAAACTTTTGAAGGAGCTTGAAATGATAGAAGTGATAAGAAAACCAAAGGCATTGCTTTTGTGTCAAATGTGGGGCTTGAGAAAATTGAAGAGCATGAAACTGGAAATGATACCACAGATGAAATAGTATTCCTTGGTAAACAGTTCAACAAAATTCTGAAGAAGTATGGAGGAAAACAAAATAAATTTGGAAGAAATATTCATTCTGATAGCAGAAGATCAGATCCTCTTAGGAAAGTTGTTGAAGGAAAGGACAAGGAAGTAAGATGCTTTGAATGTGAGGGATATGGCCATGTCAGACCAGAATGTCCTACTTTCATCAAAAATCAAAAGAAATGACTAAATGTTACTTGGTCAGATGATGACTCAGAAGATGATGACATTAAAGGAGAGGCTGCAAAACTCATAACTGCACTAACTGCTAAGTGTGATATATCTGAGTCTGAATCTTGTGAGGATGAAGCTACATATAAAGGGTTAAATATCATATACAAAAACTGTGGCATAGTACTGAGAACGCTTACAAGGAACTATATGAGAGAAATCAAATTGGCCAAGAGAAGATAATTGAAAGAACCAATCATGTCTCCAAGTGTAATACCCTAATTTTGCACTTTTTTTAAATAAATGTTTTATTTTTAAATTGTTTCTTATTTTTTTAAGAAACGCCAAAAAATAATTAAAAAATAATGTTTTCACGTCCTCCGCTAAGTTTGTTTAAAATCATAAAAAATACATTCCATTTCATTTTCATTCGCTTATTTTTATTCCTCAAAAATATATTTTTCATGAACTAATCATTATATGCCACATCATCATTTCCATCTTATTACCATTTCATTATTATTTTTCCACTAATTTTTTTCCCTTAACCTCAAAAGTGTTAATTATTACATCAATGCCACAAAACCTAATTTTTCACTATAAAAGCAATAAAATATTGGGATCAAAGATGAGCACAATTCCCAAAAAAAATCTGATCATCAAAAGTCACCGGAATCAACTGTTCACGATTACCGGAAAACACTTTTCCGGCGACCAACCACCACCCTCAAAACCATCCAAAAATAAAAATCAATCACACTTTTCCAAAGCTTTCGACCTCAAGGATCTCAAATCCGGTCTCAAAATTATCAAAAACACATCAGAAATACGTTTTCCGGCGCTCTCAAAATCACGGCCAAAAAACCACTTCGATCCGGCCGATTCGAGCATCGAAAACAGTAGATAATGGTTTTTTTGTGCTTCTGAGACCGTCACAAACGTTTCCCTTCTTTTGGTTTCGATCGAATCTACCGTAATCACGTTTTTACATTTTTGGATCCGAACTTGCGCGGACTTTTTCTTCGTTTTGAAGCACTGATTGTGAAAACTAAGGTTAGATTTGGAGTCTACGCGAGAAGTACTATCAAATCGACAATTCGTTTGTGATATTCGGTGACCGTTTGGACGTTGTGTTGTTTTGATTTGAGCTCACGGGTTTACATCAATGGCGGATTGGTATCTTTCACAAATATGAGGAAGGAGATGACAATGACATGTGTCATGTGTTGATTGGTTAACCTTTTTTTTTGTTGGGTTAATTACATATTACCCTTGTAATATATGTCAAAGTTGTTTTACGCTCTTGTAAAATATTTTTGTTGCTTTACCCCTATAATATAAGATTTTGTGTTTTACCCCCCTCCTTAACTCAAGTCAACCGCCGCAAAAAAATCGTTTTAACGAGGGTTTTAAGCCGATTTTTAAAAAAACCGCCGCAAAATATAATTTTAGCGAGGGTTTTAAACCGCCACAAAACAAAACCGCCTCAAATTATATTATGGTTGACTTGAGTCAAGGGGGGTAAAATACACAATCTTATATTACAGGGGGTAAAGCAACAAAAAAAATTACAGGGGTAAAGCAACTTTGGTATATTTTACAGGGGGTAAAATGTAATTAACCCTTTTTTGTTATTTTTTTTGTTTATTGATTTATTTATATGAAAAAAACTCTTTATAAAAAAACTTGTGTCCGAGAGTTATTTTTTATCTCAAACGTTGAAAACTCGTTAATTAAAATAAAATGAGAAAGTGTCTGACGTACGGCTTGTCTCCGGCTCAATTTTATTTTAATTAATAGAGTTTAGTTAATACATTTTATCTGATGTTCGATGAATCATTGTGGATTATCTGCCTATGTACGCACTATTTATTTGTTTATTTATGCGTTCACATCTTTATTGTATTATCATCTGTGATATGTCTCTGTGATTTGACTGAACTTGGATATTGTAAAAAAGCTTTGATTGAAATCAGCATAAATGAGTCTCTGCCGTACGGCTTGCGTATGTGAGTTATGCTCGGACCAGTCAAAGGGAAACTTGTTAATTAAAAAGGATTAAGGAAGTGTCTGCCGCACGGCTTGTCTCCAACTTAATTCATTTTAATTAATGAAGTTCATATTTAATTGCTATGTGATGTTTTGTCTTTCGCTTCGCATCCATTTAATTATTATTTGTTCATATCTTACTATGTGCATTTAATTGCTCAGCATTATCATTATTTTCATTCATGTGCATTCATATATGCATATCTCTCCTCTTCTACCTTTCTTTTTCTTTTCTTTTTGATTCTGATCTGAAACTGTGAAACTCTTTTGTTTACAAGTGGAATGAGAATAAACCAGTCCCTGCCGTACAGCTTGCTTCTGCGGGTTATTCTTATTCTATTTAAACCATAACTTATTAATTAAAGAAAGTGAGGAAGTGCCTGATGTACGACTTGTCTCCGACTCATTTCACTTTAATTAATAAAGTTCGATTAATTGAATTGAATGAAAAGGGGATGTATGGTGTTTGACCTGCTTCTCTGGATAGTCTAGTCCCTGCTGCACTGCTTGTGTCTGAGACTTATCCTCATTCACTGAATAATCTTATTAACCTCTAAAAAATACTCAACACACTCAATCTTTTTCCTGCCCTTGCGCAGTTAATTCTTTTTTCAACTTAAATCTTTTTCACTTATTTTCTTAAAAGGACGATGTTTTATCCATTCCCCTGATACAGACAAACGCTTAAACCTCAGTTGAGTATACAAGCAAACTGTCGTATCAGTGGAATGCGACACAAGCGTTGTTCATTAAAAACAACCAACAAACAAATCTTTTTCAGGAAGAACTACGTGAGCTTTGACTTCCTCATTGTACTTGGGGGATACGTAGGAGCGAGAGCCTCTCTCGTCAAGCCAATTAATAAAAAAAACTCTTTTTTCCCTATTTCTGTTCAACATGCGGTAATCTAGTCTTTTGGCGGTTATTTCTGTTTATGCAAACCAAATTTCCTCAAAAGGTTCCCGTTGAATACAACGGATATGAGAGGGTGTTAACGTCTTCCCCTCATGTAACCAACTCCCGAACCCGACTCTTAAAGGTTTTATCATTATTGTCCTTTCCCCTCATGAGATGAATAAAATATGGTGGCGGCTTCATTGCAATATTATTTTGTGCTTGCGCCGGGTGTTACACCAAGGTATCAAGATTAAATGAGGAAATTATGCAACTCACTTCAAGAATAAAAAATATGAAGAAGCAAGTAAAAAAGTTGAAGAGAGGTAAAGCAGAAATTATTTGTGATAGACAACCTGGGAGATCCAAAGAAATTAGTTACTTTAAGCAACGTCAAGAAATTAGACCCACAATAGCATCTAATTCTTTGATGTGGAGTGACATGTGGGCACATTCTCCCAAGATCACAGGTATCCAGCCCAAAAATACATCTCAGCACAAATTCAAGAAAAGATGGGTGTGTCATTACTGTGGTCAGAAAGGACACATAAAATCGTACTGTCACAAATTGTTTGGATTCCCTGACAATCAAACCCTGCAGCAACCTAAAAGAAAACTTGAAATAAAGAAAAATGGGGAACCCAAATAAAATTGCTTTGGATTAGTTGCTTCATTTAAAACTTCATCAAAAGAAGATTGGTATCTTGACAGTGGATGCTCAAGGCATATGACAGGGGTAAACAACTTTATAACATGCTTAAAGTCTTACTCAACCAAATATGTGACTTTTGGAGATGGCACAAAAGGAGAAATCATGGGAGTTGGGAATCTTGTTGCAAATGGAACACCAAACATTGAAAATGTGTTGCTGGTAAAAGGATTAACAACAAATCTCATCAGTATCAGTCAACTCTGTGACCAAGGCTTTAATGTCAAATTCTCTAAAGATGAATGCTTAATTACAGATGGATATGGAAACATAACCATGAAAGGAACAAGATGCAAAGTAAACTGTTACATATTGGCTCAAGAGGAAAGCAACTTACCCTCATACCCTTTGAGTAAAGTTGAGATGTGTCTTCAGAAATTTAACCATCCTTATCCAAGAAAAATTAAAAACTTGAAGGTGTCCAATCATATATATCTACTAAAAGTTCAGATCTCGTTGTATCTCAAGTAGATGTCAATCATAATACTCCAAGTTCAGGTATTACCACCATTTTATATAATCTATTGGAAAATAGAAAACATATTGTTATAGACTATCAAATGTTTGGCAGAAATTATCACAATATAGTTCCTAAAATCAAAGAAGAAATCTCTCTAGGAACCTATAAGAAAAACATTGTTATGGAGTTTGCTGATGTGATTAATAATGTGCCAAGTACACAAACAACACATGTCCACTGTCATGTAAAGAAGTTACATCAAAGTGCTAACCTTGATGAAATATTGTTTAATAAACTTAAGAAGATACTGAACTACGTGGTTGGTGACTTTGAGTGTCATATGGTATATGCTCATAACTATACTCAAATGATCAGGATAAAGCAAGTGCTGATGGGGTACAATGTAGAGGAAGATGTGGTCACATTATGTTCTGATAATCCAAGCAACACAAAAATGCTTAAGAATCATATCCAGTATGGTAAAACCAAGCACATAAATGTTATACAACATCTTTTTCATGACTTGGTAGAAAAGAAAAGTGTTTTGCTTGAGATCAATGCTACTGATGAACAAATTACTGAGACACTCACTAAAGAGTTAGATGTTGGTCAGGTTGAGATGTTGAAGGGTACATTAGGCAACTGCCTAATAAAATAGTTGTAGCAATTAAAGTACTGCGCGCATGCAACGGTCATATTGTGTTATCATTACGTGCACGTGAAATCAGGAGGGAAGATTAGTACTTGCCATAATTGTTCCACTCCACTACTTTCTTCCATTTGTGTTACAAACTGTTCTACTTCCACAATCCCTCTCTCAAAACACACCCTCTCTGCTACTTATCTCCTCAACCCTAATCACATCACAGACTTAACCATGACAAAGAAGTCAAACTCTACACCACAAAAATTATCCTCCGAAACTTTGTCTTCTTCCCGTTCTACTAGATCCAAAGCTATGGAAGATAAAAATGTGTTAATTGTTGAGGCAAAACCGATCTCTACTGTGTATGCATCTGATGGAATGAATGTGATAACTTCGTCTTTAAAATCAAAAGCTCTGTTTGAGAAGTCAAAAAAGAAAATAGAAAAATCAACTCCTAAAAGGAAGGCTCACACAATGTCAAGTCTATATCTTTCCTCCATTGATGATTCACAGAAAAACAAAGCTCATGACAAGTCTATTGCACCGGATCACACTGCATGCAAATCCAGTGATTTATTAGAAGAAGAAACGACTCAACACACGTCTGGATCTGGTAAAGATACTTACGCCCCTATCATTGCTGAAAACAAATGTTCTTAACAAAACTAAGGGTACTGTTGATAGTGAATCACCAAAAAGCCAGTCCATGGCTAATGTACTCACATCTCAAAAATCCACTCCCTCTGATATCAATGTGTTGTCTGATGTTGCCACATCATTGGCACAATCTGTTCTTGCTGCTGGCACTGAGAAAAAGGGTGAGGGAAGAAAATCAAGCTATGAATCTGAAAACAAAGAAGAAAAATATGTGGATGCTGAAGATGCTGACAACTCTGGAAAAGTATCTAATGATGCAAATGCTGAAAACTCTGATGAAGATGAAGAGTTTGACAATGATGAATCAGACAAATGCAACAATGATAAAGAAACCAATGAATCATCATCAACTAACTCCAGTTCAGAAAATTCAAGTGCACAATGGAGTGAAGAATCTGAGAAAGATCAAGATATAGTTAACATTGACAAATATGAAGTTGTTGCAAGAACACCTACAGCTGCTCCTAGTATCAAAGAACTGCTCCACAACCAAATCAGACTACTTCCAAAGGTAAGAAGAAGATCTCAATGCATGGACCACCAAGAGGATGGAGTAAAGTTCAAGTCTCCAACACTGGAAAAGGAAAGAAGGGTCAGAAAAGGAAGTCTCTTGCAAGTAACTCTGACTAAGAGTATAATGTGAACGAGGATATGAACACATCATCTCCAAAATTTGTCCCTGCCAAGAAGTCCAAAAAGATTGTTGAAGTTTCTGACATAGAGATAGACAATGGCTCTTTTCACAAGCTTGTAAATAATCAGAGGTGGAAATATGTTTATCATAGAAGAATAGCTTTGGAGCATGAACTAAGTGATGGAATGTTAGCAAACAATGAGGTGATGGACTTAATTGAGAAAGTTGGATTGATGAAGATTGTTACAAATCTGGGAAGTTGCTGTGAGCAATTGGTCAAGGAATTTATGGTTAACATTCCCATAGAATGTGATAACCCTCTTAGCAAAGAATGTCACAAAGTATATATGAGGGGTAAATGTGTGGAATTCTCTCCTACCGTCATCAACAGGTTTTTGGGGAGAAGTGAAGATCCTCAGGCTGAGTTAGAAGCAACTGACAACGAAGTATGCAAGGCCTTGACTGATAACAAAGTAAAGATGTGGCCAACAAGGGTCAAACTGCCTGCTGCTAAGCTCACACATAAATATGGCCTTTTGAATAGGATAACTGCTGCTAACTAGGTTCCTACTCATCATCACTTCAATGTGGCTACTACTCTGGGTAAGTTCATATATGCTGTTGGCAATTCCATTCCTTTCAATTTTGGAAATTATATTTTCCTACAAACTGTCAAGCATGCAAAAAGTCCTACTGCTGTGAAAATGCCCATTGCATTTCCTACCTTGTTGTGTGCCATTATGCTTGAACAACATCCCACCCTAGAGAGAGATGGTGACTTTGCTTTGAAGAGGGGTAGCAAGCTGAATGTTATCCTTCAGTCTTCCAGTAAGCATAATGTGCAGGAAGATGTGGGCACATCTGCCCCTGTTTCTCTTTGCAGACATTGTATGATTGTAGAACTAAAAGCTACCTGCAAGGAGTTATAAGAGAAGACTTGAGATGGTCATTGCTGCTCTAGAAAAAGAAGAAGTTGAAAAGGATGTAACTGATAGCGATTTTCGCAAGTGTACGAAATCGTGCAAGTAGTAAAATTAAAACGGTAAGACCGAGTGTCGAACTCAAGGATCGCGTTATACTGTTGAATCGTATTTTTGTAACTTAATTGAACAAAAGGTTTCAATTTGGTTGGTTTCAATAACAATAATAATAATATCAAAGAAAAATAATTAAAATTTAATAATGAGAAAAACTGTCAGGGATGAGTTTCACTAGAATCCTATTTTGAATTTCTAACTTAACTATGACTATTGAATCTATCTATCAAATTATTACCGAATTATCTAAATTATTCGTGCCCTAATTCCTTAGTGACAGAATCATTAATTCTAAAATAACCCCTAATTCCTTAGTGAATTTAAGATTAGAATTAAGCATGAGTGAATAACAATTCATAATTGGTTTCAAGGGTTTGCATCTATTTCTAGACTACAAAGGCAAGAATTTCTTATCTCAAAGCTTTCATAAATTCAACTTCCGTATCACAATATGAATCATAAATCAATTTAACGGCGGCCAAGCGATAAAAGCATTAAACACGGAGATAAGAAAAATAACTAAGTAGACTTATTCAATAATCATGAATCAAATCATAAGACAAAAATTATCATCTAGGTTTACTCATCCCTAACAATAGGAAAATTAGCTACTCATGGTATTTAACTAGAGATAAAAGAGAAGTGAGTATTACACATAAAATTGCAATTGATTAGTGTTACAAGCCACTTGAATCACCAAGAAGCCACTTGATTGCTCTTCTATGTGTTGCTGCGTTTTGTTCTTTTTCTCCCCCTCTTCTTCCCCGCGTCCTCTCTTTTATATGCCAAGCCCCAAAACCTATTATTCTTTTCCTTTTTACGTTCCTTGTGTTCTATTGGGCCAACCTTTATATTTTATTCTTTTCAATTCACCCATTATTCAATTAAAATATTATTTGCACTCTCTTCTTATCAAGCAATGCATCATTAACTTCATGACTTCAATAATAGTAATCCACTTCAAATGATCAGCCTATTTGTTTAAACCAATGAAATAAAACAAAAACTACACAAAATATTTGATTAATGAATAAATTAAAAGTATAAATATTCAATTGACTCATAAATTCAAAAACCACAATTTATTTAAATTGACTCTAAATTAATTATTAAACTATTAAAAATAAACCAAAACTTAACTAAACGACTCTAAAAACTACATTTGACCGGAGGTCATCACAACCCCAAACTTAATCTATTGCTTGTCCTCAAGGAACAAAGTAACCAAAAGTTAATTTGCATAAATTAAAAAGTGATATACCTTTTCGAGAGGGTGCTCAGATTCTTATTCATTCCACTTCCGACGTTGCCTAACTTACCAATTTTTGTTCAAGCGGGGCATACTTAGAGAAGATAATTCATGCTTTCAACCACACTCTATTTCTTATTCTCTTCCTCACCATTTCTCGTAGCAAGTAGTGCTGGTTATGGCATTTGCCCACTCTAATCAACATGTTAATGCATTTTGCTATGAACTTGAATAAATTCTAAACAGACATTCAAAGTCAAGTATCTTTACACACACTTTAGAGGTCTTTCAGTGTTATAACGTGGCTTAGGTTAAGGTGGGATATATTTGGGAAAGTAGGCTAATCAAAAGAATTGGAGTTAGATATGCTACGAATCCCTAAACATTAGAGTACTACCAACCTTGAATCTCTTTGTCAAAACCACATAGTACTAGTAGAACCACTTATTCATTTGCTAATTTTTTTTTTTTGAAGAGACCAATTTTTTTTTTATATTTTTTTTTTTGATTCTTGGCTCTCTTTTTCTCTTTTTTTTTTTTTTTTTTTGTGTAGACTAATTTTTTGATTGTGAAGTCTACAAATTTTTCATTTGTTTTTTTTTTTTTTCTTGTAGACTATTTTTTGATAGAGACGTCTACACATTTTTTGTTTTTGTTTTAGACCAAGTTCTACTAGTATTCTACCCCAAACTTTGAATGTTGCTAATTCCAAAAAGCAACCCCAAACTTAGTTGAAACCAATACCAAGTATATATGATTCTATTTAACTCCAATGAAATAAAACAGATACAACATAACGGGTTCAATACGTGACAAGACTCATCACCGAAAAAACAAAATTTTGCATGGAGGCTCAAAGTGGGTTAGCAAAGGATGACATAATAATAAGGGTGGCTAGAGAAGACTCAGAGTACCAAACAAGTGCCTCGTGTGTATGAAAATACGACCAATAGTCTATGGAGAATCAATGCAAGATCTAGGAAAATAACATTGAAACATGGATACTGACATATGAAAGAATTATAGTAAAAAGTGGAAAATATTTGGCTCAAATTCTCACCGGTTATGCTATAGAAAACCGAGATGGTGATCATGATGAATATCTTCCTCAGCAAGCCCCATTGCTATTATGCTCTATTATGCTCTTGAACTTTGTCAGTAAGTTAGCCCCCTGCCTTGGTGGTCAGAACAATTCTCTAAGACAAAAACAATGTTAACTTTCTTCTTTTTTCTTTTTTTTTAATATGGAAAAGTTATGATATTCATGCAAAATCAACAAGCAATGTAATGAGTAGCAAACAATAAGTGGTCAAATGATAATTTATTTGTTTTTTTTTAAATAAATAAATTCAAATGGCATAAAAAAATCTAAGAGAGAGTTTCTTACTGACGTGGGTTGCCTCCCACGAAGCGCTTCTTTAACGTCATTAGCTTGACTCTTCTTCAACCATTGTTAAGGTGGCATATATGACACAAAGAACACATCATCTTTCTTCTTCAATTTGTTGGGTAGGAACTTCATGAACTTGAGATATAAGTGATGTTTCTTCCATATCTTTTTCAAATGGAAATTGATGAACAAGGCATAAATAGCATCTAAAACTTCATCAATCTCCTCTCTTTTTTCTGCCTCGCTGTTTAATAAAATTGGAGGATTGTTATTTTGTTGAGGAGTTTCTTGTTGGACTTCTAAACTTCTCGAAAGTTGAGACTTTTGGTTTTCTTTCCAAACAAGATCATCCTCAATTTTTATTAATTCTCACTCCTCATCTTTCTTTTGCACCACGATGAGGTCATCTCTAATCTCCAACTTCTCATTCATCAGCCTAAATTGAAATATTTGCTCAGATAACCTTTCACAATGATTCTCAAATCTTTCAATTGAAACATGATTTATATTCATGAATTCAGTCAAAAAAAATTTGATGTGAAAATTATTGTCATATGAATCTTTGGGAAACACTTGAGGAGATAGCATTTGTTCCCAATTGATCTTTTTCATGTAATATTCCTCTTCTTCTTATTTCAATAACCAATAAATCTTCATCTTTTAGTGGTGGAACATTGAAATCAAAAGTTTGATCCCTATATTCTTCATTATAAAAATTAGAACTAGGAAATCGCACTAGAAGAAGATCTTGCTCAAACCCATCTCTTGTGATTTGTCCCTCAAGTATACGACATTGTGCATTTAGAAGACAATTATCAAGCTCTTCCAATATTTGTCTTAGGACATAATCATCAAAATCATCCATGCTCTATGGTGGATAATTATCTCAATCAAAGAATAAAAACACCACTAGCACACAACATTAGTAAACTCAACAAATAAAAAAAATTAAAATAAAGAAAATATAGAATTTTGTTGCAGAGCAAAAAATTTCAATTAAGCAAAAGTAAAATTCAACAATGATAGCGATTTTCGCAAGTGTACAAAATCGTGCAAGTAGTAAAATTAAAACGGTAAGACCGAGTGTCGAACTCAAGGATCGCGTTATACTGTTGAATCGTATTTTTGTAACTTAATTGAACAAAAGGTTTCAATTTGGTTGGTTTCAATAACAATAATAATAATAGCAAAGAAAAATAATTAAAATTTAATAATGAGAAAAACTGTCAGGGATGAGTTTCACTAGAATCCTATTTTGAATTTCTAACTTAACTATGACTATTGAATCTATCTATCAAATTATTACCGAATTATCTAAATTATTCGTGCCCTAATTCCTTAGTGACAGAATCATTAATTCTAAAATAACCCCTAATTCCTTAGTGAATTTAAGATTAGAATTAAGCATGAGTGAACAACAATTCATAATTGGTTTCAAGGGTTTGCATCTATTTCTAGACTACAAAGGCAAGAATTTCTTATCTCAAAGCATTCATAAATTCAACTTCCGTATCACAATATGAATCATAAATCAATTTAACGGCGGCCAAGCAATAAAAGCATTAAACACGGAGATAAGAAAAATAACTAAGTAGACTTATTCAATAATCATGAATCAAATCATAAGACAAAAATTATCATCTAGGTTTACTCATCCCTAACAATAGGAAAATTAGCTACTCATGGTATTTAACTAGAGATAAAAGAGAAGTGAGTATTACACATAAAATTGCAATTGATTAGTGTTACAAGCCACTTGAATCACCAAGAAGCCACTTGATTGCTCTTCTATTTGTTGCTGCGTTTTGTTCTTTTTCTCCCCCTCTTCTTCCCCGCGTCCTCTCTTTTATATGCCAAGCCCCAAAACCTATTATTCTTTTACTTTTTACGTTTCTTGTGTTCTATTGGGCCAACCTTTATATTTTATTCTTTTCAATTCACCCATTATTCAATTAAAATATTATTTGCACTCTCTTCTTATCAAGCAATGCATCATTAACTTCATGACTTGAATAATAGTAATCCACTTCAAATGATCAACCTATTTGTTTAAACCAATGAAATAAAACAAAAACTACACAAAATATTTGGTTAATGAATAAATTAAAAGTATAAATATTCAATTGACTCATAAATTCAAAAACCACAATTTATTTAAATTTACTCTAAATTAATTATTAAACTATTAAAAATAAACCAAAACTTAACTAAAAAGACTTTAAAAACTACATTTGATCGGAGGTCATCAGTAACTGACAAGGATGAGGGGTAGAGCAAAGAGGATGGTGAGTCCAGTGCAAGCTCTGAAGAAGAGGAAGATGAAGACAAGGAAGTTGAGGAGGACTAGATTGAAAGTCACTCCCTCTAATTTTACCTTATGAATGTATTTTTTTTTTATTACTTTCTTTTTGGGCACTTGCCTTAGATCTTATTCAGCACCTCAGTGTGCATGTGGTCTGTAATCCTTGAATATTTTGATCTCTTATGCACTATCAACAAACACTCTATCTGCTATATCTTCTCTAATTTGATGCTATGCGGATCTGCTAGCTTATCTGTTGAGATATTATCTCCTCTATTTCTCTAATTTGAACATCTATGCTAGTGATATGTTTGGCAAAATTTTATGTCTAAAAAGGGGGAGTAGGATGTCAATTGTTAATTGTGTTACTAATCTTATGTGACTTAGTCATACTAGTGTGCCAGAAGAATGAAGTGAATTAATATGTGGACACATTGACTGTCTCCACATGATCTGTCCCCAGATGATCTGTCCCCAAATGTGTGTTAATTATTAGTTCTTGCTCATACAAGCATTGCACGCATGATGTGGCTAACTACGTTGACACATGATCGGTGTCACTTTGTTTGCACGTTCTGTCTAAGATATTGATACATAGTCGGTGTTAATATGTTGCTTATGAGCTAATTGTTACTCATATGATTATTGCACGCATGATGTGGCTAATGATGTTGACACATGGTCGTGTTGGAGTAAGCCCTAAGAGCCAATCTAATTTCATAGTATTTGCTTTAGGACTTTAAATATAAATAAGGCATTTTCTTTATTATGTTTGTAACGTCCAAAATATTAATGAAGTCCCTAGAATAGAAAGTCCGTTTAATATTAAGTGTGACTTAATCATGAGATTACATTAAACATAAGGACGTTATTCTTAAAGTATCCGTAGTCGAGCTTTAAGGTGAAAAGGGATAACCTTAAAGCATAAAGACTATTATGAAGATAGACTGATGATCGCTTCTCATGGATCATAGGATAAGGAGTTATCAAGTCTTGACATAGGTATAAAAGATTAAGAGTAATAATTATACCGGATTGACCCGCTATGAGAGTACTACATGCAAAGTTATGCAAAGTGTCAGAAGTTACTCTCATGGTGATAATGGTGTAAACCGCCCTTAGACCTGAAACCACTTTGTACCCTAGATGTTGAGTCAAGTGCTTTGTTGCTGATCTAACGTTGTCCGTAACAGGACAATCATAAAGGCAGTTAATGGGTACTTCACAAAGCATGCTGAGGGGCAGTAGTGACCTAGATGGAATTTGCCAATCCTGCATAACAGGATTAATGTCATGGGCCCAATATTGAACTGGACAAAGATGACACCAAGTATGCTTTGTGTTCAATATAGACATAAGGGGCAAAGGGGTAATTGTACACACATATATTACCACAAAGGTTATGATTTGATCACATGTTAATTTCTCATAACTCGGGTAGCAATGATGTGTTGTTAGATACCGCTCATTGTTTGGAAACCTACAAGGGTCACACACATAAGGACAGTCTAATATTGAGATAATTAAAGGAACACCGTAAGGTACAGTGGATGTGCAAAGTGATAAGGGTATCACGGTAATTTAATTGAGCGAAGAGCACCATAGGATATGGTGGGAGGGCGCACACATGAGTACTATCACTCATGGGGAGCGCGCGCCCTAGCCTATGTGTCTTGTTGGGCTTTGCCCAACAAGATATATTTTTTGTGACAAGATATATTTTTTGTAACAAGATATATTTTTTTGTGACAAGATATATTTTTTTGTAACAAGATATATTTTTGTGACAAGATATATTTTTTATGACAAGATATATTTTTTTTGTGTGCTCATGACAAGAGTTGTCTTGATGCATAAGACAAGAAATATCTATAAATAGAGACCTCTTGTCATAGCTCAAAACACACCAAAAAAAGCACAAGAATATTTTAGAGTTGGAAAACCCTAAAATAATTCCTCTCTCTCAATATTCTTGCATAGCCTTCAAACATAAAGGATTAGCACTCTATTGAAGGTGACTGTTCGTGTGGACTAGTTAGAGGCGTGGGTGATCTTCATCAACGCTCGTGATCATCTTGTTCGTGATTCAAAGGTTCTTCCCTAAAAGAGGTAAAAACCCTAAAACACATATCATGCTCATTCGTAAGGATCAGTAAAGGAAACTTTATGAATTTCGCTGCTTAAACTATTACTATTTTCCTTCAGTGGTATCAGAGCCACTTACGAAACCATGATTATGATGTTTGTTTATATCACGTTTTAATTAGATTAAAACCTAAACAAGATAAAGTTGAATAATTAAATTTTAAATTGATCAAGTCTTGTATGAGATACAAGGAAGTTGTATATGATACAAAGGAACAAGATGCAAATAAAGTATATGTGATATACTAGATTTCATCCGTTAAAAATCACGTAGTCGTTGTTGGCATTGAACGATCCACAATAGTTGTTTCGGAACCTTTGATTGGTGAAACATTGATGTGGTGAAGAATCAAGCCGATAGTTGTTCATGGTGAATTTTAATGGAAGGAACCTGTTGCATAAGGGTTCAAGACATCACAAGGGTTGTGATATACTGGAAGTATGCTTCAGAATTCGCCAAAATCGTAACACGATTTACGAAATTGAAAATGATTTCCGCGGAACCCTGCCGCGGTCGCCCAGCGAGCGCAGGCGAGGGCTGGCGACCAGACACAGCCACGGTCGCTGGCTGGCGAGCACGGGTGAGTGCGAGTCCGAGCAGCTCGCTGGCTGGCGAGCGTGGGCGAGGCCAGGCGACCAGTGCGCATCCAAATTTTGTCGAAAATGCGATTTTTGAAATCGTGACTCGATTCTATCCGTTATGAACGGTATGATCAGTTTATAATAATTTAATTTTAATTAAATACTTAAACCAAGGATAATAATAAAGTGAGTTTATTATTGTTGTGTTTCAATGAATGATTATGGCCTTAGTTTGCTCTTTTGTTTTTATTTTGGGAATTTAAATACGGCCTGCGAGTCGTGTCTCTCTCTCTCAATCTCTTGATGTAATTTCTCTTCTCATCTTACTCCCTCGTATGTAAAACAAGTTTCTTTGATGTAACATTATAATAGAATTACATAGGAACAAAGGAGAACAGTCATGAAGATGATGCTTGGAGAAGTAGATCATCGTTAGGCTAGTTTAGGATTCTCTCATTGGCTTGAGAGGACACTTGCGTTAGGAGACCATAATCATATCATTCTTTATTATTGTATGTATGTATGTTGATGCATGTGAGAGCGTTTAATATGTTAAACAAGCCGGTGAGATCAAACTTAATAAAAATCCCTCAAGAGACACATAAGAAACTAATAAAGAAAATGTAGGTTTCGCCTACGCGAGGTGCATTTTCTTTACCAAGTAAAATATGTGAATATTAAGTTTATGCTTTCGAAGTTTTAGAACTCATCAAGACTAGTATCGAACAATGTAGGTTTCGCCCACGCGAAGGTGCTTGTTTTACATTAGTAAGGTGCGAGGGGATAATTGTAATATCCGAATTCTAAAATTTGGGTCAAACTTAACTAAACAAAATATAATAAGATTATATGAGTTTAGAAGCATGAATTGGGAATAATTCATATGATGAATTCGAATAAGGAGTTATTCATCCAATTGATAGATTCGAGAATTGTATGAGATACAATTGGAAGGAGTTCTTACCTAAATAACTAAGTTTTGTGTAATCCGCCTACGCGGACTTAGAACGAAGTGAAATATGGATCTCGATCCACTAGAAAATCTTTCAACGGGATTTTCCGAATCAAATGATGAGGGTCATTTGTTTTGAGTAAAATAGTGGAAGCCTTTTAATAAAAGTCCTTATTAAAAGATTTAATAATAATACAAATATCTTACATATCTTTGAAATAAAATACAATACAAAGTAAGATGGTCCTTATGAAGGGCAAGGATTTCAGAAAATAATTCCTGAATTGGTACACAAGAAGTACTATAAGAGCTTGAACTAAATTCTAACAACCTACTATAACTAGATTGGAGAAGGATGCTTGTTAGAAGTATCAAATTGACATCTAGATATAGAATACTTCATACTTTTAAACAATGAATAATGTGATCATTTAAAGCAAGATCTTTTTGAAAGAGCTTCAAAGTATGATGGATTTCTCAATAGATCAAAGAGTTGATCATAAGTTCAAATCTAACAAATTATAATAGATAGATATAGACAAAATTATAAATTTCTATATCTACTGGAACTTGTTGAGTTGAATGAGAATTTATTTGCACTATTAAAATTTGAGATATAATGTAAATAAGATTTATATTTCTCTTATTTGAATAGAACAAAATTGGTTGCCAAAGAAGAAGAACTATTTTAAATGGTTAGACCATTGATTGAAACAAGAGTTCCATGAAACCCTAAATTTGATGCATTATTATTTTAAAGGTTTCACGCAAAATTATAATGCAAATTATGATGAAACCCTAAATGTAATTAATAGTAAAACTAAAGATCGGTTTGATTGTTTTATTAAATGTTGTACTACATGTTTTGGTGGATGGATAACAAAGTTGCATTCCTTAATTGGAATGACCTCATATAAATGTGCTAGACATATATGTAGGGTTTTGTTGATCCAAAGGATACTAGAAAGGTATACAACTTATAAGCTATCTAATTTTGATTAGATAGAGTTCTCAGAAATTAATTATTATTTGTTCCTATTATGATGTTTTGAGAAAACAAATTAATAAGGAAAAATCTATCTAATTTTGATTAGATTAAATAAGTTTAAATATTTGTTCCTTTTGAAACTTTTATGGAAAACAAATTAATGAAGGACAAATATAAATCTTGTACACACAAGGATTTAGTGGGAGTAATTGTAAAATTAAAACTGGTGTTATATGTGGATGACATATTAATCATCAACAATATTTTCCTTATACATGTAAGACATGGTTAAGGAAATAACTCTTGATGAAATACATAGGCAAGGACTCCTAAAGAGTTAGGAATAACTTATGTATTTAAGTGAAAAATTCCTAAGGAGTTGGGAAAAGCCTATGTACATATATTAGCGAAGTGTTGAGACACTTAATGTGTGAAATTATTGCGTATCACATGATTGATTTTGTCTAAAGCACAATATCATATCTCATTGGATGAGAAAATGGCACGTGAAAAATAATCCATATACATTGGAAGATATATTTTTTTTGTGACAAGATATATTTTTTTGTGACAAGATATATTTTTTTGTAACAAGATATATTTTTGTCACAAGATATATTTTTTATGACAAGATATATTTTTTTTTTGTGCTCATGACAAGAGTTGTCTTGATTCATAAGACAAGAAATATCTATAAATAAAGACCTCTTGTCATAGCTCAAAACACACCAAAAAAAGCACAAGATAATTTTAGAGTTGGAAAACCCTAAAATAATTCCTCTCTCTCAATATTCTTGCATAGCCTTCAAACATAAAGGGCTAGCACTCTATTGAAGGTGACTGTTCGTGTGGACTAGTTAGAGGCGTGGGTGATCTTCATTGACGCTCGTGATCATCTTGTTCGTGATTCAAAGGTTCTTCCCTACAAGAGGTAAAAACCCTAAAACACATATCATGCTCATTCGTAAGGATCATTAAAGGAAATTTTTTTAATTCCGCTGCTTAAACTATTACTATTTTCCTTCATGTCGGTGTCACCTTGTTTGCACGTTATGTCTAAGATATTGTTACATAGTCGGTGTCATTATGTTACATATGAGTTAAAAAAAATTTCCCATGCTCTGGGATATGCATGAATTAAGGGGGAGAAAATGTTTCTTGTTAATAAAGCAGAAATTAAGGGGGAGTGCTACTTATATGATGCTACTACTGAAGGGGAGTTAATGGTCTCTTGTTAATTGTGTGCCTGCATGATTTTGTGTCACACTTAGCATGTCTATACATATGTGTGCTTTCTTAAGCACCTTCTATTGTTCTTAATTAAGGCCATCTATTATCCGCTGCTATATGCCTCTGATGCTCCTCATCTAAAGCCTATATGGTAAGCATCCTTATAAGGAATTCACTATGTGAATTGTTGATTGTTAATTATTCTCCTTCAAGGTCTTTATTCTCTAATCAATATGAAGGAGTTCATGACTTATATCTCTCTGGCATAGATATCTAGTCCAAGATTGTTTTAGCCAAAAATTTGCCTATGGGGGAGATTGTTAGTGTTTTTGTGTTGGCCTCATTTTTGGCAAAACACAATGTGGAGGATTATGTGTGCACATCATTGAGGATGTGGAAAACAATGTGAGCACATCATATTACTCCGGAACCTTAACACTTATTTACGCGCCATATCTTTCTTGAAAGATTTGTTTTGTTTTTACTTCGCTTGCATGCAGGCTAAGTCGCGCGCGTTCCATGAACCATTGGGTTACTTGTTAACCTAATTCTATTTGTAAAAAATATTTTCCAATCATGGGAATATTTTATTTGGTTCAAATTTATATTTCTTGGGTCAGAATTATTACAAGGAATTATTTGCTTGAAGCCCAAGACGTGTTTGAAGATCTAGAAGACTCTGAAGACTATATATATGCATGAAGACTAAACTTAATATTCACGCAAACAAATATTGAAGATTAGAGTTTTAGGGTTTTTGTCTTTTTAATTGTTCATTGTTAATTGTGAGCCTGAGCTTGTGTCACCTAGATGCTTGCTTAAGGACTCGTCTTTTGAGTTGTAATCCAAAGCTTTCAAGCAAGGAATGTCTCTCATCACTCTAAGCTTTTAAGCATGAGTGGTTTTTAGTTCTTTAGGGAGTGTTCTCTAAATATTTGTTAATTGCCTAAAGATAACACTGGTCTGTGTTAGGATAGGAAGTGAGATAGGTTTCTCTTGCCCTTGGGGTGCCGGGGTAGAAATATATCACGGGTATTGGCGAAGACTTAAGTTGTAAACCGAGGATCAGCCGGATAGCTTAGGGATAGCATTACGCTAGTGGATTTCCTTCCTGGCTTGGTATGCTCCCAGATTAGGACGTTGGGCCGAACTGGGTTGACAATTTCCTTGTGTTATTTACTGTTTTTTATTATTTGTTACTGCATTACTTATACTACAAAGTTTAGTTAATGTGTGCATGATCACGGTCGTTTCGTGGTCAAAATAAGTTTTAATTAAAAGTAGTACAAGGCAGTTGACCTTGGTCGTCTCTCAAGGACTCTTGATCGAAGTCTAACAATTATTAGAATCAAATTAAGAAAACGATAAATTAAAGGGGGTTTCAGTTTGTGAAATAGGGTAACAAAGATGATGATTTTAATTAATAGAAAAGTAATCAATCCATTGGTTTCAGGTAACTTCGTTTACTATCTATCACAGGTTTAGCGAAAATATTCATTCAAGGGTTTATGCTTTGGTTAAAATATAAAACTAATTACACAAGCGGCAACTAGTCTTATAAGGAATTCAAATGATTAAGCATCAAGTGTGTTCAATTAACTATACCTAGGATCAAGCTTCACACAAGCATAATTAAGATCATAACAAATTCCAATCAACCCTATTACTAAGCGCGATAGTTTGTACTAGTTTCCAATCAAATCAATTCTAACAAGCGTAAAATCAATTCGAATAACTATAATAGTATAAACTCGAAATAGAGTAATGAAGCATCAATCTAAACCGAATTCATATGAGAAAACAAGATATGAAACTGATACAAAACAGCATAAACTCACAAATAAAATTGCTATTGATAATCAAACCTCAAGAATTCATAAACGAAGTTCCTTACAACCAACGAATCGATAGACAGAATTAGTTCTCCATAGCAAGCGGCTGCCTAGGGTTTATAATTTCGTGTATTGCAGCATCCAAAATGTGTTCTAGGGCGAAAACTTGGTTTAAATAAGCAAAGGAAACGGGCTTTAAGAGCCTCGGGTCGAAAAATACAAGTTTGACCCGGTTTTCGATTATTAACAAAAAGTATGGAACATTGACGAGTAAATATGACGTCTTTGCGCTCTGAATTAGCTTTTGACTTCAACATGAACTTTGTAGATCTTTGTCTTATATTTCCAACGCAACTGGCCTCGTCTCAATCCGATATTCCTAGCTCCAGTTATGGTCTGTGCAATGAGAAGGCGTCAAATTACTGTTTATTACGAAAATAAATAAAAAAACTGAATTATTACCAATACTAGACTCTAAACATAAAACATGCTAAAAACACTAGAATAGTGGGAGAAGTCATAAAATTGCCATAGCATAGAGTGATTAAAAAGTGCACTAAAAATGTACTGATCAAATTCCCCCACACTTAAGCTTTTGCTCTCCGTGCAAAACTCAAGATGAAAAACTTATTTATTCATTTTTTTTTAAAGTCACAAGCAGTCAACATATTCCAGGTTTCAAGCTTCAAGCCTTGGGTTAAGATTTAAAAATTAGCACAATTCTTATCTATCAACTTTCAATGATAATCTTGTGTGTGTGTGTACTGTCTCCTACTGTCAAACAAAGTAATGTCAAATCCCTCTATCAAACCTACCATTCTAAATGCTAAGCTGTCATTCTTTTCTTATAATTTTGGATTTAACAAGGATTTCAGTCTAGGGGAGGATATTTCTTTTCAAGAGATCCAGAGCTTTTCAATTTCAGTACAGGGACAACTTCTTTCAAGCTTTATTACTTATGATTATTTTTTATTATTTTAAAGCTTTAGGTACTACTCCACCTTTTCACCTGACGGGATCTTACTTGTAATAAGTCCAACCTGTTACTCAGAGTAGAGCATCCTACACAGCATTTGTTCCTCCAGTTTCGGGCACAGGAACTTGTTCCTCCAGTTTCGGGCACAGGAACTTATTATCATTTTTTTTTAGCTCTCAAGAAGTTTCCCTTTTGCTTTAATTAATAGCAATGATCAGTCTTTCTTTCACTTTAGCCTTACCCCCACACTTAGTTCTAATCATACCCTCCATTATATTCAAATTCAGAGAACTTAGTCTAAAGAATGTGTATTTCAAAGATTTATCTAGACATTACTAAGTTTGACAATGTTCAAGCAGTTGTGCATTAAAGTGCAAAGACTATCATATCAAGTATCAAAACAAAAAAATTCCAAAGATTTCACCAACCCTACAGCTATCTGCCCTAGCCTTAGAGCATGTGACTACTAATGACAATTTTTTAAATTTTTTATTTAAATCTAAAATGTAAAATGTCCCTCCCCCACACTTAAATCAGACATTGTCCGCAATGTAATAATAAACATAAAGTGAGAGTAATGGAAGGAACACACCCGAGGGGTCAAGGTCGAATTGTATCTTTCATGTCTGGTGGTTTCGTTGGAGGCCTTTCCAAGCTATGAACACATGGGATGGGAAAAGATAGATAACAAGTGAACTTAGATATTAGTAAACAATCTGGTGGCTTAGGAGGAATAACATGAACATATGGTAAACCTGCAATAGCAAAAGCATGATAATCATAAAATCCACAGTTAATTTGTGAGTCAAATAAAATAGGTGGAAGAGATGCACAAATGGAAAATGACAGCCGCAAGTTGTGTGGCTTAATTGGATGCTCCACAAAAACTGTATCTGCTATAGGCAATGGTTGCCTATGGTTAAAATCCACTTGTTTAATGTCAAATTCAACAACTATTGAATTTCCTTGAATTTCTGCACAAGTGGTTGGCGGCATCAAAATATCTTCACCTGAAATAGCTGCACTAATCTCATGACAAACATTACAAACACCACATTCACAAGCAAAAATTTCGAGAGATTTATCTACATCAAGCGAAGTATATAAATCGTCTAAATCAGATTTCAATACATATTGTGGTGTAAACTCTATCATGCATTCACTAGAATTTATATTGCTCATATTTTGTTCATCAGATGAAACAAACACAGTTTTAACAGGCTCACCTGGGGTTTTATCAAGACTTGTATCACATTGTATTACCTCTAACAGTGCAACAGGTTGTACATCATCATGAGACTTCTTGCTCTCTTGAATTTGATGGGCGTTAGAGACTATTTGTTCAACTTGGATTTTTAGAACTTGACGAGAACATTCCATTTGCAAATTAATTTCATTCATTTGCTTGATAGCTTCTTCCAAATATGATAGCGTGTCAGTTGATACATTTTGTTGAGATTGTTGATATGGCCAAATAGGCTGCTCTTCAAGATATGAATTATGTTCCCAATAGTATTGTCCTTGAAGATCACCTACACCTTGGGTCTCATCACAAATATTAGTATCTAACAATATAGGACATGCATCACTCACATGAAAATTTGAATAACAAATTTTACAATTTAGGAGTGGAATATGATTTTGATACCATCCTTGTTCTCCTCCTTTTTTCATCAAGTTAACAACATAAGTCAATTCATCCAATGAGATCATAATTATATTTTTTGAAAAAAAATAAAATAAATTTGAAGCAAATAAAATAAAAGATTATTTTTGTTTTTATTTAATAGAAAAATAATAAAATAAAATCTACTTTTTTTTTTGATAGAAAATATATTTTGAACTAATCTAAAAAAAAAATCACCTAAAATATCTAAAAATAAAATAAATCTATTTTTTTTTTTACTAATCCTAATATGTGTTAAAAATCGATTTAGAGTCCCCGGCAACGGCGCCAAATTGATCATGGTCGTTTCGTGGTCAAAATAAGTTTTAATTAAAAGTAGTACAAGGCAGTTGACCTTGGTCGTCTCTCAAGGACTCTTGATCGAAGTCTAACAATTATTAGAATCAAATTAAGAAAACGATAAATTAAAGGGGGTTTCAGTTTGTGAAATAGGGTAACAAAGATGATGATTTTAATTAATAGAACAGTAATCAATCCATTGGTTTCAGGTAACTTCGTTTACTATCTATCACAGGTTTAGCGAAAATATTCATTCAAGGGTTTATGCTTTGGTTAATTATAAAACTAATTACACAAGCGGCAACTAGTCTTATAAGGAATTCAAATGATTAAGCATCAAGTGTGTTCAATTAACTATACCTAGGATCAAGCGTCACACAAGCATAATTTAGATCATAACAAATTCCAATCAACCCTATTGCTAAGCGCGATAGTTTGTACTAGTTTCCAATCAAATCAATTCTAACAAGCGTAAAATCAATTCGAATAACTATAATAGTATAGACTCGAAATAGAGTAATGAAGCATCAATCTAAACCGAATTCATATGAGAAAACAAGATATGAAACTGATACAAAACAGCATAAACTCACAAATAAAATTGCTATTGATAATCAAACCTCAAGAATTCATAAACGAAGTTCCTTACAACCAACGGATCGATAGACAGAATTAGTTCTCCATAGCAAGCGGCTGCCTAGGGTTTATAATTTCGTGTATTGCAGCATCCAAAATGTGTTCTAGGGCGAAAACTTGGTTTAAATAAGCAAAGGAAACGGGCTTTAAGAGCCTCGGGTCGAAAAATACAAGTTTGACCCGGTTTTGGATTATTAGCAAAAAGTTTGGAACATTGACGAGTAAATATGACGTCTTTTCCCTATGAATTAGCTTTTGACTTCAACATGAACATTTTAGCTCTTTGTCTTATCTTTCCAACGCAACTGGCCTCGTCTCAATCCGATATTCCTAGCTCCAGTTATGGTCTGCGCAATGAGAAGGCGTCAAATTACTGTTTATTACGAAAAAAAAAAAAAACTGAATTATTACCAATACTAGACTCTAAACATAAAACATACTAAAAACACTAGAATAGTGGGAGAAGTCATAAAATTGCCATAGCATAGAATGATTAAAAAGTGCACTAAAAATGTACTGATCAGTGCACATTATACCGCACATTAGTCATATCATATCATATATATCTAAAAAAACAAGATACTAATGAAATTACCCAACTAGCCTTACTACTCCCATTGAGCCACATCACTCAATTGATTTTTGTGGTTAGCAAGGTGGCCACATCACTTAGCTTCCTTAACACACTACACTTTTTTATTTTTTTATTTGTTATATCTACTAATCTTCTCCAATACACTTCCCACTATCTCACATATTCTCTCTCTTCCTTTTCTTTCAATTCAAAATTCAAAAATAATTTTTTTCTCTCTCATACTCTCTCTCTCTCTCACTCCAAACACTATATTCACAAATTTCTCTCTCTTCTCTCTCTCTCTGTCACGATCTTTCTCTCTCACTTCTCATTCCTCATAATATTGTATCGAAAAAAATAAGATACTAATTAAAGTTTGAAATTCTCCTTGCTACTCCCACAATTGACCACATCACTATATTCCTCTACACACTATACCTTTTAAAGTAAATTTTATCACTGATTATTTTAGTAGATTTACGGGGAGACTATCAATCATATTATCAATGACAATTATTTTTATTAGATTCCCGGGGAGACATTGCACTTGCGTTGGAAGAGTGCTACATTGACTCAAATATTTGAAAATATGGATTACTAATCAATTAGTTAAAAATATGTATATCTAAAAAAACAAGATACTAATGAAAGTTCGAAATTGTCCTTGCTACTCCCACAATTGGCCACATCACTATATTCATCTACACACTATACCTTTTAAAGCAAATTTTGATCACTGATTATTTTAGTAGATTTAAGGGGAGACCATCAATTATATTATCAATGACAATTATTTTTTATTAGATTCCCGGGGAGACATTGCACTTGCGTTGGAAGAGTGTCACGTTAACTCAAATACTTGAAATTGCGGATTACTAATCAATTAGTTAAAAATATTTAATTGAAATCTCTTTCACTAAATTATATTTATACAATTAAAATAATTATATAAATGAACACCTTTTAAATTAAATTTTATCACTGATGGTAATTTTAGTAGATTCACAAGGACACCTTCTATTATATTATTAAATATAAAATTTTCTATTAGATTCACGGGGATATATTGCATATGCGCTGGACGACTACTACATTGACTCTAATACTTAAAAATGTGAATTGCTAATCAATTAATTAAAAATATATTTAATTAATTGCAATCTCTTTTACTAAATTATATTAATACAATAAAAATAGTAATTACAACAATGTGTCTAAAGAATACAGACACACTGCAATTATACGGGGAAAGTATAATATTAACATTGATCCAAATACTTCACACTCTATACTTATCTATATATATTACGAAGAATGAAGCAATAGAATGACACATGAAACGCGCGAAACGCGCGTCCCGTGCTTAGCACGGGTATACCGACTAGTTTCTGTTAAAATCAATAATTAGTGGTAAGCCAGAATTTCAATTGTCTTGTATGAATCTTACTTGTCGCATAAACTTTTGCTGATATTTTCTATTGGTTATTATGAATTTGTTGCAATTGTATCTTTTAAAGAATGGTGATTTATTGATATCGGCGAATGATTATTTCATCTATAACTGCAAAGACAATAAACCGGAGAAAATTGAAATTAGTTACAATATATTGTGGTCGCAGGAAAAACTACATTGAATGTTTTGTTTCAACTCATTGGAATTTGAATGTGAGTTTCTCTTCCATGCATGCAATGATGAAATTTTCTTATGTTGTGTTTGTGCTATCAATGTTTTATACTTAGCTCGGTTCAACCAGAATTGATTGTTTTTTATGCCTCTAAGAGTAACATATGTGTATAGATTTTAAAACTATCAAATGTTACATATTTTATTTTTTTAGCCAATAACCATTTCAATATAGATTTAAGTCACTTTATGAAATTGAAAGTTTTGCAGATATTATTCCTTGTATGGCAAAAGAAATACAAAAAGGGACTGCATGCTGCTGCAATGAATTCTGATAGGCCGATCAATTTTGTCTGACAATCATTTAAAACATGCTATTGTTCGACAAATATTAATTTGGATTCCTTTTCATTTAGTATAATTTTTAATTTATATCAGTCTTATTAATAGTTGGGTTAATTACATTTTACCCTCTATAATATATGTCAAAGTTGTTTTACCCCTATAAATGGTAGTCTTCTTAAACATAAAAAATTAAGCTTTTTGAATAAAGAAGAGAAATAGCCAAAAATAAAAGTGTTAGAAGTGAATGGAATTTGAGGATTTTTGTGTGATTGAAGAAGAAGGTACAAAATCTATGGAGAGATTGAACAAAAAATTGAAACTGAGTTATTGTGTTTCTGTTCTGTTTCTTCTTTTTCTTTTTTCTTCTATTTTTATTAATTAAAAACAAACAAAAAAATTAAATTAAAAAAATTCTGACATGGCAAAAAAAATTTAAAAAATAAATAAATTAAATTAAATGTCATGTCATGTCAACAATTTTACACAGTCAAAATATGTTGACTAAAAGCAGAGGGTAAAACATAAAATCTAATATTACAATGAGATAAAACAACAAAATAATTTTATATGGGGTAAATGTTTCATGTTGTGGCATTGTTACATTATAGTATTTAAATGATGCATAATCATTTCAATAATCAATGAATATTATGCACATTATTTAACATATGTTTAAGCGATTTAATATATATGCATACAATAATACACACTTGTAATGTGTTGCATGGATTAATTCATTTTTCAATATGTTATATTAAGTTACTTTCTAATGTTCATCCCTTATTGCAATTTATAGTCCCAATTCAATAAGAATTTTGACCGACTCAACGCAAAGGCTCATTCACTATAAATTAGTTTATAAGTTTATTAGTTTCGATTTTTTTCTTACATGAAATAATTGTTAACTTAGCAAAAATACTCAAGAAGCCTTTGTCCTTAAACATTTGCACTCATTCAAGATTTGTTGAAAGCTCTTCAAATTGGACAAGAAATGAAGCATCCATCCAAATTACGCAAAACAGCTCTACATGTTGTTGACTGTTTGAGATTTACAAATTTTTTTTGTATTTGGTAGACCTTTATTGCATGGTGTTGACTGTTTGGAGGAGATCTGGAAGCTGAGATCTATCTACCTAGGTTCCCTTTCTACTATATTGTCGCGTTAACTTTTGACTCAAGGAGCTGTTTTTTGGATTCTGATAGGCCGAGCACTTTTGATTCGAGTTCAAAGTTAGTGTCTAGACATTTTTTTGGGTCGGGTTGTGGTCGTTCTAGTGGTCTGGAAGCTGGTGTCTCTTTCTAAGAATGAGATTTTAGATAGTGTAGGTTTTGATATTTTCATAGGCGTTTTGTTTTATGCAACGCCTTTGTTATGTAACTCCTCCTTTTACCAATTTGTTCTCCTTGTGCGTGTTAGAACTTATGAAAATATTGAAGATGAAGAAGTGAGAGAATAAGGGAAAATCTTATTCATGTAAATCACAATCACTTCTTGATTACAATGCAATGCACATATATATAGTGCTATTGACTTATGCTAACTGAAATCTAAACAAACTAACTAATTGCTTAACTAACTTTATTACTTGACAGCTAAGCAACTAAACTGTCATAACTGTTTCATAATGCTTCAGATAAAGCTACAGCTTCTGATAACATGTTTGCAATTACACTTCAATAGAGTGAATTTCTTCCTCCATTGCCTTCCTCCATACTTGTGACTTAGCTGCACTAGTGTAACTCACAGGTTCTATATCAACAAACATGGCCAAATGAACCAAATCACCATCATCATTGATTAAATTGTCTGGTATAGAATCAAATCCTTGCAGACCTCTGTTAGGAACTCTTGGCCTATCTGATCTTCTTAATGCATTCTCTGCATTATCTTCATTCAGAGTTTCAGTTGGAATAGCTGCAGGTATTGCTGGAGGTTCATCTTCATCATTGAAGGTAAATGGTAGTACTGAATATGGAGTACTATCATTGTTATTCCAGTTTCAATGTTCCTATTCATTTAATTTCACATCTCTGCTGGCAACCAGTTTCTTTGTAATTGGATTGTAGAGCTTGTAGGAACCTGCAGTGTGATATCCTACAAGTATGAAAACTTCACTTTATCATCCAATTTCTTTCTCTTCTGATATGGAATGTACATATAGCACAGTGAACCAAACACTCTCAAGTGTTTCACTGATGGAGTTGAACCACTCCATATTGCTTCTGGTACTTGTTGTAGTTTCTTAAGTGGACTTCTGTTCAACACATAGCAAGCAATTGTGACTGCTTCTCCCCAAAATGACTTAGGGAGGTTCTTCTCTTTCAGCATACATCTTGTCATATCCATAATAGTTCTATTCCTCCTTTCACATAATCCTTTGTGTTGAGGTGTATATGGAGCTGTAATTTCATGCACTATACCTTGACTTGTGCAGAAATTCTTAAATGCAGTAGATGTATATTCACCACCTCCATCACTTCTTAATACTTTGATCTGTCTTTCTGCTTGTTTTTCAGCCATGACTTTGAATTTTTGAAAAACGTTCAGCACTTCATCTTTTGTTGAAATGAGATATAGCCACATCATTCTACTATATTCATCAACAAAAGAAACAAAGTATCTATTACCACCTAATGACATAGTGTCAAAAGGACCACACACATCAGTATACACCACATCTAACTTGTCTTTAGCTCTCATTGGTATGTGATTAACAAAGGATTTTCTGGCTTGCTTGCCAACCAAGCAATTTCTGCACATATCCTTTGGTGTCCTAATTTCTGGTAGTCCACTAACCATGCTATTGCTCTGCAAATTGCTAAGGCTTTTGAAATTGAGGTGACCATACCTGAGATGCCATAACCATGCTGCATCATGGATTACTTCACTTGCAAGACAATGTGAATCTGAAGGATTAAACTTGACTTGAAATGTTCTGCTCTTTGACAGTGGAGCACACAGTATTAGTTTCTTGTCTGCACTGAAAACCTTCATTCCATATTCTCCCAGTGACATGCTAAATCCCTTTTCAACCAACTGTCCCATGCTTAACAAATTGGACCTCATGTCTGGCACATAAAGCACTTCAGTAATCAATGCTTGATTACCATTCTTGCCTTTGATCAACACATCAACATTGCCAATAGCTTCAACTGTTCTATTGTCAGCAAACCTGATTGTTGATCTCTTTGAAGAATCATAATTGATTAGCCAATTGATGTCGTCTGTCATGTGAGTTGAACAACCTGTATCAAGATACCACCCATCATTTTTTGGTAAATCACCATCAGTAGTAGCCATCATCTGTACTAATGATGGATCTTGATCAGATCCAGTATCATTCTCTGCAACATTTTCCTTTGATTCTTCATTATTGTATTGTCTTGGAACTTTCTTTCCCTTACATTCATTTGCATAATGTCCATACTTCTGACAGTTATAGCATTGAATGTGTTTCTTGTCTATGTGCTTCTTACCCTTGCCATTGTTATTCTTTGAAAATTCACCTTTTTCAAAGTTTTTCTTAGAGCTTTCAGTTTGTGAATTATCATGTTGATACTTCATCTTGGCTTTTCCTTTATTTCCTCCATTTTTCTTGAATGGTTGAGCCTGCAGTGCTTGTTCCATTCCTCTTTCTTTGGATCTTTCATTCACTCTCTGCTCATGAGCTTCAAGTGTACATTGTAATTCTTCAACATTCATAGTTGAAAGATCCTTAGATTCTTCAATTGCTACAGCAATTGTATCAAATTTGTAAGAAAGAGTTCTCATGATCTTACTTACAATGGTTTGATCTGTGATTGCCTCTCCACATCCCTTCATTGCATTTGAGACTTGCTGAATTCTATGGAAGTACTCTGAGACTGATTCATTCGTTTCCATTTGTAAAAGCTCAAATTGTCTTCTCATGGTTTGTAACCTAACTTGCTTCAATTTGTCATTCCCAGCATGACATCTCTGCAAGATGTCCCAGCATTCCTTTGCTGAAGTTGCATTCTCAATCTTCTGAAAGTTTGCAAGATCCACACACTGATGGATAAAGAACATCGCTTTAAAATCATTCTTCTTCAATGCTTTGTGCGCAGCTTGTTGTGCATCATTGGTGTTTGCAGGTAGTGCTGCAATGGCTGTTTCAACCACATCTTGCACCTCTTGGAAACCAAAAATCACCTTCATTTGTTTATTTCATCGATCCCAATGATTCTTCGCATCAAGAAGAGGAAGTTTTCCTCCAAAAGCATTACCCAAATTATCCATTGAACTTGCCATTTTTAATGGATGAGTAATCTTCACAATCTACCGAATCTTGAAGCTTTCTTTGTGAATCTTGCACCTTGAACCGTTGAAGGCTCTAGATATCAGTTGTTAGAACTTATGAAAATATTGAAGAAGAAGAAGAGATTGAGAGAACAAGGGAAAATCTTATTCATGTAAATCACAATCACTTCTTGATTACAATGCAATGCACATATATATAGTGATATTGACTTATGCTAACTGAAATCTAAACAAACTAACTAATTGCTTAACTAACTTTATTACTTGACAGCTAAGCAACTAAACTGTCATAACTGTTTCATAATGCTTCAGATAAAGCTACAGCTTCTGATAACATGTTTGCAATTACACTTCAACAGTGCGGCGATTTAGTTTTATTAATAATATATATTTGTCGTTAAAAAAAAAAGTTCTATATGTTGTTTTAGCTCCATGATCACTCATAGACCCCTCTAACATTTTAACTTCACAACTGGTTATTTGAGAAATACCATCCTATTAGCGGATGAAGATATGTCATGTTCTTCTTTAAATTGAAAACCTTTTGATGCACTTTCTTCACAAGTAAAACATTAGTATTTGGATCTGGAGTTGTCGATGTGTATTGAATTTTCATTAATATTTAATTTTTTATGATTGAGATTTGTAGGATTTTTTGAGTCTTTGAGAGTTACCAAATCAGTTGAGAATTGTAGGTTGCTTAGTATCTCGTTGACCTCAGTGTTAAGAGGCAAACTACTAGCTAAGACTTACCTGGTTAAATTTTCTTTTTAATGTTGCCCCATCAACTTTCGGTTTACGGAGCTGCTTTTTGGATTCTGATAAGCCGGTCACTTTTGATTTGAAATCGAAAGTTAGCGTCTAATGACATCTTTTTGGGTTGGGTTAATGTTATCTTTGGTGGTCTAAAAGTTGAGGGATGTCTTTCTAATATTGAAATTAGAATTGAACCTTAATTAGATGGTGTTTGTTTTTACATTTTCACTTATATATGACGCTTTTGTTTTGTAGTTCCTCTTCTACTAATCTTTATTTATCTTGAACAGAGACTTAATTTAATTATATTATAGCCAAGTCATCCTCCATCTCAAAACCACAACCAATAATCCTAAATATAGACGCGTATTGATGTCGGATAAAATATTGGTAAGTTTTAAAATTGGAACTTCATAGTTTGTGGTGGTGGTGGTGGTGGATACCAGTTTTTTGTGATTTAACATCAGAACGGCATTATAACCGAACTTTGATATTTTGTGATTCTCACTGTTGTTAATACGTACAAAGTGTGTCATTGATGCCTAATACTCAATTATTTTGAAGATGGAGTAATAGGTAAGGAAAAGGACCTATAACAAATGTATATTTCTCTGTCAGTGTCAGTATTTTGAAGTATTATAATGGTTTGCTTGATTATCTAAGTCAAGGGGCGTGAGAAAACTGAAAAGCACAACAATAATAGAATGCATCAATCATAATGTATTTTATTTAAATATACTTGTGGTCCTTTAAATATTTTCAAGATTTCACTTTTGTTTTTTAACTATTTTTCGTTTCATTTTGGTCCTTTAACTATTTTTTCGTTCCATTTTGGTCCTCTAACTTTCATTATGTTAATTTATTTGGTCCTAATTATCGTTAGAAAAATGTCAAAAACGTTAATTTTACGTATGTGGCACTTAAGGACTTAGTGACATTGGTGTGAGATTCAATAGAAAAATGCCACGTGGCCAAAGACCGTATTCTTCATCGCGTACAGAGCTCCCTCCATCACCGTCTCCGTCCACATCACCGGTGATCTTTCCAGTCACGAAAGCTTACGAAACGATACTCCAAAACCTCTCTTATTCACGCTGAATTCAAATCTGATGTCAGTTTTCTCATTAGATGTTTCTGCCTCTCGTTTTTGACATTTTTCTAACGGTTAAGACCAAGTAGATTAACAGAATGAAAGTTAAAGGATCAAACGGAACAAAAAATAGTTAAAGGGTCAAAGTGAAACCTTCAAAATACTTAGAGAATCAAAAGTGTATTTAAGCCTTTATTTTTTTACTCTCACGGAGAAATTCATAGACATATATAGACTATACTTGTAAATTTTATACGATAAAAATAACATTTTTTTGGTATTATTTTCTTTATTTATATCTTATTTTTACGAATTTATAATTTTATTGTTTAATTTATATATAATAATTTTTCTCTCAATTTTAATTTTATATAATATCATAGTTTTTGACAAAATATAATATCTTAGTTAAAATTTATTTTGGGCAAAATGAGAGTAAGAAAAATGAAAAGGAACTAACATTTCGCCTAAGTTAATACTCCTCAATCCAACAAAGCTAATTATGCATTGCAAAAATATTATTAAAAAGAAAATATATATAATTTGGGGTAATTTATTTGAAAAAATATTAAATAATATTTAATGTTATTTTATATTTATAAGTTAGTAGTAACCAATTTTATTTTTTGACTAAAAATAAAATTCATTCATTCAAAATCATAGAGTACATGATCACATAACACAAATTCAAAATTGTTAAAAACTAAAAAGAATAAGTCTGTGAACAAATTCACAGCATCCAAGTTTAAAAAGTATACAACGGCAAAATGCCTACAAATATGACGAAATTAAAATGTCTGCAATATTCATGCTTCCAAATCTTCAATATTGAGGACGCCAAAATCGTTACTTGAATCTGCACTCGATCAGATATAATTCGAGAATTTGAACCGAACAAACTCTTAAAAATAAAATGGCACCGCACCAAAAGATAACAAACAATCAAACGTCTCACTGAAAGACAACAAACAAACAAATGTCGCACTGAAAGATAACGAAATCACAAAAGAGAAGAACTAAATATATGTGAAAATCACTAATTTTAATTGAAGAAAACGAAAAACGATTTAAAAGGGTGATTTTGGATCAAAAGTTGACCCTAAAATCACCTTTCTAAGATGGAGAAAAAAGACGAAGAGACTAGGATAAAAAAATCAAGATATTCTTTATTTTTTTTCTACATATAATTTGGTAATTAGACTCATACTTTAAATATAAAAAATAAGAAATTTGAAATTTAAATTATAATCTCTACCAAAATTTTATTGTAGCTACCAATATTATCTTTTGTTTATCAAGTAATTTAATGGGTTAGAAATTCTATCTAAAACATAAATAAGTGAGTTGTTCAGAATTTGTTCCTCAACCTTTATATTTAAAATACGATGTTTTTCAACTGAGTTAAGTTTAAATAAACTTGCACAATGTATTCTTTCTTTTTTGTACAAAACTTTCACAATGTATTCTATTAATGAAAAATGAGAATCTTCTAGTGAGAAATAATTTATTGGTCCCCATTTAATAATTATATGCATTATTATCACCAACAACTAAGATAAGAAGGAAAATAAAAGGCACTATTTTCAATCATATCATCATCACCATAAGCAATTCAATACTACTCATTTCTTGAAGTGAACTCTACAATACATTATACATCCTCTTTTATCTCTATTTGCAGGGTAGAAGGAGGAAAAATCACACAAATAGAACTTAAAAAAGGTAAAAACTGAAGAAAAAAAAATTGTGAGCATCAAATTCTTAATTTTCTGCTCCATCTAACACCATCTCTTTGTGTCGACATTCTTGACTGCAAAAAGCTTTTTCACCTCTGCAAAATAATATAAAAAATAAATCAAGTTCATGCATGATCATGATCCTTAATAAGTTTTACTCAAAGTAACTAAATAAAACAAAAAATATGAAATAGAAAAATCAATATTTAAATGAACTAAACTTACCTGTAAATGAAGATATCTTTTGTATGCTCAAGATGATTTTTGCAAGTGTGACAAAAGCTAAGAAAATTAAGTGAAAAATAGTGAGAAATATTAGGGACATAACAGTAACTTTCCACAACACAATTATCAAATATGTGAGTTGTTTTTGGATTTGGTCCATGAGATTTCACACAAGTGTATTCTTCACAAAGCTCCATTTCACTCAAACTAAGAACACCCTTTTGTGAATCCTTGATTTTGCCACCAAAAAAATCAGATTTTGACTCAAACGTGGAAGTGGGTAAGGGAGGTATTTTCACTCTAAGTTCAGTTCCAAACAGAACTTTTCTATTACTTAGTTTTTCAGAATTTTGATGAAATGATTCATCTTTTAGAACACCAACAAGACCAAGTCCAATGATGTTTGAATCTACTTTATCTCTTGTGCTGTTACAAACTTTGTTCCTATTGTTATTTGAGAAAGGATTCTGAAATTGAGTTAAAGCTGATTTTGTGTCAAGAATTGATGTTGGACTTATCAAAGCTTCTGTTCCAAAGAGTGATTTTTTGGAGCTGAAATGAAAATCTCTATAGTTTGGTGAACCAAATAGAGATGGGATTGTAGTAGTAGTAGTGAAGTTTTGATTTGGTGTTTGATCACCCATCAAACTTTGTTTGGTTACTGCTCTTGATCTGTTCCTAAGAAGCATAAGTGCTTATTTTAATAAGCACTTATAAGTGAAATGAAAAGAGTTTCACTTGTAGGACTCAAAGGAAAAAGAATCCTAAGTGAAAGTGTACTGAATTGTCTTTGATCTTTTAATTTACTTCAAGAAGAAAAAACATGATTTAGTAATGGTACATGTACTACTACAACTTTGGGTTTATTTTTCAGCTTTAATTGTGAAACTTTTTGTGGAGAAATAAACAGAAAGAAAGAGAAGAAAAAGAGAGAAGAGCTTTTGACATGGAATAGACCATAGAGAGAGATATGACTGAATAATAATTATATGGTTTTTTTTTAAAAGGAAGAAAAAGCAAAAGATGTTGTGTGCATGAAAATCAAACGTTAATTAATACTTCAAAGTTTTGCTTTCTATTTTAATTGAAAAAAGGTGTATTATATTTTTCTACATCTAAATAAATCTCGGATTAAGATGTGCTTGTGCAATAAATACTCCTCCGTCCCTTTTTATAGGATTTTATTTGACAAAATTGTATATTCATTTATCATCTTTTGACCGTATTTTTTTAATAATACATATATATAAATATTAACATATAAAATTATGTTTGATTTGTTATGAATACTTTCAAAATATCAAATTTTTATAATTTTTACTATTAGATAATTAAATATATTTGTTATCAAAATTATGCATTAATGTACGTGCAGTGGTCAAACGAGGTTTTATATTTCGGAACGGAGGGAGTATATGCAGTTTCACATTGTTTTTATCTCGATCATTCATTTATGATTAAAAAGTTTAAATTAAAAACAGTGTTTTTTTTAATTAAAACGATCTCAAATATTAATTTATCTTGATCATCCATTTATTAATTTATAGAGTGTTACAACCGTCTTTTTTTTTTTTGAGAATTATAGCGTGTTACAACATGTTTCTATAGCTTCATGGAATCTAATTTTCTAAATTTCAATCAAGTCACCATACATATTGATTTTTATTTCTATTTTTGTCGTTTTCTAATCATTTATTTATTGTATATATGATCTGAACCAAGGTATTTTGTCCTGACTCTGGTAATCTGGTTTGCCTTCCAAACATGGAACAAGAAGGGGTAAAAAATGAGTATTTACCTTAATGGATTCGTTGAGCAATTTAGAAACTGACATATTAGAAAATACTATAGTGTCCATTTCATTTGTAAATGAACAAATAAAATAAAACAAAACAAAACAATATTAAAAAATTAAACCATTAAGAAATGGGAGCTTCTACGGTATAGTCACAAAAATGACTAATTTTAAAAAAGTTAATTTATTTACCAAAAACAAAGTCATTTAATTGGCCAATAAAATTAAGAATTCATTCTAAGTTAATGTTCTTTTAGAGTTATATATGTGGATTAAAAAATAACAAAAATTAATAAAGTATGTCTCTTTATCTTTATTTTATTAAAAAAGATAAAATATATTTAATTAATGCATTAATTTTTTAAAGAGTATAAATGATAAACTAACATTAATTTTATTAATTTTATCTTGATTTCCGAAAAGGACAATAGTTTTGGGACGAATCTAAACAACTAAAACGACAATAGTTTTGGGATGGAGACAGGAATAATTTACATATTAAAATAAACTTTTATTTGAATTTAAATTAGATAATGTGACAAAATAAAAAATTTAATTGAAAACTCTCAGATTACTTTGATGCGCAGGATAGGAAAATAGAATATGTTTAAGTTTTCCTATCTTGTTTGTTTTAATTCTTTGTTTGGTGCATCATTGATAATCGATAAATTTAGGGTACAATTGTAAGGTATGAGACTTGAGTTCCACTTTAGAAGTATGTGATTCCATTTTGGGATTTATAAGACATTGGAATTATAGGATTCCAAAGTTCATTTCAATTGTTTTCTTATTCGACTACTTTGACTCCTAAACGTTGGTAAGCGGACTGTGGATTCTTCAGAGGGAGTTTGTTTTGTTTTCAAATCTTTTGTGGTGAGTTGCTGATGGGTAGGGTTTCGATATTCCGTTGTCTATGCGTGGTTAAGAACGTGTATGTTTGGTTTTTCTAGATACTTGTTTCTCTAACCGCTCTCAAATCTGTTGAGATTTGCAGGATTCTTTTTAAGTTTATGGTTGATCCGACTTTATTTTAACTTTACTTCTCTTTTAAGTCATAAGTAAGAGTCAAATACATATTTTATGAAACTTTTATTAACAAAAAGTGGCTTAATTCTAATGAAAAATATAGAGATTTATCTCTACCCAAAAAAAAAAATCAAAATACACTATGTAAAAAAAAGACAAGTACAAATTAAAGTATAAACTATATCCAAATAATTACCTAACAACTTTTACTTTATTTATAAAGCTCTTTTTATTATTTTTAAACTTAAAGTAGTTTTTACTATTAAAAGAAAATAGATCAAACAAAACCTAAGTATAAAAATAAAATATAGGTCTAACCTCTACCGTACTCAGATCGGAACCTATTATTATATGGTTAACCCTATTTTTTATTGGCAATTATCAAGTCGACATATTTGTTAGAAAGATGCTTAGCGAATTCGGTGTCTTGTTTGTAACTTGAGATGGTAGTTTTCTATTCTATACGGATTAGACACAAATATGTTACACCTAGAGTCGTTGTCGATATTTTAAAGATTTCATACAAATAATTAATATGGACCTCTAATAAAAAAATTATACTAAAAAGTAAAATATACAACTTTCTTTAAAAAAACATCATCTATTTAAATTATAAATAGGATTAACAACATCAAAAATAGTCTTTTATCCGTGTAACTAACATAAACAAAAAGTCATATCCTAATCAATATCCTCAAAATACATGTTAGATACTTAAAAAAAGTCTCGTCTCCCTCCTAGCATTTTTTTGAAGCAACTTAAAATACATGTTAGATTTGGGTCAATTATTTATTGGACCTCTTGTTTCAACTAAGTGATATAACAACTAATTTTCTTTTTTGAGAACCCTATTTTTGGAGGCCTGACATATGGGTCTTGTTGCCCTTGCCCAAATACGCCTATAGTTACACCCTTTATATGATTATTAAATTATATCAATATAGTGGTATTAAAGATTGTGATCTCACCTGATCAGAAGGAATGGTCACCACTGTTCCGTCGCGTGCGCTAGCTGAAGCAGAGAAGAGGGGTTGTACTTGCAAGGACTTCGACTCCGACGCTCAAGTCAGTGAAGGAAGGAGTAGCAAGTACAGGGTTCGAATATGTGATACCTAACCATTGTAGATAATGATATATATATATATATATACACACCCCAGTGTTGGGCCAAGGCCGTTAATGAGGAGGCAAACAATCCGTCCCTACCATTAATAACTGTCGGGATTTCAACTTATGATCATATTGGGCAGTAAATGTCATTATCCCGAGATTTGACCTATACGATTCGTAACGGCGTTGAATATGCTACTCGAGCATACGACGATTATCGGTGTCGAGCATGTGACGAGCGCGCATGTCGAGCGGATGAATACGCATGTTAGATTCAGGACATTGTCGTCCTGCTCGACAATCAGTGGTGCTGTGCCTGGTCGTTGCCGGGTCCAGTCCAGAACAGAAGCACCCCAAGTCACCATTCTCGAGTTAAAGAATGGTAAATTTAGATGTCGAGGAGGTTTTTCTGCTTGTCCTCGAGTTTGCTTGTTAAGGATCTGTCTTCGAGGATCAATCATATGTCGAAGAGGCCTAATGTTCGATGCGTGTTTGTTTCGTGCGTTTGTATTGTCGAGCATCGCGCGGAACTCCTGTTTCGCACGCGTCGATTTTGAAATGTTTTCTTGCCAAACATGGTGACGCGTAAATAAGTAGAGGATAATCAATTTTCTTTTGCGGCATGATTCCTCGTGAAATGCGGTCTCGATCAAATAGGCGTGACGTTTGAAGTTTGTTCTACTGATCTTTGCCGTGTGTCCCTTATGAACTGACACACTTAAGTGTCTTTCTGTTGTTTTGCGCCTTTTGAGGCACGTTGCAGCGCGTGTGATGGTTTGTGTCAGTTTCAGTAGGCGCGTATGATGGGTTGGGGAACACAATCGTTTGCCTTTTGGGCTTTCCCACTCAAATCCAAACCATTATATATAGGGGTTAAGTGGGTTTTCATTCAGTTTCCTTTCAACTTCTTTGCTTTAACTTCTCTTTTCTCTTCAGTGCAATCCCTTCTTCATTTGCATCCATCGTTCTTTATGGCAAACGTGTTTTTTCCCAAGATCATTCGCTCATCATCTAATCGGTAAGTCACTTTCTTCTCCTTTTAATTCTTCCATTTCAAGTGGATTTGTTTGGGTTTTATTGTTCTTCGCATGGGTTTTTGTTTAGTTTCTTTGAAATTTTATGTTAGCCTTCGTTTCACTGTTTGCAATTTGCTTTAGTCCTTATGCGCTTGGTGTTATGACTCATAAACTGATGTTGTAGTGACAAACCATAGGTTAGAAGATTATATGTTAGAATATGAATGTCGTTGTTCTCGATTTCATTAAGAACATGATGAATTTTCTAGGTTTTTGGAAGAACGTGTCGAGTTGAGTGAAGAACATGTCAAAAATACTAAGTGTCGATCGGGTGTCGAGCGTGCGATCTATGTCGACTTTATGCCAAAGTAGCTGATCGTGCGTTCTCGCCCATTATGTCTATGTCAAATTCATTGTTTCTTCCCCGACTTTCAGGTGGCAATGTCCGACAGCGATCATACTGCTTATGAGCACAACAACGTCGAGCAAGAGGTTCATCGCTCGATAGAGATTATTCCTGGGTGGCGACTGAACCCAAGATGTTGACTTCCGCCTACGCCGGATTGGATCTTGCTAGCCCATTATTTTTCCAAGACATAGGCTCTTCCCCCAACATTGATGAGTGGGGATCTTCAGTAATGTTGTCGTTTCTCCTTTACTGATTCATCTCAACTCGATGGAGTTTATTCGCGCCTTCGAGCTTGTGGCAGAATACTTGCGCTTTACGCCAACAGTTCCTCTTTTCTTTCAAATTTTCACTGGGCAAAGGGCGTCGAAGAAAGCTGGTGGATGTAGTTGGGTTTCTTTCAAGCGGTCCACGTGTTTTTTTAATATGTATGCTGACTCAGTGAGGGATTTAAAGAGGAAATTTTTCCTCGTTAAGCCAAGACCAGAAACGGCGTATAGGTCGATGTCTTAGATTAGAGACAAGTCGACGAAGACGGCGAGCCTTTGTTGGAGGTGAATGGGACTCCAAAGAAAGGGTTATATGACAATTTTCCCTTTATCTAGCGGCGGGATCATTATGTTGCCCGACCGTCGAGCTTTTCTTTTTCTTAGAATAACTTGTCGGACGAGGAGCAGATAGGGTATAATCTTTTGCATGATTACGTGTCTAAGTTCGAACAAGGCTTTATGGTTAACAAAGATGGTAATGTTTTGCTGGGTGAAGACGGAGAGCCTTTACGCGAGCTCCGTTATATAAACACCAAAGCGGTCCTTGCTTGTTCAACAAAGGAGGCAGCGATGAAATTATTAAGTACGGCACTTTGGTCGACTTCTTGTTTATTTTTTGCATGCTTAGTTTTTGCATACTTAACTCCTATGCTTTGATGCCATGATCGTTGTTGATATTTCTCCTTGTTTATTTCAGGTAATATGTCGATTGTCGAAGAGAGGGTGAAGCAATTCGCCATGACCAAGGCGGCGAAGGCGGCGAGGAATGCTGTCGTTCAACAAAAGGATGATGTTGGGGTCGTTGACTTGGATGGTTCCGACACTCTGAAGAACTCCCGTGATTGTATCTAAGCCCCCTGCCAAGAGGAATAAACCTTCAGAAGCTCCAGAGGGGGAAACAATCAGCGGATCTGTCAGGGATATTTTACTCCCTAAGCAGCTCAAGAGACATGGTCACGTTGTCGCACCGGGCGATGCTGCTGCCATGTGCGACATGGAGGATGGCGACCACTTGGAGAGGATCGAAAGGGTCAACCATTCAATGTCGAGTGCTATGGCCATGTTGCGTTCTCTACATGACTTGGAGTCGACTAATTTTGACGAGAAGTCCAACTTGCAGGAGAAATTGGTGGCTCAGAAGGGAAAGTTGACCAAGCTGAAAAATCGACTTCGAAGATTATAAGGAGAAATATAAGGTGCAAGTGAACATGGTTGCCGATTTAGAGAAAGCGGAGGAGACTGTTGAGGAGCTTTTGGGGGAGGTTACCAAGCTTCTCGAGGAGAACAAAGACTTGGCAAAGGAGCTGGAGGTGGAAAAAGAGAAGGTGAAGGCTGGTGATCCAAGTTCAGATAAAAGATGCGATAGCTCGAAAGTTGTGAAGAATGGACGGATCATCAACATCGTCTCTGTTCCCTCTAACCCCTCAAGTAATGACTCCCTGATCAGTGCACTTTTTAATCACTCTGTGCTATGTCAACTTTATGACTTCTCCTGCTATTTTAGTGTTTTTATCATGTTTTATCTTTAGAGTCTTGTTTTGCTAATAATTCAGTTTTGCTACTTATTTTCGTAATAATCTGTAATTTGACATATTCTCATTGTGCAGACCATAACTTGAGCTAGGAATATCAAATTAAGGCATGGTCAGTTGCATTGGAAAGCTAAGACAAAGATCTAGAACTTTTATGTTGAGGAAAAAACCCAGTTCAGAACGCAAGAAGGTCATTTACTCACGTTTATGTTCCAGACTTAGTGATCAAACTGTAAAAAACCTAGGGCATAATATACAGTCAGCCACGAAATTCTCCCAAAGAAATACACTTTGTACCTTTGTAATGGAGAACTAATTACCATGGATTAATCTGTTGTAATCGGTTTCCGCCGACACTTTGAGGTTCTTTAATTTTCAATAAAATTCTTTTCTCATTCAATATTTATGCTATATGTCTTGTTTGCTTTATTCAAGTTCCATAGAATAAGTAGCTTGATTGCGTTTGCTTAATTCGTGTGTTTGATCATGTTTGCGTAATTCATGATAGCTTTAATCCATTTGCTTAATTAGAAGTTACATTGACGTTGTGCCTAAACCTCCTAATGATTGTTGATGGGGGAGATTTAGAGGTAGATGATGAAAATGTATCTGATGAGAGTGTTCCTCAACAAGATGAGCCAGTTGATGATGATGCACTTGAGCCACAAGTTGAACTTGAATTGAGAAGGTCTACTAGAGAGCGTCAAGCTTCTCAGAGATATCCTCCACAAAACTATGTCACAGTCACTGATAGTGGAGAGCCAGATTACTATTAAGAGGTTATTACTGATGTTGATATAGAAAATTGGTTTGAAGCCATGCAAGAAGAGATGAGTTCCTTGCATGAAAAAAACACATTGAATTTAGTGATATTGTCGAGGAACAAAAGAGCGCCAAAGAAGGCGAGCAAGGTAGAACGATCCCTCCCCGCTTGGGTCGTGAGGGGGAGATTTGTTGGATGGATTCACTCCACAAGTGGGACCTACACCAAGATAAATAAAAGAAATGAAAAGGAAAGTATATGTTTTATGGTATTGGGCTTGACTTGCTTTGACTCATGAGCCCATGCCATATGTCCACGTGAAGAGACAAAGGAGAAAGAAGGGATTTTAAATCCCTAGTTGAGCTATAATTAGAGTATGTGTTTTTTATCATTTAGTTAGTTTTTATTAGTTATTTGAAACTCTCTTTAGGTTGTGTTAGTTTACTCATTTGTGTGAAAGTTGTGTTGTTGATTGATTCCACCTTAGGTGATGATTATGGTTGTTCCTACTGTTTATTAGAAGATTGATTGTGTACCTATTATTTGTTTATAATATAATGGAAGGTTTAATGTGGTTAGTGTCTGTGGTTTTTTATTCTCTCACATTGAGGAGATTTTCCACGTAAAATTATGGTGTTCGATATTTATTTTCTATCATTGTTATTTTACTCTGGATTAGATATTTTATGGTTTTCCATTTAATTGCACAGCTAGTTGAGAGAGATTAATTTTCACGTTATTAGAGACTCTTAAGTCTTGGTTTTTTCCCAACACTTTCAACTATCTTAAATTTCTCCATTAAGTGTGTTCAACTATTTTAGAGTAAAGTCAACAAACCCAAATAGGCCTCATAGCCTCAATATCTTACAGGTTGAGTTAAGATTATACTTAATGATGTTTTTGTTTGGTTTTGCTTTTAAAAATCTCACAACTTTTTAATATTTTTTGAACAAGATACAACTTTTTAATATTATACAATTTTATATGAAATAATTTATTGTTACACATATCAGTGCATCACGGGTGAAAAATCTAGTCTTAATAAATCATGTAGTTTTAAGTGTTTGAGTTTCCAACTTCCAAGTCATGTAGTAGTTTTTATCAAATATTTATTTTGAAATATTACGAATATTCCAACTCATGTAGTTATTGTCTATTCTTTTGTTTTTTATACATAAGCTAGTTATGGTCTATTCTCTTTATGAAGGAAATTATCTATTCTATTGAATAATTTACTTCATATCAAATTGCTCTTTTGAATATTCCTTATTTTACAACCAAATTACATATATGTTCTATGGCAAAATATAAAACTAGAGCACTCAAATCTATTGTATGCTCAAATTCAGAAACAAAACACAACGGCAATAAGAGAAAGAACAAAGTAGAATGAGAGTTTAATAGTGTTTCCATCGGATGAGCCACCATCTGTTGATGGGACACTTTTTGATCCTGCTCCTCCTGCAATTTACCAAAATTATATGAATCAATAATCGCGATTCGCGAGTATAACTATTATGTTTTAGCACAAAAATAAAAATAATTATTTATGTATGTATTAATTTAGTGTACTAAACATTGTATCACGGTCGACTCAAGGGTTAAGCGACTCAAGCAAAAAAATTTAGCCTCAAAAAAGTTTTTGGCCGAAAAAAGGCCTAGAGTTTTTTTAATTTAGTTATTAATAAAGGTATCTAACATAATTAGGCTTAGGATTATTATTTTGAAAGTCCCACTATAAAATATGTTTTAATCCTCTAAATTTGTTGGAATTGCCCTGCATTGTATATATACCTGATGGAAAGTTTGAAGCAGAAGGTGTTATTGAGCCTTCAGGTGATTCAGATGAAGAATCAGTTGGTGAATCAACAGGGGAGCCCACTGGAGAACTTGAACTTGAAGGAGATATTGGTCCATTGCCACCTAAATTCACACTATGACAAATCTGTTAATAGTATGAAAATATAATTTTTCAATAGTACTTAAACTTCAGATTGGAGATGTATCTGACTTTGACTGATGTCTGACACTCGTATGACACTGATACATTTTTTTTTTGGTAAAGATGACATTGATAAATATGTTTACATTTTGTTATTTTGTTTTATTTTAAATATTAATGATCATTTATGTATTAGTTTCGTGTTCAATATTGTGTCTAGGGAATTAACTAAACTTTAATTGATTCAGTGGTGATTGATGTTGAACTTGATAAGAAAAATCACAGTTTGATCACCTACAACTGTGCTTCGGAGGGGACTGGAGTCACTTTATGACAGAACTCGCCCCGAACCAGATTAAACTGATGAAAACAAAAAAAATAAAAGAACTTAATTAGGCTTATACATACCTTTGCACTGACTAACAGGTGGAGTTTGAACTTTACAAGCAGAAGGAAGAGACAGAGCAAGAGTTTGATTTATGGTGATTCCAAAAGAAGAACCACCACCATTAAGCAGGGAGCAGAGACACTGTGGAGAAGATTTAACTACTGTTGAAAGTTGTGAGCAACATGAAGTTGATGGATTTGAAGAACTCCCCATTATGTAGTTTAGACAAGGGCTTAAGCTAGTGAGTGTAGAAGTACAACTTGATTGTGCATAATTTTGAGTCATCATATTGGCGACTAGGACCATAGATAGACACAGGACATACCCTTTAAATGCCATTAGTCCTATTTATCTTTGCACTAATTAATTATGATATATCTAAAATTTGTTGATACTGATCAATGTTTGAGTCTTAATGAAAAGGTAATGAAGGTTATATATACTATAGAAGTTAGTTCATAAATAAAAATACTATAAAAAGTTATTAAAAAAAGGACAAGTATTTGGTCAAAAGAAAATAAAGGGACAAGAAAATGCAGGTTGCCTAACCTTGTGAATTATATGATCCTCTTGTGCTGTACAAATAAAGGATAACTTTTTTTCTTTAAAAAGAAGTGTTTATGGTTAACAATTTTAATAAAATTTAATGTAATATTGAAATTGTTGCCATTTACCAAACGTTGCATATATTTAAGTTTCACCCCTTTAGCATTAGTTCGAGTTTTTATGAATGGAAAAATGCAGTTAAGGGTCATACTATTAGAAATTAGTCATCATCAATCAATAAAGTGGTTAAATTTTTATGACAAATTATAGTGGTTAAACTATTAGGATTGAAGTAACAATATTAACAAAGGAGAAAATAGGCAAAATCATCCTTGAATTTTCCCTCATCAACCAAATTAGTTCATGAATTATTCGAAATAATTTAAATGTCATTGAATTTGCAAAAGTTGTATCAAATTAGTCTATCCGTTAACTTGGTCTCACATCAGCACAATTAACAATCAAGTTGACAGAAGAACTGATTTAATACAACTTTTGTAAATTCAGAGACATTTTAACTATTTTGAATAATTTAGTGACTGATTTGATTGATGAATAAAAATTTAAAGATGACTTTGTCTATTTACTCAATATCAAAGATAGAACTTTACCAAATGTTAGTTGATCTAATGATGATTGGCGCTAAACTTGATAGAGGAATACGATTCGATTCCTGCAACTGTATTTAGGACATAACTGAAACCACTAGATGTAAACCACTAGATGTTAATCAGTACATTGAAATTATATGTTAATATAATCGAGTGATTTCAAAATTTGTTTTCCAAATTAGACTCCTGCATTCTAGCCAACCCCACCAAACTATAACTCAACCAATTAACAAGACTATACTCTTTCAATAGAAAATTTGAGTAGTAGTTAAGGTAGTTGAACTCCTACATGCATATTCAAATCTACCTATACTCTCCTCCTAAATGTTGCAAAATATAAATCATGTCCTTATCATCCTTAATAAAATCCCACATCACCATCCTAACACTGACACATCAAATTATGGGAAATCTAAGTGTTTTTCATATGAAAGTGATATCAATATTCCTTTTAATCACTTCAGTAAAATTTGTTTTGGGACAGATTAGTACACCTTGTACAACTTCTATGATTAGTAGTTTCACACCATGTGCAAATTTCATTACAGGAAGCACAAATTATAATGGCTTAATTACACCATCAAGTAGTTGTTGTGATTCATTAGGGTCTATGATGAGTACTAGTGTGGATTGTGCTTGTCTTTTAATATCTGCTAATGTTCCATTTCAACTATTACCCATTAATAGAGTTCTTTCAATTTTTCTTCCACAAGCATGTAACCTCAATGGATTGCCTTCACAATGCAAGGGTACACAATCATTTGTCACAGTATAATGTGATTATGCAAAAAAAATCATTTGTATATATATATAATATATATCTAACAATTGTTTTAATTTGTACATTGTAGCTTCTGGCGCTCCTTTACCAGCTCCAGGTATTAATTCCGTCCTTTTTTATTATAGACAAATTAATTTTTAAATTTTTTAAATAATTAATATCTTTTTTTTGTTAGTGAATAATTAATTTATTTTGTTGGTCAGTCCGATCTACAAAATAAATTAGACGCTTAATTATTTAATAAATTTAAAAAATAATTTATCTCTTAAAAAAGACAAAAATTATCTCCGTAGAATAGCTCAGGTGGTATAAGCTGAGGGACATATGGGTTGGATATGGAGAGATCTAGGGATTAAATCCTGGCGGAGCAATTAATCTTTTCTATGTACCAAAAAAAGACAAAAAATAATATTATTCACCGTTTAGTATTTTCTTTTTCAAGTTCAAATTTCAATCACTGCATTTTATATGTAATATCCCTATTAAGTACTAATTGAGCTCACAGGAGACTCATTCCTTTACTTTTTTTTATTTATAATCATTTTGTTACTTTTTAATTGTTGTTTTAAGTTTTTGAATCAGTCTAAAAATCTTAGTTCAAATGGTATAATATAAAAATTGTTATGCCATATTTATATGTGAGTTTAATTTCAATGATTAGCATTTCTTCTAAGACTAGAAAAACAATTTCTCCCATTATACATGATAATAATTATTTTAAGGCCCCGTTTGTTACAGATTAAAAAAGAAGTGATTTTGACATTAAATAATTTAGAGATTATATTTTAGAGATTTTACAAAAAATCAGAAGCTATTTTGTGTTTGTTTACCTATATAAAAATTACTTTTTATAAAAAAATAATTTTTAATTTGTTTGGATGCAATCATATAAAAGTGATTTTGTATCACAAAAATACTATAAAGGACAATTGTCCAAATGTAATATACTATATAAATATATTCCAATATATGAAAAATACTCAAGTTATTGTTTTTCAATATGGTCATATGACTCTATATATAGAGCTACAAATAAAATAAATATCTAAATCTTATCTTCTAAAAATAGTAACCTAATCCTCTAAATTCTAAACAGGGTATTATTGCAATATTAGAATAAATTTAAGGATATTTTTGTCTAAATTTTTTTGACACTTATTTTCTCTTTCCTCTAAAAAAAATCTATTAAAAAAAGCTACTGATATCAGCTTCAAATTTTTAACAGTTTTTAGATTATTTTCAGATTCTGATTATTTTTAAAAGCTATAACAAACGAATGTTAATTTCATATAAGTGATTATTTTTTAAAAATAAGTGATTAAGGGCCCGTTTGTTTTAGATTAAAAAATAAGTGATTTTGACATTAAATAATTTAGAGATTATTTTTTAGAGATTTTACAAAAAATCAGAAGCTATTTTGTGTTTGTTTACTATTAAAAAAATTACTTTTTATTAAAAAATAATCGTTAACTTGTTTGGATGCAACCATATAAAAGTGATTTTGCATCACAAAATTACCATAAAGTACAATTATCCAAATATAATATATCATATAAAATAAATATATAAAAAATACTCATCTTCTTGTTTTTCATTATGCTCATATGACTTTATATGTATAGCTAGAAATAAAGCTAATTTTTAAATTTTATCTTCTAAAAATAACAAACTAATCCTATAAATTCTGAACAGGATATTATTGGAATATTAGAATAATATTAAGGATATTTTTGTCTAAAATTTTTTTACAGTTGTTTTCTCTTTCCTCTAAAAAAAATCTATAAAAAAAAGCTACTAATATCAACTTCAGATTTTTAGCAGTTTTTAGATTATTTTCAGATTCTGATTATTTTTAAAAGGTATAACAAACAGATGTTATTTTTTTAAAAGTGATTATTTTTTAAAAATAAGTGGTTATTTTCTAAAAAAATCTATAACAAACGGGCACTAATTCTAAAAAAAACTATAACAAACGGCCACTAAATATTCTTTTACCAAAAAACAAATTAAAATTCAATGAGAAAATTTAAGATCAAGTCATTTTGTTGGCTTTGAGTAATTGTGAATTGAACTTATTGAAACACTTTGTTGGCATACAGGCCCAGCTATGTTTGGATCAAATGTCCCGTCTCTTCCACCAATTAATGGTTCTCCCATGAGCCCACAAGGTAACATAATAAACTTAGAAAAAATAGGAAATACAAAAATAAAAATTGAGATGGCAACATCATAATTCTAAGGAATACTCCTATAGTCCTATGTCATGACAAGTGACATAGTTAGTTACACACACAAACTATACCAAAATCTTGAAATGAAGGATAGCATCGTTGGTTTTGGAGGGTTTATATACTAAATTTTGAAGCATTTTTATTTATTTTTGAAAACTCAGTATATTATACGGTTTAGACTGACTAATTTGAGGGTTTTAATCTCACTGTCCACCAGCGGTGATTCAATTTAAATTCATAGTTTTATGCTATGTGTGGACTAATCCATCAAAATCGGTAGTAAGGGAAATCAAATTGGATAATTTAATGAAGCACGTTCCAAAATCTTAAGTCAACATCACTAAATTAACCCAAGTATAATTTATAAAATCTTGAAGTTAATGATGCTTTATGAACAATTTTGACTTGTAATTTTCTCAATTGAGAGTTTACTAAGAGTTGGAATTAGAGTTAAATTAACATTATTAAGTTAAGGTTTGACTTAAAGTCATTTCCGTTACTATATATTCGCATTTTTTTGTTGCAAATAAATTTCTAAATATGCGAAGTGTTTTGATTTTAGTCCTTGACGTGCTGTCCACTTCCGCTAAAAAAAATGCTGAAGTGGCTTTCGTTGAAACAAAAGCCTTAAATCTTAATGTATAAATTTTAATGCAGTTCCTCAAACCATTGAAATATCTGATGCTCCAAAACCAATGAATATACACTCAACAACGGCACCAGCACCAACAAAAATAGCACCATTGAAGCAAGTTCATCCACGAAAACTTCAAAAAGTTGATCAGTACTCTTGAGTTTCTAATTAACAAATAACAAAAATCAAGTTTGTCCCTATATTCATATATGAAATTTGGAATCATGAATATGTGTATTTAATGAATGGTTAATCACGATTTATGAAGGAATTATATTTTTTAAGGTAATAGACTAATAGTAGTATTAATTTATATGTTGATGTTGTGCAATGATTCATGAAATAAAATTACTCAAAAAAAAAAAATGAGTTTGTATTCTACACTCTGTAGTCTGTACCCTATATCTTTGGTCGAGGCCACACATAGGAAGTGGATCATATAACACGAGTTTAGATACTTGTATACATGTTAAATAAAATTCTTTTTTATTTTTACACAAATTTATCCTTTATCTTTTTTGTTTTCTCAAATTAATCTGAGTTAACAACTATTTTGAATCTTTTATATTACTCTTTGTCATAGTAGTCCTTAAATCGATATAAAAAATTTTAAATTTTTTTATTGTTGATATTATTAATCAAATTGATTCAAAACATTAAATTGGTAACAATGATGATGTCCATGTTGTCAAGTGACCGAAATAAAGAGAAAATAGAAAAACACTTCATCTTCTTAAAAAATAGAAAACATTCTTCCAAATTTACATCATTCTTCCAAATCTAAGAAAAATGGAACCACCTCTGACTCATTTGTGAGTTGGTTGATGCCTGATGGGTGGTGAGAGGGAGATATTGGAAGAAGATGAAAGTTTGTTTCTTTTTTCTAAAAAATTAAAGAAGTATTGTAGTCATTTTAACTTCTTGTTAATTATATGGAAGTCACATGTAAGTACGAAAATAACACATAAGCATCTAATATAACAAAAGTAAAAAACTCATCATCATAATTAATAACATTATTTTAATATTTTGAGCTAATTTGACCAATAAAATCAACAATTAAAAATTTTAAAATATTTTATATTAATTTAAGAACTATTATAACACTTTCAAAAACCAAAATAATTGTTTACTCCAAATTAATCATTTAAAGACTAATCTTTAATTTATTTTTTTCCTACACAAATCCTACGTGCACGAACGAATTCTTAGTTTATTTATTTGTAATTTAGTGAAGACTTTAAAATAAAAAGAAAACATATGAATAATTTAAAATATTTGATAAAATTAGAAACAATATAATAATGAATATTCCTTATTAGGGAGATGCTACGGTACAATGGAAAAATTATCATGTACCGGTACATTAATCATGATGACCAATAATTATTTGACACGTGTCATATTATTATTATTAAAATTATTAAAATATAAAATATAAATGCTGACTTGGACAAAATTTACATTTTTATTGGTTAAAATTCTTATAGTACCAATACAATGGATTTTGTCAAAAGTACCCTAGAATTCTCCTCCTTATTAATCATTAGATTTGTAGAAAGAAAGAGTGTGCAGCAGTGACGGTCCTAAAAAAATCATAGAATCTGCATAGAATTTTAATTTTAAACAAAAATTTCTATTTATTTTAAATTAATCTTTAAATATCTTAATTTTAAAAGAAAAAAACTTAGTTTTGCTATTTTATTTTTTGGTATGGAAACTCAGTTTTGCTATTTACTAACTCATAAAATATTAATTTTGAACAACTTTTAATTTTTTTTTTCTAGATTTTCATCTTTCTAAAAAAAAAAGAGTCTTAACAGTTTAAAATTTAAAATGAGTTCTGATATTAAGTATCTAATCTTTGTCTAAATACTATTGCAGAATCGGATTTTATCTTATATTAATGCATAAAAATTTTAATTTTACTCTAAACTAATTTTAAATATACTAAAAATGTTGGTGAGAGCCGCCTATGATAGTGGTGTGTATATATACAAAAACTCTAGTAGAATGTATTGCTGGCTGTGTATATCAAATAATTTTCCACATGGTTGCAAATGCTACTACTGTTAATTTCTCATAAGCCACGTACATTAACACATGTCACCCTGCATGTTTTCTCTATATACTTTGTTTCTTTCCCTCTTTTTCCATATAAAACTATAACCAAACAACACACTCCAATTCTTCCATGTAACAAAGTGAAAAATTTGAACACGATGGCAATTAAAACCAAGCTTTCCTTAACCATCTTCCTCTTAGTTTTACTATGCTCAAAATTAGTCATAGGAAGAGAAGAAACAGACCCAGAACTCAAAACATGTAAACACCAATGCCAACAACAACGTCAATATGATGAAGATGATAAAAGAATATGCATGGATGAGTGTGATTTGTATCATAAGATGAAGCAAGAGCGAGAACATGAGCGTGAAGGTGATGATGAAGAGGATGAAAATCCTTATGTTTTTCAATATAAGGATTTTGACACTAAAATAGATACAGAGGATGCTAGAATTTCTGCTCTAAGTATGTTCAATCAAAACTCAAAGCTACTCAGAAATGTTGAGAATTATGGTTTGGCTGTTTTAGAAGCTAGAGCAAATGCTTTTGTTTCTCCACATCACTTTGATTCTGAAGTTATTCTCTTCAACATCAAGGGTATATATATAAATAAATATTACTATAGCTTTTATATAATATCAAGTTAATAGGCTTTTATTTCGTGCAAAGTGTGTGAGTTTTGGTTTAGTAAATTCTTTTTTTTACTATCCTTTGGAATATGAAGATTTTATTATTTACTCGTTTTTCAGTATCACCTCAGTAAAAAGTCAACATAAAAGTCAATATAAATGGATAAATGATGAAATCTTCCTATTACATAGATGATAGATGATTTTTGCAAGGAGTAAACTAAAACTCCCATATTGCGAGGAATAAAAACCTATTAACCGATAATATATAATCTATTTTATTTGTTATTTATTTTGGTTTTTTTTTTTGTTGGATTATTATAGGGAGAGGCATAATTGGGTTGGTGATGGAAGATAATACAGAGAGATTCGACCTTGAAGCTGGTGACATTATGAGAGTACCAGCAGGAACACCTATGTACTTGGTTAATAGAGATGAGAAGGAGAAGCTTTTCATGGCAGCTTTCCACATGCCACCTTCCATTGCCTCTGCTCCAGTAAATCTTGAGGTTACAAAACTAAATTTTGATATTCAAATAGATTAGTGCTCTTTGGATTGGTTTATTTGAGCTTATCTACTTTGATGATTAAATTTTGTGAATTTTGTGAGACGTTTGAGATAATTTTTTAAAACAACTAAAACATAAGTCTTTATTAATATGATAAATAAGCGTTTACTATCCACAAACATAAACATTAAGTATATGACTAATATGTTACTCTCTCCGTCCTAAAATAAGTGTCATAATTGACCATTTTGTCCTATTCACATAATCTACATCTATTTTGAACGTACTTTTTTACTAATATATAAACTTAAATATTAGTAAGATGTTAATTGATTTGTCTCGATGAGTATTTTTAAGGTATACAATTTTTATAATTTTTAAAGATAGATAATTAATATATTAACGATTAAAGTTGTGCGTTGGCTAACGTGAACTTGTCAACCACGACCCTTATTAATTTTATCCATAATTGTTTTATGAAAATTAACCATTTTAAGTAAATAGAAATGATGGAATGTAACATGTATTGGTGTAGGCATTTTTTGGGCCTGCAGGGCAAAACCCAGAATCAGTCCTCACAGCATTCAGCTCTAAAGTGCTCCAAGCAGCATTCAAGGTAGATGTAGATCCTTCTACAACAATATAGTACTACTTAAATTTCGGAGTATAGTAAGTTTTCTTCTAATTTATAAATTTTGTTACTTAATTTATTCATGCTTGAAAACCAAACATGCAGACTCCAAAAGGGAAATTAGAAAGGTTTTTTGATGAACAAAAGAAGGGAAGAATTTTCAAAATATCAAATGAACATGTCCGTGCCTTGGCTCCCAAGAAAAGTATTTGGCCATTTGGTGGACAATTTAAGGGTCCATTCAATATTTTCAGTAACAATCCTTCTTTCTCCAACCAATTTGGTAGTTTCTTTGAAGTTGGTCCTTCAGAAGCAAAGAGTGGTCTTGAAGGACTTGATCTCATGCTTACCTTTGCCAACATCACAAAGGTATATATCATATATGTAATTAATATTCAAATTAATAGGCTTTTATTCCCTGCGATGTGGCAAATTTTGATTTATCCTCTTTTAAAAAAAGATATATTACTTATGTTATGTAAAGATTCCGTCATCACAAAGGTATATATCATACGAACTAATTAAAAAATGTAAGTTTTTATAATGGGGTAAAACAAAATTAGTCTACATTGCAATGGATAAAAACCAATTAATCCTTGATTAATATATAACCACAAACCTTCATCTTACTTCACTTGAAAAAAGAAAAAACTACTCACTACATTTTGGTCTCTTTTGTCATTGATTTTATTATACATAGGGATCAATGTCTACTATTTACTACAACACAAACGCAAACAAAATAGCATATGTAGTTGATGGTGAAGGATATTTTGAGATGGCATGTCCACATATGTCATCAACCTCACACTCTAAACAAAGAAAGAGTAGTGCTTCATACCACAAGATCAATGCAAGATTAAGGCCCGGAACAGTGTTTGTTGTTCCAGCTGGTCATCCTTTTGTAACCATAGCTTCCAAGGACAATAACCTCAAAATTGTATGCTTTGAGGTTAATGCACATAGAAACAAGAAGCTTGCTTTTGCAGGTAATATACTTTCTGCTCTTTTTTTATATAGTTCGTTCTATTTTATTTGTCCGTGTTCAAGACTACCACTGAATTAATTGTGGCGAGAGCGCATGCCCAGACATTTGTCTGGGTTCCGGCAAAAAATGTTGGTATTTTTATGCTTAGTTTAGGCCTAAATTAAGATGTTTAGAAGTTAATTTAGGGAAAAATTGAGATATTTTTTTTGTACAAAACTGAGATTTTTGTTTAGAATTGAGATTTTGTTCTGGCTTTATAAATTTTTTGGCTCTGCCACTGATTGCACTTGCATAAATTGATTGTTTGAATAGGTAAGAAGAACATTGTGAGTGCATTGGAAAAGACAGTGAAGGAGCTTGCATTTGACTTATCTGCTGAGAAAGTGGATGAGATATTTGAGAGAGATGAGGATTTCTTTTTTCCTTATGATATAATGGAGAGCAAGGAGGAGCATGGTCGTGCTGATGAGTGAAGAGGGTTTTGTAAAGAAGTACTACAACACAGTGGTTAGGTTATGAAGTGTGGTGATGATGTAAACTGGGTAATATATATGCTGGGATCAATGTAAATGTGAATGAAATAAAAGTGCCACAAATTGTTGCTTGTTATGACAACTAAAACAAACTATTTGTGTTGTATTAGAAGAAGATGCTATCTATCTAATAATTAAGTTAATGTAAGCTTTCTTTCTTCGGTTTATGATCTTATTTGTATACCATAATAATACATCAACTTTTAGTCTTAGAATTTAGTTCAAATATTTAACTGCTTGAAAATCTTTTCTTAATTTTCTGTTGTGAAAAGTTGGGATCCTTGGTTAGGGCCAATTACGACTTTTTAGAGTTTCATGGCGAATAATAAAAATGGAGGTTCAAAAATGCGCGCCCCCGTCTGTGTGATATGATTTAATGAAAAATATGTTTGAAAAAATATTATTGGTTTGATGAAAATTAAAATATATAGAAATTATTAAGATTGAAGTTATAGAAGTTAAGGGTATTTTGGAAATTGTGAAAAAAGGTTACACCAAAACAAAAGTATTCCCTTTATATATAGTAAAGATGATGGGTCTATAAAACAAATTTAGCAAATAACAGTTCAAGACTAAGAGCAAATCTAGCAATTTATTTGTTAAGCAAAACAAGAAGATAAAGAGCAAGAGTAAAGATAAATATAGTTTAAAAATTCTTCAAGAACAAATTTAATTTTCTACAATTTTCTCTTAATCTTTCATCTAGTTTAGTTGTGAGCTAGATGTAACTTTTCTTTTCAATATGCTATGAAGGTGGGGAAAAGTAAGAGATATTATTTTTCACTCCCAAGGGAGAAAAAACAAAGGTGTTGTTTTTATGAAATGGTAAAATTGACCCTATATTTTATGGGTTAATTGAATTTGAAATAAGATTAGGGGTAAAATTGAGTTTGGGGGGAGGGGGTGTGAATATAATCAAGGGAGAAAGACAAAGTTTATAAGACAAAATAACTTTGTACAAAGCCCACAAAATTTTGAACAATAATAGCCCACTAAGTTTGTGCTTTATTGAAAAGAGTTACATATCTTCAATTTATTTTTTACACCCGCAAATTTGCACTGTGTTCAGGTTTTATAAGGACTAATTTTGTCACGTGTTATCCTTTAAGTGAAAAATTTCAGGTTGATCTATCTCTAAAGTGAGAGAAAACTTTAATATGAAAGATGAGAGGATTAAAGGTTTAGTCATTCGATTAAATACTACATGGTTATGGTTGAGATTATAAGTTAGGTTTAAATAAATTATTAGTTCTTGTAAGTTTGCGTCTTTTTTATTTTAGTTTATTTATGTTTTTTTTTAGAAATAAATTTTTGAATGTTAAAATAATTTTGATTTTAGTCTCTAAAGTTAAAATAGTAAATTTTTTGCGGATTTTTCTGCGGATTTGCCTTTTAATTTTCCTGTAGATTATATTTTTTATGAATTTTACTTCAAATTTTTCAACGGATTTTAGCTTAAGGGACTAAATCAAAAATTATAATAACTTTCGGGAATTAATTTCAAAAAAATGAACTTACAAGAACTAAAAACAAAAATACGCGAATTTATAGGGATTAATTGATTATTTACACTTAAAAGTTAATATGAAACACTCACACCTACCTAATCTTTTTCCTGAGATAATACTCATTTTAAACTAAAAGAAAAGATAAGATGTGCTCTTAAGACACATGATAGTAATGTATTATAGATATCAATTGTATTAAAAATTGTGCGTCTTATCCTTTTAAAAGTTAATTGTTTTATTTGAGATATAATTATTATTTAAAGTATCTTTAGCATGTTTGACAATGACACTACACTTCAATAGTATCTCAAGGGAGATAATATTTTTATATTTGAAAATAAAAATGTTATATTTGTATTTTTTTTTTTATAGTTTTATAATCGACAAAAAGTTGCCCTGCGGTATAGTTAAGAACAAAAAATTTGTTTTTGTCCTGTCTCATGCTACTAAATTTTAAATTAGGCAAATGTTAAATAGATCAAACCACCTAACAAATTACTATAGAAAAAAAAATTAAAATATGAGGAGGGAGAAATTTTAATACTACCTCCGTTTTAATATATAAAGCATATACTTCCTCCGTCTCATATTATAAAGGAAAAAATAAAATCATACTCCCTCCATCTCATAATATAAGAGAAAAAAATTCAATTTTTTTGTCCCAAAATGTAAGAGAAAAAGTACAAACATTTATCTTTTCAAGAAAAGTTTAATCTCTCTTACTTTTTCTATAATCAATGATTTTTACATCTTTCCACACAACTTTTTTTAAAAAAAAACATATTTCATATTTCAGTCATTATATTTTATTTTTTCTTAATAAGTATGATTTTTGTTTTTTCTCTTACATTATGGGACGGAAGGAGTATTTATTAAGAAAAAGTAAAATACTGATTGGAAATAAGTTTTTTTGTAAAAAAAGGTTGCATGGAAATATGAAAAAACAATTTCTATTGATTACTCCATTGATTATGAAAAAGATAAGAGAGGATAAAAAAAAATTCTCTTATATTTTTGAGAAAAAAAAATAATTTTTTTTCTTATATTATAGAATGGAGAAAATATTTAATAGTATGTTTTTGTTCATTTTGTAAAAAGATCAAATTATTAATAATATATCTATCATTTAAAAAAATACATTAAAATCGGAGGGAGTATTAATTTTAAAAGGAGAAGTAATATTGGAAGTAAAGTGCAATCAGTTCCCTGAAAATTTGGTTGGACAAAGAGCTAGCGTTGAACAACGTCACTCAGGTCGGGTTGGGAAGCTGCAGAACATCCCCATGCTATGCTATGCAACATTGCTGAATGCTGACGCTGTCACTGTTTGTTTTGTTTTGTTTGTGCGTGAATATAGGTTATGTTCTGTGATCTCCAATGTGTTACACAATCATTTTACCATGTGACGTGATAGCTAGCTAGGATTCTTCAACATAGAAAAATATTGATGGAAAAATTAAATAAATAAACAGAGAAAGGCAGCATGCTTTGGACTGATATATACTCCTTTTCAGTGGCTGAGCCAGAAAAATCGTAAAGCTCGGGCAAATTTTAAATTTAAACAAAAATTTCAATTTTCAAAAAAAATAATTTCAGTTTTGTCTTAAATTAATCATTAGAATTCTCATTTTTACTCTAAACTAACCCCTAAAACACCAAAAAAATTGTTTTGCAATGAAAATTCTCACTTTTGAACAAAAAAAACATTAATTTTGCCCTAAATTAATCTCTAAAATTATCAGTTTTACCTAAAATTAACCTCTAAAATACTAAAAAATTTCGTCCGAACCCGGGCTAATGCCCTAGCAGCCCTTATGCTAAAATCTCCCCTGCTCCTTTCTATGGACTATTTTTGGTTGAGCTAACGTAATGTATTATTCATACCTCGAGGGAGGGAGTGTATTTTTTGGTCGAGACCGGTATATTTATTACAGAATGGTGTGATTATTTGTTTCATTGGATTGGAGGAGCAAGGAGGGAGGATACATCTATAAGTTGTATTGCCACAATTGAAAAATAACCATACTTTTTTTTTCCTCTTATTTCTAGAGGAAGCGGTCAGGAATTCAGGGTTAAGTGACCTAGGAGTATTATTCAATGTGTAGTCAAAGAATGCTAACGTAATACGGAGATTAATTCCTTCGAAATAATTGAGATTTATTTATTATGTGGTTGATCTCTCCCAACAAATTGTATATTTTAATCCCATAAACAATGATATAATGAAACTTATTAATATAATAAAATTCACTTTACCAATTACACACAAATTAAAAAATGTAATTAATATTATATAAAAATGAAAAAGTATATTAGTTAAAGTTAGAGCTGGATAAATTGGTAGAGATCCGCGGGTCAATCAATTTAGTCCACAGCCTGCATGGATTTAAAAACCAATTTTCTTTTATTCGTTTATATTTTGACTCATGTGGGTTAGACCATTACCTGACTCAATATTATGAAAGTGTGCAAAACACAAGAAGGGGGGGGTTGAATTGTGTTTTGGTAAATTTAAAAACTTCTTCTTTAAGTTTAGAAAACTTATTAGAAGCACCAGCGGATAAAGCAAACACAAGCAACGCACGTAAACAGAAACAGAAACAGAAAGAGTAAGAGATATAGAGAGAGAGACGAGACAAGCAATTTTATATTGGTTCCTCTCACAAACCGAGAGTAGTCCAGTCCCCTTGCACTTCCAAGGGATTTCACTATAATCATTTTGATTACAATTGCTCAAACACACTAGTAAGAGACTTCCTAATGCTCAAGTTCTAAACAAGAGACTTCCTAACACAAAAGCAAAAGATAATTGAGTTTTGAGCAATTGATATTAAAATCAAAAGCTCTTAAAAACAATACAACACAACTGTAAAGACTCTAACAAATGATTCCTAAGAAAACAAAAGTCAGAAGCACAGACAGAATAACTTCAGAAGCAGTGCTTGCAGTCTTGTATGAAAAAACAGAGTAGGTGTTGTTGCTTTTTGAATTTTTGCGTCACTTAATCTTCAAGAGTTGTTCTCTATTTATATGAGGTAGAATAAAAGGAGACGTTTGATGTTACTGACCGTTGCAGAGGTCATTGTCACACCAGCTGTGTAAGGACAAAGGTAACATGGGATATTTGCCATTTCTGGTAAAGCTTATCCATTTATTCCTTTTGTATGAGAATATTCGCCCTTATGTAGTAAAATAGTACTAACGTCACTATCCTGATGATAAGGATGTAGTACTATGATTTCACAATCAATCACAGCCTTTAAATTCAAATGATTTCCAATCATTGAATCACTATCAGTTAACACTGACATTCTCTGATAGTTTAATCAGACTTTTATGTTTCCAACATAACTTCTGATTCCTTAGCTTCTGAAATTTATGACCTTCAAACTCAACACAATTTCTGAGTTAACCAGCTTCTGACTTTGGAGTAACTTCTGATCAATGTTGCTTCTGATGTCGTTGCCTCTGATATCGTTGCTTCTGATATCAATTTTTGGCGCTTGTTTCAGAGCTTCTTATATCAAGTGTGAACATAATATAATTTTAATCCTACACACTTAGATAAAATATTAAAATACCCTATTGTTCATTAATACTTTTGTTATCATCAAAACTTTAAGGACTTAGTTAGAACCACATTTGTTCCAACAATCTCCCCCTTTTTTATTGATGACAAACTTTGTATTAATTAACAATGGTTGTTATTTTAATTTTCCAAGTTTAACTTAGGTTCACAAGCTTTGCAAACTCCCCCTAAGTTTAACATTTGAATAATTAAAATAGTATAAAACATATTTTTATTTTGACTCAAATTTTTCATATTTTGACTCTCAGGGAATAGTTTTGCACGCTCTCCCCTTAAGTCTGATAATAAATGAAAAAATTGCACTCTTTTCATTTTTCATCATATGAAAAAATTTAGTTCAATAGAAACCTATGTTTCCCACATAATATAGGTAGAAAAATAAATTAAACAAAACTGTAAAGATTTTTGGTTTCATTTTTGGTTTCAGTTTTGTGCTTCACATTGTTAGATTAATGACTCTTACTCCCCCTTTTGTTATCAAACAAAAACAATTTTACAAAAAAGAAGTAAAGACATTAATAAAAGACAGAAAACAGTCAAACCACAACTTCCAAGTAGTCAAGTCAGTGGACAGTTACAACTGTATCATAAATGATATTCTTGAAACACCACATGACTTAAACCAATTGAAGTCAATAAAAGCAGTACGTTACCAAGTTCAATTTACTCAACACTTCCACACATTATTTTCAGAATAATGGATAAGGATAGAAGAGCAAACAAAGGTAAGATGCCACAAGAAGTGAAGAAAGAAGAATCAGCTTCAAAATCCAAGCCAAAAGGAAGGAAGTTGAAAGGAGAAGGTTCTTCTTCAGCTCCATTAAGAAGAAGTAATAGACTCAGATCAAAAGCAGCACCAAAAGATCCAGTGTATATAAAACTTTCATCAGATTCTGATGAAACTGATTCTGATTATGCAGAATTTCTCAGAACATATGATCCATCTGTTAATGAAGGTTCAGAATCCCCTTCTGATTCTGATAGGACAAATTTTGATTATATGAGTTACTTAGAGATTCTTCAATCTCCAACAGTGAACTCAAGCTCTGCTAGTTCTCAGAAGTCAGATGTAGACTCTAAATAGAATTAGGATCTTATGTACTAATTATTCTTTTATAATCAATAAAAGTCTCATGGTTTATGCTTTGAATTGTTTCTATTATTTCTCTGTGCTTTTACATTGAAAAACGTTTTCAAAAACATTTAAAAAAAATAAATAAAATAACACACATATAATGCAACACATATAAGATATAAGCAAAGATGTTCATGCAATTAAAAGAAAATAACATGTTCAAGCATTACAACCAAATTGAAATGCAATAAAAAATGTGTGCACAGACATAGAATCCTAGGGTTGAGATGAAGAAGATTTGGGTAGCAAATGAGCTTCAAACAGAGACAGCAGTTTCTCAAACTGTTTGTCAGTCTTCTCAGCATTCTTGTCAATAGTTTCCTTCAGATCTTTCTGATTAGACTTGACTTCATTTACCCCAGCTTCCAGAGAGATTAACTTGTTTGTATGCTCCTTCTGAACTTCTTCAAGCTTCAAGAATCTTGTCTCATGATCAATATGTGCATTTTCTATTATCATCTTTGTTGATTCTCCACTATCATATTTGTTTATATCATTCAATTTCATCAGCTTCTGTTCCATTTCCATTAAAACCATCTCTTCATGTGAGCAGTTAGTAAGAGCAAATTTCTGTTTCTAAATAGATTTTTCAAAAGCATTCTCAAATTCATCACAGAACTGCAGATGTTCATAAGTAAGCTCTTCAACATACTTCTTCTTCAAGGCAGCCATAATTAACCTCTGATAACCATCAATTTCATCAATCTTCTGCACAATCTGACTAGGCATGATAGCATGAGAAGATTTCAAGGCATACAATCTTCTAATATCATTATTAATAAGCCTGTCCAGAATCTCAATACTAGACACAGTGTTGTTTGAGTGTTGAGACACTATGCTGTCAAGTATAGATTGATAGGAAATTTCTGGCTCATAGAAGGTTTTAGAAAAGTTTTGTGGCTCAGAAGTTGTTGTATTATGAATTGGAGATAATGGAGGTGAAGTAACAATGTAAGGTGGTTCAGAAGTAACTTCAGTTAAAGGATTGATGATTTGAATGGTTGGTTTAGATGGAGTTGGTTGTTTGACAGATGTTTTGACATGTTGTGGGGTTGGAGGTTATTCATCTTCTGAAGAAGAGTCAGAACTAAAGTCAGTAACAATCTTGAAGAGTTCCTCTTCAAGTTCATCTAACTTAGTTTTCTTTTTCTCTTCAGAGATTGGTTTGGATGGTGTTTCAGGAAATTTTGTAGTTTCAGTATGAATGGTTTGAGGAGATAAATGCTCAGATAGCATATCTAACACTGAGGGCTCATGCAAAGGTTCAGCAGTTGTTGTGGGTTCAGGGGATGATTTTAGTACAACAACATCAGGTTCAGAAGAAGGTTTAGGCATAGAAGACACATCATTTCTAGGCTTAACATCCCTAGATTGAGATTCAGTAGGCTCATTAACAATGTTTTTAGAAGACATACCTTGATTCTACATTTGATTCATGGTTGCTTCTTCTTCCTTGAGCTTCTTAATCCTTCTTCTTTTTATTTCCAAAAGTTCCTCATCAGTTTCCTCATCATCAGAACAGACAAGTTTCCTCTTGTTCTTCTGATTCTCGTTTGACTTCTTTGTTCTAGCCTCCTTCTCACGCTTCTCCCTTTCTTGATCACTTATGATAGAGATACCAGCATTTGGATTTTTCTTTGGTATTCTTTCCCTTCTCATAGTAGTTTTCATCACAAAATCTTGTTTCTTGTCAAAACCAAGTTTGGTGATATCCACCTCATTACCAGCAGTCTCAAAACCATACTCCTCTCAATGCTTAATTAAACCTTTGACAATTACCATTGCTCCTTCTGTATTCACTTCAAGGAAGGTTGACAACAGTCTCTGATCCTCTTTAACCATCAGAAGTGGATTGTTTGGAAATACCACTTTTCCACTTATCAAATGCATCTTCTTGATAGACCTTCCATCAACCACTCTCTCTTCCAAATAAGATGCCTTCACAAATCCAGGATAATCCTTCTCAAGAATTTGTGGAAAGTTGCTTAAGAAAAACATATGTGAGAGTAACCTAGCATGATGACAATTGGTGTGACCAAGTTCAATGCTACAATTAATTACTTCACAGAGATGATCAAAGATGTATTTTGGAATGTTCATCTTTACAAACTTATGTAAATAGAACATAAAGTATTTCTGTTCAGAAGAAATACAGTTTGTACCACCAGCCTTAGTAGCAATAGATTCAAACAAAATTTTGTAAACAACCTTAAACAGATTCTTCAAGTCTCTTTGCTCAGAGGATTTTTCTTTATCAAACAGCTGAGTTTGAATAGATGAGTTGTGACCCTTGTTTTTGTATCCACCCAGATACATTCCATTGTTGGGTAGGTTGAGAACTTTGGCTATGTGATCAGCAGTAATCACAATATCCATTCCAGCAATATTGGATCTGATTTCTGTTTGAGTAAAAGCTGGAAGCCCTAATTCTTCTCTTGTTTTTCCTTTTAAGTGAGGAGCTGTCTTAGCCAACTTAACCACTTCTTGGTAAGCAGCTTCTCTGTCAAAAACAGATGCCTTCATCCAAAATTCCTTTACCATTTCATCATAAACTGGACCGTTTAAAATGTTAAAGTACTTTTCAAGACCTTGTTCAAAGAACATTTTCTGTACATCATAACCATTTGCCTTTAAACTGTTGAAATCCACTCTCTTTTCAACAACGCACTTGAGATGAAGACTCTTGAACTTCATCGTATCCGTAGCGATTGAGAACTTCTGTTGTTTCAGGAGATTTATGATAGGAACAACTTCAGGTACGAGTAATGATGTAGCAATTTGAGAAGTAGCAGCAGGTTGAGCAGAGGATGACGAAGATTTAGGGTTTTGGTAAAGCTAGAGATGAGAAGAACTGAAAAGTTTGGAGGTTTAGAAGAATATGAAAAGTGTTTGTAGTGAGTGCTTGTGTGTAAGTGTATAACGTGTGTGACATGTATATTTTTAGAAAACAAACAAACAACAAAACAGTACCACGCAAAAGGACAAGAGAGTCATTTTCTAAATAAAACACTTAATCATCATTAACCAACAATCAATCTAAATACAAACAGACACGTGTATAGAGGTTTATTTAAATAACTGACAAGTTAGTGGACAGCAGTTAAAAAGGATATAGGACACAAACTGTTCCACTACCATATCAGAACCATTCTTTGATTCTGATTATTATCAGAAGTAGTTGTATATCAGAACTTCTGACCTTGAGATTCGGAAATCCAACAGCTTCTGATTAAAATCAGATTTTAAAAGAATTTCACTCTCAAAAGCTAACAATCAGGAACAAACACCATGTTGAGATTTTTCTTTATAAATTCAAATCTTTCAACAGATAAAGGTTTAGTACAAATATCAGCCCATTGTTTTTCAGTCTCAACAAACTTGATATTTATAACCCCTTTTTCAACATAGTCTCTAATAAAATGATGTTTGATCTCTATGTGTTTAGCTCTTGAGTGTAAAATAGGATTTTTAGAAAGCTGAATGGCTGCAGTATTATCACAATATAAAGGAATATAGTGACTACTTATATGATAATCCTCTAATTGATATTTCATCCAAAGAAGTTGTGTGCAACATTTAGCAGCTGAAATGTATTCTGCTTCTGCGGTTGACATAGCAATGGTGGTCTGCCTTTTGCTACACCAAGAGATAAGATTTTCACCCATAAATTGGCAACTACCACTTCTTGATTTTCTTTCAAGTTTATCTCCAGCATAATCAGCATCACAGAATCCATTTAACTCATATTTATTGGATTTCTTGTAAAGTAATCCATAATTACAAGTTGCTTTCAGATATCTAAAGATTCTCTTCACAGCAGTGAGATGAGATTCTCTAGGATCTGATTGAAATCTTGCACATAAACAAAATGAGAATAAAATATCAGGTCTAGATGCAGTTAGATAGAGTAAGGAACCAATCATACCTCTGTAAACTTTCTGATAAACTTTGCCTTCAGATTCATCCAGGTTCAGGCTTGTAGTTGGATGCATAGGAGTGTTCATAGGCTTGCAATCTTCCAAGTTGAATTTCTTCAGAAGCTCTTTGGTATATTTGGTTTGATGAATATAAGTTCCTTCCTTTGTTTGATTAACTTGTATTCCAAGAAAGTACTTCATTTCACCCATCATACTCATTTCAAATTCTTTCTCCATAAGCTTTGAAAAATTCTTGCAAAGAGTAGCATTTGTTGACCCAAACACGATATCATCAACATATATTTGGACAATCAAAATGTCTTTCTTTAAAGTCTTTCTGAAAAGTGTACAATCAACTTGCCCTTTCTCAAAACCATTATCAATCAAGAAGTTGTTTAGTCTATCATACCAAGCTCTAGGTGCTTGTTTAAGACCATAAAGTGACTTCTTTAGTTTGAACACATGATCTGGGTTTTGAGAATTTTCAAATCCAGGGGGTTGTTTGACATATACTTCTTCAGAGATAAAACCTTTAAGAAAGGCACTCTTCACATCCATTTGATATAAGATGATACCATGATTAACTACATATGATAGGAATAGTCTGATTGCATCCAATCTTGCAACTAGAGCAAAAGTTTCTTTGTAGTCAATTCCTTCTTGTTGACTATATCCTTGTGCAACTAATCTTGCTTTGTTTCTTATGACTTCTCCTTGTTCATTTAGCTTGTTTCTGAAAACCCATTTTGTTCCAATAATGTTTTTGTCTTCAGGTTTAGGAACAAGATCCCAAACATCATATCTTTCAAACTGATATAGTTCATCTTTCATAGCTAGAATCCAGGCTTCATCCTTTAAAGCTTCATCAACATTTTTAGGTTCAGTGGTAGAGACTAAACACACCATTGAATCTTCCTTTTGAAAGCTTGATCTGGTTCTTCTAGGACTATCTTTGTTTCCTAGAATTAACTCTTGAGGATGAGATGACTTATATTTGAATGAGTTCTTCTTGATAACTTCTTCAATCTCAGCATCTGATTCACTATCTTCTTGAGATGTTGGAACAGTTTCAGAAGCAGCTTTGTCTTCAGAAGGTGATTCAGGTTCTGAACTCATATGAACTTCTGAACTTTCTTCTTCTGAATCATGTTTATCTGCAATAACTTCAATAGGCTCTGATTTTTCATCATCAGGCACTTTATCATCAAATTTTACATGCATAGACTCCTCAACTGTATTAGTTTCAGAGTTATACACTATGTATGACTTTGAATGCTCAGAGTATCCAATGAAGATACCCTTAGATGCTTTAGAGTCAAATTTCTTTAAATGGATTTTTGTATTCAAGATATAACTAGTACATCCAAATTGATGAAAATAAGAAATATCAGGTTTTCTTCCTTTGAACAATTCATATGCTGTTACTTTCATCATAGGTCTGATATAGATCCTATTTTGAATGTAACAAGCTGTGTTTACTGCTTCTGCCCAGAAATACTTAGCCAAATTATTTTCATGCATCATGGTTCTGGCCATCTCTTTGAAGATCTGTTCTTTCTTTCTACAACCCCATTTTGTTGTGGAGTTCTAGGAGAAGAGAACTCATGGAGAATTCCATTATTTTCACAAAAGATTTCAAAAGGTTCATTTTCAAATTCACCACCATGATCACTTCTTACTTTAACAATTTTCAAATCTTTTTCAACATGTATTTGAGTGCAGAAGGTACTAAACACATAATATGTATCATCCTTGGATCTGAGGAATTTAACCCATGTCCATCTACTATAATCATCAACAATGACAAGTCCATACTTCTTACCACTTATTGAAGCAGTGCTAACTGGTCCAAATAAGTCAATGTGAAGTAATTCCAAAGGTCTATAGGTAGAGACAATGTTTTTATCTTTAAAGGAGCTTTTAAAAAGCTTCCCTTTTTGACAAGAACCACAAACTGAATCTGAGTGATACTTTAAATTTGGTAAGCCTCTCACAAGATTTTGTGTACTAAGCTTAGAGATTAATCTCCAGTTAGCATGACCCAATCTCTTGTGCCAGACCCATTTTTCTTCACTCAAAGTCAATAAACAAACAACATCTTGTTCTTTTAGTTCAAAAAGGTTGATTTTATAAACATTGCCTTTTCTCTTCCCTTTGAAAACAATAGACTTATTAGAGTCTTTGTTTACAGTACATGTGCTCTTATTAAATACCACTTCATATCCACTGTCACATAATTGACTTATGCTCAGAAGATTATGAAATAATTCATCAACTAACAAAACATCAGAAATAGTTGAGAAAGAGTTACCTACTGTACCAGTACCAATTATTTTTCCTTTCTGGTTCCCACCAAATCCTACATTCCCTCCCTCTTTGTGAGTTAGGGTGAGGAACAAATCCTTTTCTCCTGTCATGTGACGTGAGCAACCACTGTCCAGGTACCAAGTACTTTCCTTTTTCTCTCTTTGAGTGCAAACCTGTAAAATAAATTATTTCAGATTTTGGTACCCACAACTTGTTGGGTCCTGATTTGTTAGTGTAGGCCTTGTAGAAGTATGATTTTTGAAAACTTGTTTGAGATGCATACTTTTTCTTGCCAAAGGTTCTAATAGGTTTCACAGACTTTGTATTAGAAGTACTAGCTTCTGAAGTTATCAGAACCTGAGTTTCCTTAGGAACTGGTCTCTTCAGAATCTTAACTTCTGAATACTTCATTTTTGAATTAGAGTTTGTCTTAGTCTCTGAAGTGTTACTTTCTGAAACTTTTGACTTACCCTTATTCAAAACTGTAGTTTGTGAAACTTTCTTAGAGTTTCCAGATTCTGAAACAAAAGTTGAATATAGAGGAGGAGGTGTTTTGCTTAAACAATCAGATTGAGTTGATTTATCTTTATCAGAAGATGCAGAATAACCAATCCCATAACCTTTGTTTTTGCTAACACTATAGATCATGAAAGCAACCTTGCTCTTATTGACATTATGTTTCACAAATTCATGAAAAGCAACTTCATGCTTATCATGAGATTTGTTACAAGCAACACAACCTTCTTCAAGCTCTTTGATTTTCAGAATAGATTCATTGTATTGAGTTTGAAGTAGATTAGATTTCTCTATAGGCAAGTCAACTTTATTTTTTAAACTTTTGAAATCATTTGACTTGTTTATATATTGCTTCATAGTGTCTTTAAGTGCAATCAGAAGCTTATCATGAGGGAGTTTAGAGATTACCTCATCAATATCATCAGTATCAGATTCATCATCCATGTCTGATTCATTATCAGAAGATGTTGTAGCCATTAGAGCTATGTTAGCCTCTTCATCATCATCATCTTCATCTGATAACTTTTCCAGATCTTCAAAAGTTGCCATAAGACTTTTCTTCATTCTGTTTTTGAAACTGCCCTTTATCATTTGAGCTTAACTCAAGACAATCAGCAATGAAATGACCAGTCTTTTTGCAGTTGAAACAACTATTCTTAGAGCTATCTTTCTTGTCTTTCAAACTTGAATTTTTGTTTCCATAACTCTTTGAACCAGAACTTTTCCTAGAGGCTTTGTTGTTCTTGTATTTGTTCCATTTTCTGAACTTTGAAATTAAAGCAAAAAGTTCCTCATCTGATCCATCTTCCTGTTCATCTACAGAAGATTCCTCAGCATCAGATTCAATAATTTTAGCCTTTAGAGCCTTAGGAGACTTCAAAGTTGCTGGCAAAGCCAATGACTTTGATTTCTTCTTTGGCTCATCAGAAGCTAGTTCCATCTCGTGACTTATAAGAGAACTAGTTAACTCTTCTAGGCTCAAAGTATTGAGATCTTTTGCTTCTTGAATAGCAGTGACTTTTGGTCTCCACTTGGGTGGTAAACACCTCAGAATCTTCTTCACATGATCAGAAGTTGTATAACTCTTCTTTAAGACTCCAAGACCTGAAACCAAGATTTTAAACCTTGCATACATTTCTTCAATGTTTTCAGTGTCTTTCATCTTAAACATTTCATACTGATGGACTAGAAGATTTGCTTTTGCTTCTTTCACTTGTTGGTTCCCTTCATATGTAGCACACAAAGAGTCATAAATACTTTTAGCACTTGATCTGTTTCCAAGTTTCAAAAATTCATCATGAGTGATGCATTCAGCAAGAATAGATATAGCTCTTTTATGTCTTTTCCACTCTTTCTTTTGTTCAGCAGTGAAGGTCTTCTTAACAGCAGCAGTAGTTTTGCCATCTTCATCAAGGTGTTCTTGAAAGCTAACACCTTCTTCAATGATATCCCACAACCCTTCATCTTCAGCTATAATGTGTGGATATATTTTGTATTTCCACCAACTAAAGGTTGATTGGTCACCATTGAACTTAGGTGCTTTGCTGTAAACACTTCCAGTTTTCTCTCCTTTCTCAGAGTTGTAATCATATGGAATTTAAATCTTCTTAGAACTCTCAATAGTTTCAGTCATTGTGTTTTTCAGGATCTTTTTGTTTCACTGTTAAGTGATGTGTAACAACCTCTAGATACCAATTGAAGGTGTGAAAAACACAAGAAGGGGGGGTTGAATTGTGTTTTGGTAAATTTAAAAACTTCTTCTTTAAGTTTAGAAAACTTATCAGAAGCACCAGCGGATAAAGCAAACACAAGCAACGCACGTAAATAGAAACAGAAACAGAAAGAGTAAGAGATATATAGAGAGAGACGAGACAAGCAATTTTATACTGGTTCCTCTCACAAACCGAGAGTACTCCAGTCCCCTTGCACTTCCAAGGGATTTCACTATAATCACTTTGATTACAATTGCTCAAACACACTAGTAAGAGACTTCCTAATACTCAAGTTCTAAACAAGAGACTTCCTAACACAAAAGCAAAAGATAATTGAGTTTTGAGCAATTGATATTAAAATCAAAAGCTCTTAAAAAAAATACAACACAACTGTAAAGACTCTAACAAATGATTCCTAAGAAAACAAAAGTCAGAAGCACAGACAGAATAACTTCAGAAGCAGTGCTTGCAGTCTTGTATGAAAAAACAGAGTAGGTGTTGTTGCTTTTTGAATTTTTGCGTCACTTAATCTTCAAGAGTTGTTCTCTATTTATATGAGGTAGAAGAAAAAGAGACGTTTGATGTTACTGACCGTTGCAGAGGTCATTGTCACACCAGCTGTGTAAGGACAAAGGTAACATGGGATATTTGTCATTTCTGGTAAAGCTTATCCATTTATTCCTTTTGTATGAGAATATTCGCCCTTATGTAGTAAAATAGTACTAACGTCACTATCCTGATGATAAGGATGTAGTACTATGATTTCACAATCAATCACAGCCTTTAAATTCAAATGATTTCCAATCATTGAATCACTATCAGTTAACACTGACATTCTCTGATAGTTTAATCAGACTTTTATGTTTCCAACATAACTTCTGATTCCTTAGCTTCTAACTCAACACAACTTCTGAGTTAACCAGCTTCTGACTTTGGAGTAACTTCTGATCAATGTTGCTTCTGATGTCGTTGCCTCTGATATCGTTGCTTCTGATATCAATTTTTGGCGCTTGTTTCAGAGCTTCTTATATCAAGTGTGAACATAATATAATTTTAATCCTGCACACTTAGATAAAATATTAAAATACCCTATTGTTCATTAATACTTTTGTTATCATCAAAACTTTAAGGACTTAGTTAGAACCACATTTGTTCCAACATATTATGCAATGGATAATCAAAGTTGCCACCTATATATACGCTTCGTTGGAAGTTTGGACTTTTTATTTGGACCAATTAATCATAACCAAATTGCCATGCCTATGTGCAGTGACAGTCTGATCCAACGGAACAAAAACATTTCCTATTTTTTATTTGGTAAATCAAAAGTATCCTCTACGTGTAACTATGCAGAAATTAATCTCTTCAAAATAACAGAGATCATTATAAGGGGTTGACTTCTCTCAACAAATTATCTATTTTAATCCCTTAAACAATGATAGAATGAAACTTATTAATATAATTTTTTTAATTTTTATATACTTCTACCTCCGACTTTATTTATAACTAAATTAAAAAATGTACTTAATATTATGTAAAAATGAAAAAGTATTAGTTACATTACAAAATTATCTTTTGTTAATGGTGTATGAAAAAGACAAATTAAAAGAAATAAAATATGATACTCCCCGTCCCAAAATATAAGAGAAAAATGATTATTTTTTTTTTTAAATATAAAAGAAAAAACTAATTTCAAGAATGTTTTTTACTTATTCTCATAATTGCATTTAATCTTTTCTCTCTCCTTTTCTCAAAAAAATAACCAATAAATATTGTTTTTATATCTTTCTATCCAACTTATTTCAAAAAAACTCTATACAAAACTACTCTTTAAATTTTCATGATTATCATGTCAAAAAAAAATATATCATTATATTTTCTTAATAATAAATAAGATTGTTTTTTCCCCTTATTTTACAAAGAGTTGCCTGTTCATGTTTTTTTTTTTTGGAAAAGAAGTTGTTTGTTCTAATTACACAACTGAATAAAGAAAGGCTATGTCACAGCACCAATTTTGAACTTTTGAACTTGATGCTACTTTATATGATAGTGGGCTCTGCTCTGATGAATGGTCCTATATTATGATATGATTGTGCCAAACGTATGGCTTCGTGGTTCATGATTCTATCATTGTTTTAACTCAGTCAGTAGTAGTATATCATTATTTATATATTATATCTCCAAGTTTTTCACCGTGTTCAAATCATTAATAATATTATAACGAATATAAATTTTACAAAATTTATTATTGAATTAAAATTTTATATTATATAAATAATTTATATAATATTTTAAAAAATTTTAAAAAAAATTAAAATGTACTTGACATCCATTAAGACACCTTAGGCATATCAAGTGGTGCATGTTTGACAAAGTGTCCGATATAAATATATCTATGAAGGAAAGAAACTATGAAAAAATTACGCACCATAATTGTACTTCATCATTTGAGTGGATTAATGTTGGGTTTTATTCTGAAAGAATTGAGCCGATTTCGTTCCCAAATGAAAATTACAATAGTTTGACTATTATAAAGTTGAATGTATGATTTTTAAGACGAATATTTCTTTATTGAGTAAATTAACATGTAAACGAAGAGAGTAAACTAGTAGAATGTAGTTCCTTTCTGTTAAATATGTTTGGATCTTAAGCCCAAAAATTAGCTCATAGAGTAAGACTGTCCTCACATATTTATATACTCAACAGCTTAAAAACTTAAACAATGTGAAACTTCAAACAAACTTCAACAATACACATTCAATACTCACCCTCACACCTAACATAACATGTGTGTGGGTAAAAAACAATTCAACACATTTCATGTAAGCCAAAAATTGACAAGTTTGAGATTTTGGTGATGCCTAATTAGTTACTCTTAATGGGTTCAAAGTTTGAGATGCAGAGAGAATTTTGATTCCTTCTTCCTGACAAATTGACGCACGCTTGAGAATTGCACAAAGCGCGCGCTATGTGTAATGTATGATAAAAGTTCATTGCCTTTGGAATTAAGCCATCAAAAGCTTAACTTATCTGACCACTATTCCACTCCCACCTCACGCCAATGCCATCATCTAGGAGTGAGTATTTTACCTTCCCTCAAAAAAAAAAAAAACAAATTATTCATTCCTTTTTCGACTTTTTCACCAATATATCCCTCTTTCAAACAAAATATACTCAACTACCCCTCTTTCAAAAAAAAATACGCAACTACCCTACTTTGTAAGTCCAACCTAAAGTCGCTACATGGCCCATCGAAGTTCTGAAGCATTTGTGTGGAGTGGCAGGACGGTGGTCCCCACTGGGTCCCACCAAAGTCGCTAAATGAAGTAGCGATGTTCTACTGCATTTTTTATTTTATTTTTTCGTTTTTTGCTTTCATTTTTTTATTCAAATTTTTTTTTAAAAAATACCAAACATTTTAAGATTTTTAAAAACATAATTAAAATGTGTGATCTACAAATATGATGGCTTCTTTTCAACGATTCATTTCACATTTTCACCACAACAACAAATACAAGAACTGGTACAAGAGGAAGAGGAAGAAGAAGAGGAAGAGGAAGAGGAGGAAGAAGAAGAAGAAGAAGATGATGAGGAAGAGGAAGAGGAAGGAGGAAGAGGAAGATGAAGAACAAGAACAACCACAACCACGTCGTCAGCCACAACAAACTATTAAACGCCCAGGATGTGGCACTTGATACATGTTATTATAGTGTAATATATTATTGTTCTTTACTAATTATAAACTAGTAAATTTATTGAGTTTATAAATATTATCATCTAAATTTATTTTAGAGTTATAATTTTGATATTTATAGTTTATGTTCTTTTTTTGGTTTTTAATTATATTTTTAAAAATCTTAAAATGTTTGGTATTTTTTTTAAAAAAAATTGAACACAAAAATGAAAGCAAAAAACGAAAAAAATAAAATAAAAAATGCAGTAGAACATCACTTTGGTGGGTCCTAGTGGGGACCACCATCCTGCCACCCCACACAAATGCTTCAGAACTTCGATGGGCCATGTAGCAACTTTAGGTTGAACTTACAAAGTAGGACAGTTGTGTATTTTTTTTTTAAAAGAGGGGTAGTTGGGTATATTTTATTTGAAAAAGGGATATACTAGTGAAAAAGTCTCCTTTTTCCTCTTTTTAATTACTTACTCCATATAATTTCATCGTTCGCTACTCTTATAGAATCCAAATTATTTTAACTGCATGCACTCATGCAGTTCTGCATACTGCATGCAATTCTATTTCATCGAAGCAACAATTATGACGAATGTAGATGGATTCGACAGCCAATGTGAGTTCGATGAAGAGAAAACCGACAAAAACAAGCTCCATGCATATGCTCTATTTCATGGTATATATTTGCTCTACTAGTACACATCTAAGCATAAAAATTTGGTGGAGATCATCATGTTGTTCACCACAGCTGAGTAAATTTGTATGATGTCCTATTGATATTGATATCATCAAAACAGCAAAATCCAAAAACCACACACATAATTATGAGTTGTGTATGAATAATATAAATGCATCATCTTTATCAATAGAATGACAAAATTCACCACTAGTTGATAATGAAGTGTGAGAAAGCACGTGCATACAATTAATGTAGTATCAGTTTTAAATTTTTAATTATTCATGTACTCATAATAATGTAGCTTGTGATGTCACGGTTATTTGAAATCCCTGCTTATTTTTGCTTGTTAAACAAGGTGTCAGTTGCCAGAATAATAAACAAGTTAATTAAATACTACTTCCGTCCTTAATTATAAAACTTTGTTTGACCACGGAAAATACGTCAATGCATAATTTTGATCACTAATATATTTAATTATTTAGTAGTAAAAAATATAAAAACTTGATATTTTGAAAGTACTCATCAAAACAAATCAAACAAGATTTTATATGTTAATATTTACATCTATGTATTATTAAATAAATACCGTCAAAACATTATAAATGAATAGTGCAATTTTGTCAAACGGAGTCTTGTAATTAAGGACAGAGGTAGTAATATGTTAAAAACTACTACTATTCATAGCACCGTCGTTGGGTGATCGATTAATATAATTTGACAAGTACACTCAACAGAAAAGGGCCATGACAATTTAAGTTGATATCCTAGACCACTTCTTCGCATCATTTACTACACGTAGAAGTAGAATTGTACGCTATATATATGCAGTGCAGAGTGCAGAACCTGACTTGGTTGAATTAAATTGTACGTATGTGAATGTACAAAAGTGGAGTATTATTATGTGTCATATCTTATATAGTTATATGTATGTATGTAATAATTATGTATATAGTGAGTGATATCACGGTTGGAGTAGGATTAATGCTAACCTTTGCCACATCCATGATTCATTATATATTTGCTGCATATATCCACGTGCATGCAAACAGATTACAGAAGCTCCTCTGTTTATCATCAACCGTCCGTGCAGGCCTGTTCTTTATATTTCCAGATGTTATATATGGAGCAATATCTTTTTAACTTATTACTAATACTATATGGAGAACAAAATGGGTTACAGTACATTTTTTTATGAATAGGAAATAAAGAAAGATGTGTAGTAATAATTTGATGAGTAGTAATTTTTAGAATATCAGCTAAGCAATAGTTTGATAATTAAGATAGATAATTTGGAATGATCTAGAGTTTATGAAAATTTCTTTTTAACCCCCCTATTTTCTTTCCCCTCCCCCCCTAACTACCTTTTTTACCCTCATTAAGCCCAATTCGTAATGTAGAAACCGAACTGCAGTTTGGTTTCCACGTTCCGAACTAAGCCATTTCCAGCCCCCCCCCCCCCAAGCCTAAATTTGTTCTCAGCATCGATGCTGTCCACGTATCAGACTACAACAGCATCCATGCTCCTATGCCAGCATTCATGCTCAAACCAGAAATTGTTAGTTCTGATGCCTAAATTTGTTCTCAACATCGATACTGAAGTTTCAGCATCGATGCTGTCCACGTATCAGACTACAACAACATCCATGCTCCTATGCCAGCATTCATGCTCAAACCAGAAATTGTTAGTTCTGATGTCTAAATTTATTCCCAGCATCGATGCTCAAGCTTCAGCATCGATGCTGTTATCACACTTCGGATACTAGGTTACCAAGTGAAAGCGTTGAAGCGCTGCCGCGGGTGGGGGGGGATGCACGCGTAGTTATCAAAATCTTCCTGCACTTCGGAATCCACGTTACGAAGCTGAGTTCGGAGTATGGATTCCGAATTGCATAATTTTGCCCAATTCAGAGGTATTTTTGGGTTTGAGGGGGGAGAAAGAGAAATAGGGGGGGCAAAAGAAAAATTTTCAGAGTTTATGAGAATTACTACTCATTTTGTTTCCTACTCATCATGAGTGTCATTTTTTGATTAATAGAAAAAGATAACGAAGAGGACTTACAAACAGAGAAACTAAATTCTTATAATATCAATTAAGTAATAGTTTGATAACAAAGATTGACAATTTGAAATGATACAGAGTTCATGTGATTTACTACTAAAAAAAAAAGGAATTTAGAGAGGGTAGATTTATGTCACTAAAAAAAATGGAATTTAGAGAGGGTAGATTTATGTCGCTAATACTATAAAATTCTGTCACAGATACATTTAGCGATCAAAATTGGTGATGAGCTGAAAACCATAACAATTTGTATATTTGCCACAAACTGTGATGATTTGTAATCTATTACAAATGTTCTATATATTTATATCGTCACACGAGAATGATAGAAAAGCTTCATTTAAAACAAGTGTCTTGTTAACAAGTGCCCTCGGAGTAGGGATGGACCCTGACATCAAATACTAGTAGAGCTAAAATGTTTATGCATCATTGAAAAAATAATTTATTTAAAAATAAGAAACCAACAAGCTATATCAAAAAATCCACAAAATTTCTATTAAAAAAATGACTATAACTTATTGAATATCTTCTAAATCATGCATATCACTATTGTTTGATACTTCACAAGATCTCACCTTAAACCAAAATATATAAAATCCAAAATTATTCTAGCTTATAGCTAGTTTACTTTAATAATAAAATTCAAATAGTTACTATTACTAATTTTACACCATAGTATAAATTCAATTAGTTATTCAATATTTTGACAAGCAAAGTCAAAATTGATTATTATGAAATTAATATATATATATATATATATATATATATATATATATATAACTTAAAATAATACTCTATGTATAATGGAAGACTTGAAAATAACAAATAATAGGCTATAAACTAATATTTATACCGAGTGTTCATCAATAAAAAACTCAAAGTGAATATTTGCATTAATATTTGTAAGAATATGTATATAGAATGACTTGAAATAATTTATAAATATTATCATTATTTTTTTTGAAAAAAAATTAGCCACACCATCTCTCAAAGGGATCTGTCCCTACCCCAGAGGCCGGAGTACTCTTAAAGCATTCTTTTTAAAGAAATTTTTTATTCAAAAAGTTAAACAACATAATTTTCAATACGTTGCCTTTACACATTTACTAAAAAATATTAGACTATCTCCAATGGTGGGTTCTTATGAGCTAGTACCTATTAAGAACTAATACTTAATAGGTACTCCTATTGGAGAACATGATTTTTTTTTTTAAATAAACATTTTCTCTTTCTTGGTTCTTATTGAGTAGTACATATTTTTATATATTATTTTTATTCTCTCACATACTTTATGACATATAATAATAATTTATAAATGATATAGAGTTATTTGTGGGGCCCATTAAAAACTTTTTAGAGAAGTGCTTGGTTGAAAGAATTGAGTGTTTATTAAGTACTATTATTAAAAAATTATAATTAAGTGATGTGTACAGACGGGACCCTTTAAATACTTAAGTATTGAGTTATTCATTGGAGATGGTCTTATAAAATCTTACATACGATTTAAAGTGCTTAAATAATATCCCAAAGGCACTCTTTAATTTCCTTAAAACATTTATTAACATCAGTGACAAATTTTGAATTTTCATCATAAACGGGTGAGTGACCTCCTATTCTAGTGTCACCAAATTGTAACAATGGAAATTCAATGACGGAAATAGAAAAAGTTTTTTAATTGACAAAAATTTTCATCCCATCTCAAAATACATTAAATTTGTCAATAAAAAAATCAAATAATTTTTATTTTTGCACAAGTTGTTTCTTTCATTCTACTATACTCTTATTTGAATCACACTCATCATCTCTTTCCAATTATTAATTATCTATTTTTTTTTAGCACAACAAGCACTAATCTTCAAAACAAGAGCATATTTAACAACTTATATTCTTAATTTATTAAAACGACACGAAACAAAAAAACTGTACTAGAATGATCTTACTGAAATGTTTTTTTCCTGGTTAGAGAACATCTACTTCTACTTAAAAAATTTCAAAATTAATTAAAGGTTTGATTAAGTAAACGCTACCTTTGCATTTTATTTCTTCGTTTACTTTAAGGTGTGTTGGTCTGTTTGGCGACTCTCACACTTGTGATGCGCAGATTTAACATTGACAAACAAACTGAGAAGATTTGACAATGACACAGATACATTAATTAATATATTCCAAGTCAAACATTTGCTCCCATTCCATTGTGTTTCTACTTTCTATATAACCAAATCAGTGTTTTGTTGCTCCTTACTTTTCTTAATTTATATTAATTGAGCAAATAATATATATAGCGTTTGTGTTTTTCTTTCAAGAAAAAAAATCATTTAAAATTGAGAGAAAACATTTTATACAAGCAAGCATAAATTCAACACTATCTGATTGTCTCAGCTTTATTTTAACTTTACTTCTCTTTTATGTCATAAGTAAGGTCAAACACATATTTTATGAAGTTTTTATACTAGTGGTTTAATACTAATGAAAAAAAATATAAAGATATGTCTCGAGCAAAAAAATATCAAATACACTATTTAAAAAAAAATACAAAGTATAAACTATATTAAAATATTTTAATTTAAAATACAAAAAAAAATATAAGTACATTTAAATACAAAAGATAAGTAGTTTAAAATTATCAAACAACTTTTACTTTATTTGAAAGTTTTTTTTTTTAAGTTTAAAGCAGCTTATACTCTTAAAAAAACTGAGTAAAACAAAGTCTAACTATGAAAATTATGTACAAAAAATATAATAAAATTAAAATAATTGAATTACACATATTTCTATATATATCAATTCTTAACAAATCAATTAAATCAATAATTGATAGAAGTTTATTTTTTAATCTGAACCATATAATACAACACAACACAACAAGAAGAAAAATCAAATAAATTAAACAATGCACTAGTAGCTAGCTAGAAAGCAAGAAAAGCTAGATATACAAGTACTACTAAGTACACTTTGTCGCCTAATTTTCTAAACGCAACATCTTTACCTGAAATATTAATTTTGAAAAAGAACATGTATAAGATTTTCATTAAAATAAATAAGAAGTTAGCTAGCTAGCAATAGCATGCATATTTGAAACCAAGAAACAGTACGTAGCACATCTTATAGTCGGGTGGTGGCTAAAAAAAGTGGAAACATGATAAGAAAACCCGCCAGAGATTCTCTTCAAATTCTCATTTTTCTTTATACTATATATATATATATGAATGACTATGACTATGTAAAGAAGATGTGCTTCTCAGACGGCACATTGCAAGATTGTCTTCCCAGGTGAAAAAGTGTTTTTGTCTCCGTATAAGGTGATACAAGTATATATTTAGTATGTTTTTTGTTTTAATCATCAGTTCTGACATTAAGTGATTTCAGTCTCTTCCTGATCGTCGTTGCGAGGGTTCGAATCGTGGTTCTTCTTACTAAGTATCTAGTTTCTCGTATTATATATTATTTATAAAAAAATTATCCACCGACTAAATTATATTTTAAAATTTCAAACAATTAAAGGTATTGTTTTTTATTTTTTTTTGACAATGTTTATTTATTTGACAAACAAACATATTGTTTTTAAAATTAATTTTCATTTTAATTTCTTTAACATGTATGCCTTTGAAGCACTTGTTAATATTTTTAAAAAAAATCATGTTAGGTTATATATTGTCAAAATTTGTTAAAATACTTTAAATGAAAGATTAGTGCTTTTTTTTTTTGGAAGTGCATGTTGAAATAAGTGATTATTGATTTATATTTTAGCAAGATACATTTTTATGGTTAATGAAGTTGTAACACAAATCATTGTGTCAAAAAAATAAGCCTCTATAATAATTTATTATTTTATTGAAAAATACATACATGACCGAAAAAAAGGTTAATAGTATAAATAAAGGTTAATAAAGTGAATAATATCAAGTCCAGAGATTAATTGATCTCCTCGAGTATTGACACAAAAGTGTAGGTATTTAATATTTGAATGGTTTTACTTTTGTTCCAATAACATTACTCGTATTTAAAGGAAGCCATGTTAAGTTACAATGCATATGTTTTATTCTGCGGTGATGAGAAAAATTAATTTTGGCAAAACTGATTCTGTAAAATTGAGTTTTGACAAAATTTAATTTAAAAATAAAGTGAATTATATTTCAATATATTAATGCAAAAGTGAGTAACAAAAAGTTTGAATGTAAAAATCATTTCTAGAATCAAAAGTTACAAAATTCAAGTTTTAAGTAGAATCAATTTTGAATGCATAATCAATTTCTACTTTTGAAGAAACCAAACAAGTTAAGTGCATGTTTGATATCACGGTAGATGTGTCAGAACCCATCATGATTTCCAGAAGTTATAAGTTGTAGATTTGTAGCTTCTGCAAAGTCACGGTCGATCACCGTAATTCTGGCACATGATACCAAACATATCATAATTAGAATCAATTATGCGCAGCTAAAAATCAATTCTAGCTCCTCTAGAATTGAAACCAAATATTTAACAAGTTCTAGCTTAACTAAAAAAAAAATCTGAAATTGTTAAGTTAAACATCATGATTGGGGATCGAACCTTAACTCCATCACTTATGATGTAAATTTATGATGACTTTATTAATTTGTCTCTATAAAAATTAAACCAATCATATAAGTGACATTGCCGTCTCACGAGTCCCTAACTTAGTTTTCTTTTTGACACTGAGTCCCTAACTTAGTTAAAATTACAAAATGATAACATGTCCCACACTTGTGTAATCAATTTTTTAAATATTAATTTTTTTATAGTATTCAATATAATTTTTTTTTATTTAGATACCTTAACATGTGTCTTAAAATATTATTTAATATAAACTTTCTTTATATTATTTAATATAAACTTTTTGATATAAATATTATTTCTTTTTTATTTTAATATATTGCTGTTTGAAAATAGTTACTTTCAAGTTTCAATATAATCCAATCATTCATAATATTCATCCTTGTGAGTTTGAAGATTGTTTTTTCTCCAATATTATTATAGAAAGAACACAACACTTTCGTCTTTTTTATTAAGCATTACAGTCATGCCCAATACAACATTGAATAGAATTTATGAGCATGAAGAAGATGATGACGACGAGAAGATGATGAAAAATCAATTCGACTATAGAGAGTTTAAATAGTGAGGCATTAGGCGATATGTTGGTAAGGATTAATTCCATTACTTCTAATTAATGAAATATACATGGGATAAATTTTAGTATAGTGTTATTTTACGCGCCCCCTGCAAAACGGTGCACTCTCGATTTCCAAATTTATTTTTTTCTTGTTTGCTATGTATTTAGCGAACTAAAAAATAGTCTGTTAAGTTTGCTACTTAGAATGCGAACGTTATAAAAATTAAATTTTTTGTCTCTCTCACAATGTCTCTCTCACAATTTCTCAACCCTCATATTCTCTTTGTTGAATAAAACATAGTATAGTTTGTAAGGTAAAGTGTGTACCATTCCATCACCCCCAAATGTGATTGGTCAATAATATTGGATAATCATGGAGCAAATCAAGAGATCGTGCGTATAAATGCAATTATACGATATTTCTATTTAGAACTATATTGTGTCAGTGATTAGTCGATACTATATCACAACTACTCTAGTGTCAATCAAAATATGTTCTTTAATAGTGGTTAAATCTTGATAAGTTCATCACTAATTAAAATGCAAACTAAGTTTTCTATCTAGAAAATAAACTCCAATTAAGTTCGCACTCTAAAGTGCAAACTAGAGAGATGTTCGCTACTTTAAGCTACTTTAATCAGCAAACTGCAGCTTGTTCGCACTATATATACAGTACAAACGATGTTTTTTTTTTAAAAAAAATATCCTCCATAGAAGGTGAAAAATACTGTTGGTTAATTAGGTAGCGAACTTAAGGGTATTGTGGTCATTTTTTAGGGGCGCGCGCCACATGCTAGGGAGCGCACCCGAAGAAGTTTTCTAAATGTTTTGCCATTAAGCATGATGATTTTAGACACAATGTGAGATTGATGGTCTTCAGTGAAATCATAACTTTACACTCTTACTTAGAAGGGTGGATCTTTCATCATTCATCATCATTCATCAAGAGAAAAATACTTATTTAAATTTATTATATGTTTTTCTTCTTTGATGAATGAAGAAAGATAATACATTATTCTCTTATGTGTAAATTACATGAAAGGATCAAATACCCCGAACCATTATATATTGGACAATGTTACTTTTGTATTTGATGAAACGATATAGACTTGCATGGGTGATGAAATATTTTTGTTTTTGTTTTTTCACACTCTTGTTTCATAAAAATTCAAAACGAATTCCGACATCAAATAGTTTCAGTCTTTCTCAACGTAGTTCCGGGAATTTAATCATTATGACTTGCATCTTTTTTTTTTTTGTAAACCAAAGATATCCTCCGCGCGCAACTGCAGAGACTAATCCCCTCGAGGTAACAGAGATCCATTTAAGGGGTTGACCTCTCCCAACAAATGCTTCTTCATACGCACCAGCCGGGGATCGAACCCAGGACCAAATGGTTAAGAGGCCCAAACATCTACCACTTGTGCCACACTATGTTGGTTATGACTTGCATCTTTGACGGTACAGAGATTTGACATCTTAAAAAGAGCCATAATTATTGGTGTGATTTTTTTTGTTTTTTTGGGTACATTATTGGTGTGAATTTATTCTTTGAAAGGATCATCATAAGTTGATGAGGAAAGCATTTTGGTACGTCCCTTTCTTTTTATTGCATTTGCTACAACAATTATGTCAGTCTTTATTAGGATAATTTATCCAAATTCTAACACTAAATATTCCAAAGCATTATGATTCAACCATAAAGAAGAACCAATTAAAATTTAATAAGCATGGGTTGAATTCACTATATTTATGTGTATTTGGTAAAAACTGATGGAAAAAAGTAGTTTACCTTACATAAAGAATCATACTAGAATCAGAATGAATGTAAGAGAAAATTCAAAAGAATAAATGGGTCATAATTTGGATTTTGGTACAAATTATTACTAGCTGATAAAAGCCAATAAAGCAATGTATGTTGTGCGCATTTCATTTTTTCCTTTGGGTTGTAACTTTCAACTTATTCAGTAAAAATAAAATAAAAAATGTTGAAAACAAAGCTACAAAATTTACAAATTTACTTTAATAGTTCTAAGTGAAATCATTAGCCTCCACAAGAAAAAAGAAGCTTCATATCCGCCAAAATTTGTACATATCTTCTAACACTAGCAATGAGCACCCTTCACAGCATTCTTTTTTTTTTCTTCTTATTTTTTATATTTCTGCAAAAACATCAAAGAGTGAATAAGAAAATTATGCAAGTTTCCACTATATATACAAAATTGTTAATTTTTCTGAATTTATTGTATGGTTTGAAGTACAGACACAAACACTGGACACTTCATCGTCATTGACACATCGACACCGATAATAATTTGAGAAAATGACATAATTCATCTAATCATATGCGTCAGTGTCGTGTCAGTGTTAGACACAGACACATGTTTGATACCATGACATATCTAATCTAAGGATCGTTCAACTAAATTCTAACTTAGTAGTTTTATTTTATTGACAAATGTTAGGATGTTAGTAAATTCGTAGGTTATGTTATTCTCAGGATTTGAACTCTGGACCTCCGTATGATTAGTACTTCTCATGTGTCCTTCAGCTAACCAACCGAGTTGTTTGTGACCGCCTAACTTTTTAATTGTAACTCAAAATAAAGAGACAGAGTTCAAATCCTTATCAAGAAATGTTTGGCCTATAGTAATCCTACCATTAAATGTTTTTGACTTTGTTACATCACATTTTGTTACTAATTATTCATTAAGAGCTAAAACAAGTGTAATTGTGTAAATAATAATTCCATTACCTTATTTTCAATGAGAATTGAGATACTATTTTGTATTGATAAAAGAAACTGCCAAAAAGATTGTTAGCTGCAAAACATCCAATGTTTGTGATTGTAGGCAAAAAACCAAACTCTGCAGCTGCAACAAAGAGGTATGGAGGAGTGTTTTAGAAAGAAAATTTTCAGAGATGCCGAAAAAATGAGTGAAGACAAAGGACAACCTTCTTTGAGACTGTGAGAATAACGGAATGTCTACATCACAACTGGGGCTAGCTAGCATTCCTTAATCCTCATAGCAGTGCCCACCTACAAGAGAGGGGACCAAAATCAATTAAGAATAAGATGAAGACAAGTAAGAATATCGACCAATAACATTATTAGGAATCGGAAGGTAGAAACGGTCAAATGAAAATCTATGAACTTGTGCAAATTGAATCAACTAGCCTGAAATTATAAAATTACCTTGTAATTCTATGTTACAATTTGTACATCCGTTTCTTCAATTAATCAAGTTGATAAGAAACAATAAATATTGTAGCATTTTATCAATAGAATGTCAAATTGTTATAACCGTAGCCTTGTGAATGAGGCAACAACTCTTCTACTTCGACCCTTGAACTGGAGCAACTAGAACATTTTCTGATTCGGTTACGGCTAACAGACTCAACTTCGGCCAGGAACACGCTACAAACTGGTCTGTGATCAGAGAATCTTGACTCCCCGCGAACATAAGATAATTGGCGGAGGCCTCTTCCGTACCATAAGATCCGATCACACCTTCATCAACAAAGATTTGGATCAGATTAACATAAACAATGCTATAGTTTTAAAAATAATGACCTAGCACATTTCTTTTGATAATAGTATTGATAACATTAATTTGTTTCCTGCATTGCATTTGTCGCTTCAAGTATTCTTACCATGCTGGAGTTCTTCTCTTTTGTTTTGACTGTCTTTCATCGCCGGCATATCTGTCTGAATTGTTTGAATACTTGTATGTGGGAGGGAAGTATATTTGCCCCTCATTCCATCCTTCAAAGACACGACCTTGTTCTCGTTCTATATGCAGCTGAAAGAAAAACCAATCAAATGGTCAGACTGATATTACCGATACTTTGAGATAAGAAACAAAAGCTCTGGCATATTGTAAGAGTACACATTATCATACCTGGTCATTTTCTAACAATACCTTCCAATTATGCATCTCAACGAGAGCTTTTGCAGCACGGTAAGTAAGAGCTATCCGATAATTCAAATCCCCCAGCCAAATTATTCGACTACACCAATTAAACCAAGAGTGACATGAGAGTGAATTATTTTATTTAGTTTTGCAATCTCCAAGCATCTTAGGAATGGAAAAAACTCAAGGAAAAGAGACGAAAGGCTTACTCATGATCCAGGATAGTTTGAGGCGAACTCTGATCACCAATGCCATTAACTCTGGGAAACCTTGTCTTTCTGAGAATCTCCATTACATCTGAATTTCTCCGTAGTTCATCACCCTCCTTTTGTCCAGAAGTCAAATGACTACATATGAAGCAAAAGCTTGTTTTGTGTAAAGACATGCTAATTGATATTGAACCCTGAAAAGCAGCACAAGAGAATGAGATTTATCTTCCTGTATGTTCATTTCAAACACTCATATTAGAAGAATTTGATCGAATTTACCTTGTTTCCAAGATATCCCATCAACCCTCTGCCAACGCAAGACACTTTCATGTTGCGAACATTGTCTCTTATATTGCTTTTCACCCAAACTGTTAGAAAAATCCCAACCATTTGCTTACTAGCGACCAAACAATATCTCGAGTTTTCTGTTTGCCTATCTCTATCCTCTACAGAGGAAAACCCTCTATACGACATTGGTGAATACTGTGCCATAACAGGAGACTCCCCGTTTTCGTCATCTGAGGACCCCCATCTATAATCGGGGTCATACCCCCATCTATAATTGGGGTCATAGTCACCTGTGCCCTGACCGAAAATCATTCTATCGCATACGCTGAAACGGCGATCAAGGCATGCTTGTGGCACTAACATGTCATTGTCCACTCTCATACTATGACTCAAGGATTGGAACGACCTTCGATGGAAGAAAGATGCAGCCTTCTGCCTCATCGATCCCTCAAAATCCGAATCTAACTCTACAACGGGATCTGGAAGAGGAGAATTAGTGTGACATTCACCACTTGTTCCGGGAAGATTGTTTAGCGTCTTTCGAATAAGAGCTAGCCATTTTCTAGCAGGACCATTGTCTTCTGTCCCCAAAACATTTCCAGCATTGAGAGGTACAATTTCTTGAAACCTTAGTAAAATATAACACAAACCAATTCAGATTATGACCATTATTATATAGCAAAAGAAGACGATATACATTGCAAATTACATAAATCAGAAACTTACCCAAGAACATAAATATCAGCAGGAGGAGAGGTATGAAGCCAATCTTCGAGATTCAAATAACTTGGAGGAGATCTTCCGGCTACATTCCAAGTCGCAGCAAAGATTCTGCATAAAGAATGAAGAACTCAATAAGATAAAAAACAATTAATCAAAATCTTATAACAATTATACAAAATGAAATGAAACATACATCCATACCTATAATTATTCACATCTGTAGCCTGAGCTGCATCATGATCAATCTTACATCGGCGCGTTCTTTCTGAGTGTCGTCTTTTCGTTCTATCTGTATATTTAAATATTATAAATTATCTGTCAACAAGGTATATACAAGAAGACAAAGATAAAAGATTTGTGAAACAGTAAAGGATGATTAATGGTGACTAAATTTAATTTCATCTTTCTCTAGGTGGGGTTTAGGAAATGGTGTGGTCCTAAGTATAACTCCTAAGAAAAAAGAACAAAGTGAATATGAATACTGAACCTATTTTGCTTTTCTTGATAGTGCATTCTTCCCTCTTTGAACAGTTGTTTCTCCACTCTTCCTCAACACCTGAAAAAGATAAACCATAAAGTAAATAAAGCTTTGCTTTTTCCACTGTTAAATTCATCAAACTACACAATACAAAACTAAATTAAAATTGCTTAAACTTAAATAAATGTTGAATTTGAATTTAAACAACATCATCATCAACAACAAAGTGCTGATCTCAGGTTTCGAGTTTCAATTTGAAGAGTCAGTGAACTAAATTAGTCCACCCAAATTGGCACCAGAGATAATCGAACCTGAGACCTTAATTCATGTTCCAATTTAAGAACAATAGAAGCTTGGTTTGGATGAAATGAAACCTCAGATTTCAAATCCAATAAGCTTTAATTAATGAATTAATTGCATTAAATTAAATTGAGTAATTATTAATTAATCACCTCCATAAACAACATCATCTGCTTGAAAATCTTCAGCTTTACTCTTAATATTGAACCATTTCTTAACCAAAGTTTTTGGCCATGAAAGCTTCAAAAACAAAAAAACAACATAGTAAGCAAAAAATAACAGAACATAATTAAACAGAACATAACACATTGATTTCAATTACAAACCTTGCTTTTCTTCAAGTTTTCATCTCTCATTGTTGATAAAACTTCATATAGCTATTTTTTTTTGTTCTAGATTAACAAATTAACAATGACAACAAAAAATACAATATCATATATTTTGTTGTTGTTGAATGAAATTGGTTACTTGAAGATGAAAAAGTAGAATGAGAAAGTACACAAGTAATACTATAAATAAAGAAAAACAACCCTTAGAATACGGGTTTGTTTTTGTTTTGTGTTTGTGTTGAATTATGATGTTTCTCTTTCTTTCTCTGAAGTAATAATTGTTTTGATTATTATGAAAGAACACAACACAAATTTGTTGTGATCATTTCTTTCTATGTTTGAAACAATGTAGAACAAAAACTGAGAACACTTAGAAGAAGAAGAAGAAGAAGAAGAAACAATGAAATAGAAGAATGTAGAGAGAGAGAGAGAGAGAGAGAGAGAGAGAGAGAATAAAGTGGAAGTAGTAACAAGTTTCGCTCTCTCTCGAGGACTTTTATTTACCCCAAATCTAATGTTCCGACCCAACCTTGGGAACTTGTTGAAGACAATGAGAGAGAGAGAGAGAGAGAGAGAGAGAGAGAGAGAGAGAGTGTTGTGTTGGTTACACAGACACACACAAATGGTGTTGTCTGATTCTGAACACAAACACAAACACTCTAAAATAAACAACACTAAAAATAAGTGATTGTGAAATTAAGCTAGTTGAAGATGGACACAAATAGGGTCAGTAAAGTGTAGAGGTTTTCATGTTATATACTCCAACATTAGGACTGGTAGTCTTACATTTGGTCTTCAATTACAGAAAAGCAATTAAACAAGATGGGATAGTGAGATTAATTCATTATTATTTATTTATTTATTTATTCAACTAATCTAACGACTCGAAATGTGAATAAGTAGATATATCGGGTTCGAACCTTAGCTCATACACAAATGTGCAATGTCATTTATCAATTAATCTAATTAATAGTAAAGATTATAAAAAGAGGACATAAAAGGAAAAATGGTAGACTTAAAGGTGATGATTTGTACACTTGAGAAGAGAAACATTAGACAAGAACTGGGAGGCAATTCACCGTTATTCTCTTCATATTAAAATAGATGTCGTTTTAAAAAAAATTGTATTAAAATATAGTATATCATTTAACATTATCAATGAAATATTTAATATTCCTTTTCCTATTATATTTTTAACTATATGATTCTCTTTCTCTTTTCAGTTCTACAATTTATATTTTTCATACCGATAGTGAAAGATAATTTTGTAAATTAATTCATAATTTCTCTTTTTCATGCAACATTAATTATATTTCTTAATTTATATGAAATGGTCAAAATTCCGTCTCAAAATAATTGTCGCAGTTTGACTGTTGACAATTATTTTGACCGTATTTTTTTACTAATGCATAAAGACAAATATTAGTATATGAGATCTTGTTTGATTTATCCTATTGATTATTTTCATAATATTAAATTTTTATAATTTTTCTTGAAAGAAAACTAAAGATATAAGTGATTAAAATTATACATTGGTATGCGTAAGCGGCAATTATTTTAAGACGGAGACAATATATTTTTGGTAATAGAATTTATAAAATACACTTGGTTTATAGTATCCATGGATTTTGAGGAGAGACAACAATTTTTGTTAGTCGTAATTTAATAGCTTGAATTCTATTCATTAAAAGTGAATAAGTGAATATATCTTTGCGTGTATTTGGATTGACTTTAGACAAAATTGATTTTCATATAACTAATTTTGGTATAATTGATTTCAACATAATTGATTTTAACAGAATTGATTTATATTTGGATATAATTATGTAAAAGTGAGTTGAAATAAATTTCAATGTAAAAATCACACTTAAACTTAGTAGAAATTACAAATTCTAACTTTTAGCAGAATTAATTCTATTTTAGAAGAATCAAACACTTTAAAATCACTCCAAAATCAATTTTAAACCTCTGAAAATACTTTTGGTTTTTCGAAAATCAAACCAAATATACACTTTATCAACTAAAGTAAGAACATAAAAAATTAACTAAACCATAATAGAATAAAATGTTGATGTTTTTACAAAAAAAAAAAAAAATACAATTTCGATGTAAAATTATAAATATGTGAAAATTAGTTTAACGCATGTATGGTACAATGTAGAGAAATTTTCTCAATCACTTCCCCATTATTCTCTTTCCCCACCTAACTACCGTTTTTGTCTTTAGGGGGTTTTGGGGGGTATAGGTACCAATTCGGGATCTAGATTCCGAACTATAGTTCGGAATCTATGTCCCGAAGTGGTGTCTGGGTTTTGGGGGGTACAGACACCAATTCGGGATCTAAAACCCGAAGTTGTGCCAAGGTTCTGAGGTATAGACACCACTTCGGGTTTTAGATTCCGAACTGGTGCATGTACCCCCCAAAACCCAGGCACCACTTCGGAATATAGATCACAAATTGGTGTCTGTACCCCTCAAAACCAAGGCACCACTTCGGGACGTAGATTCCAAACTATAGTTCGGGATCTACGTCTCGAATTAAAGAGTAATTTGGGATTTTAAGGGGGTTATAGAGAATAATGGGGGGGGGGGGGGCAAAAGAGAAATTTTCCAATGTAGATCTCGTAGATTAATGTTTATATTTTTCTTTTGTATTATAATTTTTTCTTTATTTACTATTTACTAATATATTCTGCTTCAAAAAAAACTATTGACTAATATATTTCTTTTAATGGTGAATCATTAGAAAATTTCTCTTTAACCCCCCCTAATTTCTTTTTCCCCCCTAACTACCATTTCTACACTTATTAACCTCATTTCGTAACGTAGAAACCGAACTGCAGTTCGGTTTCCACGTTCAGAACTAAGCCACTCCCAGCCCCCCCCAAGCATAAATTTGTTCTCAGCATCGATGCTCAAGTTTCAGCATCGATGCTGTCCACGTACCAGACTATAAAATAACATCGATACTCATATGCCAGCATCGACGCTCAAACCAAAAATTGTTAGTTCTGATGCCTATTTCGTGTTCTGCGTCACGAAGTGGAGCATAAATTTGTTCCCAGCATCGATGCTCAAGCTTCAGCATCGATGCTCAAGCTTCAGCATCGATGCTATGCACGTATGAATTGTTTGGAAAATCCCAGACAATAGCACAGCATCGATGCTCCTATGCCAGCATCGATGCTCAAACCAGAAATTGTTAGTTCTGATGCCTAAATTTGTTCCCAGCATCGATGCTTAAGCTTCAACATCGATGCTGTGCACGTATGAATTGTTGGGAAAGTCCCAGACAATACAACAGCATCGATGCTCAAACCAGAAATTGTTAATTCTGGTGCCTAATTTTTTTCCCAGCATCGATGCTCAAGCTTCAGCATCGATGCTCAAACCATACTTTGGTATTTAGCTTCCGAATTGAAGGCAATGCAGGCGAGGGCGGGCGCTGATATGGAGTCCGAAATGCATTATTTTATCAAATCCATAAGTATTTTTGGGTTTAAGGAGGGGGAAAGAGAAATAGATGGAGGGGCAAAAGAGAAATTTTCGAATCATTATATATAAATTTATTTATCTTATTTCTTTGTATGTTGTCTTATTAAAGATAATCTTATTCAACTTATACATACGTGGCAATTAATACAAACACATCTTTTAAAAAAGTTTCGTACTTTAATTCATTTTGTCATATATACATGTTTATTATATTTTATTTTATATTTTTAAATAGTATAGTGACTTTGTACCAAAAAAATAAAAATAGTATAGTGATTAAAATTTCACTTCAAAATAAAAAAGTGATAGTACTATAATTTGATCTCTGTTCCTACACATTATGATGTATTTATCAACTAAGTTAAACTCACTATCACAAATTCTTTTATATTTTAACTAAAAACACCACTGTTTTACATAAATTTTAAGTATAACCCTCAAATTTTTATTGAATCATATTTTCTTCGTTCTTAATTATAAAATTAATTTGACAAAATATGAGTACTAAGAAAGTTTATTTTAATATGAAATTGATTGATAATCTGTATTTCTTTTATAATTTTGTCATTTAAGAAAAAGATTAGTCAATATTTTTAAGTGTATTTATTAAAATTATGCACTTTAATTAAAAATATGTTGTTGTAAAAAAATATTTAATACTTTTAAAAATTTGAAAATAATCTTATATTTAGATACCGAAGGAGTATTATTCTATCTTAGTTAAACTCGTCTAATTAATGATCTAGTTAAAAATTGTGACAATATAATCCATTTCCTTAGTTTTAAGTATAATTCTATTATCTAATACTACTAGTATAGTACTCCTATCCTATAGGGCTACGTAAGTATGCTTGCTAAGGTTGGAGAGAATCTTTGGTGAAGAAAAGCGGGGAAGCTACTGATTTCAATGCAATTTGGTTTTTGACATGGTACGGTGTACAAATCAATGCCTATTGATTTAGTTTGCTACTACTACTGTTATTCTATTTTCCTAAACAATTTCACTTTGTTATATTTAGAAAATCTCTTCTAAAACGATCATAAAATAAAGACATCTTAAATACAATCACCACTACTACATATATTGTATGCTTGAGTTACATAAAACCATGGTTATAAACTAAGATATTGACCATTAATTCTTGGGTCAGGGTCAGCCGTACTTTCTTTAATGTATTCCTAATTGTATCAAGTATATCATATATATATATATATATATATATATATATATTGACAGAAAGTATATTATATATTATTAGTAAGGTAAATAGCTGATTGTGTTATTGTAAAAAATAAAGTAAGATATTGACCTCATCAAGTGGTTAATAAGTTTCACAAAGAACGAATTTTAGAAGAACTTTGTTTGATTTTTTAATAGAACACTTTTTTGAATAAGTTTTATTTACTTTGTCGCTAAACTCTTGACTATTGGAGTTTCTTTCATCTATAAAGTAGAGGTTAATAATCATACAAAATGGTTGATCAGAGTTTCAACCCCTAGTCAAGGACGTCTGACCTAACAAAATATAAGTTTCTCGTTTGTTTTTGAATATGGCAGGTCTTTTGTTTTGGGTTGCTTGGTATGTTCAACAAAAGTTGTCTTGTTAGAGGTTGATTTTCAATATTCGTATCATTCATTGATTTCAAATTGTATTGCTTGAAAAAGCAACGTAGCTTGCTGCATGCTGCAGGGAGTAATGAGTACGTGGACCATTTCCGTGTTGACGGTCGGTTCATTTGCCTCGGTACGTTTTTCAGGACTTCTATTTTGTCTTTTAGGATTAATTAGAAGTTGGTATCTTTTATTGTCTCATGCCCTTTGGTGTGGACGCACTGGGTTAGGTCTATGTCTCCCCAATTTTTGTATATATTTTTCTTCTTTTTTAATATTATCTAAGCTATAGGTGGAGGACGAGGAAGGATAGAGATGCCAATTAAATTTGGATGTTTATCCTTCCCTTGACTTCTAGATGCTTTTAATTTATCTAAAAAAAAAAATTAAAATAGGAACCAATATTTTTTTAAAAAAAAAAACAAATTTTAGATATGTTGTGTCCAATATATATCTTGTTTTGGTTCTATCGTGTTTGATTTTGCAGTAACGAAAATGCATTTTTGGATTAATCGATTTTGCAAAAATGAGTTTAGTTTGATTATAATAAATTTGAGTTGAATATAAAAATTTGTAAGTTGAAAGTAATCGATTTTATATTCATATAAAAATGAGTTGAATAATAAATAATGTGTGGTTAAAATGAAGTTTAGAGGCGAAAGATACAAATTGTAATTGAAATTATAAAAAACATTATACACTAAATCAAACCTGCTTAATTAAGAAAATTCAAACATGTAATATATAATCAACTTTTATACCTCTAAAAATAAAATTTTACTTCATTAAAATTGGAACAAAAATACGGTGACAATATATAAAGATTTTGAATTATATTTTGTGTAAAATAAAAAGGTTTTTTTTTTATCCTTTCTTCAAGTTGACATCACATTTCAAGTTAAGAAAATTATACATTTCAAGTTTAGAAAAAATATAATATAATTCAAAATATGTATAAAGATTATTTATAAATTCAAAACACAATTCAAACCTTCTTTCCTGTGTTTTTCTCACTTTCATATAGGCTTAAACATCATATGCATCCCTATATGTATGCGAAATTTTGGCTTTAATTCATGTAACGATTTTGTTCTAAATAAATCCATAAATCAATCAAACTTTTTTATTTTAGTCTTTAAAGTAAAAATCCGCAGGAAAATTCGTAGAAAAATCTGCAGAAAACTTACAAATTTTCCTGCACATCTTAACTTTAGAGACTAAAAATAAAAAATCTGATTAATTTAAAAATTTATTTAGAACAAAAATCAATACAAAAACTAAAACTAAAATTTCGCGTACATACAAATATTAAAATGATGTTTAAGCATTTCATATATGTCTATATACTCGGATTTCCACTATGAGACCTCCAAGACTTTAATTTACGTGAATTTAATTTGTTTTCCCTCTCACAATTGTGCATAATATAATTGACATTATTCTTGCCGGCACAATAGACGAGGTTTTACTTTATGTGTATACCACTTCTATTTTGCAGTTGGAATTTCCTTGAAACACAATCTTCATCATCGATCCTTTAATTTGCACAAGCTCTTACGAATTCTTGCAACATTCAATTGAGCCAACTAGCAAAACCATGTGTAAAAAGAGATTTTCAAAGCTTTGAAACCAATATGTGTAAACATTCAACGCAAACACATCACCAAATTCATGTCACAATTAACAAAATGACCAATTGATTGACATTTTCTAGTCCATAATTTTCATATGATTTGAATAGTGATTTCTGATTTTGATATTGTGCCTTTGTAGCAACAGAAATACAGAATTCAAATCTACTTTTCAAAAAATAAATAAAAACACAATTCAAATCTATAGTGAAAACATTTTTACTGACGTTACAATGAATTTTTGATGACATGACAATTGATTTAATTTTATTTTGCTATTCCCCTAAAATATAATAGTCTATCAACCCTTAATTTTATAGTTGGTTTTTTCTTGTGTACCCCATAAAATTTGGGGGTATTTATCCCCAACGACTTAAATTTTTTTTAACTGATATAAATTTTTGTAAAATAAACCGTTGGATTAAAATTTTATATCATATAAATCATTTGTGTAAAATTTTAGACAAATCTAAAATCATTTGATATGTTATTTAGACGCATCAAAATTAACAGTTTTTGTGATTTTTTAAACACCGTTAATCTTTATGTGTCTCAATAGCATATCAAATGATTTTAGATTTGTCTGAAATTTTACACAAATGATCTATATGATATAAACTTTCAATCCAACAGTGTATTTTATAAAAAAAATGTATCGCTCAAAACTTTTTGTAATAAATAGGGGTAAATACCCCCAAATCTTATGGGTAAACAAGTTGGCACCTTTATAGTTTGATATTCCATAAAAATAAAAAGCTGTATATTTTGCATATATTGAATGTTTATGGTACTTGAAGAATGACATATAAAGAAAAGAAACTCAAGTATTTGGTCTAAAAACAAAACTCTTAATAACTAGTCTTAACCAAAAATCCAACATGGGCCCCCATGAAACAAAATAAAAGGTAATTTGCCGAACATGGAGTCCCGTTTTGTTTACAGCACCTTTCATTTCATTTGCTGCAAACTCACCTTTGCACATGCACATGGATATTGTGTCCTCTATATATACCACCAACTCTCTCTATATTTCATCAGATTGGAATTTTTTCTATAATGATAACTTGACATAAAAAGTTCACAAATGGGCCCTTAATATTTTTATGAATACTATATACTATATTTTATTTGAAAAATAAATCGTAAACAGTATTTTTTTCTCCACATACAGTGAATGTTTGAACTTTGAATGATACTTAATGTTCTAATTGTGTCAAGTTATCGTCGCTCTTTTTTTCAATACTTAAAAGAGTAATGATACTCAAAGTCATCATTACTCTACAGTAGTTGAATATTTGGTTGTAATTGACATTTAATTTAGCAGAAAACATAGGATTATAGGTCGATTCTTACAATTACGCGTATTAAGAAGATATAGTAAATTATTCGTTTGGCTAACGTATTAAGAAGATATAGTAAATTTTTCTTAGAAAAAGATAAGAGTGTAAACTTTTCTTGAAAAAGATACTCGCTCCCCCGTCCCAAATTTTAAAGGAAAAAAGTCATTTTTTGTCCTCAAATTATAAGGGAAAAACTCTTTTCAATAATATTTTTTACTTATTTTCATAAAATTAAATACAATTTGTATTTTTTTCAATAAACAACAACCAATAAAATTTGATGTTAAATCTTGACTAAATTTACAGTTTTTGCCCTGCAAGTTTTCTTATTATGCAATTTTGATCTCCCATATTTTAAGTGAGCAATTTTGGACCTCAAAATTTCTAAATTGTGCAATTTTGGCTCTCTAAATTTCAAATGAGCGATTTTGATTCACATTTGCACTTTTTGCATTTCATGACCTCCTTAACTATTTTGACTAGAAATTTGCTAACATAAACTTTTTTAACAGGTGTCTTAATTTTATTGGACAACTTAAAAAGTTTTTTTTCCTCAAATAAAAAAACTTAAAAAGTGTTTTAAAAAATAGAAAAAGGTCACACAAGTCTTATTATTTTTTTTTTTGTTTAAAACAATTTTTTTAGTCTTAATAAACATTAATAAAAGGTCTTAATTTTTTTTGTTAAGAAAAATGAAGATAAAATGTCTTAATATAGTAATTAATCTAAATTTTTATTAAATTAGTAAAAAGGGAGATGAAAGGTCCTAAAAAGGAAAGAAGAGTTACATTGCATTTTTTATATTTTTTAAAAAGAAACAATTTTTAAGTTGTCCAATAGAATTAAAACATGTGTTAAACCTTTTTTGGTCAAAATAGTCAAGCCGTCATGAAATATAAAATGGGACAAACGTGGGATCAAAATCGAACAATTAGAAAACTTGGGGACCGAAATCGCTCATTTGAAACATGAGGGCCAAAATTCACAATTTGGAAACTTCGAGGGTCAAAATCGCTCATTTGAAACATGGGGTGCCAAAATCGCACAATTAAGAAACTTGTGGAGTCAAGACTGCAATGCAAAATCCCACAAATACTTCAAATTTTCATGTTTTGGTTTTTTTAATAAATGTGATTTTTTTCTCTTATTTGGGATGAAGAGAGTAAATGTTTGTTTTTTTTGTCTGAAATGAAGCGATAATGCACTGAAATTATACTCACACAAATTATAAGGTCCCGAGTCACGACGCTCAGTCTAATAATTTTGACATTTACTAATTGAGTTAGAATTTTAAAATTTTTATTTACTTTTTCTCTTATATTTTAAAACAGATGAAGTACTACTACTATATTCTAAGAGTTTGTTAGCATTTTTCTTCCATTAAACTAATAGAGTTGATGGCAAAAAGCTTAAGCTCAATCATCCGCTAACTACCGTATAAACCTAAACATTAGCCCCTAATTATATTTCATAGGTTGTCAAGGATTTTGTCCATGTGGTTGTCCCGTAACAGATTGAGCATCCTATTGTACTTTTGGATATAAATAAGTAGAATAGAGTGACACAAATCTAGGGGAGTCTCGATTTTGTCAATTATTAATAGCCAGTGTGTTAGTATTATTGCCTATATTTGATCAATCATAAAGATTCCTCTATTTTGTTCTTGCTTAATTAAGTTGTTGACCATGTAATTTAAAATATGCACTTGTTTTATTCCTATCCTTTAAGCAGTTTTGGGAATCATTTGCAACACATTAGTTGGGCTTAAAGTGCTTCATAATGCACTGACACGAAATCATATCGTATTTTTAGCTTAGTTTATGTGAACTTTAGTTGCATTTTCATATGTTTTTATTTCATTTATGTCTTTTTATGTCGGTATTTGTTTTCTTTTCAGTTTTGTCTAATAAAATAGGTCGGAGAAGAGAATTGAGCAAAAAGGGCAAAAACGCAGCAAAAAGGGGTGCAAAGCGCAAATTCACGCAGCCCACAAAGGAGCCCAGCAGAAAGGGGCTTTTGCCCCTAGAAAGCTCATGGCGGGCGCCACAGAAGTGGTGGTGGGCGCCACCAAACCCAAATCCAGCAAAACCAATTTTGCGAGACGTGGGGAAGCGGCAAGCGTCTGATGCGAATTCTGTTCCTAATCGTACGACAATTGGATAATCTCAAAGGAAGCATATCTCTTCCTATTTTGATGGATCGTACGAGCAAACTCCTCCTATAAATAGAAGACTCAAATTCAGTTCTCCGCACGCCTTATTTTCTTTACTTTTCAGTCAGTTTATATTTCTTGCTTTGTAAACTGTCTCGGTACTTCCACATCGGAAGTCCAATTTCAATTCCGTTTTCACTTTCCTGTCAAGAATATTATTTCCTTTAATTCCAACAACTTTAATTCAAGTTTCCAGCAATTTCTATTTGTTTGTTTATTTCCTTTACCATGTCTAGCTAAATTCTTAGATATCGGTATGTAATTTAATTCTCCGAAGGGGATTTAATGATGATGTAGCGCGCGCACACACATACTATTTTTCTGATTCGAATTCCTAATTTAATTCAAAGCTTTTGAACGAGAGTAAAATAAAGCAACTAAGGTTAAAATCAATAGAGCGAGAGTTTGAGGTTTTAACTAGATAGTAGGAATTTGATATTAATCTTTGAACGAGCGAGAGCCACATTAGGATTAATTAGGACTAATTGATTTTCAAAATATACTTTCGAAGCTAAGGTGGTAGAAAAGTGACAGTAAAACTCCTAGCTTAGAAAGTATGGTTTTTATCAACAAAACGAGAGTGTGAGGTTTAAACCTTTAAATTGAGAAAGTTCTTCTAAAAAATAAACCCTTTTCCGCGCGCTATTAATTTATTAAATTCCCGAAGGTTAATTAATTACATATCAATATCCCGTTTTAATTAATTTAATTCATCCTTTTAATTTCTTTTAATTTCTAAATCAATTCTAAACCATAAATCATCAGCCTTAGATTTACACCGTAACAACATAAATACGGTACTCAATTATTGGTCCCTGTGAATTCGATATCTTTTAAAACTCAACGACGAGACTGTGCACTTGCGGTCATAAAATATTTTTGATACACAAATCGTTGATCATGCACCCTTGTTGATGAAGACAATAACATATCTGTATTAAACAAAGGCAGGGTCTATAGCATTTTGAAACATAAATAGGATTATCAGAGCCGTATTCGAACAAGGGCAACAATGCCTATAGTCTAGGGCCTCCAAAAAGTAGGGGGCTCAAAAAAATTGTAATAGTTATATTACGTTGAAATAAATACTCAATCAATAGTTGGCCCAACGTACAATAGCCTAACAAAAAAGTCTTAATGAGTTAGAAATAATAACAATTGAGAATGATTTGTTGAAGAATATATAATATGAAGAATTGATTGAAAAATTTACTTCAAAAAATGCTAGGAGGGAACTTTTTTTTATATTTTTTTTATTAAGGGTCTATATTAATTATTTGTCCGGAATCTCTAAAATGTCGGCTACGACACTGAGAATTATGATGTTACGGTAATTTTGAGACAATCAATCAAAAGAAGGTTTAGTTAGAAGGTTTAAAAAACCTCCATTCATTTATACTTAGTGCAAAAATATAATTAGTGACTTAAACTGGGCTCCCATACATATAGTGGACAATGAGATTAATGTTTATTATATTAATCGATCATTGAGCTAGATATTGAGTCATCAAAAAATACATATATGTTAAGGCAAATGTTAGCATCTGCTCTAAAGACACATATTAAAAAATTTAATAATATTTTTTTTAAAAATTGTACATTCAACTTTTTAAATAGTTAAACTATTGTATTTTCCAATACAAAAATTTTATTTTTAATTTCCTTAAAATATATTCCTAAGACACACATTAACAAAGCTCATAAGACACTGGGATGTTTTAAAAAATAAGTTTTTGAAAAATGCATAAGGGATTCTTTAAGTGGTTAAATCCCTTACAATTTAGACCAACTCTTCTGTTGGAGAAATTCTTTAATTTTAACTTTAAAAAAATACTTTATAAAATTCATTCATCATAAAAATCTCCAAAATTTTCATTCAATATAGGAGAATTTAAACTCCTTAAATAAAATTGCACTACTTTAATATTATACCCCTCATCCAAACACACTCATAGTAAAATTGACATTTCATAAAGGAAAATCAATTTTAATTTAAATAACTATATTTCTATCTTTTGTGTTTATTAATTAAAATCGCATTTGATAGAGACAAAATCAATATTCAAACATTTTTTTTGTCCCTATATTCTAACAATTTCTATCATCAATTCATTGTAAATCCAAATCAGCATAATTATGCATGATTATCCAAATCAATATAAGGGAGGATCGAGGTTGAAGAAAAAGGAATTTTTGTTTGACAATAATTGAAGAAGAAAAAAAATAATTGAAGAAAAAATGAATGGAAGCTCCATTATTTGACCTTTCTATATAAAACCTGTACGTACTCACTTTTAACTATATAATATTGATGTTAATATAATTTTCTTTTTCAGATAATAATAACATAAATAATTTTTATTTCATACAAAAAAACTTAAAGTTTTTTTGAAACAGCCAAAAAAAATTATTAGCTCATTAGAATAGCACAAGGTGTGCACAACTAGGGCAAAATGAGAAGAAACAAGATACCAACAATCCTTAGTCCATACCAAAAACGGCATGGCCCAAACTAGATCAACATAAAAAACAACAAAGAGTACCAATCTAATTACCCTGCCGACCTACACAAGTCAAGGGGTTTAAATACCGCAAACTAAAATCATACATAAAATTCTTTGTTTTCACCGTTAACCACCACCAAACTTATAATTTGATTTGTTCCAAAATCTGGCCAACCACAAAAAGTTTGTGTTGAAAAATATAATTATTGCGCGACTTCTAAATGCACCATATATATGGTGGCAAGCCATAACACCTGAAAAAAATTCTTAGGCTTCAATGTATGAACCTGAAGACCGATGAAAACTCTAAGCATGAAGAAGAGCCTCATAATGTAAAACTCCATGCACGCCTAACCAATTAAGTAACCCACTCAACACCAACTGAAAATTATCACAAACAAAGAAAATATAGGATAAAGATTCTATAACATTGCTACAAAGACTAACTCAAAGCCCTGTGGAACAATGCCCCTGCAAAAAAGTTTGTCTCTAGTTTGAAGTCTGTTATGTAGCCAAGCAAGCACTGAAACCTTCAGCGGGACGACTTTATGCCAAAGCAAAATATCGACAGAACTCGGCTCTACAACATCACCCGCCAAGCGAGTCAAAGATAAATAGGCTTGACCGGTAAGACTTCCGAAGAATTTCCTAACCATCGCCACCTGTCAGACACATTAGATTGCAACAAAACATTATTTAAAAGACCACAACATCCAACTCCTCCTCCCAAACAAAGAGTGGCCTCCTCCACATCCACCCACCACCTCCGACTCCCACCCCCTCCGACACATATCCCCCACTGAAATCTGAGGCTCCATACACAACCCCGCCAACCGCGGAAACCTCCTCCACAATGTAATCCCCTCCCCTAGCCAAAGATCATTCAAAAAGAAGTTGTCTCACCATCTCCAACCTTTCGAAGCAAACACTGAAAAAACCATTTCTAATTAATGCAGGCTATGTCCTTACACCAAGCCGAAGCCCTATTTCCCCCCCGCCTTAATCTCCCCTCTATCTATACCATATTTATGTTCCAACACACGCCACTATAAACCCCCACCTTTTGTTTTCACTCGCCAAAACCACTTACCCAATAAAGTTATGTTAAACTCCCGAATCTTCCAAATTCCCAAATAACCCCCTTGGTCCTTAAACTTCTTAAACTATATCTTGCACATGGTTGAATCATATTTTAACCAATTATATTTTTTACATAAAAATGAATGAAATGTTTTTTATCATAAAAAACGAATGAAAGTTGACGTTGATTCTTCGTCCTAAGAAATATGTTTTTTTTATTTAAAAAAAGATAAGAAATAAAGTTGGGTGGAAATGAATCAATACACAATTATTTATGTTTGACGATAAACTAGTAGTAGTACTATAGTACTCGTTAAGACATTATTTTTTCTTCGATGAATAACGTTGTCATACTTTCATAATCTCCCCTTTTTAAAATGTTTGAACAACAGTTATTATTTTCCTGTTTCCTAATCCATTTAAATCATTTAACTCGTATAAATTATTTGAACCAGCACGTGTTAGTTGGATTAGATATAGAATAAGGTCGTCTCAAATAATTTAGAGACTTTGTTTTGATGCTAACAATCAAATTTCGAATGGATATATAGAAATATAAAAATTTAAAAAGATGCATTATTTATTTAAGTTATAAATAAAGATGAAAATGATGAACATATTCATCAAAAATCTGAAATTATTTAATTTTAATAAAAAAATTATTTAAAAAAATAAAAGCACAGATTTTTTTATAAAAAAATGAGAAAAATAATTTATATATGCGCGTAATAAAAGAAAATGGACCTATATATATATATATATATATATATATATATATAAAATAAGATAAAGAACAAAAGAGTTATAAATAATTATATAATATAAAGAATGTATATGACAAAAATAAAAAGATAAATTAGAAAAATGTTACAAATAAATAAAATAAATAATCCATAATAATATAATTATGCTAAGATTCTTGTTGTACTTGTAGAGAGTCGACCCTAGATAGGAATCTTGAATTAATGCATTATTTTTAGTTCCAGGTGAAAAAAAGAGGACACAATCAATAAATTAAAAAAAATTACATACTTTTTCTGTCAAACTCTCCTCGTAAGATAGCTCAAATAGTAAGAGTTAGAGGATATATGAGTTGTTAAGAAGTCCTACATCGATTGCGAGATGACCTGAATATGTGTTTATAAGTTAGGGGCAACCTTCACCTTACAAGTCAGTTTTGTGAGGTTGAGTTAGGCTCAACACTCAATTTTAAGATGGTATCATAGTCTATCCACGATTCGTTGGACCACTTCCGATGGCCGCCTGTTATCGATCAGGTCATCCACGACATGACCGCCTGCTATTGATCGGACCATCCATCGTTTATATCCGCACTCCAAGTCCATTAGTGTTGGGCGCGAGGAGGTGTGTTAAGAAGTCTCATATCGGTTGTGAGATGGTCTGAATATGTGTTTATAATTGAGAGACAATCCTCACCTTACAAGTCGGTTTTGTGAGGTTGAGTTCCCAACACTCAATTTTAAGATGAGTTAGATAGGGGAGGTCTAGAATTTAATCCTTAGAGGGAGCAATTTATATTTTTAATGTAAAAGAAAAAGATTGTCACACAGTAAATACAATACAATTTAATATGTTATTGTCGAAAGTTTGAATATATATATATATGCAATTTATCACATCTCTATACTTAATGTGTTGTGACGACTAAAATATCTGGCCTAATTTTTTTGTTACAATCATTAACTAGTCCAGATTCTGTTGGTTTTTTAGAAGGAAGAGGAATGAAAACTCACACAATTTTATTGATTGATACAAACATACTTTAAATATATGAAAAACTTAACATAGAAACAATAAACATAAATCAGAATTAAACTACCTTAAATTTGTAACATACCCACTACTAATACTCAGAATTCCTATAGTTAAAACTTGTAACAATAGAAATCCTAAAAGACTCAATAAACTTTATTAAACTATAATAATAATACTAATAATATTAATATTGATTCAAACTTCCAACAGATTCATATAAGGTACCATATGGATATGGTGTTTGCAAGTGTATTTTCCATCCAATTGATTATGAATTAAGTAAGCCAAAAATAGAATAGGCTAACGAGGCAGTCAAAGATGAAAGATGCATCTTTAAATTGTGGTAGTACTTTGGCCAAAGTATCTCTTCTTCTCTAGGATGTAATATGAGTTTCTTTTGCTTTTTTCAGCTTTGAAATACTATCCCTTATTAAGTAAGTAACCACTCCCTTTTATCCTACACTTTGGAAAATGGATTCAATGCAACATATCAAATTGCATAAAATCAGTAAATGAAATTGCTCGATATTTAAGTTTAAAATTTTAGTTGTTTTTTAAATATAAAATGAATTTTAAATTTGATCAACTGATTTGAAATTGAATAGCTAAAATATATCTGAATAAACTCCGGTTAGCAAACACCGAAAACACTCAAACTTGATTCTATATTTTTATGTCTTCGTAACCGTTAAATTTGAAAGTTAATTAATTTAATTTGTCTTGATCATAATCATAATTTCTAGGGGTATTTATTTATTATTTTTGTTTGGTTCAAATAGTTAAATCACTAAAATTTTAGGTTTAAATATATTTTTGGTTCTCTAAATATTTTCAAGGTTTCATTCACTAGTACAAAAATACCTTTATAAAAAAAGGTTTAAGTCAGTTGAACTTGCCACCTGACTTAACAAGTCACGCGGTGGCAAATTCGTAAATAAATTCAAGTTTGTTATGTCTAGTGCACTTAAAGCTGACATAACAAAGATTAAATCAAAAATATATAATTCGTATTAAATTGCTTAAGTCACGTATATTGAGCAACTAACTTAAGAAACTTACTTGTTAAGTCAGGTATTCGTCGCCTGACCTAAGAAGTATTAATTATATTTAACAAAAAAAAAATTCAATGTGTCCTTAGTAGGATTCGAACCCGATACCTTTTTTTGAAAATTTAATTAAATTGCTTAAGTCGCATATATTGAGTAACTGACTTAAGAAATTTATTTGTTAAGTCAGGTATCGCTGACCTCACCTAAGAAACATTAATTATATTTAACAAATTAAATTTCAATGTGTCCTTAGTAGGATTCGAACCCGATACCTTTTTTTGAAAATTTATTTAAATTGTTTAAGTCGCGCATATTGAGTAACTAACGTAAGAAATTTATTTGTTAAGTCAGGTATTGCTCACCTGACTTAAGAAGTATTAATTATATTTAACAAATTAAATTTTAATGTGTGCTTAGTAGGATTCGAACCCAATGCCTTTTTTAGAAAATTAAATTGCATAAGCTGCGTATATTGTACAACTGACTTAACAAATTTATATGTTAAGTCAGGTATCTCTCACCTAGCCTAAGAAATATTATTTATATTTAACAAATTAAATTTCATTGTGTTTTAAGTGGGATTTGAACCCCAATTCCCCATACCTTTGTCTGCTTAAAAAAAAAAAACCCCATACCTTTTAATTTTTTTTTAGTAGATACGTTTTAAAAACTTTAACAATATATAAATAAAAAAATATAGAAACGCAGCAAAAAAAAGGCTCTTTGTTACAAAAAATAAAATTTGTGTTCTTATCTTTTTTCTCAAAATAATACTCCCTCCGTTCCTTTTTACTTGTCGTTTTAGAAAAAAAAATCAAAATAAAAGAGTGTATTTTTGCATCTTATTTTACTATTATGCCCTTTTTTGAATATATATATATATATATAAAAACAAACAAAATTTGTATAGAATACAAAGATTATATCGTTTAAAAAAAAAATTATACAAAATTTAGTTAGGAAGGAGGGCATAATAAGCAAAATATAACCTAAATATTTTTTTCTTAAACGACAAGTAAAAAGGAACGGAGGGAGTAGTAAAACTCTTATTTTCCTCAAAACGCATAAAACCTTCAATCTGATACACGCAAAACCCAAAGTTCAATCGACAAAAAACCTTCTCTCTTTTCTCGCGATCTGAAACACATCACAATTCACATATGAAAACGCAAACCATAACTCTTCTCGACAAAATTCTCACAAAAAACGCAAAACGCTTCTTGTCGAGAAACTTCAATCTGAAAACAAAGTACCCAAGCAACATTCTACCGTTGCAACAAAGTTCAATCCGTTCGATTAAGGATACGCAGAACCAAGAGTTCAGCCGCTTCAATTAGGAAAAACAGAAGCACAAAGTTTAATCGCTGCAACATTATCAACAAACCGTTCCAATCACTGTAAATCGGTCTATCTATCGTTGCAAGCTGTTCTACTGCCGATAAATAAATCCCCACACTTTCTGGAAGGAGCTACTCATTCATATGTATGTAATTTTTTAACACTTACTTTTAATTTTTTGTTGTTGTGATATTTCAATTTCTGTTTCTAGTTGCTATTTATGTTGTTGTTGTCGTGGGTATTATTATTTTGCTATTCTAGTTGTTCTATAGTGATGAAAGTTGTTGATTTGTGAAATAGGTAATAATAGTAACCAACTATAACGAAGTCTGAATGTGTATTTGATTGATTTGAATAGACTGGAACATTAGATTACATAAGTGCAGGAGAAAGAAGTTGTGTGATGATAAAAAATATTGTTACCTTGCTCCTTATTTTAACAAGAAGTTTTTAATACTTGTTATAGTCAATCACTTATAGTAGGTAAAAATAATTAATTTAGCACATTAAATTTATGTTTTCCTTTGTAGTCATCATTAGCAATTGCTCATCATTAGTCCTAAGAAGCTTGAAGTAACTTTTTTATGTTCATCGGGAAAGAAGCCGGATAAAAAAATCTATGAAATTGTTGAAATATAAGTATTCAATATGAACTTTGTGATATGTTTTATGATAGATATTTATAATGAATATATCTTTATTGTAGAGCTTTGGGAGCTTATAATAAGTTACAAGGTGTGAGAAAGCAGAAGAAAGTAGAATGGTTATATCCGATCGTGTTCGGGCAATAGTGGGAGATGGCGCTCTTCAGCACGGCTTTCTGACGGATGCCTACTATCATGTGCTGAAAAAGTTGTTAACTTAATATTTAAATGAATGATTAATTGATATATATTCTATAACAATTTTTGAATAATATTTACTGACGTCCATATATGATCATATTCAATTTTAGAGTCAAAAGCAACAAGTTAGTTATGAGTGCGGCTATTATATAATGATTCACATGTTAAGCATCATTTCCGCTAGTATTGTAGGTTCATGGTCCCAAGTAAGTAATAGAAATTTCGTATCAAAGTTGTATCAATTAATTAATACTATTGTTTATCTAATTTATGTAAACATTTATTTATTCAGATATTTCGTGACTCAAATCCATTGATAAGAAAGAAGTTAACAAACGTTTATCTAAGTGTAACAAATCTTACCCTACGTGGTTGTTTATCTACTTTGATCACAATGTTATGTTATAATTTGATATGACATTATTTTTACTTCTATGGTTTTATTATGAACTGTTGTTGGTTGCAGTAAATTCAGCACATAAATAAGTTATATAAATAGAGGAAAAAAAACTGCCCAGGAATAAAATAAAAACAACAATGTCTTAGGTCGGTTAAACATATCCGACATAAAAAACAATCTTCTTAAGTCAGGTGTACGTGCCACAGGTTGTTCTAAAAACTAAAGCTTCTTAAGTCGCATAGAATTTACCTGACCTAACAACTATTTCTTAAGTCAGGTCAAAATCCGACTTAACATGTCAAAACTTGTTATGTTAGGAATTGTTAAGTCACGCGCGGAACTGATTTAAAAAATCACTTTTAAATGACTTAACAAGCGTTTTCTTAAGTCAGGTCAAAATCCGACTTAACATGTCAAAACTTGTTATGTCAGGAATTGTTAAGTCACGCGCGGAACTGACTTAAAAAGTCATTTTTAACCGACTTAACAAATGTTTTTTGTACTAATTTTTGGTGCTTTAACTATTTTTCGTTGCGTTTTAATCGTTTAACTATTTTTTTGTTCCGTTTTGGTCCTCTAACTTTCATTATGTTAATCTATTTGGTCCTAATTATTGTTAAAAAAATGTCAAAAACGTTAATTTTGCGTACGTGGCGCTTAGAGACTTAGTGGCTTTGGTGTGAGATCCAATAGGAAATCGATATCCAAAAATCTCTCGTTATTCATGCTGAATCCAAATCTGATATCCGTTTTCTCAATAGAGGTTTCTACCTCTCGTTTTTTATTTTTTTTCTAACAATTAGGACTAAGTAAGTTAACTGAATGAAAGTTAGAGGACCAAAACAGAACAAAAAATAGTTAAAGAACCAAAGTGAAACCTTGAAAATATTTAGAGGACCAAAAATATATTTAAGTCAAAACTTTATCTTTTTCAAAATGAATAATCAAGCATGCATAATAATAAGGTAGGCCTCATGAAAAAAAAAAAAAAAAGTCGGCCTAACATTAAATAAGGTCAAAAGCGGACATTAAAGAGAACCTATTTTGCTTTAAAATAATATTTTATAAAAAAAAAATTTGTTTTAATTTACATTTTATTTTCCGAAACAAAATTATTTATTAAATTATTATTATACATTTTATTTAATATTTCTTTTTCAACCGACAATAAAGTCAATATTTATTTATTTTTTATACTTTTATCTGGCAAAATAGGTACACTACCTCTGGGCTGTTCGTACATTTGTACAATAGTTCTTCTTGATGTGGACACTCGGGCCTTAAATACGTAGCTCTATACGGCTTTACCATACAAAATACAGATAGAAATAAATATAAAGAGATAGAGATATGATATAAAGTAGTTTGTCTCTTATGGTGATCCTAGTGCGGTTTGATTTGATATTGAGAAAAAAAGTCCTCTTAACTGTGGGATAAAAATGCATGTAGTTCTATTGGTTCGGTTAGTTTTTAAAAAATGATCCAAACCAATCCAAACCAAATCAATGCAGTTTAAAATCAGTTTGGTTGATGCGGTTTATAGTATTAGATAGTATATGTTCTCTGATCTGTGTTCATTTCGCGAGAAGGCTTTATAATTATGTTATGTATTGGAAAATAAAAACTTAAATTTTTATTCAATATTCTTATCTTGCAGTGTGTTTCGCTTTCTTGAAATAAAAACCGCGAACTTAACCGAACCGTGCGGTTCATCAATTTTTATTTTATTTTATAAAAGATATATGAATTGATAACATTTAATAAAAAATATTTGATAAAACTTTTAAGAATGATGGAATAGTACTGTATCAGCCCAAGGCACGCACAGAAAAGACTTTAGAACTCAAAAAAATCAACAAAAATTGACATATATTTAGATTTTAGTATAGACTAAATACATTAATTTTTTGTTGACCTTAGCTTATAATTATCTTTTATTGAAAAGTTTGGTAGTATAATTTTTTTTTTGGTCATATAATTTAGTGGTTAGAAATTCCACCCTTAAAGTGGATAAGTGAGTTGATCTGGGTATGAACCCCGCCTCTACATATATAATACAATGTCCTACCAATTGAGTTAAACATTTAGAAGTATATATGAGTTTTAATGTTTTACAATGTGATTGATATGCCTAAAAAAAATTTAAATTTTATATTTATATAGACAATATTTTTGCTATATTTGCCTTTTCACACTTTCTTTAGAATTTTTTTTAGTTTAAATAAGTATTTTGATCTTAATAAATTAATGATATATGATTTTAAACTTATAAAAAAAATATTATGACTCTGATTAAATTTTTTGTTTCAATTTTAATCTCTGGCGTTAGTTCAAGTTTTAGTCAATTGAATAAGATGAAGTTTTAGTCTCTGGCGGTATTTAGGAGTGTAATTGGATCGGTTTGGATCGGCTTTTTAGTGAATTTGATGTCCGAACCAATGAATTTTTAATTGGTTTGGTTTAGGTCGGTTTGGTTCGTTTTAAAAATTGAATCCGATCCGAAGTGGTCGGTTTGGATTGGTTTGAATCAGATACTATACTCGGTTTGCAACATTTATTTTTCCAGTATATTATCTACTACTCCCTCCGGTCCTAAATATAAAAACTTTTTACTTTTTAGATTCATGGAATGTTTAATGTATTTGGTCTATATTATGAACCAAATACATCAATCATTCCATGAACCTAAAAAGCAAAAGTTTTCTTATATTTAGGACCGGAGGTAGTATTATTTTTTCAAACGATATATTTTTAACTCTATTTTTCAAAAGACTTACAATAATAACATAAATCAAATAAATAATAACATAGTTTTGAAATACAAAATACAAATTTGTCTTGCCGTGTTGTGTTTCAGTGTTTGGAATTTAGAATTTGACTTGTGAATGTACACTAATTGATTGGTTCAAATTGAGCCTAATTGACTGTTGTTAGTGGTCGGTTTGATTCACCATTTTTGCGGATTGTAAAACTGAAATCCGAGAATCAATCTAAACTATTTCGATTTAGGTCGGTTCGGTTTTTTATCCGAACCAAAACAATCGCTTTTATTTCGGTTTGGATTAGATGATCGGTTTTAACCGATTCGCTTACACCCCTAGCGGTAGTTCAAGTTTTAGTTTTAGTTCATTATACAAAGTTGATTTTAGTGGAGACTAAACAATAAATTTAGAAGAAAAAAATACGATAAAAATAGATAAAAATAAAGTAAAAATTAAACTTAAAAAATACTCATTTTATATGAACCAAAAACATATTAATTCTACTTTAAAAAAATATCAAATGACTCAACGGTCGACACCTCAAAAATAGATAAATAAAAATAGATCAATAACATATAATATACTATACTGAAACATTACAAAGCCTAACTAGTCTATTCTCACTTTTACTTGAATCCAATCACTATATATATAAAAGAAGAGATTAATTTTTTCAAAAAAGTAGGAGTATTATTAAAAGTGACATAATAACTATTTTACAATTATTTTTGGAGAGATTTGAACTCTATTCTTTGAGGGTTTACAAGGCCAAACTCTTAAAACTAAATTGGCTCACACTTTTATTAATACTGATACATTTTAATCATATAACAAATGACTTTATATTTATATAAAAATGTTTCTAAGATATAAAATTTTAATCCAACAGTCAATTTTATAAAATAATAATTAACAAAATATAGTTTTATTAAGAATTATAATATCATATAAGTGAAATTAAAATTCTATTCAATTGTGTGTGCTTTTTTTTTTCTTTCAAAACCATCACTATGATTATTGGTGTCTATTGCCAATCACAAACAAAATGAAATTTTTGTCAAAAAATAAAATAAAATTTTTTTTGAAGTGAAAATGGAATAAAGAGTGAGGGAAACATCCAAGTGACAAAACAAAGCAAAAGAGAAACAATGCAGCAAAAAAAACCTTGGTGTGAGGCCAGTATAGGATAAGAGGATGTATATATATTATATTATATGCTTTTTGACGCCAAAGTTAAGGAGGACAGAATTGTTGCCAACTTAAGAAACATAAATTACTTGTAGTTTGTTTGAAAACTTAAAGAAACAATGTCCTAAAAATAAGAAATGTATAATTTAGTTGACTAGACTCAAGAATTTATTGGTGGCACAACTAAAAGCATATAAGACTGATATTTGATGTGAAACTTTTCACTTCATTGTGGGGGGTAGAAAATGAGGTTTTTTTTTTCACCCAAACTTTGTCCACATTTCATTGAACTAGCTAGTAAGAAACTAGGCAAAAGATCTTGTCAATGTCTTTCATATATATCATTTTCCAAGTTTTCATCATTGTTTTTGTTTTTTTTTTTAATTTAATAATGAGGCCAATGACTGTTTCATTTTGTATATCTTTCTTAAAATCAACTTTGTATTTTTTTCCTATAGACAAAATGTAACAAAATTATATGGCAGAGAAAATAGTGCAAGGAGGTTTGTTTGGGACAATGGCTTCTATATGGATAATTAGATTTTGGTGAATTACAAATTTACTATTACAATTGACACACTTCTAGACTAGTTAGATTTTGGATAATAGATTTTGGATAAAGTAGTTTCAATCACCTCTTAAATGCAATTGCGATAATTGAACCGTGGTCCTTGTTGTATATTTTATACTATAATTTATTTTAAAGTTTTAATATTAATTTATTTATATGAATTAATATTATTGTTATTAAATTTTGGATACACACATAGTTAGACGTTGCTAATTAGCTAATTGTCTTTCACCTTTTATTGCTCAATGAATCTCAATTAATTGGTTTTCGGTTATACTTTGGTGAGAGTAATTAGCAATATTAACTATGAGTATCCTAGAAATAATTTATATGAAAGAAAGCATTTATCACTTGAACATATCATAACCGTATATATGTAGATCGGTTTTTCAGAAAATCAAAATAGAGCAAGTCTCTCTTATGCTATTAGAATCACAATCTCCACAAGAAACTTTTATCTTCTTTATAAAATTGTTTTTAGTGTTTTGGGTGCATCTCCTGTGTTTATCAAATTCAAGTTGTTCTGTCACTTCGAATATGATTCATATTTGGGAAGAACTTATTGAATCCTGGGGGATTTGCGCTAATGAGGCGGATAAATCCTTAAGGACAGTGACTATGTCATGCCTCAGGTTAATATGTGGTTTACTATATTTGGAGGACGTGATTTTAAGCTTTTGTGGTAGTGTGTGGACAACATCAATCACCAAATTATGAAGATAAGTTCATTAATCCTTATTCTATTTTATTCTCACATTTACTTGATGATTATATTTATTTATTTATATTATTCTGAATTAATTTCAAGTCCAATATTACAACAGTCCTCACTATCAAATTCAATGTCTATCACCACTGAATCAATATTTAATAACATAAACAACTTTAGTTTATACATGAACTTACTGGCATGGTCTAGTGCAAATGGTTGATACATGAACTCCAATTATGATTCGTCTAATATGACTAGATTTTTTTCTACAACTTACCAACATAGTTGCTTTGTCTTAATCAAAGTAATTACATGGAGCCATGGTTAGTCAATACAAATAGGAAATTATTAAATATTACCCCAAGGGTAAATGTTTAAAAAAGCAAATATGATAAAGAAATTCTCATAATTTGTGCATTCTATTTTTACAAAAAATAAAACACTATTTTTAATGTAAATATTGTCTTTTTTGATAATTTTAACTAGTGTTCTTGAGACACTAGTTAGCAAGACCCATAAAAATAAGAAAGAAGATATACAGAGTTTTCATTAATTGCATTACATACCGCCATGTTATTTTGAACTATATGTCTCTTTCATAGATGTTGCACAACTCAACTGCTTCAAGATATTCCAACCATTATTGTAAACTTTATTACTAATAACAACATTCAACTACCAAAATTAATAGAAATATATAATACCTAAATATATATGTACATCAATGCATAGATGATAGATGTAGTAGTTCATATATGCTATAATTAATTTGTAGCATGTGTGTGTATTGATGAAACATGAGCACAAAAATACTTAGTAACTTGAGTGAAATTCATAAGAATAAAGAACATATAATGATAAATATAGTCTGAAACATAATTGACTTACAAAAAATTTCAGAATCTTACACAAAGTGAAGAATAAGTAATCATAATTTAGCTTGAACTTATAGTACATGTCCTACATATATACATAAAAAGCATTGCTAACTAACCAATACATAAATTGATGGGCAAATATTCTGAATTATATATGCTTTTCTTGCAGGACCACTGTCACTCTCTAGAATTAGTATTCACATATGGAGTGATGCAGTCATAAGGCTATATGAGACTAAAACATTGAGGGGTGAAAATTAGGGTAAAAAATTAATTATCTAGAGCTGAAAAAGCCACTTCAGAAGTATGTAAGTGATGATTAAAAGTATAAAAGATAGGCAAGGAACAAGAGTGCTATCACAAGGAAAAATATGTGATGACAACGACATGCCAATACTAATTGTTGTACTAGAAAGAATGAAAGAAAAATCATGATAATAGTTGCAAAAATGTCACCGCATAATTTTTTAAAATCGATTCTTTTTTGATGGATTTAAAATCCTATTTTAAAATGTTATTTTGTATTAAACCGTTACAAGTTTTGACGTCCTGGTGAAGCTCTATATTAATGAAGCGAGTCATTTACGAGTTGTTATTATGTCGACCCTTTAAAGACTTAGAGATATAGATGTAGTTTTTTTTTTACAAAAGATATAGATGCAGTTGATTCTATATAAGTTGAAGAATCTAACTAAGTGATTTTTGAGTCAAAGTAACAAATAAAGAGGAAAAAACATAATCAAATATATAATATAATACTAGACTTAAATGATTGATAAGTCAAAGGTGATTTGCCACAATGTTAAGGATGATATTGATAAAAATTAATCAGAGTTTAAATGCAAGAATCAAAGAATCAACGAGGAGTCATTCTTATTCAAAATTTGGTTAAAAGAATATTATTATTAATTTTTAAAGTAAGCTCAAAATGAGCACTTAAATGAATACTTATATTATATGAAGCTATAAAAAAATCTAAGGTTGGCCTTGGCCCTATGTGACACTTTGGTCCAAGGCCCATGATTGCACTTACATAACACTAATTGTAGAAGCTCTCCCAACACCAAGCTATTACAACTCTTACAAACAAAAATATAACCAAATTAAACATATTTAACCTAACAATTTTCTTAAGGCCATGACTTTGAATTTCCTTTTTCTACTTATTTACTACTGTACTTTTTGGTTCTCATCACTTTGGCTTGGCTTGGTTTATTTAATTAAACGAACGAGATTGATAGAATATTTAACTAGCTCAATTCATTTATACTTTTATGATAAATGAAGTCGATTGACCCAATACTTAAAAAGGAAGAAAGATAGATATTGCGAAACAACTATCAATTAAAAAAAGTTAAAATCATATCAATCTTTTCTAAAAAACATTGATCAATAATTTAGTCAAAGTGATTATATTTAGTTCATTTATGTATACATTCATTTAATTCATGAAAATCCATTTTAAATCTATAAGAGACAAATTTGAACTAAAAAATATGGTTGTTGGCGTGAATTAAGATAATGTAGACATTATTACATATTATATAAAGAAGGAACCGAATTTCAATAACAGTACATTCATTTATTTATTTTATAACATAAATTTATAACCACTATACTATAAGACCAAAATAAAAACATTAAATTAGTTCATGTACGACCAATATATATGAACTAAATCCATTGTGAATAGAGTTCATATTATAATGTGAGAATTAAAAAAATGCAAATGATAACTTAACTTAAATTGGGTAAGTACTAAAACAAATTTTTGAAATGGAAATAAGATGAAATAATAAAACCAATCAGTCACATTAAAAAAATGATTCATAGTTCAATCTCTACTGCTAATATTACTATCAACTACTAATATTTTTACCCCTACTAATACATTTACTAAAAAAAAATAAACCACTAAAAAAATTTGCCTATAAAATTTAAATATCAGATTATTGTCAAAAAAATGAGACTTTTTATTTTATATATAGATGAAATGGCAAAACCACCAATAAACTTACACACACAAGTAGAGTGACCGGAGTTCAAACTCAGGTCATGACGTCCGGCCTAACAATTTCGGCATTTTCTACAGTTAAATTAGGACTTCTGGACATTATTGTTAAATAATTTGTGTCAATTGAGTGTAATTAGCATATAGGTGGGGTGCAACTAACAAAAAGCAATTAGAAATCGCAATAGAAAACCCTAAAAACCTGTAATTGGGATTTGTGATTGCAAGGACACAGCAACAACAATCAGAAAACCATCAACAAACAAGAACAGAATCGCTTTTGCTGCTTTCTCGGTAATCTCTTCAAGTTTTCAGCTTTATGCTTTTTTTTGCGTCCTTTTCCCCCAAAATTCATCACTGCTTATTCCCCTTATGTTACTGCACGCGCAGTTTCTCAAAATTTTCATGGGTCTTTGTGTTTGATTGCAATCTCATCACCTCCTAATAATTGATCATTTTTTTTTATTAATTTAATGTTCAGATTAAAGATATTGTTTTTTCACTGTTTTAGTTACTGTTTGTTTGCATTGTGTACCATTTTTGAATTGTTTTGATTAATTTTTGAGGTACAAACACTACTGACATGTGGACACGGATAATTTTTTTTTTCAATGTAAACGTAAGTGCCGGTGTCGAACATGACGCATGACCAACACCAGGACATGCCTGTTCTGAGAAGTGTCTGCGCTTCATAGTTTAATTTACATTTTTATGACTTTGTTTTGTTTGTTTTAATAGGGTTTTTACTTCATATACCATGAAGAGGACAATGCCATGGAGTGATGATGATGAGAGTGATGATTCATCGGCAGATGAGTCATCTTCTTTACATTCAGACTCTGAACATGATAGTGAAATTGGAGGGAAAAAATCCAAAGGTATTTGGTTTGCAGACTCTTATAGCTATGTTGAATTTTCTGTTTAAGTGGAATATTTAGCAGATTTGTTTGACAAAACTTAATTTGTGTGATGTATGAAGCACTAACATAGACACTGACACTTTGATATTGGTAATAATTTGAGGAAATGAGTTAATTTAATCTAATCACATGGGTCGGTGTCGTGTCCGTCGTGTTCAATCTGAAGTGTTGGTGCTACAAAGTGTGTGATACGTGCAAATAGTATCTCAAGTAGTGTTTTTGTTGCGGGTTTATCTAGGATGTGCATAGGTTCTTAATGTGATTAGGCCCTACAATTAGTGTTTATGTTGTGGTTTTATCTAATAAATATCTCTACACTAGAATGTGGGTTGATTCTTATCCAAGCTATGAAACCTTATTTTTGAATAAGCCAAATACTATTAAAACATTTGGCCAAGCACAAGGCGTACAAGAAAAGACTAAATAATAGTAGTTACCAAGCTATGAAACCTTAACGTTGATAGTTTCTTCGGGTCCTGATTTGAATATGTCTGATAAGGGTAAATTGTGCTTCATCTATGGGTGCATTAGTTCATAACTTGATAAAATGACATTGATAAGTATATTTGTATGAGATGTTGGACCCCTTAATAATCGATTCCAAGTAAGTAACCTTGAGCTGCTTTGAAAAAAATTCCAATGAAACGTGTTTTCTCATTTGCAGCCTCCAAAATCTTAAACATACACACTGGTAATAACCTGATGTTTATTTTGTGGCCGGCATCTAATATGATGATAGAATAGAAGTTCTGGCTAAATCAAAATGATAATTGGGATACTATTATGCAAGTGAAGTTGAACAATTTGATGATGTGTCATTGTAGAAGTGATTTCTTGTTTTCCCTTGTTATTGGTGTATTGTGATCATTGTTTTAAATTTTGTTGATGGGGATATATATACCCCATCTTGTGCTTCATTCAGTACAATACAAGATGGTTCCTTACCCTGCTATAACCAGTTGTGGTAAACATATAATGATATCCTAAATCAGAGTACTTAAAACAGAATTAACTAATTCAAATATAGAATCAATTATACATATTGCAATACTTTTTATCTTAAACAGAAATTCTTTAGCAAGTAGAGTAAATATTTCCCAGCAAACAGTAACTTAAATTATTGGGGTTTTTAAACCTCAATTCGCAATATATCATTCTTTGTTTGATCATATTTTGTGACTTAATAAGTGTTAGTTCATAAAGGTTATTAGCTTCTGAAATAGTGAAATCTATATTTTGATAGCTTCATACTCATTTTCTTGTAAACTTTGAGGTCTTGAAAATTCTCACTAATGTAATTGTCTTCCGTTGCTTATTTACTAGTTTAGTGAACTTCGTTCGTGTCTGCAGGTAAATCTGTAAAGCAGAAAACTGCTCCAATTGACTTTGAAGCTCTGAAGCGATACGGGTATAAAGGCGGACCTTCAGTCTTAAAGGTACCTCCGCCCAAAGAAGATGACACTAAGAAAGATTGGTCCTGGTCCAGTGGAAAGGAAAAGCGCGTCGACAAGGAAGTTGAAGAAACATACGAAGAACGAAAGAAAACAAGAGAGGCTCTTTCCCTAGGAGAGCAGCTGCCAACTGTTCTTACTAGGAACGAAAAGAAGAATCTTTCCTTTTCTCAGAAGGAAAAGAAGAAAAGGGATCTAGGTCAAGCAAGCAGGGGTAAAAGTTATGTTGAAGAAGAGAAGAGGCTGTTGAGGGACAATGGAGTTTATTCTGGTTTTGATACTTGATATGCTGAGGCTAGAATCTACTACATCTTGTATAAAGGTACTTTGGCACTATCTTGTGTCATTGTGTTGTACTGAAAGGATTTGGTTTAGTTGGAAATATACTATAATCTCATTTTAAGTGGAAAACATTTTAGATGATAAATGACTGAAAGTTCGATGAAAACTGCACGTTTTCGAAAGTTCGATTTGATGATACAAAATTGACTATTTTTTTTTCTTTCAAAAATCATGGTAAGGGTGGAGAAAGTTCCTCCTTTATACTAAAGATGTTTCAACCGATGAAACTTAATTTTTTTGTCAGGTAGTTTAGTGGCTAAAATTTCACTTTTAAAAATAAATAATAGGGGTATTAGAGTTTGAATCCCGATCCCTATACATAGGTGCAATATGTGCTCACCAATTGAGCTAAGCTCACGGGACAAACTAGTTTAATTGGATCAAATAATAAATTTAATTTGAAGGACAAATATATTATTAACCAAGTCTCTACACAACGATAAAACTTAGTTTTTTTTAGAACAGAAAATATATTATTAACGAGGTTGCTACACAAAATTCAAACTTATTAGTTTAATTTTTTTTTCAAAAAAAAACTTATTAGTTTAATTGGACCAAATAACAAGTATGGGTTATTTTTTTGACAGCAAATAACAAGTATGAATTAGTAGGGGGAGGTCCAGAGTTTAATTTCTCACCAAAGTAATTTATATTTTGGATGTATCGAAAAAATTATAACAAATTTGGCCAAACCCTACCAAATCTTAAACAGTTTATAAAAGAAAACAAATATATAATTTTATTGAATTGGTTCTTTCAAAAGATTGTGCACTACTACTTTCTAAAATCACTCTACTAGGGTTCAATCAAATTCAACCAAGGAAGGAAGCCATGCAGCGGCAGTTGTTGGTGTGTCAGCCCAATTTAGGGATCTTCCCAAACGAAAATTACTCTCCGCCCCCCCCCTACACTTCTCAAGTACCCCCTGAAATCCCAAATTGCCCTTCATTTTACACTAAAAAAGCGATTCGGATAAAATAATCCGAAAATTTTCATGAGAAAAAGAGGGTCGGGAAATTTTATCCGAACTATTTTTAGGGGGTGTTCGGAATAAAAAATCCGAACCTGCTAGTTTAAGAACAGAAACAGCGTATCAGTTCAATTTCTCACATTTTCTCACATTGTCAAAGAAAGAAAGAAAGAAAGAAGGGCGGGCGGATTCTCTGGGTTTCTCACATTTGCAATCATCTCACACCAATTAATTCATCTATCACCAATCTATCAAGTAAGTATTATCTAGGTTTATGTTTAAAATTAATTTTGATAGGATTGTGAGTTTGGGGTTTAGGGTTTGGGAAAAGAATTGTTAAGGTATGATTGTGAGTCCAAATCAACAAGAATAAATGAAAATCATGCACTAAAACGCTCAAACCAAATACCCTAATTTTGGATTATAGTGGGTATTTTGGTGTAGACGTTTTTGGTCTGTTTTGTAGATGATTTTTGATGGTTTTGTGTTATTGAAGTGATTTGGAAGCTATGGAAACAAGTTTGAACCAACTTGATTGAGATTTGAGAGAGTTATGAATTTTTGAAGTTTTTTTGGTATGAATATGGTATGAAAATTGAACATTATGAATTTTTTTTGGTTTGAGCTAGTTGTAGATTGATTTGATATTGGAATTAAGTTATTAGTGAATGTGTTTTTTTATTTTTTGAATGTTGAATTTGGTTTGAGCTAGTTGTAGATTGATTTGATATTGGAATTAAGTGATTGAGTTGATAGTTGAATTAAGTGATTGATTAGTGAATGTGTTTTTGTTGTTGTATAGTCATGGAAGAAGACGTTGGAAGAGGTAGACATGGTAGACCAAGTCGAACACATGCATCTGTTCGAAAACATGTTTCAAAAAGAAGTAGGAATATACAACATGAACCTGAGATAGTTCCACAGACACATGATGCTGAAGCTGGTGGTTCAGAGCCACATGATGAGATTGAAGTGGGTGATGATGTTGTTGCTGATAATGTTGATGCTTCGAAACCTGTGCGACGGTCACGTATACCCAAACCAAGATATCGTGAACCAGAGTTTCATGAAGAAGACCAATACTTAAATGCTGATGAAGGTGAAGAAGAAGAAGATGGTGAAGTAGGATATGGAGGTGGTCCGAGAGATACGTCTTTGTTGACAGATTATGCCCAGCATAGGTCCCGCATGATATGGGATGCAGATGAAGAAGAAGATAAGGAGGTATAACAATCATTATTTAATTTAATTGTTGTTAATTTAATTTAATTAGTTTTGTGTCTTACGATTATTGTTTTGGTATTTTTCAGATTTTAACTTTCACTCAAAAAGTTACAACCCATGGAATGAAGATATTGAAACTTCCAAAACCATATCGTGATGCCGCACATGCATGGTTTTGGAATGCTGTGATTGAATCTGGTCTCGAGCCCCTTATCTATACTAGCTACAATGTTATAAATCATGGGCTGATGTCGGCATTCTCCGAGAGATGGTATCCGGAAACCGAAACCTTCCACCTTCCATTTGGTGAGATTGGCATCACATTGGATGACATCCAGCATCTTCTTCATATTTCCATCCAAGGACGCTTCCTTAACCACACCAGAATGCACAAGGCTGACGCTCTCGACTTGTGTGTTAGGGACCTTGGATGTGAAGTCGCCACAATTCATTCTCAGTTCGTACAGACCAGAGGCCAACATCTGAAACATAACTACTTGAAACAGATTTATTTAGAGAATTTGGAACTTGCTGATACTGGTGTTCAAAATGGGTTGCCGGAGGAAGAGGTAAATGAGTATAGAGAGAGGTGCATCAGAGCTTTTCTGTTGTATTTGGTTAGTTGTACCATTTTCAGCAACAAGAGTGACAACTACGTAGATGTTGTCTATCTACAATACTTCACTGACCTGACAAATATTCACACCTAGAATTGGGGTGCAGCTGTTCTGACTTATCTTGTGAGGTATATGAATGAGTCATCAAAGGCCACAAGTGGAATGATGGCAGGATACTTGTCGCTGCTTGAGGTAAATTACTAAGTTTTCAATTTATATGTAATTTTTAGTAATTTATAAGTTTGGCAATTAATCTATGTTTTAGTAAATTAATAACTAACTAAATTTGAGTATAAGAACAAATATTTTAGACTTATTATTAACAATTCATCAATATTTTGCAGGGATGGATAATGACACATTTTCCTACCATTACCCTGTGGCTATATGCTGATAACTACAACCCCCATATGCCAATTTGTGCTAGGTATGGCGCAAAACAAGGGCATTCTGATCCACTTACTTATAGAGCATTTTGGATAATTGTCAGGTGACTGATGTGGTATTCCGCCCATACGAGGACTATCGTGATGTACGTCCCATTATTGATGAATGTTGGTTCTCCGGTTGGTTGAGATGTGGTGACTTGAAAGCAAAACACCTGCCTGAACGTGTGATGAGACAATATGGACATGTTCAGAGCATACCAAGAGATCTTGCTACTTCAGCGCCATTTGTCATAAACATCAATGATCTTTCAAAAGTTTTTGAAGAAGACCTTGAGAATCACATTATCTTTGTAGCAATATGACATGCACAAGGCAACCCACATGTTGCTGTAAGCACACAATGGCATAATAGGGGGTCTATACCAACATCTTCAACTCTTTTTTCTTCTTTAGAAATAATATCCAATGCCTCTCTAGAAACTTTAAACACCAGATGCTTGTATAAGATTTTTCCCTCATGCATGTGTTCTGCAACAGACAAACTCCTACCAAAAGAACCCTGTATCTCAGTGAACTGGCCTACCAAGCTTTTGTGGATCGATTCCCATAAACTAACAAAATCATTCTGACAGTCTGTCAAGTATATCTTCAATCTACCATGTGCAGACTCAACTCTATTGGTTGTAGTATTGCCAAAATGCATAATGCGGTTAGTCCACGCTGGCACAAACTTCTGTTTATCAGTGTTTAAAACAGTTCTTTCTAAATATGTCACAAATATTGGCCACCTCTTACACACATTCTTAAACTCTTCAAGAGACTTGTATTGATACAAATACACAAACACTCCTGCTGTCAATTGCTTGTATCGATACACACTGATGCATGTATCGATACAAGTCTGTTAGATTGTGCCTAAATTTGCTCAATTCTATTTTCATTATAAATAGCTTTATGTGTTATTGTTGTAAGCATGAGAAACCAGTATTGAAGAGTTCTTTGATCAAGATTGTTTGAGAGTTTTGCATCAAGGATCATTCAAGAGCAATCATCATCTTCCTTCATTACTTCTATCAAATTGAAGATTGAGTATGGGTTCAATTGGAGATTGATTAGAAGAATTCGAAGGATAACGTTCGAGGAGAATTCGCGGTGAATCAGAATTTGTCGCTCGGGTTGATTGAGTCTTGAAGGTTGGGTTTCTCATCCGGGTTCAAGAGTTTGCTTGAAGGTTACAATTCGATTTGTTGAGGGAATTATTCGGACGATCATCACGGGTTCTTGGTTGAAGATAGCGTGAAGGATTGATCGTTGGGAACGATAATTGAAGACAAGATCGAATTGGGGTTTGCGCAATTACATACGGGTTTATGTTGAAGATGGTGAAGATCGTGTAATCCAGTCTGTATTTTACATATTGTGTCGTTTTAATTTGTGCATTGTTAAAGAGATTTTTGAAGTAAAGTCTCAACTTATCCGTTTGATAAGTTGGGAGGAGACGTACCGGCCCACTGCGAGGACGACGCGAAAGCTGGGAACTCCCTGATCACTCCCTTGTGTATCTCTCTATCCCTTATCTCTTTACATTCTATTTTGTTATTCACTTGCATACATAATTTCGTCACACACGCCAAGTGTTCGACGAAATTATCGTGTGATCACTTTGTTTGCTATACGAATTTACAATTCCGCAATTTGTGTGTGAAGCAATTTTAATAGATAAGTATTATTATAAAATTGCTTGACTTGTTAATTTGGATTGCATTCCTTGTATCACCTTCATTCCATATCGGCTTTTACTACCTTTCCTTTGGTCGAGGTGCAATAGACTACCGATCTAGGTAGCTTCCGCGCTTACTCGATTAATTTACGAAACATTGTTGTTGTTAATTGGAACGCTCTAGTTCGCCACATTTGAGCGTAGCCGTGTAGTCTAACATTATGGACTTAGGGTGTGAAAAGAAGATATCTTGAACAATTGTAGACTCACCAACCGTCCTTGTTCTGTAAACATAGTTGTTATTAGGGCTGGGCATCGGTTCAGATTCGGTCCAAAACCACAGAACCGGACAAACCGACGGGCCCACTATATAGGCCCAATTTCGAACCGAAATTCTCCGGTTTTTATCGGTTCGGTCTTAATTTGGTTCGGTCGGGTTCGGCTCGGTTAGACCGGTTTGGCAGAATAATATAATTTATTTTTATTTATTTTTTATTATCAAGTCTAATGCAGTTTAAGGTTATTTTTTTGTCAATTATCTTTGCAATATCTTTTTGTTTTGGGGTTATTAAGAGCTAGTCCAAGTCCAATCAAATAAATTTCAATTTTGATGTCCAGTGTAGCAGTAAGTTATTATTTTCTTTTGTCAAAAAGAGGAAGATATGATAGGATATTGATGATTATCCCTCTAACTTCAATCGCAAATATATAGCTGCCCTCCATCAGCAACCAACCTTCAATAAAAAAAAAAAACTTAATTAGAACAACATAAAATAAAAAACAGAAACAAAATCATACATCTAACAACAACAAAAAAACAGATCTATAGATTTAAATAAACATGAAAACTGAACCATTGATCTAAACAAAATATAAATCTAACAGAAACAAAATCATGGATCTAAACAAAGAGATGCAATGAAAAAAGAAAACAAAGAAAGAGAGATCTGTGAACGAGAGTTAAGAAGGGAGAGAACCTTAAGCTTGAGGGGGAGATGGAAGCCAAGCTCAGATCGGAAAAGGGAGATGAAGGCTATTGCCGCGGCAACGTGAAGCTTTTCCTCTGCTAGGGTTAGCCGCTGGGTTAATGATAAGAGAAGAGACATGGAATGGATTAGTAAGAATTTATAGTAGAAAAAAAGGAGGAATAAGGTTAAAAGTTTGGACTGGGTAACGTTTTTTGGGCCAAAAGTTGTTGGACCAGTCACATGTTATAACAATAACAATAAATTCGGTTCGGGCCGGTTACCGATGGGCCTAATTCTAACATCCGGACCCGTCCATCTCTACCCTAAATTACCCGAAACACTACCCGAACCAACTCGAAAACCAATTTAAACCGACCCAAACATATTGTAACGGATTGGGCCGGGTGGGTTGGCTCGGCTTGTTATAATTTGCCCAGCCCTAGTTGTTATCCCCTAGACATTTAAAGAGTTGTTGCATTTCAGTCATTGAACCCTGACTGCAACCTTCTCCCTATGAATCACGTTGTAAACTTGTTTGACGATGGTCGAATTTTGCGGATTTCTCTCTTTCAATGTAGACATGATGTTTCTAGGAGGGATTAAATTCCTTGTCAGCTCAACAACCAATTGTTTCTCTTCGGGTTTCAAACGCCCCGCAACCAAATGAGCTTCTAAAGCACGGTCCATAATATGATTGTGTATCCCCGAGACAACGGTGAGATTCCATTCTTGTGCTACATGAAAATAACCCCGGAGCCTAAATTTACAACCACATTTTCTGGTTCCAACTTGATCAAATTTTGGCTTCTTATTTGTCGGTCTGTAGACACCTCCCCTCTCGCAACCCAACACTAAAGATTGCTTTCTTCTATCGGAACCAAAGTCAGACTTAACAATTACGACCGAAAAATTCAACTTTGCCGCTTCACCTCGGACCCAAGCAATCAATGCATCTCTATCTTTGAATTTTTTATCGGTATGAAAATGAGCACTTGTATCAATTTCTACCTCTTCCTCGGGTTGAGGCCGATTACAATTCGAATCAACTTGAGGCTCAATTTCTACGACCACATTTTGTTCAGGCTCAACTTGAGGAACGTTTGAATTTGTTTCACCATCACCATCTACAACAACCGCTTCAATTTCAACCGCTTCCTCCGGTGCATCAACCATAACTACAATACATTAAAACGAATATAAAAAATCAACACAAAATAAATATTTGCAAATCTCATATTTTAAAAATTATGACATTAAAACCACTAATGGAAAACTACTTCAACTTATGCATAAAACTTTTTGAAAACAACTTCAACTTACATCATAAACCTTACCAACTATCTTCATTAACCATTCTAAACAAACCACAAACTAATAATCAACTAATCATATTCAACAACTTATACTTAACCAACATATATTCCAACAACTCAATTCAAACAACATGTTTTCAAACAACCAGCACGCGAGTTCGGGCGCGCAGAACCTGACCAAGTTCGGAAAAAATTTCCCGAACTCCCTCAATGTCAGAAACCCAGAAAATCTGACGAACACAAAACCAGCAAAACAAATATTTAATCGGTTCAAATGAGAGATTACCTTATGTTGACGCTCTAAATCGTTTGCAACTCCCTCACCAATGTTCCAATGTTGAGTTTTGAGCTCAATGCAAACAAAATGAGAAGTTTTTGAGAATATAGGTTTTGATTGTGTGTTTAAGAAGTTGGTAAAGTGAGCTGCTGGTTAGCTTAAGTACGCCAAGTTCGGATTATTTTTCCCGAACTTCAGCCTGCTTTCCTCCTTCGGAATAAATTTTCCGAACGTTCCTGATTTGTTCGGGGAATATTCCCCGAACTGCCCTGACGCGCCATAAAGGACATAATGGGTAGTTAGGGGGGGGAAAGAGAAACAAGGGGGGTGCGTAGAGTAATTTTCTTCCCAAACGAACTAATAATAGAAATCATATCATGGCTTTCAGTGAAACATATTATGCAATTGAGGTGCCTTAACAAGCTTTTCAAAACTCTAATCTTTGATCCTCACTTCGTTCGAATGCATCTCAATAAATCGACACGAAATTCACACCTGACATTAACACAATTCAAGTCAAAGGATGGCAGTTTGCTAACTCTCTCCATTCCTTGTTTACTCCAAAACCTAAACCAAAACCAATTTACCATCTATTACACCGATCCTTACTATCAATTGGACGACGAGTTGATACGGCGTAGCGTTGTTGGTTCATGCAATGGATTGCTATGCATTATTAGTGTTTCAGTCCGTTCTTCTGATCCTGACTGCCTTTGTTTCTGGAACCCAGCTATGAGAACAAAATCTAAAGAATTTACTATATATTTTGATAATTATTACCGCTTTGTTTATAAGTTCTGTTTTGGTTATGATAATTCAACTCAAACTTATAAGGTGGTCGCGTTCTATGTGGACGTCAACATTTTTGAGTCTGGTTGTAATCCAAAATGTGTTGTCAAAGTTTTCAGCTTGGGCGATAATTCTTGGAGAGATCTTCCATGTTTCCCTTTGATCCCACTTGACTGGTGTCATAATGATAATGGTGTGCGTTTGTATGGTACTATTAATTGGCTGGCCCTTCGCGATGATAATTCTAGTGTCGACCAATATGTGATTCTTTCACGTGATCTATCGACTGAGACCTACACTCAGCTGTTGCTACCTCTGAGTTTGCATAACGTGCACGAAGATGAACAGCCAAAGATTGTGGTTTTGATGGACCGTCTTTGTTTTTGTTATGATTTTGATGTAACCCATTTTGTTATATGGCAAATGAAGGATTTTGGAGTTCAAGACTCTTGGATTCAATTATTTAAAATTAGCCATGGGAGTTGGCTTGGACAGGTGGACTTTTTGCCATTTTATCTTTCTGAGAATCGTGATACATTGCTAATGACAAATGAAAGTGACAAATGGACATCTATCTATAACTGCATAGATAATAAAGTAGAGAAAATTGATATTACTAATAATATAGCGTGGTCGTACACTGTGGATTATGTTGAAAGTTTGGTTTCGACTCATTAAAAATGAGTTTCTCTTTCACACATTACTTGTTCTGTTCATGTATGTTTCTTTAAAATACTTGTTAGTTAATAATAGTTGATTGTGTGATAGCTTAGCCGCTTGGGTGATTATTTATCGACCATATTGAAGTTTGGTTGTAACTAAATGAATTGAATGAATTTGTCTTATTTGTTCATCCTGATGGCTATGATTACTTCTCATTCTTTCATAAAACACACTCAATTTTAATCCCTCCTATTTGTTACGTCTGATTTTGGCCCTTTGAGTTTTTTTTAACCAATGGAGGCTCTCCATTCCACCTAAAATGCTTAAAGTGTTACTACCTCCGTCTCACAATAGATGTTCTCTTTTAAGTCTTTCTTTTGTCTCAAATTATTTATCCCTTTAGAATATCAAGACAATATCCATTACTCTTTTTCCAATAAACTACCACTATTTATTACTTTTCAATACATCAAACTACTCAACTAATTAACTATCATTAATAAGGGTGTTTTAGATCGGATCGCAAAGTCCGGACTGTATTTTCACATGAAACTGAAGGGCAATTTTGGATTTTAAGTGGGTAATAGAGAAGTGTGGGGCAGGCGGGAAGAGAAATTTCCCCAAATCCGCCACCTGACCCATTCAAAGTTCATTAGGATAGGTTGTGTATAAAACTCGTATTTTTATTTTAAACCTAAACCGAACCACTTTGGGTAGGAACAGGTTCAGGTAATACGAATTGAATTTGGTTGGTAACCCGTACCATTAACACCCCTACTCCTAAGTCCTAATGGAAGCATTAAAATAAAAATGAAGCAATTTCTAACTGTTACTAATAACCAGAGGAACTACTTGAATTTTTTTTATTTCATCCTTTGTAACTCGAGGACTTGGATTACACAGAATTTTCAACAAGTAATCAATTTGCAGGTGTTGTATATTCATCTATGCAAGTAGCGCATGCAATCCCGGTAGAAGCTTTCACATGGATGTTGCCAAAACATAGCTATTAACTTTAACCATCCATCCACAATCAGATCTCTGTTGCCAAACTCCCGGCTAAAGCTGTACTCATGTATAATTTAATTGATCCTGCCGAAACACAAACTCTCAAGATGATTCGAAATGAACATTTACACTACGGATAAAGAAGACACAAATATACAACAAAATTAAAAGTGTCCCATTAGAATTTGAAATTATAATTATAATCCAACACATCAGACATGAACACGATTAAATGACAAACATGTGTCCCCATAGGATAGCTCAAGTGGTAAGAGCTGAGGGACATATGGGTTGGGTAGAGGGGGAGGTCCAGGGATCAATTTCTGGCGGGAGCAGTTTATTTTTCGATGTACAAAAAAAAAAGATGACAAACATGTTTATCATATAAGGTAATCGAACAGTGTATTTTGGTTCCTGATAGCTAAAACCATAAATTAAATTGATAGAAGGTTGGTAATTGACTAGTATATGAACAATGTATCAAATAAAGTAAACGAACAATGTAATGAAGCAAAATAAAAGTGCAATAATATTTCTAGTATACCGGACATGGCCAATGTGAAGAATAGCAAAGGTAATTGACTAACCTTTACATTGAAAAGAACACTACCATCAGAAACCTGTTCACCCACTGTAACTTGAAGCCCATGCACATAGCCAGATGATGGTGCCTTTACAACATGCTAGAGAAAGTGCAAAATATTGTTAGTTATAACTTCCTAAAATAGACAAACAAAAATAGAGAGAAACCATACAAACCTCCATCTTCATCGCTTCTAATACTAACACGGGTTGTCCCGCCTCTACTCTTGTCTCATTCTTCACTAGAACCTTAACCACCAAGCCTGCCATGGGTGCCACAATAGCCCCTCGAGGAACGGAAGATGATTCAGATTTTGGTTTATGTTGGGATTCCTCATCCTCAGACAACTTGAGGTTTAGTTTCTCTCGGAAATAATGATGAAAGGACCCTTGCCAAATATGAATATGCCTCATTTGCTCCTGAATCCAGAGGGAAGGCAATCAAGAGAATATCAAGAATTTTATATTTGTCAATCAAGAAAATATAGCAGCTATGTTTTTTTTTATCAAATCAATCTACATACGCTCAGAATATATCATCTATGCAGAAGAAGGCAAAATACCTTCGAGTATACAGCAAGATTAACATCATTGATTACACCATCAGCTTCAACTCTAAAATCATGATCCTTTACACATGTTGCTTTAACTTCTAAAACAGGACTTCCATTTTCTTCTGTCTGGAAGTATACAATACCATCTTGAGTGAATTTGTTGCACAAAAAAATGTTTCAAAATTACTGTTTCACATATGTTAGGCGATACCTCAATCAGGTACCTCCCATCGGGCTGGTAAGTGATAGTAAGCTTCAGGACCTTTGAGCTACCACTATCATACTCATCATCCCACTCCAGTTCTATTGTATGCTTAGCTTGATGATGGACTCTAAAAGGTGGTGAAGCGTACCATATAGGGTGTAAGCTGCTGGCACCTGAACATACCGACAGATGTAATTACCTAAAAAAAAAAACAACTCAGAACATTATACAGCAAGAATGAGACAATACCAGGGGGGTTTCTGGCCGATACAGAATGCTCTTTCTCAATGAGGCATGCAGCCACAAGGGATGCACTGCGTCTAGCAGATTCATATGCTTCTTTGGCAGATGCTGAATTGTTAGCATCAACAAAGAGATCTTCTTTGTAATTATCAATAAAATGAGTCTCCACATTGCCATTTTCAAATGCCCAGTGATTAGCAAGTTTTAGAAGAAAGTTGACATTGGTTGGTAGACCTGCAACCTGTGCAAGAAGATATTAGAAAATTACACAAGGAGCATGAATTTTAAAAGATGGAATGCAGCTAGAAATTATTTACATATCTAACACTATTCCACCCCCCATCATATCGACCCTTGGCCCCAAATATAACAAATACAGGGTCTAACAAAGGGCAAGTTGTATAATCTCAATACCAAAAACAGTCGATTTTAAAACTAAGCGTCAATTATAACCATGATTAAATCGCATTTCCTATAGCAAAAGCAACACAAAAATTAAGTTTACCTGAAAGTTTGACAAACTATCCTTCAGTTTGACCAATGCTGCAGCCCGATTTTCTCCCCGCACCACAAGCTTAGCAATCATTGGATCATAGTGCATGCTAACAGCATCTCCTTCTTTAACTCCAGTATCCACCCGGACTGCCAAGGTAGTAAATTTTGAGTTATTAAAAAGGGAATTGCCACAAATCTATCATGGAGTTTCATGTTCTTCCAACAGCAGAAAGTAGGATAAATTTTCAGATTGGCCATAAATTAATAACTAGGCTGGCTAACTTTGCACAACTGACCTCCAGATGAAACTGGAATGCGATAATGGTGCAGAACTCCAGTTGCCGGAAGAAACCCTTTTGGTACATTTTCAGCATAGATTCGAGCTTCGAAAGCATGACCTGCTCTCACAACAGAGAATTATAATATAAATAAATCTTTACACACATTCTCACAATTGTATAATAAATAATTAACAAGCTCAAAATCATTAACTGATTGCTTATACAACATTCTATATGTTCTCATTTTCAGAAAACCTGTTCATTTTGTGTAATTATTAGGTAAAATTTAGAGGATGTCATTAAGATGACCTTCTCCAGCAATTAGTCCTAAATAGTATTACAAAGTTTTTACTCCTTTTTTTTGAAACGGATCAAACGGCCAATGTTAGTAATTAGTTGTTAAGTTGGTATTTTCTCCTTCACCGGGGTCTGAACTCAGGTCCTCTTAACTTCTTTAACACTTAACTCAAACCAATTGAGCTACCAACCCCCAAAATATTTAGGAGTAAATACTACTAATACTCGACTTCCAATCACCTCAGTCAAACAGAAAACTTTATTCTTAAACTGATATTTTCTCTACCGTGTCTTAGAAGAAACTGACCAAATTTAGAAGTACATATTTAAATTAACCACAGATCTGCAGAACTAACAACTTTATTCATTCAGTAAAGTCAACCTAAAAGTCACCCTCACCCACACACTCAAAAAAAAAAAAACAGGAGGGGAACAAATATATTAACCTCCTCACCCCGAAAAGAAAAGAGACAGGAAAAACTGAATCACCTAATATTGGTATTTGTGATTGACTCAATGGAAGAGGGTCTCCATTGGCAACGTGGATTTGCCATTCAACAAGATCTTGACCAACAATCATCTCAGTGACAGGATGTTCAACCTGTAGTACTAACATGCCCCATGTTATACTTTGGTAAGCCACAATTCTAGGGAAAAATGATGGTAAATATTAATCCAAGCACCTGAAGACGGGTATTCATCTCCATAAAGTAAAACTGGCCAGAGACTGTATCAACTATAAACTCCACTGTCCCAGCATTGTAATAGTTAACTGCCTTCACCCATCAGAAAGAAACAAGAAATCAGTAAATGATATTGAATAAAATGAAGGTATTCAAACTACGCGAAGATGTTGGATAAACAAAAGGAGAAGGAAAAGATTAATTATTATTAATTACTGTTTAAAGTTAATGTATGCCACTCATGTGCATGAGTTTAGCACAGTGAAACACACATGAGTTAACCATACCTGATGCTCAACACCAAGCACAAAAATAAAGCAGAAAAATTAAAGCCAAACAATGTCATAAAAACAGCCAAAGAAACTGTTAAGATACCAAAACAGAACGAAAAAACAGAAGACTAAAATTAGCCCCAAATGATGGAATGAAACCAAATCAGAAGTAATTACTATCTTATTAAAACTCAATATGGAACTTCCTTGTTGAAAAGTTTAAGCATAGAATATTAACATTCTGTGATGTTCTCATCTTAAGCATTGAATATAACTTATCTAACTTATCTAAAAGTTTTAATTCTTGGTAGAAGTGAATGACGAAACCTACGACTTCAAGTCCTTCAAAGATTAATGAATCAATAGCAAGTGGCTTAGAAAATACTGATTAGCATTTTGAAACTAAAGGACCTTACCTTTGCTGCAGAAACAGCAGCTTGACCCAAGTGTGCACGAAATTCAGCAGAAATGTTTGGCTGCAAATGTGTCATTACAAGTTCACAACTATAGTAAAACTTTATGTTTCAAAAAAAAAATCTAAAGTAAAACTTTTAAAAAATTAATATTTAGGTTGTCGAATGCAATTCTTACAGCTGGAGCTTCTTCAATTATTTTTTGATGTCTTCTCTGCACACTGCAATCTCTCTCATTCAAATGCACAACATTCCCATGCTTATCCCCAAATATCTACGATGTCAAACATAAAAGAATCTGTTATGACTTATAAACTCAAGTCCAAGACAGATGGACATTTTTGTATTGATGGTCACTATTTGAATTCCATTGTTCCTGATAAATTCTGAGGAACTGGAAAAAAGTTCCAGGACTTAAAGAATATCCATTATGAGGCACTTTAAATTTTTCAGAAGAAAAGTAAGCAGCCAATGAAGATTCTGAGAGAAATATGGTAGCAGGACGAATGATAGAATCAGTATAATTACTTGGACTTCTATGTGCCTTGGCTGTGTAATATACTTCTCCAGCAAAATTGTATTTACACCAAAAGAAGCAGCGGCTTCACGTTGTGCCGCAAGAAATGATTCGGCAAATTCATCTGGCGTGTGCACAATCCTCATACCCTACAATATTAAAATTGTACAAATTCAATAGAATGAAACTGTAACCTCACGAGCAACAAGGATTGTCTTTATTGATCTCTTTCTCGTTTGTTTTGAGAATAAAAGAAATATGCAATTCTTAGAATAGATTTTCACCTCTTAAACATGTAGAAAGCTAAAGTATAATCATACATTAGAATAAAGATACTCATCATGCTATCACTAATAAATGAAGACATAATGATGAATAAGGTTCACAGAATCATAACTATTTCCTGAAATGAGCAATCCAAAATGAAAACCTACAATGAATTGGACTAAATGTACAAGGCAAAGAATATTCCAAAATGGCCAAATGCATTCATTCAGTAGTCAGTTCCATGGTCATCTAGGTAAGAGAGTAAATTGAGTATAAAGGAAAGAAAAGTAGCACATCCCTGAATCAAAGGATCATTAAAGGGAGTACTAAATTGAAAGGGAATAAATATCTGAAGGTAGCACTAAGAAACACCTTTCCTCCACCTCCATGGGTTGGCTTTATGAGGACCGGATAGCCAATTTGATCAGCCTCCAACTTCATTTTATCAATATCTTGTTCATCTCCATGATATCCAGGCACAAGCGGCACCCCAGCAGCCCCCATTATTCTCTTCGATGCACTGATTAATTCATTCCAAAATAGAAATATCAACTAATAATGCCTCACAAGCACCGTACACGACACTAACACGTAAACACCGGTAATACTTAAAAAAATAAAAGTAATTGAATGTAACCACATGTATCGATGTTGGATGATAGCACATATTATATTACAAACTTGATAGAGACAGTGGAGGAGATAAAATATGCACAAACAATAAAATTATATTGACAATGAGAAAGTATGTATACAAACTTTACATCAAATGAGTTGTTGGGGGGTGTCGGGAGCAACGAGTCAATGCTCCAAGACGAGAAAAGAGGGAGACGCCGCATCTCCACCCAAAACCTTAAAATATTAAGTATATGTGTCACCTCCTCTCATATATATCCAACATTCTTCCCATTGATAGTCAATGTAAGACTCAACCACTAACACTTGAATCCCAACATGGATTATATCACTTGTACTAACAACAGCTAAATTTGTCAAACACTTTAATTTCATTCTACTAGCTTTTCAGCTATAAGCTATTAGCTATCGGCTATCTTCTATAAGCTAGCTTTTCAGCTATAAGTTAGCTTTTCCGCTATCAGCTAGCTTATATCTTATTTTTACCAACTAGAGCCTAATGAGACACATTTTCAATCTGTCAGTGTTAGATAACATATCTCTAACTAATACATTGCATGTCCCATCCATGTTAAATTCCTTACAAACAAGTCTATGATAATGAGAATTCATACCTCTTGTCACCCATATCTCGGATTGCAGATGCTGGTGGCCCAATAAAAGTAATACCATTATCTTCACAAAGTTGAGCAAAATCAGCACTTTCAGACAGAAACCCATATCCAGGATGAATAGCCTAATCAATCAATCAACAAAAAGAACACTTCAATCAATTATTACAAGTTAGCAAAGAAAGTGAAAAGTTGATAATTTATGAAGCCCGGACATTGACACGGGCACCAGACACACATTGGATAAGTAAAAAAAAAAATATATATAATTCAATGTAATTGTAAGTGTCGGACACGACTAATCGGAGGAGTGTCTGTGCTTTAAATTGATAACTACCTGAGCACCAGAACGCAAAGCAGCATCAAGAATTGACTTAGAGTTGAGGTAACTAAGACGAGGAGGTGGAGGACCGATCCTTATAGCTTCATCGGAAGATGCCACGTGGAGAGAGTGTTTATCGGCGTCACTGTAAACAGCGACGGTTTGAATTCCGAGTCTGTTAGCGGTGTTTGCGATTCTACAAGCTATTTCACCTCTGTTAGCTATTAGAATTTTCTCTATGCGTTGTTGTTGTTTTTTGTCTGAGAAAGCGCGTGTGGGCGCGTGCAGGTGGTTGAAGTTGGTTTTGAACTTGGTAACATTTCGCCGGAATAAGAAGAAGTAAGAAGCCATGGTTAATGGTTTGTTTGTTATTGCATTGTCATAGAAAAGAAAGGAAGAAGTGAATGAATGAATATATGAATTTTAGTGAGTGAGTGAGTGTTTTGAAAATTGACGCAACTCAACGCAATGTCGTCGTGGTTGGTTGATGATAAGTGTGATGTGCTGGAATGTAAATATAAATAAATAAAGATTGTAATCTATCTATCTATTCTAAAATGGATAGGGACGACGACATTGCCAAATCATGCGTGAGATGTATTGGAAAAATAGAAGATAGTCCTTCCATGTGTTTATTATTAAAAATGATGTCTATTTGGGGATTCTAGGGAATTGTTCTATTTGGAATCCGAAGATCTAATTTATTTCGTGAAGATGGGAGAAATAAAAAAGTTCTTTAAAAGAATTTTTGGTAACTAGACCCTGCCCCGTGCGATGCACGGGTTTCCGTGGAAAGACATTTGCGTGTCATTTTGCTAAATATTTGAAGATGATACTATTTAGTTCAACCGAAAAGAGGGGAGGAGAGAGATTTTTAACGAAGGAAGGGGAGAGATTTTAATTAAAAATGTGTTTGGTTTATGAGGGGAGGGGAGGGATTTTAAAAATAATTTACTTTTTTACTCTTAATTTTATAAACTAAAAGTAATTTTCATATTTTTTTTTTCAATTTCAATATCTATAATTTTTTATATATATCATATTTTACTTTGTAAGAACAAAATTCAATAATAATCTAATTTACTCATCAAATTTTAAATCGTAAACAACCGAATTTAATTGCAAATGAACTAAAATACACCATGTTCCAGGGATTTTTCGTTGGGTACCAAAGTTGTGTTTTGATTATAGCTCGATAAAGAGTCTCTGGTCCTACGTATCCCTAAGAGATTAGAGAATTAGAGCTACATAGTTCTCTCTTGAGTTTTTGGGGGAAGAATGCAGTGTTTCGTAGAAAAAAAGAAACTTGTTCCCTCTTCCTGTTAATATCTCCCCATATATAGAGAGTGAAGGTGGAGTAGTGGGGTGAGGTAGTTGAGAGATTTTAAGGGGAGTGGAGATCATGGGAGAGAAAAAGTCATCCCATGTGTTCCTATATTTTTATTGCCACATGCTTAGGTGTGACTTAGTTCAACCTCATCTAGTGGGTCTTTTGCCCAAATAGTGTGGATCAAGCCTAATTGGGTCTCGCCCAGTTCACAGCCCCCAAGTGCTAATTCCTATAAGAAATATAGCACTTTATAGTTTTAAGGCGAGACTGTTTTGCTTATCCGTTATTCGAATTCGAACTGACGCGCCTTTTACCACAAATGAGTACGACTATTTGCCTTAATTAATTATATATTTACTTTCTTGCCGTTGCCAATCACATGAGGAGTCCACCTAGGGCTGGAAATGAGTCGAGTCGAACCCTGTCTGAGCTCGACTCAACTCGTTAAGAATTGGTTTAGCTCGAAACTCGGCTCGAGTTTGACTCGAACTTATTTTGCAACTCGAGTTCGGCTCGTTTAAAGTTCATGAACAGTTCGGTTCAACTCGTTAGGTTCACTTCGTTGATCGAATCACATAATTAATTTTTTTTTTGTCAAAATAGTCTCATTTTACATATTTGACCTTTTAAATCAAATATTTTAAAATTAAGAAATCGAAATATAATAAAAATTATCCCCATAATTGAAGGGTGCATACACAATTCAGACTTACATATTTTATAGAAAAATATAGTAAAAAACTAAAATAGCAACAAGCTTGAAACATCAAATATATAGATTCCCAATGTTAATATTAGACCTTCTTGACTAGCAGCTATAGGCAAAAAATAACACATGTCCATTTTCTAAGCATACCATATCATTAGTTATAATTTGAATAAAGCCAAGAAATTAGCCAAATTAAGCATTCATGGCAAATTCAAATTATTTCCCACCATAATGCAGGCTGTTTATTTGGGCCAAACTCATCAAAGCCCATTTGCTTTGCAATCCAAACCAATTTGCATCAAATTTAATGGACAAAAAAACAAAAGCATGTTACTCCCTCTGTTTGTATCCACGAGTCAACCGTTTCTTCTATCATGTGTCTCTTTCAAAATATGCAGGGTAAGAGTGCAAAGCTTAATTTGGTTAAAATCTCATTATCAATGAACAAGCATCTTCTCTACCATGTCACAATAATCACAATTTGAAGCTAGGGTTAATAGGTAAGCATCTTTGCAGAGAATCATACCAGCTAACCATTACCCTATTCTCTCTAATTGCTTCGACCGAAAATTTCTTCAAATTGATCCCCCTAATTTGTTCCTAATTGTGGCAATGAGAAGTCAACTTGATCAGATTCTTCATCACATGCGAACAATGTAAGTTTTAAAATTTGAATTTTTTATCTGTTTTCCCCCAATATTTTATTGTGCGAAATTGTCACTTTGGTTCTATAAATGCTTCATTTTGCTGAACCATTACTCACACAACACAATCCATTCTTCTCTGGCTTTGTTAGTTTCATTAAGAAAATCTTTCCACGTTTTCACAATGGCAACAAATTTTCAAACTATTTCTGAAGTTAATTCTTCAAAATCATGCTGGAACATCAAAGCCAAAGTGATTAGATTGTTTGTTGTGACTGATTTCAACAGAAATACTTTGCCTTTCTCAGTTGAAATGGTCCTCATGGATGCTGAGGTTTATAACCATACTCTTTATCTCCTTAAATTATATAGTATATGTTCATTTCATCTTTAACATTGTTATATGCTTTGTTTTGCAGGGTGGTCGGATTCATTGTTCAATTCGGAAAACATTGCTTTACAAATTTCAGAATGAGATTAAAGAAGGTCAAGTATATCAGTTTGAGAATTTGGATGTTGCCACTAATAGGGGTACTTTCAAGACAACCAAACATGAGTACAAGCTAAACTTTCAATTTGGATCTAAGGTGGTTCTACTTGCTGCAACTACTGTACGTGGGTGTGATTTCAACTTGCTGCAACTTTGCTCTTCAACAAGACTTGTGATGATGTCTTGCATGCTCAGCATAGGGTTAGTCTCACCTGAATATATGTTTACTGATGTCTTTCCCTCTGATAAGAGCATTAATTATGAAGCTTAAAATATTTATTATCAAATGTAATGCAGAGGGGATCAAATACTCTGCTACTTTCTGAGATTGCAACTTTGGTGAACTACATTTATCTGTTTAAAGTTGAATCCAAAGGTGTTGTTAGCCCCAAGTTTGAACCATCCTTCCGTGTGCGCAAAATATGCACTGATATGGTTATAATTAACGAGTTCAAGACAAAATGGGCACAAGAAGAGGCACAGTTTATCAAGAACTCTAATGTATATAAGCTATAATTTTCAAAACTAAAATTTCATTATATCATTATACAGTTACACTTACATATTAGTATAGCTCTCATATTAACATTATTCATTATTTTTTATGATAGGAGATAACTTCTCTAAGTGGTCTGATTGACACTGATTGTAACATCCCGATTTTAGGACCTCAATATATTTAACCTTATTTTAAATTTCGATATTTTATTTCTTTATAACTTGGTTATTTTTGCCGTGTTTAATATTTTTTAGTTTTGAAAATTTTACATTTAAACTTTAGAAGGGCTTGAAAATGGATAATTGTTTATAAGAAAATTAGTATTATTTTATCTCATAGAGTAAAGAAATATTTTATCATGAAACTATAAAAACAACCATAAACTATTCATGCCATTTTGTGCGATCAATATTTTGATTTAATTAAGTTTCATGTGTTTTATATAAATGAGAAAGATCTTATTTAATTATAGTTAATAAATTATTGATTTTATCTTGTGATTTGAATTTATTTATGAATAAGTGTTAGTTATCATAGTTTATATGTACATATATAAAAGACCAAAGCTTGACTTAGTTTTATGTAGTATGTATATGGTACGATATAGTTTGTAGGTCTTTGGTGTATAAAAGTGTTCTCAATGTGTGTGTATATCATAACATAGAACATACCACATAGTTTTCATAGTTACTTATCATATTAAATACGTTGGAAACAAAATGGTAGGCCTAATGACTAGTAAAGCTAATACACACCTCATGACCTATAATCTTCTTGTTGGACCAATAAAAACGTTCCACATTTACTATATTTTGAATCATACATCTAAAAATGTAGACCTCTTCATGTTATATTTTGTTGGAACGAAAATGTGGTTGCCAACCAAAAAGTAATTCTAGTAAATCATTCTAAATTCAACACATGTAAAGTGTATGTTTAACACCTCATGCTTCTTTCTCCCATGATCATACTATAAATAGCTATCTTCATATTCCCATTTTCATGCATTAGTCTCTTTAAATTCGCTTATAATAAGAGTCTCTCCCTCTCTATATGTGTGGTTGTGTATGAGTTATGAGGGGATTCAAGGTTCTATCGTTAGTTTTGGTTCCGTTTCAAGCAAATATTAGTATTGTGTACGTGGGAATTATTCAAGGGTATTTCAATTTCTTCGAAGACCTTAAAAGGTATTTTTCTTATTTATTTTCAAAAGTTATTAGTTTTCGTGGATATGTCCAAATTAACTCATTTTATTTTCAATAATTTAAAGTACTATATTAAGATTCAATTATAAATATTGATTTTTATGCCGTTACTAAACTCTACGAGAACATTATTTTAGAAACTTAATTAATTTATTTTAGTCGTTATAATGCCCGAGAGTCATCTTAAATTTATTTAATTACATATTCTAATTACTAGCGAATTATCGGTAACTACAGTATGAGCAGGAATAATGCCAGATGTGTCGTTTTTCAAGACTGTTATCAACCACAAAGGTGGGGCAAGATTTCGTACACGTCGGGACGGTTAGCGTAAAATAGTTAATATATATGTGTAGTGGTGTCCACAGCCACTACAAACGATAAATAACTAAGGAGAGCTTATTCTCTTTTAGTGATTTTAACTAATCGCTAGACGAGGTTACGCCGGCCTTAATTATTTATCATAAGAATAATTTATAGTAATTTTAGGTTGTATTGTGTTTGTCTTATATGATTATTTGTCTAAATGTTTATTGTTGATATTTGATTGATTTTCATTGTTAGATTAAGAAAATAATATACTAGCTTCAAGATGAGAACGTTAGATCGGAGTGTAAGATCCCCAATAACAGGAGAGAAGTGAATATTTTGAATAGTTGTATTGGATTGGGTTCTGGCTAGGAAAGACTTGGTGGACTATGTCTCTTACGGTCACCTCTCTGACCTGGGAAGTCAACCATACACTATTTATTATATGAACTGAACTTACTGTGTAAGAGTAAGGTTTATGTGAGGATAAGATGATAAAGATACTTGGAGGTTATTGATGGTATATGGCACTCAACCTAGATGACTAGTATATCTTATATTTGGAATCATTTATATGATTCATTCTTGAGAACTGAATTCGTACTTAGGTTTTGAGTTGCCATGAAGTGATTGAGAGTGCATATAGAGTTGCATTCAAGAATGTATAAGTCCACTGCCGTGCAGTATGGGACGCACGAGGTTGATCAGCCGCCTGAAATCCTGACGAGGATTATTTCTGCGTGCTTGGCAAGATATGAGATCTTGGCCTGTTTTTCTGAGGGGCGATCGACTTATAACACTTGGACTCCACGTGAAGTCAAGTGACGTTGCTCTTGGTAATTGGGAGGACGTTGGTGGCAAGTGGTCTCGTGGCATCTGTCTTGGTAAATGGGAGGATGTCCTTGACAGCGTTTAGCGGCCGGAGTCAGCATATAGTTCAGAAATGCATCAGAATAGATAGACTATATATGGACATAAACAAGAGAGGATAATACGCTTGATTGAGTAATTGTGTTTGACATATATATTCCTATTTTACACCCCATCCCCACTTCCTATACCTGTACGTACATCTTAGCCCTGTATGTTTTCTTGTCTTGTATTTTTATCTATGTTCATAGATTCCTTCGAGGAGGAGTTCAAGGTTGAAGATGGTGCAGTTCTTTTTACTCCTTATGCAACTGGCGATGTAGACGCCATTATTACATGACGAGCGTCATAGTCTTGTTTGTATAGCCAGGGTGTCTTTTGGAGTCTTATCTCTTGAGTCTTTTGATTTATCATGTATTCTGAATAATTGATTTCACGTGTACCACGCGGTATCTGATCGATCTGTAGACACCTTTGTCATTAAAATATAAATAAAATGAGTTTAAATTATATTTGTTTATCTTCCGCTGTTATATTTCTTATTTCTACTGATATATTAAATTTAAATTCCTTCGTATATATCTAAACGAGTTAGAATTGTTACTTTGGTTTCACTGTGACGTTGGGGCGTCACATTATGGTATCAGAGCAGGTCGGTTCAGATCGATATGTGAGTTTTAGGTTTATCCTGACTGAGTCAGTTGGATTCCACCTCGGATGATAACTATGTATAGATATGGGTAGAGCGTCTGATTTATCTAAGCCTTAGTGTGGGCTACTTCCCCTTGATTAGTGATTCATAAGGTCATATTTTTATGAACTATGTGACTTATGAATTCGGAATCATAGTTCTCTTATGGTTCAGCTTAAGAAGAGCATTAGGATAAGTTTGACAGACTCTGACGATCGGAAAGTCAGGTTAGTTGAAACCATTAACATGCGTTTAAAGTCGATGATAACAAGTATGAAATGCACAACTTGAAAGGAGAGAACCAACAAGGAATTAGGCTCAAAACCGAAGGAAAAATAGACCCCTAACAATTTAAATTTGAAACTCAAAAAGATCGAGTTGCATACCCTACTGTAATTGAAGAAGACATTTTTTCCTTCAATTGACTTATAAGATCGTATTGGGGAACAATTACCTTAGAGGTATATTTGGACACAAAATCCAATAGAAAGAGATTATGAAATTGGATTCAGTATTAATGTTAGTTTGGGTAGAAGAATGAAGGTTATAATGAAGAGTAGAAGAGAGATACTACATGTAGCGTATAAATGTGATGTGTTTCAAGGACATTCACTTATTTGAGAATTGTACACACGGATAGTAGGAACATGTTTTTATTGATATAGATAACGAGAAACTAATTAAGAGATTAGAGATAGCTATTAGAGGTAATAATGACTTGTGTTGGAGTTGGTTCAAGAGTCAATGAAGGTTTAAGTTGGAATTGATGTCGGTAATAGTAAGAGTGATTAGTAACGTATTTTAAGGTTTTACATAGGTGATGATCCCTATAAATCACTAGTTTTCCTAGAAAGCGGTATCAATGCATTAATCAACACAATATGATCGGAAGATGATTCTCTCAAGCAAGGATAAAACGTGAAAACAAGTAACCGCATATTTATGATTGAAGGTTTGACTCTCTAGGAATTCTAGAGTGGTGATAGAAATGAGATCACAAGGTTCATGAGAGGTAGATAGATGAAAGAGAGAATAGAGTGGGTATTAGACTATGGTGTTTAATCTTGAGAGTCGAAGTTGTTTATTGAGAAAGATGAGAAATCACATGTATCCATCAAATCGAAAAATCATTTCAGAAGGTTATTAAGAATGATTACTCATAATCTAAGATTGATAATTGAATGAAATCTGAAATTCTGGCTGTCAGACAGACAAACGCTGTGAACAAAGTAACCACAACTGTCCGAGCGCATGTCTAACTCAGGACAACACCACAAATAAAACGTAATTAAAAGCAGCGGAAAAGTAAAGAACACAATAGGTTTGTTAACCCAGTTTGGCGCAACTTGCCCTAGTTTGGGGGATACCAATCCAGGAGTGAATTCACTATAATAGTTCTAGTGTAAGGACCAACGTAGACTCACTACTTGTCTTCCACCTAGACCCTACTTCACGTGACACTTCTACCTAGGAACTCCTAGATATGAGACCCCGTCTCACCTCCTAACCTAAAACAACACAGACAGCGTTGCTTTTATTCTTTTCTCTTTTAATATGTTTTCTTTGGACAAGAGACACACTCTTCCGACTGAATAACAACTCCGTACCTACAGGCTTTGGAGAAGCACAATTACAACTCAACTAAACACGTCCTAACTTGACCAGCGATGATACAAGCAAAGACTCACAAGGAAATAATAAAAACAAAAGAAGACTAAACCTTAAAACACACGCTTTAAAAACACACACGGTTTAGCTTAGATTCTAGGGTCTGGCATTACATATATTTATACTAGTAGGGTACGAGCTTCAGACACCTTTGGACGTTGTAAGGTCCAAGTCTTGAATCTTCTAGAACAAGAGATCTTCTTGAAAAATAAATCAATATCGCCTTTTAAAATATATCTAGGCTTGACCGCCTTAGACTTCTTCAGCACACGTGACTTAATCACCAAGTAATGGTTAAAAGAAAAACCAAAGCGAATCTTAATAAAGATTGCATAAAAATATAAACGCGCGAGCTGGCAGATCACAGAATGCTGTTCCATATGCTACAGCATCTGACCCATCATCAGTGATCATGGCATCTGACCACACATCTGGCTAATATATGTTTTTGACACAATTGTAGCCAATCTTCAAAACTCAACAATCACCCCCTTTGGCAAAATTTTGGCTACAACATTTAAAGCCAGTTCTTTGGAGAGATAAAACCAAACTTCCTTCAACCTCCAAAGACATAAAAATCATAGTAGATAATGAAAACACTTTCAGCACAGCTCTATGGTTAAGGATCACTTACACGTAGAAACAGAGGCGATCATCAGAAGAAAATACGTCCAGCCTCAAAGAAAACAACCTCTCACATAGTGAGTTCATAGAGAGAGATAAATGCCTTTGGAAAAAATAAATTTCCACAAGCAGAGTTAGATAAACTCCCCCTCAAAACATGCGTACAAACAAGCACACATATCATAAAGATAGTCACTCCCCCTCAAGGTACGCACACACACGTTCTTCACAGACAGGTGTTAGAGCATCTGTCGTCACATCTTCAGAGCGAACACGTATAAGAGCTTCACCAAACGAACGAACACGATCACGATCATACTATGGTATCAGAGCAAGCGAACACGATCACGATCACGATCAAATACTAACAAATACTACTCCCCCTTTTTAGCCATAAATTATGGCAAACATAAGTCATGCATATAATGCAGAAATAGAACATAGGGTAGTATCACATAGTGCATATTACAGACCATAAGCACACAAGATGCATAAGAAATCCAGGATTAACAAAACATAAGAAAGAAAATCAGAGATAACAAACATCAGAGTTACACAGAGGTAGACTCATCAGAATCATCTGACATCTCCTTAGTATCACCAGTATCACCAGCATATCACCAGCATCACCAGCAGCAGAAGCATTGTCCTTTCCTCCTTCTTCTTCCTGAAATTCCTCATTAACAGCACCAGCAGCTTCCTCTTCAGCCTTCAAAGCTGCAATTACCTTATCTATCTTCAACTTTCTGGCCGCCAGAGCCATACTGGTCTCAGTTAGATCAGCAATCATTTGTTTTCTGCTGAGCACACCAAATGACCGGACATAAGTAACAACATCTTCAGCAGCATCGGTCACAGACAGCATCCTGCAATCCACAGACAAAGGACTTGGCCTTTTGCAAGGTTCATCATTACCAACCAAAATGTCTGGATGTTGCTGGAGAATAATACCACACAGTAGAGTGGGAAAAGCAATAGGAAACTTGATAGCATAAGACTTGGCATGTTCTAGAACTTGATAGAAAATATAAGAGCCATAGTCAAAAGCAGTCCTAGTACCAACTGCATAAATAAATTTGGCCAACCCAGTAGCAATAGAATTGGAATGAGTGGTTGGGGTCCATTTGGAAGCAGCTATCTTGTTCAACACAGCAAACAGGGGAGTTAACTTTGCCGCAGACAAATGTTTAGGCCAATGTTTGACCTTGTTACCAGTGATAGTCTTGCAAATTGTATCATCAGTCACCTCCATCTCAGGAACCTCTTCAGTAGACCTCTCAAGGTATTCATTAATGATCAGAGGAGATAAGTTCACACACCTTCCTCTAACAAAAACCTTTCTAAACTCAGGATTCCTGGCATCATCAAGATCTTCAGAGAGATTCACCAAAAACTCCCTAACCAGCTTATCATAGCAAAAACCAAAATTCTTCACTGTCTTCATCAAACCAACAGAAGATAACAAATCCACAAGCTCCTTGCACTTGAACACTTCTTCTTTCAGATTCCTCTCTAGAGCTAGCCTTCTGTGGAAAATATACTTCCATCTTGCAGAACCATTTTCCAGATGGAAAGACACATTGTCTAAGGTGCTGGAGGTATAGATAGAGGTACTTTCATACCCTTAATAGTCTTCCTAGATGCCTTGCCAGAAGTGGCAGCATCAGTCTCAGCAACCTCAAAGTCAGAGTCACTAGTTGGAGGATCTTTTCTTTTCAGACTCTTCTTCCCTGGAGTAGATTGGGGCACAACCTTGCTCCAACCCTTAGGGGGACCATACATGGGCTTCTTCCTAGTGTCAGCTTTCTTCTTCTTACCCTCAGGGGCACTTTCAACCAAAACATGTGTACTCATAACAGATTTGCTCCTAGTTCTACGAGCAACACCAACAACAGGAGTTTCCTCCACAGTAACATCATCTGGTTTATCATCATCAACCAGAACCACATCATCATTCTCAGGACTCTCAGCATGCCGAGTCTCACATTCTTCAGTATTTGCTTGTGCCAAAGATGCGGGAGCATCTGGCATAGCATCTGTCTTTTCATCAGTAAACATAGCTGATTTCTCAGCAACAGTCTCATTATTCAAACCTTTTTCAGGTTCCACATGTTTCTCAGCAATAGAATCAGTCTTTTCATTAATCAAACTAGCATCTACCTTAGGATGATCTGAACCTAGGGTTTCAGTAGTACTAACATTCTCAACAGTAACATCATCAACAACATTCTCAGATTCATTATCAGGTTCCACTACAGTTGAGATAAAAGGATTCTCTTTACAATAGAGATCATGCATGCTCAGAGCAACACGCTTAGCAGGAGAGGGTTTTAATTTCTTACCTTTAGATTTAGAACCCCTTCTCACAGCAGAAGACGAAGAGACTTTGCTGGTACTCTTCTTCTCCGAAATTGGTACTTTAGTGCTTCGTGTTACCACACCAGTAGAAGAAATCATGGCGAGTGGTTGAGCATCAGTAATAACCGTTATAGGATCGACTTGTTGAGCGACGGTATCAGAAACAGGATCAGATTGAACATTTGTAGTTTGATCTTGTAATGTAGGTTGTGGAATAGAATCAGACATGGTGATTTGTTGTTTGATCGAGCAAAAGTGTAGTAAACTTGGAATATTGGTGAACCGAGCGAGAGAGAAGTTGAGAAGTTGAGAGTTTGCAAAAGTAAAGTTGTAATGAGCAAAAGTAACATTTGAGGAAGTTGGAGAGTGACTTCCTTGACTTGCGTGCAATAAATGGTTATGATATTGAAATGTAACTGCTGCACGCCTCCAATAAATTAACTGCTACAATTCTTCAATCTGGCAGATACCTAACTTCCCTCTTAATATTTCAAATTGAGTAGTATCAAGGGCTTTAGTAAAAATATCTGCTACTTGCTCTTCAGTTGCAACATGCTCTAGAGTGATGACCTTGTCTTCAACTAAATCTCTAATAAAATGATGTCTAATGTCAATGTGCTTGGTCCTACTGTGCTGTATAGGATTTTTATAAATATTAATTGCACTCAGGTTGTCACAGAATAAAGTCATAGCATCTTGCTTGACATTGTACTCACTCAGCATCTGTCTCATCCAAACCAATTGTGCACAACTACTTCCACCAGCTATATACTCAGCCTCAGCTGTGGATAAGGAAACACAATTTTGCTTCTTACTAAACCATGATATGAGATTGTTGCCTAGAAAGAAACATCCACCAGAAGTACTCTTCCTGTCATCAGCACTTCCAGCCCAGTCAGCATCACAATATCCAATCAACACAGTATTATTCCCATGGGTATATAGTATCCCATAATCACTGGTACTGTTGACGTACTTCAAAATCCTCTTCACCTGAGTCAGATGACTCATCTTTGGTTCAACTTGGTACCTAGCACATACTCCAACTGCAAATGTAATGTCTGGTCTACTTGCAGTGAGATATAGGAGACTTCCAATCATGCTCCTGTACATACTTTGATCAACATCAACACCCTTTTCATCCTTTGACAGCTTCACATGAGTAGGAGCAGAAGTTCTTTTATGAGTAGCATTTTCCATACCAAATTTCTTGATAATACTTTTAGCATACTTGCTTTGGGAGATAAAGATAGTATCTTCCATCTGTTTCACTTGAAGACCAAGAATATAATTTAGCTCACCCACAAGACTCATCTCAAATTCAGATTGCATTTGCTGAACAAAATGCTCCACCATCTGGTTAGACATTCCGCCAAACACTATGTCATCAACATAGATTTGGGCAATCATAAGCTTTCCTCTAACATCTTTCACAAACAAGGTTTTGTCATTGCCTCCCTTTCTGTAGCCATGAGTCACCAAGAAATCAGCAAGTCTATCATACCAAGCCCTAGGAGCTTGCTTTAACCCATATAGGGCTTTCTTCAACTTGTAAACATGATCAGGACCACTTGGATCAATGAAACCTTTAGGCTGTTCCACATAAACAACTTCATTTAAATATCCATTGAGGAATGCACTCTTGACATCCATCTGATATAGCTTGAATTTAAGGATGCATGCTATTCCCAACAACAACCTGATGGATTCCAACCTAGCTACAGGTGTAAAAGTCTCACCAAAATCTACTCCTTCAATCTGATCATAACCTTGAGCAACAAGTCTGGCTTTGTTCCTTGTGATAGTACCATTTTCATCTGACTTGTTCTTGAATACCCACTTGGTTCCTATGACATTTACATTCTCTGGTCTAGGAACTAAATCCCACACATCACTCCTTTTGAACTGAGTTAATTCTTCTTGCATTGCATTTATCCAGAACTCATCAGTCAAAGCCTCCTTGACATTCTTAGGCTCAAAATTTGATATAAAACAGGAATTTGATACCTCACTATATCTCCTTCTAGTGGTGATCCCTTGATTTGGATCTCCAATGACTTGATCTATAGGATGGTTCTTCTGTATTCTGATAGATGGCCCTTTGTTGGGAGAAGTAAACTCTGAATTGCTCTCTTCAGATTCTTCCACATTTGTCTCTACTTCTTCTGTCTCCCCCTGAGTGTCACCTGCTGAGTCAGATGTGCTATCATGTGGTATAGCATCTTTACCACAGTCATCTATCACTACATTAATAGACTCCATCATCGTTCTGGTTCTGGAATTGAACACTCTATAGGATCTGCTGTTATTTGAATAACCCAGAAAAATTCCTTCATCACTTTTAGCGTCCAACTTCCTTCTTGGTTCTCTATCAGCCAGGATATAACACTTGTTACCAAACACATGAAAGTGTTTCACTGTTGGCTTTTTGTCCTTCCATAATTCATATAACGTAGTAGATGTACCTTTTCTCAATGTAACTTTGTTATGGATGTAACAGGCTGTATTCATGGCTTCAGCCCAGAAATAGAAAGGTAGCTTCTTGGCATGTAACATGACTCTAGCTGATTCTTGCAATGTTCTGTTCTTCCTTTCAACTATACCATTTTGCTGAGGAGTGATAGGTGCAGAAAACTCATGAAATATTCCTTCAGCAGTGCAAAACTCAGAGAACTTAGAATTCTCAAACTATTTCCCATGATCACTTCTGATTTTGACAATACTACACTCCTTTTCTCTTTGAAGTTGTAAACATAGATCTTTAAACTTCTCAAAAGTGTCAGACTTTTCTTTAATAAAGGTGATCCATGTGAATCTGGAGAAGTCATCCACAATAACAAAGGCATACTTTGTACCACCTAGGCTTTCAACTTGCATAGGTCCCATCAAATCCATATGTAGAAGTTCAAGAACTCTGGATGTGGACAAATGTTGCAGCTTCTGGTGCGGAACTTTGGTCTGTTTACCCACTTGACATTTTCCACAAATACTACCTTCTTGAATTTGAAGGTTAGGTAAACCTCTGATAGCTCCTTCAGTAATAGCTTTCTTCATACTTCTCAGATTCAAATGCCCAAGTTTTTGATGCCACAGTTTTACTTCATCTTCTTTGGCTGTTAAACAGGCAGATAGCACAATGTTGTCTTGTGAGACCCACATGTAACAGTTATCCTTTGATCTCACTCCTTTCATCAGGGTGTCACCTTCAGCATTTGTTACCAAACATTCATCCTTAGTAAAGTTGACTTTCAACCCTTGATCACATAACTGACTAACACTGATTAGATTGGCAGTTAGTCCTTTTACATGAAGAACTTTATCAAGCTTTGGTAGATCTCCATTCACCAGTGTTCCTATACCCTTGATTTCTCCCTTGGCTCCATCCCCAAAGGTTACAAAGCTGGTAGCATGTGGCACAACATCTGTCAAAAACTGTTCTACTCCAGTCATGTGCCTGGAACACCCACTATCAAAATACCAATCACTTCTAGATGAGGCTCTCAGAGATGTGTGAGCAATTTGAGCAGTCTCACTAGCAGTATTACTTATGAATTGGTCATTCTTTATCTTCCATTCCTTCTTGATGTTCTTCACAACAGGCTCAGGTCTTCTGTCAGGAGAGCCATGTAATATGTAGCAGAAAGGTCTAATGTGCCCCCTTCTTCCACAGTGGTGACATATCCAATCATAGTATCTACCCTTTTGTCTGGACTTGTAGTTTGTCCTTCGTTGTCTTGCTTGATGTAAGGGCATCTGTCTTGACATTGTTGGATCATACGAACTAACAGTTGGTACAAATTGTGTTTGATGAGGCACAGCTCTATAGTCAAAGCCTATACCTTTAACATTTCTTGAACTCTGCCCAATCTCCAGAATCTCATCTAATTTGTCAGTACCTCTGTTGAGCATCCTTAGTTGCTTGTTCATGTTATCTATCTTTGATTTGAGTAAAGCAACTTCATCATTGAGATCTGAGTTTATCTGCAATAAATTGTTCTTTTCAGCTTGCAGAAGAGCAATGATTCCTTTTTGCTTACAAATTTCTTCACTTCCGATCTCCAATTCTCGATAAACTTCAGGAGATTCTTCATAGGATAGTTCTCCATCAAAGAAACTTGAGTCAGATGTACACACTCCTGTCAGAGCAACAACATGATTGGCAGTTTCAGGATCTTCTTCATCTTCATCTGACCAAGTGATAGCCATTCCCTTCTTCTGTTTCTTCAAATAAGTCGCACACTCAGTTCTGATATGACCATATCCTTCACATTCATGACATTGAACCCCTTTGTTTTGATTCGTCTTGTCTTCAGTTCTGGGTTTCTTCTGATTAATGACATTCTTGTTTGTGCTGCGACTGTTGTCTGGAGCATATGTCTTAGGACGTCTGTCCATCTTCAAGGCTATACTGAATTGTTTTCCCAACATAGCCATAACTTCAGAGATACTTTCATCAGTCTCCATATTATCTTGTTGGTTAGACTCTTCAGCAACAAAGGCAATGCTCTTTGACTTCTTATCAGATCTCTCTTTTGCTGACATCTCAAAGGTTTGTAAAGAGCCAACTAGCTCATCCTTCTTTAAATCTGAAATGTCTTTGGCCTCCTCAATTGCAGTGACCTTCATATCAAATCTCTTAGGTAGATACCTAAGCATCTTTCTCACTAAGGTTTCTTCAGATATCTTCTCACCCAAGGCATCAAATTGATTATCATAATCAAGAATCTTCATGTGGAATTCTTGAATAGTTTCTTCATCATTCGTCTTCAAGCTCTCAAACTTACTAGTCAAAAGTTGCAATCTTGAGCTTTTCACCTTGGATGTACCTTCATGAACAGTTTGGAGTATCTTCCATGCCTCCTTGGCAACAGTGCATCTTTTGATCAACTTGAATATATGCACATCAACTCCATTGAATAGAGCATTCAAGGCTTTTGAATTTGCATTAGCTAGTGCCTCCTCATCTTTGCTCCATTCTTCCTCAGGCTTGAGTGTGGTGGTGGCATTACCATCTTTATCATTGACTACTGGATGTTCCCAACCCTTTATAACAGCTCTCCATGTTTTGTGATCCATGGATTTTAGAAACGTTGTCATCCGGGATTTCCAGTTGTCATAATTAGAGTCACCAACCAAAAGTGGTGGCCTATTCATAGGTCCTCCTTCCTTGTCCATCTTTGCCAGAAAAACTCCCTGAAGCTCACCCTAAACAGAACAGGGTGCTTGCTCTGATGCCAATTGAAATTCTGGCTGTCAGACAGACAAACGCTGTGAACAAAGTAACTACAACTGTCCGAGCGCGTGTCTAACTCAGGACAACACCACAAATAAAACGTAATTAAAAGCAGCGGAAAAGTAAAGAACACAGTAGGTTTGTTAACCCAGTTTGGCGCACCTTGCCCTAGTCTGGGGGATACCAATCCAGGAGTGAATTCACTATAATAGTTCTAGTGTTAGGACCAACGTAGCCTCACTACTTGTCTTCCACCTAGACCCTACTTCACGTGACACTTCTACCTAGGAACTCCTAGATATGAGACCCCGTCTCACCTCCTAACCTAAAACAACACAGACAACGTTGCTTTTATTCTTTTCTCTTTTAATATGTTTTCTTTGGACAAGAGACACACTCTTCCGACTGAATAACAACTCCGTACCTACAGTCTTTGGAGAAGCACAATTACAACTCAACTAAACACGTCCTAACTTGACCAGCGATGATACAAGCAAAGACTCACAAAGAAATAATAAAAACAAAAGAAGACTAAACCTTAAAACACACGCTTTAGAAACACACACGGTTTAGCTTAGATTCTAGGGTCTGGCATTACATATATTTATACTAGTAGGGTACGGGCTTCAGACACCTTTGGACGTTGTAAGGTCCAAGTCTTGAATCTTCTAGAACAAGAGATCTTCTTGAAAAATAAATCAATATCACCTTTTAAAATATATCTAGGCTTGACCGCCTTAGACTTCTTCAGCACACGTGACTTAATCACCAAGTAATGGTTAAAAGAAAAACCAAAGCGAATCTTAATAAAGATTGCATAAAAATATAAACGCGCGAGCTGGCGCGAGCTGGCAGATCATAGAATGCTGTTCCATATGCTACAGCATCTGACCCATCATCAGTGATCATGGCATCTGACCACACATCTGGCTAATATATGTTTTTGACACAATTGTAGCCAATCTTCAAAACTCAACAATCACCCCCTTTGGCAAAATTTTGGCTAAAACATTTAAAGCCAGTTCTTTGGAGAGATAAAACCAAACTTCCTTCAACCACCATAGACATAAAAATCATAGTAGATAATGAAAACACTTTCAGCACAGCTCTATGGTTAAGGATCACTTACACGTAGAAACAGAGGCGATCATCAGAAGAAAATACGTCCAGCCTCAAAGAAAACAACCTCTCACATAGTGAGTTCATAGAGAGAGATAAATGCCTTTGGAAAAAATAAATTTCCACAAGCAGAGTTAGATAAACTCCCCCTCAAAACATGCGCACAAACAAGCGCACATATCATAAAGATAGTCACTCCCCCTCAAGGTACGCACACACACGTTCTTCACAGACAGGTGTTAGAGCATCTGTCGTCACATCTTCAAAGCGAACACGTATAAGAGCTTCACCAAACGAACGAACACGATCACGATCATACTATGGTATCAGAGCAAGCGAACACGATCACGATCACGATCAAATACTAACAAATACTACTCCCCCTTTTTAGCCATAAATTCTGGCAAACATAAGTCATGCATATAATGCAGAAATAGAACATAGGGTAGTATCACATAGTGCATATTACAGACCATAAACACACAAGGTGCATAGACTTCTTCAGCACACGTGACTTAATCACCAAGTAATGGTTAAAAGAAAAACCAAAGAGAATTTTAATAAAGATTGCATAAAAATATAAACGCGCGAGCTGGCGCGAGCTGGCAGATCACAGAATGCTGTTCCATATGCTACAGCATCTTACCCATCATCAGTGATCATGGCATCTGACCACACATCTGGCTAATATATGTTTTTGACACAATTGTAGCAAATCTTCAAAACTCAACAAAATCAATAACGAGATCATGAGTGAGTTGGATTTTTGGAAGAATAAGATATTTCACCTTTTGATTGGACAAAGGAGAATGATAAGTTCAAGGAAATTTTATTAGATTTGGAATAAGTTTGAGAATCGTGTTGTAAAATATTGGAGGCGGTGAAGTTGTATACATGGTTGTCTAAGTTTAAGTTTTGGTTTTGGTTAAGGGAACTGTAGTTTGATAGAAGTATTGGCGTAAAAAAATTTTTATCAATAAAAGTTTGGTGAGTTCTTAAGATGGAAGATTTCATGTAATGCTAGTGAATCATGTGATTCTTTGTTCTCTTGGACTAAGAGAAGGACTTGTTGAAAGGTCGCTGGTGATTTCATCTCTTGATGAAAAAGTTGTTGGAAAAGAGTAAGACTATTAGATTTATTAGAAGAGTAGTAAATAAACTTAAGAGTCGAAGAAAAGATTAAATTTATCGTTCGTAAAGTTGTCTAGATAATTTAGAATGATGTGATATGTACGGGAGTAAAACATGCTGATGATTAGAGGTAGCATTATATGATAAGATTAAAAGTTGTATATTGTTTCAGACAGCTTGTGCTTCGTAAGAGCGACTAACTTATTCATAAATTGGAAGGAGAGAAGAATTAGTTTTCACAAATCAAAGAATTATAATTTAGTTGGTTTTAGATTTGTGAAAAGTGAGTAGACTTAAGATGAGAAAACTGCAGATGACTAAGCTTTAGATATTAGAAGAGAAACTTAGAGTGATTCTGAAGAGGGATCCTCTGAGTAGGTTAACTTTTTCATGAAAGTTAAGAAGAGGTGACAAATCTTTAGGAAAATGATATGGAGATTGGATGTGGCATAAGGGAATAAGAACTTTCAAAGATAGATGAATTTGTCGAGACGGTGCTCATTGCTTATAGAGAAAAATGTTGGGGAGTTTAGGAAGTCACACGATCTATGAGGTTTGAGTTGAAACGAAGAATGTGTCAAGAACATAAAATGGATAATTAGGAGTTGAGTGACTTATTTATATCTCTTGATAACCTAAAGATAATAGGTAACATTTGGTTGACTATTTTAAGAAGGTAAACTAGAATAATTTTATTTTTTTGAGATAGTCAATTAAGGAAGGGATTTCAGATCTTAAGAAATTCTAAGTGAGATTAACGGTGATAAAATTTAAGATTGATTTTGAATTTGAAGTTGAGAATTCTAGATTCATTTTAAGGTTGCAGTCAAGGTAACATCCACAAATGGATTTTCAATCTTATAGTTTGTCTATTTGGATAGCTCTTAAGAATTGTTATACATAGTTAATTTAAGCTAGTATCTTATTTAAGGATATGTTATTTGTACTTGCAATTTCATTCGAAATTGGAGTAGAATCGTTTGTGAATTAGTAAGGTATAGAATATTTCAGTACGATGCTAATTTGAGGTTAGCTACCCTTAAGTATATTAGAATAATTTATATATGCCAAATGGAGAGCCATGAAGGTTGAATCAAGAAAGGATTAAGATAGTTTAATGTAATAAAAGAAGGAAGAAGTATTATAGATTCTTAGAGTCATTGTCTAAGAATTATAGTTGATAAGATTGGAAAATTTGGATTGAGCGTTGTCATTGAAAAGTTATTTGGATTAAGGTATTACTTATTTGAATTAAGATTTTAAGATGAATTTGTTCTTCTTGTTAAGAGTGATAAGATAATATCGCTAGTACTACTTCGAAAGAAGAACAAAAGAAGTTATTATCAGGTACGTTAAATTTCGAGGACGAAATTTCTTTTAAGGGGGGTAGTAATGTAACGTCCCGATTTTAGGACCTCGATATATTTAACCTTATTTTAAATTTCGATATTTTATTTCTTTATAACTTGGTTATTTTTGCCGTGTTTAATATCTTTTTAGTTTTGAAAGTTTTACATTTAAACTTTAGAAGGGCTTGAAAATGGATAATTGTTTATAAGAAAATTAGTATTATTTTATCTCATAGAGTAAAGAAATATTTTATCATGAAACTATAAAAACAACCATAAACTATTCATGCCATTTTGTGCGATCAATATTTTGATTTAATTAAGTTTCATGTGTTTTATATAAATGAGAAAGATCTTATTTAATTATAGTTAATAAATTATTGATTTTATCTTGTGATTTGAATTTATTTATGAATAAGTGTTAGTTATCATAGTTTATATGTACATATATAAAAGACCAAAGCTTGACTTAGTTTTATGTAGTATGTATATGGTACGATATAGTTTGTAGGTCTTTGGTGTATAAAAGTGTTCTCAATGTGTGTGTATATCATAACATAGAACATACCACATAGTTTTCATAGTTACTTATCATATTAAATACGTTGGAAACAAAATGGTAGGCCTAATGACTAGTAAAGCTAATACACACCTCATGACCTATAATCTTCTTGTTGGACCAATAAAAACGTTCCACATTTACTATATTTTGAATCATACATCTAAAAATGTAGACCTCTTCATGTTATATTTTGTTGGAACGAAAATGTGGTTGCCAACCAAAAAGTAATTCTAGTAAATCATTCTAAATTCAACACATGTAAAGTGTATGTTTAACACCTCATGCTTCTTTCTCCCATGATCATACTATAAATAGCTATCTTCATATTCCCATTTTCATGCATTAGTCTCTTTAAATTCGCTTATAATAAGAGTCTCTCCCTCTCTATATGTGTGGTTGTGTATGAGTTATGAGGGGATTCAAGGTTCTATCGTTAGTTTTGGTTCCGTTTCAAGCAAATATTAGTATTGTGTACGTGGGAATTATTCAAGGGTATTTCAATTTCTTCGAAGACCTTAAAAGGTATTTTTCTTATTTATTTTCAAAAGTTATTAGTTTTCGTGGATATGTCCAAATTAACTCATTTTATTTTCAATAATTTAAAGTACTATATTAAGATTCAATTATAAATATTGATTTTTATGCCGTTACTAAACTCTACGAGAACATTATTTTAGAAACTTAATTAATTTATTTTAGTCGTTATAATGCCCGAGAGTCATCTTAAATTTATTTAATTACATATTCTAATTACTAGCGAATTATCGGTAACTACAGTATGAGCAGAAATAATGCCAGATATGTCGTTTTTCAAGACTGTTATCAACCACAAAGGTGGGGCAAGATTTCGTACACGTCGGGACGATTAGCGTAAAATAGTTAATATATATGTGTAGTGGTGTCCACAGCCACTACAAACGATAAATAACTAAGGAGAGCTTATTCTCTTTTAGTGATTTTAACTAATCGCTAGACGAGGTTACGCCGGCCTTAATTATTTATCATAAGAATAATTTATAGTAATTTTAGGTTGTATTGTGTTTGTCTTATATGATTATTTGTCTAAATGTTGATTGTTGATATTTGATTGATTGTCATTGTTAGACTAAGAAAATAATATACTAGCTTCAAGATGAGAACGTTAGATCGGAGTGTAAGATCCCCAATAACAGGAGAGAAGTGAATATTTTGAATAGTTGTATTGGATTGGGTTCTGGCTAAAAATGACTTGGTGGACTATGTCTCTTACGGTCACCTCTCTGACCTGGGAAGTCAACCATACACTATTTATTATATGAACTGAACTTACTGTGTAAGAGTAAGGTTTATGTAAGGATAAGATGATAAAGATACTTGGAGGTTATTGATGGTATATGGCACTCAACCTAGATGACTAGTATATCTTATATTTGGAATCATTTATATGATTCATTCTTGAGAACTGAATTCGTACTTAGGTTTTGAGTTGCCATGAAGTGATTGAGAGTGCATATAGAGTTGCATTCATGAATGTATAAGTCCACTGCCGTGCGGTATGGGACGCACGAGGTTGATCAGCCGCCTGAAATCCTGACGAGGATTATTTCTGCGCGCTTGGCAAGATATGAGATCTTGGCCTGTTTTTCTGAGGGGTGATCGACTTATAACACTTGGACTCCACGTGAAGTCAAGTGGCGTTGCTCTTGGTAATTGGGAGGACGTTGGTGGCAAGTGGTCTCGTGGCATCTGTCTTGGTAAATGGGAGGATGTCCTTGACAGTGTTTAGCGGCCGGAGTCAGCATATAGTTCAGAAATGCATCAGAATAGATAGACTATATATGGACATAAACAAGAGAGGATAATACGCTTGATTGAGTAATTGTGTTTGACATATATATTCCTATTTTACACCCCATCCCCACTTCCTATACCTGTACGTACATCTTAGCCCTGTATGTTTTCTTGTCTTGTATTTTTATCTATGTTCATAGATTCCTTCGAGGAGGAGTTCAAGGTTGAAGATGGTGCAGTTCTTTTTACTCCTTATGCAACTGGCGATGTAGACGCCATTATTACATGACGAGAGTCATAGTCTTGTTTGTATATCCAGGGTGTCTTTTGGAGTCTTATCTCTTGAGTCTTTCGATTTATCATGTATTCTGAATAATTGATTTCACGTGTACCACACGGTATCTGATCGATCTGTAGACACCTTTGTCATTAAAATATAAATAAAATGAGTTTAAATTATATTTGTTTATCTTCCGCTGTTATATTTCTTATTTCTGCTGATATATTAAATTTAAATTCCTTCGTATATATCTAAACGAGTTAGAATAGTTACTTTGGTTTCACTGTGACGTTGGGGCGTCACACTGATGGAGCTGGCACAAGTACAATCTTGAACAAACAAGTGGAGCCCTTCACTGCAAGCTCTATTAGAGGGAAATAAATTAAGCTGGATGATGATACCAAAGTTGCTTTGTCTCAAGTAAACAACACTTAACAATATATATTACAACTATCTCACTGAACAATAGTATCCGCTGCCTTCATTTTCATTAGATTTTGCGCACACTTTCATGAGTCTTCATTTGAATATTTATGTTTCTAAGTCAGTCTGAGATCATATTAAAGATCATGTAATTAAGTGTTAATATAAGAGTGATAGATAAATTTGTACACCAGAAGCTTAAATATAAATAATAAATAATATTAAACAATAAGAGTCTAATATAAATTAAATAAAATTGATTATCTTAGTTGCAAATCATATTAAAGATGTGGCGCACATGACTTTAATATTTTCATTAGTCTTTTATTGTAAGTACTTGGTGTTTGATAGATTGTTGTCATTTTCAGGATTTGATGCCTTCATTTTCATCAGTTGTTGTTGACCTTGATGAGATTCCATCCCCTAAGACAGTTGATGACAAAACCAAGAAGGAAAATGTCATAGATGCCAAAGGAAATAGGGTTTCTCCCACTGCTGAGCATGAGGAAGACATTAATATGCCAATCAAACTCCTCAAGAGGAGTATCAAGATAGAGAAGATATAATCCTACCTCTTGCTGAGCTATGCTGATATTGGCCTTCTTGCTCAATCATCTCATGTCCTCTTGCACCAACTACTTATATGCTTTTTTAGTCTATCTTCAAATGGCCAAGGATTTTATGACCCAAATGTTAAGGGGTTTTTTGTTGTAATATTGCAAATGAATCTGTCAGTGCCATAGTTTGGTGTTGCAAGGTACATATAATTACCCATCCTTTTTTTTGTTTCAAATATAATTATCCATCTTTCTATATAATGCAAAAAGGATAATATTATGATTAAAGTTTCAATAATTATATATAAATGTGAAATATTAAAACAACTATTTAATTAAGTAAATTCAGGGATTAAACCATGTTTAAGTTAATTAGTAGAGATAGTTAAAATGGAATGCAATGTAGCCATTAACCTTCAGCCCAAAATGCACCCCAAGCTGGCCCAATTGAAACAAAAGTCACAGCCCAATTAAGCATAATGTTTCAGGAAATACAATAGTTGAGCAAAACTAAGGTTTTGTTAAAAGCTCTTTCCACAATTACATACTTGCTACCGCGTGAGAAGGAAAGGGAGACAAGCTAGGAAATCATGGATCCCCACCAAAATAGGTATGTTGTTGACTTTCTATATATCTTCTTTGGCTCATTTGAATCTTTAATACCTAATTTGGTTATTCCACTACAATTCATCTTTTTCCTATAAAAAAGTATTACAAGTTACTGTTATTTATTATTTAGATCATAGTCTTTGGGACCACTGAAAATCATTTTCTATAAGATGCATCAACTCTTATTATATAGCCCACCTTTCATCAATTTTGTGGACCACATTTTTGGAATTAGTACTTTACTAATAAAAGGAAACAATTACATTGGAATAAACAGAGGACTAAACAGAGTTTTTAAAAGGATTAGTACTCTTATTACAATAGTTTTTTGATATAAAACAGAGTTTTGGACATGTTATTTGTTCCCATCAATTGAATTGAAATAAAAATTATTAAGAAGATGCTGCTTATACTACTAGACTAATAGATAAATAATTACTTATTAGTAAAAAAAAAGCAAAACAGTATGTCTATGATCACAAAAGTATTATTGGTAAAAAATATGACTTATTAGTAGAGATGGTTCATAGCAAAAATATGAAGCAATTGCTGTCAGAGTTAGAACTATGCATATAAGCACACTTAAGAATATCTAATATATAGCAAATGACATTGCAAGAGTTTATAACTACATAATCAAAAGTAAAAACATTAGATAGTAAAAACCAAATTGATATGAATGAGTCTATATAGCAAATGACACGCATTAGGTCTTGCAGCAAATGCATTGTTAGTAAATCCCATAAGTAATATAAACAAAGATAAAAACAAGCATGTTAGAGATAGAAGAATATAATGAGCACACTAAACTTATATAGCACTCTTAATTATATTCAATGGTATTTGTATGTATACAACAACGAAATTGGAGAAGGTAGCCGGTCCAATATTCCAGATACCTTTCGCTCAATTGTGCATCCTCACAGGGTAGGATGATTCCAACCGTTAAGATTTTGCTTATTTTAATTTGGGTTAGTTACATTTTACCCTCTTGTAAAATATACCAAATTTATTTTACCCCCTATAAATTTTATTTGTTGCTTTACACCCCTGTAATATAAGATTGTGTGTTTTACCCCCCTTGACTCAAGTCAACCACAATATAATTTGAGACAGTTTTGTTTTGTGGCGGTTTAAAATCCTTGCTAAAATTATATTTTGTGGCGGTTTTTTTTTAAAATCGGTTTAAAACCCTCGTTAAAACGATTTTTTTGCGGCGGTTGACTTGAGTCAGGGGGTAAAACACAAAATCTTATATTACAGGGGAGTAAAGCAACAAAAAAATTTTACAAGAGGATAAAGCAACTTTGACATATATTACAGAGGGGTAATAGGTAATTAACCCTTTTAATTTTTATAAGCTTTGAATTATATGTTTTATGAATATAATTTTCACTTTGTTTTTTTTCTTTTTTCTTAGGATGCCATTGAAATACCTTCGGCTTTTCTGGATCATTGGAAGGACACCATATGCGCCCAACCTGATGCGTGTTTGAAAGATCCTACTGACAACTTCTTCCAATTTGATACCAGGATTACCCGGAACTCAAACTGCATTCACAATGGTGTGATTGTCGCTAGGCACTGTGGATTTGAAGCTCTACAAAGAGTCGATTTTAAGTATCTACCTGAATTTAATCAATTCAATATGACTTTTGTGGATGCATCTGAAGCTGAAGTCCCATATTTGGGATTGCGTTACCCAATCAACCAACATGAGATGTGGCTTGCTGACCCTGCAAAGTCTTTTATGCCTCAATATTTCTGGACCAAGCCTGAAGGCCCTGATAGGCTATGGTTTCCTATTCAGTACATGATCATTAGCGAGAATCACCAGAGTATCAATGATGGGAGTCATTCTGATGGTGACGTTGCACCGGAAGAAAATGTTGTTGGTGATGATGATCCTAATCAGGATGCTGGTGTAGACGGAGCTTCTTTCCAATGGGAGAAGACTGTGAGCAATGCATTTGCTGAAGGGCAAAGTGTTCTGATAAGTTAAATTATCGCCAAGTTTCTTTATTAGTACAATAATGCATTAGTATGAAATGAAGTCAAAAAGTTATCTGTGCATGTATAATTTTAGCATAATCTTTGCCTTTTTAACATGTAATTACATTGACTTATGTTATCCTCCATTAATTAAAGTCAAATAATTATTTATGCATGTACAATTTTAACATACAACCTTTAATTTCATGTCCTATTTTAACATGTAAATACATTGAATTAACATGTAAATTTTTGCACAGCACTTCCCATCATTTGTTTGCAATGCATGTCCATATCTTGTGGGGCTCAGTTTAATTGTTATCAATCAGAGTACTCATCATACCATTGCTTGCACCGTTAAGAAGGATGATAGACCAAAACCTGAATTTCATATAGGAGGTGATTGGTATAGGTTTGTCAAGAAAATGAAATTGAAGAAAAATGACAAGTTGATGTTTGAGATGGATAATCCTCCAACCCTGTTAAGAGTTTCAATTGTGAAAAGGGAAAATGCTCTTTGAAGAAATTATTCATGGTGAACTTATTTTGGTTTGATGAACTTATTTTGGTTTTTTTTGTTGTTGTTGGGTTGATGTCATGATGAATTCGGTTTGTAATATTAAGTATGTATTCTTGGATTGTAGTTTATGGCTTCATGCCTTTTGAATTGTACGATTTAATTGTCGAGACTTATCTACTAAATCAATATCTTGAACAATATAATTGTCAAGAGATGATGAACTTTATTGAATGTTTATCCACATTTTAATCATAAATTAGATCTTTAGTTATGATGATTGAATGTGTTGGACAATTGAATTATGTGCTTAAACCTTGAATCATAGTCAACTATGCTATAATCTATCAGCGTGGAGTGAACTTTTAGCATGCATGACACATTGACCACAATTGTCATATATTTGTGGATCAAACAAATGATATTGGGACAATGTAAGAAAGAATCTTATGCTTTTAACCTACTTTTGGTGCAACAAAACAGCTTTCGTCTTATTCATTTATAATGAGATGGGTATTTGTCTATAGCATACAATGTTAAATGATGCAAATTTAGTTTGTTTTATGTGTCATGATAGTAAACATATTATGCATCGAACCAATCGATAACACACACCCAAATACATGGTTGACTTATTTGTAAGACTAAAATATTCCTTTTGTAGTGTCATATCCAAATCTTTCATGTACCAATTTACTTTGTCAAGTGTGAGAAAATTTCACATTTAAATTTCACATAGTTGCCTTCATCCTCATGTCTTTAGAATTTCATTTAGTCTAATTGCTTTCACTCAACTACTTGCAATGGAAGATGATAATTTTAAGATTGCAAGATTTAGAAGAAAAAATATTATTAAAAATAAAAATCAGTCCAACCAAAAACCACCATCCTTAGGTTTGTATCATGTAATTTATTTTTACAAATTCTTCCATATGTTTTAAAATCAATTATTAAGTTCTAAGGAGTAATTATTATCATTGTGACTAACCTTTGTTTTATTTTTTCCTATATTAGACAATATTGCCTCTTCAAATATCAACTTCACTCATACTAAAGTGAGATTCAATACTTCATCTTGGAATGAAAATCAACCAATCAACCAAGGTATTTGAATGCTAAATTTTTTAATAGAAATGTTTAATTTTAAAGTCAATGTCTGTAGCTTATTTATTTATATTTTTAAATAAAAAACACACCATAATTGCCATTAAGTGTTGAGTTATACATCAACTTATATTATGATTGTCATTAATGCTTGATTTGTATTTTTAATTCGAGAATATTGCTCCGATCAATAACAACTTCATAGATGCTCGTGTGAGATTCAATAAATCATTTGCCAATGAAAATCATCCTATCAACCAAGGTATTTCAATGCAATAAATTGTCATAGTAGCTTATTACATAAATTTTACTTTTGTTGTTATAACCCACAATATGAATTTTTATATATATATACAATAATTTTGTTTATTTAATTATAGTAGGAGTACATAGTGGGCTACTCAAAAGTGGAAACATACCAAATGCTATCAATGGAGAAATTAGTAAGATTTCATCAAGTGGGAAGAGAAAAGCAAGTAGGATACCTTTGTCACCCTTAGATGGTTCCACAATAACTTATAACACTTCAACATTAGTTGATAGAACCCTATTAGCCAAGATAATCAAAAAACCAGTATCTCAAGTTTTCACTCCCATATTTGTTGTATTGGACTCGGTACAAGCATTCAGTGGTAAATCATCTCACACTATCAATTCAAGAAAATCCCAAACAATTCTACCAACAACAGTAGGTTCAAATTTATCTGAAGTTGTTCAATGTTCCACATCTTACGCTAAGAACAGAAAATCAGCAAAAACCTCAAAAAGAAATAGTTATATTGGTGTCAGAAGATTGAACTTTGATGACATTGATGTTTCCAATGGTATGGATTCTAATACACAGTACATTTCATATACTTCAAGAAAGTTAATCTCCTTTCTATTGTAGTCATCTGTTTTACTTTATGATTGATCTATGTTTTAATAAAAAAAATTTAGGTACTGATAATGATGAACGACATACCATTTCACATGAATCTACAATATATCAGGATGCTGAAAAACAAGGTAATTAAATATTGATATCATTAGTCTTCATTATTTGTTTGTATGACAGCTTCATTAATTGATTCGTCATATATTATAGGATGTTTAAATTTGGGTCAACCTGAGTTCTCATGCAAGTGGTGTTCAGCTGAATTATGGTGGCAAGAGAGGTCAGACAAATATGTTCGTTCTATTGACGCTGAATTTTCAATTTGCTGTCAAAAGGGACAAGTTCAACTACCACTCATTGGAAGACCAACAAACTTATTGTTATCTCTAATACAAGGAAATGATCCTAGAAGCAAACATTTCAAGGAAAACTTGAGAACTTACAACAGCATGTTTGCTTTTACCTCAATGGGTGGAAAGATAAACAATGAAATTAATAATGGTGGAGGGCCTCCGTAGTTTATTTTAGCCGGTCAAAATTACCATCGTATAGGTTCTCTCCTGCCAATTCCAGAAACTACACCAAAATTTGCTCAACTATATATCTATGACACACAAAATGAGTTGGAGAATAGAGTTGGTCATTTTAGGTATAACAAAAAATTTTCTAATTGAACTTTTCTTCTTTTTATATTCACTATTATTTCCTATGATCAAATCATAATAAATACATATGTTTCAATCATCAGGTCTGGGCAGAATTCAGAGAACATTGATATGTCTTTAGTTAAAGACTTGAAAATGATGATTGATAGTTGTAATCCTTTAGCAAAGAGTTTTAGAAGGATTAGAGATATTGTTGAATCTGGAAATCACCCTAAGATATCTCTCAGATTGTTTAGGAAACGATCGAATGATTCTCGAATGCATAATTTGCCTACGGTTGATGAGGTTGCAGGTCTGATTGTTGGTGACTTCGATAGTTCAGATATTGGCAGAGATATTTTTGTAAATGATACATTTTATGGGTTGACAAGGCTTCATGAAACACATGTATTATTTCTTCCACTTCAGTATCCTTTGATTTTTCCTTTTGGAGAAAATGGATGGGAACCAGACATTCATTAAGAGTAATTGAACCTGATAAACCAAAGAGAACAAGAGATAGAGTAACAGTAAGGGATTTTATGGCTTTTTCGGATTCAAGAAAGAGAACCTGAATTTGGCAACATTGTATATGCAAAGAGGTTGTTCCAACAATTTTTGGTGGACTCTTATACCATGATAGAAGCACAGCGTCTTTCATATTTAAGGGAAAATCAAGACAAGATAAGAAATGAGCTTCTTTGTGGCTTACAAGAGGCGGTTGAAAAAGGTGACATTCTACCATCAGAGGTTGGAAAGAGTGTTATTCTACCAGATTCCTTTACAGGGGGTCCTAGATATATGTTCAATAATTGTCAAGATGCAATGGGAATTTGTAAGAGGTTTGGTTACTTTGATTTGTTCATTACAGTTACATGTAATTCAAATTGGTCTGAAATACGTGATTTTGTTACCGAGAGGGGGCTTACTGCATCAGATCACCCTGATATTGTATCCAGATTGTTTAAAATGAAGTTGGATGAAATGATGTTTGATTTCAAAAAGGAACAAATTTTGGGAAGGTCATTGCAGGCAAGTACCTATTTATATTCATTTTTTTAAACTATCATTGATGTAATTAGTTGTTTTCACATCATATATATACTTGATTTTATAACTTATAAATAGAAATGTTTTTTTATAGGTATGTACACAGTTGAATTTCAAAAGAGAGGGCTACCACATGCACATTCTATTGTGGTTGGATGGAGTAAATAAATTGATAACTCCAAGAGACATTGACAAGGTAATATCTGCTGAGATTCCTCATCAAAATCTATATCCTAAATTGCATGGATGTGTTTCATCATTCATGATGCATGGACCTTGTGGTGCTGCAAATTATAACTCTCCTTGCATGAAAGGTCATAGATGTACAAAGTTTTTTCCAAAGAAAAGTCAAACTACTACATTCATAGATGAAGATAGTTATCCAACTTATAGACGCCGTGATTTAGGTGTTTTTGTTAAAAAAGGTGGAGTCAAATTGGATAATAGGAGTGTTGTACCTTACAGTCCATATTTGCTTATGAGGTATCAAGGTCATGTCAATGTTGAATATTGCAACAAATCAAATGCCATTAAGTATCTTTTTAAATATGTCAACAAGGGTCCTGATAGGTCAAATATTGAAATTAGTAGTGACAACACAAAATCTTCTAAGTCTGAACATATTGATGAAATAAAACGTTGGTATGATTGTCGATATTTGTCCCCGTCAGAGGCTGCTTGGAGGAATATTTGGTTTTGATATTCATCAGAAGTTTCCAGTAGTTATTAGGTTGTGTGTGCATTTAGAGAATGAACAATCTGTCAATTACAAAGAGTCCCAAAAACTAAAAAATGTTGTAAAGTACAATGAGTACATTGGAACGATGTTTCTTGCTTGGTTTAAAGCAAATCAGTTGTATCCAGAAGGACACAATTTAACTTATGCTGAGTATCATACCAAATTTACTTATTATTCAAAAGATAGGGAATGGGGTCCAAGGAAGTCAGGATACAGTATTGGAAGGCTCAGTTATGTTCCTGTTGGAGCTGGAGAATTATATTACTTGAGGATATTGCTAACTCAACTAAGAGGTTGCACATCATATGAGAGCATCAAAACGGTCAATGGAGTTGTGCTGCCAAGTTTTCAAGAGGCATGCTTTGCTTTGGGTTTGTTACAACATGACAAAGAATTCATTGATGCGATAGTTGAAGCAAGTCATGTAGCATCTGGTTTTCAAATGAGGCTTTTGTTTGTTAGATTATTGATGATGAGTACAATGTCTAAACCAAGAGATGTGTGGAACTCAACTTGGAAACTCTTAGCCGATGGAATCGTGTATCATAGAAGAAAAAGTCTTGGTATTCCAAGTATAATTGTTAATTTTATCTAATGGTTTAAGAAGTTTACAATTATTAATAAGTTTTCACATTTCTAATTATGATTTTCCTCTAAATTCAGTATAGGTTTGCAAATTGGAGATGAAGAATTGCAAAATATTTGTCTCGTTGAGATATAAAAATTGTTGATGGCAAATGGAAAACTTATCAAGGATTATAAAACAATGCCAGCTATTGCATATTCTGATGTGTCAAATTTTGAGAATAAATTGATAGCAGATGAATTGAATTATGATCGATGTGAATTGACTAAATTGCATGCAGAGTTAATTGGATTGTTAACTGAAGAGCAAAACAGTGTTTATTAACAAATCATGAAATCTGTTCTATCCGGTGATGGCCAGTTCTATTTTTTGTATGGATATGGCGGAACAGGAAAAACCTTCTTGTGGAAAACGTTATCTGCTGCTCTTAGATCCCAAGGAAAGATTGTAGTTAATGTTGCTTCAAGTGGCATTGCTGCTTTATTGTTGCCAAATGGTAAAACAACTCATTCCACATTTTGCATACCATTACTTATAAATGATAAATCTTCTTGCAATATTACACAACAGAATCCTAGAGCACAACTTCTAAGAGAAGCAAGTTTGATCATATGGGATGAAGCTCCAATGATGAATCGATATTGCTTTGAGGCATTTGATCGTACCATGAGAGATGTCATGAGAGTAGTGGATGGAGCTAATTTCTTGCGTCCATTTGGCGGGAAATTTGTTGTTTTGGGTGGTGACTTTAGACAAATTCTACCGGTTGTTAGAAAAGGATCAAGAGCTGATATTATAAAGGCAACAGTCAATGCTTCTAAGCTTTGGAAGCATTGCAAAGTACTTAAGTTGACAAAGAACATGCGTTTGATTGGTGATCAAGCTGACAAATCATATGAGGACACCAAAAAGTTTGTTGATTGGATTCTGAATATTGGTGACGGTGTCATGGATGTAGATGAGAACGGCGTTGCTGAAATACAAATCCCTAATAACTTTTGCATACTTGATTGTACAAATCCTTTACTTTCACTAATCTCATTTGTTTATCCAAATGTGGATTCGAATTTCAAAAATGCAAAAATCTTTCAAGATCAAGCTATTTTGTGTCCAACTCTAGATGTTGTTCAAGAGGTCAATGATATAGTGTTGTCTCTTATTCCTGGTGAGTCCAAAGATTATTTGAGTGTTGATACCCCATGCAAATCAGATGAAGACCAAGAAGTTCAGGGTGAATGGTTTACATCCGAATTTTTGAATGACATTAAATGTTCTAGTATACCAAATCATTCGTTAACTCTAAAGGTGGGTGTTCCCATTATGTTGTTGAGGAATATTGATCAAGCAAATGGACTTTGTAATGGTACCAGGTTGCAAGTTATAGATTTGGGTACAAATATTATAACAGCCAAAGTCATCCCAGGAAAAAATATTGGTGAATCAATATTCATTCCAAGGATGAATTTAGTACCAAATGATTCTGGATTACCTTTTAAGTTTCAAAGAAGACAGTTTCCAATATGTCTTTGTTTTGCAATGTCTATAAACAAGTTTCAAGGTCAATCTCTTTCAAAAGTTGGTTTGTACTTACCTAGACCTATTTTCACACATGGTCAATTGTATGTCGCTGTTTCGAGAGTTACTAATACAAAAGGATTGAAGATGTTAATTCTTGATGAGGAGGGGAAACCTTGCACCACTACTAACAATGTTGTATATCATGAAGTCTTTGAGAATCTATAAGGTAATTAAATGTCTTGATCTGATTTTTATATTGTTTAATGGAGAGAAATTTGTTTTTCTTATATATAAGAAATTTGATTACCTTATTTTAATGTCTTATAGTGATCTAGAGCCTGTTTTTGGAGTGCATCATACAATCTTTATATTTTCTTCATGAGGAGGGGAAACCTTGCAACACTACTAACAATGTTGTCTATCATGAAGCTTTTGACAATCTATAAGGTAAAATGACAATTTGCATGAATTATAACACTGAGACATGGTTTGAAAATTTTGAACTTATATATAAGTTAATTGATTACTTTATTATCATTTGTTGCAGTTATGTGAAAGCACTTTTGGAAGGCATTTATTTTTGAGTTATTATGTGGAAGCACTTTATTATCATTTCATGTTTTTTGAAAAATTTCGCATTTCATTTTTTGAGTTTCCGATGAAATTCTGCAAGAATATTGAGAAGCATGTCAGAGATTTTCATCATTAGTCCAAAGCCAGATATTTGCAGACCAAAACAGACTAGATAAAAGAGGGTGTGTAAAGATGAAGCAACAAACCTGCACAAGATCAAGTAATTTGTATTGTTGCAGCCCAATTTTTTGTAACTGGATGCATATTAAGGATCATGTTCACTGATAATTGTTCTTAATCAAAGATACTTATCATCAACTTGATGATAGAATGTAATTTCATGGTTTAAATCAAGCTGAATATTGGTCAAGCAAACAACATGATGTGATAAAACATTTCGATATTTTATTTGCACCAATCAGTTTATGGTTTTTATCTCATGTTTAATTTTTTTTTCTTCTGTCATATGCTACTATATGTGCATGCAAAACCAAATAAAAATCATAAATAATCTCCATGTGTTGCATTGTTGCAAATGTGAACCGTATATAAAAATCTTAGCTTGCTTTCTTTGATTTCTGTTTTGCCTCTTAATTGATTAAAAGATAAAAGTCTGTAATTTGACATTTGTAATTGAGTGTCTATAAGCAAGCATACCCCTTTCCGAAGATTAAACAAGTAGTTTGTTAGCATGCTATTTGCACCAGGATTATTCATTGTAGTTGAAAATAAAATTAGATTAGTATCATTGGTTAAGTTATACATGACATGTAATATAAGCCCAACTACAAAGTCCAAACCCGGCCCAATTTAAATCTTACATCTCTATCAAAATATAGGGTTTCTTCACTTGTACTTTTTATGAACAAACTACTCTTGCAACCGCGGCAGAGCAAAGGGATACAGAGGTCATAGTAGAAGACTTAATTCTTTGATTTGTCTTGATTTGTAACATCCTTTTTTGAACATTGCATCAAAATGGATCTTCCAATGGCTTCTTTTTGCCCTGATCTGGTTGATATACTCAAGAAGTATGTACTTTATATTTTTAAAGGTTATATTTGTTTTTTTGCATATATTATATACAAGTTGAAGTGGTCCTCAACCAATAATTGACAAAATCAGACCCCACATGTTCCTAAATCCTTGCACGAGCCATGTTTGTATCTTATTTTGTTCAATATCATACCCCACACATGGTTCCACAATGCTATATAGTTTCTAGAGTTTACATAAAATAAATAGTTTATAACAAATGTAATTTTTTCTCCAGATTTTATAGGTCTAGACAACATGTTTGTTCTTTTGTGTCAATACTACCTTTTTTTAGTGTTAATAGTACTTCTCTTCACAAGTGTTAATAGTACCTATATTCTCAAGTATTATAAGTATGGAAATGTTAAGTGATAAAATATAATTATAGTTTTTTGGATATGATTTTGTGGAAATATTTAAAAGTTCAGAATATCCTAACTTATTAATATTTTCCTGTTAAAATAACTTGCTTGTGATACAGTAAAATACAGTAAAAAGCTGAGTCTTGAGTCAAATGTTTGAAAGAAGAGTCGAATTTGTGCCTTGATCGATAAACTGATAATATTGTTCTTTTGTGTGAATACTACCTTTTTTGTAGCGGTGCAACAGCTACATCTGCATATGCTGCTCATTTCAAATTTACCACTATAGTAGACCCTGATGAGGTATTGAAACATCTTTCAAACATACTATTGTTTTTCAATTGACACATTCAATTTTAGAAATAATTTGTTTTAAATTTAAACCATTGTAGTCAAAAATCATGTTGTCACAAGACTTTTGGGAGAAGGAAAAAGATGACCTTCTCATTAATGCACATGCTATGTTGAGAGATCCTGTTCACAATTTCTTTCGAGTTAGGATTATTGAAGAGGGTGCCAATGTTTTCTTATGTGGTGGTAAAGTCATTGCAAAGCATTGTGGATTTGATCAACCACAAAGAGTATTCATGCAATACTTAGGACTTGATAACCACTTTGACATAAAACCTATTGATGAACTTGGAAACGATGTTTTATATTTAGGTTTCCGTTATCCAATTAACCACCATGATGCTAAAGCTGCAGACCCTTCCTATGACTTTGATCGAGTGTTTTTGAAAATTCATCAAGATGGCGATGTTGTTAATGACCCAAACATTGTTGAACTTAATGATGTGTATGATGAAGCTGTTCGTACTTGGGAGGTTTTTGTCTCAAAGAAGATGGCCAAAGCAAAAAGGGTATTGGTAAGTCATTTTAATTATTATTATTATTATTATTATTATTATTATTATTATAGCGCATTCCTAATTTTAATGTTTATTTTAGGATATTTTCTGTTTGTTATGTAAATGACATAAAACCATATATATTGATATGTAACTAATATTATATATTATCGTAAATGTGACAGATTTTCCCAATGGATTTAGGAGTGAAATATTTGAATGTAAATCAACAGACAATTACTTTGGTTGATATTCAAACCGACAAACATTATGAATGCAACATCTTGAGAGACGATGACACTTCAAACCCAAATCCATACATTGAAGATAGTTTTTATGAATTTGTTAGGGATGTAAACTTGAAGTATGGAGACAGGCTTGTGTGTACTATATCAATGCCTCCGCAGTTTTTGGAGGTCAATGTTATCATGCGTGGTGCTCATGCTGAATGATATTCTTGATTATTCTTATTGATCATGGTTTTTAATTTTCTGTCATGGAAAATGTACTAATGTCGTACTTTGTTATGCTTTTATGTTTGCTTCAACAAAACTAGCGTTGTACTTTGTTATGCTTTTATGTTTGCTTCAACAAAACTTTAAATCTTTAACAATGAAATTGTCAAGATTTGATACTGTTTAATTTTAAAGTTTCATCTAAGCTTTTTTTACTTTTTGTCTTACTAAAATCTTCTCAATTTATTAATATTTAATTTGCTTGATTCAATTTTTTTTCTTCATAATTTCATATTAATAGTTAATGTATTATTTATAATATATCAAAATACTTAGGAGTATATGTATATAATCAGCATTTTGTGGATCATATTTATATGTATACTTCAAAATTTCACTATCAATTTCAAACAGAATTTAGTAAGGCAATCAACAAGAAAACATGCTTTTTTAAGTCTCCCGTGCATCGCACGGGTGCTGTAACTAGTACAAAAACAATTCTAAGTATCAGGTAGAGTTTAGAAAAGCAGTTTAATGATTGCATCACTTCTTAATACAAAATACTTCTCCATTACCAACGTCCAACAAAAAAGAACCACCCTCTTTACAAATCCAACCACATAGAATCAAACCACCCCTCTCCTAAATAAAAGAATGGCAGTGAATAAATATATGCCAAGGTATAATACCCCCTCAAAAAAAATGCAGAGCAAGACATTACATCAGAAGTCAGAACATAACTTCATATTTCAGTAGGAAAAAATAAGGCCACCAACACTGGGAGACAAATATCAACAGAGGCAGGCCAAAAAACAAAACATAAGACACCACTACCAACAATCAAAATATCAGCACTGGGAAATTAATCCAAAGCTACAAGGAAATAAAGACATTGAAACATAATGAAAAAATTGTAAATTAGAGAAACTTTACTAATGAAAACAGAGTTGAGCTCTATTTGCATAAGTGATAATTAAGAGATGAAAACTTCCGGTTTTCCTTTTCATCTTTAGAAAAGAAGAGGAAAGGTTTCTTATGTTAGAACTTGAAAAAAAGAGGACAAAAAATTTATGGGAAAGAGTAGAGAAGTGTAAAAGGTTGTGACCTCACGTCAGCATAAAAAAACATGGCATATATATATTTGAAAAAAATATTAAGTTGGAACCTCAATTTTTTTTTATTAAAAAAAGTGTAAGGTATATATATGTATCGAGTTGATTCGTGAACCAAACGTGTCGAATTACATATCGTTCATGTTCGGCTCATTTAGTTAACGAACTTAATTTTCAGCTCAAGTTCAACTCATTTGGTTCATGAACAAAGTTCAGGGAATTAATTAACGAATCGAGTCTCGAACTATTTTCGAGTTGTTTCGGTTCATTGCCACCCCTAAGTCCGCCCCTCCAAAAAATTTCTTTCCTTATTGGATTTGACCTGCACATTGGTTCTTCCTTCCTTAATGGCACTTTTACAAAGCAATGGACCCATATTTCACAATGTCATTGTCGTCTTATTTTCTGTCACGACACCGCTGGTTTCAAGTTGGGTTTATTACACCCTTCAGGGCGTGTGGCATTTTTAATTATGATTAATAAGGTCATCAGGGATGTGTCCCCGTATGACAGGGAAAATTTGCCGTCAATTCCCAACGTTAGCCAAGGGCGGTGCCTCTTGGACCAAAGGTATTTGTCCTTTGGCGGGGTCGTTGTATTTTCATTTCCTAGTGACAGCCAAGGGCATTCGCAGCTTGGACCGAAGGTGTAATAACCTTTACCGGGGTAACTCTTCAATTTATTCCCCAGTGTCAGCCAAGGGCATTTGCCCTTTAGACCAAAGTTGTAATAACCTTTGGCGGGGAGATTCTTTCTTCTTGTTCCCCAGTGTCACCCAAGGGCTTTCGCCACCGGACCAAAGGTGTAATAACCTTTGGCGGGGTTGCTGTATTTTCATTCCCCAGTGTTGGCCAAGGGCATTCGCCGCTTGGACCAAAGATGTATTAATCTTTGGCGGGGTAATTTTTCCTTTTTGCTATGGTGGCGAGTTTACCACCTTGTACCTATAATAAAATTGAAGAGACACAAGACAGAGTCACGGTAAACAACATAAGAGATATAAGAATCATAGTATAGCTACAAAATTGCGTTAACTTTCTTGTTGGCCTCATGAGAATATTTTATATCATTCTCCGAATGATATAATGTGCTTCATATTAGCCTTTAACTCTTCTCGCGCTTGAACCTGAATTGTAAAATAGAATGAACCTTTAGAGCAAAAGATGCATATCTCGCTGAGCCTGGAGAGGAATTTTATTCAATCGGCTGTGAACTAATGTAACATCGTCTAAGAGGTAATGAAATATAGACTGGAAACGCCGTGTATTTGTTTAAATGTTAATCCTGTAAATGGAACCAAAAATAATTATTGCAAGTCCCAATTGATTTTCTAAGCATGGGTACAATATGTCCACTCTATCATAGTAGAAGTTCTAGCCCATGAAGACACTCTTTCTAACATTTGCCAAAATTGCCATTACTTTATGTTTTATTTTTAATGGATACAATAAGGTCAAATGGATTGCTGCTATAGTCAACTTGATATTCCTTTATTAGTTACAAGAAGTAAGACCATCATATAATAAATCATCATATATATTTTCAATAGCAATGACACAACAATTGACACCATTGCGATATAAATAGTCAAATGGACATATATGCAAATAATGGGAATTTAGTCCCATGTTTTTGTTGGTGTAAGCCCTAGAGGCCAATGAATTTAGTACTTGTGTCGAATTAATTATTAATAATATATATTGTTTCTTTTATTAATAACCAAAGGCATTTTCTTTATTATGTTTGTAACGTCCAAAATATTAATAAAGTTCCTAGAATAGTAAGTCCGTTTAATATTAAGTGTGACTTAATCATGAGACTACATTAAACATAAGGATACTATTCTTAAAGTATCCGTAGTCGAGCTTTAAGGTGAAATGGGATAACCTTAAAGCATAAAGAATATTATGAAGATAGACTGATGATCGCATCTCATGATCATAGGATAAGGAGTTATCAAGTCTTGACATAGATATAAAAGATTAAGAGTAATAGTTATACCGGATTGACCCGCTATGAGAGTACTACATAGAATGTTATGCTAAAGTGTCATCAGTTACTCTCATGGTGATAATGGTGTAAACCGCCCTTAGATCTGAAACCACATTGTACCCTAGATGTGGAGTCAAGTACTTTGTTGCTGATCTAACGTTGTCCGGCACTGGATAATCATAAAGGCCGTTTATGGGTACTTCACGAAGCATGCTGAGGGACGGTAGTGACCTAGATGGAATTTGCCAATCCTGTATAACAGGATAAATGTCATGGGCCCAATATTGAACTGGACAAAGATTACACTATGTATGCTTTGTGTTCAAATATAGACATTAGGGGCAAAAAGGTAATTGTACACGCATATATTATCACAAAGGTTATGATCTGATCACATGTTAATTTCTCATAACTTGGGTAGCAATGATGTGTTGCTAGATACCACTCAATGTTTATTATATTAAATGAAGGATTTAATATAATTGCCAACGTTATGGAAACATACAAGGGTCACACACATAAGGACAGTTTAATATTGAGATAATTAAAGGAACACTGTAAGGTACGGTGTATGTGCAAAAGTGATAAGCGTATCACGGTAATTTAATTGAGCGAAGAACACCATAAGATATGGTGGGAGGGCGCGCACATGAGTACTACTACTCATGGGAAGCGCATGTCCTGGTCCTAGTTCTCTTGTTGGGCTTTGCCCAACAAGAGATATCTTGGTGCACAAGACAAGAGTTGTCTTGATGCATAAGACAAGAAATGTCTATAAATAGAGACCTCTTGTGATAGCTCAAAACACACCAAAAAAGCACAAGAATATTTTAGAGTTGGAAAATCCTAAAATAATCCTCTCTCAATATTCTTGCATAGCCTTCAAACATAAAGGGCTAGCACTCTATTGAAGGTGATTGTTCGTGTGGACTAGTTAGAGGCGTAGGTGATCTTCATCAACGCTTGTGATCATCTTGTTCGTGATTCAAAGGTTCTTCCCTACAAGAGGTAAAAACCCTAAAACACATATCATGCTCATTCGTAAGGATCAAACTAAGAAAAATTTTTGAATTCCGCTTCTTAAACTATTTCTATTTTCCTTCAGTGGTACCAGAGCCACTTACGAAACCATGATTATGATGTTTGTTTGAATTATGTTTTAATGCGATTAAAACCTAAACAAGATAAAATTGAGGAATTAAATTTTTAATTGATCAATTCTTGTATATGATACAAGGGAACAAAATGCAAATAAAGTATATGTGATATACTAGATTTCATCCGTTAAAAATCATGTAGTCGTTGATGGCATTGAACGATCCACATTAATTGTTTCGGAACCTTCGATTGGTGAAACATTGATGTGGTGATGAATCAAGCTAATAATCGTTCATGGTGAATTTTGATTGATGGAACTTAATGCATAAGGGTTCAAGGCATCACAAGGGTTGTGATATATTGAAAAATATGCTTTAGAATTCGCCAAAATCGTGACACAATTTATGAAATCATGAAACGATTTTCGCGAATTCCTGACGCGGTCGCCTAGCCAGAGCTGGCGAGCTCTGGCGACCAGACTCAGAGGAGCTCGCAGCCTGGCGAGCTCGGGCGAGCCCTGGCGACCAGTGCGCGTTTAGGTTTTGTCTAAAACGCGATTTATGAAATCGTGATTCATTTCTATCCGTTATGAACGGTATGATCAGTTTATAATAATTTAATTTTAATTAATTACTTAATCCAAAGATAATAATAAAGTGAGTTTATTATTGTTGTGTTTCAATGAATGATTATGGCCTTAGTTTGCTCTTTTGTTTTAATTTGGGAATTTATATACGGCCTGCGTGGTGGCCTCTCTCTAAATCTCTTAATGTAATTTCTCTTCTTATCTTACTCCCTCGTATGTAAAACGAGTGTTCTTTGATGTAACATTATAATAAGAATTACATAGGAACAAAGAAGAACAACCATGAAGATGATGCTTGGAGAAGTAGATCATCGTTAGGCTAGTTTAGGGTTCTCTCATTGGCTTGAAAGAACACTTGCGTTAGGAGGCCATAATCATATCATTCTATTTTATTGTATGTATGTTGATGCATGTGAGAGCGTTTAATATGTTAAACAAGCCGGTGAGATCAAACTTAATAAAAATCCCTCAAGAGACACATAAGAGACTAATGAGGAAAATGTAGGTTTTGCCTACGCGAGGTGCATTTTCTTTATCAAGTAAAATATGTGAATATTAACTTTATGCTTTCCAAGTTTTAGAACTCATCAAAACTAGTATCGAACAATGTAGGTTTCGCCCACGCGAAGGTGCTTGTTTTACATTAGTAAGGTGCGAGGGGATAATTGTAATATCCGACTTCTAAAATTTGGGTCAAACTTAACTAAACAGAATATAATGAGATTATATAAGTTTAGAAGCATGAATTGGAAATAATTCATATGATGAATTCGAATTAGGAGTTATTCACCCAATTGATAGATTCGAGAATTGTATGAGATACAATTGGAAGGAGTTCCTACCTAATTCTTGTGTAATCCGCCTACGCGGACTTAAGGCAAAGTGAAATATGGATCTCGACCCACTAGAAAATCTTCCAACGGGGTTTTCCGAATCAAATGATGAGGGTCATTTGTTTTGAGTAAAATAGTGGGAGCATATTTAATTGAAGACCTAATTAAATAAAATGATACTTATATTTTCACTTCTTTATGTAGATAACCATGTCATCAAACACATCAAACAACATTTTGCGATCAATCCTTGACAAAGAGAAATTGAATGGTTCAAATTTTCTTGATTGACACCGTAATCTGAGGATTAACCTCAAGCATGATAATAAGTTATATGCCTTAGAGAAACCTATTCCTGAGGAGGAGCCTGCACACAATGCTCCTAAGGCTGAAAGAGATGCTTATAAGAAGCATGTTGATGATGCTAATGAGGCTGCTTGCCTCATGTTGGCTACCATGAATTCTGAGCTGCAAAAGCAACATGAAAACATGAATGCCATTGAGATGATCGACCATTTGAAAACTCTTTATGCGGAGCAAGCCCGTCATGAAAGATTCGAAGTCTCAAAATCCCTTTTTCAATGCAAGTTAAGTGAGAGATCTCCGGTAGGTCCTCATGTGCTCAAGATGATTGGGTATGTGGGAAACCTTGAAAGGCGAGGATTCCCACTTGAGAGAGAACTTGCAACTGATTTGATTCTGCAATCGTTGCCGGATAGTTTCAGTCAGTTTATCCTGAATTTCAACATGAATGACATGGATAAAACTCTTCCTGAATTGCTAGGCATGTTAAGAACTGCCGAGCAAAATCTGAAGACTAAAGGGAAATCCATTCTAATGGTTAGTAATGGAAAGAAGCATCATAAGAAGCCTAATAAGCAAGGTAGTAAGTGGAAAGGCAAGGGAGTTGCTAAACCAAAACAAACCACCCCTGCTTTAAAACCTAATGGAGGCATTACAAAAGAAGGCAATTGCTTCTATTGCGGTAAGACCGGACATTGGAAGAGGAATTGCCCAAAGTACCTAGAAGATAAGAAGAAAGGAGTAGCTCCTTCAACTTCAGGTATTTTTGTTATAGAAATTAACTTATCTACTTCTACATCATGGGTATTAGATACTGGATGTGGTTCTCACATTTGTTTTATTGTGCAGGATCTCAAGGAGAGTAGAGAATTCGCAAAAGGTGAAGTGGAACTACGAGTTGGCAATGGAGCAAGAGTTGTTGCTTTAGCTGTAGGGACTTATAATTTAGCTTTACCTAGTGGTTTAATAATTCAGTTAAAGAACTGCTATTATGTACCTGGTATTAGCAGGAATATTATTTTTGTTTCTTGTTTGGACAAGTTTGGTTTTTCATTTATAATAAAGAACAATTGTTGCTCTATTTATTTAAATGATATATTCTATGCTAGTGCTCAAAACTATAATGGACTATATGTCCTAGATCTTGAAATCCCAATCTATAACATTAATACTAAAAGGATGAAACCTAATGAGTTGAATCCAAGTTACCTTTGGCATTGTCGTTTAGGCCACTTAAAAGAGAGACACATCTCCAAACTCCACAAAGATGGACTTTTGGATACTTTTGATTATGAATCATATGATACATGTAGATCTTGTTTAATTGGAAAGATGACAAAGACCCCATTCACAGGAAAATGTGAAAGGGCTAATGATCTTTTGGCACTCATACATACTGATGTGTGTCGGCCATTGAACATACCTGCTAGAGGTGGTTTTACTTACTTTATAACATTTACTGATGATTTTATTAGATATGGATATGTGTATCTAATGAAACACAAATCCAAATCCTTTGAAAAGTTCAAAGAATTTAAGAATGAAGTACAAAACCAATTAGGTAAGAATATTAAAACTCTTCGATCAGATCGAGGTGGTGAATATTTAAGCCTAGAATTTAATGACCATCTAAAAGAATGCGGTATAGTCTCACAATTAACTCCTCCCAGAACACCACTATGGAATGGTGTATCTGAGAGAAGAAATCGAACCTTGTTAGACATGGTACGATCTATGATAAGTCATGCGGATCTTCCAAACTCCTTTTGGGGACATGCCCTATTGACACAACTTATACACTTAACTGCGTTCCATCCAAAAAGGTTGATAAGACACCATATGAGATATGGAGTGCTAAAATGTCATACATGTCTTACATGAAGATTTGGGGTTGTGAAGTCTATGTAAAGCGACTAATTACAACTAAACTTGAACCTAAATCTGACAAATGCCTATTTGTAGGATATCCTAAAGAAACAAGAGGATACTACTTTTATAATCCTTCTGAGGGCAAAGTGTTTGTCGCTCGAACTGGAGTCTTCTTGGAAAAAGAATTTATTTCCAAAGGAATTAGTGGGAGGAATGTGGAACTTGAAGAAGTTCAAGAACCAACAAATATTGGGCAAACAATGGAGGAACATGAGCAACAACCACAAGATGTTGTGGAAGAACAACCTGCTCAAGTAGAACAAATCCAGCGTAGGTCAACCAGGATACGTCACGAACCTGAGAGATATGGATATCTCATAACTGAACAAGGTGACGTATTACTCATGGATCAGGATGAGCCTGTAACCTACCAAGAGGCCATAACTGGTCCTGAATCTGAGAAGTGGCTAGAAGCCATGAAATATGAAATGGATTCCATGTACACGAATCAAGTTTGGAACTTGGTAGAACCTCTTGTAGGAGTTCGTCCTATAGGATGCAAGTGGGTCTTCAAAAAGAAGACTGACATGGACGGTAAGGTACATACCTATAAAGCAAGATTGGTTGCTAAAGGATATAAACAAATTCATGGCATTGACTATGATGAAACCTTTTCACTAGTTGCAATGCTGAAATCTGTTCGGATTTTACTTGCTATCACTGCATATCACGATTATGAAATATAGCAAATGAATGTCAAAACTGCTTTCCTTAACGGAAATTTTCTTGAGGATGTGTACATGACACAACCTGAAGGTTTTGGCATACCAAATGAAGCACATAAGATATGCAAGTTACAGCGATCAATCTATGGATTGAAGCAAGCTTCTAGAAGCTGGAATCTTCGTTTTGATGAAACTATAACAAAGTATGGATTCATTAAAAATGAAGATGAACCTTGTGTCTACAAGAAGGTTAGTGGGAGCATGATCGTTTTCTTAGTTTTATATGTAGATGACATATTACTAATTGAAAACGATGTCCCTACCCTACAACAAGTAAAGACTTGGTTAGGGAAATGCTTTTCTATGAAAGATCTTGGTGAAGCAGCCTATATATTGCGAATAAGAATCTATAGAGATAGATCACGAAAACTGCTTGCCCTAAGTCAGAGTACATATATAGATAAAGTGTTAAGACGATTTAGCATGCATAATTCCAAGAAGGGATTCATACCAATGCAACATGGAATATGTCTTTCGAAGACACAATTCCCTTCATCTAAAGAAGAAAGGGAACGCATGAATGAGATTCCGTATGCATCAGTAATCGGATCTATTATGTATGCCATGTTATGTACTCGACCAGATGTTTCGTATGCTTTAAGCACGACGAGTAGGTACCAATCTGATCCCGGTGAAGCTCATTGGATAGCTGTCAAGAATATCCTTAAGTACTTAAGAAGAACTAAAGAAACATTCTTGATTTATGGAGGTGAGGAAGAACTTGCGGTTGTAGGATACACTGATGCTAGTTTCCAAACCGACCAAGATGACTTTAGATCGCAATCTGGTTTTGTGTTCTGCCTAAATGGTGGCGCTGTAAGCTGGAAGAGTTCAAAGCAAGAGACAGTTACTGATTCTACAACTGAAGCCGAGTATATTGTTGCCTCAAGTGCAGCAAAGGAAGCTGTTTGGATCAAGAAGTTCATAACTGAACTTGAAGTAGTTCCTAGCATTGTTGATCCCATTAGTCTGTACTATGATAACAATGGTGCAATTGCACAAGCTAAGGAACCTATCTCTCACCAACGATCCAAACACATACTTAGGCGATATCATCTTATTCGAGAGATAATAGATAGAGGAGATGTGAAAATATGCAAAGTACCTACACTTGACAATATTGCTGATCCGCTAACAAAGCCACTTGCGCAGTCGAAGCATGATGGACACACTAGGTCTATGGGCATTAAGGGAATGCCCGATTGGCTCTAGTGCTAGTGGGAGATTGTTGGTGTAAGCCCTAGAGGCCAATGAATTTAGTACTTGTATCGAATTAATTATTAATAATATATATTGTTTCTTTTATTAATAACCAAAGACATTTTCTTTATTATATTTGTAACGTTCAAAATATTAATAAAGTCCCTAGAATAGAAAGTCCGTTTAATATTAAGTGTGACTTAATCATGAGACTACATTAAACATAAGGACACTATTCTTAAAGTATCCGTAGTCGAGCTTTAAGGTGAAATGGGATAACCTTAAAGCATAAAGACTATTATGATGATAGACTGATGATCGCATCTCATGATCATAGGATAAGGAGTTCAAGTCTTGACATAGGTATAAAAGATTAAGAGTAATAGTTATACCGGATTGACCCGCTATGAGAGTACTACATAGAATGTTATGCTAAAGTGTCATAAGTTACTCTCATGGTGATAATGGTGTAAACTGCCCTTAGACCTGAAACCACTTTGTACCCTAGATGTGGAGTCATGTACGTTGTTGCTGATCTAACGTTGTCTGTAACTGGATAATCATAAAGGCAGTTTATGGGTACTTCACGAAGCATGCTAAGGGACGGTAGTGACCTAGATGGAATTTGTCAATCCTGCATAACAGGATAAATGTCATGGGCCTAATATTGAACTGGACAAAGATGACACTATGTATGCTTTGTTCAATATAGACATTAGGGGCAAAGGGGTAATTGTACACGCATATATTATCACAAAGGTTATGATTTGATCACATGTTAATTTCTCATAACTTGGGTAGCAATGATGTGTTGCTAGATACCGTTCATTGTTTATTATATTAAATAAAGGATTTAATATAATTGCCAACGTTTTGGAAACATACAAGGGTCACACACATAAGGACAGTCTAATATTAAGATAATTAAAGGAACACCGTAAGGTACGGTGTATGTGCAAAAGTGATAAGGGTATCACAATAATTTAATTGAGCGAAGAACACCATAAGATATGGTGGGAGGGCGCGCACATGAATACTACTACTCATTATGGAAATTGAGGGGGAGTTTATCTAACTCTGCTTGTGGAAATTTATTTTTTCCAAAGGCATTTATCTCTCTCTATGAACTCACTATGTGAGAGGTTGTTTTCTTTGAGGCTGGACGTATTTTCTTCTGATGATCGCCTCTGTTTCTACGTGTAAGTGATCCTTAACCATAGAGCTGTGCTGAAAGTGTTTTCATTATCTACTATGATTTTTATGTCTATGGTGGTTGAAGGAAGTTTGGTTTTATCTCTCCAAAGAACTGGCTTTAAATGTTTTAGCCAAAATTTTGCCAAAGGGGGAGATTGTTGAGTTTTGAAGATTGGCTACAATTGTGTCAAAAACATATATTAGCCAGATGTGTGGTCAGATGCCATGATCACTGATGATGGGTCAGATGCTGTAGCATATGGAACAGCATTCTGTGATCTGCCAGCTCGCGCGTTTATATTTTTATGCAATCTTTATTAAGATTCGCTTCGGTTTTTCTTTTAACCATTACTTGGTGATTAAGTCACGTGTGCTGAAGAAGTCTAAGGCGGTCAAGCCTAGATATATTTTAAAAGGTGATATTGATTTATTTTTCAAGAAGATCTCTTGTTCTAGAAGATTCAAGAATCTAAGCTAAACCGTGTGTGTTTCTAAGCTAAACCGTGTGTGTTTCTAAAGCGTGTAATGCCAGACCCTAGAATCTAAGCTAAACCGTGTAATGCCCGTACCCTACTAGTATAAATATATGTAATGCCAGACCCTAGAATCTAAGCTAAACCGTGTGTGTTTCTAAAGCGTGTGTTTTAAGGTTTAGTCTTCTTTTGTTTTTATTATTTCTTTGTGAGTCTTTGCTTGTATCATCGCTGGTCAAGCTAGGACATGTTTAGTTGAGTTGTAATTGTGTTTCTCCAAAGCCTGTAGGTACGGAGTTGTTATTCAGTCGGAAGAGTGTGTCTCTTGTCCAAAGAAAACATATCAAAAGAGAAAAGAATAAAAGCAACGCTGTCTGTGTTGTTTTAGGTTAGGAGGTGAGACGGGGTCTCATATCTAGGAGTTCCTAGGTAGAAGTGTCACGTGAAGTAGGGTCTAGGAGGAAGACAAGTAGTGAGGCTACGTTGGTCCTTACACTAGAACTATTATAGTGAATTCACTCCTGGATTGGTATCCCCCAGACTAGGGCAAGGTGCGCCAAACTGGGTTAACAAACCTACTGTGTTCTTTACTTTTCCGCTGCTTTTAATTACGTTTTATTTGTGGTGTTGTCCTGAGTTAGACACGCGCTCGGACAGTTGTAGTTACTTTGTTCACAGCGTTTGTCTGTCTGACAGCCAGAATTTCAATTGGCATCAGAGCAGGCACCCTGTTCTGTTTAGGGTGAGCTTCAGGGAGTTTTTCTGGCAAAGATGGACAAGGAAGGAGGACCTATGAATAGGCCACCACTTTTGGTTGGTGACTCTAATTATGACAACTGGAAATCCCGGATGACAACGTTTCTAAAATCCATGGATCACAAAACATGGAGAGCTGTTATAAAAGGTTGGGAACATCCAGTAGTCAATGATAAAGATGGTAATGCCACCACCACACTCAAGCCTGAGGAAGAATGGAGCAAAGATGAGGAGGCACTAGCTAATGCAAATTCAAAAGCCTTGAATGCTCTATTCAATGGAGTTGATGTGCATATATTCAAGCTGATCAAAAGATGCACTGTTGCCAAGGAGGCATGGAAGATACTCCAAACTGTTCATGAAGGGACATCCAAGGTGAAAAGCTCAAGATTGCAACTTTTGACTAGTAAGTTTGAGAGCTTGAAGATGAATGATGAAGAAACTATTCAAGTATTCCACATGAAGATTCTTGATTATGACAATCAATTTGATGCCTTGGGTGAGAAGATATCTGAAGAAACCTTAGTGAGAAAGATGCTTAGGTCTCTACCTCAGAGATTTGATATGAAGGTCACTGCAATTGAGGAGGCCAAAGACATTTCAGATTTAAAGATGGATGAGCTAGTTGGCTCTTTACAAACCTTTGAGATGTCAGCCAATGAGAGATCTAATAAGAAGTCAAAGAGCATTGCTTTTGTTGCTGAAGAGTCTGACCAACAAGATAATATGGAGACCGATGAAAGTATCTCTGAAGCTATGGCTATGTTGGGAAAACAATTCAGTAGAGCCTTGAAGATGGACAGACGTCCTAAGACATATGCTCCAGACAACAGTCGCAGGACAAACAAGAATGTCATTAATAAGAAGAAGGGAATGGCTGTCACTTGGTCAGATGAAGATGAAGAAGATCCTGAATCTGCGAATCATGTTGTTGCTCTGACAGGAGTGTGTACATCTGACTCAAGCTTCTTTGATGGAGAACTATCCTATGAAGAATCTCCTGAAGTTTATCGAGAATTGGAGATCAGAAGTGAAGAAATTTGTAAGCAAAAAGGAACCATTGCTCTTCTGCAAGCTGAAAAGAACAATTTATTGCAGATAAACTCAGATCTTAATGATGAAGTTGCTTTACTCATATCAAAGATAGATAACATGAACAAGCAACTGAGGATGCTCAATAAAGGTACTGACAAATTAGATGAGATTCTGGAGATTGGGCATAGTTCAAGAAATGTTAAAGGTATAGGCTTTGACTATAGAGCTGTGCCTCATCAGACACAATTTGTACCAGCTGTTAGTTCGTATGATCCAACAATGTCAAGACAGATGCCCTTACATCAAGCAAGACAACGGAGGACTAACTACAAGTTCAAACAAAAGGGTAGATATTATGATTGGATATGTCACCACTGTGGAAGAAGGGGGCACATTAGACCTTTCTGCTACATATTACATGGTTCTCCTGACAGAAGACCTGAGCCTGTTGTGAAGAACATCAAGAAGGAATGGAAGATAAAGAATGACCAATTCATAAGTAATACTGCTAGTGAGACTGCTCAAATTGCTCACACATCTCTGCTCAAATTGATAGTGGGTGTTCTAGGCACATGACTGGAGTAGAACAGTTTTTGAGAGATGTTGTGCCACATGCTACCAGCTTTGTAACCTTTGGGGATGGAGCTAAGGGAGAAATCAAGGGTATAGGAACACTGGTGAATGGAGATCTACCAAAGCTTGATAAAGTTCTTCATGTAAAAGGACTAACTGCCAATCTAATCAGTGTTAGTCAGTTATGTGATCAAGGGTTGAAAGTCAACTTTACTAAGGATGAATGTTTGGTAACAAATGCTGAAGGTGACACCCTGATGAAAGGTGTGAGATCAAAGGATAACTGTTACATGTGGGTCTCACAAGACAACATTGTGCTATCTGCCTGTTTAACAGCCAAAGAAGATGAAGTGAAACTGTGGCATCAAAAACTTGGGCATTTGAATCTGAGAAGTATGAAGAAAGCTATTACTGAAGGAGCTATCAGAGGTTTACCTAACCTTCAAATTCAAGAAGGTAGTATTTGTGGAGAATGTCAGGTGGGTAAACAGACCAAAGTGCCGCACCAGAAGCTGCAACATTTGGCCACATCCATAGTTCTTGAACTTCTACATATGGATTTGATGGGACCTATGCAAGTTGAAAGCCTAGGTGGTACAAAGTATGCCTTTGTTATTGTGGATGACTTCTCCAGATTCACATGGATCACCTTTATTAAAGAAAAGTCTGACACTTTTGAGAAGTTTAAAGATCTATGTCTACAACTTCAAAGAGAAAAGGAGTGTAGTATTGTCAGAATCAGAAGTGACCATGGGAAAGAGTTTGAGAATGCTAAGTTCTCTGAGTTTTGCACTGCTGAAGGAATATTTCATGAGTTCTCTGCACCTATCACTCCTCAGCAAAATGGTATAGTTGAAAGGAAGAACAGAACATTGCAAGAATCAGTTAGAGTCATGTTACATGCCAAGAAGCTACCTTTCTATTTCTAGGCTGAAGCCATGAATACAGCCTGTTACATCCATAACAGAGTTACATTGAGAAAAGGTACATCTACTACCTTATATGAATTATGGAAGGACAGAAAGCCAACAGTGAAACACTTTCATGTGTTTGGTAGCAAGTGTTATATCCTGGCTGATAGAGAACCAAGAAGGAAGTTGGACGCTAAAAGTGATGAAGGAATTTTTCTGGGTTATTCAAATAACAACAGAGCCTATAGAGTGTTCAATTCAAGAACCAGAACGATGATGGAGTCTATTAATGTAGTGATAGATGACTGTGGTAAAGATGCTATACCACATGATAGCACATCTGACTCAGCAGGTGACACTCAGGGGGAGACAGAAGAAGTAGAGACAAATGTGGAAGAATCTGAAGAGAGCAATTCAGAGTTTACTTCTCCCAACAAAGGGCCATCTATCAGAATACAGAAGAACCATCCTATAGATCAAGTCATTGGAGATCCAAATCAAGGGATCACCACTAGAAGGAGATATAGTGAGGTATCAAATTTCTGTTTTATATCAAATTTTGAGCCTAAGAATGTCAAGGAGGCTTTGACTGATGAGTTCTGGATAAATGCAATGCAAGAAGAATTAACTCAGTTCAAAAGGAGTGATGTGTGGGATTTAGTTCCTAGACCAGAGAATGTAAATGTCATAGGAACCAAGTGGGTATTCAAGAACAAGTCAGATGAAAATGGTACTATCACAAGGAACAAAGCCAGACTTGTTGCTCAAGGTTATGCTCAGATTGAAGGAGTAGATTTTGGTGAGACTTTTGCACCTGTAGCTAGGTTAGAATCCATCAGGTTGTTGTTGGGAATAACATGCATCCTTAAATTCAAGCTATATCAGATGGATGTCAAGAGTGCATTCCTCAATGGATATTTAAATGAAGTTGTTTATGTGGAACAGCCTAAAGGTTTCATTGATCCAAGTGGTCCTGATCATGTTTACAAGTTGAAGAAAGCCCTATATGGGTTAAAGCAAGCTCCTAGGGCTTGGTATGATAGACTTACTGATTTCTTGGTGACTCATGGCTACAGAAAGGGAGGCAATGACAAAACCTTGTTTGTGAAAGATGTTAGAGGAAAGCTTATGATTGCCCAAATCTATGTTGATGACATAGTGTTTGGAGGAATGTCTAACCAGATGGTGGAGCATTTTGTTCAGCAAATGCAATCTGAATTTGAGATGAGTCTTGTGGGTGAATATATGTAAATATATGTAATGCCAGACCCTAGAATCTAAGCTAAACCGTGTGTGTTTCTAAAGCGTGTGTTTTAAGGTTTAGTCTTCTTTTGTTTTTATTATTTCTTTGTGAGTCTTTGCTTGTATCATCGCTGGTCAAGCTAGGACGTGTTTAGTTGAGTTGTAATTGTGCTTCTCCAAAGCCTGTAGGTACGGAGTTGTTATTCAGTCGGAAGAGTGTGTCTCTTGTCCAAAGAAAACATATCAAAAGAGAAAAGAATAAAAGCAACGCTGTCTGTGTTTTTTTAGGTTAGGAGGTGAGACGGGGTCTCATATCTAGGAGTTCCTAGGTAGAAGTGTCACGTGAAGTAGGGTCTAGGTGGAAGACAAGTAGTGAGGCTACGTTGGTCCTTACACTAGAACTATTATAGTGAATTCACTCCTGGATTGGTATCCCCCAGACTAGGGCAAGTTGCGCCGAACTGGGTTAACAAACCTACTGTGTTCTTTACTTTTCCGCTGCTTTTAATTACGTTTTATTTGTGGTGTTGTCCTGAGTTAGACACGCGCTCGGACAGTTGTGGTTACTTTGTTCACAGCGTTTGTCTGTCTGACAGCCAGAATTTCAGTCTCTCTCAATATTCTTAGATAGCCTTCAAACATAAAAGGGCTAGCACTCTGTTGAAGGTGACTGTTCATGTGAACTAGTTAGGGGCGTGGGTGATCTTCATCAACGCTCGTGATCATCTTGTTCGTGATTCAAAGGTTCTTCCCTACAAGAGGTAAAAACCCTAAAACACAAATCATGCTCATTCGTAAGGATCAAACTAAGGAAAATTTTTGAATTCCGCAGCTTAAACTATTGCTATTTTCCTTCAGTTTTTTTATTATGCCAGAAACCAAACATTTCCATTAAATTCCTTTTTACTTATTTAATTTAATGAGTTTCATAACACCACAAACTTCTTAGTTCTTCGAACTACAATCATAATCTCATTGTATTGATCTGACATATAACAGAATTGTTATTGCACATTTGCTAAGGATTACTGCAAATAAGATAAAAATGTAAATCTTCATTGAGATGGCGTTAAGACAACTCAATACATCTACAATTTTCTCTTTGTTGAAGCTCTATATATATGTTACAACAAGGTGAACGCACAAGAGCATCACCGAAAACAGGAATATCATAAAAAACCATGAGTTCCATGAGTGATGGTACACGGGCTAGTCCCAATTTTATGTTAAACCAAACAAATCACAGCCAAAAATCAAACATTAATGAACAAATTGGAATCAGTTAGCATTTATACAACAGTGAGAGCACTTAAAGATGCATCAGTTTTAAACAAAGGCGAATCAATTTATAGATGCGGTTGTTATGTGAACCAATAGCACACGTGTAATGAATCATGGTTAAGTAAAGAATTAAGTAGCTTAAGTATTATGATGAGTCATGCTTTCTAGAATGATCTAGATTGATCTCATTTGATGATTCATCATTAGTTTGTTAGGATACTAAGCCTATAAATAAAGGCATGGAAATGTGTAATGAATTAAGCAAAATGAATGAAGAAGTTTAGTTTAATTAGTTTGTTAGAGTAGTTTTAGTCTTTTAGCATTTTAATTCATAACAAATGGTGCTTTCATTGAGAGATGAATTTCATTGAGATGAATTATCCTCTCTATCATCATCCCAATCACTATGATCCCACAATCATTAGTGTTCATACCATGTTAAACCCACAACAACCAACATCCATCACTCATATAAACACTCATTCTCCCTCTCCAACCGAGCAATATTGGACTTCACACACTCCCACTACATTGAGTCACCATCATCAATACCTTTACAATACACCACATTTTCAACTAAATCAACCACCCTTCAACAACTATCATACCATACCAACACAAAACTATGACTCACACCAGTACATCAAACAACAACATCCACCAACTTATAACACCAATTTCAACTCTACTACCATTAACCCTTTCAGCCAACACTCATAAGTGATCCAACATTCAACACTATTCATGTGCCTCCATCTCTAGAAGTTAAAGAACCCATTCATACGACTACATCACAACCATCACCAGCTGGATTTGAGTTTCAATCTCCTACAATCAAGGGAGAAAAGGAAATTGAAATTTCCACAAAATCCATCGCCGGTGAGGGAACCTCCTCCATCACTGACCCTAGCATCACCATTGCAATTGACGATTTCCATGTCTAAAAAATTGACGGAAAATCAACGACACCGGAAGCAGCAAAGAACGAACAAGGTTCAGAACCTAATCACGATCCTCCGTCGACTCCGAAGTTGCAACCACTATTTGATTCTCCGGTTTGCGATTCAGATTGGGTTGCCTCTATCACCATTAAATCATGTGGCGATGGTCCTCGGGGTTTGATTCCGGCGAAACATAGTTTGATTCCTCCCTCTGGACCTTCAATTTCACTGGATCATTTCTCCAACGTGACAAACAACGATGCCAACAATCTGGCCGGAGCTACAACTGAATGGAAGGTAATGAATCATGGTTTCTTCGTCTTCAACCTCCTCTCAGATTTTTCCATCTCCATCTTTGATCCCGGCAGTGATGAGTGCTAATTTCATTCTTTAGCGGCGAGTTTTGATTATTTTGATCCCACTATTCCTCTGTTGATACCATGGGATAGAGGAAAGAAATTAGAGTTTTGCAGATTCCCGTTTCCAACGACACATTTATTTTCGGCGACAGTTTGTTTCCGGTGATGGTGTCGTTTATGGTTGGCCTTGGAAGTTCAACAGTGCAACTGCAACTGCAAAGCACGTCAAGGAAGAGGAAGCAATGCGGGTCTAACTTTACTTTCATATTGGGCCAAGCTGCTAAGATGAAAAATTGGGCTTCAAAAAAAATATACTTAGTTCATTCAGCACACTATATTTTTTTTTTGTTTTTTTTTTACTTTGATTGTGAATTTTGCTAAAGTACACCTTGAGGACAAGGTGTTTCTGCAACAATGGAATGTAATGAATCATGGTTAAGTATATAATTAAGTAGCTTAAGTATTATGTTTAGTTATGCTTTTTAGAATGATCTAGATTGATCTCATTTGATGACTCATCATTAGTTTGTTAGGATACTAAGCCTATAAATAAAGACATGGAAATGTGTAATGAATTAAGCAAAATGAATGAAGAAATTTAGTTTAATTAGTTTGTTAGAGTAGTTTTAGTCTTTTAGCATTTTAATTCATAACAACACGTGAGCAGATATTTGTACAACATTCTTAATCAAACAATTTAAGGAAAAGAACATTAACACTTGGATCGACAATTGCCTTGAAACGAAAACGGCTGATGATGAGGTGACGAAAATGTTGTACAATAAGTCAGCCCGGTTTCACGCCGTATTCGAGTTAAGTCAGCTACCGTGTTATTGGTTTCACGCCCCTCCCATATCCTAACCAATTGCCTCCGTATCATCAATTTCTGCTCTTGGCCGTTGATATACTAGCCATACGACTTTTTTCGCTTGGGGAGCTATATTGTCTTTCGTATCATTTTCAAGGGAGTGTTGCGCTCCAAACATTTTTTCACATAATTACAAACAACATTATGAAAAAGGAGTTAGAAATGTACAATAATTGTATCAAGCACTTTTATCTTAGCAATCATCATAGGATATAAAATTGTTCAATGAACAAAAACTTTATATCATGTAAAATCAAATCTTGATTGTTAATATCATAGTGACTCTATTATCTAGGACGCAAAGTATGTCTCCTTTCTCTGCAATACTAGGCTTAAAGTGATATATATATTTATATATATATATATATATAAACTAGTAGAAAGAAGTAACCCACTTTGATATATTCTTTTACTAAATTTTAGTTTATGATAGAGATACCAAGGCATATATTAACATACCTTGTTGGTAGCATTGAATTAACAATGACCTACCGGCGCCTTCTACTTGAATTTATTGAAAGTTCATTTTTGCTTTTTTGCCTGTTCTATCTACGCAGTCTTTTTAAAACAACTTCAAATTGTAATTGAAATGATTGAGAGGAAAAGGAAGACTATATAAACTGATATCATTGCTGTTTTGCAGGCTTAGTTTAACATACCAACATCAGTCTTTACATGTTGCAAGACCCAACACCAACCAGTTCCTCCAATAAATATATACATTCAATGATAAAATGGAAGGAATCCCTCAACCATTTAATCAAACACTTTTCTGCTAGGCTTTTACTTCCACTGCAAGGAGAAGTATCTATAGGAGAAGTATCTTGTGATTGTGTTTCCGGTATAGCAAAATCAAAATGAGGAAAATCAAATTTCACTAAATTCACCTCATTTCAGTGAACATGGCCATCAATGTCATCAATAGTTTCAACAAAGTCTTCATCGTTGATCGATGAACTTTGTTTTCTTGTCTCTTTTGAAGTCCCAGATTCATCTTCCATCAGCTCCGTTGGGTCCATAAAGTATCACCATCTTGTCATAATTTGGAAGTGGAACATTTTTCCATCTGGCCGCTTTTGGTTTTGACTAAAAAAACAAATTTCAAAAAGTTACACAACTATTAATTAATATTAATAAAATACTACAAAATACAGGATTTATAAAACTTACCTCAATTAGAGCTTCCCAAACTTCTTGCTCAGCATTCCATAATTGTGTAGTTGAATTCCAAGAAAACCCACTCATACCCCCTTTAAAAATATCGTAATATTCGGTGAAGTTTCTTTTCAAAGTTTTCCAACGGTTTTTTATCTTGAACTTGTCAATTTTTATTCCAAGTAACACATTCATTTCTGCTGTATTATTTCCGTATGCTGTTGTTGTGAAGGTGCCATTAACTTTGTTACCTTTTTCAAATTCATGCATAAAAGCATCAACAAGAGCATTGTCCATGGCGCTAGTCCAACTCAAATTCTCAGAATTATCATTGTTGGTTGGTAATTGCTTTTTCGATGCCATAAGCTATAAAAATGATCAATTATAACATAATAAAATTAATAAATATGAATATCATTTGCTAAACATCATAATAAACTTAATTAGTACGTATTACTTCCAAAAAGAACAACAAACATCAATATAATAATATAGCATACAACATAAACCATTTAGGCCAAATCAATATCATTTTCATAATTAACCACATTTCATTTGCTACACTAGTTTTTATAGCCCCACCCAAAACAAGTTCATCCCTATCACTTCTTGAAGCTTGATGATTTTCATGAGATACATTTTGATTTGCAAGTTCAGCGTCTACTTCAGCTATAAGATCTTCATCTGGGTATGCGCTCATTAGATAGTTGTGAAGAATACAACATGCAAAAATGATTAATTTTTGAACTTTTACTACATAATTGGGCTCTGTTGAATTAGATAAAATCTCAAATCTTTTTTTCAATACGCCAAAGGCTCTTTCAATTGCATTGCGTAAAGATGCATGCCGGAGGTGAAGTAATTCTTTACAATTTTGGGTTGGATTTTTTGCCGAATATTCTTTCAAGTGATATTGAACTCCTCTATAAGGTGTTATAAGTCCGCTTGTCAACATGAACCCAACATCAACAAGATAATATTTTCCTATAGTAAAAGTAAAGAATAACTGTGATATTTGTAATATATAATTCAAATAACTATAGGTGTATGCCCATTCTTATATTACCTTCAGGAATTTTAAGTTTATCTTCTCGTGTTAATGCATTCTTTATTATTCTCGAGTCTGAGGCTGAACCTTCCCATCCCGCGAGAGCATAAGTGAATTTTAAATCAAAAGTGCATGTTGCCAAAACATTTTGTGTTGGATAATCTTTCCTACCACGATATCGAGGAGTATCTTTTGCAGATATTTTGACACGTATATGTGTTCCATCTATAGCACCAACACAATCCTGATACAATATTATTATTTTTTTATCAAATATATAATCTATTGAATTTTGTTTATATTTTATTGTAGGATAACTTATTAATAAAAGTGTCACTCACTACAAGAAAACCTCCATTTTACAGCAAACTTAAAAAAGAGATTGACAGGGTTTTAGCCGAACGCCGATTCAAGAATAGCTTTTAAAACTTGATGGAAATGACGGCTAGTTGTCTCACACAAACGCCGAAATCAAAAGTTTATTTCACGATTTTTAACATTATGGGTTAGTATATAAATAGTTTTTGCAACTTGTTCTTCCACACTTGACCATCGTGTAGCTCGTAAACCCCCCTCTCTTTGTAACATATTACATAGCCTTAAGAAAGTTTTAGGGCTCCTTCTCAATATATGTCTACTAGTTTCACAGCTACTAATTCGACCTATTATTTCTTCACGCACCCTTTCTCTCTCAGAGCTCATACTATAACTAATTTTTCTCTTACGAGACATCCGAACATAAAAAACAACAATAGCAATCATAAGTAGCGCTTTAGCTCTCCGACGCAAATCAAACCATCTTCTAATAACAACCTTTCGATCCTGTTTAGCCATCTAAGCCCATAAATAAATACAAATTAAAATAAGTATAATAAGACATGATACACCAATATATGTACTAATTGTAAGGAAAAATTAGAATATTCTTATACAAATAAATTAATTAACATGAACTAATTAAAAAAAATACAAACATGCTATAGTTGTAAAAAAGAAAAATGCAAAAAAGCAATTAGACAAGAAAAAACAATATGTGTGAAAACATGCATAATAGTTGCAAACAAGATTTAATTTGGTCATAATAAGATGAATATTAATATGATATGTGAAAAGCAACATGCAATTTGATGAGAAAAATAACAGGCACGATGACACATACCGTAGAAAAAGTTGGAGAAAAACAAATTGTAGCGATCAAACAAGAAACAGGAACAATACGAGGTGGTTTCTATATTGTTGTTGACTTATAATGAAAGTATAAAATTCAATGGATATATAACAAAAAAAAAACTAATGGATATATAACAAATAAAAAATCTGAATTTTAATATTCCAACAAGATAATTTAGGATTAAAACAAAAGTGAGGGTAATTGTAACATCCCAGATTGCTTTCGGGATGACCGACTGACCCCACAAACCAACACGAGTTTTTTCAGCATGTTTTGTCCTCACTCACATGCATAGTTAAGCGTGCTTGACTTGGAGTAGTGTTTGGATGGGTAACCTTTTGGGAAGTTTCCTAGAATGCATGTGAGTGAGGACAAAACATGTTGAAAAGACTCGTGTTGGTTTGTGGGGTCAGTCGGTCATCCTGAAAGCAGTCGTTACAGTAATTTTGTCAACATAATAAATTATGTTTTACATCACCTCCCCTCCCCTCCCCTTCTTAGAGTTGAACCAAACATAAAAGTTTAAAATATTCTCTCCCCTCTCCTCGTTAAAAATTTGAACCAAACATAAAAAGTTAAAATATTTCCTCCCAGAACCAAACATGGCCAAAGATTAAGAATACCAAATCCAAATTGAAGTATATAGTAGAACAAAATTAGAAGATTCAACCATTAAAATTGTCATCTTTACGTGAATTATAATTTTTTTATTAGTAATTATTTGTACGATGTTGGTTTATTTTTTTGTTTCATTATCCCACTATATGGAATTCTAGAAAAGGAATTTTTGGGATGACCTTCCTTATGGGGCATATACATCATATAACATATAGCTGCCATTTTAGTATTTAAATTATATTAAAGTTGAATTTTACTTTTGGATCATAAGTAAAAACATATAGATTTTTTAAGAGGGTTCACATGGAAGAACATATGCGTGTCAATTATGGTCGTTGTTTAGATTATGAGTATAATATAAGGTAATTATCAAACGATTAAATTTCTATGTTATCATGATATAAGACAAAAATTTATCAGAGTTAAAATTTATCATATTACCTTGAATTATAATTTTTTAATAGTAATAACTTACTATAGTGATTTCAAAAAAATTATTAGTGATTTTAAAAAAATTATTTTATCAATGATAAAATTGTCATCTCCATATGATTTTAGATATTGATCAGCGATAAATATTGTCATCTCTCCGTCAATTATACATATTTATTAATTATAATTTATAATAATAATTTTAAATTTTTTATCAGAGATAAAAATTGTAATCTCCCCGTGAATTAAAATTGTATCATTAGTAGTTTGTAATATTGATTATATATTTTTTATCAGCGATAAAAATTGCCATCTCCCCGTGAATTATAAATTTTTATCAATAACTTATAATAGTGGTTTTAAAAAAATTTATCAACAATAAAAATTGTCATATCCCGATAATTCCAAATTTTTTTCAACCTTATGTCTAATTAAAATGCATGCAATCTTCTCTCGTAACATTAATATTATCTTTATGTCACTACAAAAATTATTGGAACTAAGAATGAAGTCGGTTCAAATTGAAGAAATTGTAATCTTAATCCTAATAATCTTAATTATGACTTAATAATATTAGTTACGATTTTTCCAGTAGGTTTTCAAAATCAAAACTATAAATTAAATCTTTTCACTTTTTCATAGATTTTATTTCAAAAACTACAAATTGGGGTAGAAACAAAAATAAAATTCAAGTTTCATAATCTTATTATAAATCAGATTCAATCAACAAAGTAAATAAAATTCGAGGATTGATGAAACAAACTACCAACATTCGGCTCAGCAAACTCTTTTGTCAAACCTTCATCTATTTCAGCAAAAAATTTAAGACCAAAGATAAACTCACCTTTTTGGTCCAAGGTGCCCACTATTGTTGTTGACAACACTCCTAGAAGAACAAATTTTCTCATGGGCATTTTATCAAACACCTACAATGCATTTATTTCAATTAGTAATTCTAGCCCAACTGATATGGTTTGGGATTAGAAAAAACAGCAAGAAAAAGAAGAAAAAACAAATGGAGAAATTGAATAAAAATTAAACTCACATGTTTGGAATTGTTTGGTGCAGAACATATTTGAAAAGACAAAATTAGATGAATGAAGATGGAGATTTAAGAGGATGTATGGAGAAAGAAGTGCTTCACCCTGAGAGAGAAAGAGAGACAGAAGGTGAAATCAACCGAGAGAGTGAGAGAGATCGACGGTGACCAGCGGCGGTGAGCGTGCGTTTGTAATGGGGTTGTGCTCAGTGGTGCAGTGAAATTTATGTAAAATTGTAACGGGAGTTTACAATACATATTTATGTAAAATTAATTTATATCATTATTTAATTCTTTATTTTTGTGATAAATAATTATAAAACCATAAAATTTAATCATTAAAGTTGATAAAACTAATCCCAAAATCCAAAATAAAATATAAATAGAATCAAAACTATATAAATGGAACAAAAACCCCCACCCACATTATTTTTTATTCGTGTAAAAATGGAAACAAACAAACAAACTTTATGTTATTTTATTTTAATTTTGAATGTGGAGTTGTTTTACAATGAAATATGCCCCTCCATAATCCAGATCTTATTTCGCAGAGAGTGGGCTTCTTGGTCCATTGAATGAGCAATTAAGTTCTTTTTTGTTGGGTACATCAGAAATATAAGTTACTTCTGTCAAGGATCAAACCCTGGATCTTCCTCTACTCAATTCATATGTCACTTAGCTCTTACCACTTGAGTTATCTTATAGGGGCAGTTCCATTTTCTTCTAATATGACTAATATGACATCCAATAATTAAGAAAATATTTTAATTGTTATGAAACTATACGAAACAAGAGAAGAGATGAAGAAGATAAAGGGAAAGAATAGAGAGTTTATCATTAAGATGAGAGTTCCATTACAATATTCAAGCATATTAAATAGAATTAGAAAATATTCATGTAGAATAGCTCAAATGGTAAGAGCAATGAGACATATGGATTGAATAAGGGAATGTCCAGTGATCAATTTTTAGCAGGAATAATTTATATTTCCAATGTACCAAAAAATCGAATCAGACATGATCCTCAATATTATTGCTAAAACAAGTCCATAGTTACTATTGTAAAACGCCCCTATAATATTTTAGGGAACAATTTTGCAAATGTTGAAAAAATATGTCCAGCGACAAAAATAAATTGTTTCCTTAGCTATTTTTAGACTACAATTTTTACATTATGTTGCCTGAAAAAGTGTTGTCAGAGACCAAAAATGTATATATATGAAACCAACAAAGCTCATCATTTCATTCAAAGGCATAATAAATTATTTATTAAAATTATTAATGTATTACATTAATAATTATTTATTCCATCCATAGCAGACATTATCACCATCTAAATCCAAACATGGTCCTGACTTCTTTATAGTCCAATTGCAAATTATACATCTTTCAGAGTCTCTATTATATTCATATATATCAAACCAGCGAAACTCGTCACTCCATTGGAAGGGGCAAAAGAATAGTGTCCTTCCAAAAACATTATTTTTAAATGAAAAATGATAACCATCACCATGATGAAGAATATGAACTCCAAGATCATCATCTTTAGATTTGCAATGAACAGTTAAGTCTACATTATCTTCCAAAGAGTTAGTAATATTTACCGTATAATCTCCAAGAACATTGTGCAATGATAACAACATCAATACACATAGCAGAAACAATTTTTGGGTGAACACAGACATGACACCTTCAGTTTATTTTTGAAAGTGAATAACTTTTTAATACAAAGTTACACCAAAAACATATACTTATAAATATTTCGGCAAGAAAAAACAATTAAAAGTTTAAATATACTATTTTGTGAGTATAAAAAGAATATCTGAAGAGAGAATTTAAGATTAATATAAAAATTTAGATATTTAAATACATCCATAGCATACTATAGGTCAAACTTTGACATTAACTATATAATAAAATTCAAACTTTTGGTCAATGCATTAATGGCGTAAATAAATAAATTTGTACTATTATTATTTAGGACTTGTTTTTCAAAGAAATGTGTACACATGACGTCTTAAAATGACCCATTTTTTCATGTGCATTTCATATATTTTTCAATTTAATTTGAATGACCGACAAAAATAAAGGACAAAACAAGAACACTTAAATGTTGTTTGACCACAACATTCAATTTGATAACAGTATATAATAAAATTCATTTTTTTGTTCAATGCATTAATGGCGTAAAGAAAAAAAATTATTAAAAAACCCATACATTTAAAGATTCATATGAATCTATACTTATAATAATTGAGACCTACTCCCTTCGTCCCTATTTCTAAGAGTAGTTTAAAAAAAAAACTTTGTCCCTTTAATAAAACTCATTTTAAATTCTTAAGTAGTGTTTTAAAAATTAGACCGGCCGGTTGGACTTATAGAACCGGTGAACCGGCGAGGAACCGGTCCGGTCTGCATGTTGGATCGGAAATGTAAATGAACCAGCAGAAACCGGAATGAACCAGACGAAACCGAGAAAAACTGGTGAACCGGCCGGTTTGAGCAAACCGCTGGGTTCAATGTGGAACCTATTTTTTATTATTATTTTTTCTTCAGAAATATCCGGTTTTTTTAAAAATGGGCTTATTTTCGGCTTTTTTTAAATGTGGCCCATTTTATTGTATTGAAAATTGAAATGGGGTCTTTTTGTATATAGTAACATATGAAATTTTTTAATGCTTAAAAATATAAGAAATAAGAAAATTGTCACCAACAAGGTTTGACCCATTGGCCTCTTTGTAAAAGAAAGAGCACATTACCAATAGGCTATGCTGTTAAGTTGGTAATAGTTTTACTTTGTATTAAATATATTACATCTATTTTTGTATTATTATTATTATTATTATTTTTATATAAAACAAGTTTTCTCACAACAAGTGTTGATTTATTTTAAAGCCACATTTGATTCTTTTTCATTGACTTTAGATTTTATCTATTGTTTGTCTAATTTTGTTTTAATTGTTCAACATTTTTTACATTTATAATAATTATTACTTCTACGGTAAAAAAACACAAATGATTTTAATTTATTATATATAATTAAAATATACATGTTATAATTTTCTTTTTAAAGGTAAAAGTCAGGCTGACCCGGAAAACATGCGCTCTGAAAATATACACAACCCAGCTTTCCGTTACCTTCACAAAATCCTAGCCCATTCTCTTTTTGGTAAGGCAGAAAACAACACCTCTGTATCCCGTGACACTACATGCTATGTGCTTCATAGTCTCGCCCTGTTAATAAGGCTACCTTCATGATGAACAATCTTCGCAAGATAGCACTAGCATGTCAAGCCCATCCTGATTGGCGGTCTTGTCACCATGATTGCCGATGCTATAGGATTACGATACCCTCTTTACCTACTCAAACCTCTAGGTGGTATCCGACCAATGGATGTTGATTTCTGTTTCAACAATGGACTGATTGGGAACCTGGGACCTGATAAGTTTGACTCCTCATCAATTACCAAGTCATGCTCAGCTTCACCCTGCCTAACCAGAAAACCAGTATTCATGACCGAAGGAATTGGCTCTATGATTTGGGAGGACCACAAATTGCACCTTTATCACCTCCACCCTCGCCTCAAATCTATGAAAACCTTGACCCTTATCTCTCTGATGCTTAAACGGGTGATCCTACTGATTCTTCTTCTACTCCTGCTGCCGTCAGCACAGTTGAGCCACCGATTGTGACTGCTGCTGCGTTCGAGACATTACAAAATCAAGTGAATGCCATGCAAAACGAGCTGACTTCATTGCACGTGGAATTTCATGACTTCTTGGATATCACAACCGCGCAAGTGGAGACTATCTATGATGAATTAAGTGTTATCATAAATCGCCTTTAACACCGTCGTAGTGGCTAGGACCGTCTTATTTGTTTTCCGCCTGCCTAAGATTTTCTTTTAATTTCCCTGCTTTAGAATAATAAATCCTAGGCATTTTTCTTTATAAGTAGTTTAATTTTATTTCCAGAAAAATTATCAATAACCATCGTTTGAATTTCTATTTTGAATAAATCATGAAGTAATAAAAACTCCTGTGAGAGATCATTTTGTTTCTCTTATGTTCTTCTGTCTCCAAGGGTCTGTTTGGATTGATGGAATGAGGTGGGATGACATGGAATGGAATGGAATATGTTTATGTTCCATTGTTTGGTTTTGTAAATAATGAACCAAATGGAATGGAGTGGGATGGAACTCATTCCATCCAATACCACTCATTTATTCAATTTTACATTCCATCTAAAGTGGGGTGTATGCAATGGAATAAATTAATAACATAAATTCAATTTTATCCCTATTTGTCTTACTTTTTTTTGAAAGGTAAATAAAATAAAATAAAAAAATTTGTTATTAAACTTTCTTTCTTCTTTCTCCCTCGTCTTCTTATGCGACCATTTTTTTTTGCTCAAACTAATTTTATATTAGTGCCGGAAATATTGTACACGGACATCTTCTTTCCCTAATCTTCTCTTCTTCTGTAACCAATTTTTTTGTACAAGCCGATTTTATTATTCTTGTGATTATATTAGTGATGAAAAAAAATCACATCACAAAAACTATTTTAATACATGATAATAATTTTTTTTTACCAATAAGATAATATTTTTTTTTTGTAGAATAAGATAGTGTCTTTGCCTAATTGTTGGTCCTTTTTTTACGCAATTAAAATTTTAGCGTGACCTGTGCGATTTGGTGGCTAGTGGTCACCACTATTTTCTCTATTAATTTGGTAGTTTATGTTCAATTAAGAGTGTTATTATGGTTTGAACAATGAATTAATAATGAAATATGTGAAATTTATTGATTAAATTGAGTAGAAAATGCATGATATTACGATTTTATAAATAAAGGGTATAATTGGAATAAAAATGTTATAATCCATTCTGTTCCGTTCACTTTTCAAACGATGGAGTGAGAAATTTGTTCTGCTCCATCATAAAATATCCAAACAATGGAATGAAATCTATGTTCCATTCCGTTCCGTTCCATTCCATTCCGCTCCACTCCATTCTATACCATCAATCCAAACAGACCCCAAATACTTGTCTTTGTGATAATTACTCTCTGTGATGGTAGTTCTAATGTGTAGTTACTTTGTTGGAACAATAAAAAATGTGTGCAAGTTGTGTATTTCTTTAAAACAGTTATTGTGCTGAAACATCAAAATTGCACGCTACAGGACAAAGAAAGAAAGTAAATATCAGAAATTAGACTTGTAGCGCCCGCCACAAGCCCATGGCGCCCGCCATGCCTGCAAGAATTGCAATTCTGCAGCATTTTCTTTCGTGTACAGGGCGTAGGTTTCAAGCTAAAACCATGGCACAACAAGAGTACAAAGTTGTCTTCCGAGATGCAGCACAAGCAAAGCTCTTCCGTGCTCTCATGAACAGGGAATATGAAGCCACAAGGTATGCTGATGAGCTTTGTTTAACTACTCTAGGACTTCTTGATAGTGTGACTTATATGCTCAAACTACTTAAGCTTCATCATTTCTTATCTTTTCATGATCCTGCTAATGTACAATTAACTGCAGAATTTCTTAGTTCCATAATTGTTAACCCCACCCCCAACCGAGTCCAATTCTGTATGTTTAACAAAGAATACAATTTTATTTTTGATGAATCAGCTCATTTGTGGGGTTTCCATCATGGAGAGACCGTAGTGGGTGATGTACCCACCACTTTGCGATGGCCAGTTGCTGCGAAGCAATTTTGGTGGGGCTTAACGGGAAAGCCAACCGATAGTTTTGAAGGCAACAAAGTCTCTTTGATCCAAAACCCCGCCATCTGCTATTTTTATCGCTTGTACTATTTTTGGGCGCTATAGTTCCAACAAGGTGAATGAGAAGGAATTATATTTGCTATTTACCACTATCACCACAGAGAAGCTCAATTTAGTTGGCTCATGATGCACCACATGGTGTCTATAGCAAGCTCCAAGGGGGCGATTGTTTTTGGGGGTCTAATTACTACTATAGGTCGATTCCTTCACCTTGGACCACAACTTGCCCCCCTCTCTACTCTTTCCCCACGATTCATTGATATGACCATGGTTTGGAGCATGAAATTTGTGCGGCCAAAAACTGATGGGAGGTTCCATTTGATGATAGATAACAAGGCAATTCATCAGATTATCCTCCCCGATCCAACCCGCAGGAATGTGCGCCTAGCGCGCAACTTTCGCTTGCTCCTTGACCTTGAGGGCGCCCCTACGCACATCCCTATGGATGCTGTTGCTGGCGGGGGCGCGAGAGATGAGCCTGACGAGGAGGAGCCAGACGCTCCTGAGGCTGATATGCACCCACCCCCTGTTTTTCCTAATCAGGATGCAGGTACTTCTTCTAGGGCCGCTTTCAAGGGCGGGTATGCCTCCCTTGACATGATTTTAGCTGACTTGAGGCACCGCTCTGCACTAGATGCTCAGAGGGATCAGCAGGTCCAGGACCTCCAGACGCACTAGACTGAGATGATGCAGATGATGCATCAATATCACATTGACCAGCGCGGTCTCATTGATGGTATGTGCTGACATGTCCCTCCTCCTCAGCCCAAACACGAGAGACGCACCAGACATCGTGGCTAGAGTCACAAGTAGCTCTTTCACAGGTTCTTATTTCTGACTTCCTCTTTTATCGTTGCATTGGGGACAATGCTCGGTTTAAGTGTGGGGGAGGAAGCTATATCGCTTTATTTAATTTCTTGCTTTATTTACTTTCTTCATGCATATAATAAAAACTCTAGGATAGTTCATGATTAAGTTGAGTTGATTGTAAATATTCTTTTTGTTTTGTATGATTTTCCCATTTCTTGAGCTATATCAAAAAAATTTGTGAAAAGCATGCAGTGTGATTTAATTTTTGACTTGACACTTTAAGAGTATATAGGTTGTTTTGCACTTTTAGGCTATTTTGTGAGGGTTTAGTAATGGTTCAATAACATCAGTACCGTTTTAACACCCCTGACCCCCAAGAGTATGTAAGATTGATTTGAGTACCAGTTTTGACAAAGTCTTGAACTTGAGTTTCAAAGTAACCCTTGGTAGTTTATTTTAGCAGTCGGCACCATCTCAAGGCACAAACTAAATGGGAAACCGATGAATATAAGTGAATGATCCGATTTATGTGAACTATTGGTTGATTCTGAGAATGATTGAAAAAAATTCAGCAAATGTTGATACATGCAAAGAAAAAAATACCATAGTAAATAAACTCATTAGTAGTTGGTTCAGAGGTGTCTAATTCTGAACTTGGTAGGGCGGGTTACGGTCCGATCACCCGCAACTACAAACTGGGTAAAGAAAATAGGGGTTACCAAACTTTTGTTATCAGCACCCCTCACTATATGATCATAATCACTAATAGGTTTTCTACCATGGGCATGCACAAGATAACTGGCTTAATGTGATTGCGCTAGAATGAAAAGGGTGAAAAGAAACTTAAGCAAAAGGTAGAGTCAAAAGGAAGTGCTTCAGGTTTGTCTTTGTATGATGGGAGTCTTTGACCAATAATCTTTGGTTTTGTGTCATTACGGTGCTTTTGGTATTGCTAGCTATTATGTTATTCTCACTTCTTAGCCGGCAGCCACGTACCATTGAAGTAGTCGTGTCATGTGTTGAACCTATGCTATGCAATTCACCATTTTTATTGCTTGAGGACAAGCAAAAGTTCAAGTGTGGGGGTATTTGATGACACGAAATCATATCGTATTTTTAGCTTGATTTTCATGAACTTTTAGTTGCATTTCATATGTTTTTATTTCTTTTGTCTCTTTTTATGCCGGTATTTGTTTCTATTTCTGTTTTGTTGAATAAAATAGGCCGGAGAAAAAAAGTGAGCAAAAAGCACACAAAAAAAGGAGCAAAAAGGGGGTGCAAAGCACAAAAACACGAAGGCCCAGCCAAAAGGGGCATTTGCCCCATCAGCAATGTGTGGTGCCCGCCACAGGTCCCAAATTGTGAAAAAATCACTTTTTCCTGATCGTAGGTTTTGCACGTTTGATCCAAACAAACTCCCTCATCGTACGGCAATTGATCCTCCTCAAAGCAAGCTTATCCTTTACTAGAATATAGGATCGTACGTAGGATTTGTTTTTCTATATAAAGCCAAGTCTGAAACAGGATTTGTCTCCGTCTTTTCTTTAATTTTTCCAGTCAGTTTTGTTTCTTAGTTTAATAAACAACAATAGTATTTCCATACCGAAAATCTGTTACGAATTTTAATTACGTATTTGCATCAAGAATTCTGTACCGGTTCTATTTCAAGCATTCAATTCAAGTTTTCTATTCAGTAATTTTTCCAGGTTTTTATGCGCTTATTTATTTATTTAATTATTATGTCTTATTTAATCTACTATTTTTATTTAATTGTTTCCTCCCCTATGTCTAGCTAAACATCTTGATATCGGTATGTAACTTTAATTCTCCGTAGGTGATTTAGTAATGATCCGGCGCGCTAATAATTAAAACTATTTTTTTGATTCTGGTTTCCAATTTTAAAACAATTTATTTAGGGTTAAAATCAATAGTGCGAGAGTTTGAGGTTTTAATCAGATAGTGGGTTCTGGATATTAAACTTTGAACGAGCGAGAGCCACGTTAGGATTAATTAGGGCTAATTGGTTTTCAAAATATACTTTCAAAATTAGGTGGTAGAAAAGTGACAGTAAAACTTCTAGTGGAGAAATTATGGTTTTTACCAATAAAACGAGAGTGTGAGGTTTAAACCTTTAAACCGAAAACGTTCTTCTGAAAAATAAACTCTTTCGCGCGCGCCGTTGACTTACCGAAGTCCCGATGGTTAATTAGTTACATATTGATATCCCGCTTCTCAATTAAATTTAAATCTTTAATTTAAATTCTTAAACAGTTCCTAAATCTCCAAAACATTCTTTAGCCTTAGATTTACACCATAAAAACAGAAATACGGTAGTTCAACTATTGGTCCCTGTGAATTCGATATCTTTTAAAACTACACGACGAGACTGTGCACTTGCGGTCACTAAAATATTTTTGATACACAAATCGTCGATCACTGACTGCCACCGTTGGCACACATCATCTTGCATCATATCCTCAAACTATTTCTGAACTATAAAGTTTTTTTCCTCTTACTATTAAATTCTATTTTCTTCACAAGAGCTTGTCACCCTGCCCAATCCTGTTTGTTGCAACATCCAAAATACATCTCTGGATTTTTCTCACTACCACTGCTACTCAACTGTCCATGTTGTCAACCTTCGAAATCTTATATTTTCTCAACGCGCATTTCCTAATATGTCACACCTTTCTTAACAAGTACAATATCTTTATTATTTCGTTCTTTTATCCAAATATGACTACCTCCACTTTCATTGGCATAAACTCCTCATTTAATTCTTAACTCATCCTCAACCATTACGAGGTACATCAATGTAGTCATTCTTACTATTCATTATAACTTTACCAACTAAGTCATGACCTTGTCAATCACTCTGTTGACAATGTGAGTTACCTTATCACTTCCTTGCTTACGCCCAACCACCACTTTTCTTTTAGATTTCGTGTCGAAGTTATAGTCTTTGTAATTCCTTTAACTAGTTCTCCTCGAACATCTAATAATTTAAAATTCTCAAAAACTCAGCAACTTCTTAGAGTTGGTTCCTAAATCACCAAGATATTTATCTTGTTGATTCCAAAAAACATCTTTAATTCTCCGCGCACAACCCGAAAATTCTCGTTCCACATCTTCGTGTGTCTAATCGGTTAATCCTTAATCATCGTGACTATTCTAAAGTCATAGTATTCGTTAATATAAAGAACTAATCTGATGCTTAACTATTTCCAAACTTATTCTCATATCTTCACTATAAATCACCTCAAAAATAGCTTAGTTTACTTATTCACATAGCCATTGAGCACTTATCTCAAATCTTAATGCTCTCCAGAACAACTACCAAAGCATAACCTTCGCTATAACTTCATCCTTATTACGTTTGATACCCAAATCAAACCCTTGAATCTAATCTTCAAGAACTTAAAATACATATTGCATCATCTAAAGTTCTCCGTTACATCTTACTATTCAACAAACTGTCCTTCCAACTATCAACTCTCATTGCCTTGGTACTCTTAATAACGATGTCTTTTATACTCTTAGTACGACATCTTTAGTAAAAATCCAAAATTATCGTCCATTACTTGAATTACTTAACACTTGATTACCTCTACTTATATGGTTCCATAAATTCAAGGTGCTAGTTGGTCCTTCCCCATCTTGGTCGATCAAAATCTTTACTTTAAATGTCATTTAGCACATGGTCTTTACCAAACTCTTGACTAATCTCTTCAACTACTCTAGATATTACCATTCATTTTGGGATTACCCGTCGATAGCTAACCATTTTAGCTTACACTAATACAATTGTCTAGGTATTTCCATACTTTACACATTTAGTATCACCTATCCTCGACATACAACTCACTTTCCAAGGCTGAACTCCTCGTCCTTATCTAAACACCTCTCCAAATCCTCAATTATCCAATCGATCAATTACCTATAGTTTCATCTCTCAATAACCTCTAAACAAACTATCTACCAAACTACATACATTTTCCATTTATCAACGAGATATTTGGTCTCTTACCTACAATCATCACGAGATTCATCCTTAAAATTTTTATTTTCAAATCTAATATATCTCAAACACTCCTCTTTACCTCTTAATGTATCCAACCTTCGTATCATCGTCGTCTAACATTACTAGGTTCGCTCTATCTTGGCGCGCAACATCTTTTAATTCCAATGTCAGTCATCAAAATGATCGTCCAAACATCGTAATTGTTTTCCAACCTCCGTATCCTCTTTGACAACTAAACGAATTCATCTAGTCTCATACCCAAAATAACAATAGAAACATCCAATATTTCTCTTAGAGAGTCTCCCAATTCAAGTCCTTGCTTTCAATTCTTTTATAGAATGACGTCTACTCATCCATACTCAGCACCCCTGAGTGACCACGCGCAACGCTGTCTCCATTCCACTAAAATTACTGTAAACCATTTAATTAAAACAATACACAAACTTTCGATTAAATTTCATTCCAAATAAATTATTGCTCTTCGGCTTGGAAAAATATAATGAAATCAAATTCTCATCACAGTCGATATATAAAACTCTTATTTAAATTTTGAAGGAAAATAGAGTCTGTAAAATTTTCAACAACGGGTATATCTTGTCTGTTTTCTCAAAATTATAAAGTAAATTATTTTCGAAATTCCGACGGGACAAAAATGTTTCTAAACTCATTTAAAGCTTATAAAATCATTGTGCCAAATTTTCAAATATTAAAATAGTGCGTTGGCACAATCTCAGTAAATATCTCAAATTTTACCGACGATAAAAATACACCAATGTTAAGATTAAAGATACATAAAGACACTTAATCTCGTTTTAACACTTGCTAATATTAATTAGGGGTCTTACACATGGATAGTCAATTCCATGACTGAAGAGGTAGGTGCAAATTATCTCTGTTATGCTACTGTAAAAGATCTTTGGGAAGGTGTCGCTGAGATGTACTCTAATTTGGACAACTAATCTCAAATTTATGAATTAACTCTCCAGCTTGGAGAAACTCGGCAAGTTGATGATTCTGTCACCAAATACTTTAACTGTCTCAAGCGTATTTGGCAAGATCTGGATTCTTCAGTGTGTATGAGTGGAAGTTAACCGAGGACTGCAAGCACTACAAGAAGATGGTGGATGTTAGTCTTGTCTTCAAGTTTCTTGCAGGTGTAAATATTGAGTTTGATGAGGTTCGTGGCCGGATTATTGGCAGGAATCCTATCCCTCCAATTGGTGAAGTCTTTGCTGAAGTGCGTCGCGAAGAGAGTCATAGGCAAGTGATGCTTGGAAAAAAAGTTGTCATTGTCCCTCCATCAGTTAAAGGACCTGCCTTGGTTGTTCCTCAAGTCAATCAAAAATCTTTCCATCCACGAGGTGACGACAAGGACCATTTATTTTAGGACTACCTTGGTAAAAATCGTCACACTCGGCAAGATTATTTCAAACTAAATGGTAGGCCGAAAAATAGAAAGACTAGTAAGTTTGGTGACCGCCCAATGTCTTCGGCCAATGAAGCTAAATCTTCTCCACTTACTAAGGAGCATATGGATCACCTTTTTAAACTTCTAAAGTTCAATTCATCACCTAATGTTCTTGTTGGAACTGTGGCACAAACACGTAAGAATTCTTGGGCACTATCTGTCCAAAACCACTCCAACCCATGGATAATAGATTCAGGGGCATCTGAACATATGACCAATTGCTCTCATTTATTCAGTTCCTATTTTCCTAGTTTCGGGTCTGGAAAAGTCAGGATAGTTGATGGTAGTTATTCTATTATTGCCGGCAAAGGCAGCATAATAATTTCAGATCAAATTACTTTGCAATCTGTTTTACATGTTCCTAAATTTGCTTGCAATCTTCTATCTGTTCATAAATTGTCAAAGGATACTAATTGTTCTGTCCTTTTTCGTTCTTCCACTTGTGTTTTTCAGGACCAGAACTCTGGGAAGATGATTGGAACTGCTAGAGAGATGAATGGACTGTACTACTTCGATGAAACTCCTCTTGGAAATACAACGGCTTGTGGTTTAAACAGTGCAAGTTCACCTCCTATTTCAGATCAAGTTATGTTATGGCACAAAAGATTAGGCCATCCTAATTTCCCTTATCTTAAGTACTTGTTTCCTAAACTTGCAAAAGAAATCAATTGCTCACAGTATCATTGTGAAGCTTGTCACTTAGCTAAAGATCATCGTGTGTCTTTTACTTCAAAAGTTTATTCTGCTTCACAACCTTTTTATTTAATTCATAGTGATGTTTAGGGTCCTTCAAAAATTAAAACTATGTCTGGAAAAAAATGGTTTGTGACATTTATTGACGATCATACACGTGTGTTTTGGGTTTATCTCTTGGAAAAAAATATCTTAAGTGGAACAACAATTTAAAGATTTTTTTCAAATGATTGAAAACCAATTTCAAACTAAGATTGACATTCTAAGGTCTGACAATGGCACTGAATATTTCAACAAATATTTAAGTACATTCCTAATAACTAAGGGGATAATACATCAATCCACTTGTCGTGATACTCCACAACAAAACGGTGTTGCTGAAAGAAAAAATAGACATCTCCTCGAAGTTACTAGAGCTATTATGTTTTCTATGAATGTACCTAAATATCTTTGGGGAAATAATGCCTTATTAACTGCTTGTTACCTCATCAATAGAATGTCATCTCATGTTTAAAAATATGAGACCCCTGTGGAAGTCTTACAAAATTATTTTCCTATGTCTGTCATCATTGCGGATCTTCACCTTAAAGTTTTTGGTTGTCTTTGTTAAGTCTACATCCCAAATATTTTACGTTCTAAATTGGATCTTAAAGCTGAAAAATGTGTTTTTCTTGGCTATGCTTTAAATAAAAAGGGTTTACAAATGTTTTAACCCAATAACAAAGAATTTTTTTGAAAGTATGGATGTCCACTTTGTTGAAAATCAACCTTTTTTTGATAAAAATTTTCTTTAGGGGGAGAATCATTGTACTAATAAAGAAGATAATTTTTGGGAAACTTTACCTACATTGGATGATATTGTGAGTACAAATCATCCAGATGCAAAGATAATGGAACCTAGAATGCTTAATCTTGAATTGCCGGATAATATAGTATCTGAAACAAGGGGAGAAACACTGGTTAATGATCATAATCCTCAACTTCAAGTGTATGTCCGAAAAAAGTTTCACCTAGGTATTACAGATCCAATTGTCTCTCCAGCAGAAATCCAATCTGATTTACCAAGTGAAGGTCCTACAAAAATTTCACCTTTTAGTTCTTGATCTGGTAATCCATCTAACCCTTCCAATGATTTACCGAATTTGTCTTTTCCTGATATTAATCTTCCAATTGCTTTGAGGAAAAAATTTTCAGACCTCAATATCCCAATTGCTGATAGGAAAGGTACTCGAACATGCACTAAACACCCCATGTCTAATTATTTGTCATATGACAAGTTATCACACACTTACAAGGCATATGTGTCTAGGATTTCAAATTTGTGTGTGCGCAGAACTATTCAAGAAGCATTAGATGACCCGAATTGGAAATTAGCAGTGAAAGAAGAGATGAATGCCTTGAGAAAAAATAATACTTGGAGTATCACTTATCTACCTCATGACAAAAGAGCAGTTGGATGTAAGTGGGTCTTTACAGTGAAATGCAAGGCTGTTAGAAATGTGGAAAGATGCAAAGCAAGACTAGTAGCAAAAGGTTTTACACAAACTCATGGTATAGACTACCAAGAGACTTTATCCCCAGTTTCTAAGATTAATTCCATTAGAATTCTTCTTGTAGTAAATTTCAACTGGACACTACATCAATTTGATGTTAAAAATGCCTTTTTGAATGAAGAATTGCACGAGGAACTATATATGAGTTTACCTCCTGGTTTTGAAGAAAATCTTAGAAGAGACAAAGTCTGTAGATTGAAAAAAATCCTTATATGGATTAAAACAATCACCAAGGGCATGGTTTGAAAGATTTGAAAATGTTGTTAAGAGACATGGTTTCACCCAAAGTCAAGCAGATCACACATTGTTATTTAAACATTCACATGATGTTAAGGTTGCTATTTTAATAGTGTATGTTGACGACATTATTATGACAGGAGATGATGTTAACGAGATAAGCGATCTAAAGAGAAGACTTGAAGCAGAATTTGATATCAAGGACCTTGGAATAAAGTATTTCCTTGGGATGTAGTTTGCAAGGTCTAAAGAGGGAATCTTTTTCAACCAGCGCAAATATGTACTTGATTTACTCATAGAAACATAGATGACATGGTGTAAGGCAGTAGAAACACCAGTGGATCCCAATGTTAAACTGAAGGCACCATCTGAAGATGAAGTGGTAGATAGAGAATGCTACCAACGATTGGCCGGTAGACTAATTTATTTGTCTCATACAAGGCCTGATATAGCCTTTGTAGTAAGCGTGATAAGTCAGTTTATGCATGCACCATGACCTACTCACTTCGAAGCTATTTTTAGAATATTGAGATATTTGAAAGGAACTCTAGAGAAGGGGTTGATGTTCAAAAACAGAGGGCATATACAAGTGGAAGCTTACACAGATGTTGATTGGGAAGTTAATATAAATGATAGGAGGTGTACTTCAGGTTATTGTACCTTTGTAGGTGGAAACTTAGTTACATGGAGAAGTAAAAAACAAAATGTTGTAGCGAGGAGCAGTGCAGAGGCTGAATTCCGCTCTGTAGCCCATGGTTTTTGCGAAGTGTTATGGATTAAGAAGTTCATGAAGGAATTGAAAGTCTCTAGTCCAACACCAATAAAAGTTTACTGTGATAATAAGACAGCTATTTCCATAGCCCATAATCTTGTCCTACACTACAGAACAAAACATGTTGAAGTGGACAAGCACTTCATTAAAGAAAAAATTGATAGTGGTGAAATTTGTATGCCCTATGTACTTACCACATGTCAAGTAGCAAATGTTCTCACAAAAAGTCTTCCAAAGAGACAGTTTGATGATATGGCGAGCAAGCTTGCAATGAATGACATGTTCATGCCAACTTGAGGGGGCCAGGGGTGTTGGAAGTTATTTGAGATTAATTCATAATCAGGATATTTTGTTTTGTACAGCTCATAACATTTATAATTAGCATTTATATAGGAAGAATAATTGCCCTGATTCTCAGGCTAGATTAGAGTTTCCAGATCTGTCAATTGTATTCTAAATATATATATATATATATATATATATATATATATATATATATATATATATCATTTATTATATTTCTACACTTCTAAGTTCATTTCTAAAAAACCATTCCCTATCAAACTTCTCTCCTCTCAACCTTTTTGTCATCGTCAATCTACTAACTTTCTTTAAGTAATTTATAAGTGTTTTTTGGTATGGAGTAATTTATAAGTGTTATCATAAATTAAAAAAATTATTCATTTTAAAATTTTAAAAATTATATATATTTTTAACTTTTAATTTAAAGTTTATATTAAATCAATTATCAATATATAAATCTTTGATTACCTCTCCACTTCAATTGTCGACGAGAAAATGCTTCTAATGGAAGAGGATAATCATTTAATAATAATAACAATAACAATAACAATTAACAATTATATGAAAGATTAGAATAAAATCATTTAAAAAAAAATACTATACATTTACTTAGTGGCCTAAGCTGAATAAAAATGTTCAAATTAGTCAAAAAAGTAAAAATGTGCAATCAAAACATCACTCGAATTAGCCACCAATAAGTGTTGGTGCTTATTTCTATTAATTTATTGGCGGTCTGGACTGCCAATAAGCTTTCCCAAATACTTTAATAAGCGTTAGTGGTTCATGCCGCTAAGAAGTGTGTTTTGTCAGTCTCATTATTTTATTGAGGGCCATGGTCGCCAATAAAAAAATTTAGGAGTAATTTCCTGACCCATTTTGGTCCCCAGTAGGCCGTCAGAAAATTATTTTTGTTTTAGGGTTTTTGAAACTTATTGAGGGATTTTGGCCCCTAATGACTGGAACTAATATGTTTTTTTTTTTACATTTTCAGATAGTTTTAGCCTTTTAGGATAGTTTAGATTATTTTCATAGCTAAATACATAAATACCCCTAAATACTCAAATGCCTTGTCGAAGAAGAAGAAATATGGAAAATGGGCTAAAAGCTAAGGAGCAAGAAAATGAAAAATATACTCACATACATGATTCATCGTGCCACAATGGCTACGATGAACCAAGATGCTAAAAAGTCACCATCGTGACACGATGACTCCCATTGTGGCACGATGGCACGCTGTATAGCCCTTTAAGAAGCTTATAAATAAAGTCTTTCTTACCACTATTTCCATATCCCTTAATCTCATACCTTGTAGCAAAACACAAAAGAAGCAGATTTTAAGTAGACATGTTTAATAAGTTATATCAGAAAAATAATGAATGTCGTAATAGAGTCATTAATCCAGATTTGAGGTTATCTACTCATCCAATAATAGTACTACTAATAGTTAACGCTAGATATCTTGAAGATGCAAGGCTAATATAGGGTAAACGTACACAAACTAATATTTACATAAACATATTGGTAGATTGTACGTCCTGCTATGATTTAAGTGTAAAAGGTAATCTTTTGTATGAGAAACTACATTTTACTTCTTGGTTAACCTGCCCAGAGTTTAAGAGCATTCTTAATATATCGCCAGTTACCAAACATGATTAGAGGAGGAGTCGAACGTCTAACCACAACTTTTAATTATTGTTTTGATTAAAGTGACATCAATCAAACCTTTAAGCTATTTATTTTCTAACATTTACTTTATGTCATTTAAATTCAGTAAATATAGGTTAGTAAGTACTTAAATTCTTAAGTGAAACTTGTTTACTATCACGATTCATTTGGAGACGATATCTTTTATACTATTATATGACAAAGTACACTTGCTAGAACTCAGTCAAACCTCAATAAATCTATGTTTTCTTGCAATCAGATATATATAATGTTGTATTAATGATGTGTATTTTTAAGATAAATTTTATTCGCTGACAAATAAATAATATTGCTCATTTGTTAGTAAGGGTGTCAGCAATGTAATGTTATATTCTAATTCATCTTCATAATTTTATGTAATTTTGTATCAAAAATGATATTTTAATGAAATGAGGTAAATATTTTTTTAAGAAATAAACAAAATTCAAAATGAGTCATTTTCCCCATGAAAACCATGTGACATCCATCCATAAACAGAATTCCCTTGAGTCACAACAGTATTTAATTTAGTTATTGATGAGTCATGGGTGACCCATACCATAAAGATTGATCACCGGCCATCGTCTTTGATTTTTAGCCACCACACCATCTGTGACCAATAATATAATACTAACCATATATATTGAGTAAGAACAACGAGTCACTATCCTGACAGTGATACCCCTTTGCACACTGCTCCTATATATTTTCCTACCAATACCATATTTCATTTCTCCAAACATCTGTCATCATTTTTTCTCACATAATTTTCAATCCTTGTTTTTATTTTTTTTCATTTCATCAAAAGTGGTCAACAAAAGAATTTGGATAAGATATAAAAGTTAATGTATCGATCTAATTAAAAATTTGGTCTAGATATATTAACTTTAATTAACTAATTTTCTTTTATATTTTGGTACGAAATAATACTTTGTTGGACAATAATAAAAATGAGTTACATAAAAATAATAATCAGAAAGAATACATACCTATCCAACAGGCACTGGCACTGGCCAGATTGATAATTGAGGCTCAAGTTTTTCTCATGATTCAAGTTGAGTTTTTTTGAGTTGATGACAATGTATACTATTACGGTTTTACGACGAGTATTCCTGAACATTATTTAAACTTTCTATTTAAAAAAATAATTTTATTCAAAAATTTAAATATTATTTAAATATAATTTTAAATATGTTGACTTTATAAACTCCGATAAAAACTATATTAAAACTTACTGTATTATTTAAAGTACTTAAAGAATGTTCATGACATTGCTTAGCATTTTTCATACTATTATTAATACAAAAATATCATAAGACATTAGTAAAATACTTGTGTATGAATTATTGATAAGTGGTACTCGCTCCGTTCCAAATTATAAGGGATAAAATTCATTTTTTGTCTTAAATTATAAGAGAAAATTTGAAAATGTTTTTTTTTTTATTCTCATAAAATTAAATACAAATTGCATTTAATTTTCTTTCTCTCTTCTTTTGTCAATAAACAACAACCAATGAAAATTTATTTTACATATTCATATGCAATTTATTTCAAAGAAAACCCACAAAAATATAGTTCAAATTCTTATATTTTACTTTTTCTTAATAAATGTGATTATTTTTTATTTTCTTTTATAATGTAGGACAGATGGAGTATATAATTTGATATTTTGATATAATTTTTTTTTTGAGTGCTGTAATTTAATTTGAATTTTAATCTATGCATAAATAAGTTCAAAATGTTAATTATAGTTGGTCAAAAAACTATAATGAGAAAGTTGCATGTAATGTAAAAGATATATGTTGAAGTCTATTTTCAATGCTTTGCTTAAGGAAAATGCTATAATATCCTCAAAAGACAATTTCTTTTTGACCAAAAATCTTTAAAAGAAATTTTGAGTCTTATTCTTAATCTAAAAATATAATAAAATTATGGTATAATTTTTTTTGGTAAAAAAATTTATAGTATAATTTATTAAATAAAATAGAAATAGCCTAATCAAGACAAAACAAAACACACCTGATACACTTACCACCGAAGAATCCACCTAATACAATTCATTTTTCTACATTAAAAACTGATAAAATACAGTGTTTTAAATGCATTTGAATTTGACTAGTAACCTTTAACAAATCCTAAATACCAATGACAATTACTAGTTATAAAATTAGTTACTACTACCTCCGTTCTATTTTACTTGTCGTTTTAGAAAAAAATATTTATTCTTTTTTACTTGTCGTTTTAGCAATTTAGGTTATATTTTGCCTATTATATCCTCTTTCTTATTTTATTTTATTGACTAAATTTTGTAATAAAACATTGTTGAAACAATAAAATCTTTTATATTGTATACAAATTTTGTTTGTTTTTAAATAAAGTTTGTTACAATTTTTTTGAAAATAGATAATGTTTGTGAAAAAGAAGAAATTTATTGGTGGATTAAAAATATGATATATTTAAAAAAAGGACATACTAGAAAAATAAGGTGCAAAAATATACCCCTCCTATTTTGGTCTTTTTGTTTAAACGACAAATAAAAAGGAACAGATGTATTATTTGTTTTTTAATAAATTAAACTAGCCCACCTAAATTGATATTAATATTCAACATGAGACTTTAAGGAGGAGCACACTCGTCCCAACACAATACCACCAGACTAACCCAAGTGAATTTTTAATTACTAGTTAAAGTATTTAATTTATATATATATTACTATTACTATATTTCTGTTCTTAATTATAAAATTTTGTTGATAAGTCTCATGAGCTTAATTCAGTTGGTTGGACATATTGCACGAAAGTACAGGAATCCGGGTTCGAACTTGGGTATACCAATTTATTCATTTTTAAGGAGTGAATTCCTAGCCACTAGGTTACCTGACCAAAAAATAAAAAAATTGTTGAGAAAATTCTTTGTCAATTTTTATAAAATTCTATTTTAGTTTTCAATCATATTTATTATTATTAATTTTTTTTTAACGTACCAAAACAAATATTTATTATTTTTTTTACATACATACCCCTACTTATTTTATCTAATTTTCTACTCTTTATAATAAATATAATGATAAAACATAAATAAACATTATTTCTTAAAGGATAACTTTATAAAAATGTAATCAACTATCAATAAATTTATTATTATTATTATCTATTTTTTTAATTCCCTTGAGTTAGTCAACAAAGTTTAAAAGAGTAATATATCATTATTAATGAATTTAAAAAGTCAAATAATTTTTATAAAAAAGACAAAGACTACTAAAATTTTAATTTTTTTACAAAATACAGAGTATTAAGTTTTTTCTTTTTCTCAAATGCAACGTCAATCATTACTAATTCAACTAACGTTTTACAAGTTTGGTGAGAAAGTATTAAACTGATACTAATTTAAAAGGTTAAATATTAAGAAAATTGAGTAAAATTTACCATAGTCCCACACCCACCCACCCACCCACTATTTTGTAGACAATTTGTCTCTTCGCTGGTGGGGGGACAAAGTGCCACCAACCCAGCTAACTCAAATCAAAACGCAATCACAAAACAGACACAACACAACACAACACAACATTGTGTACTGTACTTTGTTTGTGCACAAGGCACGGTGATCCAAATAACAACATCATGCGCTGACAAAATATTCAACATCAACAAAAAAAACATAAAAAGGTTAAAAAACAGAGAAAATATACGGAGCTGAACTTGTTCATCGCCGTCATTTGAAATCACAACCCAATACTTTCATTTTTTTTTTTACTTTCTTTTTGGTGAGTAACATCATATATATATATGAATTATGTTTTTTTTGTTTTGTCTCTTTTTTTTTCTGCTCAATTCAGTTTACACTGATCTTAAGTTTTTGTTTTTTAATTTTCAGTTTAATCAATTTGATTTGATTTTATTGATCATGTAGTTTCAGTTACATATTGGATTCAATCTGATGTGTTATTATATCATCAATTCATCATAATTGTTGTTTTAGTTTCATAACTGATCATTGATTGCTCAAGTTGATTTACCACCGTTCGATCCATTTCAATTGCATTTGGAAAGAGACTGAAATCACTTGATGTCAGAACTTGCTCCGAACTTTCTCGATTGATTACTAGTGCCCTTCCCTAGGAACCTGAGGTTGAAAAAAAAAACGGATCATTGATTTGTAATCTTATAATTTAATGCTTCAAAACAAAACTGTTATTGTTGGTTTTCAAAACTATGATGTGTTTGTTGTTCTTTATTACAATTAGATTTTTTTCAGTTTTGGAATTGCCGAATTGTGATAGTTGATATTTTGTAATTTTCTGTTGTATTTATTTGATGATCAGGTAGTTTGTACTCATTCAAGAATATCAGAATTTTGTTCATTCAGTTTTGGAATTTCAGAAACAAAATCCAAATTCAACTGATCAGGTATTTTTTTTATGGTATAGTTTTTTTTTTCTTGATGAATTTCATTTATCTGAAACTGAAAAATTTGTAATCCTTTTGTAGAAGAAACTGTGATGACTTGGTTGACTTTGTAGTCAAAAGCATATTCATGTGGGGGTTTTGTTTCTTCATGTATTTCAAGAATTGATTGAGTTTCTACAGCGTCAGAACATAAAGCGGTGATGGCGAATCGGTCTCACGCAGATTCTAGAAGAATGTATTCTTGGTGGTGGGATAGTCACATAAGCCCTAAGAACTCAAAATGGCTCCAAGAAAATCTTACAGGTATTGCTTCATATCTTTCCGGCTTTGGTAAATTAGCACAGTTATTGAGTTCCACCATTTATTGCTGTTTGTTTTTCGGTCATGTAATCTAGTTGCTATAATTTCACCCTTAAAGGTGAATAAGTGGATGTCCGGGATTAAAACCCTGACTCCTGCATATAAAATGCGATGTCCCTATCAAATGAGCTAAGCTCATGAAGACACTGTTTTCTTTTCTATAGTGTAGGGGAAATTAATGTTTTGACATTAAACTTCAAAAGAAGTTTAACTGAGCATAATTTTTTTTTTTGCCGTGTTACTTAATAACCAAGGCTGCTATGTTGCCTTCAAATTTTTGTTGAAGTGTTTTCTGGAATGGACAATAGAAGTATATCTGATCAATGTCTGGCAAAGTGATATAATCTGATTTAAATTTGTTTCAGTTTCACTTTGAAATTTTCTGCCAGTTATAGGACCCACTCAAGTTGAGACTATAAATCTGATATATGGATTTTTATGGAAGCATTTTCTATCTTGTTCTAAATTCTTTTCCTTTTATAACTATAGATATTGAAGTATGATGAAACATGATTTATTTTGTTTTAGAAAATGTCAGTTCTAAGTTGCATGCATTTCGCGCAGAGTCTGTATATATATGTTAAACCACATATGCTTCTTTTATTACAACTTAAGTCATATGATTTATTAGCTTAATTGCCAAGAAAGTTATGACCGTATATATGTTTTGTTATCATCCATCCTTTGAACTTATCACAACGATATCTTGTTTTGTACAGATATGGATGTCAAGGTGAAGCAAATGATTAAGCTCATTGAAGAAGATGCAGATTCATTTGCCAGGAGAGCAGAAATGTACTATAAAAAACGCCCGGAGCTTATGAAAATGGTTGAAGAGTTTTATAGGGCATACCGAGCATTGGCCGAGAGATATGATCATGCAACTGGAGTTATCCGCCATGCCCATCGAACCATGTCTGAAGCGTTTCCTAACCAAATTCCTATGATGATCACAGATGATTTATCTCCGGTTCCGTCCATGGAGACTGAGCCACGTACTCCAGAAACACGCCACCCTTCACATGCATTTTTTGACTCAGAAGAATCAGAAAAGGATGCTCATGTTATCAAAAGAAATGGAGCGTCTAGTGAAGAACCTAATTCTGTTTTGAACAAGACAGGTTTAAGGCAGCTTAACGATCTCTTCATCCCTCGAGAGCATGCAAAGTTTGGAGAAGGACATGCTAGAAGGGGGCTCAATTTTTCAGAGACACAAGAGAAGAGCAGCGAGAAAAACAATGGAACCCATGGCACAAAGGATCAAGTCTTGTCTGAGTCCGAACGTGTGACAAAAGCTGAAGAAGAAATTTCGGCCTTGAAAAAAGCCCTTGCCAAATTAGAAGATGAAAAGGAAGCTGGCTATCTTCAGTATCAGAAGAGTGTGGAGAAATTATCTAATCTTGAATCAGAAGTGTCTTCTGCACAAGAGAATTCTCAGAGACTCGATGAGCGAGCAAGCAAAGCAGAAGCTGAAGTTCAAGATTTGAAGGAAGCGGTGATCAAATTACAGGCTGAAAGGGAAGCTAATCTTCTTCGGTACCAGGAATGCTTGGAGAAAATAACCGATCTGGAGAAAAAAATTTCTTTTGCTCAGAAAGATGCAGGAGAATTTAATGAACGTGCTACTAGAGCTGAAACTGAAGTCGAGTCGTTGAAGCAGGACCTTGCTCGAGTAGAGGCTGAAAAAGAAGCTGCCCTAGTTGAATATAAACAGTGCTTGGAGACATTATCAAAACTGGAGGAGAGGTTAAAAGAATATGAGGAGAACTCTAGAAAGATTAATGAGCAAGCTAATATAGCTGAAAATGAAATCGAGGCTTTGAAGTTGGAAGTTACTAAACTTAATGAAGAGAAGGAAGATGCTGCTCTCCAGTATCAGCAATGCTTGGAGATAATTTCCAGTTTGGAACATAAACTCTCTTGTGCTGAAGAGGAGGTGCGTAGGTTAAATTCTCAGATAGACGAAGAGGTTAGAAAGTTACATAGTTCCGAAGAGAAGTGTGTTCTTTTGGAAACATCAAATCACACTCTACAGTCTGAATTACAGTCTTTGGAACAAAAGATGGAGTCTCAAAGTGAAGAAATTAATGAGAAGCAGAAAGAATTGGGTAAACTTTGGAGTTGCATGCAAGAGGAAAGACTGCGATTCATTGAGGCTGAAACTGCTTTCCAAACTCTTCAGCATTTGCATTCTCAATCTCAGGAAGAGCTTAGATCTCTTGCTTCTGACTTTCACAGTAAAGTGGAAATACTCGGGAATGTGGAATCACGTAAGCAGGCTCTAGAGGATGAAGTGCACAGGGTGAATGAGGAAAACAAACGTCTAAATGAACTCAAAATTTCTTCATCTTTGTCTATAAAAACTTTGCAGGATGAGATATTGAATTTGAAAGAGACAATAGAGAAACTTGAACAGGAGGTTGAGCTTCGACTTAATGAAAGAAATGCACTTCAACAAGAAATTTACTGTCTTAAAGAAGAGCTCAACGATATGAATAAAAAACACGAAGCTATGATGGAGGAGGTCAGGTCAGCTGACTTAGATCCTCAGTGCTTTGGTGCATTTGTGAAAAAATTGCAAGACGAGAACTCAAAGCTGAAGGAGACATGTGAGGCCAACAAAGATGAGAAAGCAGCTCTTTCGGTAAAATTGGAAATCATGGAGAAACTTTTGGAGAAAAATTCTGTTTTAGAGATTTCTATTTCAGACTTGAATGCTGAATTGAATAGCATCAGAGGAAAGGTAAATGTGTTGGAAGAAACAATCCAGTCGCTGCTTGTGGAGAAATCAGCTCTCGCTGCCGAGAAAGCCACTTTGTTTTCTCAATTACAAGCCACAACTGAAAAGCTGGAGAAGCTCACAGAAAATAACAACCTTTTGGAAAACTCACTATTTGATGTCAACGCTGAACTTGATGGATTAAGAGGAAAGTCGAAGACCTTAGAAGACACGTGCCAGTTACTTGAACATGAGAAGTCCGGTATCTTTTCAGAGAAAGAAGCCCTAGTTTCGCAGTTGAACACCACTCACCAAATGCTGAAAGATCTTGAGAAACAACACAGTGAATTGGAACTAATGCATTCGGAGCTAAAAGGAGAAAGGGAGTCTGCACTTAAAAAGGTAGAAGAGCTATTGGTTTCCCTATATTCCCAAAGGGAAGAACATTCCAGAGTTGTGAAGTTGAATGAAGATGAAGTGGCGAACAAGGAATTACAAATTCGTACTATGCAAGAAGATGCAATGTGCCAGAAAGAAGAATACAACGAGGAAATGGATAGAGCTATAAATGCTCAAATTGAAATTTTCATTTTGCAGAAGTTTATCCAAGATTTGGAGAAGAAGAACTTTTCTCTTCTATCCGAGTGCCAGAGTCTTTTGGAAACGTCCAAAATGTCTGACAGAATGATTTCTAAATTAGAGACTGAAAATGTTCAAAAGCAACATGATGTGGACTCGTTGTCGGAGAAAATTAAAATACTAAGGATTGGGCTGCTTCAGGTGTTGAAAACTGTTGACATTAACAGCGAGAGTTTCTTTGAAGATGCGCTTGACAAAGACCAAACTCTCCTGAACCATATACATGGAAAACTTAAGGAGAGACAAAAGTCTTTTGACACAATTTTAAATGAAAGCCACCACATGGCTGTTGAGAATTCAGTTCTGATTACATTTCTTGAGCAGTTGAAACTAAAGGTAGAAAATCTTGAGACAGAAAAAGGCGCACTAGATGACGAGTTTAGGATACAGTCAGAGCAGTTCATGGCATTGCAAATAGAGTTCCAAAATGTATTGGAAAACAATCAGGATTTGAAGTTGAAAATAAGAAAAGGAGAAGAGAGAATGGAAGGAATGGTATCTGAAATAGAGAATCTACGAAAAAACCTGTCAGACTTTGAAAAGAGCCACAAAAGCTTAAAGGAACAAAGTTGCACGATACTTCAAGAGAAAAACTCCTTCATGGGAAGGTTTAAAGATCTGGGTGAGGAGAAGGGTAATTTGGAAGAAGAAATTTGTATCCTGTTCCATGAGACATTAGTTCAATCTAATATTTCTGTGGTTTACCAGAATATTGTCTTTGAAAAACTTCAGGAACTTAAACAGCTTGGTCAAGAACTTGGTAAGCTCAGTTCAGAAAATAATAACCTTGAGGTGAGATTGAAGTTAATGGCACACAAACTAGAAAATGCAGAAATGGAAAATTCTCATCTTAAAGAGTTAGTTGTAAAGTCAAATGTTGAATTGAATTTAGTTGAATCTGTCAATGATCAATTGACTTGTCAGATTAGTAATGAAAGGGAAATGTTAAGTCAAAAGGAAAACGTGCTTCTGGAAACAGCCAAGACGTTTCATGCTTTACACACTGAGAAAAAAGAATTGCAAAGAACGACGGAAGATCTGAAGATTAGATACGATGATGCCAAGGGGAAACTTGAAGAGCAAGCTAATCAAATTTTTAATTTGTCCTCAGACAAGGATCGTCAAAATGAAGAGCTTGGATGCCTTTACGAAGCGAACCAGAAATTGAAGTCTGAAATGAAGTGCCTACAACAAGAACTTGAAGAAACTAAGCTGAAGGAAAAGAAACTAAGTTACGAAGTACATGAAAGGATAAATGAGATTGAACAATGGGAAACTCAGGCTGCGGGACTCTATGCTGAACTGCAGATTTCTGCTGTTAATGAAACACTATTTGAAGGGAAGGCCAGTGAGCTAGCTGTTACATGCGAGAATCTTGAGCGCATAAACTGCTCGAAAGACATGGAAAGTGAACGGATGAAAGCACTAGTTAGCAAGTTGGAAGGTGAAAACGGGAGACTCTGTGATCAGTTAGCTGCTTACGTACCAGCTATCGGTGCTTTGAATGATTGTGTAACAACTCTGGAAATGAAGACTCTTGGACATGCAAAACATCATAACTATGAAAAACCGGAGGTATTAACATATGATTTAAGACTCTTATAAAATATTTATCATTTTTCAACTAAATAATAGTTTATGTTGTTAGGAAGAAATTATTTTGTTTTATTGATTATATAAAAACATTCTGAGCATTTGTGTTTTTACGAATATATTCAATTTAAATAAACTATATTTTCCTCCATATTTGTAGTAATGTAGGCTGCTGCTCCCTTTTATGTTTATGCCATGTGATTGCTTGATGACTTTGTGATAAAGAGAAACTAATTTCCGTCTTTTCAACTTATAACCAACTACTATTGCCTTTTTATGGATGTAATTTAATTTCTTTTTCCCTATAATCACCATTTCCAGGTCCAAAATTTGTACAATGAAAATGGTCAACATATGAATGAAGATCAGACTCTTACTGCACCAGATCCACTCCTTGATTTCCAAGACCTGCAGAGGAGGATCAATGGAATTTCAGTGGCAGTTGAGAATTTAAACGCAAGATTCAAACTAGAGGATGAAATGAGAGAGATTCAAGAAGCAACGGAGAGTGAACAGAAGATGGGAAAGTCAAGGCCAGATAATCCTGTAACTGAGATTGAAGTACTGCCAAAAGACATCATGCTTGATCAAATATCTGAATGTTCATCATATGGAGTAAGCAGGGGAGGAACTCTTGAGTCTGATGATCGTATGCTTGAGTTGTGGGAAACATCTGATAAGACACCAAAGATGGCGGCAGAACCGGTAGAAGATCATCGTCAAAGAGGAGCAGCCAAGGAAACCTTTAACAAACATCCTTCAGGAGATTACTTGGTGGAAAAGGAATTGAGTGTGGACAAGTTAGAGATCTCGAGAAGATTGTCACGTCCACGTGAAGAAGGAAACAAGAGCAAGGTTTTGGAAAGACTTGATTCTGATGCACAGAAGTTAACAAACCTTCAAATAACCATACAAGATTTGATGAAGAAAGTGGAAACTACTGAGAAGAGCACAAAGGAGAAAGGTTCCGAGTATGATACGGTTAAAGAGCAGCTTGATGCTGCTCAGGAAACCGTCACAAAGTTGTTTGATGCGAACCGCAAGCTGATGAAGAATGTAGAAGAGGGTGCATTGTCTTCAGCTGGGACGGCTGCAGCAGCATCAGATGAGATTGGAAGTGTCAGCAGGAGGAGAGTTTCGGAACAGGCACAGAGAGGCTCAGAAAAAATAGGACAACTTCAGTTGGAGGTTCAAAGACTGCAGTTTCTTCTTTTGAAACTCAATGATGGGAAAGAAAGCAAAGGTAAAACTAGAATGGATGATCGAAGTCCGAGAGTACGCTTGCGGGATTATCTCTATGGTGCTACAAGAACCAACCACCAAAAAAAGAAGAAAACACCTTTTTGTGCATGTGTAAGACCACCCACCAAGGGAGATTGATTTTTACCATCTTTCAACTCCATGATACATTAGCTTTCTTATTTGTATATTTTTCTTTCTATAGATGCTTTAATACCATACAAATCATATTTTGATCTTAGCCTCTTGTATTTGTAAGAAGAGGCTAAGATGAAACTTTGCCATTTCTTTTTCTTATCTTTTTTTATACTAAATGTTGAATAATCCCTTCCTTTATTTCTGGTTCAGTCCATGTAAATGTTATTTTCCTCTGATTGGTCACTTGTATCATATCAGAATGGATTTTACCTTCAAACCAGGATTTTGTTTTCATCCAACCCTCCTCATCCAATTTTTTTTATCATTCTTAGTGATTTTTTGTGTGATATTTTGATATTACTTAAAAGATATTGTGTGATATAATTCTCATGGTAAATGCTTTATCTTTGAAGAGATTAATAAGCATATTGTTGCATAAAAAGTACTCAACAATCTATGTAGGATTAGGATGCAAGTTGAGTAAATTGAAGACTCATACATCTTTCATTTTCCTATGCCTCTGAATATTTATAATGGCATGATTCACAAACTCTCATGCCACATATTGGTAATACTAATAGAATTTAACTAATATACTCTGTCAGAGTACGATTAAACACATGAGTTGTTATATTCATTATTTGATGTGGCAAAACATTATTGAATGCATGTGTAAAATAATTGTACACCGACAGAGCATACTAATTAAACTCATAGTAATAATACATAACTTAGAAGAAAACGTAGTCTTCTGAAGTATCTATATATAGATATATAGTTCAGACATTGTTCCAACCCTCTGATTCATCTGTTTTGAGATTTGTTTTGGTTGAATGGAGCACAAAGTTACATGCTCTAACAGCTTCTTCAACTGTCAAATAGATCCAATTTCCACCTAAATCCTTTTGAAAGTTGGATTTGTTTAGTTTCTTCATCACCTCACTTCCAGGATTGACCAAAACAAGCTGTAATCATAGAAATGGAAATATTTCAAGATTAAAAAACAATGCTACAATGAAATAGTCTACAAGAAATTTTTTGTTCATGATTAGAAAATGACATGAGAGAAAGAATTACTTGTTGCTCTCTTCTTTCAGCAATCTTCTTAATCTCTTCAAGCATGCTTATTCCACTTGTATCAATATTCCCAACAGCTGCCAATAAATTATACTGCAAGTTAGACCGAAAAATCTAATAACCATTTTTCAATTAATTGTATTATGATCTTATAGGCCTAGGCCCAAACACACACCCTCACGCCCAACACTATTAGGCTTGGTGCGTAGATATAAACGGTGGGTGCCCAATAGCACAAACCTGATAGCAGGCGGCCTAATGTAATTATTAGTACATATTGTAATCCGCCTGTTAGTTAGGTCTGTTAGGTATAGCATAGTCTATTTAAATACTCGAGTCGAGGGAATATTTTTGAAATAATACTCACCACTCATATCCATTATAACATACTTCAAACTTGTCTCCCCAGTAGCTTTAATTCTGTCTTCCTCTTCATCAATCCACCTTGAGATCCTATAAACAATAACAGTTTCTTTTGTCAAATTATTCTAGTCCATAAAATTTCACATGCTAGAGAATTTTTTTTTTTTGCTAATTTTTTTCAGGTATCTTACCTTTCTCTTAAATAGCTTGCATTGGCAAAGTAAATTGGTGCATCAATCTTTAGAATTAGAATTCCGGAAACACGACTTGCATTTGGATAATGCTCAATGTTTCTGTATATTACAGAATTTGGAATGTTTCCCAAAACAAATGTCCTTGGCCTTGCAATAAATAGCAGTAACCGAAGTACCGATATCGCAACCTAAATTAAGCATAAGAAAACAAATATTAATTTTAGAAACTTGTATATCAGCCTCAGAAGTGGGAGAACAAAGAGTTCTTTGATACATACTGCTATGACTAAGCCAATTTCAACACTGCCAAAAACAACACCAATATATGCGCTGATGCAGACGACAAAATCAAATTTATCAATCTTCCACAGATGGATGGCTGCTTCGTAATCTATAAGGCCAAGCATTGCAGATACAATTATGGCTGATAATACCACCAGAGGAGTATAATAGAACAAAGGCGTCAAGAATAACAATGTCAACATGACTGCAATTGCCATAACAATGTTTGATGCTGCAGTCTTGCATCCAGCATTATAGTTCACGGCAGAACGCGAAAATGGCCCTGAAAAAGTCATCATATTTTACACCAAAAAAATGTCAGCATTTGATGTGAAAAAGGTACATATACTTTTTGTTAGCATTTGATGATCATTTTTACCTGTTGTAAGGTAGCAAGAGGTGAATGAACCAACTATGTTCATGGTTCCAATAGCTATCATCTCTTTGTTTCCATCAATATTGTAATTTTTATACATTGCAAAGCTTCTTCCTACAGCTATTCCTTCCTGAACAATATCATCAATATTCAACATTCAAGATCTTTTTTTTTTTAACGGAAAATATATTATTAATAAAATCAAATCTCTGTACAAGATGAACAGAGACAAAATTACAGTTGAAATCTTACATTAACCAAATTAGCATATTTAAGACCCTGTCTATTGCATTTGACAGTTATCGAAAGAAAGACATTTCACATGTGACCGTTAATTGTATGACATGTTCATAAGCTTCTTTTCGCTTATTTCTATAAGTTCTACATGATAGCTTATGAAAAACTTTATAATTCATAGAAAACAATTTCACTTTATTATATGATAAATGATTATGCTATAATCACTTAATTAAGTTAATTAAGTTGTTTATTCAAATAAAGAGTGACACATGCTTTATGATTATTGATGATGTTCATGTGATTTGGTGTACATTTGATTTAAGTAATTTTGTCACCTTAAGACACAAATTGACTTATATCCAAATAATTGTCAAATGAGGAGGACCATATGATAAGCATTTGACAAAAATATAAAAGTTCCACTAACACAAAGTTTATATCCTTGTCTAGTTTCCTTTTATTATTGTTCTTTGGTTAAGGATGTGACACATTTTAGAGTTGAGCTGTGTCTTTATTATGTTGTTCACACATGTTAAGTGTCACATGTCACATTATAATGTATTAGACAATAAAGGAAATATATTGAGTTTGAATTAGAGATAGTAAATAGTATAATACTTACTGCAAGGGCTATAATGCCAACAATAATTCCAGTTTTGATAGATGTGGTTAAATAAGGTGACACAAATACCAATTCTGTGAGGGATAGTGGATTTAATCCTTTCTTCAATTCTCCTATCTGAAAAAGAAAAAAACATGTGCATGCCAATTTAGCAAACAAAGAACTTGTCCAATCAAGAATTAAATCCCTACACTTTTCTACGAATAATCTCTCAAGGGACAAGGTCGATACTCGATAGTATATTACCTCTGCAATGTGAGCGGATTTTAGTTTATTCTATAAAAGAAAATTATTTAGATTATCCCTTTATAATGTTAAAGTTCTATCATTTATTCTTTTTGTTGATTTTTTGCTGATATGGAACAATGAAAATGTACTTTTGCTAACGATGTGGTAGTTGACTTTTTGTCTGTTATGTCAGCAAAAAGTCAACAAAGAATAAATGATAGAATATTTATATTACATTAGTAATATTTTTTTTTTACGGAGAATAAACTAAAACCCGCCCAAGAGGATAATAGTCTATTAACTTTTGTCTAAAAATATGACATTAGTCTCAATTAATTTCATGAAAGTGTAATGCATAATGTAGTATAAAAGATTTTTGAATTTGATGAATTATTTGTGTGAAGTATATAATATGTGGTGATGCATGGTTTTAGAAGAATGATTCACATGAAGGTCCTACCCAATTAAGAATACTCATTGAATATGAGTGGTATCGGTTGGACCCAATAGCACTCAAACACTGTTTGGTTCTGTGCTGTGTGAGTAGTGCTTTGTGACAAAATATTATAGAAATCACAATATATATATATATATATATATATATATAACATATTTGATAAAATCATATATTCTTTTTATAGAAATCACATTTAGATTTTGCCTAAAAGCTTGAATGGATCTTAAATCATATTATAAAGACAGAAAAGAAATAGGAAAAATGATGACTCACCACTTGAACACCATGGTTCTCTGCATGAGTGAAATAAACTAGTAGACTTCCCAATATAACAGACGTTAACGGCGTCATTGCCGACACCCAAAAGAACTTTGGTTGTTTTTTACTCTGCATTTTAATTAACGTCACACAAATTAATCATTGTTACATTTAATATAAAGTGTAAAATTTCAATATCAATTTACTATTTAAAACTTTTTAATATAAATTTTGCACATAAAAAAAATCATATAATCAAGTCAATTGCTGTTCAGAAAATTTGTTGACTTTTATCTAATTAAGTTATGACAAGTAGTAACTATAGCTAGGAACGAAATTGATCTCAATGAAATTGAAAGGTGCTTTTTAGTTCCCATTTGGAGAAAAATCTAGCAAAATAATTAATGCTAACTAGGAAAAATAAGTGACTAGAGTCATAGTCATATATATATGGCTCTTGGTGTGAACATATCATTTTGTGGGAAAAGGTTGATATCAACCAAAGAAATCTAGATCATACTGTGTTTAAAAAGTTAACAATATTAATTAATGAAACAGTAGTAGTATACATGGCAAGTAAACATTACTATACTATAGTTTATGCAAATGAATAATGTATTAGGTAGTACTTACGAAGTATCTTGTGACAAGGAGAAAGAAAATGAAGCAAAATCCCAACACTGCGCTTTCCCACCTCCACTGCAATTAATAAATAAATAAGGAAAAAAATTCTGATTGGAGTCAAATTAATAAACTAAATCAGATACGTTACATGACATCCCAACCAAATTTATTTAAATAATGATGCAACTTTTTAAGGAAAGAGGATCTAATAATCGAGATAGTTTGGCCGCGCCTGTGCTGCTGTGAGATAAGTAAAATCTAATTAATGAATTATTTTATTTAAGAATCAAACTCAAGTTATTTTGAAACTCATCAATCATTAACCATTTAAGCCTAATAACTTAGTTAATGATGATGCAATTTTATACATACGTCATTTTAATTAGAATTTAGAATTGTACTCTGTATGTACCTGATGGATTTGGGTAAAAACAGATCGCATGACTGAAACAAGATCAGCAGCATGGGTGAAATGTTCAAGTCCTAAAATGGATTTCAGCTGCTGAAGACAAACCACAGTGGCTGCTCCTCCCATGAATCCTACTATGGCTGCATGGGACAGAAAATCCACTATAAACCCTAACCTGCATCATCATCATCCCCACCATGCATGTCTTATTAAGTAGTTCATTGTAAGAAGATAAGAAGGAGATCCATATATATGATTCAAGCTCATCTCACGTGAAGCTAAGGTATTTTTTTGGCATAATAAAATATACACGTAGATACAAAATTTTCACTGATGATAACTATTATTAATCAAAGTCGGAAAATCTGTAGAAGTGTAATTTTATTAAGAGAGAAAATGTATGTTTTAACATAAAATAAAAGATAAATGTAATTCAAAAAAAAATTAGAGGAGAGAATTTGAAATATAATTTTCTTTAATATATTTTATTTTGAGTTTAATGGAGATACATAGACAGTGTAAAATGGTTTTACACGATCATCCAGGAAAAAATCACCAATTTTTGACTTTCATGTCATGTCTAAAAAGTAGAATGAAGTGGAATGATATGACAGAATACATTATCGTGATTGATTGACAGTGTAAAATCGGTGCATATTCCTTTGTCTCTTTTATTTATATAAAAGGTGATAGACACATATTATTTAACATAAAAAAGGGTAGTGTAAATTTTTTTTCTCTGATTATTAAAATTAATTAATGACCATATTACAACGATTCTTAACTGAACTTTTACTTAGCAAAAGCATAGAGTATAATTAACACTTGTATTTCAAGTATTTTTGCTCTTAAAAAACACTACTACATATAGTTCTAATCTTTTTTAATTATAAAGAAAAATTCATTTTTTAGGTTCATAAAAAAATGATAAACTTAATTCTTAATATAATTTAGATTCATCATTTTTTTAATGAACCTAAACAATAAATCATCTCTAATACGGAAAAAGTAGTATAATATAAGATATTAAAATTAAGCGAATCTCATTGCATAGTGCAAAGTGGCAATATCTTTCAACAAGACAACACAAAAAGGAAAAAGGAGGCAGAAGATATTATCCTGCTTAGGATAAAAATATTCTTAACTTTTCCATATTCCTATTATTTTATTTACTTTTTTTGTATCCAGTAGTAACTTATGATAAATTCAATATTAACTTACTTTATGACTCTTAACACGTTTAGAGTATTAATTAATTATTTAATGATTAGTAGAGTAGAGTTATTTTCTTTACCTAAAGAGACCCAATGAAGCTTGGAAAACACCAGCAAAGAATGTAGCTGTGAAAGCAAGATGGAGAAAAAGGTTTGGTTGTTGATTGGGATTAACCTGATTGGCCAACATGGAACCCATCAAAAGTGATCCAACTGCCACTGTTCCAACTGCCAAATCTCTAGAGCTACCCATCATGGCATAAATCAACGGTGGTATAAAGCTCGAATCTGCACATATTACAAATAAATTAAATAGTCATAATTTGTCAAAAAAAAAAATTACTCATAACATAAGTATTTAATTCTTAACAAAAAAAATAATAATTATGACATGGATGGTGTTGTGTACTTGTGTTGATAAAATTAAGTTAAATTAGATCCCGCAACTACAATTGGAGGGAACTGGAACTACTATGTAAGAACTGACTGCCAAATCAGATTAAATCAATGGTTAAAGTAAATAAATAAAGTTAAATCAGCAAGAAAAAAATATACCAAAGAAAAATGTTGATGTATATATGAATCTTTTTTGATAATATATATACATATGAATTTAAATCCTCTATTATATATCTTTCTACTATCATTTTATTTTATTCATGTATCTATATATCTTTTTCATCATATTTTTTCTCTCGTCATCATCTCTTCAATTTTTATGAACTTTCTCCTCAGTCCTCACACAATACTATAGATCGGAGCACTGCTGTCACATGAGGAAATTTGCTTCCGAATGTGTGTGTGTAAATATATATATAAAGCTCGAAAAATATCGATAGATGTACTTTTATAATTTTTAATAAATTTTGATAAAATATTATATTTGCTTCTCATTTTTATATTAGAAAAAAATTTATTTTATTAAAAATTGTAAACTTCATCATCATACCCTTTTCTTGAGGTCCATTTAGAATATTTCTTGAAAAAAATATAAAATCAATATTTGGATATTCTCAAAAAAGTTAGCAAAAAACATTTTCGGACAACTTTCATTTTTTTAAATGTTGTATAAAAATTCAAATAATAATCCAACTAGTCGACTCAAAAATTGTTTGACAATTTTTACAATTCATCATTCATTTGTACAGTTTAATATAATCTTACATTTTTATTATCACATTTTTATTATCGTATAGTTTGTTATGACTCAGAAGAAGAATACCAACGACAACAAAAAACATTCTATTATTAATTTTAGTAATGAATTTATTTATTAAAATAATAATTAAGGTTATCAAGCAAGTATTCATGATAATTAGTTAAATTAATAAATCAATTTATTAGTAGTACTCACATAGTCCAAGAATTGGAGGAAGGTTGGCAAGTTTGGCATAACTAATGCCTTGAGGAATAGCCAAACTAGCAATAGTGATGCCAGCTATGAGATCAGATTTCAAGAACTGAAAAGTGTAGCTTGGTGCCCATTCAAATATTGGAAAGAAATATTGAAGACCAAGCACAAATTTTTTTGAAGCTGGTTGATTCTTAAACCTCCTCAATGGATCATCAGGGAAAAAAGTTTCTTTCATTGAATACTTCATAGACTTCAAAAATGGTTGAGGAGGTGGAATTTCCACACGTTGCACATGATGATGTTGATTCTCATCAACGTTGTTCATTCCTGAACAAGGGTAATCGTAGTCTACGTTACCCATAATATAATCTTCTTAATTAACTATATATGTATATGCACAATTTAATTAATTATAAAAATATGCTACTAGTTATATATGTGCCTATTTTATGATATGATACCCTATATACTCTTATATATGTGGTACAAATATTCTTGACTAATAATAAGTACGGTTGAATTAAGTGATTGAGAATTGAGAAGAATGGGATAGGGATAAATTAAGGAACAAGAGGAGCTAGCTAGCTATAATATGAAGAGGGTGAAGGTGGTGTATGATTGTTATAGATAACATGGCTTTATATAATGGTATTTTTATGAGGAAATATTTGAGTATTATTTGTATGATTTTTATTTATTTTGTGTTGAAATTATGAGTGGGTGTGAGGGTCCACGTCTAGAAGTCATGTAAGGGTAGTTAGTGGGGAGGGATACCCCAAACATCCCACATTTGTATTCTTTGAATAGGATTGGGAATTTTGGACATGCCACCTCGAGGTGGCTATTTTAATTTTCTATACTTTTTAGTTTTATGACTCATATATAAAGTTTATAACTTGTGTCTTGTGAGTATAATTCAATTGATAATTATTACAAATATTAGTAAAAGAGTCTACATTTGAATTCTCTATTTAAAATGTGTTAGCCTAATCACCAAAACATAAAGAAAAAAATGTTTAGAATTTGTATGCCGAAGGTGGAAGCAAAATCAATGAAGTTCACGCATCTTGTTTTGAGTTTGGAATATTATGGTTTCACTCTTTTTGAGTCATTGCATGAACCATTATTTAACCCTAATTAAGTGACGTGGGATGGGAAATTTAGGAAATGTGTCTGACATTTTAGAGGTCCCAAACAAATAAATAAAATGGACCTTTAATAAAAGAATTTGTAACAATTTTTTTTTTTTTAAAAAAATAGCATCTATTTAAATTATAAATATCATTCACAACTTCAAAATTAATTTGTTATCTTTGTAACTAACATAACCAAATGGTAATATTCTATTATGATTAACAGTGTCATAATACATTTAACTACTTAATTTTTTTTTATTTTATTATATATTTTTACTTTGTTTGGACTAAATAATATAGATTGGACCTAATCATATAATTATCTAAAAAAAATAAATTATTTTGAGGCCCTAGGATAGAGCCTATCTTGCCTAGTCTCAAAGACGGGCCTGACGACGAGGTCAGGTGAATTATTTATGGGATTTGGATCCGTCGGTGATATGATGCAGTTATGAAGTTATTGATATGTTACCGTGCAATTATTATAAAATATTCTATATAAAAATTATTTAGATATTATAAAAAAAAAATTGAATCTTTAAATTTTAGACTATTTGATGAAGATCAGACATTCACAGATCGATGACTACATGTCTGCATGCAATCACCGACCGTACAGGATCCAAATTTATACCATTTTTTTTATTAATATTTGAGATGCATTTCTGAATTATATTACTCTCTTCCGTTTGATATCCAAAATAAAAGTTCATAACAGTACTACAAAACAACACAAGACAAACATTTAAGATATCAAACAAGTTTTATCTTGTACGATGTTTGGTGGAAAATAAATATTATTTTGGTAATTTAGACAACTTGTATTGAGAACAAAAATTTGTCACGTAGTTCAGTGGCAGACAATAATATCTATTTTTGTTCAGACTCTTGACCACTAGTATGGCCAATCTCAGATAGTTTTAAAATAATACGTAGTATAATTGAAGTTGTCAGGTCTAATATCATATTTTTAGTAGATCAAATGCACCATCTCTTTCTTTTTAAGTGTTATTTTAGCATAAATATTTCCAACTAAGATTGTGTGTTATTAAAGTTGTTTTTCTCATTATAGTTATTTTAATATACCAATTACTTTCTTTTTTCCAAATAAAGTTAAGTCACATACTCTCTATATCCAATATTTAGTTCCTTATTTTTTTACCCAACACTTTCTCCTATATCACTAAAAGAGGATTTTATAAAAATTGTGAATTTTACTTAATGTGAAAAGAAGGGTATAACTTACAAATTATATATTATGACTTTAATTCATCAAAATGACACTTAAATAAAAAAATAAAATTTGATGGAGTATTATATTACTACCTCTGTCCTAAAATATAAGACCTCGTTGACCACTGCTCGTTTGCCAATACATGATTTTGATTGCGAATATCGTTAATTATCTATTAGTAAAAATTATAAAAATTTGATATTTTGAAAATATGTATCGAAACAAATCAAATAAGATCTTATATAATAATATTTACATTTATATATTCTTAGAAAAATACGGTCAAAACAAAGTATATAAATAGTGTATTTAGTCAAATTGGGTCTTATAAAATAAAACGGAGGTAATATATTGTTACTTGCATTTAGGAAATATTAAAATGTGAAAAGGCGTGTGTTAAAATATTACTAGTATGTCGACGATATGTGATGTATTGTTCATAAAAGGCCATATAAAAATTGACAAATTGAAAAGTGTTTGCAATTTGTTGTTATTGGAATTAAAATTATCCCTAGTCAATCCCACCTAACGATCCTCCAAGATTTTAAAAAAAGAGATTCGACGTTGAAGCTACATGAACACCAAAACTGATATTTAGTTAGCATATCTTAAATATTAGTGTTGGGAAAAGTACTCACTCACGATAGATCTCACAACATCACTTCAAGGGAGAGAAGAAGAAAGTTGTTAAAAAAACAAATCAAATTGGTACTCAATAATGCATTTCTTTATTTGTGGGAAAACAAGACTCATAAATTTTATAGCACAAAATTTTGAGTAAATATGTTCATGGAGGATCCTTAGGCTCTTCTCAAGACCGAACAGTGATATCAGAGTTAATAGTTTGACAAAGTGTTCAATTTATTCTTTGTATCAAAGTAAATATGATCATGTGGTGTGTTCCTTTTTGAAGCAGTGATAACAATAGTGTAAATAATGAAAACGCTTCTATTGAGTGGGTGTAATATAATAGTCTGAATCAAACTTTTATATAGTAGGCGATCCGACACTGTCACTTCACAATCTTCTCTACTCCTCTCTCTTATAGAATTTTTGTTTTCTGTAAGAATCGAACCACATGTATACTCTAGAGTTCAAATACATGTTCAATTTATTCTCACTACCAATGTTCAATCCAATCTCACGTTGATTGTAAAAGTAAAAGTTAAATAATAAATAAGTGAGATTGTACATAAATTTAACTTTAATGTTTTGATAAAGATGAACTCACAAACTTTTTTTTTTTAAGCATAAACTCACAAACTTGTGCGATTGTTTTTTACTCAATGTTGATGACTCAACAAGTAATTAATGAATTAGTCAACAAATTAAAAAAATAACAATATAATGACAATTAAGGGTCCGTTTGATTTACAAAATAAAAGTATATTGGACAGAACAGTACAGTACAGTACAAGACAGAACAACACATGACAAACATTTATGATATTGAAATTTTTTGTCTTGTATGATATTTGATAGGAAAAATGTTATTTTGGTGATTTAAACAAGTTGTGCTGGGGACAAAAAGTTCTCATGGTTCAGTGGGGGACAAGAATATCTTATTTTGTCCAGTCCCTTGACCCTCAGTTTGTACAGTTCTAGTGATAGATTTAAAATCAAACACAGTACAACAGAAGTTGTCATGTTCAGTCTTTTATTTTTTAGCAGATCAAATGCACCCTAAAACTAAACAGTCGAGAAATTAAGATTCAACCTAGATGAATCTAGAACATATATCAACAAATAGATATAAAGTGTAAATTGCAAACATGTAATGTCAAACATGTAACGATTGGGGTTCATCCTCGACACCTTAACAGATAGTCGAGGGTTCGAATCTCTCGCCTTGAGTATGGAACAATTTGAAATTTTTGGATCAATTATTCTATCATTTGAGGTGCCTCCAATCTAGCGAAAAAAATAATTCATGTGTTCAGTGGTGAATATCTTAAGCTCGACAAAAACACGTTTAATGTCAAACATGTAAGTCCGAGTTTGGTCAATTACCTAGCATAGTGCCTTCTTTTAAGGTTTGGTATGGTCATTTTTAAAGGGCTTACATGTAACTTGAAAGCCTATTTGACATTTTAATTAAGGTCAAAACGAACCAATATATAAAGCCTATTTGAAAAATAATACTAATTTTTTTGTATGCTTACGTTTGTTATTTTCATGGCTACATTGACCTACTCAATCTCCTTGAAAATTAAAAATACACATTTTTCGGTATAATTTTGTGTGAAATGTGATAATTATTAATTTATTATATACGGAGTATAGGATAAACGGTGATTATAGATAGCTCAATATATTAGACTCCTTGATAGAATAGAATATTATAGTCATTAAACATAATTATATTTGTAATTATTTATATACCGAAAACATAATTATTCATGTCTTATTCCTTATATTAATGGGCAGGCCCGGCCATGGTGGGTGTTCCACATGAATATGGGAACAAGGCCTCAAAAAAATGAGGGCCTCTAAAAAAAAAATAGTAGTAGTATTAGTATATATATATAGAGTACGTATAAAATATAAAAAATATAATTTAATGTCTAAGTAATTAGTCCAGTAAGTAAAGTCCAAATGAATAAGTCCTATGTCACAATGATTCATCCTAAATCCTAATACGTTTACGTTCTCCATTGTGATTTGTAAAGTTCCATATATCATGCTTCAACGATTCATCTCATAAGTGCCTGCTGCTAAGCCAATTCTTTCTATTTTTTCTCATTCTTCTCCATTGAAATTAAAGAGGGATTATTGGATTGAGATTTTGAGGGATTTTAAAAGACTTTTTTATGATAAAAAAGTCTTGTGTTATTCAATTAAGACTTTTATAAAATGCAAGCAAATCTTGTTAAAAACATTCAAGACTTTTATAAAAAAGTCTCTCAAAATCTCACAAAATCAATATAATCCCACGAAGTTTTTAAAATCTTCAAGACTTTTTTTTATCAAAATAATCTCTCAAAATCTCAATCTAATAACCCCCTAAAACAAAGATAAATATTACAATTTAGAATTTTTAAAATTGAAACTAAAATTAGAATGTCACACTTTATGTAAGCTAATTATAATATGAATCTTTTTGCTATTATTTTTAATTTTAGTTAAAGTGATTTTTTCTTTAGTTTTTTTTGCACATTTTTTATTAAGGCCCTTTTTTAAGAACAAGGCCTCGAAAACCTCTGGGCCGCCGGCTCTGTTAATGGGTAGGTTAATGGGTAATCCATATTTTTTCCTTATATTAATTTATCATATAATGAAGCATTTTATTTTTTTCTTTGAAAATAACTCAACAATTTTATATTTTCAAAAATAGTGTAATTTATTTTTATTATTTTTTTAACATGATAATATCATCAACGTTTTTTCCTAAAAATAATTTACTTTTACAAACAATATATTCAATTTTAGTTGAATCAATTTGCATTTTGTTTTTCGTATCAATCAAAAATAGTTGTATAGACTATTTTGACTCGGCAAAATTATTGTATAGAAAGTTTTTTCACATCTCACAAGTCACAAACAATAAGCATTGAAATTGTCCAATAATATATAGCACTTATTCGCAATTCTATAAAAAAATATATAGGAAAAAGAGTTATAGATATATATTAGTTAGTAGTTGCATTAGTAAATACTCCCTCCGTCCCAAAACTATTGTCCTTTTAGAGTTATGCACGTAGATTAAGAAACAACAAATATTGATAAGTTAAGTCTCTTTTACCCTTACTTTATTAAGAAAGAGAAAATATATTTAATTAATACTTTAACTTTTGTAAGGATACAAATGGTAAACTAACTTTAATTTTACATTGGTTTCCGAAAAGGATAATTGTTTTGGGACGGAGGGAGTAATGCAACAACTTAGTATGTAAACTCATTAAATTAAAATTGTGATATTTTCATGGAAAATGATAGATTATACAACCAATATAAATTAATTGATTAAGATGTATTGATTTTCCCAAATGAAACCATATACAGAGAATTATTAAATGAGATATTATATAGTTCAATATCAACGCTAAAGTCATCAATATAAATTACAAAACATGAACATAAATTTTACTTTTGATTTTGTGTTGAATTAGTCAACAAAAACTAATAGCAAGAGTTTGAATAACGGTATTAGTTAGCGTATACTATTAAGAATGTATTGGGAGATGAAAATGTTTCTTTACATTTTTTTATATTTTATGGCAATAATTTAATAAAGTAATTAAGAGTGTTTAGGAGGAAAAATATATTAGGGTTAGTTGTTGTAAATCTTACAACTTTTAAGGATAAGAGATTCTTTCTTCCATTCTTTCTTCATATTTGAAGTACAATATTCCTTTTTAGATTCATTAAATTTTTTATGTATTTGATATAAAATATGACCAAATATATAAATGATTAATGAACTTTGAAAAAAATCTTTACTTATATTTAAGATTGGATGAAATATATCTATATCTAATTAGACGAGTAATTGGTTAATTTGTTATAATTAATCAAACTATAAATAAAATTATCGATAAATGAATGAAGAAGCTTGTAATTTGTTAGCTTTAGTATAATTTTTTACTATCTTTTAACAATTATCTCTTCTATTAAGAAGCAACTTAAGTCTTATTCACAAGGATATGCTCTAATAACAAGTATTAAAGTTGCTTCCCATTGGGTGTAAGAAATGTGTGCCAGAGATTATCAATGATCATATTCGAACAAATTCAAAATGTAAAATTGTAAACCGAATAAATTTAAATTGAAAATCGTAAAAAAAATGTATTTAGTAAAATCCGCAAGGATCGTGTTTTTGCGAAACTGCACGGTTTGATTAGGTTGGTGATTTTCATTTCATAAAACCGAACCAAACGGAATCAAAGCGCAATATTTAACTTAACTCTATCAACTAAAAGTAATCAATCTATTACATAATCCAACTTAACAAGCCCAATCTAAATTAAGTGTATAAAATAGTAGGATGTCAAAATATATCATTTCACGTGCGTGATTAAGAATTATAATGATGATATTCAACATAAATTCTTTTTATAAGATATAAAAAAGTTTTATGATATATGCAATTTTATATATACATATCATATCATGTACTACCGTCGTACTAAAATATAAGTCATTTTGATAATATCACATAAATTAAGAAATGTAATCATTGTTGTATGGAAAAAAGAAATTATGTGTACGTTAGTTTATAAAATTGTCCTCCATTAATTGTATGAAAAAAATAAATTGTAGAAATAAAAGAAGAGAGAGTAATTTTTTATTTTTTTTGACTAAAAAGAAGAGAGAGTAATAAATAGTTAAGAGTATAATAAGAAAAATAACAATAAATGTTTCATTGATATTGTAAAGTAATTTATATTTTGGTACAAATTTTTTTCTCCAAATGACTAATATTTTGGTACGGAAGAAGTAAACAATAGTTCAATACTATTTTTTATGCTTATTTTGTAATAAGTTTATAATAATATTATCATGTTTTTACATCACGACTGCAGAAACCGATCCAATTAAAATCGCATCAGTTTGGTTTGATTTGAATTGATTTGAATGAATTTTTAAAAATCAATCAAACCAAATCAAACCGAACGGCATGTGTTTTAAATTGACTTTTATGTTTAAAACTGAACTGAACCGCACTGCAATCACCTCTATAGAGAGTATCACATTGAATAATATGAGATATGATAATAAACTAAATTCAAATTACACAATAGATGATAATAAAATCTATCAAAATAAAGATTCATTTCAATCACTCATTATCGGGTCGCTACTCAAATCAGTCGAGTATACCTCATGCTGCAACTCAAATTCAAGATGGAGTGAGTTGACATCGATAAAGAAATGGAAGGTTATCATAACAGATAGAAATAATTATTTTCTTTTTATCAATATTTTCTCCAAATGAGAGGCTTTGTTGATTTGCAATATTTTTTTAATAAAAAAAACAAGAAGAACCTTATGGAAGAAGATGAAACACAACGGGCACCACGAAATGTGGGTAATGGAGGGGTCACTTGGCTAGGGGAATGGGAGTGATCTTGTGCACCGACCAACCCATATTATCATATCATATGGTGCATACAAAACAGGACCATCTAAGTACACATTATTTAGAACACGAGAGAGCAGTTTATTAATCATCCACACGATGATCAAGAGTATTGTTACATGTGAGTTGGACACCACACTTTTATTCAAAATTTTAATAAATGAGTTTATGAGTTTTCTCATTTATAAATATTCAAGTATCTACATTTTTAATCAATGTGAAACTTTCTCACACTACTAAACTTTAGTTTTTTTAACAATGTGACCCAATACATAAGAATTTTGTTGTGCATATGATTATTGTGGCGTCCAAAAAAAATTAATGAGTAGTAAAGAAAGCATACAAGGTCTACACTTTACATATTATGTATGTGTGACTTTAGTTGACTTCATTTGCATTATTGATTGACTTTCTGCGTAACATTATTGAAGAAATCAATGTAAATAATGAATTTCCAATAAAGTACTATGCTTGAAGTGTACTAGAATAATTGAGGAACACAAATTTTGGGTGGATACAATAACTAGTTTCCTGTTATACAGATATATATTATGAATGAAAATGATATATATGGCACTGTGCAATAAGGACCCACTATGATAGAATCAGAGCTTGTAAAATTTGCCTCTGCCTTGCAATTTTGTGTTCTGATTTTTGGAGTTTATGGTGTGGATTAAACTTTCGATTTCATATATTTCAGAGTTTTTAGATGCAGATAATTGATGAGTCATAAGGAAGCAATTTTATAAGGCAAAACAAGATATGATACAAAATGTTTGAATTTCTATAGAATTAAAAATGAAATTCTACTCTAAGCAATAGAAGCAAAAATGAAATTAAATAGCCAAAATACAGGGGACGTGGTTTGCTTTTGTGGCTTGGTGCACAGGGGACGTTACCTTTGGATGCGGTGCCACATGCTACTCAATTTATTGGTCTGCAGTTTTTTCCGACAAAGTCACGAAAGTGCTTTCAGGTTTTGTGGCTAGCAACTATATGGGATATATGAAAAGCGCGCAATGATTGCATTTTTCAGCAAAAGCCTTTTGTTGTGTCTCAAGTGCTAGACTACATTAAAGTTCAAGTCTGGTGGTGGATTAAAGCTAAGACTACTTCGATTTTTTATGATTTTCAGTTTTAGTACACCAATCCTTTGACTTGTTTAGGTTGGCAAGATGTGTAATTTCTTTCATTCGGCGATAATGATTTACTGGTTGTATTTTGAACGCTCTGGTACTAGATGAAGCACACCTTGTGCTAGTCTAGTTTTTAATCAATAATATGTTCCTTGGTTGTTTAAAAAAAAAAATAGCCAAAATACATTTGGTCATTGTTTTTGCTTGAATAATTGATCTTGATTGAACTTTGAAGATTGTTTTTCTTTGACTATATTGAGACTCTTCTAAACATTTAATTAAGAGTCTCACTTAATAAGACTAATAAATTTAGAGAATCAAAATCAATGAACTACAAGTCTCTTTATAACTTATGTCCATCACATAAATAATTTAACGTGCAAAACTATTACATACTACACTATCACATGATGGATAATTACCACTCCTTCTTTCCCAGTGTCACAGTTGACCAGTTTACGTTTGTCAACGCACAACTTTGATCGTTAATAGTTTTAATTATCTATCTTTAAAAATTATAAAAATTGTATACCTTAAAAGTACCCATCGAGACAAATCAAACAACATCTTAAATGTTAATATTTGCATTTATATATTAATAAAAAAATATGGTCAAAGTAGATTATGTGAATAGTGCAAAATAGTCAACTGTGACAATTATTTTATTATGGAGGGAATATAATTGAGGGCAAAAATAAAAGAACATTTTATGTATAATGGATAATTATCAAAATGTGCATAATTACCACTTATTTAAATTAATAAATAAATGAAAGGAGATAAATCTAACACATGGTAGTTAGAAATTTTAGGAAAATTAGAATTCTAAACAATTATTCAAAAGGTTTGAATCATTTGATCAAAAAATATGTTTGAGTCTAAAAGAAAAATAATTCAAGGATAGTAAAAAAGTAAAAAAAAAAAAAAAAAAAAAAATTCAAATGTTTTAGCTGAATTACCTTTATATTTGAATTATTTTTTGATTATAAAAAATTATAAAATTATCCATTCTTAATTAAACTTTGTTGAGATATTTTTATGAAATTTCAAAAAGTTGAAATCATTTTCAAAATATGATAATTAGTTATTGGTTTGCAAAGTTCTAAAATTAAGGGTTAAATGTTATCAAAATTTGAAAATGTAAATTAGAGGACCCATTTTCAATTTTTAGACAATTTATAGGAACTGATTGCCAAATTTAAAAATATAAGAAACAACTTGCAAAATTTGAAAGAATCATTAAGATTTCATTTAACTCATTACATAGAGTAAGGAGATAATTTCAAAATTCGATTTCTTGTGGGAGGGTAAAGAAAAAATTGACCTTTATTTGTGGGAAAACAAATCAAATTGGTACTCAATAATGCATTTCTTTATTTGTGGGAAAACAAGACTCATAAATTTTATAGCACAAAATTTTGAGTAAATATGTCCATGGAGGATCCTTAGGCTCTTCTCAGAAAATTACTCAATAACCCCCCAATATTCTCCCTCCCTCCTAATTACCTTTTTTTGTCCTTGTTAATGAAATTCGTGGCTTAAAAACCGAAATTGATTTCGGGATCCACGTCCTGAAATAAGCCACTCTCACCCAGAAATCAACTCAGAATCGATGCTGAACCTATCTGAATCGATTCTGAAGCATTTAGCATCAATGCTTACCACAAAAAATGAATTTCGTGATCTATCTCACGAAGTAAAGGCGTCGCCATGGGGGGGACAACCTATGCTTCGGGATCTATAACCCGAAATTCATTTCGGGTCATACGTCACGAAATATTGTAGAGAATAAACCAGAAATTCACCCAGAATCGATTCTGAATAAGGCTGAATCGATTCTTAATTCGTTAGAAAGCCCATGTAATAACAGAACAGTACGCCGAATCGATTCTAGAACCCCATTTCGTTAATTAGCTCACGAAGTGCGCACACGCCATGGGGGATTCCTTGCTGGGTTTTTTGTTGCGAGACGCCCATGTTTCGAGATGTAGTTCACGAAATGCATTTCGGATTTTAGATCCCGAAATGCATTTTCTTGCCCAATTTCAAAGGCATTTTGGGGTTTTAGGGGGTAATAGAGAAATATGGGGGGGGGGGGGCAAAAGAGAAATTTTCCTCTTCTCAAGACCAAACAGTAATATCAAAGTTAATAGTTCGACAAAGTGTTCAATTTACTCTTTGTATCAGAGTAAATATGATCACGTGGTGTGTTCCATTTTGAAGGAGTGACAACAATAGTGTAAATGATGAAAACGCTTCTATTGGGTGGGTGTAATAGTCCGAATAAATTTTTTTATATAATAGGCGATCCAACACTGTCACCTTACGATCTTCTCTACACCTCTCTCTTATAGAATTTTTTTCTTCCGTAAGAATCGAACCACATACTCTAGAATTTAAATACATGTTCAATTCATTCTCACTACCAATGTTCTATCCAGTCTCACATTGATTGTAAAAGTGAAAGTTGAATAATAAATAGGTAGATGATACATAAATTTAACTTTAATGTTTTTTACTCAATGTTGATGATCACACAAACTCCCCTTGATGATTCAACACAACAAGTAATTAATGAATTCAACAAACAAATAACTATATAATGACAACTAATTATAAGAGTCTGTTTGATCCGCAAAATAAAATTATTAGACAACATAGGACAAACATTTATGATATTAAATTTTTTTGTGATGTGTGATATTTGATTGAAAAAAAATGTTATTTGGGTGATTTAAACAAGTTGTGCTGGGACAAAAAGTTGTCCCATGGTTCAGTGGGAGATAAGAATATATCACTTTATCCAGTCTCTTGACCCTCAGTTTGTACAGTTCCAGTGACAGATTTAAAATCAAACAGAGTACAACAGACGTTGTCATATTTAGTCTTTTATTTTTTAGCAGATCAAATGTACTCTAAAACTAAACAGTCGAGGAAATAAGATTCAACAACCTAGATGAATCTAGAACATATATCAACAAATAGATATAGAGTATAAATTGCAAACATGTAATGTAAAACATGTAATGGTTAGGGTTCATCCTCGACCCCTTAACCGATAGTCGAGGATTTGAATCTCTCGCCTTGAGTACGGAGCAATTTTAAAATTTTGGATATATTATTCTACTATTTGAGATGTCTCCAATCTAACGAAGAAAATAGTCAATATACACTACTAGAAAAATCTCAAATACCGACGGCCAAAATTTATCTTTAAAGGACAAATATTCTGTCACTAAACATGTTAGAGACAGAATTAGAGACAGATTTGATGTGACCGTTAATTTCGTCGTCTCTAAGCCATTAGAGACGGATTTTATATTCTGTCTCTGATTGAAGACAAAATTTATCCGTCTCTGATTCAGAGATAGATTTTATATATCTGTCTCTAAATGTTGAATTCAAGACACAATAAATCCGTCTCTATTAGAGACAGAATTATCTGTCTCTGAATTCAAATAATCCTGTCTCTAAAATTCCGTCTCTAAGCATAATAATTCGTCTCTGTTGGAGACAGAATTATCCGTCTTTGAATTCAAATAATTATGTCTCTAAAATTCCGTTTCTAAGCATAAAAATATGTCTCTGTCGTAGATAAATTATCCGTCTCTGAATTTATATTATTGTCTCTAATAATAAAATTTCGTCTCACAAAACAAATTTTTCATCTCTTTTTTTTTTACAATAAAATTTTCCATCTCTTATTAGTCATTATTTTTGTCTATTTAGCAATTAAATGCTTATACATTTTTTCAAATATTAATTTTTGTTTACTAAATGTAATTCATATAATTTTACAATGTGAGAAAATCAAATTTCGATTAACACTAAATTTGAAACATTAATATAAAAATATAATGTATATCATATTTACAAATTTCATAGATGATAGTGTGCTGCATTTTTGTGGTTCAGGCTAGTGCAGGGCAGCATCTTTTCTCCTTGGTATATGGCTTTGCTGCGTTTTTTCCTTTTCCTTCTTCTATTATCTTTTTTGGAGCTTTTGCGGGTTTGTCTCCTGCTCCTGGATATTTATAGCATGGTCTTCCCTTAATCTGTAGTGATGGGATGAGTGTTTTTGCTTGTAATCTATGTTTGTACCTTCTTTTTGTTGGCTTGAGTAGTACTTCTCGTACTCTTAATTGCCTCTTAATAAAAATTTTGGCTGTTCAAAAAAAAAAGAATATCAAACTTAAAGTTGTCCAATACACAAATAAATTTAAATAACTTAACAAAAATACATAAAAGAAAGTAACTAGCTTAAGCTAAACCTCACCACTCTTCTCATCATTTTCATTGTCACTTTCTCTTTCAAAATGAACCGGAGAGTTTTGATTAATATTAGACACATCCTTCCAAAAAACATACAATTAAAGTTCTATCAAGATTACACACTAGAAAAAACATACAATGAACAATGAATAAAAACAAACAAAACTAATAAAAATTCCAAGAACTCATAGACTTTCACAATATTTTCGGGTGAGTATTGTTGTTGGACTTGAGTCTCGATTTATGTAAAATAGACTATCAGACAATATTCAAATCTTTCATAAAAGATTAGCTTCAATTTGATAAAGTTTGTTAGCAACGAATTTTTCATTAAATCTTATTTTTCAAACAAGACAAAGCTCTTCCAAAAACAATTTGTGTTTCCAAAAAAAAATCTTCAAAAGGAATTTATTTGTTTGGAATACTTAAAATAAAATAAAAACCAATCTTCAAAAAATTACTTATTTGAAATATTTAATTTTAAATATATATCTTCAAACAAAAATATTCAACAAAAATATATTTGTTCACTTCCAAATAAAACAAATAAAAATAAAAATAAATATATTTGTTAATTTTAAAAAAAATAAAAATATATATATATATATATAGGGGGCTGCTAACTTCCTCCCACTCAAAATCATGTGGGAGGAAGTTAGCAAGCCTCCTCCCACTACATATTTACTTATAAACCAAACTTTTATTTTTTAAAACAATTAATGATAAGGGTTATTATTGTAATTTAATAATAATAATATTCTTTCTTTTTTTAAAATCAATGCATTCTTCCCCTTTTCCACTCCCTCTCCATCTTCCGTTTCCATTCCGGCACTAGCGCGGCGGTCATTTTTCCGGTGAGTTTGCAGATCATCAAAAAATGAAAAAGAATACATGGTTCAACTCGAAATCTCTCCCTAATCTCAAATCCGAGCTTAGATTTAATAGAGGAAGCCTAAAAACATGAAAATCGAAGCAAAAAAGACAGATCCAGAAAACATAAATCACAAATTAAACGTGTTTTTGGCAAAATTAATGAAAGGAATAGCCTCTACGATTGATTGCGAGTCCAATAGTACCAAAAACAATTGAAACGGAGGTCTGAAGCGGTCGGGAACACTACCTCAAAGATGGTTCCGATTTGGTTCGATGAAGCAAAATGGTATGTGTTTTTGGAAATTCTGAGATGGTTCCTTTAGGTTCTTGAAAGATTTTGTGATCTGAGTTTGATGATAACGGAGTTGAATGGATTAGAATGAGTTTAGAGTGAGATTTGTTGGTTGTGGTTGGAAGAAGGACGAAGAAGATGGATGGAGTTGTTTCACGGTTTCTTCATTCCTATTTTTTCTTTTTTTGTTTTGTTAGTTTTGCAAAGAAAACAAAAAAAAGGGGGGGGTGGGGACGGGGTGGGGGGTGCGCAATTAAAATATATGGGAGGAGGTTTGCTAACTTTCTCCCACATAGGAGGAAGTTAGCAAACCCCATATATATATATATATATATATATATCTTCAAACAAATCTTGTTCAACAAATCTTGTTCATTCATTTTGTGTGATGGTATTTGTATTACAGGTATTTGTGTGATAGTTGAATCGAATAACAATTGTTGTAGAGAAGAAATAAAGTAATGGAGCTTTAAAACGACAGAATCAACAACGCAATTAAATGGGCGTTTGAAATGTAAAAAATAAAAAACAAATACATTTGTCATATTCTAATTGGAGAAAAAAATAAGGATCAAGCATTTAGAGACCCTATTATATGTATCGTGTACAAAAAAAAGAAAAGTGTACCAAAAAAATATAAATCCTAGGAAAAAAAAGTTAGTTATATTATTGATTTGAAATTAAAATTACATATTTTCTTTTTTTTTAGTCAAGACCGAGGTATTCACCGCTGCACGTAGTGCCTAACGTAATTATCTTTTATATAAAGTAGTTTAAAAAAATATATTGAGTTTTTAGTAAAAAAACAAGTGAGTATAGACTTGTTAACTTATTCACATATGTTTTTAGATGGGTGTAAGTTAACAACCCCCTTTATATAAGGTATATCAAGTGGGAGGAGTAATTATAATGAAATATGAGAAGGTGAAATAATAACCCTCCGATCTAAATTAATGGTTGTGACTAAATCCCATTTTAAAAAACAATGATACGTTGTCCATCATCATGTCTGTCTTTCTATATGGTTTATACTTTGACTCTTCGTTTTATACACATACATACTCACATTGCTTCTGCATTTCTCATTGACGAGGGTTGTGAATTGTGATACAAATGGGTGCATAATTCATTTGTTATAGTTTTTAAGTAAATTTTCTTTAATCTTAAACTTATATAAATATCTTTAGGAAAAATAAAACTTTTATTTGTTTTTAATAAACGACAAACGTATTTTTACCGAAAAAAGAACCGTAGCAGCACTATTCCATAAAGCCGCGACACTAATACCCTAGCAACAGATACTAACAGTTTTCTAGAACCGTAGTTGAATGATCTAGCAACGCCTCTACCAAATTTTTTGGAGTGATCGTCCTAGTTGTGACTCAAGAAAAATGTGTTTTATAAAATTAAAAAAATTATTATAAGAAATAAAATATATCATTTTATTTAAAATTTTAGGCGGACAATAAAAAATTCGGCCAGAAATTTTTGGCGGATAATAAAAAATTTGGCGGGAAATATTTTGGCGGGATGAATCTTCGATGTTATTTCGTTTAGAGATGGATGTCAGAGACAAATTAAGACAGAGACGATTAAAATCAGTCTCAGACAGATGTTTAACTACATTAATAACAAGTAGACTAATTAGAGACGAATATAGAGACAAAACTATTAGACACGCTAAAAATCTGTCTCTAACATCTGTCTCCAATTATCATTTTAATTATAAATTTTAAAACTAATTAACTAGAGACAAATTTAGAGACAAAATATTTTTGAGGCAGATATTTCTGTTTCTAAACTCCATCACTAGTACATATATAATAATTTTTGTCTCTAAACACTTTTTCTGTCTCTAATTCCGTCTCTAATAGAGATGAAATAAATTTCGTCTCTAAATTCCGTCGATATTTAGTTTTTTCAAGTAGTGATTGTCCTATAATATATGACACTTATTCGCAATTCTATAAAAAATGAGTTATAGGTATACAATAATTAGTAGTTGCGTGGCAACATTCTAGATACAGGTGGCTTCGCGAAGGGGATGCAAATTCGCGATTTTTCCAAGCTCTTGCTAATCACACAAAGAGGAAGAACTTGATTGTAATTCTTGAAGTAGATGGTGCTCAGATTGATGGGGTCCAGCCGATTCGGAATGATATTTATAATCACTTTTCGAGTCATTTAAGTCAACTCGGATTAGTAGGCCAGATGTGGGGTGGGTTACATTTTAGCTCCGTTTAGTGAGGCTGAAATTAAGCAAGCGGTGTGGGACTGTGACAGATACAAAAGTCCCGGTCCGGATGGAATACACAGTGGGTTTCTTCAGGACTTTTGGTCAGAATTGAAGGTTGATTTTCTCCGTTTCTTTTCAGAATTTCATAGAAACAGTCGGCTGGTTAAAGGGATCAATTGCACTTTTATTGTTCTTATTCCTAAAGTAGCAGCGCCAGTAAAGCTCTCGGATTATAGACTGATTTCTTTGGTCAGCAGTCTCTACAAGGTACGTTCGAAAGTATTAGCAACAAGAATAAGAAGGAATTGTTATTATTTAAGGTCGATTTCAAAAAAGCCTATGATTCTATTGAATGGGATTATTTATTTTCTGTGATGAATAAGATTAAATTTCCTGCTCAGTGGTGCCGCTGGATATCAGCTTGTGTTAGTACTGCATCTGCATCGGTGTTAGTCAACGGCAGTCCGACAGAAGAGTTTATGTTTGCACGCGGGCTGCGCCAAGGGGATCCTCTGTCACCCTTTCTTTTTCTTATCGCTGCAGAAGGTCTCAGTGCGATGATGACTACTTCCTCTCAAAATGGTCTTTTCACTAGGTATCCTGTTGGGGAGTTGGATGCTTTTAGTATTTCTCATTTACAATTCGCTGATGACACGTTATTGATTGGAAGGAAGAGTTGGGAGAACATTCGCGCTATCAAAGCTAATCTATTGCTTTTTGAGATGTTGTCTGGTCTCAGAGTTAATTTCCATAAAAGTATGTTGGTAGGCATGAATGTTGCACTGTCTTGGTTGACTATGGCTGCTCAGATTCTTTGTTGTAGAGTAGGCACAGTTCTGTTTGTGTACTTGGGTATCCCAATTGGTGGTAATCCTAGAAGACTTTCCTTTTGGAATCCGGTTATGGATAAAATTTGAGCTTGTCTGTCTGTGTGGAAGTGTCGCCATTTGTCTATGGGAGGCCGTTTGGTTCTGCTTAAAGCCGCCTTGTAATCTCTTCCGGTTTATTTTCTTTCCTTTTTTAAGGCTCCCTCAGGTATTATCTCAACCATTAAATCTCTTTTTAAATCTTTTCTATGGGGTAGGGATGGGGAGGCACGTAAGATTCATTGGGTTCTTTAGGACAAAGTGTGTTTGAATAAGAGTCATGGTGGATTAGGGGGTTCGGAGAGTGTGGGAGTTTAATTTAGCTTTGTTAGGCAAGTAGTGTTGGAGGGTTAAAACAGAGCTTAGTGGGCTATGGAAGCGTGTCTTGGAGAATAAGTACGGTGTAGTTAATGGAGAGATTGGGAATGGGGGTAATCGGGCTTCATCCTGGTGGAAGGATATCGTGGAGGTGCAGAAGGGTACTTATAATGGGTTGGTTAGATGGTTTGATGGGCAGTTGGTTCGGAGGGTAGGTGACGGGGAATCTTCTCTTTTTTGGGATGACCCGTGGTTGGGAGCAGGGGTGGTGTTGAGGGAGCGGTATCCTAGGCTGGCAGGACTTTTTATGGAGTCTCGCGTTTAGGTGGGGGAAATGTGTCGGAGAGGATGGGGGGTTGGTGGAGGAGGCTGGGTGTGGAGGCGACCTCTTTTTGTGTGGGAGGAGGATGTTCTGGCGGGGTGTTGCAATGTTCTACATAACGTTGTTTTGCAAATTATTGTTCCTGACAAGTGGCAATGGCATGGAGGCTGAAATTCTGGAGTACTACTTATAATTAATAATCAGACAGAATAATGTGCGGTAAGATGTGCGCACATTAATCAATCTTGCAGAACAAGTAATAAAGAAACAAATAATAAAAGCAGTAAATAACACAAGGAAATTGTTAACCCAATTCGGTGCAATGTCACCTAATCTGGGGTCTACCAAGCCAGGAAGGAAATCCACTAGTGTAATGTTGTTCCTAAGTTATCCGGCTTACACCTCGGTTTACAACTTAGAAACTTGACAAATACCCGTGCTATATTTCTACCTAGGTACCCCATAGGTAAGAGAAACCCATCTCACTTCCACTCTATAACAAATACAATCAACAGATTTAGAGAACACTCCCCAAACAGTGAACACCACTTATACTTCAAAGCTTAGAGTGATGAAACAAAATTCCTTGCTTAAAAGCTTCGAATTACAACTCAAATAACCCAGTCCTTATGCAAGCATCTAGGTGACACAAGCAAAGGCTCACAAATAACAATTAACAATTAACAAAAGACTCAAACCCTAAAACTCTAATCTTCAATATTGGCTTGCGTGAATATTAGGTCTAATCTTCTTACATATATATAGTCTTCAGAGTCTTCTAGATCTTCAGACATATCTTGGGCTTCAAGCAAATAATTCCTTGTAATAATTCTGACCCAAGAAATATAAATTTGAACCAAATAAAATATTCCCATGATTGGAAAATATTTTTTTACAAATAAAATTAGGTTAACAAGTAACCCTGATGATTCCTGGAACGCGCGCAACTTAGCCCACAAGTAAGCGAGGCAAAAACAAAACAAATCTTCAAGAAAAGATATGGCGCGTAAATATGATCAAAGTTCCAGACTTGTATGATGTGTGCACATTGATCTTCACATCATAAAATGACATGCGCACATTGTCCTTCACATTGTGTTTTGCCAAAAATGAGGCCAACACAAAAACACTAACAAAGGCGTTTCTGATTTGTATACGGTGAAGGAAGCTTATGTGTCTTTGACTCGTTAGGATGGTGCAGAATAGATTGCCTACGCGTGATAATCTTCTTCGACGGGGTGTAGTTTTACCAGGGGCTGATTTATGTGTCTTTGGATGTGACAAAGTTGAAACTCTTTCTCATTTGTTCTTCGTGTGTAATTTTGCTCAGATGGTCTGGAGTGGATTGTTACACTTGTTAGGTATTCAATGCGTTTTACATTATGAGGTCGTTGGACATGCTAATCAATTTATAGGGCTCCAGCTCTCGACGGTAAAGCCACGCCGCTTCTTTCATTTGTTATGGCTAGCGGCGATGTGGTGTTTATGGAAATCCAGGAATGACAGGTTGTTTCAAAATATAATCTAGGAGCCCTCTCAGGTTGTTGATCAAGTTATTCTTCATGTGTGGTGGTGGCTTAAAGCTAGGAAGAAAGATTTTGGCGTTGATTTTAGTATGTGGTATTCTAATCCCTTGCCTTGTTTAGGCTGTAGCACTTCTTGTGCTCTCCTGGAGGGTTAATAAATATCATTTTAACTGTTTCTAAAAAAAAAGTAAATAATGCAACAAATGATATATTATACAACCAACATTAATTAATTGATTAAGATGTATTGATTTTCCCAAATGAAACCATATACAGAGGATTATTAAATGAGATATTATATAGTTTAATATCAACGCTAAAGTCAAAATAAATTACAACTGAAATTATAAACACGAGCATAAATTTTAGTTTTGATTTTGTAATGAATTAGTTAACAAAAACTAGTAAATAATAATTAATTATTAAATTAAATTTGCGTCAAAAAAATTATTAAATTAAATTAAATGATATATAGTTATTTGCGGGACCCATTAAAAACTTTTTAGAGGGGTGTTGGATTGGAGGGAGTCAGTGCTTATTAAGTACTATTATTAAAAAATTATAAATAAATGATGTGTATAAGTGGGACCCTATAAATACTAAGAAATGAAGTTCTTCATTGGAGATGGTCTAATAAAGCAAAAATAGTATTTAAGCAAGTTTGACACACTACTAGAAAAAGTCTAAATACCGACGGAATTTAGAGACGAAATTTATTTCATCTCTATTAGAGACGGAATTAGAGACAAAAAAAAGTGTTTAGAGACAAAATTTAAAATATATGTACTAGTGACAAACTTTAGAGACAGAAAAATCTGACTCAAAAATATTTCGTCTCTAAATCTGTCTCTAGTTAATTATATTTTTAATTTATAAATAAAAAAGTAATTTGAGACAGATGTTAGAGACGAATTTTTATCGTGTCTAATAATTTTCGTCTCTATATTCGTCTCTAAAAAGTCAACTTGTTATTAAAGTAGATAATCATCTATCAGAGACGAAATTTATGCGTCTCTGAATTAATCTGTCTCCAAAATCCGTCTCTAAATGAAATAACATTGAAGATTCATCTCGCCAACAAATTTCCCTCCAAATTTTTTATTGTCCGCCAACAAATTTCCTGCCAAATATTTTTTTGTCCTTCCAAAATTTTAAATAAAATAATATTTTTTAATTTCTATAATAATATTTTTCAATTTGTAAAATTTTTAAATATAATTTTACTCGAATAACTTAATATTTTATATTAAATAAATTTTTAACCTTTAAATACAATTATAAACTTAAATATAAATCTATACCAAAAAAGAAAAACTCAAATATAAATATCTTATAAAAAAATAACTTAAATATAAATATGTGTTAAAAAAACTTAAATATAAATAAAAAAATACATGGAAGTGATATATATATATATATATATATATATATATATATATATATATATTTGAAAAACTAAATTTTTTTTTTAACAAAACTAAAGTTTGTTTTAAAAACAACGTTATTTGTTACTAGTATATCCAAATTTAATCAATATTTGGTTATATATATTGATTCTTTAGTCTTTATCTAAAAAAATAAGATAATGGTTTTTTAGTAAAAAAAAATAATAACAATGGTTCTATGAAGAGTTAAAATTCTATAAATAAGATGAGTAGAATTTGTTTAAATTTTTAAGTGTAGAGTAAAATAATAGATCTGAGAGAAAAAAAAAATTAAAAGACTCATGAATATTCAAAAGGAAGAAAGAGTGGAAGACTCATTGGAGCTATTGATGAGATAAATAGTTGAAGACTCGTTTGAAAAAATACAACAACAATATGACGTTGAAGATGAAGAAGTTTCATCAAGAATATTCATTAATATTCAAAAGAAAGAAAGAGTGGAAGACTCATTGAAATTGTTGATGAGAGATAGTTGAAGACTCGTTTGACAAAATACAACAACAATATGGCGCTGGAGAAGGAGAAGTTTCATCAAGAGTAACCGTTAATGTTCTAAAGGAAGAAAGAGTTGAAGATTCATTTGACGATATACAAGAACAAAAACAAGATGACAATGAAGAAGGAGAAGAAACTTCACAACATATTGAAATTCAACAAGTGATTAGAGAGACGTTACATATCTATCTTCCGAACTTTTATTGATTTTTTTGTGTGATAATCTTGTTACTTTTTATTTTTGATTTATCGTAATGAACAACTTTAAATCAACTATTGCAACTTTTAATTAACAATTATGTCTAGAACTTCGTTAGTTTATATGAATTACATATTTTTCTTTCTTCTATAAACTGTGGTATTATGGCATTTGAACGGCACAATATAACTCTAATTTGACTAGCCTAAATAGTGAAATTGGATTTGTTTTCAACGCAAAAACTAAAGATCCAATTTGTTTTAAACTAATGACAATTTAATATTTTAGAGACGGAATTTTATAGAAAGAATTATTTGAATTTAGAGACGGATAATTATGTCTCCAACAGAGACGAATTATTTTGCTTAGAGACGGAATTTTAGAGACATAATTATTTGAATTCAGAGACGGATAATTCTGTCTCTAATAGAGACGAATTTATTGTGTCTTGAATTCAACATTTAGAGACAGATATATAAAATTCGTCTCTGAATCAGAGACGGATAAATTCTGTCTCCAATCAGAGACGAAATATAAAATTCGTCTCTAATGGCTTAGAGACGAGGAAATTAACGACGACATCAAATCTGTCTCTAATTCTGTCTCTAACGTGCTTAGTGACGGAATATTTGTCTTTTAGAGACAAATTTTGGCCGTCGGTATTTAGGATTTTTCTAGTAGTGACACTTGACAACAAATAAGATAATTTACTTCTTTAAAATTTTCTATTAGTTGTAATGTTTCCTTAATTATCTTTTAATTATTTTTTATTTTTTAATTTTTATTTTTTTTATCAAAGGAAGGATTTTTGACTTTTTGTTGGTAATTGTAACAATGAGTCATGCGTGTTCTCAAGGTGGAATTGAAACATATTTTCAAGAGAATGGAATAAATTGTTTTGATAATGTACTTTTTTATTGATAATTAATGAGAGAATGAAATACTTTACCAATGTTGTAGTAGTTTTTACTTTAGCACCACCAAAAATATGTTGCCACCACAAAAAAAAAAGTCATTTTTACTTTATCAGCAGCAATGTCGTTGGTTTCAAAATGCAATAGTACGTGTTGTATATATTGGGAGTTCAAATGTTGGTTTTGTTGCTATTTTTTTTTTAAAACTAATGCAACTTTGAGGTGTTTCTAATTCAACCTCGATACTAGCAATATTTAAAACTTCTTTCAAAAATAAGTTTGGAATTTATGATGTTAATTAGACTTTCACCCGTGCGTTGCACAGGTCTTATTATAAGTTAGTATGAATACGAAGAATTATTTCATATATGTTGTACAATAAATAAAAAATAGTAATAAAATATTAATAAAAAAAGGTCTAAAACAAATAAAAAGAGAATTATAATATTAATAATGAAAATATAAGGCCTTTTAAAAAGATAAACAAAAAATTAAGTAGTATTATTAAATATTAAACATTAAGAAAAACTTCTTTGTAGACCACGTTAGACATGATCTTCAAAGCAAATTAAATTTTTGAAGTTTAAGAGCTGCATACACAAAATTCATATGCATAGGCTTATCATTCATTGTGGTATTGTAGGATGTGTATCTTTCTAAATTTTTCTACAATTTTAATACTATATTACTACAATTTCATTTACATTTGTATGTACAATGTCACAATAGAAAAACACATATATTAAACTTGCACTTGACATTAGCTCCACCTTGAGTTTTGTAGCAACAATATCAATTTTTTCTTGGACTGCTATACAATAGGAAAAAAATATTGATGAATTGCAAATAGGAAAAGAGAATATGAATAAAAGTGGTCTATCAAAAAATGAATAAAAGTGACTAAAAAATATAAATAATAATTCCTTTTGTCATAGTTAAGTTAAACTAATATAGCTTATATATAGAACATAATGATTGCATCATGTAAGTTATTATCTATAGAAGAGCCTACATTGTTAACAAATCGAAGGCTATGTGTAATTACTTAATCAATGTTATTCAACAATTTGTGCCATTTTGCACCATGGATGAAACTTATGATAACTAAATAACATTATGAACAAAATATCAATGAAATAAACTAAATTAAAATAGAATAGAAAGGTTAATTAATTGTGTCAAGCATCAAAAAAAAGGAAAGAAATTATACTTGAAAGTATGATAAATAGTTATAAACAAATTATAAAAAGAGCTAAAAATAGAGAGATCAAGGGGAGAATGATTTTAGCCAAAATTCAAAATCTTCGACATTTAGAGTAGTTGTTGCTTGTTCTCATGAGCTTATTGTTGCCTAGTTGTACTATGTCAACCAGATTTGGAAATTGCATAAGTTTTAGATTAGCAAAAGTTTATTCATTGAACCAATGGTAATTCACTTTCATAATTAATGGTACTGCACATGACAAAAACTATAATGTCAACAAAAACATGAATAGAAGAAGAAGGGTAATGAATACAACCCACAACAATCTAAATAACAAAGTGCAACAATAAATAAATCCCACAACGCAACAACTCAAGTTTCACCGGATTTATATCTAACCAAAAGAAACAACATTAACATAAACATAGTAGAGGCATCCTTATCAAAACAAAAAGAAATCAATTCAGGATCGCAAAATAGAACACTGCAAAAACAAAAACAAAGGAAAACTAAAATCAAAGATAAAGCCACGGAAAAGAAAAACAGAGAGAGCTATTACACATTATTTTGAATGAGAAAAGAAGTATGCAATTGTTGTGTTCTTTTTTCATCTCATAGGCTTCAATAGAAACTTTACTTCCTGCTTCATCTATGCGCTCAATAGCTTCAACATTTTTGAACCAAAGTTACCTTATTGGTGGGTTGGTTTCATTACAAATTACACTAAAAATCTATCATTATGCTTCAAACCATGTCAATTGCCAAAACAAAGAAAAAGAAGAATCAGTAACAACAACAAAAATGAAGGAAAAATTAGCTCAAGGTTTTCAAAGAAATTGGAAGTTTTTACTTATTGCACATCAAAAGCTGTTAAAAATTACTAAACAATCACCAAGTAAGGGGATGAATGAGAGGGTGGCGGCAGTCGTGGGTGTGGAGCAACGCAACAACGACGTCAGAGTTGCGGCAATCCATCGCTTCGGTCCAAAAAAGAAAACGAAAAGAAGCACAAAACCTGCATTATTAGAAGACTTTACTTGACATTGAAATGACTTTCAATAATGTTGTTGGGAAGGTAATAAGTATAGAATGGTGGAGAAGAGTTATGGGAATTGGAAAGGTTTTGGGAGAAATAGAAAAACTTGAGAGAGACAGAGGAATCGTTTTTTGAGAAAGGGAAAGTGTGGAAAAATGAGATAGCATTGGAATGTACATATGTGAATATTTAAATTTTTTTTTTGTTAATCAAAAGGGTTACTCTTTTTTTTTTATTTGACGGCAAAAATTTAACCAAGAGATTAGGAGGAAGTTTAGGAGGGAAAAAATTAGGGTTAATTGTTGCAAACCTAACAACATTTAAAAATAAGAGAAGAGATGTCTTGGTATGTGGAATCATTGTTGTGCAGCTGTTTGGTTTTTGTTCTATTTGTTACTTGAATTTTGTTATCTTCAATTATGAACTTTTTATTTTGCTGTAAGACTTCTAAATGCAGAATTTGATCTTTGAATTGTGATGGGTGGGTGAAACTAATTTTTAATGGTTTGTATCTCTTTTCAATTAACAGTAACACATCATTGCGTTGGAACAAAAGTGGTTTTGACCAAGTCCTTAAGATTTTGATGATAACAAAGTATTAATGAACAATAGGGTATTTTAATATTTTATCTAAGTGTGCGGGTTAAAAGGAATATTTAAATAATCACATTTGATGTTAGAAGCTCTGAAACAAGCGCTAAAAAATGATATCAGAAGCAACATTAGTCAGAAGTTACTCCAAATCAGAAACTGGTTAACTCAGAAGCTATGTTGAGTCTGAAGGTCTTGAGTTTCAGAAGTTGAGGAATCAGAAGTTATGTTGGGTACATAAACTCTAAACGTCAGTGTTAATTGGTAGTAATTCAATGATTAGAAATCATTTGAATTGAAAGGCTGTGATTGATTGTGAAATCATAGTACAACATTCTTATCATCAGGATAATGACGTTAGTACTATTTTACTTCATATGGGCGAATATTCTCATACAAAAGGAATGAATGGATAAGCATTACCAGAAATGGCAAATATCCTATGTTACTTTTGTCCTTGCACAGCTAGCGTGAAAATGACCTCTGCAACGGTCAGTATCCTCAAACGTCACTATTGTCTTCTTGCATATAAATAGAGAACAAAGTTTTGAAGAAAGAGAGACACAAATACAAAAGCTACAACACTTACTCTGTTTTATACAAGACTGCAAGCACTACTTCTGAACATATTTCATTTGTGCTTCTGACAATCTGTTTTCTTAGGAATCAATTGTTAGAGTCTTTTCAGTTGTGTTGTACTCTTTGAGAACTCTTGATTATAACATCAAGTGTTCATCACTATTATTATTCTTTTGTTTTGTGTTAGGAAGTCTCTTGCTTGAGAGCTTGAGCAATAGGAAGCCTCTTACTAGTGTGTTTGAACATTTTGTAATCTAAGTGATTATAGTGAAATCCCTTGGAAGTGCAAGGGGACTGGATTACTCTTGGTTTGTGAGAGGAACCAATATAAAATTGCTTGTCTCGTCTCTCTCTCTTTAATATCTTTTATTCGTGTTAGCGTTAATTGTGTTTGTTTATCCGCTGGTGCTTCTGATAAGTTTGCAGAACTTAAAGAAGTTTTTAAAAACACCAAAACACAATTCAACCTCCCCTTCTTGTGTTTTTCGCACCTTCACATTGTATATCTTTCTTTAAAAGAAAAAATCATAGTCTATGTATTCTATATTGTGTGTATATATATATATATATATATATATATATATATATATATATATATATATATATTATTTGGGACCTGTTTTTCAAAGTCTAATGTACACATGTCATACCCAAATGAACTCTCTTCTCACATGCTTTTAACAATTAATTCACATAATTCAATTTACAAAAGCTGTATAATTAAGTATCCAAAAAAATAATTGTACAATTAATACTTTTATTTTTGGTCAAATCTGTATAAATGGTAATGAATTATGCAATTGAAGAATCATATAGAAATTTTGTACGTATGAAGAAACAATTTATAATAGGAATTATTATTAACACCCTTTAAAATAAGAATTATTATTAGTGTTTAATTAAAATATTTCAATTTTAATATACGATCAACAAAAACAATAACTAAAAAGAATATTGCTATTCTTTGTCAAAAAATAATTTGCTATTCATTCAGAGATATAATCATAAAATATAATAAACTTTCCCTTTTTTTTCCAATTAAAAACAAAACATACATAACACATATATATAAATTGTTTTTTGATAAAATATTAGATTATAAAGTTAGGAAATTATTTTCTAAAAGTATATATTTTTTAAACAAAAAACCGTTTGACTCTATTTATTTTAGAAACCTGACTATTTTATATTTTAATTAGCTAGGATTTCAGAAATAAAAATAATGTGCACTATTACTATATTCTATTTGAAATTTGAAAAGAATGCACAATTTTCTCTTTGTTGACTTTTTCAATGTTTTTGTTTCGGAATGGTAATTAATACATAATCAATCAAATATTTTTTTTAATACAGACAATTATTACATATTGACATGTTAAAAAATTTATTTAAGAGATGTTTTTAAGGTTGTTTTCCATCACATTTTTCAGGTATGTCTCTTTTTTCTTCTTCTTCTTCACATTCACTTTTGCCACTCTTCGCTATTTTATTTCTGTTGGTATATATTTTATTATTTTATTTTATTGATTTTACTGTTGATGAAATATATAACCTAATGTTTTGTTGTTTGTTTTGTGGATTATTGTTTGTAGGTGCCTCCAACTATGATTTTTAGGTTTGTGCTTTATTTTATTCTTTGTTGTATATTGTTGATAAATTTTAAATTTGATTTTTTTATATTTTATTTTTGTATATTGTATTTGAAAGTTAGTTTTGTCAAGCTATGGTGCCTTTTTTTTTTCTTCATGAAATGGATGTTTGGTATCAATTTGATTGAGATTATATTATTTTGTGCAGATTATATTATTTGAATGAGATTGTTCAGCAAAATTGGGTGAAAGAAATTTGTATTGTGAGAGTATTCAGAAGATTTCCTGGCATATAAGATTGGATTTGATCTCTTTGTATATTTTTATTTTGACTAACTCTTTGTATATTTTTAATAGCAAAACAATGATAACACTACAAGTCAACAAAAACAAATATGAGAGGTAGAGAGAGAGAGAGAGAGGCGGCGGTTACAGGGGCAACCTTGGGCAGCCGCGCCGGTCGTTTTCGCCGGCAGAGTGCTTCACCGGGGGGGGGGGGGGACTGGGACTTCGGCAGGGTGCCACAGACGGGGGGGGAGTGGGGATTATTGGACTGTGGTGAGTCAACGACGGAGGAAAGAACGGCGGCAACGAGATCGAGGACAACGATACGAGCAATATTACGACCATCATAACAGACCTGGTTTATCTGGTTTCCGATCACCGTTAACACGAAGACAGAAACGATTTCGTTCTCCTTCTGTCCTTGGTTCACGTTACGTTGAGGGCAACCTGCACTATTTTTTAGAGCTTGATCATAAGCCCTCACGACCAGTAAGTTTGGAATTAAGACCACGCTCGCGAAGTTATGGGAATGAACATGAGGGTTGGTTATGGACACGGTGACGGTCACGACGTTTCGATGGAGAAGCTAACCAGAATGGGTATCGCGAAGGAAGGGAGGGGTTTCATGAACGTTACATTTCTGGACCAGTGCAAGATAAAAATGCAGTGGTGGCTGCAACTCCTAATCAGCAGCAGCCTTTTCGTGGGAGGGAGAATGGTAAAGGACGAGAGCTAGCAGCCGCCGGTTGGGGATGGAGGGCAAAAATGCAACGGTCCAACAAGCCTTAGGTGGGGTAACAGAGAATGATGATGGCAATAGGTTTGTTTCCTTCTACTTTACCAATTTTTCGCCATTTTTATCAATTTTTTTATCTTCGCAAGGGTTTTGAAGTATGCGGGGTTATGGAGGATGTGTATGTAGCGAAGTCTTTGAACGCGTTTGGCCAACCATACGGGTTTGTGCGCTTTTCTAAGGTTAAGAATATCGATAGCTTAGCTAAGGCATTGAATAATGTTTGGTTCGACCAATTTTGCCTTAGGGCGAGTGTGGCTAAATCACGCGCCAAACCTGTGGATGTTAATTCAAAAAAGGCGGAATTGGTAGAGGCTCCAAAAGGGGGAGTAGCCCGAGACATAGCTAAGGATGTCGTTGTCCAGCCAGTTACCGTCGGTGCGGTTTCTGGAACTGGAGAGTCTATGAGAGTGGGAGAGGTAGAGATACAATTACAGCAAAATAAGGGTGCACTAGGGGGTAGCAGTATTAAAGAGGTTGTAGATCAGGGTGTTTATGTGCGTAAGTATACGGTTAGAGAGGAGGAGGCATAATGGGCAACTACTGGAGTGGTGGCCTATGTGAGCAACGAAAAAACAATACCGGTGATTCAAAACCGTATTATAGATGCGGGTTTCGAGGATCTTATTGTGACGCCTCTGGTTGCGGACCGTATATTTATTCGCAGCTCATCATCCACGGATGCTTATGCGATTTTGGAGGGAGCTAAAGATTTTTTTGTTCTTTTCCTGTCGCATTGGGGGCGATGGGAGAATGAGACGGCGCATGTCCGGAGAGGAGCGTGGGTGAGGTTGTATGGAGTTCCTCTCCATGCGTGGACGGAAGATTGGACTTTGCCAGGGTTCTCATTGCGACACCGGCTTTGGAGGTTGTCAAGCAAACGGAGAGACTAATCGTCGGGGGTAATATGGTGAAAATTCAGGTTAGTGAGGAGTGGGGTTTTGTGTTGGGGGATGATGCATGCCTGTTTAGGGAAGATAATGTTTCGGAGAGAGACGCATCTGACGATGAGTTTGCATCGGGTAACATGGGGGATCGTTCTGTTGACAATAAGGTGGTGGATAAAGTGGTAGAGGGTTTAGATCATCAAATTGATGATAATGAAGGGCATGATGGGTAGTGCGGGGAAAACTGTTCAGGCGTGAGGTTTATAAAGAATACCCAAAGCATGATTAAGAGAGGGGCTTCAGAGACTAGGTCTGATGATGCGCCTAATGGGACTCTTGATGTTATTTCGGGACGCCACAAGACTAAGTCTTGTCCACCATCTGCAACGCGTGTTGCGATGTCAGGACCTTAGAGTCTGGAATGGCTTCCCGATCATAATAAAGAGGTGGGAGATGTCTCGTCAATAGGACGTCACAGTAAAGAGCGGAGAGTGGGTGAGGTCCCTGGCCAGGTCGTGAAATTGCTAGTTGAGGGGTCAGTAGAATTACCGATCCAGCCGGTTGTTCGCCTCAAGAAGATTGTAAGATTACCTAGTCAGGACCGTAGGGAGGTTTTAGGTGTGATACGGCATAATGATCGCAAAGGTAACAAGGTTGGTCCTTCGGTCTCTACAGCCGAGGTTTCTTCATCAGTTTCTGTCAATAATGATTGGCAGAATTGGGTGGCGATGCAAGGAAACGCTGAGGCAACTACAAAGGATATGGTGGGGTTTGGGCAAGCTCTAGAGATTAATGTCATAGGGGCTAATGGGAATATGTTCATTGTCCTGTCTAGGACGGGACGAGGTAATAGCAGAGATTATAGTCAAGGGAGGGGTAGCGTAGGCGATGCGAGGGAGCGGGGTCCATGAAGATCATTTCTTGAAATATTAGGGGGATAGGAGGGGCGGAGAAGCGTAAGGAAGTGCGGAGACTTATGGGGGAGAAGATACCTTACATTGTGTGTATTCAAGAAACTTAAATGCAGGTTTGTGAGGGTGCGTTTGTGTCTAGTCTGTGGGGTCCGTCCCCACACGGTTTTCCTTTCTGCCCATCAGTAGGGGCGTCCGGGGGTGTGTTAACTATGTGGGATTCAGATGAGGTTGAAATGAGGTCGTCCTCTAGTCAGCCCCATGTTTTGTGGTGTCACGGTAGGCTTAAGCGTACGGGTGAGGACTTTAGTGTGGCCAATTTTTATGCTCTGTGCGACTTCGGAGCGAAACAACAACTGTGGGTAACGTTTTCGGGCCGCCTTCAACAGGATATAGGTAAGTCTGCGTGCGTGTGTGGTGATTTCAACGCAGTTAGGCATCTTGCCGAACGCAGGTCGGCTCGCTTAGGTTATCCTTCTACGGACCACATCCCCTTTAATTCAGTCATTGAGGACAATTTTTTGGTAGATCTTCCTCTTTGTGGACGTCAGTTTACATGGTATAGAGGGGATGGATTGTCAATGAGTAGGATAGATAGGTTCTTACTCTCTGAGGAATGGTGTGAGATTTAACCTAATTGCATACAGTCTGCCCAGTTGAGAGGTTTGTCGGATCACTGTCCCATTGTTTTGGTAGCGTCTGAGGAGGATTCGGGGTCACGGCCTTCGCGAATGTTGGGCAGATGTCCCGGGGTATCGGGAGTTTGTGAAAGAGAAATGGCGTGCTCTTTAGGTGGATGGGTGGGGAGGTCATGTTCTTAAGACATAATTTAAATTAATAAAGTTGGCTCTAAAAGATGGGCATGGGATAACTTCGCAGATTCATTCCTTCTATCGGCTGCACGCCAGCATTTCGTGGCAACAGTCACGGGCCTAGTGGTTGAAGGAAGTGGATGCCAACTCGAAGTATTTCCATTCCCTATTGGCAACTCGACGACGAGGAAATGCGATGAAGTCCATTTGAGTGGAGAAGATTCAGTTGGAAACGGTTGAGCCTATTAAGCAAGCAGTTTTTCATCACTTTGCATCTCACTTTAAAGCGGGTAATGTCGAAAGACCCGGGGTGGAGAATCTCTAGTACAAGCGAATGAGTAGGGTGGAGGGTACCAGCCTGATTAAGCCTTTTTCGATTCAGGAGGTTAAGGCGACGGTTTGGGACTGTGACAGTTTTAAGAGCCCAGGTCCCGACGGGGTTAATTTTGGTTTCTTAAAGGACTTTTGGGGAGAGATGTAGAGTGACATCATGAGGTTTGTGGCCGAGTTTCATCGTCATAGGAGGTTGACTAAGGTTTTGAATTCTACTTTTATAGCTTTGATCCCTAAGGTTAACAACCCTTAGGGCCTTTATGACTTTCGACCGATAGCTCTGGTGGGTAGTCTGTATAAGATCTTGGCCAAGGTTTTAGCAAATCGGCTGCATGAGGTGGTTGGGAGTGTGGTCTCTGAGGCTCAGTCTGCGTTTGTTCGTGATAGACATATCCTTGATGAGATTCTTATAGCAAATGAAATCGTGGATGAGGCTCGGAGAATTAAGAAAGAGTTGATGTTATTCAAAGTGGATTTTGAGAAAGCCTATGATTCAGTCGACTGGGGTTACTTGGAAGCTGTGATGCACAAAATGGCGTTTCCGACTCTATGGCGGAAATGGATTAAGGAATGTATCTCTACCGCTACAGCGTCTGTGTTGGTAAATGGAAGCCCAACAGAGGGGCCTCCGCCAAGGGGATCCTTTGTCTCCGTTTCTCTTTTTACTAGCGGCAGAGGGATTGCATGTCCTAATGACGGCGATGGTGGAACAGCAAATGTTTATTGGTTATCATGTCGGTGTGTCGGGTAACGCTACTGTGTCTCATTTACTATTTGCTGATGATACCCTCCTTCTTGAGCCAAAAGTTGGGCCAATGTGCGAGCGTTACGGGCTGTCATTATGCTTTTTGAGTTCATGTTCGGGCTGAAAATGAATTTTCATAAAAGTCTGCTGGTTGGGGTCAATATTCCGGAGTACTGGTTGGTCGAGACAGCGAGTGCTTTGAGATGTAGAGTAGGTAAGATTCCGTTCGTTTATCTTGGCCTTTCTATAGGGGGTGATCCGAGACGATTAGGTTTTTGGGACCCGGTGTGTCACGTGTTCAGCGGCGTTTGTCTAGTTGGAAGAGTCGTTTCTTGTCTTACGGTGGTCGTTTGGTATTGCTCAAATCAGTTTTGACCTCTCTTCCTGTCTACGCAGTTTCTTTCTTCAGAGCTCCCACAGGTATCATTTCTTCCCTTAACTCTATTTTGCTTAATTTTTTTTTTTTGGGGGGGGGGGGGGGGTTGAGGATTCTAGGAAGGTTTCTTGGATTAGTTGGAAATCTATCTGTATGCGTAGGGAGCATGGAGGTTTGGGGGTTAGGCGATTGCGGGAGTTCAACACTGCTCTTCTTGGGAAGTTGTGTTGGAAGCTATTGGTGGATCGGGGGGGTTTATGGTACAGAGTGTTGGAGGCTAGGTATGGAGTGGAGGGCGGCCATTTGCATGAGGGGGGGAGAAGAGGGTCAGCATGGTGGCGAGAGATAGTGAAGATTAGGGATGGTGATATTTATTAGGGGTGGAGGAGGATGGTTTGCAGAGGGTGTGGTTAGGCAGGTTGGGCATGGAAGGGAGACTTCTTTTTGGCTGGATCCGTGGAGGGGAAGAGTCCCGTTGAGTGTGCGGTTTAGTCGCCTGTTCTATTTGGCACAAACTAAGCAGCACTCTGTGGCTGAGATGTTTTCACTGGGATGGGGGGTAGGTGGGCGGGCGTGGGAGTGGAGGAGGCAGTTTGGGGTGTTGGATGAGGAGTTGTTGGGGGAGTGTCAGGCCTTACTACATGATGTTCAGTTGCAGGAGCGCGTGTCTGACGACTGGCGGTGGAGTTTGATCCAGAGGGTGGATATACGGTGAGCGGAGCTTATCAGCAGATCTTATCTGGCATCGACATGCACCTCTAAAGGTGTCTATTCTTGCTTGGCGACTTTTGAGAGACAGGTTACCGACGAAGACAAACTTGGTCCGACGAGGCATTCTTTCTTGAGCGGATCAGTTTTGTATTTCAGGTTGAGCGACATTGAGACAGCTCAGCATCTTTTCTTCTCATGTGGTGTTTTTGGTTCCTTATGGACGCTAGTCAGGTCTTGGATTGGTTTTGAGATGGTGGATCCCTCGACTCCCACTACGCATATCACTCAGTTCACATTCGCAGTTGGTGGTAGCCGGGACAGGAGATCATTCATGCAGCTCATTTGGTTGGCTTGTGTTTAGGTTATTTGGATAGAACGCAATCAGCGTTTGTTCAAGAATTCGACACATTCGATTTCACATTTGTTGGACCTGATCAAGCGACATTCGTTATGGTGGTTGCGGACTCAATATCCACGGGCAGGGGTTAATTTTCATAGTTGGTGGGTTAATCTCTTGTTATATCTGGGTATTTGATTTTATTTTTGTGGTCGGCTTTCGTTTTACTGTTGATATAAACTCTTATGACATGTCCTAGCACATCTTGTGCTGGGGTGTGCCTTTTTCGTATATATATCCCATTTTGGCTTGTTCAAAAAAAATAGCAAAACAATGATAGTAATAAATGAAAAAAGAGAAATTACAAATAGTATTTGGCACATATCGAAAAAAATAGCAAGTAATACTCACCCATCAATAGAGAGTATACCCGTGGTTGACCATTTGTATATAGACTAATAATTAATAAACCAACATAAGTATAAAACGAAGATTCTCATAATGTAATTAATTCAAATTAATAGTGTTGGTTTATGTCAAAATAGCTTAAAATACGGGGCAATACAAGTTTTTGTTTTCACTTTTCATTGCGTAGCTATAATATTGCAAATAAAATTGTGACAAATTCACCTCAATTTTGATTTTGCTATTTTTTTTTCATTTGCAATTTGTTCCTTCTTTTATTTTTATGAATAATTGCAATTGCAATTTATTATTTTGTATATATTATATAACATGTCATTTTTGTTTTGAATCCTATGAAAAAAACTCTTATTTTGAATGAATCAATATTAATGAAATAAAAATTGACCGTCATAATGGGGTGATGACTATATTTTCATTCTTTTTTATTTGTGTCTTGATTGAGAATGTTTAGTTTTTCACTTTTTCTAAAGGAATGTTAACCTTTTATTTCTCTTACACTTTTTGATATTTTATTTTTTAAAAGATTTTTTATTTGTTTTGTATTTTCATTGCTTATTTATTATGTATTCTTTTTTGTTTGATATAATTTGAGATTAAAATACAGAGGAAATATAGAAGTTGACAAAATTTTAGACATTACATAGATAGTATCATTCTACTTAAGTTTTATCATTCTACTTAAGTTTTATCATTATTTTTTAAAATTTGATGAAAAATATTATTTGTCATCTTCGTAGTGATGATATTAGTCGCTAATTACATTAGAGTATGATAGTATTTTCGGTCTCATCATTTCACAGAACGACGTGTATACATTTCCATAATTCATATTCTATGATTTATATTTTGATTTATTGATGAAAGATGGGTAATTCAATAAATGGGGTAGTTTGAATTTTTCTAATTTATACACTTTTTAAGTGTTTTTCAATCACCTGCTGACATTGAAAATGAAGAGAGAGGATAAAGTAAATCCAGAAACGAAGGAGAAAAACTGGAAGAGAGAAGAGTATATTTGTTAAATTGTGTTTTTAATTTAATTAGTTTAATATTTCTATAATATATTATTTATATAAAAAGTATAAGTTGATGACATGTTTTTTATTTCAAATGGATATTACCATGTCATTAATAAGTATGACACATAAACAAATTTTTTAACTAAATTGAGGTGGAATACTATAATTTCAAATAAAATAAAGAAGGAGATTAAAAGTTCAAGTCCTTTAAAATTAGAGGACCAAAAATGCATTTAATATTAAACTGTATCATATAAAATATAATAAATCTATAAACGCATTTTTTAACCGTGCTTGGCACATGCTCATAAACTAGTTAGTACTTCAATGATGAAGCTGCATTTTCTTTTCATTAAAAAAAAAATTGGAATATTTTTATACATACTATATATCTTTGAAATCTTCAAAATCATGTGATTAATATTGTTCCATATGAATGAGAATGCGGTGCTTATGAGTTTTAGTTATATGTGGTTAGAAAGTTTATTTAGTGAATAATAATGTAAATTTTTTAAACAATACATTAAAGAATAAAAATGTTTTTTTTTTTTGCATTTATAGTATACTCTCAAAGTCTTACATCAAATTTAAAATAATTTCATATATGAAATCTAAAATATTTTATTTTAAATTTCATCTAATAAAATTTTTCTCCGTGCAAGCACAAATATACACACTAATTAGAATATAAATTGATAAAATAGAACATCTAAAATATACTCCATCCATTCTTTTTTAAGTGTTAGGGTGTTACCGGCCGTCGCATTTAGAGTTTTTAATTAAGTATCATTTTAGAATTTTACCCTTAATTAATTACTTTTATTTTTTTCAATAGCATATCATCTTGACTGTATTTATTTGATAAACAACCTTACCAAAAAAAAAATTTGGGAAAGTGGTTTTTTTTGTTCATAACATATTTAATTTATTTTGGTACATATTTAATCTAATAATTTTAAGTCCAATGCGTCTTTGTCTTCATTTATGGCGGCTTGCACCTATAGAAAGTATTTTTTTTGAAAAGCAGCCAGTTAATTTTTTTTTCAATTATACCTTTTAATCTCTTAACAGTAACACTTATTGGCAGTCAGATTAAGGCTTTAGCCTTCAATATATTACTGAAGATTAAAACTGTCAATAAATTGTTTTCAGTTTTGCTGGTAAATAATAATTTTCTTGTATAATTTCGTGCGGCGTTGTGTTGTTTGTTGTCTTGTGCGACGTTGTGGTGTTCATCGTCTTGTGCAGCGTTGTGGTGTTCGTCGTCTTGTTGCGGTGTTCGTTTGATTCTTTTTTGAAGATCGACTTCAGTCAATTACAGACTCAACCAATGATTTGGGCATCAACGTTGCAGGTCCGGAGACATGAATATTCCGGTGATTTTTGTCTTATTATATTATTTGTAGTAGGCATTTTGCCGTTTTATGCTATTAACTCGGATGCTGTAAATTTGTTTGCAGATTCATCCTTTACGTTTTTAGCGATGATGAATATAATTGCATTTGATGTATTTTATCAATTTGAATGAATGAATATCATTTTATTTTTGTTAAAAAAAAAATAATTTTCTTGTAGTGTCTCTCATAAATAGATAGAGATGGCAAAAGCACCCATACCCGCGGGCCCCGCCCGAACCCAAGTTGACTAGGTTTGGGTTCGGGTGCCACCTGATATTTCGGGTTCGGGTTTGGGTAGTGTCAAACCCACACCCGAAACCCGAAACCACACCCGTTATATATTAAATTATATAATTATCTCTCTTATATTATTAGTATATTGTAAACTATTTTAACATTGTAGACTATTTTTCATCCTTATTTTAATGTTGAAAACAATGTTAGCATGTTGTAGACCGTAATTTAGTTGAATTTTCCTATTTTTTTTTTACTTTTGTTAATGTAAGTTCGGGTTTGGGTTTGGGTGGGAAAAACCCGAACCCAACGGGTTTGGGTTTGGGTGCTATTGTGGCACCGGAAAACCTCTTTGGGTTCGGGTTTGGGTAGTGCCAAACCCGCGCCCGACCCTACCCATCGCCATCCCTATAAATAGATAATTAAAGAATGAAGGACAGAAAATAGAATAAAGTCAAACTCAAGTAAACAATAAACATCTGTTAGAAGTCTCACATTGGCTAGAGATATGACATAAATAGCCTTTATAAATGTGTGCAAACCTCAACTCTCAAGCTAGCTTTTGTGGTTGAGTATAGGCCTCCCAAATTCTAATATGGTATCAGAGCCTATCCTAGATCCATTTGTTATTTGTTGTAGAGTCTTCCCATATTTGGGGTACCCGTTATTATCGATTCCACGTTTCAGCTTGTTTAGTTCTGGATGTGAGGAGGTGTGTTAGAAGTCTCACATTGACTAGAGATATGACATAGATAACCTTCATAAATGTGTGCAAACCTCAACTCTCAATCTAGCTTTTGTGGTTGAGTATAAACCTCCCAAATTCTAATAACATCATTAACAAAATAACTATCTTGATGATATAAAAAAAAAATAACTATCTTGATGATCAAGTGGCAATAATATCATACACCCTACAAGTCATTTTATTGAAGCATGAATAGCTTTGTTATTGAATGGTAAATTTGTTGGTACCCAACTTATATAGTTGGACATCAGTATTAGTTAAAATTTGAATTTTTTAAATATAAATTACTAAGAAAATATGACATGACATTTAATTTTATTTATAGATTAACGGTATTTAACAACGTTAAGTTGGATACGGGAGTGTTTACATTAATGAATAAGTTTATCTTTGTTGTTGACTTTTATTAATTATTTTAAAAAATGTCATAAAGCGAGTATTATTTTTACGAGAAAATAGAATATGTTTCGACATTATAACATAAGTACGTTCACATTGACAATTAATGAGTATCTTGTATTCCACCTAACCTCATATGTTTTTTTTTTCCTTCTAATTTATCCCCTAAAGATTTGGGGGTTGTTACCCCATATGAGATTTAACCAATTAAATTAATCTATATGGAGTCAACTATTTCAATTAAAGTAATTTTAACTATTTTTATTTTTAGATAAATACTCCTTTCGTTCCTTTTTAAATTTCATTTTAGATTTTAAATAAAGTAATTTCCTTTTTAAATTTTAACACTAAAGTAGATTTTTGCATTTTTTTTCCTATTATACCTTTATTTTAATCTATCAATTTTTTTTTGCTCACACTTTCTCTTTGCATTAAATTTAAGAGAAGTGCTATATGATTCGAATTTATTCCAACCAAATAAACCAAACGGCATTAACATGTACTCCTATCTAACTATCATGTGCGCTTAGTTTTAATTACTTTTAAAAAATGTAACAAATTTAATATGTTATATATGAACAAAACAGAAACCAAAAATGTTGACAAATAAAACATTTACTATATATATATCAAACCAAGGCAACTATGTTCATCATTTCATTCAAATGAATAATAAATTATTTATTAAAATCATAAATGTATTACTTTAATAATTAATTATTCCAATCATAGCAAACATTGTCACCATCTAAATCCAAACATGGTCCTGACTTCTTTATAGACCAATTACAAGTTATACATCTTCCGGTGTCTCTATTATATTCATATATATCAAACGAGCAGCGAAAATCGTCACCTAACTCGTCACTCCATTGAAAGTAGCAATTGAATAATGTCTTTCCAAAAACATTATTTTTAAATGAAAAATGATATCCATCACCATGATGAAGAATATGAATTCCAAGATCATCATCTTTTGATTTGCAATAAACCATTATGTCTACATTATCTTCCAAAGAGTTAGTAATATTTACCGTAGAATCTCCAAGAACATTGTGCAATGATAGCAACATCAATACACATAGCAGAAACAAATTTTGAATGAACACAGACATCACACCTTCAATTTATTTTTGAAACTGAATAACTTTCTTACATGAAGGTTACACCAAAAACATATACTTATAGAATTTTAGACAAGAAAAAAAAATTAAAAGTTTAAATATATTAATATATTTGATATCTTTTATTAAATATACTATTTTGTAAAGTATACAAAGAATATCTGAAAAGAGAATTAAAGATTAATATAAACATTTAGATATCTAAATACATCTATTCTACTATCTCCGTTCTTATTTATATTTATAAAAGACAATGAACATTTTATATTTATCGAGAAATTAATGTATCTGACCATTAAGTGGACCAGATACATCATTTTTTTAATGAATTTAAAAAATGAATTGCATCTTATTATAAATAAGAACGGAGATAGTATTATTATTTAGGACCCATTTTTCAAAGAAAAATGTACACATGACGTCTTCAAATGACCCATTCTCTCATGTGTATTTCCAATTTATTTCAATTGGATTTTAATGAGCAGCAATAAAAAAGGACAATAAAATCTGTACACTTAAACGTTGTTTGATCACAACACTCAATTTGATAACAACAAAAATTCAAACTTTTGTTATAAAAAAAAAAAAAATCAAACTTTTGGTCAATGCATTAATGGTGTATTTAGGACTTCTTTTTGAAAGAACAGTGTATACATGACGTCTTCAAATGACTCATGCTCTCATGTGCATTTTAAATTTATTTCAATTGGATTTGAATAACCAACAAAAAATGTACAGCAAAATCTGTACAATTAAATGCTATTTGACCACAACAGTACTACTATATAATAAAATTTAAACTTTTGGTCAATGCAATAATGACGTGAATAAAAAATTGATCATAAAACCTTGACATTTAAAGATTAATACTCCCTCCGTACCACAATATAAGTCGTTTTGGAAAAAGAAAATTGTATCAAAATATAAGTCATTTTACAATACCAATGCAACATTTAATGTTAATTTTCTTATTATACCCTTAACTATTTATTACTCTCTCTTCTTTTACTTCTATAATTTATCTTTTCCATACTATTAATGAAGGACAATTTTGTAAACTAACTCATAATTTCTCTTTTCCATATAACAATGATTACATTTCTTAATTTGTGTGATATGGTCAAAACGACTTATATTTTGGTACGGAGAGAGTATGAATCTATCTATACTTATAATTATCGAGACTTAATGTACTACCCTTCAATTCTTTAAAGATTCATACGCGACATTTTATTTTATTTTTTAGAGTTCTTTAATGTACTACCCATCAATTTTTACTCATGACACTTTTTGATTTATGATACATTTTATTTTATTTTATTTTATTTTATAGAGTTTCTTAATGTCTATTCGATTGCCACTCATGACATTTATTAATTTAATTTTTAACTCATTTTATCTATCATTTTTTTTCATTACTGAGTTGTATCAAACATTAACCATACTCATTCCTATTTTATTTGTATTTTCTAAAGAACATATTTTTATTCCTATATTAATACAATAAACCCATTTTTTGTAAATTTTACGATGACTTATATTTACATTTATATTAATACGAGTGCCTCTTTTTATAATTTACACGGGATCAATATTTATACTCATATATTAATAGTCACTGCGTTCGACGATGAATACCATGGTCTTGACAAAAAAATATATTAATACAAGAGTCTAATTTTTTTTAAAATAAATGAGACTGATATATATGTATGTATTCATATATCAAAACAAGGTCCTATATTTTTTTTAAATTGCTACGGGACGTGAGAGAAAATATCATATCGTTGAAAACTGGAAGCGGCAAATCACTCTTCAAAAATAAGAAAAGATGAGAGGGAATTTGTAATATTTTACCGTAACCTTTTGATGCACTTTCTTTGTGTAATGCTTCGATTCACGAAGAGGCATATAGAATATATATATATATATATATATATATATATAGTGCATATAGGCATATAGAATATATATATATATATATATATATATATAGTGCATATATAAAAGGCAATCTATTGTAGGTTAGATATGTCGAGGATTCCTAATTCTCCTCAAATGTAGACAAAAGGATCCGTGGCAAGTGGTTTTGTAAATATCTCCGCAAGTTGATTTTTAGACTCAACATGCTCAAAAACCACATCACCTTTTTCAACATGATCGCGAAGAAAATGGTGACGAATCTCTATATATTTAGTCCTAGAATGTAGTACCGGATTTCTAGTAAGGTTAATAGCGCTAGTATTATCATACAAAATTGGAATACGTTGATGTTTCAAATCATAGTCAAGTAATTGTTGTTTTAACCAAAAGATTTGAGAACAACAACTACCGGCGGCAACATATTCTGCTTTGGCGGTTGACAAAGCTACAGAAACTTGCTTTTTGCTATGTCAACTCACCAAACTTTTACAAAACAAATGACATGTGCCACTAGTGCTTTTACGATCCAATTTGCAACCGGAAAAATCGGAATCGCTATAACCTACCAAAGAGCAACCATTTCCCTTAGAATACCATAAGCCAAAATGTGAAGTTCTTTTTAAGTATCTCAAAATCCTTTTAACGGCTTTCATGTGGGATTCCTTGGGACACGATTGATACCGAGCTCACATGCATACACTAAACATAATATCCGGCCTAGATGCCGTTAAGTAGAGTAAGGATCCGATTACACCTCGATATTTTGTTATCTCAACATCCTTTTCTAGAGAGCAATTCGATGCCATTGGTGTGTCAATTTCTTTTGAGTCGTACATGCCAAATTTCTTTAGCACTTCTTGACAATACTTCGTTTGACAAATGAAGGTTCCTTCATCCATCTGCTTTATTTGAAGACCTAAGAAGTACGTCAATTCCTCCATCATGCTTATCTCAAATTATCCATGCATTAAACAAGAAAAATTCTTCACAAGAGAGGGGTTAGTCGACGCAAATAAAATGTCATCAACGTATATTTGAACAAGTAAAACGTCCTTTCCTTTTCGTTTAATAAAGAGGGTAGTGTTAACCTTCCCTCTTGAGTAACTGTTTTTTTATTAAGAACTTGTTAAGGCGTTCATACCAAGTTCTAGGAGCTTGTTTGAGGCCATAAAGTGTTTTTTTCAATTTATAAACATAACTAGGATGCTCAAATTTTTTAAGACCGAGAGGTTATGCCACGTACACTTCCTCATAAATGTATCCGTTAAGGAAAACACTTTTAACGTTCATTTGATAAAGCTTAAAATTTCTGTTACATGCATATGCAAGCAAAAGTCTTATAGCTTCGAGGCGGACAACTGGCGCATAAGTTTTCTCATAGTCAATGCCTTCCTCTTGGTTATAACCTTGTGCAACCAACTGTGCCTTGTTTCTAACTATGACGATTTCCAATTACTTGATGATTTGGAGGTGGTGGAGCTAAGTCTCATACCTTATTTCTTTTAAATTGATTTAGTTCTTCTTGCATAGCAAGAGTTCTATGTTCATCAAGTAATGCACTTTTAGAATTTTTAGGTTCTACTTGTGACACAAATGCAAAGTGTGAACATAAATTGCTTATCTATGAGCGTGTTGACACGCCCTTTGTGATGTCTCCAAAGATTTTGTCAATTAGGTGATTCTTTAATGTTCCCCATTCTTATGCAAGTCCGGCTCCCCTTTGATTATGTTGATTCTTTGAGGAAGATCCATCATCATCTTGGTCTTTGTCTTTTGGCATTGGTGATGATTCATCGTCCTTTTCCTCCGGGGCATCCGTTGCGGGTCGATCACTCCCATCAACTTCATTTTCCTTTAAGATGTTCGTCGTATCAACACCTGCACCAATATAAGTACCTTTCCCATTTTCTTCTGGTAAAGATTCATCAAAATTGACATGCACAGACTCTTCAACTATTTGCAATCACTTGTTATACACTCTATATGCTTTACTAGTCAATGAATAGCCTAAAAGATTCCTTCATCCGACTTTGCATTAAACTTGCCAAGATTTTCTTTACCATTGTTAAAAATAAAGCATTTACATCAAAAGGCATGCAAGTGACTAATGTTAGGTTTACTTCCCTTAAGAATTTCATAAGGAGCATAAGGAGTTTTATCTAGAATAGGTCGAATAATCGCCCTATTCAAGACATAACTTGTGGTGCTAATAGCATCCGCCCAAAATTATTTAGGTAAGAAGGATTCACTAAGCATTGTCCTTGCAAGCTCTTAAAGTACTCTATTTTTCTTCTACACCACCCCATTTTGTTGCGGAGTACATGGAGCGGAGAAATTATGATCAATGTCATACTTTGAACAATATTTTTCAAAACGGTGATTATCAAACTCTCCCCTATGATCACTACGAATCGTAGCAATCTTAAGGTTAAGCTTATTTTGTATCATCTTGGAAAATTTATTAAAATTAGATAAGGTATCACTTTTGGTAGACAGGAAAAGTGTCCAACAATACCTAGACTAGTCGTCAACAATTACAAGACCATAATAGTTTCCACCAAGGCTTTTAGTTCTTGATGGACCAAAAAAATTCATATGGATAAGTTCCAAAGGTCTTGAAGTCGAAATTACCTTTTTTCGACTTGAAAGAGATCTTTGTTTGCTTACCCATTTGGCATGCATCACATAAATGGTCTTTAGAAAACTTTATTTTTGAATTACCGACTACTAGGTCTTTGGAAACTATTTTGTTTAGCAAATCAAAATTCATGCGTGAGCTAGACGCCTATGCCATAACCAAGAGTCATCATTTTTAGTTATAAGACATTTAGCACTTGATAGACTAGCATCTTCTAGATCAAGCATATAGACATTACCGTGTCTAATAGCTTTAAGCACAACCTTCTTATCCGTGTTGCTTTGAATTGTGCAAAAGTTGGTTTGAAATAGATTATAAAACCTTTGTCACAAAGTTGGACAACACTGAATAAGTTGTGTTTAAGTTTATTGACTAATATACCATTTGATATAGTAAGAGTAGATGGATTACCAACGGTTTCTACACCGATAATATTCCCTTTGTTGTTATCTCCATTAGTGACGAAGCTCTTCTCCTTGGATTTAAATTCAATGAAAAGTGAAGCGTCACAGGTCATTTGTCTTGAGCATCCACTATCTAGAAATCACCTTCTTTCTAGATTGCCAAGACACTTTTCCTACAACAATTAAACATAAGAAGGAGGTTCCCAATTTTCATTGGGTCCTATGTGGTGAGGAAAACATAGTTTGTTGGACTTAGGCAACCATTGCATGATACCTTTTGGAATCAAAAGTTTTTTTGCTTGACATTTTACAATGGTATGACCTTTAGTACAACAATAATGACATAAAAGATGAGGATTGTGATTCTTTTGATCCACTTCAACAATTTTGTGCTTTTTGTGTTTTGGTTTTGAAGTTTTGATAATCTTTAGTGGATCAATAGAACAAACAATCTTTGGTTTTGATGGAGGATTCAATTTGTCTTGGAGAATCTTAATATCTCTAGATAATTGAATGGATCCATTACAACCGGTCTCATCATAAACATGAGAATCACTATTTACACTTGGCTTATTCAACATAGATAACTTGAACGCTTTCAACTCTTTCTCGGTTTCCAATACTTTGGTTTCAAGATGTTTGTTAATTTTCAAAAGTTCTTTTAACCGTTTGGAAATTTTCTTAGTTTCATTACGTAATTTTTCAAATGCAAATTTTAAATCATGATACTCCAATATAGTATATGAGCTTGAGGGATTTTGGTTTACCTTTTTAGGAGATTTCTTTTGGTGATGCCGAGTTGTAAAGCACACATTTGCTAACTCGCTCTCATCACTTGAACTCGACCTTGAGAGGATGATGAACTACTACTCTCCCATGCAACATAAGTTTTCTTTCCTTTGCCTCCTTTCTTGAATGTCGGTGACTCCTTCTCTTTTTTCTTGAGCTTAGGACAATCCGGCTTGTAGTGACCAACTTGGCCACACTCATAGCATGCTCGTTTCTTGGAGTACTTACCACCTTCATTCTTTCAATAACCACTATCTCCCCTAAACTTTTTAAGGTTATTGTCGGAGGGTCTAATCTCGTTCTTCCTCACATACCGATTGTAGCCCTTGATGAAGAGAATCATTTCCTCATCATCGGAGTCTTCATCACTTGAGCTACTATCCTCTTGCTCAATTCTTTTGGACTTGGATGTAGAGGTCTTTAGAGCAATTGACCTTTTATCCTTCTCTTTTTCTTTCTCCGTATGCTTCTCCTTTTTAATCCATTTTTCATGTTTATCCAAAGCAATGAGTACTTGCTCATGCTCTTCAAGTTTGCCAAAAAGTGTCGTGAGATTAAGTTGAGCTAGATTGTTGGCTTCTTTTATAGCGGTAACTTTTGGTTGTCAATTCCTATTCAAGCATCTCAAAGTTTTATTATAGCAACTTCATTTGCGATAGATTTTCCCAAACCGTGTAACTTGTTGATTATTTTTACAAATCTTTGTTGCATATCCGCAATGGATTCACCATCACGCATATGGAACAATTCAAATTCTTGTGCCAAGGTGTCCCACATCTCTTTAGCCAAACCACAATGTGAAACGCGATAAAATTGATCAATCCCCAAAGTGGAGATAAGAAAGTTTTGTGCTTTCGCATCGTAGTTCTCTTTCTTTTTATCATCATCTGTCCATCGTGTCATAGGTGTAGGTGTGACCACACCATTAAGATTGGTCATTGTTGGAATAAAGGGATCGTTCACAATGGTGTTCCACACTTCTCCATCAAAAGAATTGATGTGAATACGCATACTACTTTTTAAATAATAAAAATGTTCGCCATTGAATATGGGAGCCCTATTATACGCCCCCTTAGGTGCAAAAGCCATAGTGATCTATCAATTGGCCAAATTGACACAATTTAGTGTAAAATCGAATCGGGATCGTGATACCACTTGTTAGACTACACGGCTTAATCACTTAGAGAGGGGGGGATTGAATAAATGATCCAATACACAATTAACGTTTTTAAAAATAATTAGCGCGGAAGCCCACCGGATCGGTAGTCTATTGCACCATAATAAAGGAAAAAGGAGTATACACCTTCATAGGAATGTGTAATACCCTAATTTTGCACTCTTTTTAAATAAATATTTTATTTTTAAAATTGTTTCTTAATTTTATAGGAAACGCCCAAAAATAGTTTCAAAAATTTATTTTGACGCTCTTCGGTAATTTTGCTCAAAATCTTAAAAATATATTCCGTTTCATTTTCATTCCTGTATATTTATTTATCGTAGTTTAATCATTAAAAGTATCTCATCAATTGAACCAATTACATTGTGCCACCTCATCACTTTTTACTAATTATTCTCTTAATCACAAAACTACACATTATTACACTAATGTCATTTACCCTAATCTACTACTATAAATAGATTAAAATAATCAGATCAGTTGAACACACATCCCAAGGGCACAAATTCCAAGAAAATCAGAAAACACTCCCCTCCCTCCTCCCTCCTCCGCCAACACTTTTCCGGCACCACCGCCGGAATTTCAAAACCACCATCAGAATTCTATTTTCCGTCGACTCAAAAATCACCCAAAAATCAAAATCAAACACTCATTTCTTAATAATTCAACCTTCCTGAACTCGAATCTGCAACCAGTTTTGTCAAATAACGGACGGAGATATGCAAATCGGAACCGGAAAAACCACCGAACTTCCAAGCTCCATTTTCGACGATTTTAGTGCCAAACGAGTCCGATTGGAGTTGTTTATCATTGTTGGAACGTGTTAGAACCTATTCCGACCTTCCATTTCACCCAAATCTCGCTGGAAATTGATTTTGAAACTTTGGATCCGGAGCTTTGAAGCTTCGATTTGAATTACTGGTACATCTTTTGCTAAATCTAATGTTAGAACTAGTATCTATGTGAAATTTCGAGCGTTTTTCTTTTTTACGTTTTGATTTTTGGTGGCCGTACGAAGAAATGGCGTGTCTCCGTTACCGGACCACCGCGCGCGCGACCATTTGTTGTTCATGTTTTCTGGTTTTGTTAGAGGAAGAAGACGATGACGTGGCGCGCTGTGAGTGGCTGAAGCCTTCTCACGCGCGCCCCCCTCTTTACTCAGCGCCCCCCCTCCCTGGTTCAAGAATTGAACCGGTCTGAACCGGTTCAAACCGGTTTGGACCGGTTTATTTGGTTTTGGGCTGTTTTTTTACCATTTTGGGCCCAGTTTTTTTTCTGCTTTGTTTTTTTAATTTCTGGTTGCTACCCCCTGTCTACTGCTGCACCCCTGCTTTGTTTAATTAATTTTTTTTGTGTGACTTATAAAATGAAAGTTGCTTATTAAAAATAAGTGCTTATTTCAAAAGAGCTTATTCTAATAAGCACTTTTGGGATAAGTGCTTATTTAATTATTTTGCATTCCTTTCATTTATTTGAAAACCTTTTTACAATAAATAGAGTAATGATAAATAGCCCTTGACGGATGACTTGAGGCTTTAATTTATCGTTATTCCGAAACTTTTAAAAGTGAAGAAAAACTTGTTAGTTAAAAAAGAATAAGGTGGAGCTTGACGGATGACTTGCCTCCGTCTTATTTTATTTTAACTAATTAAATTCAAATAATTGTTTGATTGATGCTCGTTGAATTAATTCTTGTTTCTATAATTTAATTTCGCATTTATAATTGTCTAACATCATTATTATCTGTCATTCATATGCATTTCTACAATCTTCTACCCTTTCTTTTTCTTTTGTTTATCTGAACTGTATTTGTGGAAATCTTTTGTTAAATAATAGAATAAGGATAAACTATGTCTTTGACGGATGACTAGCGACATTTAGTTTATTCGTGTTCTAAAAATTAAAATACTTATTAATTAAAAAGTAAGGATAAGAGGGAGCTTGACGGATGACTTGTTTCCGCTTGTTTTCGCTTTTTAATTAATTCGATAATGAACTGAATGAAAAAGTAGAGCTTGACGGATGACTTGCCTCTGCTTGGGTAACCTCGTCCTTGACGGATGACTTGTGACATCGAGGTTATCCACATTCACTAAACAATACTCTGATCATAAAAATCACTCAACACACTCAACTGCTTTTACTGCCCTTGCGCAATCAATTCTTTTTCAATTATCAAATCTTTTCAACTTGTTTTCTCAAAAGAACGATGTTTTATCCATTCCTCTGATATAGACAAACGCTTAAGCCTCAGTTGAGCATACAAGCAAACTGTCGTATCAGTGGAATGCGACATAAACGTTGTTCATTAAAAACAACCAACAAACAAACTTCTTTTTCTTCAGGAAGAACTACGTGAGCTTTGAATTTCTCATTGCACATGGGGAATACGTAGGAGCGAGATCATAATCTCGTCAAGCCAATTAATAAAAAACTTTTTTTTTCCTTCTTCTGTTAAATATGCGGTAATCTAGTCTTTTTGCGGTTATTTAGTTTATGCAAACCAATTTTCCTCAAATGGTTCCCGTTGAGTACAACGGATATGAGGGGGTGTTAACGTTTTCCTCTCATGTAACCAACTCCCGAACCCGACTCTTAAAGGTTTTATCATTATTTTCCTTTCCCCTCACGGGATAAATAAAATATGGTGGCGGCTTCATTGCAATATTATTTTGTGCTAGCGCCGGGTTTACAGCTTGGCGACTCCACTGGGGAAAAAGATTATAGTGAGTTAAGCCTAATTTGGGGCTTTTGGTTTGCTTATTCCAGGTTAGCCGTATCTATCCTATCTTTTATTTTACCGCAAAATATTGAGTTGTCTGGATTTGCTAGCTTTGTCTTCTCTTCTACTCCATTTTTTTCTTTTTGCCTTCATGGCTTGGTTCTTGGTTAGAGTGTGATTATGCTCCGTACCCGAGCTAGAGAGATACTCAGGATTAGATGAGGGATTGTTATATTGGGCTCCCTGACGGATGTCTCTGGGCTTGGATATAACGGTCTCGACCAGAACAGATCAGGTTGCTTTTTGGGAAAAAGTTATCGATGATTTTGGGAACCGTGTTAACCCTAGAACCACATGTGAGAGGGATGGGTTACAGGCAACTTTGGACTTTTAGCCTCAGAGATTCCACTTTGAAAATGACCAAATGGTTGAGAAAAAAATCGTGACTTTGAGATCAAGTTCGCCAAATGATACAATGGTGCTACAGTTGATCCATACATGCATCACATTCATGACATCCATGCATTCATGAAAATAATCATGCATATTCATCTTGCATACATTTATAATAAAAAGTGAGAAAAGTTTTTCATAAAAAAATCATGCATTTTCAATCATAAAAAAAAAAATCATGCATTTTTCAATCAAGAAATCTCATTTTCATTTATTCATTCCAACAGTTACCTTCCCGGCACCGGTATTTGGACAAGAAAGGTTTTTCCCTACATTATGGACAATTTGAAAGAACAGTTTGACGCCTTGAAAAGCGAAGTGACTCAGATGGGTGGAAAGTTGGACAGAATTCTGGAAATATTGTCTAGCTTGAATTTGCAACAAAGAGTGGTTACGAAGGAGATTCCTGCACCTACTGTTGAGGTCCCACAAGAGAATACTCCTATGACAGCTATGAATTGGCCACCTCATGGTGTACCAATTAGATATGCTCTTCCTGAATATGTACCGTTTGTGTTTGATGTCTCATCTGGTTCCCAAGCTGTCGAGAATCAAAATAGAGGACCTCTGGTTCATCAAGGACTCAATTTGTCACAAGAGAATTTGAATGACCCTATGATTTCTCACCAAGGTCTTCAGACACCTGTTGATGTGTCAAAAGTGGACTCTGCTATCCATCAGTTAGAGGAGGCCAATCAGAAATTTCAGGCTTTAGAGGAGAGGTTGAATTTGGTGGAGGGAAACAGTGATCCATTAGACTTCACTAAGATGTGCTTGGTACCAGACTTGGTGCTCCCACCAAAATTCAAAGTGCTGGATTTTGAAAAGTACAAAGGTTTGAGCTATCCAAAGAACCACTTGACAATGTACTTCAGAAAAATGGCTTCCTATACCAATGATGATAAACTTATGATACATTGCTTTCAAGACAGTCTCACTGGCGCGTCTCTCAATTGGTACATGCAACTCGAGAGAAGTCATATCCAGTCATGGAGAGATTTGGCTAATGCTTTCATCAAGCAATACCAATACAATTCAGACATGGCTCCGTGTCGTACTCAACTTCAGAATATGACTCAAAATGAAGGAGAACCCTTTAAGGTCTATGCACAAAGGTGGAGAGCATTAGCTTCTCAAGTACGTCCATCGCTCCTAGAAACAGAACATGTGGACATGTTCACCAATACTCTGCAAGGGGCATACTTTGAAAGAATGATTGGTAGTGTTTCCTCTGAATTTTCTGATCTGGTCCGAATTGGGGAAAGAATTGAAATGGGGATCAAAAGTGGCAAGATTCAGCTCACTGCCAATTCTCAAAACAGTACAAGGGAGCCAAATGATAGCTTCAGAGAAAAAGAAGAGGAGGAAATTGATGTTGTCACTTCTGAAATTGACAATGCTCCGCCAATAATGCTTGTTCAGTTCTCATATTTCCCATATCCATGTGTGGCAACAACGCAACATCAGCAGTACTCAGGATATCCATTTCAGATGCCTGTGAATCATGTACCACAACAGACCCAGCAACGGTCTAAGAAGGTCTTTGATCCGGTTCCTATGTCGTATAGTCAACTCCTCCCGCATCTTATTCGAGGTGGAAGAGTGAAACCTAAAGCTTTGAAACCTATGACTGCACCGTTTCCATCTTGGTATGACGTCAATGCTATTTGTGATTATCATGCCGGTACTGAAGGTCACTCCACTGATAATTGCACGACTTTCAGATATAAGGTGCAAGAACTTATCAACAAGAAGTTTTTGTACATTATGGAAGGCGAGCCAATTGTGAAATATAAACAGTCATTGATGCATTCAGGAACCGATGTGAATCAGGTTGACACTTCTGAAAGCTTGATAAAAGATGTTTCTATGGTCAAGACTCCTATGACATCTGTCAGAAAAATGTTGCTCAATTATGACCAATTCTTGAAGTTGCATCCCGATTGTGAAGTCTGTGAAAAGAATCTTGATCACTGCATCAAAATGAAAGAATGTCTCCAAAAATTGATGGATCAAGGGTTTGTTCAAATTGGGTATTCCAGAAAAGAAGTTATCTAGTCAAAGTCGGTGATACTAGGAAGCTCGTCGCTATGATCACTAAGCTTTTATTTCTTTCTTGTCAAGCATTTGTCTGCTTTTAAGATTATGTATTTTGTCAAGTACTTTCAATATAATAAACATGCATGTTTTTAGAATCAATTCATTTGTATCCATCTCTTTTATTTTACTTTATTACTTACAAACTTGGAGCGAGGATGATGAAAAACAAATAACTGATCTTTGTCGATATATGCTTTCAATGGAAAAAACCTAGTTGATGATGTACGACATTGTTCCACTTTCTTTCATTATTTCATTAAAAAAATAAATTGAATTGAGCCATTCTTGCATATGTTTTTGTTGTTATCTGATTATCCTAATTTTTGGAGATTTATCCTTTTTAGAAAGAAAAAAAAAGCAAGCAATTCTGGTTTGATACTTGACATGACACTTCAAGAGTATATAGGTTGTTTTTGCACTTTGAGGCTGCATTATGAAGGTTCAGTAATGTTTCAATAAAATTGGTACTGTCTTAGCACCTCAGACTCTCAAAAGTATGCAAGATCAATTTGAGTAGTAATTTTGACAAAGACCGAAATATAAGTTTTAAAGTAACCCTTAGTAGTTTATCTTGGCAGTCGGCACCATCTTGGGCACAAACTAAGTAGGAAATTGATGAACATAAGTGAATGATCCAGAAATGAAAATTTGCATACTTTGGTTGATACACTTATTGAGTTAGATGACCCTCACTCGGTTGTTTAATCCAACAGTTGTTGAACATACAAAGAAAAACCATAGTAAATGTACCCATTTAGTAGTTGGTTCAGAGGAGTCTGGTTCTGAACTTGGTAGGGCGGGTTACGATCCAATCCCCCACAACTGCATTTGGAAGACAAAAAGGGGTTTACCAAACTTATGTTATCAGCACCCCTTGATATGTGATCATAATCACTAACAGATTGTTCTACCATGAGCGTGCACAAGATAACGGGCTTAATATGATTGAACTTGAATGAAAAGGGTGAATAAAATTTAAGCAAAAGTTAGAGTCACAATAAAATGCTTCAGATTTGTCTTCATCTGATGAGAGTCTTTGACTGCAATATGTGGTTTTGTGTTACTACAGTACCCTTGGCATTGATATATATTACTTGATTTTCTTCTCTAGCCGGCAACCACATCATATGATTAGAGTTGTCGTGTCCTGTTTCAAGCATGTACTAAAATGAGTTATTATTTCTGTGCTTAAGGACAAGCAAAAGTTCAAGTATGGGGGAATTTGATAACACAAATTGACATAGTTTTTTGGCTCAATTTACATGATTGTTGTTGCACATTATAACCCTCAAACAACCTAATTGAAGCTAGGTTCACTTTGAAAGCATTCGGCAATGTATTGTTAAGCTGACTCCTCCTGTTTGTTGAGTAATAATTATCTTTCTTTTTTTACAAATCATATGTGTTCCATAAAAAAAAAATCTCGCATGTGCATTATATGAAAAATACTTTTCAAAAGGAATGATTTTCTTGCAAATTAATACTTTGCATTAAAGAAATCTGAGCTATGGTCTGATCATGGGCAAAGCTGATCTTAGACGCTCCTAACTAGGGGCAAGTTATCTACAAATTCTGCTAATTAGGGGCAAACATGTGGACTACCCTGCTTACCAAGGCCGAATTGGTTACACTGCAAATACCAGTTAGTCAGGGGCATACCCTTCAAGGATTCAAGTACTTGGGGCATACTATGTCAAGGTTATATTTCCCTGAAAAGTACTTAGGGCATACCCATCAGATAAAGAAAGTTGTTGTTCTTCTTTAGAAATTTATTTGAACACCTGTCCTGCAACAGAAGCTTGCAAAGGTCCTCATCTCAACAATTTTAGAGTTACTCAAATTCTCGGTGCCGGGAAATTCAAACTCTTTTCAGCAGAAACTCAAATAGTCATGCATTCACGCATATAAACTCATGCATTCATCCATGCAAGCTCATGCATTCCTGCATACAAACACAAAAAAAGGATCACACAAATTTCTGTATACGATCAGACACTTCATCTGCATTAGTTTTGCATTTTAGGCATAAGATATACATAATCATGCATTCATGAAGCATAGGTTCAAAATGTTGTTTTAACAGGTTGCGAACTAGGATCTCTTATTCAGTTAAAAAGGTCGATGTACCTAATTCTCCAACAAGACGGTTATTGAATAGTAATTACTCAACAAGAAGGGTTGATGAATCTTTTCCACAGTGAATTGGTCAACAAAGTGTCATCCCCAAGTAGATCGGTCAGTGCACCATATTCTCAATAAGAAAGGATGATGAATCATTTCTTTCCCCAATGAGTAAATTGATAGTTGTTCATCTCCAGTAAGTCGGTTTGAACACCGCATCATCAGCAAGTCGGTTGTTAAATCGTTTTCCCCAGTAAAGTTGGCTTATGCATATCATCCCAGTGAATTGATCAATAAGTCGTTACCCAGTAAGCTATTCAGCATACTGCATCCTCAGTAAAGTTGGTACTTCGTACCTCAATAAGTTGGTTTCCGAACCATATCCCCAATGAAGTTAGCACACTGCGTCTCCAATAAATTGTTTGATGAACCATGTTCCTCAGGAAGACAGTTACTTGACAGTTGTCAAGAATAATGACAGAATATTGAACTTTCTCTTCCAAGCGAGTACTCTTTTTCAAGATACCTCAAAATTCAGCAAGTTTTCAGTGATCGCATAATTTGGATCGCAGTTTCCTTAGTAAAGGATAGATTCAGATAGATCTCAATAGGCGCAGAATTTGGATTGCAAGTTCTTCAGAATGAATGGTAGATTCAGATCAGTCTCAGGTTTTAGTGATCGCAGAGTTTGGATCGCAGTTTCCTTAGTAAAGGATAGATTCAGATATATCTTAATAGGCGCATAATTTGGATTGCAAGTTCTTCAGAATGAAGGGTAGATTCAGATTAGTCTCAGGTTTTAGTGATCGCAAAGTTTGGATCGCAGTTTCCTTGGTAAAGGACAGATTCAGATAGATCTCAGTGGGCGCAGAATTTGGATTGCAAGCTCTTCGAAATGAAGGATAGATTCAGATCAGTTTTAGTTTTTTTGTGGTCGCAGAGTTTGGATTGCAGTTTCTTCAGTAAAATAAAGGACAGATTCATATAGATATCAGTGGACGGAGAATTTGGATTGAAAGCTCTTCGGAATGAAGGATAGATTCAAATCAGTCTCACATTTTCAATGGAAAGTTGAGTTTAGATCGCAACTTCTACACACTAAGTGGACAATTATTCAAGACAACTAGATTTTTTTGAATTCAAGCACCCGGGCGGGAGACAATTCATTTTTCTTTTTACATGATCCAAGCACCCGGGCGGGGGAAGATCATGTATTTTTTCCTTTTGAGTTAAAGCACCCGGACGGGAGACAACTCTGTTTATTTTTGAATCAAAACACCCGGGTGGGAGACGATTCAGTTTTCTTTTTACATGATTCAAGCACCCGGGCGGGAGAAGATCATTTACTTTTCTTTTGGAGTTAAAGCACCCGGGCGGGGGACAACTCTGTTTATTTTTGAATCATAGCACCCGGGCGGGAGACGATTCAGTTTTCATTTTACATGATTCAAGCACCCGGGCGGGAGACGATTCAGTTTTCTTCTACGTGATTCAAACACCCGGGCGGGAGACGACTCATTTCTAAGATCAAAGCACCCGGACGGGAGACGATCATTTCTTTATCAAGTATTCAGTTCCTAATTGCCCCAGGTATGATTTCTACCCTCATCTCCCATCAACATTCATCTCATTACATCACTTTCACATCACAAAATTAGGGCATTTGTATTTAATTACCTTTTTACTACGAGCGCACAAGGACGCAAGTCATTGACGCACTCGAGTATAAGATAATTAAATTGGGCCAGCTGTAATACCCTAATTTTGCACTCTTTTTAAATAAATATTTTATTTTTAAAATTGTTTCTTAATTTTATAGGAAACGCACAAAAATAGTTTCAAAAATTTATTTTGACGCCCTTCGGTAATTTTGCTCAAAATCATAAAAATATATTCCGTTTCATTTTCATTCGTGTATATTTATTTATTGTAGTTTAATCATTAAAAGTATCTCATCAATTGAACTAATTACATTGTGCCACCTCATCATTTTTTACTAATTATTCTCTTAATCACAAAACTACACATTATTACACTAATGCCATTTACCCTAATCTACTACTATAAATAGATTAAAATAATCAGATCATTTGAACACACATCCCAAGGGCACAAATTCCAAGAAAATCAAAAAACACTCTCCTCCCTCCTCCACCAACACTTTTCCGGCACCACCGCCGGAATTCCAAAACCACCATCGAAATTCTATTTTCCGGTGACTCAAAAATCACCCAAAAATCAAAATCAAACACTCATTTCTTAATAATTCAACCTTCCTGAACTCGAATCTGAAACCAGTTTTGTCAAATAACGGACGGAGGTATGCAAATCGGAACCGGAAAAACCACCGAACTTCCAAGCTCCATTTTCGACAATTTTAGTGCCAAGCGAGTCCGATTGGAGTTGTTTATCATTGTTGGAACGTGTTAGAACCTATTCCGACCTTCCATTTCACCCAAATCTTGCTGGAAATTGATTTTGAAACTTTGGATCCGGAGCTTTGAAGCTTCAATTTGAATTACTGGTACATCTTTTGCTAAATCTAATGTTTGAACTAAAGTCTATGTGAAATTTCGAGCGTTTTACTTTTTTACGTTTTGATTTTTGGTGGCCGTACGAAGAAATGGCGTGTCTCCATTACCGAACCACCGCGTGCGCGACCATTTGTTGTTCATGTTATCTGGTTTTGTTAGAGGAAGAAGACGATGACGTGGCGCGCTGTGAGTGGCTAAAGCCTTCTCACACGCAGGGGCGGAGCCCCTCAAGGGCAGTGCAGGGCCGCGGCCCATCCCTTAGTTCAAAATTTCGACTTTTTATAGGTATATATTTTTTTTTTACTCATAGCACTTAGTATATATATTAGTAATTGCATAATATATCAAACAAAAGCATATGGCGCGGTGGTTTACTGATGGATATGTTGAGCCTGTAGCCTATATTTTTATTTTAACTCTTTTTTTTTAATAAAAATGCATGTTGGTTCTTATTTTGTTATTACTATCAACTTTAGTTTTCAATTTGCATCAAAATAATTAATAACTATGTCCTTGTTAAATAATTTATCAAAAAATGTGTAACTATTTTTTCAAATTATTCAAATTTTTTTTGAGAAAAATAAATATATATTTTATTTAAAATAGAATTTTAGTGTATATAAATTTTTTTTAATCTAGGTTTTATTAAAAAATACTAAATTTTTATGGGAGAGATTCACATAATATTAGAAATATAAATACAAGAACTAATTAAAAAGTATGAAGTTTACAATAAATTAACTTAAAAATATAACTAAATATCGTGATGAAAAATATCTAGGAAAAATAAAAAGACACACCCTCAATATAATATGTATTTTTTTAGTAATTTATTTTACATATTGCATTGATATTTTCATGTATTTTAAATCATGTAGTTTATAACAACTTAATTTTTTAGTAATATGTTTTTTGACGATCACATTTGTGTGCTTATAACAACTTAATTATTTAGAATTTAGTAAAAAAAAAATTGACATATAATATGAATTATATGATTTACATTTTTTATTTATAAATTATTTTTTCTGGCCCCTTCCTTGGGGTTTGGCTAGCTCCGCCACTGCTCACGCGCGCCCCCCTCTTTACTCAGCCCCCCCTCCCCTTCCCTGGTTCAAGAATTGAACCGGTCTGAACCGGTTTGGATCAGTTTATTTGATTTTGGTCCCAGTTTTTTTTTCTGCTTTGTTTTTTTAATTTCTGGTTGCTACCCCCTGTCTACTGCTGCACCCCTGCTTTGTTTAATTAATTTTTTTTGTGTGACTTATAAAATGAAAGGTGCTTATTAAAAATAAGTGCTTATTTCAAAAGAGCTTATTCTAATAAGCACTTTTGGGATAAGTGCTTATTTAATTATTTTGCATTCCTTTCATTTATTTGAAAATCTTTTTACAATAAATAGAGTAATGATAAATAGCCCTTGACGGATGACTTGAGGCTTTAATTTATCGTTATTCCGAAACTTATAAAAGTGAAGAAAAACTTGTTAGTTAAAAAAGAATAAGGTGGAGCTTGACGGATGACTTGCCTCCGTCTTATTTTATTTAACTAATTAAATTCAAATAATTGTTTGATTGATGCTCGTTGAATTAATTCTTGTTTCTATAATTTAATTTCGCATTTATAATTGTCTAACATCATTATTATCTGTCATTCATATGCATTTCTATCATCTTCTACCCTTTCTTTTTCTTTTGTTTATCTGAACTGAATTTGTGGAAATCTTTTGTTAAATAATAGAATAAGGATAAACTATGTCCTTGGCGGATGACTAGCGACATTTAGTTTATTCGTGTTCTAAAAATTAAAATACTTATTAATTAAAAAGTAAGGATAAGAGGGAGCTTGACGGATGACTTGTTTCCGCTTGTTTTCGCTTTTTAATTAATTCGATAATGAACTGAATGAAAAAGTAGAGCTTGACGGATGACTTGCCTCTGCTTGGGTAACCTCGTCCTTGACGGATGACTTGTGACATCGAGGTTATCCACATTCACTAAACAATACTCTGATCATAAAAATCACTCAACACACTCAACTTCTTTTACTGCCCTTGCGCAATCAATTCTTTTTCAGTTATCAAATCTTTTCAACTTGTTTTCTCAAAAGGACGATGTTTTATCCATTCCCCTGATATAGACAAACGCTTAAGCCTCAGTCGAGCATACAAGCAAACTGTCGTATCAGTGGAATGCGACATAAACGTTGTTCATTAAAAACAACCAACAAACAAACTTTTTTTTCAGGAAAAACTACGTGAACTTTGAATTTCTCATTGCATATGGGGAATATGTAGGAGCGAGATCGTAATCTCACCAAGCCAATTAATAAAAAACTCTTTTTTTTCCTTCTTCTGTTCGATATGCGGTAATCTAGTCTTTTTGCGGTTATTTCTGTTTATGCAAACCAATTTTCCTCAAATGGTTCCCGTTGAGTACAACGGATATGAGGGGGTGTTAACGTCTTCCTCTCATGTAACCAACTCCCGAACCCGACTCTTAAAGGTTTTATCATTATTTTCCTTTCCCCTCACGGGATAAATAAAATATGGTGGCGGCTTCATTGCAATATTATTTTGTGCTTTCGCCGGGTTTACAGAATGATGATACAAACAAAGTTTAAGTGATGTTTCACGATCAATTACTAAGATAACCCGTTTGAATTGATTTAAAAACTTTAAAGCAACAAGTTGATGACATGAAATCATATCATAATTTTAGCTTGATTTTCATGAACTTTTAGTTGCATTTCATATCTTTTTATTTCTTTTGTCTCTTTTTATGCCGGTATTTGTTTCTATTTCAGTTTTCCTAAATAAAATAGGTCGGAGATGGAAAATGAGCAAAAAACACAAAAAATAAAGCAAAAAGGAGGGTGCAAAGCACAAAATCACGTAGATCCAGCCCAAAGGAGCATTTACCCCCATCAGCTATAGGTGGCGCCCGCCATAGGTTCCAAATTAAGAAAAACAACTTTTCCTGATCGTACGCAATTGATGGCAGTTTGATCTTGTTTTGTCTAGCTTATCGGATAACTCTCAAGCATTCTCCTCAAATCAAGCTTATCTCTTACTTATTTTTAGGATCGTACAACAAGATTTGTTTTCTATAAATAGCAAGACCAAAAATCAGATTTGCTCTCCTTCTTTTTACGTACTTTTCCAGTTAGTTTATATTCCTAGTTTAATAAACTGTAGCAGTATTTTCACATTGGGAATCTTCTACAAATTTTAATTACATACCTGCATCAAGAATTCTGTACCGGTTTATTCAAGAATTTATTCTAGTCAATTTCATTTAGTAATTTTCTCCAGGTTTTTATGCGCTTTAATTTTTGTCTATTTATTATGTCTTATTTAATTTACTGCTTTTGTTTAATTGCTTCTTCCTCCATGTCTAGCTAAATTCTTTGATATCGGTATCTAATCTTAATTTACTGTAGGGGATTTAGTGATGATTCCTCCATGTCTAGCTAAATTCTTTGATATCGGTATGTAATCTTAATTTACTGTAGGGGATTTAGTGATGATTCGCCGCGTTAATATTTAAACTATTTTTTTGATTCTGGTTTCCAATTTTAAAATAATTTATTTAATGTTAAAATCAATAGAGCGAGAGTTTGAGGTTTTAACTAGATAATGGTTACTGGATATTAATTTTTCAACGAGCGAGAGCCACGTTAGAAATAATTAGAACTAATTGGTTTTCAAAATATACTTTCAAAATTAGGTGGTAGAAAAGTGACAGTAAAACGAGAAAGTGAGGTTTAGACCTTTAAACCGAAAACATTCTTCTAAAAAATAAATATTTTTTCGTGCACTGTTGATTTACCGAATCCCCGATGGTTAATTAGTTACATACCGATATCCGATTTTATAATTAATTTAAATCTTTAATTTAAATTTCTAAAATTCTTAAAATCTTAAAAACAAATATTAGCCTTAGATTTACATCGTACAACAAAAATACGGTACTCGACTATTGGTCTATGTGGTTTGATATATTTTAAAACTAAAACGACGTGACTGTGCACTTGCGGTCTCTGATCAAAATATTTTTATACACAAATTGTCGATCAAGTTTTGGGCGCCATTGCCGGGGACCAATTAAGTTGATATTGTAACTCAGTTGTTACACCGTAGAGACTAAGGTAGTCTTTAATTTTTAATTTTTGTTAAAAAATATACAAAAATCCAAAAAAAAAAAAAAAAAAACAAAAAAATTACCCCTTTTGGTTTGTCAATTGCATGCCAAGTACTCGCTCACAAGGCAAAGAATTAGAACAATCAGTTGACAACCCCGAGCGTCTACTAAGTTTAAGACACCTATTTTAAGAGTATAGTAACATGTACATTCCTCCCGTGAATCAAATCTTTTTTCTTGATACAGAAGAGAAATTAGAGATGGAACTAGGAGCACAAAATCGTCCCCTGAAATATTATGTTATCCCTTCTCAAGTTGAACCGCACAACAGTATTGTTGCCCCTGTGATAAAGGCAAACAATTTTGAGCTGAAACCTTCCCTACTCTCAGCGGTTCAGAAAAACCAATTCTCGGGTAGTCCCATGGACGACCCAAATCTCCATCTTTCTGTCTTTCTACAATACGCCAATATAGTGAAAGCTAATGGTGTCAGTCTCGAAGCGACCAGGCTTCGACTTTTCCCCTTCTCCTTAAGAGATCGAGCCCAAGCTTGGCTCCAGTCTTTACCTTCCAACTCTGTTACTACTTGTGAAGAGTTGAAGAAAATCTTCTTAGCAAGGTATTTCCCATCAAGCAAGACTACTATGCTAAGAGCCCAGATTAACAGATTCAAATAAAAAGACAACGAATCTTTTTACGAAGCATGGGAGAGGTTCAACGACATGTTGAGGCTATGTCCCCATCATGGTTTAGAAGAGTGGTTAATCATTCACACCTTCTACAATGGTCTCCTGTACAATACAAGGATGACAATAGACGCTGTCGCGGCCGGCGCACTAATGCACAAGCCTTACAATGAAGCCTACCAACTCATCGAGAGTATGGCTCAAAATCACTACTAGTGGGGTAGCAAAAGAGCCCCCGCAGAAAAACCTCAAGCTAAAGGTGGACTTCATAAGATAAGTGGTCTTGACCATGTCAACGCCAAGGTTGATGCTCTCACTCAGAAACTAGACAGCCTTCTTAATGCTCATACTGCTACCGTAGTAGCAACTGCCTCAAATTGTGAATTATGTAGAACTCCAGGGCATGCTATAGCAGAATGCCAACTCTTTACTGGAGTCCCCTCCGATCAAGTGAATTACGCCCAAGGAGGCCCATATTCTAACAGCTATAACTCTGCATGGAAGAACAGTCCATATATGTCATACAGGAGCAACAATGCATTGTATGCACCTGGCCAAGCACCGCTTGCTTCTCCACCGGGTTATCAAAAACCTTTTGTGCCAAATCCTAATTCCCCTAGGAAACCTAGTGTTGAAGTCATGTTTGAAACTTTCATGGCATCCCAGATGCAATCCAACAAGGCTTATGAAAATCAACACTTGCACATGAATAAGATGTTTGAGTAGTTAAGCAGCAAAGTAGATGCTTTGACCACCCATTCTAAAATGCTTGAAACCAAAATTGCACAAGTGGCTCAACAACAAGCATCTATGTCTGCTCCTACAGGCACGTTTCGTGGCCAACCTTTGCCTAATCCCAAAGCACATGTGAACGCTGTGACACTGTGAAGTGGAACACAAGATGATGAACAGAGTGATCCTAGGACTGAGAGGTCATCCATGCAACAAAGGCCTGATGAATGCTTCAAATTCTCGTCAAGTATGTTTTTATAAAGAATCTCCATGAAGTATATTTCTGCAGAAGATCTCTTTTAATTAATATGGAGTAATTGGTTGGGCTAAACATATCAAGCCCAAGTTACTTGTGAATCAAGAATGTTCAACTGGTGTATTTAAAGGAAGAGCTAAACCTAATCCTTGTAAGAGTTGTTCACGCTGTTTTGTGTTGTTGTCTAGGATTCTAGGTTTTGCGTATGTGTTACTTGTGAGTCTTTCTTGTGTCTCATTGATGCAAGTTTAGGACTGTGTTCTTTGTGTAACGTAATGTTTGTAATCCTCTCCTAAGCTTTGAAGTACGGAGTTAGGATCTGTTGTGGTTATAACACTCTAAGCATTTAGGTTCGAATGTGTAGTTTTTAGGAGTGTGTCTCCAAGAAAAATATTCATATCTGTGTAACTGAAATCCTTGTTGTCTATAAGGTTGTAAGGGAGTGAGATGGGATCTCTTATATAGGAGTTTCTAGGTTGAAGAGTCATTGGTCGTGCCTATGTGATAAGTTGTAAACAGAGCGTTTGCTGGTAACTTAGAACTAGGACCATCATAGTGATATTCCTTCTTGGATTGGTCTCCCCCAAATTAGGTTGTCTTTGTGCTCTGAACTGGGTTAACAAATATTCTGTCTCCTTTATTTGTTTTTCACTTTATTTACTTTGTTTGTGTACGCGTTGTCGCGCCGCGAAAATCGCCCGAGCGTCTAGGACACTCGGAATGACACAGAGTCGCCACCAAATTTTATTTGTTAAGGAAAATATTGATAAAACCTTAAAAAACGGTGGAAAGATGGTCGTCGCAACCATTTCCAGGTTCGGGAGTTGGTTATGCAAGGGGAAGGTGTTAGCACCCCTCACATCCGTTGTACTCAACGGGAAACTCCTAATTAGTTCTAGGGTTTAAGCTTTTAGGGTTTGTTTACATGTTTTTCATTTTATTATAATTTTATTTTATTAAAGGTATTTACAAAAAGGAGGGGAGAAAAATTAAGTTTTTTATTATTGGGCTCGACAGGATGTTGAATCCTGCTCCTACGTATTCTAAGGTGCAATGACAAATCAGAGCTTCGTAGTTCAGGGGGTTGGTGTTTTTTAGAGAACGATGTGTTAATAGAATTCTTGTGGTTAAACTTAGCTAGTATGCTCGCACGGTGGAGGCTTAAGCTTCGTTTGTATCACGTGAGAATTGATTGTATACACGTCCTTTTTATGAAAAAGATTTTAATTTGTTTTTGATTTTTTAATCTTTAGTTGTGGAAAACGAACAATCGGTAGAAGAAGCGTGCGCTAATCTTCGATTATTCGAGGAAGGGATGAATGTACATTCAAGCGTCCCCTTTTTAATCCACGTTATTATTATTATTTTAGAATATATTTTATTTACAAGAAAAATATTTCATTTAAATTAAATAATTAATTTAGAATTAATCAAAGTAAATTAAATGAATTATATACATTAAATAAGACCAGAGAGGGTGCAAACCGCAGGTAGTGGGGTGTGAAAAACAGAACTCAACTTGAGGTAGAAGGCCCAAAAGGGCGCTGGACTACCATAGCCTACCGTGCGCGTGCGCGCGTGGGATACAGGAGGGAGTATGTACTCTATTTTTTTCCGATTTTTTCCTATTTGCAAAAAAAGAAGTTCTCTCTCCTCCACTCACTCTCTCTCTCTCTGTTCCACTCTTTCTTTCTCCCATGTTCTTCAATTTCTCAAGAACACAAGAACATATTCATACTTCTCTAGCCTAAAAATTGGTTCAACACAGTTTTAAAACAACAATCTAACAGTCCTAGACATGATTCAAGCCACACAAACACAAGATTTCACCCAAAAACTCTAAATCCAAAAAACCCCAAAATCCCAAATCTGTTTTTTTTGTTCGGATCTCTTTTTTACCTCAGCCGAATCTGTTCTTTATGTTTGTAGATGCAAAAACGAAATTATCCGTTCATAAACACAACCTATTTAGATCCAAAAAGAGTTTAGATCTAATTTTTTTGTTTGGTTCGGTCCCCTTTTTCTTTTAATGTTTTAAATCTGTTTTTTGACCTTTAAATCACACATTCATGTATATAGAAACTAGTTCAAACATTCATAAACAAATATCAAGTTCTGATTCAGGCATACATGAATTCAGAGCAAACAAACAATTTTACATGATTAAAAGGATTGAAAACACTTACCTGGAGTGAGTAATTTTTCCTTTTTTTCTTTTTCGCTTCTGTTTTTTATTAGATCCGTTCCCGTTCCGATTCTGATTTTTTTTGTTTTTTTTGCGTGCAAGGTATGACTGTGGATGGATGAAGGCTGATATGAGTGTTGATTTTCTACTAGTGTGTAGAAAATTAACTGAGGGATTTTTTAGGCTATTTTTTCTGTTTGTTCACTAGCTGTGAATTTTTTTTGTGTGCTGAACAACTCTGTACTGCTCTGTATTTATAGCGAAAAATTTGTAACAAAGTTCACTATTTTTTGGGTGAAATCAGATGGATTTTTAATGTGAATCTGTTCCCCTTTTCCCTGAATTTGGTTATGAATCGGATGTGGATGAAAATTTTGGTTCTGATTTTTTACTTCCCCCCAAAGTTTTGTTTTTTTCTGCTCTTTCTCACTGCTTTTTACGTTTTTCTTTGGCTTTATCCTCTTTTGTTTATTTTTTCTGGTTCCTATCCTTTTTCTTCTATTTATTTGTTTTTCTTTTATTTGTTTTATTTAATTATTATGATGAATTTGGACCAATAATAATAAAAAAACAATAAAAAGAAAAACAGTAAAAAGTAAAAAAAAAAACCAAAATATGATTATAAAAGAAAAATGTCAAAAAAATAAACACAAAAGTGGAGCTCACAGGGAACGAACCCAAGACCCCGCATCTGCACACCGCACACGCGCGCGCCCCTCTGCCAACCCAACCAGCTCCTTATTTTGATATTAACTTAAACCAGAATATTTATGTACCAAAAATGGGAGGGTAAAATTTGGGGTATGACAGTTGCCCCTATTTAAATATCTTTTAACTTGTTAAAGATAGTTAAATATCAGAAGACCCCAAAATTTTGCTTTGTGGGCTTGAAAAGATCAAGTGTCACCTCAAAGGTTTTTTTAGATCTTAAATGATATTTGTTGCCCCGAAGGGTGCTCAAATCAAAGGCAGGCATTGCCTCGCAAGGTACCTAAATCTGAAAGTATCTAGTTGTCACCTCGAAAGGTGCATCTATCCAATTATCACCTCGAAAGGTGCATCTATCCAATCATCACCTCAAGAGGTGCTTCTATCTGATTGTCACCTCGAAAGGTGCTTCCATCCGATTGTCACCTCGAAAGGTGCATCTATCCAATTGTCACCTCGAAAGGTGCATCCATCCGATTGTCACCTCAAAAGGTGCATCTATCCAATTGTCACCTTGAAAGCTGCATCTATCCAATTGTCACCTCGAAAGGTGCATCTATCCAATTGTCACCTCGAAAGGTGTATCTACTTGAAAGTTTATTACCATTACTCCGAAAGGTGATCCTACCTGAAGGTTCATTATCGTTACCCCGAAAGGTGGTTCTACCCGAAGGTTCATTACCGTTACCCCGAAAGATGTTTCTACTGAAAGCAGGCATTGCCCCTAAGGGGTGCCTAAACCTAAAAGGTAATCGTTGGTCAGAGGCTCGTGGTCCGACCAATCTGATTTGTTAGAGGTATAGGGTAACCGTTTTAAGAGTTATTCCCTATGGGAAGTTTGAATTTTCCCTTTTGATTGCTTATGCATGTAAATGTATTTTATGCATGATTGATGCATGAGATGAAATGTCAGGGGAGCCTGAGCATGGGTTGGTTTTGCCAATGAAGTTTCGACTTTGTCTTGTTGATTATTCTTGGGATTTTATTATGTATGCATGCTTTGTGCAAGTGATATGTTCATGGATGCATGATTCAAAATACGAGGAAAACTGAGCCTTGCGCATATGACAACAATAATAGATAGCCCGTTCAACCTTCTTGTAGAAAATGTAAGACGCCCTTTCTTGCAGACTCTCTTATGGGATCTTGGAGAACCGGTAGTAATGAGACGAACCGATATAGTTAGAACGTGTCTGATAACCGTTTTTGAACTGCCTTTTGAGGACCCGCTTAGTTGTCAAGGATATTATGACACTGATGAGGGACGTTGCCTTTTTTTGAGCATCTCATGCAACCTTGGACCTGTGTTCGCCCCTTCAATATTCTTAAGATCAAAGTAAAATATGTTTTGAAAAATGTTTTTCATTATTTTAAGTGCTTGCAGTGTGTTATTTATCAAAAATAAATTTGCATTCTATGAACAAATGAGGGCAAAAAGATGGCAGAGAACCAGAATTTTTTATTTATTGAACTTGGACCCGTAAATGGGTGGATAATACAATGGAAGACGAAACTCCTATAAGAGGAAGTTACTAAAAAATAAAATGGCAACAATATTATTCACTGAAATATAACAGATGATATGCTCCCTATGACTCTGAAATCACGATGCTTTACTCCAAAGATGACAATTGGATCACTCTATTCCATTCGAGTTTCTTCTGTGGGTCTAGGTGCTGCAGTCATTTGCCTTTATTTCTTTTGGTTATTAATATTTTTTTTGAATTCCCTAATTTTTGCCTGGGCCGCTCTTTCGAGTTTTCAACCCACCGGGAGTATTTCCTTTTTTAGTGTCCCTAATTTTTGCCTGGACCGCCTTTTCAGGTTTTCAGACCACCGGGACGCTCTCTATTGCTTAAATCGCCCTTTCAGGTTTTCGATTTAGCGAGCTCTCTTTTTTTTTTTTTTAGGCATAATACTTTTTTACTGCATCAGAGTTTACTGAGAGTGGAAGCTCCTCACCATCCATGGTGGTGATAATCAAGGCTCCACCAGCAAATGCTTTCTTCACGACGTGTGGCCCCTCATAGTTAGGTGTCAATTTTCTGCGTGGATCCTTGTGGATGGGTAATATCTTCTTCAGCACTAGATCCCCCTCTCTGAACACTCGAGGACGAACCTTTTTGTCGAATACCTTCTTGATCCTTCTTTGATACAATTGCCCGTGACATAATGCCGTTAACCGTTTTTCTTCTATGAGATTCAGCTGATCATATCTGGTCCACACCCATTCTGCCTCTTCCAGCTTAGTTTCCATCAGAACCCTTAACGAAGGAATCTCAACTTCGATAGGAAGCACTGCCTCCATGCCATATACCAAGGAGAATGGAGTTGCCCCTTTAGAGGTGCGAACTGTCGTCCGGTAGCCATGTAGTGCAAATGGTAGCATCTCATGCCAATCTTTGTAGGTCTTCACCATCTTCTGAACGATTTTCTTGATATTCTTGTTTGCTGCCTCAACAGCGCCGTTCATCTTTGGTCGATATGGTGAGGAATTGTGGTGTTCGATTTTGAACTCCTCACATAACTCTTTCATCATCTTGTTATTTAGATTCAAACCATTATCTGTGATAATTTTGTTGGGAATGTCGTATCTGCAGATGATCTCTTTCTTGATGAAACGAGCAACCACTTGCTTTGTCACATTTGTGTAAGAAGCAGCTTCGACCCACTTGGTGAAATAATCAATGGCTACCAGGATGAAACGATGGCCGTTAGAAGCCTTTGGCTCGATCATTCCAATTACGTCGATTCCCCACATGGAGAAATGCCATGGTGCCGTCAGGACATTCAAAGGAGTCGGTGGTACGTGCACCTTGTCGGCGTATATCTGACACTTGTGGCAGGTTTTAACATGGCGGAAGCAGTCGGCCTCCATAGTCAACCAGTAGTAGCCTGCTCTCAAGATCTTTCTTGCCATCGTATGTCCGTTGGCATGGGTTCCAAAGGATCCCTCATGAATTTCTTTAACGATGGTGTCAGCCTCCTGTTTGTCCACACATCTGAACAAGACCATGTCATGGTTCCTTTTGTAAAGGACGTCCCCATCTAGGAAGAACTGTGATGCTAACCTCCTCAAGGTTTTCCTGTCATTGGCAATCGTATCCTCGGGATAGACTTGTTTCTCCAGATATTGCTTGATGTCATAATACCAAGGTCTATCATCACCTCCTTCCTCGAGTGCACACACTGTAGGTTCATCCTTGCAATTTACTATGATTCTTGGTGCTTCGTTGAGAAATTTACTTTGTACATGGACGACAAAGTAACTAAAGCGTCAGCAACCTTATTCTCTTCTCTGGGGACATGGTGGAATGTGATTTCATTAAAGTGTTCCGCCAGTTTTAAGATATGATCCCGATATGGAATCAACTTTGGGTGTCGCGTTTCCCATTCTCCTTTCACTTGGTAGATGACTAGTGCAAAGTCTCTGTACACCTCGAGAATCTTTATCCATAAATCAATTGCAGCTTCAAGGCCTAGTATACATGCTTCGTACTCTGCCATGTTATTCGTGCAGTCGAAACACAACCTTGTTGTGAATGGCCTATAGCCGTCATTTGGTGATATTAAGACTGCCCCAATTTCGTGCCCCATTGCATTCGAGGCGCCGTCGAACGCGAGCTTCCATCGGGCGTTTGGTCCTGGCCCTTCATCGTCACCTACAAGCTTTTCATTGTCTATGACCACAATGTCCTCATCCGGGAAGTCAAACTGTATAGGTTGGTATTCTTCCAAAGGTTGGTGAGCAAGGTGCCCGGATAGAACACTTCCCTTTATAGCCTTTTGTGTAACGTACTGGATGTCGTACTCAGATAGCAGCATCTGCCAGCGTGCAATCTTCCCAGTCAGAGCGGGCTTCTCAAATATGTACTTGATGGGATCCATTTTTGATATTAACCAAGTGGTATGGGTTAATATGTACTGCCTCAAGCGCCGGGCTGCCCATGATAGAGCACATCAAGTCTTCTCGAGTGGTGTGTACCTTGATTCACAATCGGTGAACTTTTTGCTAAGGAAGTAGATATCATGTTCTTTTCTTCCCGTCTCATCTTGTTGCCCCAGCACACAACCCATCGATCCTTCAAGTACAGTTAGATACATTATGAGAGGCCTTCCAGGAACCGGAGGTACCAAGATTGGCGGCTCTTGCAAATACTTTTTGATTTGGTCAAAAGCCTCTTGGCAGTCCCCATTCCATTCAATGGCTTGATTCTTTCTTAACAACTTGAATATGGGTTCACACGTTGTTGTGAGGTGTGAAATGAATCTGGCAATGTAATTCAGTCTTCCAAGAAATCCACGGACCTCTTTCTCAGTCTTTGGTGCGGGCATATTTTGTATAGCCTTTACCTTGTCCGGATCAACCTCAATCCCCTTTTGGATGACTATGAACCCTAACAATTTGCCAGATCTGACACCGAAGGTACATTTGTTAGGATTTAGCCGTAGTCTGAACTTCCTCAAGCGACCGAATAACTTTTGTAAGTGTATTAGGTGCTCTTCTTCTATTTGGGATTTAACAATCATATCATCAACGTAGACCTCTATCTCTTTATGGATCATGTCATGAAAGAGGGTCATCATGGCTCTTTGGTATGTTGCCCCGGCATTCTTTAATCCAAAAGGCATGACCTTGTAGCAGAAAGTTCCCCATGGGGTGATGAATGTAGTTTTCTCCATGTCTTCGGGAGCCATCTTGATTTGATTATAACCGGAGAATCCATCCATAAAGGAAAAGACTGAGAACTGAGTTGTGTTGTCTACCAGTATGTCAATGTGTGGCAGTGGAAAATCATTTTTTGGACTTACTCTATTTAGATCTCGATAATCCACACACATTCGGACCTTGCCATCCTTCTTCGGGACTGGCACAATATTTGCGATCCACTCTGGATATTTAGCAACTGCTAGGAAACCGGCGTCAAACTGCTTTTTAACCTCTTCTCTGATCTTGAGGGTCATTTCAGGTCTCGTCCTCCTCAATTTTTGCTTAACGGGTGGGCATTCTGGCTTGAGCGGCAACTTGTGGACAATAATGTCAGTGTCTAATCCCGGCATATCTTGATATGACCAGGCAAAAACATTTGCATACTCACGGAGCAATTCGATCAACTTTCCTTTTACATCTTCTTGGAGGGAGGCACCTACTTTAATTTCTTTATTTTCTTCGTCCGTCCCCAAGTTGATGACTTCTATTGACTCTTTGTAGGGTTGAATCATTTTCTCCTCTTGCTTTAAGAGGCGTGTTAACCCTTCCGGAAATTCACAATCTTCATCATCACCTTCTTCAGCTTGGTCAATCGAGAACTCAAGATCGCAAGGGATTATAACAGTGTTATTTTCAGTGAACTTATTTAATGATCTGCATGAAGATGATTTTTTATATTTAGAATGATGGAAATGATTTGGATTTGAAAATTTAGGAATGGAGAAAGTGTATTGCCATTTTTAAAAGACAAAAGAAGAAAAAGGAACTTGAAATGAACATAAAATGCATCTTTATTCATTGATAAGTAATTTACTGAAACATAAGGGGGCCCAAACAAATTATCCATTTGCTTTGGGCAGAGCAAAGGATTTATTTCAAAACAAGAAAATATCTCCGGAATCTCTACGGTCTTCCAGTTGCTGAGAGCCTCATTCTGAGTGCAGCGGCGAACCAGATTTAGGACCTCTTCATCAGTGTCTTCAAGTGCGGCTACATCTTCCTCTTTCTGATAGAATCCGGCAATTATGAATATCTCCTCGATCGTTGGGATCCTTCCATGGTTCTTTTTAGGAACCCCAGTTGCTGACGGCTGATAACCAAGGCCGAAGTGGTCCTTCTTCTCCGAGATATTTGGCAACTTGCCCCACCCTTCAAGGTCACATCCTTCTAGGGCCCCTTTCATAGCCTTCCAGAAAGTTAAAGGCAAACTTGCTCTTTTCGCGGGAGGGCGCTTTGAGCTCATAGTCGTGACCGTGGCAACCTCCAATACTTGAAAAGGAATTTCGTCACCTCCTTCACCTTCATCTATGTAACGGAAGGATGAGAGATGACTCACTATTAGGTCCTCTTGGCTAGAAAGAACGACTATTTTATCACCCGCCATGAACTTGAGTTTCTGATGTAGCGTTGAAGTAACAGCACCAACAACATGGATCCAAGGTCGTCCGAGCAGACAACTGTATGTAGGGTTGATATCCATGACTAGAAAAGTAATTGTGAAGAGTTGAGGCCCAACGAGAACGTGTAAGTCAACCTCTCCCAATACTGCCCTTTTGGATCCGTCAAAGGCTTTCACCACTAAGGTACCTGGCCTCATCATTGACACGTCTTCATTTATTAACTGTAATAAGGTCCTCTTGGGCATCACATTCAGGGAGGAACCCGTACCTATCAGCACTCTGGACAATGTACAGCCCAAGCATTTTACTGAGATGTGCAAGGCCTTGTTGTGGTAATGCTTACCAACGGTTAACTCATCTTCACCGAACCCTAGATGCCTGCTGGCGGTGATGTTACCAACAATCCCGTCAAATTGGTCAATAGGGATATCTTTTGTCACATGAGCATCGCTTAATACTTTCAACAGTGCCTCTCGGTGAGCTTCAGAGCTGAGAAGCAGAGACAACATAGAGATCTTAGATGGTGTTTGACCCAGCTGGTCAATTATCTTGTAGTCGCTTCTCCTTATGATTTTCAAGAACTCTTCAGCTTCTTCATGAGGAATAGCACCTTTTTCTTTAGGAGAGGCCGAAGGGCTTGCATTTCCTTTAGCCAATTCCGGAGCATAAACCCTACCGATTCTTGTTTTACCGCCTATGCCAGTTATGTTTGTGACATCAGGTTCCACCTTTGACAGTAGCTTTCCCCCCATTGAAGCGGTGCGCTCGTATTTCCATGGTACCTCTTTCGTGTTTAAAAAGTGAAATGGTGCAGGTATATGGAATATTATGGGGTCCACCGTCCTTACAGGCATGCGTACCTCCTTCTTTAGGTAAGAGATCTCGATAGGTGCTGAGCTTTGAGATTCCAAAGCGGCAACATCCGTATTGACCTTCAAGTAGCCAAACTGAACCAAGCCTTGATCCATTAGCCGTTGTAAGCATGCTTTCATCTTTTGGCAATGGCCTAGATTCATTGAGCAGATACCACAGTGAGGATGCATCTCTTCAAACACATCAAACTTAATCAACTTCTCTCTTATCACTGAAATAGGGGTCTTTATTTGAGACACCTCCTTGACCAGATCATACTCTTTAGATTCCTCCAAAGCGTTTACTGAAGGACCAGCGTGGCTAGATAAAGGGCTGGTTGTCACGTTTGGCTTCTCCTCCTTAAAGAGTAATTGTTTGCTATCAATCAGCTCTTGGACCTTGTACTTGAAAGCTCTGCAATTCTCAATACTATGACCCGGTGCTCCTTGATGGAAGTCACATTTGGCATTCATATCATAACTCGGAGGATATGGTGGCATCACGGGCTTGAGGGACCTTGTCTCTACCCACCCTTGCTGGAGTAGGTATGGTAAGATCTCACCGTATGGTACAGGAATAGGGTCGAACTGTACACGCCGTTTTTTATAATTATTCCATGAGCTGGACTGATTCCCTGGCGTATACCCCTTTCGCTGCTGTTGAGAATTCTGCTGCGGTGTAGCTGCCGGCTGTTGTGAGTATGGATAGTATGAAAACAGAGCCGAGGGCACTTGTGATGACCCTATGGCATTAGCTTCGCCTTCCTTCTTCCTTTGATTATTGCCGAAGAACCTCTTTGCCCCAGTTTGAGAGTTACTGGCGCTTGGGATCTTGCCACTTTTTAGTCCTTCCTCTATTCGCTCACCAATTGTCACCACATCAGCGAAGCTAGATGATATACTTCCAACCATCTTCTCGTAGTAATGCCCCTGCAAAGTGCTCATGAAAGTGTCCACCAACTCTCTCCATCTCTGGGCGTACTCCTTGAATGACTCATCTTTCTTCTGCGTTGTAGTTTGTAACAGCATCCGGTTGGGCGCCATGTCCAGGTTATACTTGTACTATTTCATGAAGGCATCAGTGAGGTCCTTCCATGATTGGATCTGAGTTCTTTCCAGTTGCATATACCAGTCCAGAGATGCCCCACTCAGACTATCCTGGAACACATGAATTAATAATTTTTCATTGGTGGCGTGCGCCGCCATCTTTCTGCAGAACATTCTCAAATGATTTCTAGGGCAGTGAATTCCTTTGTATTTTTCAAAGTTGGGTACTTTGAACTTTGGTGGAATCACCACGTCTGGAACTAAACACATATCCAGAGCATTGAAACCATAGGCATTAAAGCCCTCTACAGCTTTCAACCTTTCCTCCAACGCATGATACATCTGCGCGGATTCAGTGTTTTGTTGGGTGTTGGTACCTGTTGGTTGATTTGGCATAGCGTACTGACTTTGGACAATACCAACGGGCTGGGGTTGGGCAAACTCATCTTCTTCCTCAAAGAAATCATCACCTGGCGTCATTACCCCGAGCCCTCCTCCCTTAGATGAGGAAACATTCTTGACCTCAGAAGGTTTGAACCCCGGATAAGGGTAACCCTTAGGAGGTTTGTTGCCTGTAGGAGTGTAACCTTCGGGGAGACCGTATGGAGGCCACATCCACTTCCCCTCATCTTTAGTTACTTTGGGATTTCCTTCAGCTGTTTTGAGTTTATCTTTGAATGCCTTGGCCTTCCTCTTCTCCTCGGCTCTCTTCGCCTTCTCAACTGTCATAGTCTGAAACATCTAAGTGAGCTTCTCCACGTTCTTCCTCAGGGAATCCATATCCTCTTTCATTGCAACTTGATTTCTTTCAACTTGTTCCATGATTCTGGGTAAATTGGTACGCGTCCCGTATGGGTGTGGGGGAGCTGGTACTGATGGAAACTGTTTCCTGGTATTTTATTTGAGAAAAATGAGCTTTTTTTGTATGCTTGTGTATGCAAATGCATGTGTATGGGTGCATGAGTTTTTTTATTTAGAGGGAATTTCAAAGTTCGGTATTCATTGTAAGTATTTAGAAATTACGAGACAAGATATAAAATAAGATTCCATTGATATGATAAATTTGAATGACATCAGAGCTTTGAAAGCTTGCCCCACGGGCTGACTCTTTGACTAACTCTAGACTCGGCCAACACGACCTTATTTCATAATAAAAACTTCCCCCCACAGGCTGACTCTTGAACTTAGTCAACATGACTCTTTTCATAATACAAGACAAAATAAAAACTAATTAATGTTAATGACTCATTAGTTTGCATGCATGGCCAGATTCAAGCTAATCCTAAACCCGGCCAACATTTCCCCACATTTTTTGACGAAGTTGAAGACGGCTATGGGTGTGTTGTCAGTATTCATCTAAATCTCTGCGTCCTCATGTCCCGCTGGAAGGTCTTGCATCATCTGATTTGCGAATCCGGCCAATCTAGAGATCTTGTCTTTTCATTGTGCAACCTCTTGTTCTAGTCGCGCCATAACCCGCTCATCATCTTTACAAAGATCTTTTAGATGTTTTAGCTCGTCTTCCTGGATCCCGTTTTCGTTTTCTAGAAGACTCAGCTTATTCATTAAGGTCCAATTCTTGTCTTCTGCAGTATTGAGCCCTTTTAGCAGGATTATTCTTTCTTCTTCCAAAAGAAGAAGGTTGCTTATCAAGCTTTCCTTCTCGCTTTCTAGGCATTCTGCCTTGCACTTCCAATCATCAAGCAGGCCTTGCACTGCTTCATGGTTTTCATTTGCATCCTGCAGCTCTTCTATTTCCTTCTCATGGGACAAACATATCTTCTTTAGCTCTTCATAGTCGTGTCTATACTTATGTTCGCTTTCTTCACATTTTCTCAGTTTCTCCAACAGTGCATCCCGTTGATCAGGAGCCCTTTGGTGCCCACTCTTTGTGGCTCCACGAAGGCGTTGCTCATGGGCAAGCCTGTTTTGTGCTTCTTCTAGATTTCGTTTAAGGTACGCCACTTGCTCTTTATAATCTTTTTCATTCTCTTCTTTTTCTCTGTCGGTTTCCATCCAATCACTATAGCATCGGTGAAGATCTTTATCAACTTTCTTTGCTAAGAGATCGCTTTCTTTGAGGGCTTCCTCCACTTCCGCCTTCTCTTTAAGCAGATCTTCCCATGCTTTAAACCATCCACCACCCCATTCCTAAACCTTCCTCAATCTGAGCTCGCGTGCTTTGGCCTCTTCAGTAGATTGTGTAAGTGCCTCACTTGCTCGATTATGCTCCTCTTGCTCAGCCTCGTATAGTCTTCGAGTCTCGTCTAGCCACCGTTTTTGCTCGCGGCTAAGAGCTTCAAATTTTCACCGCTCATGGGAGACTTGGTAGAGCTCTCATTCTATTTCTTCCTTCTCCCTTTTGAGGAGGTCAATAGTAGCTTTCATTTTATCGACTTCTTCTATAGAGATCGGAACAGGCTCTGGTAAGTTAGGCTGAGATGATGGCCTAACAACAAAGGGAACCTTAACTTCTTCAGCATGTTTTCTGACCCATGGATTATAGGAGCTCATTAGTCGGCTTTCTCTTCTTTCTTGGGTCATCATTGTTTTTACGAACCCTTTCCCATGAGTGAATGATCCTCATGAGCATATCGGGGTCATTGGCACCCATATCACATAGCACGAACCCTTTTAAGTCTTCATCATGTGGCTTCCCTCTCATCGGGTAGCCAAGCTGCCTTAAGGCTAACACGGGGTTGTAATTGATACACCCCCTTGTGCCTATTAAGGGCACATTAGTGAAGTCCCCACAACTAATTATTATTCCATCTCTATCAAGCTTTTTGACATGCCAAAAGATGGATTTTTCTGTAAGGGAGACAAGCCTTTGAGCCCATTCTTGATCATTCATGGGTTTCTCCATGGTGATGTCTTTGGATATAAGAGAAGTGAACCATGTGTATAACAGGGGAATGCAGCACATCATTTGCCCTCCATTTTTCTTGTATCGCAGGTGGAGAGTATAATAAACATCAGCGAGAAGTGCAGGCACTATATCTTCTTTTTTAATTTTGACAGCCCAAAATGCACTAATAGCCGCATCATGAATGAAATTCCTGAGACTTGGAAAGTGGACTAGCCCAAAAACAAGTAAGGCCAGCATGTCTTCAAAGGACTCCCAATCTCGGGCGTCTAAGAACTCTTGTACTTTTACTTCTAGGAATTCTCTTTTGAAACCATAAATACTACCAGATGTTCTTTTCACTTCTTGGTAATGAGCAGCCAGACTGGGCACCTTCAATTCAAAAGCTAAATCGTCAATTTTTGGAACCCGCCCAATTCCTTTGTAGGGACCTTTCTTGGTTTCAGCACATCCCAAGATTTGTCCATATTCTTCAATAGTAGGTGCCAGTTGAAAATTCTGGAAAGTAAAGCACCTCAAAGGATAGTCATAGAATTGAGCAAGGGCAGTGATAGCCCCTATCTGGACAGGAGTATAGAGAAGTTTAAGAATCTCCCCATATTTTAGGCGGAAGCTTCCTTTTCTGATACTAGTCATTTTGCTGTGGAAGGACCTTAGACTATGCATATCAGGCACTTGTGCCTTTATCTGGAGTGTCTTTTTCTTATTTGAACTCATTTTTCAAATGCTTAATCAACAAATTCTTTTATTTGAAATTCCCTGAAAATATTAAGTATATATGCTTAAATAACTCATTTGAATGCAAATGCATGACATGCATGTTATGTTCAGGGCTATCAAAACAACCTAGAAAATAAGATTCCCTACAAGATGGTTCTACATTCTATGTATCAGACCCCTCACAAGGATGGCTCTACAAGTTTTTGAGTCTTTTTTTTGTTTTTTTGAAAACACCATCTAAGAGCATGGACCTCTTTTGAAAAACTTTCCCCATGATACATGGTGGATTTTCAAAGGGTCTCCCTTAAATGGAGCCATTGAGTTCTAAAAGGTTCCCAGAGTCGCTGACCTTATTTGAAATTCCAACAGGAGAATGGGATCGCCAATGCCTGAGGGATGTTTCAAACATATCTACTCTAGGCGGAGTCTTCGTAAATCACCCGAGGGATGTGCATCCCGGGCGTCCATACTACCAACTCCTAACTTAACTTAAGTTTTTCTCTTCCCTCAACAAATAAAACCACCCCACAATATAATGACTGAATAAATAATGCGGAGAATAAGGAATAAAAGATACGATAAAAATAAAAACAAATAAACACACAAACGCACTCAGCCCTAAAATTAAAAGGATAGGCTTAACTCTCTAATTATCCCATGCAGAGTCGCCAGCTGTCGCGCTGCAAAAATCGCTCCGAGCGTCTAGGACACTCGGAATGACACAGAGTCGCAACCAAATTTTATTTAATAAGGAAAATATTGATAAAACCTTAAAAAACGGTGGAAAGATGGTCGTCGCAACCATTTCCAGGTTCGGGAGTTGATTATGCAAGGGGAAGGTGTTAGCACCCCTCACATCCGTTGTACTTGTAAGACTACACGGGCTACGCTCTAAGAGTGGCGAATGCGAGCGTTCCAATTAAGAACAACAATATTTCGTAAAACAATCGAGTAAGCGGAAGACACCTAGATCGGTAGTCTTTTTGCACCTCGACTAAAGGAAAATTTGTATAGCCCTTTTGAAGTAAACAACGACAATTCGAATTTCACAAACAAATACTCGAATTCAATCAATCTAACGATTTTATCAAATTATACAATCAACACATAAATTCACAAGTTTCACAATTGATCGCAACAACGTTTATGAAACTTGATTTTCGTCGCCGGAAATCAAGTTTCGCGATAAAGCAAATAAAACGAAACTTAAAGAGTTGAGGGATAGAAAAACACAAACAGAGCTGATCACAGAGTTCCTAGCTTTCGTACGTCCTCATAATCGGCCGGTACCTCTCCGCCCACCTTATCAAACGGATATAGGTGAGAGTTTCACTATCTTTAAAAATCTTTTACAAATGCAAAAATTCGCGACTAATACAATACAACTCGATATACAATCTTGACCGTAGCTCCAATCGCAATTCGTGCAAAACCTCAACGAACCAAAACTTCAACCTCTGACTCCAACGATCAAACCCGCGCACCTATCTTCACCGAAGAACTTTGCGCTGATCGTCCAGCTGATTCCGTCGTCAGGTTCCGTTGATCATTCAAGCAAGCTTCCCTTCTTGAATCCGGATGAGAAATCCCCTTCAAAAACAAATCAACTCGACAGCGGTTCTGATTCACCACGAACCCAAGCTTCGAACGTTATCTACCACAATCTTCAAGAACCTTCGATTGACCCCATTCTCAATCTCAATTGATGAATACTTTGGAAGAAGATGATGATCTTGTTTTTGAATAGTCCTTGATCCAAAACCCTTAACCAATTTTGATCACAAGACGTTTCTGAACAAATTCAGTTGATTTCTCATTTGTTCACTGATTTCTCATGCTTACAAAAAATACACATATAGCTATTTATAGACAAAATAGAATTGAGTAAATTTAGGAACAATTTAACAGGTTTGTATCGATACATACATCAGTGTGTATCGATACAAGCAACTGACATCGCTTGAAAAACTGAAACAAAGTGGTTATGTATCGATACAACCACGCGTATGTATCGATACATACACCAGAAAAATCTGATCTAACTGATTTGTTTCGAAAAACACAAGTATGTTTCGAAACACAGAGCTCTCTCTGATTTCAAGAGAGTCTTCATGTGTTTCGAAACATAAAAGTGTGTTTCGAAACACAGAGGCTCCTCTGACTTCAAAGAGAACAATTTGTATCGATACAAGTTTGCATTGTATCGATACAAATGCGTGATAATCAGTCTGAACAAGTTTCAGGTCTTTTGTATCGATACAAGGTAATTATGTATCGATACAAATTACTCAAAACATAGTTTTTCAAAGTTTATAAAATGGTTTTTGCTGTCAAGTCAATATCAATTGTTACCAAAATATATTCTACTCTATTTTGATGTGTTTTGACAATTATTAAAACTCGGAGGGGAACTGGTGCATTTATAGTACTCAACAGGAACCTCGTAATTAGTTCTAGGGTTTAAGCTTTTAGGGTTTGTTTACATGTTTTTCATTTTATTAGAATTTTATTTTATTAAAGGTATTTACAAAAAAAGAGGGGAGAAAAATTAAGTTTTTTATTATTGGGCTCGACAGGATGTTGAATCCTACTCCTACATATTCTCAGGTGCAATGAGAAATCAGAGCTTTGTAGTTCAGGGGGTTGGTGTTTTTTTGAGAACGATGTGTTAATCGAATTCTTGTGGTTAAACTTAGCTTGTATGCTCGCACGGTGGAGGCTTAAGTTTTGTTTGTATCACGTGGGAATTGATTGTATACACGTCTTTTTTATGAAAAAGATTTTTAATTTGTTTTTGATTTGTTAATCTTTAGTTGTGGAAAACGAACAATCGGTAGAAGAAGCATGCGCTAATCTTCGATTATTAGAGGAAGGGATGAATGTACATTCAAGCGTCCCCTTTTTAATCCACGTTATTATTGAATATATTTTATTTACAAGAAAAATATTTCATTTAAATTAAATAATTAATTTAGAATTAATCAAAGTAAATTAAATGAATTATATACATTAAATAAGACCAAAGAGGGTGCAAACCGCAGGTAGTGGGGTGTGAAAAACAGAACTCAACTTGAGGTAGAAGGCCCAAAAAGGCGCTGGACTACCATAGCCTACCGTGCGCGTGCGCGCGTGGGATACAGGAGGGAGTATGTACTCTATTTTTTTCAGATTTTTTCCTATTTGCAAAAAAAGAAGTTCTCTCTCCTCCCCTCACTCTCTCTCTCTCGGTTCCACTCTTTCTTTCTCCCATGTTCTTCAATTTATCAAGAACACAAGAACATATTCATACTTCTCTAGCCTAAAAATTGGTTCAACACAGTTTTAAAACAACAATCTAACATTCCTAGACATGATTCAAGCCACACAAACACAAGATTTCACCCAAAAACTCTAAATCCAAAAAACCCCAAAATCCCAAATCTGTTTTTTTCGTTCGGATCTCTTTTTTTCCTCAGCCGAATCTGTTCTTTATGTTTGTAGATGCAAAAACGAAATTATCCGTTCATAAACACAACCTATTTAGATCCAAAAAGAGTTTAGATCTAATTTTTTTGTTTGGTTCGGTCCCCTTTTTCTTTTAATGTTTTAAATCTGTTTTTTCACCTTTATTATCACACATTCATGTATATAGAAACTAGTTCAAACATTCATAAACAAATATCAAGTTCAGATTCAGGCATACATGAATTCAGAGCAAACAAACAATTTTACATGATTAAAAGGATTGAAAACACTTACCTGGAGTGAGTAATTTTTCCTTTTTTTCTTTTTCGCTTCTGTTTTTTATTAGATCCGTTCCCGTTCCGATTCTGATTTTTTTTGTTTTTTTTGCGTGCAAGGTATGACTGTGGATGGATGAAGGCTGATATGAGTGTTGATTTTCTACTAGTGTGTAGAAAATTAACTGAGGGATTTTTGAGGCTGTTTTTTCTGTTTGTTCACTAGCTGTGAATTTTTTTTATGTGCTGAACAACTCTGTATTTATAGCGAAAAATTTGTAACAAAGTTCACTATTTTTTGGGTGAAATCAGATGGATTTTTAATGTGAATCTGTTCCCCTTTTCCCTGAATTTGGTTATGAATCGGATGTGGATGAAAATTTTGGTTCTGATTTTTTACTTCCCCCCAAAGTTTTGTTCTTTTTTCTGTTCTTTCTCACTGCTTTTTACGTTTTTCTTTGGCTTTATCCTCTTTTGTTTATTTTTTTTGGTTCCTATCCTTTTTCTTCTATTTATTTGTTTTTCTTTTATTTTTTTATTTAAGTATTATGATGAATTTGGACCAATAATAATAAAAAAACAATAAAAAGAAAAACAATAAAAAGTAAAAAAATAACCAAAATATGATTATAAAAGAAAAATGTCAAAAAAATAAACACAAAAGTGGAGCTCACGGGAATACACAAGACCCCACATCTGCACACCGCACACGCGCGCGCCCCTCTGCCAACCCAACCAACTCCTTATTTTGATATTATCTTAAACCAGAATATTTATGTACCAAAAATGGGAGGGTAAAATTTGGGGTATGACACGCGTTATATTTGACAAAGTGCTTAGCACATCGTATCACGAACTGTGCTAAGCGTGCCAGGAATTTCAATTGGCATTAGAGCAGGCACCTTGCCTCTTCTTAGGGTGAGACTCAGGACCTAAAATCTCTGGCATCATGGATAAGGAAGGAGGATACATGAACAGGCCACATTTGCTCAATGGATCCAGCAACTATGATACCTTGAAATCTAAAATGACCGCATTTTTTAAATCTATTGATAGCAAAGTTTGGAAGGTTGTTTTGACTAAATGGAGTCAACCTACACTTACTAACAAGGAAGGTACATCAACAGGGGTACTAAAACCTGAAGTAGAATGGACTACAGATGAGGAAACTGCAGCTCAATATAATAAAAAGGCTATTTACGCTCTGTTTAATGGTGTGAACACCAACGTTTTCAAGCTTATTAAAAATTGTGTGTCAGCTAAAGAAGTGTGGGAGATATTGAAAACCTGCTATGAAGGCACTACTAAAGTGAAGTTGAAGAGAGTATCCAAGATTTTCATCTAAGTCTACTAGACATTGCAAACTCCTTTGAAGCCTTAGGTGAAAAGATAACTGATGAGAAATTATCAAGAAAACTTATTAGATCTCTTCCTAAGAGGTTTGATCTAAAGGTTACAGCTGTTGAGGAAGCACATGACATTTCCATCATGAAAATGGATGAACTGTTTGGATCTCTCCAAACTTTTGAAAATGTACTAAATGATCGAGGGGACAAAAAGAACAAGAGCATTGCATTTGTCTCAAATACTGACGATGGTAAAGATCATAGTGAGGATGAAGGTTAACAAAGCATAGTAGATTCCATTGCCATGCTTGGGAGATAGTTCAAAAAGGTGTTTAAAAGAGTTGATGGTAGAAATCGACAACATGGGCAGAACATCAGATTCGCATCAACAAGCAATCAAACAATTTGAAGAAATCCAAACCTGAAGAAAAGAACGGTCAAAGCAAGGGCGTACAATGTCATGAGTGTGAAGGATTAGGACACATAAGGTCTGAATGTGGAACCTATCAGAAAAAACATAAGAAAGGTCTAAGTGCTTCTTGGTGAGACGAAGATTCAGAGGAAGAAAATGAGTCAGCTAGACATGCGACTGCCTTCACAGGAATCTGTAGTTCAGAGTGTGAGTCAAATTAAGATGGTGAAGTATCATATGAGGACCTTGTTTGTACCTACAAAGAGTTACTCACTAGATACAATGAAATGTGCAAAAGTCTTGAGAAACAGAAGAAGACCATCAACAAGCTCTAGGTTGAGAAGACCTCACAAGCTTAGGATGAAGTCACTCAAGTCAATATCCAAATGAATGACTTAAGAAAACGTGTGTGTCAGCTTAACTCAGGAACAGATATTCTTGAAGAAATTCTAGAGAATGTACCAAGTGGTAAGGCCAGGTCGATTGGATACAACAACTCAAACCTAAATCAACATCAACGGAACCATGAAACCAAGTTTATTTCTGCTGAAGATGTATTTGACCCTTACACTGGAAAGGTGATGTTGCAACATCATACTCAACACCATAAAGTGTACCAGTTCCAGAATTTGCTCTTAATTCAAAACCCCATGATCACCAAAGAATCAAGAATCAGAAGAAATATTGTAGGTGGGTTTGTCATCACTATGGAAAGCGAGGACACATTAGACCTTTGTGCTACATACTGCATGGGTATCCTGAACAGAAGTCAAAATCTAATGAAGTGGAGGAAGATGGATCTACTAAGAAAGAATGGAAGCCTAAAGCTGAAAGTGTTGGGTTAATTGCTCACACATCTCTCAGAACCTCCTCCAGTGAAGATTGGTACTTTGATAGTGGATGCTCTAGGCACATAACTGGTGTAGAGAAGTATCTTACAAATATGAAACCCTACAAGTCAAGCTTTGTAACTTTTGGTGATGGCTCTAAAGGAAAGATATTAGGAATTGGTGATTAGATCAATCATGGTTTACCCAACTTGGAGAATGTGCTTTTTGTTGCAGGGCTCACTGCTAATCTAATCATTATAAGCCAACTGTGTGATCAAGGATTGAAAGTTAATTTTACCAAGTCTGAGTGTCTTGTCAATAATAAAGAAGGACAGTTGTTGATGAAAGGAACTTTATCTAAAGACAACTGTTATCTATGGATGTCTCAAGAAGAAGCTTATACAGCCACCTGTCATATCACCACAGAAGATGAAGTACATTTGTGGCACCAAAAACTAGGTCATCTCAATCTTAAAGGGATGAAGAAAGCTATGCCAGTTGATGCTATTAGGTGATTGCCCAGACTAAAGATCATTGAAGGCAATGTATGTGGTGAATGCCAAATTGGCAAGCAAATCAGAATGTCGCATCCAATGTTGGAGCATCATACAACTTCCAAGGTTCTTGAGCTACTTTATATCTCATGGGACCCATGCAGGTTGAGAGTCTGGGAGGCAAAAGATATGCATTTGTGGTTGTAGACGACTATTCTAGATATACATGGGTAAATTTTATTAGAGAGAAGTTAGATACTTTTGATGTTTAGAAGAGAGTTTGAAAACGCCAAGTTTGATGATTTATGTGCTTGTGAGGGGATCAAATATGAATATTCATCTCCTATCACTCCACAACAAAATGGTGTAGTTGAAAGGAAGAATAGAACTATCCAAGAGTCAGCTAGAGTCATGATTCATGCTAAAAATATTCCTTATCATTTTTGGGCTAAATCCATGAACACTGCATGCTACATACACAACAGAGTGACTCTGAGAAAAGGTACCTCTTCAACTCTATACGAACTATGGAAAGATAGGAAGCCAACTGTCAAACATTTTCATGTCTTTGGAAGTAAGTGTTATATTCTAGCTGATAGAGAACCAAGAAGAAAACTTGACCCTAAAAGTGATGAGAGAATTTTTCTTGGATACTCTATTAACAGTAGAGCCTACAGAGTCTACAACTCAAGGACTCAAGTTGTCATGGAATCTATAAATGTGGTTGTAAAAGATTCACCTCTAAAGGAGAATGATAGCATAGATCAAGGTGTTTCTGTAGGTGAAAATGTTGAACAAGATGTTGAAGCATCCGAACAGTCTAATAATGAAAAATCTAATGAAGAGACTATTGATGAGGAAGCTTGTAACACCCGGCGCAAGCACAAAATAATATTGCAATGAAGCCGCAACCATATTTTATTTATCCCATGAAGGGAAAGGAAAATAATGATAAAACCTTTAAGAGTTGAGTTCGGAAGTTGGTTACATGAGGGGAAGACGTTAACACCCCCTCATATCCGTTGTACTCAACGGGAACCATTTGAGGAAATTTGGTTTGCATAAACAGAATAACCGTAAAAAAGGAATACATTACCGCATATTAAACAAAGAAATGGAAAAAAGAGTTTTTTATTAATTGGCTTGACGAGGGAGGCTCTCGCTCATACGTATCCCCCAAGTACAATGAGGAAGTCAAAGCTCACGTAGTTCTTCCTGAAAAAGGTTTTGTTTGTTGGTTGTTTTTAATGAACAATACGTAGGTCGCATTCCACTGATACGACAGTATGCTTGTATGCTCAACTGAGGCTTAAGCGTTTGTCTGTATCAGGGAAATGGATAAAGCATCGTCCTTTTGAGAAAACAAGTTAAAAAAATCTTGTCTATCAACTCGAATAATAGAAAATGTACACTCTTTCATTCACTCAAACAAAAATTGTCTACATCCGAAGAATGAATTATTTGTCCATAATAAGTGGAAACAAAATTAATGAGTCATGATTAAAATTTAATTGGATTAATAGTAATTGAAACTGAATTTTATAGAAGACTATAGTTCAAAATCGCAACTCCATTTAAGAGGAGGATGAAATAATATTGATGCCATAAATATAATTGATCTCCAAATTAGATTAAATTGTGATAAAAACTCAAAAAAAAAATAGTCGTAGAGAAAGTATACAAGGATCTACACTCTACATGTTATAAGTGTGACTTTAGTTGACTTCATCTGCATTATTGATTGACTTTCTGTGTAACATTATTGAAGGAATCAACATAAATAATGAATTTCCAATAAAGTATTGTGTTCTTGAAATGTACTAGAATAATTAAGGAACACAAATTTGGGTGGATACAAAAACTTGTTTCTGTTATACAGATATTTATGAATGAAAATTAATTATTATGAGTAATAAAAATTTCATAAAAAAAATTATTTCACTTACTCTTTTATTTTTGTTAAATACATAGTTTATTGTCTAATATTTCACCTTTTAAAATAATAAAAAATCTATTATTCAAACTCTGACTAATAGATATTATATTAGGTGGTTTAGGCGTCAAGAATTTGGAATTCTTTAATACAGCATTGCTTTGCAAGTGGAAATGGCGATGTTTATCGCAAAGTCAAGCTTCTTGGTTGAAGTTACTTCGGTTTTGTTACGGTAGTATGCATTCTAATTTTTTATCTTCTGGTGCACGACATACTGTGCCTAATAGTTCAATATGGTGGCGTGACTTGATGGGACAAGGAGATTTGGAGGTAGATTTTTTCCGTGGCAATATTCGCACTGTTGTAGGCCGGGGAGATCAAGTCGGCTTTTGGCAGCACAAGTGGGTGGCCAATCAACCTTTGAAAGAGCTTTTTCCTAGGCTGTTTGACAAAGAGCTTTTTCTGGAGGTTTTGTTGGCCGATCGGTGGGACTTGAGGAATTTGTGTTGGAAGTGGGAGTGGAGAGAAACTTTGTCTCAAACTGAGTTGGTGGGTTTGGGTGAGCTAGAGTCTTTGTTAACGGGGTTTACACTTGTATCTAGTCAACACGATGTATGGCGATGGATACCCGATTCTATGGGCTTATTTTCAGTTCGTTCATGTTACACAACTTTGCTGCTTCTCAAGGTTTCTAACATCACGTTGCCGGTGTCAGTGGCTGCTCTCCGTAAGCTATGGAAAACAAATGTCCCTTCTAATGTTTGTTTTTTTGGTTGGCGGTTGTTATTGGATAAACTTCCTACTAAGGTAGTATTGGCTCACAAAGGTATTATTCATGATGATTTTGATACTTTTTGTGTGTTTTGTTTTATGTATCGTGAGGATTGTTCCCACCTATTCTTTTCTTGCGCTTTTGCACAATTAGTATGGAAGAAAGTGGGTACTTGGCTTGGTTTACAGCTCGGTGTGGGGGATGAAGCTTGGCAGCATTTTATAATGTTCGGTAATTTGATCCCTATCAAGAAAAAATTGCGCGCACGGCACCTCATTTGGTTAGCAACAACATGGTGCATTTGGAGGTTGAGGAACCTTATTATCTTCCAAGGAGCTTATGTGGTTTTTCATTTTCTTTGTCGGATTGGTGTCATCATCCGATTGCTTGTATACAAGCATTATGAATTTGTAGTTCTGAATTGTAAGGGTTGAGTACCTCTTGTACTCCTTATAATTCAAAACGTTGCTTATCGGAAAAAAATAGATATTATATTAACATATTTTATTAACTAAGTTATACTCACTGTCACATGTCACAGTGACATTTCACTTACACTTTTAATAAACAATATTTGATATAGCAATAACTACAGCAAACCATTGTACCAAAAATAACTATAGCAAACCAGAGGCACTCATATTTTGATGTATATATATTTGCTAGCTACCAATTCTGTTAATTTTTCGTTTATAATTGGCCATAAAAAGTTATATATAATTAATCTAATTATATTAGTTGATCGATGACTACATTATGTATACACAATTAGCATCAATAATAATGGTTTATAAAGAAGCAAACCGGATCTAACAAAGATTACTAAATTGATTGAGTTGGGAAATGTGACAAAGGAAGATATTAATGTATCGTGTGGTTGCTTTCATCGCATGCACGATATATGATTTATTATTTGTTCCATCCATATCTCCTCATTCTCTTTGTTGAGTTTCTTTTTTGTGATTGGAACATGGAATGTATTGTGTTTGATTTTGATAGCTATAAAATGTCCCTACACACTTTTTTCACTTATTTCTTTACTTATTTTCATATTTTTTTCCCAAAATTAATCATATTTGAAGCAATATAAGATATTAAATATATATGGACATTTCTCTGTGAAATCAGGTTCAAACTACAATATAATTCATCATTTTGTTACACATCTTTAAATTGTAACCACATCTAGAGTTATAAAATAAAAACTAAATAATCACTTCTATCTCTAAATATATCATGTATTGTCACTATATATAATATCGAAATTTTCAAAATTATAAACTCATTATTTAATGTCTCTTTTATTAAATTAAATTAACTATCTAAAATTACATGTAATGACTAAAATTACTAATAAAGATACATTTAATTTTTGTTTTATCATGTAGACTACTACCATGCATATTTTATGTAATGTTCTATCAATTGAACTAAATTCACATGGACCATTTAATTAAGTTTGCTTTTATAAACTTAAAATATTTTAAAAATTGATAACAATTCACATTTAAAATAAGGGTTATATATTAGACTCTTACCTCATGTAAAAAAAAAAAAAATTAACACCTTTATAATGTGAAGATTTTATCATTTACTCTTCATGTGGTAGTTGACATTTTGTCTGTCACATAAATAAAAAGTCAACATATAAGAGTAAATGGTAGAATCTTCATAAATAAATAAATAAAAAATTGAAAAAAATAAACCAAAATTTATCCATAACCCAAAGAGTAAAAGTTATCAACCCTTTTGTCAAAAAAAGAAAGAAAGTTTATTTACCCTTAAAATATATTTCCTCCGTTTAAAAATACGTGTCATTTTAGCAAAAAAAATTGTTTTAAAATAAGTATCATTTTCAATTTTCAATACAACATTTTCCAATTCTATCATATAATAATAATTATTTTATACACTATTTTCAAAAAAAGAAGCCAATATAATAGAATTAATTTAATAAAAATGTTATTATTTTTACATCATAAATTGTATTATTTAATATGTGCATAGATCGGTCTTATTTAGTTATTTTTTATTGTTTTTTAGTGTAGAAGTACTAGTAAATTCTTATTTTCAAAATGGTCAAGTGCAAGTCATTGCCCACACACCCAAGTAAGTGAGTCCGTTGTTGGTGGTGAGAGTCTAACTTGCAATCAAACTCAATTTTATATATATGGTTTGTAATCTATTGTCATTTGTCACATTATAAACTATAACAAGTAAAAGAAACACAACAAATAGTGAAATGAGTTGGGTGCAAATTGAGTTGAATAGTGGTCCGTCCATAAACATAGATTAGAACATACCACCAACTGCTTGCTATATTCGGCAATCTCTAACCATGTAATATATATAATTACTGGCCCCAACCAATCATAATGTCTCTATATATTTTCCTTTTTTATTAAACCTGTATCACATGAAATCTTTTGTGCATATGTGTGTGGAAGTGGAACAAATAAAAGTAGTAATTGATAACTTGTGTATGTACCCCTCAACATTTGAGGATTTTTATTTGTAACTACTACAAAAACTTTTAAACGATATAATTTTTTATAAAATGTATCGATAGATTGAATGTTTATATCATATAGATTATTTGTGTAAAATTTCATATAAGTTTAAAATTACTTGATATGTTATTAAAACATATAAAGATTAACGGTGTTTATAAAAAAATCACAGAAACTATTAATTTTGATGCGTTTCAATAACATATCAAATGATTTTAAATTAGTTTGAAATTTTACACAAATAAGTTATATGATATAAACTTTTAATCCAAAGGTATATATTTTATAAAAATATATATCGGTTAAATTTTTTTAAATTTAAGGATAAATAGCTCCAAATCATGAAGGGTACACAATAAAAAATCATAAAAGTATCACATGATATAATCTAGTTCAAGGTGTAAGTGTGTAACAACGTCATGTCCAAGATATGTCTATATAGCCATTTAATTAATTTGATTTGATGGCATGAGGTATTTCAAAATTGGAAGTCCTTGGACTCATAAATAGTCACGTAGAGTATGTATTTGGAGCTAAGATAGAGCAAGCAGACTCATTACCACCAAGATGCATACTATGTCCTTGGACTCATGCATCACAAGGTCGGTCCGTCTAGAGATAGAGCAAGCAGACTCATTACCTGGATTTCAATTTTTTAACGGCTTCACAATCTAATTTTAAATCTATCATAAAGAATCAATTAAGAAGTTTTGCTAAGACACAAAATCACAAAATATAGTCTGGTCCAATAAGAACTGTTGAGGATGAAGATATTGAGAGAATAGAATTTCTGTATTGAGTAAAATGTGGGAAAATACTTATTAGTGCGATATTTATCCTACGAAATGTAACGAATTGCCTTGTTTTTTGTTAGTGCGTTTAAAATATAAAAAATTAATCTTTTTGCCAACAAAATAAACTAAAATTTTACACCATTGATCCCTTTCGTTATTCCCTTTTATTATTTATGTACGGTGCATAAGGAAAAAACTTATACACCATAACCACCAGGGGCGGTGCCACACACAACTCAGGATTTAATACTATATTAATAAAACTATCAATTTTCATAATTCTCGTTTTTGGCCAATGAAGTTCTATACTATTTAGCAATAGTAAAAAGTTGTAATTTTTTTCTAGAAGTTGTAGCATAACAGGCGGAAAATATCAAAATTGTTAAGTCAAATATCTATGACCGAAGTTCTAATGATTTGTTATTTCGTCTACATACAAAAAAGAGTTGTAATATTTATTTTCATTCGCATATATTGTTGTTATCATCATTAAAAATAATTTGCACCCAAATCATGGTCCTGACTCCGCCACTGCTCACGATCGAATTTTAAATTATTTGCATCCCCTGACCCAGGGTCTGGGAGTCGCCACTGATAACCACTCCCGATTTTCGCACATAAAGTGCAATGCATTTATCGATTGAGCTTGCTAAACTCACTAGGACACTATTAATTACATTGTAATAAGTAAAAACTATTGATATTTTAAGATGTTTAGTTCATACTTCATAATATGGTAATAACCATTGGGTATGTGTGTTAAAATACAGAGCTTTCAATTGGAAAGAAAGAGTGGAAAAAAGTGTTACATGCTTGCTGCTGCATCTCTCAACATTGTTTGGAGTTATAATAATCCCTACTCTTGGAACTGGATGCCTAACCCTCGCTCCAGGTTAGCTTATGCTCTTAAGTTTTCTATTTTTTCCTCTTCTTTGTGTTAATAATACTATTATGTCTATACTAACTTAATTAAATCTTAATTAATAGTTATTTATGCCTTTACGAATACTAAATCTGTGAATAAGTGTTATTATCCTAAAAGTACATATTCATGTATTATTTCCCTTTGAGTACTTTTTTGCTTTTATAGAGATGGCTTAGTCCCGTCCTTGTGAGGTTAACTCAGTTGGTGGGGATGAGCTCGTATTCGAACCCCGAGCACTCTACTGTTAACATGCACAAGTGAGTTATGTGATGCACAAGCAATTTCATCTTTTGAATTTATTTATCCACCCTCTCATGAGTGGAAATGAGGGAAAAGTAGTATTTCGAGAGTTCACCATATAAATGTTAGCAATGCACCACATGTCTCACTCATGCATGTTAACAATGCTTCATTTTACCAATCCTATTTATTTTTCAATGCATCAATTTACCAAATTATTAAATCTCTTGCCAATTTGTTTGTTACTATACAACATAAAGATGCAGGTTCTATTTTAAGCCTTAGTATTGCTACACATGTTTTTGATAAACGGACTTTGCGCCAATTGTTTTCAGTTCCTTCATTCAAGTTCAAATTGATTTCTATAAATTTGTTGCTAACTTGCTATTAACATATATATACTTGTTCCATGATTTTATTTGCTGAGTCCTTCATCAGTCAGGACAGCAGGTAATCTTTGAGGAAGACTGATGATGTTCATGGTCACCTTGTCAGCTTGTCTACCATGCTAGTCATTACATTTAAGTTGTATTGAATTCTCTATTCTCTATTTTCTGGTGGCTGAGTATCTGTTCTTCGCAGCTGTGGCTTTTGAATTGCCTTCGCTATTATATCTTTTCGTATAACATAATATATAATTTATTATAATTGGGTAGGTCGATTGTTCGGGCTAAGATAATATACTATGATAAAACTAGGCATGTAATGAACACTTTTAGCTTTTCTTTCAGTTACTATATTATAACCTTTACAACTTTTGGACAGGTTCCCTGAACTTGCTGAGCTTCTTTTAGTGTGGTGGTTTGAAATTCATGCGATGATATACATGCTTGAATTGTCCCCAAATACTCAATATGTGGCTTATCTTGTGTTCGAGAATAGTAATTCTTTTGGATTTCATAATCGGAAATATCCTGTGTAAATATCATCTGGTGTCCAAGGTGTCGATTGCACCAAAACTTGTTATTTCGATTCAAATGTGAGAGTAGTAGAAAGGCAGCTTCCTATTGTGAGAAGCGATGGGTGGTTGGAAATTGAAATCGGGGAGTTCTTCAATTCCGGCCTAGAAGATAAAAAGTTCATGATGAATATTAAAGAGATGAATAATAAGATTTGCAAGGGTGGTCTATTTATTGAAGGAATTGAAGTTAGGCCTAAGACCATTAACCAACATTCAATGAACTATTCAGGGGGTCTTGCATCTTGGTGGCAGAACATGTTTGAAGATTTTCGACATACTATGTTAAACATTTATCGTTCCAAACTATTTTGTCAAAGTATATGTATATTTGGATTTATAGTTTTTATGCTCCCTCCCTCTTCTATTAATGTATAATGACAAATATTAACATATGAGATCTTGAAATCAGCTTAATGTTAATTGTTCCAACTATATTAATATATTGTGAAGCAATATGAATTTGCTGCAATTTGTTGATTTGAAACCCTCAACTTTGAAAGCTAGAGACTGAATTAATTCAAGTAATTTAAATTATGGTTTGTTTAAGGCATCTGTTCTATTTTATTTTTAATCAATATTGTTACTCATGCACACTATAACGTAACAATATTGCAAGAGTTATGGAGTGCTATTGTCCACTTTGATTGGATGACCGATCGCGGAGGCTGTGGCAAGGGAAAAACCCTCACCATATTGCAGACCAAGTTCCACACTCACCCTCTCCGTTCCATGCACGACATGTCCACCTTCGTCCCACCATTTTCTTATTCGCCATACTGGACCACGACATCTACGTTCTTCTTCAACCGTTGGAGCTTTCATATTGTTAATTTTCCTGCATTAGATTTGCTTTTATTCAGCATTTGATGATCTAATTACTTTTGTTTTTCTGTGATCATTTCAATCTTTCTGTACTCGATTTTTGTGGTGATAAACGATAGAGTGATAGAACTGAGAATAATATTAAGTAAATTAATCTGAAAAAAAAAATCTATTTAGTCACTTATGTTTCCAGTAACATTAACAAGTAAAACAATGAGTTGAAGAACTCAAGTATTTTTTTTTTCAGTTTAGTTAGAAAATGGAGCAGTATGAAGTTCTAGAACAAATTGGCAACGGCTCTTTTGCTTCTGCACTTCTTGTAAGACACAAACACGAAAACAAAAGGTAATAATCTTTCTAATTAACTCTAACTCTTACTTCTACTACTTCATTTAAATGTCTTCATTCAAGTTTATTAAACATTTGTATATTTAACGTCTTTTATTTAGGTATGTGCTGAAGAAGATCTGCCCACCAGGAGGTCAGTAGTCACACTCCTCTCTTTCTTTCTCCTTCTTTGCACCTTCATAATTTAATTTGGAACTAGGTTTTTTATTATATATTTTTTTATTTTTTTTAGTCAATAATGTGACATTGGAACTTTATGGTTTTTTTTATATAATTTCTATATCTATTTATTGGTAAATAAATTTAAATATGGAACATAAATTAAAACTTATATTTTCGTCCACAAATCATAGGTCAACTGACTTAAAGTGCCGAAATTGTTAAATCGGAGATCCATGAATGGGACTCATCCCTCTAATTTGTGTGTATGAATTTCTAATAACTCGTTACTTCGTCTCCATACTAAAAAAATCTTATTTGTCTTAGTAAATTTATTAGGATCTAAGAGCATATTTATCCTTAAATACTCAAATTTATATTCTTAACACTACTCATGTGAGTCCTATTGTACTATAGGATTAAGCAACTTAGACAAATATTGATTTATCAACATATTCTTAATTTTGGGTACTTAATAGTATTACTATTCATTAAGTCTCACAATAACACTTTTTTTTTTAATGAAAGATAAATAAATATTATTTTTATTTTTATTGAAAATACACTAGAGAGTTTAGTGAGATTTTCATTATGTATATAATATAATAGAGATAGAGGAGATAGAGATACTCCAAATATATTGTTTTATTTTTTTCTCATTCTCATTCATAAACTATATGACTCTATAGATAGAGCTATAAAAATATATTTTAGGTGAAATTTATCTTAAAAAACAATCAAATCTTAAAAAATTTAAAAATATATAATAAATTTAAATCCTAAGAATATCTTAAAAAGATTTTACTTTAAATATAAAATATATTTAAATCTTAATTTATAATCTTGTAAAAATATTTAATTATGCATTATTCTCAACAAAAAATAAGTGTAAGAAAATTTGTTATAAACAAGACAAATTACACACCAAAAAAGTCCCAACCAAAATAACACAAAAAAGAAGCAAAAGAATGGCAGTGTTTGAAGAATTGCCAGAACTATGCATTGCCGCCATACTTTCTCGTACAACTCCGGTTGACGCCTGCAGACTCTCCCTAGTTTCCAAGACTTTCCGTTCTGCTGCCGATTCCGATTCTGTCTGGAACCAATTTCTCCCTTCCGATTCTGATTTCATCGACTCTATCATCTCGCAGTCTCCTTTACTTGCCAACATTCCTACCAAAAAAACTCTCTATCTCGCTCTCTCTGATCACCAACACCCTATCATCATTGATCATGGTAAAAAGGTACTATTGATTATTCTTTGTAACTGTCAATTTCTCGACGAATTTTGATTCTTGTATAAAAAGCTATTGATATTTTAAGATGTTTAGTTCATACTTCATAATATGGTAATAAGCATTGGGTATGTGTGTTAAAATACAGAGCTTTCAATTAGAAAGAAAGAGTGGAAAAAAGTGTTACATGCTTGCTGCTGGATCTCTCACCTATAATAATCCCTCCTGTTGGAACTGGATTCCTAGGCCTCACTCCAGGTTACCTTAGCTCTGAAGTTTTCTATTTTTTCCTCTTCTTTTGTTAATAATACTATGGGTTTTGCGAACAAATGCATCTGGTGCATTCTTTAAGCATACTATTTAAAGAAATTATTTATTCTAAAAGTTAAACAGCACAATTTCTGATACATTGTCTTTATACAAATTTTATAAATTTTTTCTATTTAAGAGACTTAAAGAGTGCACTGATTGCACTTTTTAGCATTTGTCTAATACTATTATATATATATTAACTTAATTAACTCTTAATTAACAATTATCTATGCCTTTATGAATACTAAATTTGTGAATCAGTGTTATTATCCTACAAGTACATGTACTTGGTTCTTCTTCTTCTTTTCTCTTTGATATAGTCTTTAATCTGAAGTCCTATATTATAATCTTTACAACTTTTGGACAGGTTCCCTAGAGTCGCCGAGCTTCTTACTGTGCGGTGGTTTGAAATTCATGGGATGATAAACATGCTTGAATTGTCCCCAAATACTCAATATGAGGCTTATCTTGTGTTCAAGATGAGTAATAATTCTTTTGGATTTCAAAATCGGAAATATCCTGTGGAAATATTATCTGGTGTCGAAGGTGGTGTCGATTGCGCCGAAATTTGTTATTTTGATTCAACTGTGAGGGTAAAAGAAAGGCAACTTCCTATTGTGAGAAGCGATGCGTGGTTGGAAATTAAAATCGGGGAGTTCTTCAATTCAGGCCTAGAAGATAAAAAATTCTTGATGAATATCAAAGAGATGAATCAGATTTGCAAGCGTGGTTTATGTATTGAAGGAATTGAAGTTAGGCCTAAGACCATTAAGCAACATTCAATAAACTATATTTAAGGTGTCTGTTGTGAATTCTAAACCAAAACCACACCAATAACCTTTTAGTGTGTGGGACAAATGAACAAAGCAACCAATAACAAAATAATTGAGCAAATAAATCAACCGAGCAATCAATCAATCAACCAACAAAAGCGAAACTACCGTGAAAGCGATAAAGAACACAAATCAATTTGTTTACCCAGTTCAGTCAAACCGACCTAATCTGGGGGAGAGAGAGCTCTCCGTTCCACTATCAATCTATGAACCTTGATTACAATGAGATTTACTCAAAAGAGTTACAAGAATTAGTGTTTCCCTAATTCTACCTTTTTCCCAAATCTCTCCCCGTAACCAAGAGATTTCAATGATAGTAATTACAAGAGAAAGAAATAACTTACCAACTCCTAGAGATTACACAAGAATAAACTTTCTTAAACTCTAACTTGAATGTTGGTGAAGGAACTAGCAAACCCTATTTCCTTTCCGCTCTTTCTCAAACCCGACGGTTTTCTTTCTTTTTCTTGCTCCTCCCTTCCTCTGTTTTTGCATCATAACAACATATATACTTATGTTATGTGTGCATGCTGCGTGCCACTACATAAAAGGCTGACGGGTCAAGCCCACATGCAAAACACCAAAGCCCATCCATAAAAAAAACAAAACGTGTCACTCACATGCTAAATTGCAAAACCAGTTTTGTTTTTAATTCTTCAATTAAAAGACAAATTTTAACAATCTCCACCTTGTCTTCTAATTGATACACATCCTACAAGATTTTCATAGTTATACTACTTTGGCGCAACAATATCACTCTTCTCCCTATTTCTTAGATAGCCAAGAGTTAATGTGTTGACTCCACCTCAAAACTGAGTTTCTTTCACCAAAGCTTCACTATGCTTCCCACCTTGTAATGTCCAAAACTTTTCAACCTGAGTATTATTATCACCGCCTCTCCAGGCTCCACCCAAGTATTGTTACCACCGCCTCTCCAGGCTGACCTGAGTATTCTTACCACCGCCTCTCCAGGCTGATCCCGAGTATTGTTACCACCGCCTCTCCAGGCTGAACCAAGTATTGTTACCACTGCCTCTTCAGACTGAACTCAAGTATTCTTGTCAACGCCTCTCCAGGCTGAACCTAAGTATTCTTGACACCGCCTCTCCAGGCTGCACCTGAGTATTCTTGCCACCGCCTCTCCAGGCTGCACCGGAGTATTCTTGCCACCGCCTCTCCAGGCTGAATAATCATCTATGGTTCCCAACTTGTGACTATGAGTGCTCCCACAGTCTCATAGCCTTCATCCTCATCAACAACAACCTGAGCAGACGAACTACCACCGCCCTTTCTCTGAGGACAGTCCTTCTTGAAGTGACCCGGCTCTTGGCAATAGAAACACTTGAACTTGCTACCACTATCACCCTTTGGCCTTGACTTGGGCCCATACTTCTTTCCATTCCCTCTTCCTTTGTGCTCATTTCCACCTCTCGAAACATTCAAGCCTTCCGCACCATCATCAATCTTCGAGTCTCTCAACTTAGTCATTTCCTTGGTTCTCAAGGCCGATTGAACCTCATCCAATGTGATAGTGCCTTCCTTGCCATAAAGCAATGATTCCTTGAAATTTTCGAATGACCTAGGTAAAGCGCACAACAAATGGAAAGCTTTGTCCTCATCTTTCAACACCTCATCAATATTTGCCAAATCGTCGATGAGTTTGTTAAACTCCGCAAGTTGCTCCACCACTGACCTATTCTCCACCATACGATAAAGGTAGAGTTGTTGCTTCAAACACCACCTACGCGCTAATGACTTGGTCATATACAATGATTCAAGCTTTGTCCAAAGTAACACCGCCGAAGTCTCACTAGCTACCTCTCTCAACACCTTATCCCCGAGAGACAAAATAATAGCACTAACTGCCTTATCATTCATCTTGGTCTTCTCTTCAGCTGAGAGATGCGCAGGCATCTGTGATGGTCCCTTTAACGCTTCAACACACTTTTGTTGAACCAAAACCGCTCTCATTTTCGCCTTCCACAACCCAAAGTCGTTACTTCCGGTGAACTTCTCAATTTCCCATTTTGAACTCATGGTGCCTTAATTCGTTCAATCCCTTTGCCCCACGGTGGGCGCCAATTGTTGTGAATTCTTGACCAAAACCACACCAATAACCTTTTAGTGTGTGGGACAAATGAACAAAACAACCAATAACAAAATAATTGAGCAAATAAATCAACCGAGCAATTAATCAATCAACCAACAAAAGCGAAACTACCGTGAAAGCGATAAAGAACACAAATCAATTTGTTTACCCAGTTCAGTCAAATCGACCTAATCTGGGGGAGAGAGAGCTCTCCGTTCCACTATCAATCTATGAACCTTGATTACAATGAGATTTACTCAAAAGAGTTACAAAAATTAGTGTTTCCATAATTCTACCTTTTTCCCAAATCTCTCACCGTGACCAAGAGATTACAATGATAGTAATTACAAGAGAAAGAAATAACTTACCAACTCCTAGAGATTACACAAGAATAAACCCTCTTGAACTCTAGCTTGAATGTTGGTGAAGGAACTAGCAAGCCCTATTTCCTTTCCTCTCTTTCTCAAACCCGACGGTTTTCTTTCTTTTTCTTGCTCCTCCCTTCCTCTGTTTTTGCATCATAACAACATATATACTTATGTTATGTGTGCATGCTGCGTGCCACTACATAAAAGGCTGACGGGTCAAGCCCACATGCAAAACACCAAAGCCCATCCATAAAAAAAACAAAACGTGTCACTCACATGCTAAATTGCAAAACCAGTTTTGTTTTTAATTCTTCAATTAAAAGACAAATTTTAACAGGGTCTATTCAGGCCTAAAACCATTAGGCAGGATTTGCATATGTACTATTGTACTGTGTTTTAATATATTAAGGATTGCATGTTAACATCTTTCCCTTGATTCTTTGAATGAAATTTATACCAATTACAAAATGAAAGAAATATATATCGACCATATATAGTAGCATATTTCAACCATAATTTAATTTTTTATTTAATTATTATTTATATATATGATAAATTGAATATGTATATATATATATATATCAATTTGAAAGAACCTTTGAAATGGTAATTGGCGCATTCCACCTTCAGGTACTTCTACCCGCGCGATCGTACTGGATAAATTTTGCATAATGTGACTATATTTTATTACAAAAATATATTTTTTTTATAGAAATTATAAATTTATGTTAATATAGTGCGCTTGTTTTTATTGTGAATGGGATAAATTATTCATAATGTGATTATATTTTTTTGAGAGAAAAGTGTTTGAGAGATTTTCAATTTGTAAAACTTATTGAAAACGAGATACACTTAAGTAATCACATAACTAAAGATTGATATTTTGGTCACACACATAATTAAGAAAAAAGTAAAAAGACAAAATAATTAAATGATATGTTTTATGTGTGTGTGACTAAATCTTGTGACTAAACATCTTGTGACCATACAAGTATTTCTCATTTATTTATATTTTTATTTTTGACGGTAAACAACATCTATTCATTGAATTAATTCAAATACAAACAAAGAGAGTCATATTGCGTTAGGGCATTTCCCATCCGCATTCTAAAAACAACACAACTAGCTAAGCTAATCAATAGTTGGACAACATTAAACTTTGAGTATTTAGGAGTCAAGAGAGTATTACAAGACTAAAAAGTCAAACCAAACAACCAAACAAACTTCTTCCACATAAGGTAAATCAATTGAGGAACCAAAGTCTTTAACTCTATCCAGTTACGGATCATTTCTTTGGCTTGTGTACGCACATATCGACTATCCGGATTCTCAAAATTAGATAAACTCACCCATTGTGAAGGAACCATGTGTTGAGTGGAGAAGAGAACATGGATTGTAATAATCAACATTAGATCCTTACTCACACCATTTTTTCCATCGGCCAAACATCTTTGAAGGTTTCTAGCAAACATAATAAGGACAAACATACAAAAAGCTAAACTTAAGAACAAAACATAACACAAACAAAAAATACAATAACAACAACACATCCACAATCACAAACACAAACACAAAATCTCAGCACTTTCAATTTTTCCGGTGGCGGTGGTTCCGGCGGAGGTCGTTTTTCATGGTCATAACTCTCTGAATAGTTGGTTGGTGTGGCTGGGTTTAGATCTGAAGGCACCACATCATACTTGATTTGTGCCATGAGAACTTGAACTTGGTGGTTGCTCGAAGGTTGAACAAAAAACGTGATGGAGGTTGATGGTGGTGGAGGTGGTCCAAAGGAAGAGAAAGGAATGGCAAAAAAAGAAGAAAAACCCACATACATGGGAGAAGAGACTCCAGAAGGGAGGAGAAAAACTCCATTACAGAGGAGAGGAGCTCCGATGGCGGAGGAGAAACCCATGTGAGCGGCGGTTTTAGATCTAGATTTGAAGTGAAAACCTAATGTTTAGATAGGAGCGGAGAACTTCTCTCTCTAACATATTATGCCGCCCCCCCACACAAAATCCCTATTTCTCATTTAAAACAATGAGTGACTTGGTCAAAATTGAGGTTTTGCAAAAAGTGCTAAAGATAAGGGGTCAAAAGTGTTATTAGAAAAGTTATACTTGGCAAAAATTGTAATTAAGTTTGTCAAAATTAGGGGGTCAAACATGCATTTTAACTTTAAATCCCTTAATACAATTTGGAGGTTCAAACAAAATGGTATTCAAATAGTAACATACAAAAAAAAACCTAAATTAAAATTAGAAATTAGAATAACATATCACATTTATAAATAAATCCTAAACTGAAAACCTTAAAATCTGAAGAAAAAAAGAAGATAAAATGGAAACTGAAATAATAACACTATAACATGTGTTCTTGAACGGAAGAGATACGCAAAAGGTAAGAAATAGTTGATTACTATTTGTGAGTGGTGGTGAGTCGAGGACGTCATTTCAATCTTTCTATACTAAGTTTTTGTGGTAAGAAACGATAGAGAACAAGAACTGAAAACAATATCAAGTAAATTAATCTAAATAACCAAACAACGTATCAGCATGTGTATATAATTTTTCTTTATTTGGGTTGGTTCAGACATAACATAGTAATGATTAGATGAACCAAATACGACCGCTAAATGGACTTGTGAACTTTATTGTGGGTTGGGCCGGTGACGGGTCCTTGTTCACCCCTAGACCCTAGTGACAAGTAGGGGTGTTTATGAATCATGAACTTAACCATATTAATGATTAAGTTAGTTACAAAATAGCACTTTAGAAAAAAAACTAGTTAATTTATAAAAACAATTTCAATTCAATTTAGAAACGGTTTATACTTTCGACTTGATTTAATTTATGAAAACAATTTCAGTTCAGTTTAGAAACGGTTTATTCTTTTGAACCGATTTAATTTAAGTTACTTGGTTTTGAACCAGTTTAATTTAGATTATCAGTGTGTTGACCACCTTTGATCAGCACTGATCAGCGTTGGGTAGCAGTTGAATGGTAAATATTAATATATTATTATAATTAAATTATTTGTTTCTATATTTTTTAAAAATCTAAATAAAATAAAATTAGTTCATAAATGCAAATTGATTTCGAACTGGTTTTAAAACTGAATTATAATAGTTTTTTAAAAGTGGTTCAGTTCAAAATTATATCATCTGAATTTAGTTACCTGTATTTTGTGAGAAGTAATTAGAAGAGAGTAAACTTGTTTTGTTGTGGTGTCTAGTGTAGCTAAGGGTGTAATTAGATCGGTTTGGATTGGTTTTGAGTGAATTCGGTGTTTGAACCAGTGTGACAACATTTTTTTTTTAGATGTATTTTGATACGGATTGAGCCTAACTCCACCTCAAAACCATGATTCATAGGGAAGGATTGCTCAATCTTATATAAACTTTCACACCAGATTCATGACTTCCGATGTGAGACTCCAAATTGGGTTCATGAAGCTGAAGGTGTGAAAAACACAAGAAGAGAGATTGAATTGTGTTTTAGGTAATTTAAAAACTTCTTTTAAGTTCTTACAAACTTATCAGATTATGCAGCGGATAACACAATGTAAAGAGATAGGGAGAAGAGAAAGACACAAACAATTTTATACTTGTTCCTCTCACAAGTTGAGAGTAGTCCAGTCCTCTTGTACTTCCAAGAAAGTTCACTATAATCACACATATTACAAGTGCTCAAATACACTAGTAAGAGACTTCCAATGCTCAAACACACTAGCGAGAGACCTCCTACACTTAGACAAATTTAATAGTAGTTTTTGGTACCTTGAAGTACTTGCTATGAATCAAATACTCAAGGGAAAATTACAACACAAACACAAGAATTATTTCTCTAGTTTGAATCCTAAGAGAATAATAAGTGAATACACAAAACAATAATGTTATCAGAAGCTCTATTTGCTTTTTTGTTAGTATATTTAGTTTCTCTAGTTGTAATCCACACTTGACTTTACGTACGAGGTCTTTATTTATATGACAAGATAGAGACGTTGTGATATTTGACCGTTGTCAAGTCATTAGGCCCGCTGAAGCAGTTCCTAAGTGGTCACATGTGATTAAGCTCAAAGAGGAAACATTTGACTTCTTTTTGCAGGTTAAGAGTTTGTGTGTCTAAAGGAGGTAATGGGAAAATGACTAATGCAAACATTATCTTTTCAAGATGATAAGTTTAACGTGCTTTGATTTTCCTTCACTAATTTGAATTTAACCGTTGTTAATCCTTAAGTTAGACATGTGACTCTTCTCAATGAAGCTTCCAGCGCAAGACTGATTATCAGAACTTGTACTCCCAGTACAACTTCTGTGTTGTATGCTTCTGATGCCTTAGTGCTTCTGATGATCATCCTTTCTGGTAGATCATCAGAACTTGCATTGATGCGTCTGATCGTGTCATCAGAATCTCTAAGCTTTGATGCATATTAATTTTAACTTATATTCCTGCACACTTAGATAAAATATTAAAATACCCTATTGTTCATTAATATTTTATTATCATCAAAACTTAAATGAGTAGTTGTCAGAACCACTTTTGTTTCAACAGATGCCCAACTTGCACATAGAAGTCGGTAACAAATCCGCCTGCAGAACAACCGGCGTCCCGACGGTTCATTCTTCCCCTTTCTTTTATATGGTTCATTCTTTTTGTTCAGAACCGGCGCCCATGGATCGAACTTGCTCTGATACTAATTGAGACCGTTTTGAATCTTCAAGGAATAAATCCGAGACAAAATTAGGGTATTTTAGAATAAGAGAGAATAATTGTGAAATATTATTGTGTTATTATTTCATTTGCTCACAACAGAGTTAATATAACAAAATTAAGTTAGCACTCCAACCCTTCAATTTAAAATAAAATTGTATACAAACGTGTCCACACATTAGGACTTAAAAGTAAAAACAAATTATAAATATTTATTTTTGCTATGGTATGGTATTTCCACCGACATATTTTCCTCTGACACATTATTATGAACTGGTTTGGATTAGTTTTTTAGTGAATTCGGTGTTTTAACTAGTGTGATAATATTTTGTTTTTAGATGTATTTTCTGCTATGATCTTTTTAGTTTTTTCTACTATGATATTTTCAAACAATATATTTTAAAACTCAATTTTTCAAATGATTTATAATAATAACATAAATCAAATAGACATTAATAATAAAGTTTTAAAATACAACATACTCCCTTTTTCTCATAATAAGTGTCCTACTTGCTAAAATTATTTGTCCTAAAATAAATGTCATATACTATTTATAATATTATTTTTTATTATTTTATCCTTTAAAGTAATCATTAGGTAACAGAAAAAGTACACCCAAAGATCAACTTTTTAGTATTCCAATGTATACTACCAATAAAAAGAGGGAGTATTTTTGTAAATGTCATATTCTCTCTATTTCATTTACCCATCTTTCTTACCGTGTGTGATTTGATCAACTGTGACAAGACAACTTCTGATGTACTATGTTTAATTTGAAACTGTCACTGAGACTGGACAAACTAGGAGTTAAGGGATTGGACAAAATCATATATTCTTGGTTCCCAAACCATGTGACAACTTTTTATCAGCACAACTTTTCTAAATCACCAAAATAACATTTTCTCCATCAAGCATCAAACAAGACAAAATTTGTTTAATATCGTAAATATTTGTTCTGTGTTGTTTTGTCTTGTACTATCATATACTGTTATGTCGAATACTTTCATTTTGCAGATCAAACAGACTCTTAAAGTAAAACTTTTTATCAACACAACTTTTCTAAATCACCAAAATAACATTTTCTCCATCAAGCATCAAACAAGACAAAATTTGTTTAATATCGTAAATATTTGTTCTGTGTTGTTTTGTCTTGTACTATCATATACTGTTATGTCGAATACTTTCATTTTGCAGATCAAACAGACTCTTAAAGTAAAACTTTTGTCATAAAGTAAAATGAAACTTAGGCTTTGTTTGGGAGATGGGTTTTGGAGGGGAAGGGAGGGGAAGGAGAGGCTTGTGGAGAGCTAATCCCTTGTTTGAGAGTTTTAAGAAAATAGGGAAAGGTTTTGGGGGGTTTCAAGGGGTTTAATTTATCCAATTTCAAAGTTCCCCCAAATTGGGGGGTTTTGGAGGGTTAAACATATGAATTGACGATTTTACCCTTACAATAATTCAACTTTTTTTCTCGATATCGAAAAAAAATTCCGCAAACTTTTTTTATCGAAATCGGAAAAATTTCGATAACTTTTTTTTCCCGATATCGAAAATATCAAATATATTTTTTTATACATAGAAAATTTAAGCTATTATTATTGTATCAAATTTTTAATAAAATTATCAAAAAAATTCAGATTTAGAAAAAAATAATTAAAAAAAAGTTTTCATGCTTTCAAGAATTTTTATAAAATTGGTAAAAAAAAATTATAAGATAAATTACAAGGTATAACAAAATGTATTGATTTTAAGAGAAAAAAAGGGTAAAATAGTAAAATTATTACAAAGCCATCTATCTCCTTTCTTTGCTGACTTTTTAACTCCCAAACAAGAGGAAAGTTTTCCCTCATTTATCCCTTCCCTTCCCCTCCTTAACCTTTCCTTTCATTCCCCTCCAAACTTCCAAACAAAACCTTATTATCAAATTCAAAATACATGTATGAGATGAAGTACATTGGTTTTAGTTTGGAGCCATTTTGATACTCCACCTGATCTGACCTGATAACGTTTGAAACACGAATAGTGACTAATACCATATGAATAACAAACAGAAAATAGGAATAGGCCGGGGGGGGTCAAAGTCCTAAAGTATAAGTCTGCCCTGGAAAAGGACTGCAAGAAAGAGAAATAAATAAAATAGAGAGCACGGATATGGTGTGGGTGCCCAACGCTGCACCTCATTTACTTCATATGATATCATCAATTCACATTCACCCTTTCTTTCTTTTATAGTAGTACTTGTACTTGCTTCCTCTCTTTCTCACTCTTCTGCACTTGGCACTTATTTCTTGTCTCCTCTCTATATTATTCTATAGTTTAGTTTTTGTCACTCACTCAATTAATTAACAGTACTAAGTTTGCTACATTATTCAGGACTGTGCTGACCTGAGCTACTACACTTATGTTTCCAGTAACATTAACAAGTAAAACAATGAGTTGAAGAACTCAAGTATTTTTTTTTTCATTTTAGTTTAGTTACAAAATGGAGCAGTATGAAGTTCTAGAACAAATTGGCAAAGGCTCTTTTGCTTCTGCACTTCTTGTAAGACACAAACATGAAAACAAAAGGTAATCTTTCTAATTAACTCTAACTCTTACTACTTCATTTAAATGTCTTCATTCAAGTTTATTAAACAGTTTAAGTAATTTGTAACTGATTATAGTGAGATCATTTGTGTAATCTGTTATGTGTTTGTTTTTCTTTATTAGTATTATTATAAGCTAACTCACATTTTATATTTAATGTCTTTTAGGTATGTGCTGAAGAAGATCCGCCTTGCCCGGCAGACCGACAGAATCCGTAGATCTGCTCATCAGGAGGTCACTCATAGTCACATTCTTCTCTTTCTTCTTCTTTGCACCTTCATAATTTAATTTGGACCTAGGTCTTTTAATATTTTTTTTAGTCAATGTGACATTGGAACTTTATGGAAATTTTATTATAATTTCTATTTCTATTTATTGGTAAATAAATTTATAATTTAAAATGTGGAACAGAAAACTTATATTTTCGTCCACAAATCCTAGTTCAACTCGCTTAAATATGCTGAAATTGTTAGGTGTGATGTAATTGTTAGGTCGGATGTTCATGAACGGGTCCGTCTCTCCACTTTGTGTGCATGAGTTTCTAATGACTTGTCATTTTATCTACGTACTAAAAAAAACTTATATTGGCTCTGTTTGGTAAAATTAACCTATAAGTTGGCTGATAAGCTAGCTTATAGGTGATAGCTGAAAAACTAGTATAATGAAATTAAATATAAAGAAATAATAAAATTAAAATAATAAGGTGAAAATTGGAATAAATGGTAAAAAACTATAAGCTCAAACGCTACTTGAAATAACATATGGAAAAAATCTATAAGCTAGTGAAAAACGCTTTTTACCAAAAACTTCTAAATTTAATTTTATGAAACAAGCTTATAAGCTAATATAATAAGCTATAAGGTAACTTATTTGTGTTACCAAACAGACACATTGTCTTTGTAAATATTACTAGGTTCTAAGATGCTTTTGTTGTTCACTTCCTGTTTTGCAGATGGAGCTTATATCTAAAGTTCGTAATCCATTCATTGTAGAGTATAAAGATTCCTGGGTAGAAAAGGTCAGCATTTCATAAAACAATTTTTTTTTAAATTTACTTTTTTGCTTTTGTATAAAAAAAGTTGCAATTCTGAAATTTGAAAGCTGGTGGCACCTTCATTTCCAGGGTTGTTTTGTGTGTATCATCATTGGCTATTGTGAAGGCGGAGATATGTAAGTTCTGATTTTCATTGAACTCGAGTATTTGAGGAACTCGAAACATTTGTCGTAATTTTTATCTTTTAAAATGCTGATTATGTAGTCCTATAATTTCTTTGTTTTTAAAGGGCTGAAGCTATTAAAAAGGCTAATTGTATTCATTTTCCTGAAGAGGTTGGTCACTCTTGCCGAAACTACATTTTTACTTCTAAACCTGTAGTGAATAAATTTCATTCCTATTTGAAAGTTTCTGACACTTAGTTAACTGATCAATATCAACTTCTATACAGAGGCTTTGCAAATGGCTTGTTCAACTCTTGATGGCACTTGATTACTTGCACGCAAATCATATTCTTCATCGCGATGTCAAGGTAAATGATTTCTGTAAATTCAATCTACAAAGATGCTATGTATTTAACTTAAACAAAGATATATTGTGTCCTCACTTTATATTGATGCTTTATCCACATTGGTTTCAGTGTTCAAATATATTCTTGACAAAAGATCAAGATATACGTCTAGGTAATGGCTTTCTACATTACACTACTACACTTAGACTTCAACAATGTGTTGGGAGTATGAACATCTCTTATGTTCTGCCTTGTTTTGTTATCGATGTAGGTGACTTTGGTCTTGCTAAGATGTTGACAAGTGATGATCTTGCATCTTCGGTAAGTTTTAAAACTAAGCTATTCTTTGGATACATTTTACTTAATATCTTACTAGGTTCGGTCCCTGTACTTAGATTGTGGGGACTCCAAGTTATATGTGCCCGGAGCTTCTTGCTGATATACCCTATGGCTCTAAGTCGGATATCTGGTCTTTGGGTAAGTAGGACAAGTTTCTTTTCCACTCACAAGTTCTTCTAGGCTTCATAACCTTTTCATTTCCCTTCTTTTGAAGTATGCGTAAATTGCAATTGACATTGGTTATAACGTAATATTTGTCAGGATGCTGTGTATATGAAATGGCTGCTTTCAAACCAGCTTTTAAAGCTCTTGTAAGTTACTATGTTAATGCTGGCATTTTTACTACACTTTTTTTTTAATGAAATGTTGTTTATCGAAAATATATTCTCTCTTTTTTTATGTTTTTGCATTATGAAATAACTGACCTTTTTAGATGTCTTTTATTTGTGCAGGATATGCAAGCACTAATTAACAAAATAAACAAGTCTTTAGTGGCCCCATTACCAACAATGTATTCTGGTACTTTGTGAGTCCTCTTTTTCCTAAGAATTTCATGTTACTCTTTATTTGTCTCTTCCCGGTTTTGTGTAATTGTTATATTACTAGTGCTTATGCATACAATACTTGGCTAATGTCTAAGCGCGTTGTATTAGGCATGCCGATACTGATCAAATTAGTGATGACTCTTCAATGCATTCATATTCTGTCAGGCCAACAATATATCTTATATTGCATCAGATTTCGATATATTGATTCACATCCTCCATATTTGTTTTATGATGTGATTTGTATAACTTATTGTCTTATTTATTTTTGCTTCTATCAGTCGAGGCCTGGTGAAGAGTATGCTGCGGAAAAATCCCGAACTTCGGCCAAGTGTATGTTTTCTCTGATTCTCTCAAGTATTTCTTTGCATATATCTTAGATGTGGATTAGTTCATGAAAATTAGCGTATATGCACATATTATGTTGTCTATAACCATTGTATAACTTTTTTACCTGAATTCTGCTTGAGTAAGTTTACCTCGATAGATTTATGAAACAAAGTTTACTTTGGCAGGCTGCAGAGCTTCTTAATCATCCGCATCTTCAACCTTATATACTTAAAGTTCATTTGAAACTAAATAATCCCAGAAGAAGTACTTTTCCATTCCGTTGGACCGACTCAAATCATGCTAGGAGAACTCGATTTGTAGAACCAGAATCCGTTTCCACTCTCTCTGGCAGAGTTAAACGGTTGTCATTCAGTAATGATAGGGCGTTGAATCCTAGTATCTCTGGAACAGAAGGAGGTTCTCTGTGTTCTACTCAAAGAGCACAAGGATTCTCTACTGGCTCAAAACATTATGAACTATCAATTGGCTGTGTTCGTGAAGAACGCAATGCTAACAAATCAGAAGGCACCAAGCTATCAGTTTTTGATCGGATGCAAAGATTGAGAGCAGCTAAAGAGTCTGCCACCATCGGGCGACAGACAATACCATCAAAGATATTCCATACTAGTTCCAAGCGCGATTCAGTAAGTTCGAGCTCTACACTACCTAATAGCTCCATTTATCTTGATGTACTTTTTAAAGATCCGAAATTTGCGTTCAGATTTACCCATAAGCATGTGTATAATGTCATATATGATACATTTAAGCTCAACATGCATGCATAAAAATATCAAATTTTAAAACATGGTGATTTCATATTAATTTCCGTTCATCATTTCAGCTTCCAGCATCTTCTACTCCAGCCGGTAAATTTACACCACCGTCTCGCAGAGCTTCCCTTCCCCTTCCTACAAGATCCAAGGCTATGACTACCCCTTATAGAGCCAATGTTGGTTTTCTTCAAAGTGTAGACTCTCCTAACATTTCTGTTAATGCGCCACGAATTGACAAGATTGCTGAGTTTTCTTTGGCCCCTGGTGAGGATCATCCTCTCTTCCCTGTGCGTGGAACATCATCAACATCAGCTCAGTGCTCTTCTAGTACTCCAAGGAGTGCTGCCACCGCTGCTGACTACTCAATAACAGAGGACAAGTGTACAATCCAGGTTGTAGACAAAACCAATGCCCCTTCCAGTCGTGCTCTAGTTTCATATGGCAATGAATGCTCCCAACATGCGGCAACTGCCGTTTCAAGCCATTCCTCCGCAAATTCTCATCACCGCAAGTTTGACACCTCGTCTTACCAGCAACGAGCGGAGGCATTGGAAGGGTTGCTCGAGTTCAGTGCTCGCCTCCTACAACAACAGAGGTTTGAGGAGCTTGAGGTGTTGTTGAAGCCATTTGGACCTGAGAAGGTTTCTCCGAGGGAAACAGCCATTTGGTTGACTAGAAGTTTTAAGGAAACTGCGGTTTAAGGTTTTCTGGTGCACTTTTATTATATCATTGACGTGACAATAGTGTAAACTAAGGTTGTAGTTTGAACAATAGCTTAGTTTCTAATCTCAAGAATAGCTTAGCTTCTAATCTCATTGTTATTGTTGAGACCGTGGGCATTTTCTGAGATGTCTACATTTCCCGGCACTTACACAAAGAGTTTGTAAAAGGTTAGATGCATTACCAATATATTTATATTAATGTTCAAAACCTGTTTGTGAAAGAAAAAAAGCCAGTTTATTGAAAATGTGTATATATCTTTATAAAATTGAAATACTCCCTCCGTCCCAAAATGTAAGAAAAAAAAACTCAATTTTTTTGTCCTAAAATGTAAGAGAAAAAGTTTACTCTCTCTCTTACTTCTTCTATAACCAACAACCAATAAAAATTGATTTTTCATCTTTCCATACAACTTTTTTCAAAAAAACATACTCCCAATCATTATATTTTACTTTTTTTTAATAAGTGTGATTTTTGTTTTTTCTCTTACATTTCGGGACGGAGGGAGTATATGTTTAGTAAATTTAGAGGGCCTTGAACTATGATGATTTCAAAATAGGTCCTTTTTAGATCATTGATCTTAAATATTTTTAATCAGATCCTTCAACTTTTGAATAATTTGTAACTAAAACTCTGAATTTAGGGGCTTTACACAAATTACTTTAAAAATTCAATAACTTAATAACTATAAATTATTTAGAAGTTATATGTGAACTGAAGTTGGGTCTAGTGCAAGAAGGGGGAGGAAATCTTCTCTCATGACATTTCCATTTTCCTCTATTTAAATCTCATCAATTATTCCTATAAAAAAAATTAAAATAATCTCATCAATTATTTTTTTTACAAATGTGAAGTTTCAATTATTAAAATAGCTTGGCTTAGTCTTGTCAGTGTGATTGTTCTCTTGCACGTAACTCACTTGACAGTTGACATGGGTTCGAGTTAACAAAATAATACTTGAGATGTTAGCTTAGTAGTATGAGTTTAGTATTTGTAATCGAAGGTGCCAAGTTCAAATCTCATCAGAGATAATTATAATTTCATCAATTAAAATAAAATAAAATATTAAAATAAATATTAAGGGTAGGGGTGTAAACTAGAAGTCAAGAATCCCACTCTCTAGTTAGAATCCCACGGGGGAGAGGAACCTTTGAAAGAGTTTGTTACGCATATTGTCACAAATCAAACTTTGAATTTGAAGTAACAACTCTTATTGGTCAATGTCTCAAACATGATTATCTAAAACGTTGTCTCTAAAATGTTATATTTTCCATAACTTCTAACTCAACTTAAAATGTTGATGTTATTAGGTTGGATACCCTCACCTTAATTTGAACGCGAGACGCCGAGACCTAAGTTGTAAGTTTTAATAGTGTTTGTCACTTTGTCTATACTCTTGTTTTTTCAATTGATAGTTATTAGAAAGGAATCGAGATCTCCAGATATCTCATTTGTCTGCACTTAAAGTGTGTGGGTCCAACGAATTGACAACAACAAAAAATGATAAAGGTACCAACATAGTGTGGTACAAGTGGTAGATACTTGATCCCCTTAACTATTTGGTATTGGGTTCCATCCCCAACCGGTGTAAATGGAGAATCATTTGTTGGCAGATGTCAACTTCTTAAATGAATCTCAGTGACCTCGAGAAAATTTGGCTCTGCAATTGTACGTGTAGGATATCTTTGGTTTACTAAAAAAAAAACTGATAAGGGGTATTTGAGAAAAGCATTGTGCAAATAGCAACCACCAAATTAAAAGTTAACTTTGGTTTACCATAAAAATTAGAAGTTAGGCCCATAATAATGTTCGTCGTGTTCGTCGAGTAAGGTTTTCTTCTTTCTCATCTCTGCAACTTCGAACTCCGAAAATGGAGATGAAGATGGAAGAAAGCGAGGTCATAGATTTATTCCAACTTCACTATTCAGACTTATCATCTTCATCTTCATCGAAAGTAGAATCCATTATGGAAGCACTCGGAGCCAATGGTCCAGGCCTCCTCGCCGTCACCGGAATCCCCAACTTATCCAACCTCCGTTCCTACCTTCTCCCTCTCGCTCGAAAACTCTCTCTTCTCGATCGCCAAACTCGCAATCGCATTCTCAAGGTAATTATTACTCTCTCTTCCGTTCCTTTTTAATTGTGTTTAAGATATAATAACAAATATTAGCTTATCAAATATGTTCAATTTGTCTCGACGAATATTTTACAAACATAACTTTTTTTATAATTTTTTACAATACATCATGGTCTTAAATTGCGGTAACAAATGCGGTTGCATCTGCGGAAGTTGCAATTGCGGTCAATGCGACTGCTGGAACGTGCATTGAGGCTGTTGCGGCATGAAATGAATTTAAATTTTCAAAACTTATATCAAGTGGTACCACTGCACCACTACACAATTTTTCCACTCTAGTAGAATTTTAGTTTGCTTCGTAAATACTAACTCACAAGTGGTTGAGATACAATGTTGATAGACGGTTAAAAGCAAGATTTTTCATTAAATTTTAGTATTTTAGTAGTTGGACTTGGAATTCTAAAATTTTAATTTTTGGTGAGAAATTTTTTGACGAACATGTTAGAAATTGTCCGATGCGGCTCATGATGCAGTTGAGGACTGCAATTTAAAACCTTGCAATACATAATTAAACATATTAGTAGTCAAAAAGGTGCATTGGCATCTGTGCAGTGGTCAATTTTCAATTGTGACAGTTAAAAAGAAACGGAGGGAGAATATCTCTATTATGTTGCAATTAGCATGAATCTAGGGTTTATAATTTAGGTTTTATTATAGTTGATTCAGTTTTGTAGGGATGCTTACTGTGCATGATTTTCTAGGAGCATAACTTAGGTAGTGATGTTCCTTTGAAAAATCCACATAGGAGTGTGTCTTCATTTGCTATGCAATTGAAATATGCAAAAACACGTTCTGAAGAGAAAGATGAACATGAATTTTATGGTAATGGATTTGAGAATTTAGGAAGTGCTTTTCAAGAGTTAGGTTTTTGCATGATGGAGATTGGACTTTGTCTTGCTAGAATCTGTGATAAGACAATTGGTGGAAATGAATTGGAACAAAGTTTACTGGAATCAAATGCTGCAAAGGGGCGTCTTATTCATTATCATTCTCGTTTAGATGCTATGCTGCTTCAACAAGTTGATAAGAGCAAGACAAATAATAAAAGACGGGTTAAGAATGTGAAGTCATTCGAAGGGTCGTGTTTGGATTCTATTGATTGTGATGCAGTTCATTCGAATTTGTGGCAGCAATGGCATTATGATTATGGTATTTTTACTGTTTTAACGGCGCCCTTTTTTCTGTTGCCATCTTATTCTGAGACGGGTGCAACACAAGATTTATCTACTTGTGTTGAATGTCCATCACCAACTGGGCATACAAATTTGCAGATATATGATCCTAATAGGCAAAGGGTCTTTATGATGAGGGCTCCTCCTGAAAGTTTTATAGTTCAAGTTGGGGAATCAGCTGATATAATCTCGAAAGGGAAGCTACGATCGACCCTACATTCTGTTCATAGACCTTTGAAGTTCGAAAATTTGAGCAGAGAAACTTTTGTTGTATTTCTGCAGCCTGCTTGGACTAAAACTTTCTCTGTCTCGGGTTATCCTCTTGGAAAATCGGCATTTGATGGGGTTGATGGTCGGTGTTTGGTGGTGGATGAGTTTGATGATGAAGAACAACAATCTGCGCAGGATAATAATAAACTGAGTCTAGATATTCAGAAAATAGTTCCCCCACTTTCATCCCGGTTAAAGGATGGGATGACTTTTGCTGAATTCTCGCGCGAAACTACAAAGCAATATTATGGTGGTAGTGGTCTGCAATCAAATTCAAATAGATGACTAAGAACTCATTTGGATTCACGGTGCGACAGAGTTTCTCGCTTCTCATTGCTCTCTTAACGCAATTTTTGTGAAGCGACAAATACCAGCTTCTGATCAATCACGCGATAGGTGGATGTCCCACCTGAATTCCCTGTTAGTCATGTTTCAATGTAGCACGTCCTTTTTCCAAAGCAATAGATTTTGTAAAACTAACCTTACTAATTATATATTTTTGTACCTTTTTTCTTCTTATTGTAAAAAAGATGTAGAGAATAATATTGAACTTGCGACTGGATCACCTCCTTTTCAGGGAGAGTTAATGCTTTTTGGGTCGTTTGGTTTTGCACTTCTTCACACCGAACCAAAAAAGAAGCGAACTAAATTTGAATGGAGTTGTTTAAATCAACACTGAAAAACTTTTCTTTTTTTCCTTTTGGTCTCCCCTCATCCCTCATTGTCTTTACATTATTTGATTAAGATTGATTCTAGTGGTTCTACATGTGCAAGCCACCTCCAACTTTGTTCCTTGAGTCTCTACACATGAATAAAAAATAAAAGGAAACTTGAAAGAGCTGATAAAGATGACCTTATCATACAAGTGAAAAAGAATACTTTCTCTTTGCATTTAATGTCTTTGTTCTTTCATCCTTTTTTCTGCCCTCACATTTGGTAAAGTTAGTTAGCATGGAAGGTTCACGCCTTTGCCTTTTGCTTTCATTCACACAAACAAGTCTTTGACTTAAATTACTTACGGGTCATGTTAAACATCTAAATATAGTATTTTGCATTAAATGTAGTTCGATGAATTTAATTTTTAAAAGAACAAATGCAAAAGTTTCAAAAACTTTATTCTATATTTGGTTCTTTACTTAAATTCACATGTTAACATTTTAATATACCTATAGTTTGTTAAATGTGTTGGGTTTTGCAGTGAAAAAAATGTATTTGAAATGAATTAAATATATATCCATGTAAAAATGAGTTGAATGATAAATTTCAAGCTAAGCAATTGTTTGGTTGCACTTTTGAAATTACAAATCTTGTGTTTCAATATATTTTACACTGCTTTTACAAAAGTTAAAAGCTCTAATACCAAGAGCTTTAGTGTGTATTTATTCATGCAATATATGGTTGAAGCTACAAAATAAAGCTTGATAATATCACGGTGAAACTAACATTGAGATGCGAGATTAACACATTCGACGTGGAACCGGTCGGGTAGTTGTTAGTCCCGCCGGAGGTCTACGTCATGTCACCGCAAGAACAAACACATTTTAATGTCAGCTTAGAAATTAGAATCATCTCTACAGTAGTTGTTAAATCATTCTACTTCATCTCTAGGGTTGTATATCATTATCAATTTTATACTTTTAGAATTATTTTTCTCACTTTCAAATTTGCCAAAAAGTGTTATCAATAATGCAAACATGAATTAGAGTAACATTATACAAAATAGTTTTGCTGCATAATAAGGGAAGAAAGAGAAGAGAAGAGAAAGAAAAAGGAGGCTAATATACTTTTGTACTTTGTACAATAAATTGGCCACTCCATAGTAGTAGTAGGTCCTCACTTTCTCATTATTTACTTTAGTATGGTCCAAAAGATTAACCAAAATTAACTTTAATCAAAATAATTAATTCGAATAGGAAAATTCTTCCCACTAAAAATTAACAAGAAAAAACATTTGAAGTAGAATTGATTATTGAGGTGTAGAATTGATTCTGACTTGTTTGCCTTCTCAAAGTAGAATTGGAAACCTTCAGAATTGATTCTACTTGAAAATAGAAATTCTAGGTAGAAATTCTAGCTTCTGATTCTAGAATTGATTTTTTCACTCAAATTTTTTGTTCAACCCACTTTTACATGAATATATCCAAATAAAAATCATTTTTCTTCAAATCAATTTTACTGAATTAGTTCTATCAAAATCAATTTTTCTCACCGCAAAACCATTTTTTTTTTGAAGAAGCTAAGCTAACTCACCTAAATTGTCACAGAAAACAATCGAACCTGACTTCGAGGAGGAGCATACTCTCAGGTTCCAAGCCAATACCACCGGGCCAACACAAGTGGGTTAATAGTGATAAAATTGCAATGGTCATTGAGAAACCGAGGCAAAAGGAATAAAGTTTACATCTTTTTGTCAGCAATGAAAGAAGCACAGTACAAAATAACAAACAAAACCAAACATGCCCTTAAGCAAAAGCTGTCTTTTTTTCTTCTTTATTGAGAAAAAAATAAATTATGAGAGTGTAATGGAATGGGGTTGATAGAGATTGTGTATGTAGAAATCCAATGCTTATGGGTGAAAAAATGAGTTGATGACGTATGTTTTCCATGCATGCGCAATTTAGAACAGCTTTTATGTATAAGTGATTATGTGTGTCCAACATATACAACAATGGAGAAGAATTGTGTTGGTGATTCTAAAACTTTTGTCTGGTCTTAGATGTTGATAACTCTAACGACAAGAAGGAACCACAATACTCATAACTCACTCTCAATGCCTATAATAGTGTCAGATAGAGGACACTGATTTCTCTTCCAAACAGGACCTTCCTTGAAGTCCTCGATTGAACAAAATAGATGTCTATTTTGTTGATGTCATAATGGTTTTCAGATAAAGGAAAATACATTTATTGTAACCATATGTCTTTTAATTTGTGTAATGTAGTGATGAAAATGAATCTAGCTACAGTATGTAATAGTTTCTTTGAAAGGAAATCAACTTCAATCTCCTAAATATGGAATGAAATTTTATGGCATGGGTGAGTGAGTGTGAGTGACACAAGCTATAGCTAGATTCTCTTATGGAGTTCTATACTTGTATAGTAGTATAGCTTCTTTGATTGTATTGGACTTTTGTATTTGTATTTTTCATTACTAGTTAGTGTAGTGCTATAGCTAGTCTCTTATTGCATTGCATGGTCCAATTAAACTACTGCTAATAAAACAACTTTGATTTTGATGATGTCCATATGCAATGTTTACACGTCAATTCATATAAATAGTAAGTGGTTTGATGATCTACTTTTTTTTTTTGATATTCTTTTAATAGGATCGAGTCTTGATGATATCTCTGTAGGATAATTTAAGTAGTAAGAACCGATCGACGGACATATGAGTTGGGTAAGCCGTAGGGAAAGATTCAGTGATCAATTTTCGACGAAAGCAATTTATCTTTTTGATCTATTACAAAAATTGTCTTGTTCGAGACACTGTTGGACATGAAATATGAATATTTTTCTTAGTTGAGATATGATTTTGGTTTATCATGTTGTAAAAGACTAACCATTTCGAATAGATGCGATCTTAATTGGTATTTAGTGGTTATTTGATTTGGTCTCGTACATATTAGTTGTATGCTTACTATCTTATGAAATATGAAATGGAGGTCATGGTAATCATATATATTTTTTTTGGTGGAGACCAGAGTATCCACCGCCGAACGCAGTGACTAATCCCTCGCTAGATTGGAGACACCTCGAAGGTCATGGTAATCATATATGGTTTAGCTTTTGATGCAATATTATTTATGTCCTATTATTAGTGGATCTTCATCTTTCCCAATAGCCAATATTTATGTCTCCCATTTGGGACATGGGTTCATCATGTATGCAACATTAATAGAAGTACTCCAAAATTCTCTTTTGTGATGGTATTTGTGAGGATCTCTTCACTTTTCAAAAGAATTGGATATCTCTATTTGGAATTTTAAAAAATATTTAATGATAGTAGAACTCACTTGGTGATGGAACTCACTATCTACTTATTGTCTTAATTTCTTTTCAAATGAAACTCTCCATTTTGTTTAAGAAATTGAGAGGGTCTTAACTCGGTATTTATTCGAGAAACAAAGGGCACATCTTAAGAAACTCAAAAATAGTAATTGAATGCATAACTTTTAAGACAAAATTTCTATATTAAATTTCTTAACATATGCATCAAGGGCACACATTAACATTCTTCTTTAATAATTAAGTGTTCTAAACATATTTGAGCACTTATTAACATGACCATTATGTAATTACTATCTCTGTCCTAAAATATAAGACCAATTTGTGTAAATCGCGGGAGTTAAGAAAGTTGATTGTGATATTAAATATGACTATTCTAAATATTTATTACCAATTGCAGAAAATTATATGTATTATGATTACGGGTATATGGTGAGAAAGAAATAATAAATGTACTTGAAAATTGGAAAGAGTTTTTATAAAATGGGATAAGTAAAAAGGTGAAAAATGTCTTATATTTTGGAAGAGAGGTACTGGTTATGAAAGAAAATAGGCACCTACAATGTGTATCCACTTCGTCCCCTTTAACTTAGATATGAAAATAGGTGAACTAAAACTTGATTTTTTAAAATAGAGGGACTAAAACTAAAACTGTAGCTTAGTAGATACAATTTCACCCATAAAGGTCAATAAGTGAAGTATTTGGAGTTTGAACTCCGATTCTTACATATAAAATGTGACATCGCTACTAAGTAAGCTAAGCTAACAGGTACATGAAGAAGTTATCTTTAACTATATAGATAAGGAGAGCCAGATTGAGAATTCAAATATATAATCTCAATGTGATAAATTGTCTATACTCATTTGATTCTCAAATTTACCGATATTTAATTATATTCATGTGATATTAAACATTACTCCACATTCATTTTAAAATGAATTCCGTTTTAGTAAAAAAATTGTATTAAAATGAATGTTATTTTTTCTTCCAATATGTAAGTCAATTTTTTTCTTTCAAATTTTACCCTTTAATAATTACTTTGTACACCACTTCCAAAACATTAGTGAAATTGTCATGTAATGTTAGTTGATACTAGTAGAATATGATTAAGGCACTAATGAAGTAATGATAAGTCCTGTTTGGTGATGATTGTCAAATCAGTGACTAATAATATTATCTCATTAAAATATTTAGCACTGATTTAAATAAATTTCTTTTAGTCAGATTACTATATAATGATTTCAATTTCAATTGCATAAAGTTTTGTTAAAATGGTTGTCACAAAATTCTCCCTATACCCTATAGTCTCTCCCTATAATATAGCCACAAACCACATAACAGTACTTTTTTCTTTATTATTTTCTTCTTTCTTTATTATACTTCAACAAAATGAGGATCATGTCGGGATGATTTCGCCAAACATACTATAATTCCAAATATACACTTAGATGGAATGTGATCAGATCTCCCCGGTAGATAATTGACGCAGTTGTACATTGTTTTAAATTTCAATCATTGATTTTAAAATCAAACGGCTTACATTACACACAAATAAACGGTTAACTATAAATAATACTAACAGACATCAATTTTAGATTGAACGATCAGAACAAATAACTGCGCGTGATATAGTTATTGCGTCAAATCCGAATCGAGTGTTATCATCATACCTACAAAAGTAAATTGCAAAACAGTGATTGCATAGTGCTTAATAAAGCACAAAGGTTTATCTATGAGAGTTAGGATCACCTTTATTTTAATTTTAATCTTCCCACTACCTGACAAATAAAGAAGCTATAGACTACAGCCTAGTGTTATAGAGAGGGTCATGACTTTGTTTTTTTGAATCAATGACTTTTTTTTTTCTTTTAAAATTGAATATTTTGAAGTTTGAACATTTTAACTTTTGGATGGGAGTGGGACCAGACACTGTTGAACAAAAATGTTGAAGATTGTTTTGGTTTCCTGTCAACTTAAACCTGCCTGCTTGCTTGCTGATTGTTAGACAGCAGGACAAAAATAATTTGACTGTCCACTGTACAACTGTAGTACTGTACTGTGCCTAATATATATCTTCACATTCACGCTAACAAACTTCTCATTTTGGAATATTTTCTTGGTACCTAGAAAAAGCTCAATTTGGCCTTTAACTAGGAAGAAATTACTAATAATCATACAACACATATAACACAAGAAAGATGAATTGAAACTTCAACTTGACTAGATAGGAGAGTGAATCGACAATTTCGTCCTTAAGAATATACTTAACGGTCGTATTAATCCATGTTTTTTTTTTTGAATTAACAATTTTGTCCATAAAATTGTAAATGTCGATGAAAAAATCTCTCTGAGAAGTTTAATCGTTAAATGAATATATGATATTTGATGTAAATGTCAACATTTTATCCAACATATTATTATAGTCAATTTTGTCCTTGGAGACATGACTAATAAAGAATTTGCGTGAACCGCAAGATCTTCATTTCACATGTCATGTCATACTCTCTAACATCTAAAGTCTAAACGATAGAAAATTTTCTTATCGATGTGCTACTTTATTGACGAATTGTTAAATCCTAATATTTATGGGCTAGTTTAGTCATTGATTACAATTGCAAGAACTAAATTGTCTATTCATTCATCAAAACCAATAAAAAAAGGGGAATACTAAACTGAGACTATTTGTCAGCATTTTTTCATTTATTTCTGATGGAACAATTTTATATTGTGTACAAAAGTTGGGAAACACAAGAGTAATGCTATGCTTCATAAATGAATTGCAGTTTTTTCGAGCAAACAATTCGATACACCCTTTATTCAACGGTACAAGAGCCATGAGCACTGGAATCGGCAATGCCACTCCTTGTTCAGGACCAAAAACAGTAGGAAGATGGTTGAAAGAAAGAAGAGAAAAAAAGAAAGAAGAAAACAGAAGCCATAATGCTCAAGTTCATGCTGCTATATCAGTAGCTGCTGTGGCTTCTGCAGTTGCAGCCATAACTGCAGCAACAGCAGCATCATCTTCACCAAACAAGGATGAGAAAATGGCTAAGACTGATATGGCTGTTGCTTCTGCAGCAACATTAATTGCTGCTCAATGTGTTGAAGCTGCTGAAGCAATGGGAGCTGAGAGAGAACATCTTGCTTCTGTTGTTAGTTCTGCTGTTAATGTTCGGTCGCATGATGATATTACAACTCTAACTGCTGCAGCTGCCACAGGTAAAATTTTGTTCATCCGTTTTGCAAAATTAATGCAATGTCTTACTATACTAGTACAAAATTATTGACTAAATTGTTGTTCTTGAGAAAGAAAAAAAAACCATTATACTTTAGCTATTAACTGGACTAAATTGGTAATTTAACTTAAATTGAAGATTTATAAATTTTCCGACGTAGCAAAAAAAGAATTGAAGATTTATATCGGTCTTTTGTTTAAAGAACGATAAAAAACCTTATTGAAAGTTAAGTTATAGAACTTCTGATGTAATTTTACATATTATCATTTATTTAGGATAATGGAAGGCACTAGGCCTTACAGCTAATTCATGAAGATTTGAACTGAGTAATTGCTAGATCATTTATATACGGCACCTTTCTTTTGTAGTTCTTCTTTTACCGGTCTCTGTTCGTCTTGTGCAGAGAGACCTAGTTATTTATAATAATATATTTGCTATTCAAACAAAAACTGCGCTATCCCTCATGAAATGGACTAAAGTTTGATTCAATATGAACAATCTCTCCATAATGTTATCATTGCTTGAAAATAAATACAGTAAATAGATTATTAAGAGTTTTCAATTTGAACAGTAAAGAATCTAAAGAGAAGGAAAATCCATGTTACACATGGTTTGTCAGGGGAATATATGAATAGTCCTGTTATGTATGTTTTATTATATTGCCAATGTGGTCCTTCCTTGATATATGCAGCTCTAAGGGGTGCAGCAACATTGAAAGCAAGAGCAATGAAAGAGATGTGGAATATTAGTGCAGTGACACCACTAGAGAAAAGCATAGGAATTGGAATATGTGGTGGTGGTAGTGGTGGTAAAGCCAATAATAACAGTAGTTCAAGCACCAGTGATAGTGGTGGAGAGATTATCAATGCAGATAATTTTCTAACTGCTTGTAGCCAAGAGCTTCTTGCTAGAGGAACTGAATTACTCAAACGAACCCGCAAAGGTAATTTCAATAAGTTGAGTTTTGATCGAGACACTGATATTTGTTTTTCGTTCGCAAAATGATTAAACTCTATTTTGTGGTATTCATTTCTAGGTGATCTTCACTGGAAAATTGTTTCTGTTTATATACATCGAACCGGCCAAGTAATTTTTGCTTCAAAAAATTTCATCAAAATTTAAATTTAGTTGGTTAGTCCAATTATCTAATGCTTGCATGCAACAATATCAGGTGATGCTGAAAATGAAAAGCAGACATGTTGCAGGAACAATAACAAAAAAGAAAAAGAGTGAGCTATATAGAAATATATAACTTATTTTCCTTACAATTTCATATAAATAACTAATTTTGCTAACATAAATATTTTTTTTCTTAATTTTCTTTCAGATGTTGTGTTGGATGTGCGCGCGAATTTACCGGCATGGCCAGGAAGACATCTCTTAGAGGATGGTGAAAAAAGAAGGTATTATGGATTGAGGACAGAATCAAGAGGTTTAGTTGAGTTTGAATGTAGAAATCAAAGAGAATATGAATTGTGGACTCAAGGGGTTTCAAGACTTCTTTCCATTGTTTCACAAAGGAAAAACAGAAATGGAATCTAGCTATTGCTGACTGCTAAACTTGTTCAAAATTAAATTATATATGTATGTAGTTAGCTTTGTTATGCAATATCTCTTCTAAATTAAACTATTTTGTAGCATTAGAATGAACAATGATATGAAGGTACTACTATTTGAGTCTAAATTTCTAAAATTTTGTATTGTAACTTTTTTTTAAAAACCTTTATAGTATAATTGGCCCCATAGATTATCCCTATGAATAAGTGGTTACAATAATCAATCTTTCTAGAGTGCACAAGTGAAGTGAGATAAGTCTTATATGATAGATAAATTTATTCATTGCTACCATTGGATCAACTGTAATATGATATGTTTTATTGATGCAATGGCTTGAAAATCAAACTTGTGCCACATTGTCATTAGCCTTTAGTCATACTCTGCATTTGGGAAAATACATTATCAGATGTTAGGGGTCTTTCAGTGCGGTTTTGATCGGTTTAAAGCCAAAAAAATCATCGATAAAATTAAGTGCGTTCAGTTTGATTTTGAATTTATTAAATAAATAAGTCTCTATGAAGACAACTCAGTAGGGACGTAACATAACATGCAGAGTTTGAACTTCAAGCTCTACTACATTCACTTATTCACTTATAAGGTGAAGTTCTAGCCAATAAATTTAGATCCAAAAGAATTAAAAAAATCCGATCAGATCCAATTTGATCCAATTTAATGTGGTTTAATTTGAATCATTTTTTGGATATCCAATTTACAAATTATAATATTTTTGATTAAATATGTTTTTAGTCCTTATAAACATACCAAATTTTATTTTTAGTCCCTATAAAATTTTTCGGTAGATTAAAATTAATACCTTAAGAAAGTAAAATTAAAATTTGTACCGAAAAAAAGGAAGTAAACTAGGTGAATAATGCACACATTCACAAATAGTAACACGTGCCTTAAAAAAATAAATATAGATATAGAATTCTTATTTGTGCATTTAACTTTTTTTAACGATAAAATTTTTATATTACTAAATGTAAAATTTCTAAATGTTAGCATTAAACTAAAACTATGTATATCAATTTACATCAATTTTTTAAAAAGTAGTAATTTTTATTTTTATTTTTTTTATTTTTATGAATAGATAATTACATATGAATAAAAAATAGACGGACAACAAGCTGCGCCGCTAAATCAATATTTAGATATCCAATTTATAAATTGTAATAATTTTTTACCCTAAAAAAAATAAAACCACAAAAAACAAAAAACAAAAATAAAACCACAAACTTCAATGTTTAATTTCTCCACAAATTCTAAACCCAAAATAATCACACTTTTCTTATAAATTTCCCCAAATTCTTTTCCTTTCTTCTTCACTAGATCTAATCTAACCCAAAAAAACTCATAAAGATAAGATATTCTTCATGTCAAATGATATAAAATGCATGACTTATCAACTTCTTCATTATTTACAACTTCTTAAATTCATGTTACCAACATCTATGATTATCCACTTTGAGTTATCAAGTTTGTTCAATAAAGAATGGAAAAGAGTTTTGAAAACGTTGATTGGAGAAGAAAAGGATTTTTTGGTTTTGATTTTTCTTTTTGTTGTTTTGTTTCTGGATCGATCTAACAAAGAAGAAGAAAATAAAAAGAAAAAAAAAGTTAGTTGGGGATTATGAAATATGAAGTGATAAAAGAGAAAAAATGTTGAGTTTCTTAATTTTAAATTTGGTGATGAAGATGTTGAATTTTTCTCGAGTTTCTGAGCTTGAAGATGAAGATGATGGATGTGTTGATAAAAATTAACGCTTTTTTCATAAAATTTAACAGAAAATACTATGTACCAAAATGAACAGCATTACCAATATGAAAATAAAACTTATATTTTGAATTGTTTTGTTTGTGCAATTTATTTTGCAAACATAAGTATAGTTAGAGGGTCAAAATAAAACAATAATTAATTATGAAACTAAAATGTAACCAATAAATAATCTAAAAAATATATATCAGAAGTATCAGATATTCAATGAACTTAAAAAATTAAATGTTTCTTATAAAAAATGATCGGTAAATTAGTAAGAATAAAACCCATGAGAAGTTAATGTCAACATTTTTAGTATAAGTTTGTCAGTCTGAGTCTATGTCGGACCTTTAATACTAGTGCCTTCGATTATTTTTCAAGCACCTATCAGTCAAGATTATCAGTCAAGATTATTTTTCATGTACCTACCAGTCAAGATATATCAACTAAATATAACGGCATACAGTACTAAAGAACACATGAATCAAAGGAAATGATGTTCAAGAACTTCTTTACAATTCAAAATAAAATTGTTAATCAACTATTACTATGTACTAATATGAACAGCATTAACAATAATAATCCAGTTCGAAAAACTTAGAAAGGGGCAACCGGAAGCCACTAAGATTTATTACCAGATAAGAAATTGTTTTGAAAAACCATCCACCACCCCATAGAATAGAAACAGTATGTACCACCAAGGAATACAAGGATTTCAACTATCAGCAGCTCTGAAAATAGTGAGCAGAGACAGGAAAAGGTTGATGATGTCCAAATACAGCGAGACAGAAGCCCAAATGAATTCGTCGTAAGAGTATCTCTTGATCAGGTTGTCTGTATCATAAAGTATGTAGCCACAAAATATAATTGCTGCCAAGCAACCATAGATCATTGTAGACAACTTACCCAATGGAAAGAAAATCTGCAGACAGAAACACATTATCATTATGAGAATTTAATCAAAACTGTTTAATGGTGACATTGAAGTTTGAAGATCATATTACCTGGATCAGCCCAAAGACCATAAGAACTAGGATAGCACCAAACAAGAAGGGACCAAGGAAGTTGAAATCATAGCCTCTACTTGCAGCCCAAAATGTGTAAAGAGTTAATGCTATCACCACCACAGCAGTCAATATAACAGCTTCCAGAATAACTTTCTCTGTATATTTCCCAATTCGCATTAGTAAAAATTCAGCATACAACATAAAAGTAGCCAATTCTCAATGATAAAACACAACTTTAGAAAACCAATTTGGAAAAGCCAAAATAGTAAGACAGAAAATTCCTAACCCTAAATTACAAAATTGGGTCCAGATTTGTGCTATAACCTTTCTCTTGGATTTAAAGCACGGACACGCCTTAGATTAGGCATGTCCTGGTGTCAGGCATATGTCCAGCACCAACATGACACCGACATTTACAATTATATTGAGTTACATCAATTTTTTCAATTTTTTAGCCGTGTCGACTGTCAGTGTCCGTATCCGAGCTTCATAGGTTGAAATTGATCACTTTACCTTATTAACACAAGCATTAATCTTTGAACACTCACAACCTACAACATGTCCCTAATTCTACTTAAAACAATTCCAATTCCTAAATGCATATTTCTTACCCTTAATTAGAATTACAATTAAACCCTAAATTTCAACAAGCAGCTCAAATTGAAGTTCCAATTTCCACAAATTAAACAACATAACCTTCAATCATTACAGATTTAAATATAGAATATATAAATCAAACGAACACATTAACCAATCAATCCAAAATTCAAACCAAATAGCACACAATAACGAAAACACAATCATCGCAAACTGAATCAACAAAAAACAAACAGTAAATGAAATTAACATAATCTTACCGCTAGTGAAAGCACAACTCAATCCAACAACGAACGAAAGAGAAAGAGTGAAAACCGCTAAGAGAATGTAATTAACAGGATGCTTCTGATAATAATAGTAAAGAGGACACAACGCTGCAGCAATACAAATTCACAAACAAAAGTTAGAAAGAAAGAATCAATTCTAGAATCTGTAACAGAATTAGGGTTAAGAAAAAGACGCACTGATAAAAGGAACGAAGATGAGAACGATGTAAAGAGCCAAGCCAGCACCGGTAGTGGCAAAGAAGACGGAAATGGGACGAACGGAGACAACAACGGCACCGACAGCGACGGTGGCGAGTAACTGAAGGGCGATGATGACGTACACTTTTCGAATGAAAGACCACCGTAATTCGGGGCTTTCGAGCATCATCGGATAGAGTGGCCTTGCTCCGCCGCTCTCCAAATCGGATTTTCCGTATTGTTGATTCCGATTCCACATCTTGACTGAGAAAGTTTTTCCGGTGAAGTTTTTCTTGACTCAGAAAGTGAAGGAAAATGTGTAGGGATTTGTGATATTTTTTGTTTGCGTGTAAAAAGAGTACTAGAAGAAATTGATTTTGCAGGAGTTATTATAAATAATGAACCGCCATGTGCCTCATGAGTAGTTGAGGTTAATTAACTAATTAGTCCCTCAAAAATCACACTTATTAAAAAAAAAAAAGTAAATTACAAAGATTTAGAGTATGTTTTATTTTTTATTTTTTTCTTTTCAAAAAAGAATATTTTTTTTTAAAAAGTTACATGGAAAAATATATAAACAGTTTTTATTAGTTGTTAGTTATAGAAAAAGTAAGAGAGAGTAAACTTTTCTTGAAAAGACAAATGTTTGAACTTTTTTTCTTATATTTTAGGACAAAAAAATTGAGTTTTTTTCTCTTACATTTTAGGACAAAATTGCACTGTTTATTTATCTTTTGTTTATCGTAATTTTTTAATAATACTCCCTCCGGTCTCAAATATAAAAAACAAAAAAAACACACATATTAAGGAAGTAAATAAATGATAAGAGAAATTATTGTATTTCCAAATTTACCCTTAACTTTTTTGAGGAAGATATTAGATTTAGAATTAATTAAATAATTTAAGTATTTTAATTAGAAATAATAGTTACTAGTTTTTAGGATTATTGTTAATTGAAAAGTTAGATAAGTTTAATAAAGGGCAAAACTGGAATAATGATAAAAAAAGTAATCATTGCAATAACTTTTTTTTATATTTGAGACCAACAATTTTTTTTTCTTATATTTGAGATCGAAGAGAGTATATAGATGTAAATATTAGTATATAAGATATTGTTTGATTTATTTTGATAAGTACTTTTAAAATATCAAATTTTTATAATTTATACTATTAAATAATTAAAGATATTTGTAATTAAAATTATATATCGATATACATATATTGATCAAATAAGGTTTTATATTTAAGGATGGAGCGAGAAATTTAAATTAGTAGTAGTTACTTGTTGATTAAATTACTCCTATTTTTGTTATTTTTGTTTCTAAGTAAAAGATGTTAAAAGAAACTTCGCGTATTCGCGAGACATACCTTACGCGCGAGTGGGGAAAATGGACATAACTTAGCTGGTGTGGGCTGTGCTGCTTATGACACGTGTACGGTTGGAATATTCTAGATTTCTCAAACGGTGATTAACAGTTAGAAGTAAACGACGAAACTTTTTTTGTTTCTTCATTGACTACTGACTAGCATCAGCACTTGCTAGAATATGCCTAAGTGGGTTCGGTGGCCCACTCACTGTTCTTTTTAATCAGTCTTTAAATATAAAATCTTCTTTGACCACTGATATATAATTTTGATCATTAATATTTTTAATTATATAATAATAAAATTATATTAATCTTGTCTTAAATATAAGAAAACTTTTACTTTTTAGGTTTATAGGGTCTGTTTGGCAAAAAATAGCGAATAGCTTATAAGTTAGCTTATAGTAGATGAGCTTATAGTTGATAGCTGATAAGCTAGCTGATTAAACTTGTAGTGTTTGGTAAAATTAATGGTTCAACTGACTGAGAAATATGAAATGACATAAAAGGACATTCTTAATTATAAAATCTCTTATATATTTATTAATTCAGTTTTTTTTACGTATATTTATTAATTTTTTGGTTACAACGTATATTTATTAATTTGATATATCTTTTATATATTAAATATTTTATTATTTATTATCAAAAAAATATTTTATTCCTTGAATATTTTATTTTTTTATTTTAGTATTTATACTTTATAAAAATAAATTATAAATAACACTACCTCCGTTTCTTTTTACTTGTCGTTTTAGAAAAAAAGACCAAAATAGGAGGGTGTATTTTTTCACCTTATTTTCCTAGTATGCTCTTTTATAAAATATATCATATTTTTAATCTGCCAATAAATTTCTTCTTTTTCACAAACATTATCTATTTTCAAAAAAATTGTAACAAACTTTATTTAAAAACAAACAAAATTTGTATACAATAAAAAAGATTTTATTGTTTCAACAAAAATAATTATACAAAATTTAGTCAATAAAATAAAATAAGAAGAAGGATATAATAGGCAATATATAACCTAAATTGCTAAAACGGCAAGTAAAATGAAACAAATTTTTTTTTCTAAAACAACAAGTAAGAATGAACGGAGGTGTCATACCCCAAATTTTGCCTCCTGATTTTGTATATATATTTTTTGGTCAATTTACTTTTCAAAATAACAAGTTAGTTGAGATGGCGAAGTTGCAAGTTGCAAGCAAAATGTCATGGGTTTAAGCCTCACTTGATACATTTATTTTTTTTATCTCATACTAACTTTTTTATTTATTTTTCTAACAAGAAACTTTTTCTATTTATTTTTGGTAATATTTATTATCTCTTTTTTTGTTTGTCCAAAATTATAAAAAAAAATAGAGCATGTATATAAAAAGAAGAAAAATATATAGACTTGTATAGAAAGAAAATAGAATTAACACAAAAACATAAAAAAGAAGTGAATTAAAATAAAAGGGAACCAAATCTAGAGTCTTGAAGAGCAAACAAGGGAGAAAGACACTAAAACATAAAATAAGAGCAAATCAAACACAAAAATAAACCAAATCTCCTAAAATTAATTTACAAACCAAATCTTTCAAAGATTCAATTAAATTTTAAAGACCTAACTCTAACACTATAAATAGAGGCTCTTTCTACACAATTCAACACAAAAAAAAGTTCTGCAACACAGGGTAGAAAAAAATATAGAAGGCATAATGGCCACCCTCCACCATTGTTAATAATCATTCTCCATCGTAGCAGTCGCAAAGGAGATCGAAGAAGAAGGAAAACAGGTTCTTATGGTTTCAATATTTCTTTCTGTTTAAGTCTTCATGTATATATTATTATACTTGTTTGTTGCATTTATTTATTATGTAAAATATAACTGCCACATGTTTGCTATTCGGTTCATTTGATTTATTTTGCTTAAACATACATGTAACAAACTCAAATAGTATATAGTATAGTATAAAACTTACGAATATTAATTTTTGTCTCTTTAAAATTAAGTAATACTTTGGATTAAAAAGGAGAGGATGTATGTACATTCATTTTTCTCCCGGATACTTGGTGGCCTAGTGCACTCTTCGTTTACCAACATCTATCTTCCGTTCATTAAATTAAAAAACAACTCTTTCAAAAACATTAAAAAATACCAACACATCAAAACTAAACTTTTGCCTTAGGGCCAATAAAAAACAAAAACTCTTTTCATAAAAGAACAAGTATACAATCAATTCAAACGTGATACAAGCAAAGCTTAAGCCTCCGCCGTGCGAGCATACAAGCTGAGTTTAACCACTAGAATTCGATTAACACATCATTCTCTAAAAAACACCAACAAACAATGACACCCAAAACTACGTAGCTTTGAATTCCTCATCGCACCAGAGGATACGTAGGAGCAAGATTCTACATCTTGTCAAGCATAATAATAAAAAACCTAATTTTTCTCCTCACTTGTAAATAAATTCAATAATTCAAAAACATGTAAACAAACTCTAAAAGTCTTAAACCCTAGAATTAATTAGGAGGTTCCCGTTGAGTACAACGGATGTGAGGGGTGCTAGTACCTGCACCTTGCATAACCAACTCCCGAACCTGGAAATGGTTGCGATGACCATCTTTCCATTGTTTTTAAGGTTTTATCAATATTTTCCTTAACAAATAAAATTTGGTGGCGACTCTGTGTCATTCCGAGTGTCATAAACGCTCGGGCGATTTTCGCGGCGCGACAGCTGGCGACTCTGCTGGGGATATGGACTAGAGAGTTAAACCTATCCTCATTAGTTTTAGGGTTATGTGCTTCTTGTTTGTTTACATGTTTTATGTTTATTTTCTTTATTTTACCCGCATTGTTTATTTATTGTTTTATGTATATACATTGCGGGTGGGTTTATCAAGTGAAGCTCCGCACCCAAGTTTGAGAAGAACCCTAAGTTCACATACGGATTAGTAGCATGGGCCGGTGGGATGTACATCTCATTTGGTGATTTGTGAAAACTCCACTCAGAATAGATCTGTTCAAAAAGTTCGTTGAGAATGGGCTAGCCCCTACCCCTCAGTGACAATTTGAATTGGGTCCGCAACTCTGAGAGCCTTATCCAAAAACTCGATATTTTAACCTAAGGGGGACCCTGTGAAATCACATAGGGGTCTGTGACCTTGGTTGATATATTCTAGAGTCGTCCTTGTGAGGAGTTGGGCAGAAAATCTTACAACTGTCCTATCATAAGGGGCCATCCTTTGTAGGTTGTTATGTTATATCTTAAACATATCCCTCATAAAATTTGCATCAAAGAAAAATATTTTTGTATTCTCATGCATCTGCATACATGCACATACATCCTCAAAACAAACATTCATATTTCTTCCTTCTCACTGTCCTCAAACTATAAAACCAGTGGCACGGTATCCCGATACCCATAAACAGACTTGAAGCAACATATCTCAAAAAAGTAGGGAGGAACATCATGAACTATTAAAGGTGGAGGTTGCCCAATTGAAGAACTCATTGACAACAAGAAGTTAAGTTTCAAAGGAAGAATTTCATTCATTAATGGTCACCCTTTTCTTCAACAAAGTGCAAGAACTCCAAAAAGCACCCCTTAGAGTTGGCCAATCAACAAGAAAGCTCTTTCCAAGGATCATTAAGCTTTGGATTTCCAGTGTTAATTTCATTCTTTCTAAGTATTCACTTGCTTTTAAAATTGTACCTTTTGACTAGTATTCTTAATATAATAAACATGCATTTTTTGGAATTAATCCATTCGTGTAAGGGATACTCTTTTCTTGTTTTATTACTTACAAACTCGGAGCGAGGATGATGAAAATAAATAATTGATTTTTGCTGATATATGCTTTCAATGGTAAGGAAAAAAAAACATGGTTGATGATGTAAGGCATTGTTTCACTTCCTATTACGATTTCATACATAAAAATAAAAAGTGTTTAAAATTTAGTTAGTTCATGCTAAGATGAGTCATTCTTGGATATGTTTTCGTTGTTGTCGAATTCCCCCAATTTCTTGAGATATATCAAATTTTTAAGAAAAGCAAGCAATTTTAGTTTGATACTTGACATGACACCTTGAGAGTATATAGGTTGTTTTGACACTTTAGGCTACATTGTGAAGGTTCAGTAATGGTTCAATAAAATCGGTACCGTCTTAACACCTTAGACACCTAGAGCTATGTAAGATTAATTTGAAGTACTAATGTTGACGAAGCCTTGAATTTAAATTTTAAAGTATCCCTTACTAGTTTATCTTAGCAGTCGGCACCATCTTAAGCACAAACTAAGTGGGAAATCAATGAACATAAGTGAATGATCCGGAAATGAAAGTTTACATACTTTGGTTGATTTTAAAAAGTGGGAATGCACTTATTGAGTTAGATGACCATCACTCGGTTGTTTAATTCAACAGTCATTGAACATACAAAGTAAAACCATGGTAAATAAACCCTTTTAGTAGTTGGTTCGGAGGTGTCTGATTCCGAACTTGGTAGGGCGGGTTACGATCCGATCCCCCACAACTGCATTTGGGAGAGAAAAAGGGGTTTGCCAAACTTTTGTTATCAGCACCCCTCGACATAGGATCATAATCACTAACAGATTTTTCTACCATATGCGTGTACAAGATAACGGGCTTAATGTGATTGCACTCGAATGAAAAGGATAAATAAAATTTAAGCAAAAGTTAGAGTCACAATAAAATACTTCAGATTTGTCTTTATATGATGGGAATCTTTGACCGCAATGAGTGTTTTTGTGTTACTACGGTGCTCTTGGTATATGATATCTATTACTTGATTTTCCTATCTAGCCGGCAACCGCGTATGATTAGAGTTGTCATGTCCTGTTTCAAACATGTGCTAAAAAAACTTACCATTTTATGCTTGAGGACAAGCAAATGTTCAAGTACGGGGGAATTTGATAACACAAAATTATATCATTTTTTGGCTTGATTTACATGAATTTTAGTTGCATGTTACAATTCTCAAAAGATCTAATTGAAGCTAGGTTCACTGTGAAAGCATATTCGGCAAAGTTATTGTTAAGCTGACTCATCCTATTTGTCGTGTGATCAACAATTATCTTTTGTACATACCATTTGTCCTTCCAAAAAATATTCAATTTCAACAACTCGCATGTGCATTGTGTTAAAAGTACTTGTCAAAAGAAATGATTTTACTTGCAAGACAATACTTGGCATCTGGTTAATTCGGCAAACGGTTCGATCAAAGAAGAACTTAATCAAGGCGCTCCAAATTAGGGGCAAGACGTCTAAGGGGCTTACCAATCAGTGGCAAATTCCCCATAATCGAGGGGCAGGACATCCAAGTTTCTGCTAATCGAGGTCAAAAGTGTTCAAGAATTGGGCAGCCTGAGGCAGTGTCTCTAAACCATCGGCTGGTTGGTGGGCATACCCCTCGAGAATTTAAATATAGGGGCAGTTCGCAGCAAGGTCATATCAGACCTGGATGGATCCAAGTTCCTTTTCAAGCAATTTCCTTTGCACCAGTACTCAACATTGAAAGTAGTACTTCCCATCGAATGGTCATCCTGTGGAGAATCCTCGATTATCGCCACCATGGAAGGAAAATAACCTCTGCTCATAGGGCTCCAATGCAGTCAAAAGCATTATGCCTAGAAAAGGGAAAATGGTGCAAGACAAGTTACTGTAGGGGACACCCCTCTCCGTACTTTTAAGTCGTTCAAGTGAATCATGTCAGACATCAGCAACTGTCAAGTTCAAAATGGGTGTCGGGAGACCATGCTAGCAAAACTCAGGAGCTCTGTTGTAAAACATATCTTCAAGCCTTCAACCATTCAATTGCCCATCACAAGGGAACTTTCACACCTTCAAAGCATATTCATGCATTATTCATGTTCACATCCATCTAGCATCAAAGCATGCATTGGCATCCCTGTGATTAATTTGCAGTACCACTCAAAAACTCCAAATCAATTTACCAAAAAAACCAAAATCCTTTGCCAACCCCAAAACTCAATCTTTTATTCAACCTCAATCGGTTATCCAAGAACATTGATTTCCCTTGGTCCCCAAAGGCCAATCCTCACTGGTCTTTCAAAAGCCTACTTGGCCTTTCCCGTCAAAAGAAAACCAAGATTCGCATAACACATTCATGTTGAAGCCCACTTATCATTGGCATACATCAATAATGCACTTCATTTCATGCATAACATATACTACGCACTATGAAGCCCCGATACTAGATACGATACGGATACGATACAATACAGATACGGCGATACGAGAAAATTTTAAAATTTAAGATACGATACGGCTAGGATACTTCAATTAAAAAATTAAATTTAAAATAAATATATAAATACAATATATATATATATATATAAACGCAACTAAAAAATCGATAATAAAGAGACATTCACATTAATAAAATTGTCAAAACATGTGAATTACATATATTAAGTTAGTAGTTAGTACTATCCAAAAAGGGCATCATTAATACTATCCAAAAACAACATCATTATGCTAAAATGAAACCATTAGTACTATCCATAATAAATAGCAAAGTCTAATATCCACTACTTAAGTGTTCACACATCATTGTCATATAAAGACATCATTAGTACTATCCAAAAAGAGTATCATAATTCATAGTCTAATATCCACTACTTAAGAGTTAACACTAATTGTTTCGATATCTTCTCCTCCATTCCCATCATCAAGAAACAATGTGGCTTCCAACTCTGGTTCATCTAAAGACAATGTTACCGAATCAATTCTAGCACCATCAAGTGGTTCATGAGCATCTCCATTAATGTCCCATAACATTGTTTCCCCTTTCTTATATTCCCAATCTTTCCTTGACAAAAGTTGAAGATTTGTATGCACATAAACCAAATCTTCAACTCTTTGTGGATCCATTTTATTTCTTTTTAAAGAATGGATAAAACCAAAAGTACTCCAATTTCTCTCGCTACATGAGGAAGAACAAGGTTGCACAAGAAGCTTCAAGGCAATCTTTTGAAGAAAAGGGGTAGAAGATCCATGCATCACCCACCAAGATTTTGGATCTAAATTATATCTATCTTCAATTGAGTCAAAAGAAACAAAAGTATCACTACAAGATGAAAATTTAGAGAATTCAAGATAAACTTGTTTTCTTTCCTCGGACGATGGAAAATATCTTTTTAGACACTTATTCCTCTCAATAGAAATTTCCTCATCTTGATGAGGAGGAACTCTATTTGGAGCTTCCCTAAGCCACACATCACTATAATACCTATAATTGAAAAACATTTCATTAAAATTCAAACTATGGGCCATTTAAATTCAAAGAAAATAAGTAATAAGAATTACCTCGGGTTCAATGAATGTGCTAAGCAATGAAGTGGAGTGCAACTCTTACCCCATCTAGAATGTAGTACCCCATGAACAACATTATAGAAATGGGAGACATTGGATGTTTCATTTGCTTCTATTCCCTCATGCCTATATATAATTGTTCTTACCTTTAAAATCATTGAATCCCACATTTCATAAACTAAATGAAGATTAGAAGCATCTGTGTCACATATTCTAAGCATGTCATATATGGGATTTGTGAAAGAAAGAATGTAATCTACTTTGTCCCACCATAAATCATTCAAAAGAAGCTCCTTCACACGTGTAGCCCTTGGTTGGTTATCTTCTCTATAAGTAGTCCATTGATCACTAATGACCATCCTTTGCAAAGCGGTTTTCAACAACTTGAATTTTTTTAACATCACTATCATTGACGCAAAACGAGTTTCACCGACAGAAAGTAATTTCAAAGTGGAAAACTCATTGAAAATAGCCAATGCCATAGAGTGCATCATTATGTAATTCTTGATAAAAGATACATCACTAATCAATTGAGTAATCCAATTACATTCCCTAAGAATATCTTCATTTCCATCAATGGGCCTGGGTGCACAAATATTTTTTAATGCTAAATTCAATGTATGGACCACACAAGGTGTCCAAAATATATGCTTGAATTCAGCTTCAATCAACATTCCGGCACCCTTACAAACAGGAGCATTATCAGTTAATATTTGCACAACATTTTGTGGTCCTACCTCCTTGATAACATCTTTAATTATAGAAGCCATGTAATGTTTGTCTTTATATTCTTTGGAACCATCAATTGCTTTTAAAAATATAGGTCCTCCTTCACTGATGGCCATGAAATTAATTAAAGGCCTTCTTTGTGCATCGGTCCAGCCATCAGACACTAATGAAACTCCCTTCATTGTCCACAAAGATTTGACAGGTTGAAGCAATCTATCAATATGAGCCCTCTCTTGCTTCAAAAGAGTAGTTCTAAGAGCATTGTAACTAGGAGGGAGGAAACCACTAAGGTTGTGATTAGCGGCAAAAGAGTAAGAACTAACATAGTAAGGATTTCTAGCAAGATGGAAAGATAAGCCCCCAGAATAAAACATCCTTGCTATACTAGCTCTAAGATGATCCCTATCCTCAACATTAAAAGCATTTTCTATACTACCCCTTTTCCTCTTTGGTGGCAATACCGCTGGTGGTATTTGAGACGGAGCGGTAGGCAGTGGAACATGTTTGGGTCTTAATCTATTTGTAGCCTCTTCACATATTCTATTCAAATCAGCCAATAATAGTTCACTTACCTCCGAACAAACAGAAACTCCAGTTTTAGGAACTCTCAATAAGTGATTTTTCACTCTTGAGTATGACTCTTCATCACTTTCTGACAAAAGTTGCAGCGCCAACGTTTGTTTCCACCTCCATCATTAAAAACTTCTAACACAGTGACAAATCTCCAAAGTGGTTTTTTATCATCTTGAGGTTCACCCGTAGCAAATGAACTTGTAATACTTTCTTCTGCTTGAGCCATTTTTCTGTCCAACAAAGACAGAGGTGAGATGAAAAAATGGTTTGTGTGGAGTTAAGAGAAGAAACAAATTGTGTACAAAGGAAAGGAAAAGAAACAAAATATATATTGAGAAGAGGAACATAAGAGTAAATCACTCACCATAAGCAAGGATGACAGCAAGGAAGACGATGGCAAGGAACAAGGAAGACGACAGCAAAGAGCATTGACGAAGATGAAGACCAATTATACCGAATCTGAAAAGTTTGAGAGAAACAAAACCTAGATTTTGTTAAAAAGTGTAATCGTGTTTGTATTTGGAATGGTGCCTATGCCTTTTGTCCTTATCCTTTAATTATATATTTTTTAATTCAAAAGTCCACTCATCAAAAGGAAAAAAAAATAAAAAAATTGATATTTTTTCTTTCAAGTATCCTAACACGTATCTGTTACATTTAGCCGTATCTATTCCGTATCCGGATGCATATAGCCGTATCCCAAACGTATCCGTTTTTATTTTATTAAAAAAAAGATTTAATCGTCGGATACTCCTTCGATACGTATCGGGAAGTATCTGACGCGTATCGGTATCGGATACGGTATCTGACACGATTCTTGACCAATTTTGGAGTATCGGGGCTTCATAGACTACGCATAATCACAAGTGCATCTGCATAACAATGCATTCAAAGCATAATTAAGATTCTCCATTCCAAAAGTCTAGTCTTTACTGGCAATTCCAAGCCCGATCTTACGCGGCAAATTCTAAAAGTCCGATCTTATGCGGCAAAGAACAAAAAGTCCAATCTTCACTGGAAAATCCAAATCAAGCTTAGGCTCCCAATGTTTTACCGCAGGCATCCGTCATGCCTGACATCACCATACATCAAACACTACATACATACATACATGTGCAAAAGGTAAGATTTAAAATTCCCTAGAGATTAGCTTCATGCATAAGACCAAACGGTTGTCCCATATCCCCAGCAAATCATTTTATCTTTGTCCGGCTTGCAAGCCTGCGACAATTTGCCTTGCCCGGCACATAAACCTGCGGCAATATCTTTTTCAATAATTGTCCGGCATGCTAGCCTGCGACAATTTGCCTTGCCCGGCACATAAATCTGCTGCGATATCTTTTTCAATCTTTGTCCGGCTTGCAAGCCTGCGACAATTTATCTTTGCCCGGCCCATAAGCCTGCGGCGGTATCTATCATTCGTCTTTTGTCCGGCGAGCAAGCCTGCGACAAATTATTTTTGTCCAGCACACCAGCCTGCGACAATTTGTCTTTGCCCGGCCCATAAGCCTGCGGCGGTATCTATCATTCATCTCTGTCTGGCGAGCAAGCTTGCGACAATTTGATCAACTGATCGTAGTCCGGCCCAATAAGCCTGCGACAACTAATCTTTCCACCTTCGCTCGGCCACGAGCCTGCAGCGATGATTCAATCATTTCTAGGATCTAAGTCCTGCGGAGTGGTAACCTGGCTTATTTGACACCCTAAGGGGCAATGCCTTCATCTTAGTTAAAACACCTTTGAGGCGACGGCAATAAACCTTTGGATAGAAACACCTTTCGGGGTGTGGTAAAAACTTTTGGATAGACGCACCTTTCAAGGTGACAATAAAAACCTTTTGGATAGATGCACCGTTCAAGGTGACAATGGAGAACTTTTGGATAGATGCACCTTTCAAGGTGGCAATGGAGATCTTTTGGAGAGATGCACCTTTCAAGGTGACAAATGGAGAACTTTTGGATAGATGCACCTTTCAAGGTGACAATGGAGATCTTTCGGATAGATGCACCTTTCAAGGTGACAACGAAGAATTTTTGGATAGATGCTCCTTTAGAGGTGACAGTAATAACATTCCAGATAGAGGCATCTTTTGAGGTGATGGATAGCTACCTTTTAGATTTAGGCAACTTGCGAGACTCTACTTCTGGTTTGAACACCTTTCGGGGTAACGGATATCTTTTAAGGTCTAAACACCTTCGAGGCAATGGTCGAGCTTTCACCTCCACAAAGCAAAATTTTAGGTCTTCTTATATTTAACTACCTTCCATCACACAAATGCGATTAAAGGTATTTAAATAGGGGCAGCTGTCATACCCCAAATTTTGCCTCTTGATTTTGTATATATAGTTTTTGGTCAATTTACTTTTCAAAATAACAAGTTAGTTGAGATGGCGAAGTTGCAAGTTGCAAGCAAAAGGTCATGGGTTCAAGCCCCACTTGGTACATTTATTTTTTTATCTCATACTAACTTTTTTATTTATTTTTCTAACAAGAAACTTTTTCTATTTATTTTTGGTAATATTTATTATCTCTTTTTTTGTTTGTCCAAAATTATAAAAAAAATAGAGCATGTATATAAAAAGAAGAAAAATATATAGACTTGTATAGAAAGAAAATAGAATTAACACAAAAACATAAAAAAGAAGTGAATTAAAATAAAAGGGAACCAAATCTTGAGTCTTGAAGAGCAAGCAAGGGAGAAAGACACTAAAACATAAAATAAGAGCAAATCAAACACAAAAATAAACCAAATCTCCTCAAATTAATTTACAAACCAAATCTCTCAAAGATTCAATTAAATTTTAAAGACCTAACTCTAACACTATAAATAGAGGCTCTTTCTACACAATTCAACACAAAAAAAAGTTCTGCAACACAGGGTAGAAAAAAATATAGAAGGCATAATGGCCACCCTCCACCATTGTTAATAATCATTCTCCATCGTAGCAGTCGCAAAGGAGATCGAAGAAGAAGGAAAACAGGTTCTTATGGTTGCAATATTTCTTTCTGTTTAAGTCTTCATGTATATATTATTATACTTGTTTGTTGCATTTATTTATTATGTAAATATAACTGCCACATGTTTGCTATTCGGTTCATTTGATTTATTTTGCTTAAACATACATGTAACAAACTCAAATAGTATATAGTATAGTATAAAACTTACGAATATTAATTTTTGTCTCTTTAAAATTAAGTAATACTTTGGATTAAAAAGGAGAAGATGTATGTACATTCATTTTTCTCCTGGATACTTGGTGGCCTAGTGCACTCTTCGTTTACCAACATCCGTCTTCCGTTCATTAAATTAAAAAACAACTCTTTCAAAAACATTAAAAAATACCAACACATCAAAACTAAACTTTTGCCTTAGGGCCAATAAAAAACAAAAACTCTTTTCATAAAAGAACAAGTATACAATCAATTCAAACGTGATACAAGCAAAGCTTAAGCCTCCGCCGTGCGAGCATACAAGCTGAGTTTAACCACTAGAATTCGATTAACACATCTTTCTCTAAAAAACACCAACAAACAATGACACCCATAACTACGTAGCTTTGAATTCCTCATCGGATGATACGTAGGAGCAAGATTCTACATCTTTTCAAGCATAATAATAAAAAACCTAATTTTTCTCCTCACTTGTAAATAAATTCAATAATTCAAAAACATGTAAACAAACTCTAAAAGTTTTAAACCCTAGAATTAATTAGGATGTTACAACGGATATGAGGGGTGCTAGTACCTTCCCCTTGCATAACCAACTCCCGAACCTGGAAATGGTTGCGATGACCATCTTTCCATTGTTTTTAAGGTTTTATCAATATTTTCCTTAACAAATAAAATTTGGTGGCGACTCTGTGTCATTCCGAGTGTCCTAAACGCTCGGGCAATTTTCGCGGCGCGACAGGAGGTAGTAATTTTTATAACAAAAGGATGTCTTGACCAAACATACAGGCTTATAACGAAATATATGATTAGTGAATACAGGCTTATAAGCTCATAAGTACAACAACTAATTTTTTTTTTATAAAGAGTACATACGTGATACATATATCAAACGTACGTAAGCTTCAAAAAAAAAAAGTAAATTTACGTAAAAAAAAATACCAAGCAACAAAATAAATTTGTAATTAGACGAAAGAAAAAATAAACCAAGAGTCAAGTACAATTGTACAACTTTAAGTGTATAATATAAGGGGGGTTATGTTGAGGCAAAATCCCAATTTGATGTTTTAAAGATAACAAACATCTTAATTATATTTTAAGTATAATTTTGGTCATTGTGTTATCTAACAAGTGCTTTTGAGTGATATTAAAAAGATAGGTTTCATTGTGCAAAGCAAATAAATTAATATCAGCTCTGGAGAATGATACAAGAAAGTTAGTCATCATTCTCTCATCATTCTCTGGCTCCAGCGTGTTTGTTCTTCAATGCCAAAGCACCTATTTATTTTAGGTGATAAATGAACAAGACAAAGGAACACTTTTCATGAGAATATTGCACAAGATCTCTACAGCAACATACTCCATTATGGCAAGTCAAAGTGATTAATATCTTATGGGACTTTCCTTCTTAAGCCATATCACATGGAGCATGTGCAAAGAATGTTCTTTGACCTCAAGGCATATTTAATTAATATCTGAAGTCAATATGGAAGAGAAGAACATAGACCAATGAGGAGAAGACAACAACTCTTTCACTATGAGTTGTTATGTACTTGCAAAGGATTATTTAATGATCTTTCTCCAAGAAAGTAGAAGTCCTTTCTCCAACAAAGGCTATACTCTATTATCTATCAAGGTTGTACTTGCAAAGTACTTTTCCAACATACCTTGATCAGATCACAGCTGGTTGCTTGCATAGAAAGCTGTCCCCACATCATTCTCCCACTATTCCATGAAGCTTCTCAACACAGTTCTGTGAGAATGTTCTTTCATCATTCTCCCTGAAGCATTGTTCTCATATGACAGCACATTTCAAGTACAACGGTCACACTTGTTCATCAAGCAAAGAAAGTACAATGCCAGCTCATCAAGACGCTCCTCTTGGAGAACATTCTCAGAACATTCTCCAGCTTACTCCAAGTTTGTGAGTAACGGCTAGTTCATTGTTCTCTGATTTTTCTACACATTCTCCAAGACTCCAAAGGCTCTCCAAACATCTATAAATAGCATGGAATACAGCAGGAGCAAAGAAAGAGTTTGAAGCACCACTGATCATATAATACTTGTCTTTCAAGCACAAGAATCTCACAAACTCTTTTTGATCTCTTTCACTCCAATCTTCACAATTGCATACTTGGATCAGCAATTCATTTGAGTGATTTTTAGAGAGATTTTTATAGTTACTTAGAAAGCTTTATAAGCCTGGTTTGGTTTATTGTTAAGCTTCAGATCCAAACAACTCTTTGTAATAAGAAAGAACTAGCTCAAGAATACGCGACTATTTGTTAAGCAACTACCTTAGGAGAAAAGGTAGAGATCACCTTGGTGATAAGGTGGAAGATAAGCTTGTGATAGCTTGACAAAGTTTTGATCTTGGTTTAAGATCAAAAAGAAGAATAGTGGAAACCCTCACTTGGTGTGGGAAACTGGACTAGCCCAATTAAGGGTGAACCAGTATAAACTCTTTGTGTTATACTTCTCCTTATCCTTTTACTTATGCAAAACTGATACACTTGCACACACTTGAATATTCTGTGAGAATATTCAAAGAACGTTCTCTGCCTTCTTTCATAGATTGATCAGAGAACATTCTCTTAACATTCTCTAAGTCAGTTTTGATTCAATACACTTTCACATACAACAATATTCTGTGAGAATATTCTTTGAACGTTCTCTGCCTTCTTCCATAGATTGGTCAGAGAACATTCTCTCACCTTTCTCTAATTCTGTTTTGACTTAATTCTTTTAATTCAAGTTTGATTTATCATACAACTTTTATTACTAACAAATTGAGTTCAATTTTAAAGGATCACAATTCAAACCACCCCCCTTTCTTGTGATAAACTTTGCTACTTCAATTGGTATCAGAGCTCGGTCTCTAAAGACTGAGCATCTAACAAGTGCTAGAGGAAAAGATTCAGGAAGGAAGTAATGGCTAAAGGCGCAAAGTTCATAGCAGAAGGAGGATCATCAAATAGACCACCTCTATTTGAAGGAGAAGACTATTATTATTGGAAAGACAAAATGGAGTTATTCCTTAGATCACAAGACAACTACATGTGGTCAGTCATTGAACATGGAGAATATCAACCAACCATCATAGAGAAAGATGTTACAAAGATAAAGACTCAAGATCAATGGACTACTCAAGAATCAGAAAGAGTGCTTCTAAACATCAAAGCTAAGTTATTTCTCAAGAGTGCTTTATCTAGAGAAGAATGTGATAGAATCATGGAATGCAAAACAGCAAAGGAAATGTGGGAAACATTACAAACACATCATGAAGGAACAAGTCATGTCAAGGAAACAAGAATTGACATTGGAATAAGGAAGTTTGAGCTATTTGAAATGAAAGAAGATGAAACAGTGGATCAAATGTATGGAAGGTTCACAATCATCATAAATGAGCTAAACTCTCTTGGAAAAACCTACACAACACATGAGAGAGTAAGAAAGATCCTAAGGTGCTTGCCAAAGAGTTGGAGACACATTGTCACAGCTATCACAGAGGCAAAGAATCTAACTGAAATGAAGTTAGAAAATCTGATTGGATCACTCAGAGCTCATGAATCAATTCTCTTGGAAGACAAACCAATCAAAAAGAAAGTGATTGCTTTGGAGGCACAAGAAGAATGTTCCCAGAATGATGAAGATGAAAGTGACATTATGCAAGAAGACAATGTAGAAGAATTAGCACTCATCACTAGAAGAATTCAAAGATTAATGATGAGGAAAAATCAACTCAAAGGAAGATTCCCAGCTAGAAGAAGTGGAATCAAACCTGAGACAGACCTAAGCAAAGTCAAATGCTATGGTTGTGAACAATTTGGAAACTACAAGAGTGATTGTCCAAAAACTAAGAAATCTCCCTTCAAGAAGAAATCATTAATGACTACTTGGGATGAGACTGATGAAGATGAAGAAGAACAAGAAGCCAACATGTGTCTTATGACAAAATCATCATCTGAGGTAACTCTTGATCCTTGTGCATCATGTCAAAAAACTGAACATTTATTTGATAAATTATTATATGACTCTCAAATCACTGCTCAGAAAAATGATAAACTTTCTAATAAGATCAGTAAGTTAACTTTAGAAAAAGATAAGTATAAGACTGAGATAGAAAAATTAAAAGAAACCATCATTTGCATGCAAGAACATCATAGGAAAGAAATTGATGATTTTAAATTAAAATATCAAGAATGTCCTAAACTTCAAGAAGAGAATATCATTTTGAAACAAACTAACTTTGAATTAGAAAATGATATAAGATGCTTTGTAAACTCCACTAAAACTTTTGAAAACATTATGGGTTCACAAGTAGGAGCTTTAGACAAAACTGGAATAGGTTTTAGAAACCATCAAAGTCAACAATTATATGAAAAGTTTTTTGTACCACAAAAGAATCAAAAAGTGGCAAAATATAAATGTACTTTTTGCTATAGAGAAGGACATCTTGAAAAATTCTGTTTTAGAAAAAACAGAAAACTAAAATATAAGAGAAGTCTCCAGAGAGAACATTCTCAGAACGTTCTCAGAAGGCATCAACAGAACAGGAGAACATTCTCCGGACATTCTCAACAGGATTATTCTCAGAATAATCAAAGACAATTATATGATAATGAATCCTTTATTAAGAGGCATTCATATCAAAATGAAACAAGACCTTTCAAGAGGCAAACTAACTCACAAGGACCCAAAAGATTATGGGTACCTAAGACACTATTACAATCAAGTGCAGGAATGTCATCTAGCAGTCAAGAAAAATCCATGGTACTTGGACAGTGGTTGCTCAAGACATATGACTGGAGATAAACATAATTTCTTATCACTTGATGAAAAGGATGGTGGTACAGTTACTTTTGGAAACAATGAAAAAGCTAGAATAAAAGGTAAAGGTATCATTGGTAAGATTAATTCCGGTAAGATTGAAAATGTGCATTATGTTGTTGGACTTAAACATAACTTGTTGAGCATAAGTCAATTATGTGACAATGGTTATGAAGTCATCTTCAAACCTCAAACATGGGAAATTAAAAAATCTTCTTCAAATGATATTTTATTCACTGGTTCAAGAAAAGGAAACATTTATGTTTTCTACTTGGATGAACTTCCTGTTGAATCTTGTTTTGTCTCTCTTGAAAATGACAAATGGATTTGGCATAAAAGGACTGGTCATGTAAGCATGAAAACAATTTCAAAACTTTCCAAACTTGACCTAGTAAGAGGCTTACCAAAAATTAGTTTTGATCTAGATAAAGTGTGTGAATCTTGTACAAGAGGAAAACAAGTTAAAAGTAGTTTTAAACCAAAAGATTTTGTATCAACAAAGAAACCTCTTGAACTACTTCACATGGATTTATTTGGTCCTATCAAAACTACTAGTCTTGGTGGCCTAAATTATGGTTTTGTCATTGTTGATGATTTTTCAAGATTTACTTGGGTATTGTTTTTAAAACATAAGGATGAATCCTTTGAAGCTTTTAAAACTTTTTGTTTGAGAGTTCAAAATGAAAAAGAGTCCAAAATTATTTCAGTGAGAAATGATCATGGAGGAGATTTTGAAAATTCTTTATTTGAATCTTATTTTAATGATAATGGCATATCTCACAATTTCTCTTGTCCAAGAACTCCTCAACAAAATGGTGTTGTTGAAAGAAAAAATAGAACATTACAAGAAATGGCCAGGACAATGTTGAATGAATCAAATGTGGAGAAATTTTTTTGGGCTGAAGCTGTCAACACTGCTTGCTACATTTTGAATAGAGTAACCATTAGAAAAATTCTCAACAAGACACCTTATGAACTTTGGAAAGAGAGGAAACCAAATGTGTCATACTTTCATATCTTTGGATGTTATTGCTACATCTTGAACATCAAAGACAACTTGGGAAAATTTGACTCAAAATCAGACAAAGGAATATTCTTGGGTTATTCTCTCACATCAAAAGCCTATAGAATCTACAACCTTAGAACCCAAAGTGTTGAAGAAAGTATGCATGTCAAGTTTGATGAGTTTGAAGAACCAATAAATTCAAGTATCATCATTGAAGAAGAAGGTGAGAAAAATCCACAACTTCAAGAAGATCAAGAACCTTCAATAAACAATGATCAAGAACCACCACTTGAAGCTGATCAAGAGACATTACCAAATGTTCCTAAAACATGGAGATTAGTCAATCATCATCCACAAGATCAAATTATTGGAAACACTGAAGATGGTGTAAGGATTAGAAGAGCTCTTCAAAATTTGGAGAATGATCTCGCAATGATCTCTCAAATTGAACCTAGAACCATAGATGATGCTATTGTTGATGAATCTTGGGTTAGAGCTATGAAAGAAGAATTGCAACAATTTGAGAAGAATAAAGTATGGAACTTAGTACCAAATCCTCAAAACCATTCAATCATTGGAACAAGGTGGGTGTTCAGAAACAAGCTTGATGAAGATGGTAATGTAATCAGAAACAAAGCTAGACTTGTAGCACAAGGTTACAATCAACAAGAAGGTATTGAATATGATGAAACTTTTGCTCCAGTTGCCAGGTTAGAAGCAATAAGAATTTTACTTGCATATGCATCTCATAAATGTTTCAAACTTTTTCAAATGGATGTAAAAAGTGCTTTCTTATATGGCTTTTTAAATGAGGAAGTTTATGTGCATCAACCTCCTGGCTTTATTGATGAGCATAAACCTAATCATGTTTACAAACTTACCAAGGCTCTTTATGGACTTAAACAAGCTCCAAGAGCATGGTATGATAGGTTAAGCACCTTTTTACTTGAAAATGGTTTTTCTAGAGGAAAAATTGATACTACTCTTTTTATAAAAACCAACAAGGAAGAATTGCTTATTGTTCAAGTATATGTTGATGATATTATTTTTGGTGCTACTAATGAAAAAATGTGTGAAGCTTTCTCTAACCTTATGCAAAGTGAATTTGAAATGAGCATGATGGGAGAACTTAGATTTTTCCTTGGCTTGCAAATCAAGCAACAAGAAGATGGCATTTTTATTAGTCAAGAAAAATACATCAAGGATTTGCTCAAGAAGTATAAGATGAGTGAAGCCAAAATCATGTCAACTCCTATGCATCCATCAACAAGTCTAGACAAGGATGAAAATGGCAAAAGTGTATCTGAAAAGGAATATAGAGGAATGATTGGATCTCTTCTATATCTAACTGCAAGCAGACCTGACATAGTATTCTCAGTGGGAATTTGTGGAAGATTTCAAAGTGCTCCCAAAGAATCACATTTAACTGCAGTCAAGAGAATTTTCAGATATTTGGTTGGAACACCAGATGTAGGCATATGGTACAAAAAGGGTACACATTTTGATCTAAAAGCCTATTGTGATGCTGATTATGCTGGTGACAAGATAGAAAGAAAAAGCACAAGTGGTGCTTGTCAACTCCTTGGTGAAGCTCTAGTCAGTTGGTCATGCAGAAAGCAAAACACCATAGCACTCTCAACAACTGAAGCAGAATATGTCTCTGCAGCAAATTGTTGTTCTCAAGTGATATGGATCAAAAACCAACTTGAAGACTTCTCATTAAGGTACACATGCATTAAAATTTTATGTGATAATACTAGTGCTATTAACTTGTCAAAAAATCTCATTCAGCATTCTAGATCAAAACACATTGACATCAAGCATCATTTTATACGTGATCATGTTAGTAAAAAAGAAGTTGAATTAGTTTTTGTGGATACTGAAAATCAACTTGCTGACATTTTTACTAAACCTTTGGTTGAGGATCGTTTCAATTTTATCAAAGAAAATTTGAAAATTATCAAAAATCCCAATTCCTTGTGAAACACGTTTTTAGGAGAATGATCTGAGAACATTCTCTAAAAATTTTCATGACTTATGTGCTTGCTTGCATTTTTTCGTTTAAGTCTTTTTTAAGTGTTTAGTTTTTCAAAATAAATAGTACATGTTCTTGGGGAATGTAGTGTTTTAGTCCTCTTGTTGTACTTAAGCTATCTCCCTATTAATCCTTTGTTTATGGCAAAAAGTACCATCATTCCCTATCATAAATAGTGTCCTACTTTATCCCTTTATCCCACACATCTAAACTATCAAGTCTTTTCTTTGCTTCTCAACTCCCCACTACCTTGTCTCTCTCTAACCGTTCCTTCTTCTTCTCACCATAACCAAGTCAGTTTCATTCCTCTCCAAACCGTTTCAAAACTCATCAATGGCCAGAACCAAAGTTCCAGTAATGCTCAGAAACAGAACACCATCTCCAACTTCCTCACCTTCCCGTTCTGCTTCACCACCATCACCACCGTCACCGCCGCCGTCTGAGACCCTTTCTAATTCATCTCAAAGGGAAATGGATCACGAAGATCTCTCTAGAGCATTGATTGTTTATGTTCCTCCTCAAGAAGAAACCTTCTCTGATCATTCTTTGAACTATCTCTCAGCTGAACTCATTTCCATTAAACCACCATCTCCGCTGCCTAAACCTTCACTCCCAAATATCACTGTAACTGCTGATGAATCCATTCAATCTCTATCAAATTCATCTTTTACTAAACCTTCCAATACTCCACAAGCTGAAGAACAAGTTCATTCCTCTCCTCCTCAAACCAACGAACCTGTTCAAACCACTTCTCCCAAAACTGTTGAAATTCCACCAACTAATGTCAATAATGAACATGTCCCTGAACCAAACTCACCAAAATCAAACTCTTCACCATCCACAAAATCATCCTCCTCTCTGAACTTTTCTAGTTCACCATCACCCACTCCAAAAGTTTCTGAAAAGAAACAACAAACCCCTCCTGCTGTTTCTAAAGTTAGAAAGGCAATTTCTTTTGATGCATGTAATGTCAGAAGGTCTGCTCGTATCCTCTCAGGTTTTGGTACCAAGAAAAACATTGTTGTTGATAACACTGTCATCTCCATAACTGATTCTGATGAGGAAGAGAAGGATGAAGAAACACGTGAACCATCTCCACCCATTATTACCCTCAAACGTGCTGCTTCATCATCCAAACCAAAACCAACTCCTTCCCCTGCCAAAACTGAGTCTGTCAAGGAAAAGAAGAAAAATGAAAAGGTGGTAGTGGCTGAGAAGAAGCCTAGGCTGAGGAATGTGCCTTTAATCCACTCTGAACAAAAAGAGAAGTTTAATGATTATTGGAAAATCAAGCCCATTATTGCTGGCAAGTTCTTTGACTTTGATGAGTTAAAGAAAAATGGCATTGACTTAACCAAGTTCACTGATCCAATGAATTGGTTTTCTTTCTTCAAGATCAAGGAATCCATTTTCCCTTTGTTAATTCAGGCTTTCTATTTCAATGCCAAGGTAAGTCCTGATAAGGATGTTCTGGTCTCTAACCTTAAAGGAGTTGAAATTAAGCTGACACCAGAAGTTATTGGAAATTTGTTGGAAATTCCTTGTGATGGAACCACTCTCTATGGGGGAGATTGGTACAAAATCTCAAGTTGAACAAGGATGAGCTTATTGTGGATATGTTCACAAGTGAAGGAGCAATGATGGCCAAACCTACTTCCTCCAAGCTACAACATAAGTACAAGATGTTACATAGCTTATGCCTTCACAACATCTTTCCAAAAAGTGGAAGCAAAGATAAGGTAACAGACAATGACATGCTGGTGATGTACCATCTGTTTAAAGGTAAGAGATTGTCACTCCCTCACAAATGATTTTATGTAAAATAGTAAAGGTATAAATGGAAGAAAATATGATAAGCTATAAGTTAAAACGCTATATGAAATAGCGTCTGGAAAATAAACTAAAAGCTAGTCAAATAAGCTATAAGCTCATGTTAAAATGCAGTTGCCAAACAAGTCTTTTTTTCTCATATGAGCTTATAAACTATAAGCTATAAGCTATAAGCTCATTTTGATGTCTTACCAAACAGACCCATAGAATGCTTAATGTATTTGGTTCATATTATCGTTCAAATACATCAATCATTCCATAAACCTAAAAAGTAAAAGTTCTCTTATATTTAGGACCAGAGGCAGTACTATCTTCATCCAAATATATAAAACCTCTTTTAATTATATGATATTATTCATTTAACTTGTTTTGACCATATTTTTTTCCATAATTTATAGGTGTAAATCTATATATATTTGTGATCCTCATCATAGAAAAAATAGTACACGTGTACTATTTCACATGATTATACATTATGATTTTAATGTTATGTTTTTTAAATTAATATTTTTAACATTTTGATTCTTTGCAGATTACGTTTTGATTTTATATTTAAGTACAAATTATTATTCTGTAAGTTACAAAAGAATTACATTAAATATGATAAACGTTACAATATTACTTTTATGTCCCATAAGCATATTTTCAGTTACATAAAAAATCATAATTATATAAATAAAACGGACAATATAAAATTAAATTATTCATTCGGTCACAAAAGAATTAAATTAAATAAGATAAACGCTACGCTATTAATTTTATGTGTCATAAACATATTTGTCAGTTACGGAAGAATCATAATTATTTAAATAAAACGGTCAATATTAAATTAAATTATTCATTCGGTTACAAAAGAATTAAATTAAATAAGATTAACGTTATGATATCAATATTATGTGTCATAAAAATATTTGTCAGTTAAGTAAAAATTATATATTTGTCAGTTAAATAAGATTAATATTTGTGCTTCGAAAACTCACTATAAATAATTGTATATTTTCACATAAAATTCAAAATTTCATTTCATATCCAACTACATTTTTGTCTTTTTCATTTTTGTGTTTCTCATTTGGTTTAAGTCAATACAAAATGACTCCCAAAATCAATCAAATATCTGAAATCAATGCAAAGAGTGAAAGTTTGAATGTTGTTGTTCTTATAATTCAGTTGTGGTTTATTCTAAATTTGGCTCGCAACTACCAAACATTTTCGTTAGACATGATTTAAATGGATTCAAATGTAAGACAAAAATATAAGTCAAATTTACATTATTATTTTTGTTGACAATATATAATTTTATTCTTATAATCACTTATATTATTGTTTTTATCGTGTATTATGTTAAAAAAAATTATTGCATGGGACAGGAAAACAAAATTCATGGCACAGCGTGTCACACTTTAATTTATAAGTTTGAAAAAGAACGTATAGAAGGTAATGTCTACTCAATAACTAATTTTGGGGTAGATGATAATGGTGGTTCGTAAAAGACTACTAGACATAAATATAAATTTAATTTTCAGTTTCACACAAAGGTTAAAATTTATGATTCATAAAAGTTCCTTCTAATATTTATAAGATTGAAAGTCCTCTTACAGTGTTTGTTCCTGATTACGATACCGATTATCTTTATGGTAAGAAATTTATATATTTTATGTATAATTTATATTTATAATTAAACATTGTCATCATATTTTTTTTTTTACTAAAAAAGAAATTCATTCATTCATTCAAATTAACAAATATATAGATCATTACAAACTTAGAAGTGCTAAAAACTGAAAAAAGTGAATCTGGAAACAATCTCGCAGGATCTAAGTTAATAGCATACAACGGCATAATGAAAGTGCTTACAAATATGACAACATAAAAGTAACCGGAATGTTCATACTTCCGAATTTGTAACATTGACGTCCAAGTCTTCATCATATTTGTAATGAGTTGATGTAAATATGCAAAGTTGAATGAACGAATCCCGAACAAAGAAGAAAACCAACAAACGCCGTACAAGACGATGAACAAACACAACGCCGCACAAGATGACGAACACGCCGCACAAGACGACGAACAAACACAACACCGCACTACGACGGCAAAAACTTAAAAATCAAAGAACCAAACTTTTATAGATAACTACTTATTTAAACAAAAGGAAAGAAAACAACGATGTTGAGGGGTGATTTCAGACCAAAAATGGTAAAAAACCACCCCCTATAATGGAAGGATGAAAAGAGAGAAAAATTGAGATGTGGTGGCTGTAACACCCTCAAAATCCCAACTAATTATTATTGATATAAAATGATATTTAGTTATGAAAAGGGTGTCACGTCTAAACATAATGACTATTTATTTTGTTTGATTCAAAAATACACGGCAGAAAATTAAAATATTTTAAACAAAACCTAACATACTAAGATACTAAATTAATAAACGAAGTGTCTGAATAATTCAAGTTGAGATTAAGTCTTGCTAAAATAAATTACATAAAATAAAAATCCCTAAAAATATAACTTCTTCATAAATTCAATAGATTGTTAATTAATAAGCTAAATGATTCCCCCCCCGACGTTACAGTATCAGAGAGACTACAGACGCAACAACTGAAAGGCTGAACAAAGCGCCGAACCGACTCTAAGATTACTTCTTTTCCTGAAAGTCTACGATTGTAAGTCGTAGGGTCAAACCAGAAGGGAATTAGTAATGGAACTTACATAAGGTAGCTGAATAGTAACAGTATTAATAACCTTACTAAACAACAATAATAATAATAATAATAATAATAATAATAATAATAATAAAACTAATCACAATAATAATAGTAATCAAGTAAAATGCTCAAATCAAAGATTCAATGAGATACTCACAACCACCAACTAATAAAACAAACACAAATATATAAATTCAAAATTATATGAATGATATGCAAAATTCTAAGACTCTCTAGTATGCATGTGGTACCAGGGTCGAAGGTCAGAATTATTTTACTGAACACTTCTCAACGTCACTGTACATAAGCACTAATCACCGTCGCTATGCATAAGCACTAATCACCGTCACTGTGCATAAGCACTAAATCAACGTCACTGTGCATAAGCACTAACATGAATGTATGCATGAATGTATGCTCAAACATAAAATACTCAAAATACACAACAAAAATTCAGCAAATGAATCAACGGCACAACACCACACCAACAACAAACAATTCAACGGCGAACAAAGGCAAAATTTTGGAATACCGAGATAATTGTATCGGACTATCCATAACAACAAATCAACGGCAGAATCAGCAACAACATCATCAAAACACATCCCACGATATCTTATTTTAATTTTATAAAATAAGTTACTAAAGACTCCCTCAATTTTTTTTTTACTTATAATAAATAATTAATCTAAACACCTCTGCAACGAAACTCAACCACTACAATACTAAATAGTTTATTTTCAAAGTTAAGTTGACGGATTCAAAAGAATTATTTTTATTAAACTCAACACCAAAATTGTGGTATAAAACACTTTGACATTTTTCTCAACTCCCACCAAGATACTAACCCATTCAAATTCTTCTTACAATATAAATTTACTTCAAAAGAGTAGTGCTATTTAGCACAACAGTCTACCCAACAATTTCAATGACTTCACCATAATGAACTTATTATTTATTAAGGATTTTTCAGAAAGAAAATTTAAGAATTGAAGCTCTTTTTCGGACATTGCAAATCTCGCCGCTTCTCTAAGTCCTACCATTTATTGTCAGTACCTAGTCTATCATTCTCTTCTACTTTGTATCAAATTTCTAATTGATCGAAATAGATTAAATGGAAAAACATGATTTCATATATAATATGAATTACTATTTGAAAATACAACTACAATATGCAAGAGATTCACTCCAAAAAAAAAGAACATTTAATAATGGTACTAAGCAGGTTCCTCTAGCTACAAAGATGATAGCCAATCGAACACTATATATGTAAGCGGTGATGTTTTAAACCTTTTTTGAACTAGGACTTTATTATCAACATCACTTCTATCATATAAAGCTATATATTTATATTTTGGATAAGTAGAAACTCACTGAAAACCCTTACATGTCATGTGCATGATACATATAAGTTTTATTTGCCGTACCAATTTAGCCTTTGTTCATAAAACACTAGTTTTTGAGTAAAAACCTCTCTTCCATCTTCAAAATTAAATCTCATCATACCAATTTCCAATCAATTGAATACATGAATTTTAATGATCAAATTAGAGCATAAAAATCAAACAAAATCAATCACAATATATAACATAAGCACACGAGAGAATCAAAGGGGGCGAATGTGATTCAATCATAACCATATTTCAATAACCATACATAATACCAAGACTAATCCCTCACCTTAATTTTGATGAATTCTTTCTTTGATCCTAGCTGCGGCAAGAATTCTCCCTTCCTCTCCTATGAGCGGTTACTCACTCTCTATTCTCTAATTTTCAGATTTATTTCACGTAAGGTAATTGTGTACTAACCTAAGTTTTGACAAAACTACTTATAACTAAAACTATGTTACCAAAAATCTGATTATTATTATTTGTTTTTGTTTCTAATGGTCTTACCCAAAACCCAAGCCCACTTCTCTATTTTTCTTTCTCTTATAATATTTTATTTTTCTCTACTCATTAATTTTATTCAATCATTTTACTAACAATTCTCATACAATCCACTAACCAACTATTTATTTTATTTTCTATTTTCTGCACTAAATAAAAATATACCTATATTATGATATTCTAACTTCGTCTGCTTCGCGCCATATTTCTCAATTACTATCTATACTTCCAATTATCCAATCTTTCTTCTTCTCCTATTTTCTAAACTCAATTTTCATTTATTTTACCTATTTATTCACTAACTCTCAACATAAAATCTACACACACAAAATGACTTGACAAGCACAAACATAGGAAATAATTAATAAACAAAAGAATATTAAAATCGGGGTGTTACAGTGGCTAACCTTAGTTGAGAGAAAGAAGAAATATGGCTAACCCTAACATTGTCATCATGTTATATTATTAAAATAAAACTTTATGTTATATTAATAAAATAAAATTTATATATTTTATAGATGTTATGAGAATGTTAACCGGAGTTGGTATTGAAAAAAAGTACGAGCGAAATGATTTGAAAACTAAAATAATTGCAATTCAGTTGGAATATGATGGGTTGGTACATCATGTAATTTCACATATCTACAATATATATTTGTGATCTTCCTCATAAGAAAATAGTACACGTGTACTATTAGCTTTAATGATGCGGACGTGACTTTTTTATATTAAAATATTTTAACGTTTCGATTTTGCATATGACGTTTTGATTTTATATTTATGTTTTATTATTGTTCTGTCAGTTACTAAAGAATTAAATTGAATTTAATAAATGTTACGATATCAATTTTATGTCTCATAAACATATTTGTCAGTTACAAAAGAATTAAGTTAATATTTATAAACGTTACGATATCAATTTTATGTTTCATAAAAATATTTGTCAGTTACATAAAAATCATAATTATTTAAAATAAAACGGTCAATATTAAATTAAATTTCAATAAATTAAATTTATTTTTGTGTTTCTCAAATGCTCTATAAATATATTGCATATTTCCACAACAACTTCACAATTTCATTTCATTTTATATTCAACTATATTTTTGTGTTTATCATTTTTGTCTTTATCATTTGCTTAAGTCAATCTAAAATAGCTCCTAAAATTAATCAACTATCTAAAATCAACGCAAGTAGTGAGAGTTTGAATGTTGTTGTTCCTGTAATTCGAATGTGGTTTGTTCAATATTTGACTTGCAACAACCAAATTTTTTCTTTAGACATGATACTAATGAATTCAAATGTAAGAATGATTATATAAATTTACCTCATTATTTTTGTTGACAATATAAATTTTTATTCTAATGATCACTAATATTATTGTTTTTATCATGTATTATGTTAAAAAAATTCATTGTATTGTACAAGGAAACAAGATTCATGCATGAGTATAAACTTGATGTTCATTATTACCATTTATTATCTTATAATATTGAACGAAGTGCGTATATAAATTGATGTAACGCTTATACCACGCATGGCGTGGGATCCATACAAGAATTTCAGATAAACGTTACGATATCCATATTATGTTTCATATACATATTTGCCAATTTCGTAACAATCGTAATTACTTAAATAAAACATTTAATATTCAATTAAATATAATAAATTTATTTTTTTGTGTTTTTTTTTGTAAAACTCATTTTTATGTTTCTATGTGTGCCTTATAATAGTTAAACGTAAAATTATTTATGTTGATCAATAAACCATCAAACAAGTAAAACATTTTTAGCATGTCTCATAAAAATAAATTTCAAAAATATGCAATTATTGAAAAATTGAGTTATTACAAAATAAGCAATTTTTCTAATAATTGTCTTCAATTAATACTTAATTATTATTTTTATTTATTGATTTATGTCGAAAAATATACAACTTTTTTTCTTCGTAAATCTACATTTATATCTACATTCTACAATATTCATATAAAAGTCACACGCATCATAAAAAAAGTACACATGTACATTTACATTGGTCATGATGACGTGTCAATTTTAAATTAATGATGATAATGTGTCAATTTAATATTTAGGTGTTATAATTATATTTTTTCAGTTACCAAAAAAAATTACAATAATTTTTTTTTCTTCTTATAAACATATTTGTCAGTTACATAGAAAACATAATTATTTAAATAAAACGTCTTATATTAAATTAACTATTATCAATTTCATCAATTACAAATAAATTATTTTAAATTAAGTAAACGTTACGATATCAATTTTATATCTCATAAACATATATGTAAATTATATAGAAATCATAATTAATTAAATAAAATATCTTATATTAAAATTCAAAAATTCCTGTTTACTTTTAAGTTTCCAAAACTAACTATAAATATAAATTATGTGTCCACAATAACTTCACAATTTTACATCATATTTATTCGTATTATTATGTTTTCATTTAAGTAAGTCAATAAAAAATGACTCTCAAAATTAATCAACTATATAAAATCAACCAAAGTAATGAGAGTTTGAATGTTGTAGTTTGGGTAATTCAATTTTAGTTTGTTCAAGATTAGGGGTGGGAATAGGTCGGCCGACCTAAATGGACCTATGGCCTAGCCTATATAGGCTCGGGCCAGGCCAGACCGTTTTTTTAAATAGAGCAGGCCAAGCCATTTTTAAAAGCCTATTTAGCTAAATAGATCAGGCTAAGACCATTGGAAAAACCTTTTAAGCCTACTAGGCCGGCCTATTTAGATAATATTTATAATATTTTTATTTTTATTGTTATTTAATATTAAATATTTAATTTCGAACTAAATTTTAATTCCATGAATTTTACAATGATCAATTTTTTTACATATATAGATATATTATTATAACTTAGAATTGAAATATGATGTTTATATAGTTAAATTCTCCAATGATATTAAAATTCCTTTAAACAGGCTTTTAATATCATTGGTGAATTACTTGATTAGTCTATTTAAATTAAAATATGATTACTTATTTAAAAAAGTTCATATGAAATAGACTTTTAAACAGGCTAACAGACCAAATCAGGCTTTTCAAAGGACAGACCGCATGCCTAAAAATTAAGCCTATAACAGACTACAGGCCAGGCTTAGGCCTTTAAATTTTTGACAGGCCAGGCTCAGGCTTGACGAAGCCTAGCTTGGTGTGGTCTATTTCCACCCCTATTTAAGATGTGTATCACAACAACCAACAATTTTAATAAAACATGATACTAATGAATTCAATTGTAAAAATTGTACAGGACAACAAGGTTAATAACAGAGTACGTCATACTTTAATTTATAAATTGGAAAAAGAACTTATAGAAGATAATATCTATTCAATGAATAATTTTGAAATTGCTTCAAATTAGTGGTCTATGCACGACTACTATGCATGAGTATAAACTTAATATTCATTATTATCATCTATTATCTTATAATATTGAACGGAGAACGTTATAAATTGATGTAACATTTATACCACGCATGGCGTGGGGTTCATACTAGTATTAGCATAAAAGATCTTGTTTGATTTATTTTGATGAGTATTTTCAAGATATCAAATTTTTATAATTTTTACTAATGCACAATTAAAGATATTAGTGATTAAAATTATGCATTGGCGAACATGCAGTGGTCAAAATAGGTCTTATATTTTGGGGCGGAGGTAGTAAACATTTAATATTTTGAAAATATTCTTCAAAACAAATCAAACAAGATCTTATATGCTAATTTTTACATCTATATATTATTAAAAAAATACGGTCAAAACATGATAAATAAATAGTACAATTTAGTCAAACATGATCTTATATTTAAGGACATAAGTAATATTTAATTTTGTTAGACTCTGACTCTGGTAGTGTTGTGTTTTGAGTGTTTTGTTAGAGAATCAGATGGACGAGTCTTATACGAAGTTGTTTTGCTCGCGTAATTTCCAAGGACGAACATCTTTTAAGTAAGAGAGAGTTGTAACGCCCTAGAATTATTATTTTAATAGTTATTTAATTGTTTGTGATTTAATTATGTGTGGTAATTGTTATGTTTTGTAATAAAATTGTTAAGTTATATTTTTATGAGAATAAATAATGGGTTTTATGAGAATATATATATATATATATATATATAACATACAACAAGTTTCAAGCCACAGTTCTCTCTTTATGTCAAGTCAATCCTATAATAAAACATTATATATAAGTGGTAACAAAATCATGACCTTTATGTTAAAGATATATGCAATAACATATCATATGTACTTTCCACTACTCTTTCAATGAGAAGGTTCGTGTTGTTTCTGTTCAAAATAAGAAGAAACCATTAACTATTATATTAATGAATTATAAGATATCGACCAGAATAACAAAATGAGCAACCCAATCAACACATCAAAGAAACAAAGAAAAAAAAAATGACACAACCAAAGGAACCAAAGCAAAATTCAATTGCAATAAAATTCATCTATATCATTAAAATAAGATATCATAAATTTCACCTTCGCTGAGTTTTTATTTAAATATATACAACTGCTTTCAGATAGTCGCATGAGTCTTGCCACCCTTCAAAAGAAAAAGGGTCAATGCATATACTGACATGATGTTAAAGTGTAAAGTGTGAAAGTGGTCAAAGGAAATTTGCAGGCGTAATTTTGGAAAAATTATACGCAAGAAGCATTAAAATAATGAGAAATTGAGAAACCACCAAAAACGTGATTGACAAGAGAATTCTTAACATTTGGAATTGTTAAGATTATAGATATCTTCCTAATTCACATCTTTATTTTCCAAACAAATATATTTAGTCATAGTAAGTTATCTCATTAAACGATACAATTTGAAGCACTTTATAATCGTCTCTAACATGATGATAACTGAATGCCTAAAAAAATATACAACCATTTCGATAAGATAAAGACTCAAGAACATTATGAGGAATGAGCTTGAATAAATTCTTTAATAGTTGGATTCCAAAATACAAAATCATCCAAGTTGCCGCCATGACTAGATATATGCCAAGAATTTTATTGATACTACGGAACCCACAACAACTATAACTCTTGGTCAATATCTTCAAATGGAAGTGGATAACTTAATTTGATCTTGTTCTCAAACCTCTCACAAGAAGAAAATAAAAAGACGACCTAACTTGTTCTCAAAATGATTTTTAAAATGTTATTTTTACGGTAAATACTACTCCCTCCGTTCGTTTTCGACCCGTGATTAGGAAGATGTTAAAAATATTTCTTCCTAAATTTTATTGAAAATTTTGTTACTTTTTATTTTGGATTTAACGTAAAGAACAAATTTAAATCAAAGATTGCAACTTTGAATTATCAAATGAGTATCATAGGATAATTTTTTAAAGTGATTGTCAACTAGTAGTAGTGAATGTTTTTCTTAATAATTGAATGTATGAGAATGAGTAGTTAGGAACTTTGTTATTATAATTTAGGTCCCTACTTAACACAAATGTTAACTACAACATAGCAATTATTACTCAAAGGCAAGCAAATATAGTCATTCATAATTTTGCTAGAGCGTCTTTATCTCAATCTAGCTCCACCATTGTCCATTATTTTTATTATCCTCCTAATTGTATATTTTCTATTATAAACGATGAAATACAATGAGTTCATTTTTCTTAAAAAAAAAAAGCTAAATGAACCCAAGTAGATTTTTTTGAGTATGATATTTGAACTTAAGTGTAAAAGATGAAAGTCTCATCTTAACCAAATGTGCTAACTAATTTCGTTTTTAATTTGTTGTCTATTAAATATTTATAGCTAAATAAAATAATTGGAGCTTTTTTAGTCATAGAACTCTTTTTTGAAGAATTTTGATCTAAAATTCTTAACTAAACTATTTGACCTTTGGATTTATCATGATTAGAATCACACTAGAAATTCAACATAACGCAACATTCACTATGAATACCGCACTATAATTTAAAAGTTTAAGAGTACTTAATTATAAAACTTTGATTCATTACAAACTCCCTAAAATCATGCATAATATGAAATACTTGTAATAATATAAAAACGTAGTACATAATATCATTAAATCATGTAGTGAAATTTCATACACACCAATATAAATGTAAAATATATAACACTATATTATAATACTATAATATATCATATAAACATTATGCCTTAAAAATAAACTGTGGGTGAACATGATGACCATTTTGGAGGAGGACAATTGAGAGGGTTGAATCCATTGACATTATCAAAACAAAGGTTGATATCTACTAAATATGCTAAATAGTTTCAATTACCAACACACACAAGCAACGGAACAACATGTGTGATACCGTGAGCTTCAAGCATAGCAGTGACATTATAGTTAGCATGTAAAACCATGGCTTGGGAAAAGTAAAAATATTGTGACCAAGTTTACAACTTTCATGATTATCCTACTCTTCTTCCCAACATCTCTTATAATTTCCCTTTAAATTTGGCCAAACAATCTTTAGTTGTGGCTCCAAACTTGAAACATATTACAATGAAAAAGGAGAAAAAAATTAAGTATCAATTCTAAGTAATGTACAAATAATTAACAATGTATATACATATATAGAGTTTAAATGAAAATACTTAAAATTATAAACTCACTCATTTTGTTAAAATCAAATGAATATGGCTTGCATCTCCTTGGGTTAGGAGGAGGATTATTCGATGGCCAGAGGCCCTGAATAAGAAACCTTGTTGGAATTGCAATTTGGCAATATTGTGTGCAAGTAGTAGGTGACCATCGATTAGCCAATGTTAAGTGATGAAAGAAAATTGGTGGTTGAGCAAATGTTCCCACATTGATGGAAGGTAGTAGAAAAATCATCACTTTTAGAATTGCCAAAAACATAATCATAAAGATGATGTGTCTCTTCATTTTTTTCTCTGAAAGTATAAGATAAACAAATTAACAATGTGAGAAAAACAGATTTAGAAGGATGGTATAAATAGAGAGCATCGACATCAATAATAAAGTTAAATTATGTATCATCTAATCAATATAGCATGGATCTATGTTTCCCGTTTCAAATGAAAAAGATCATACAAATATGTGATGGGTTATGGGTATGTATCATATATATATATATATATATATATATATATATATATATATATATATATATATATATATATATATATATATATACTACATCTGTCCCAAATTATAGGACCCTTTTGAAGATTTCACGGGAATTAAAGAAGGTAGTTTTAGTTAGTTAAACCAATTAATTTTATTCTTAATTTATGCCATTTACCAATTTTACTCTTATCAAAAAGTTGAGAGTCACTAGTATTGCTTCTCTCTCTTATGATTAATGTTTATGTCAGATTTTCTTTTGAGCATATCAACAGCCACAAACAACAACCCCATTGCATAGAATACTTAACTACCTTATGACATGTTTTTTCTAGAATGCATACCACACTCTTCCATGAATTGTTTTGTAGCGGCAGCCCTAGAACTATTGAAATTTGAAAATTTATTTAAACTATCTTCTCCTTGGCGCCACACATAAAACAGAGAAAGTATAAAAAGGCTAGATAACAACCAAATTAACATCACATTTTTTAGAAGCCACGAAACCTCCTCTTAACTTTGATTTGAACCAAATTCCAAATAATAATGATGTTCAATCAGATTTCATAGAGACTCAAAATCAAGTTGAAGTCCAGCCAAATGTTCAAGAGACACTATTATCAAGAGGTGGTTTTAACTTGGATTTAAATCAACCTCTAACTCAAGTTAATGTTCATCCAAATGTTGAAGAAACTCTACACTCAAGAGAAGATTTTAACTTTGATTTAAATCAACCTATAAGTCAAGTTAATGTCCATCCCAATGTTGAAGAAACTCTACACTCAAGAGAAGATTTTAACCTTGATTTAAACCAAAGTCAAGTTAATGTCCAACAAAATGTAGAGGTTGACATGCAACATAATTTAAATGAAGATTTTAGTGAGGTTGATGTCCAATATGGTGTAGAAAATAGCTCAGCTGAAACATATATTTATGCCACACATGAGGAAAATGTTGAATCTGAAGCTTTGCTAGATGAATATAATGGTACTATACATGGTGTAGAAAATAGCTCAGCTGAAACAGAGACTGATGCCACACATGAGGAACATGCTAAATATGAAGCTCTGCTAGATGAATATGATGGTACTATAATTCTTCCTTATGAATTTTTAAACATACTTGCTCATTTAAAATTGAACTAATGTAGTAGTAATTTTTTCCTATGAAACATACTTGCTGAAACTTTATTTTCACTAACTTGGCTCTAAATAGTGTTCATTGTTATTGATAAACAGTGTCTGCATCTGAAAATGAGAACTTTAGGAGAGGATATTTAGTTTCTTGATTCAAATGTTTACTGTAATGTGGAGTGGACAACTCATTTTGCTATATGTCATTTTGATTGAGAAAAAGAATTTGCTATTGTTATTTTCATTATTTCTTCCACGATTTTTGTTTCTTTTGGTTGATGTTGTTTTGCCTGATTTTTGTAAAACTTAAAATAAAAAACTAGTGAATGAAACTCACTATGCTACACCACGATGCATGAGAGAGCTATGTTGGCATATCTAAATGGTGACAAGTGACAATTAATATTAAGCATAACACAAAATGTCATTCACTAGTACATAAGCTTGACAACTAAGGTGTAGGATAACAGTACTGATCCTCCATTCAATAGTACTACTAGTTGATGACAAAGGATACTTGAAACATGATAACAAACCAAAACGTACTTGTTCCTACTTTCTGTAAATTAAAAAAAAGACGACAGAACATAAAACAATTACTACTAGTAAAAACTACCAAGATAAACCCTTAGCAATGTGTTCAACAAATCTTTCTTCTCTTTTTCTTCATAACTATCGTTGTCATAATCATATGCTGGAAACTTATTCAGATCGATGTATCTTTTCCCATTGAATACATCTTGTGCAGCAAAAAAAATAGAGGCTTCAACAACATCCGATTCAACTTCATTCTCTTGCACAGGCTTGTTCAGATCAAACTCTTCCATAGGCTTGTTCAGATCAAACTCTTGAGTCATGTCCATTGCAACACAATCTACAGCCTCCAGCCTCCTTAGTTGCTACTGATGGTGGTGTAGTTTTCAAGTTGATGGATGATGGATATATAGAGTTCATGAAAATTTAACGGGAGTGTGTGAGATTGTGAGAATATGGAAGGTTGTATTGGAAAGGGAGGAGAGATAGATATCTAGTGCATAGGTTGTTGGAAACGTGGGAGAGAAAAGAAAGTTATAGAATTTCAAGAAACGGGGCTGACAATATTGATAGATTCCAAGAAGAATACATAAAAAAGAGAGAATGAGACAAAATTACTTTAGACAATAAATTAAGGGTATTTTGGTCCGAAAATAATTAATGTAAAGGATAATTTTGAAAGAGGTCTTATATTATGGGACAAAGAAAATCTTCAAAAGGGTCCTATAATTTGGGACGGAGGTAGTATATATATATAGAAAGGTTTGAAAACTTTTTTTTTTACTCAATGATAATATAGAAAGGTAATAGTTATATCATGTGGAATCATATACAAAATTGATAGTTGTATGCATGTGAAATTGTAAGTGAAAATAAAAAATGTAAGATGGACTAAAGCAGCTGACAGGGGCGGAACTAGGTATATATGAAAAGGGGCGACCGCCACCCCTGTAATCAACATGAATATACAATCCATATATATATATATATATATATATATGTATATATGCTTCGCCACCCCACCCATATGGTCTTATAAAATAAATAGTTGCATTAGATATACTTTTATGTGTCAAAGAAAAAAACTACCAAGTGTACAACACTTTTCAATTTTATTACATAAGTAATAAGCATTATATATAGTAGTATGTTGTATGATACTACTAATATTTTGTTTGGATGATTGACCATTAATTTATTCTTGAAGAATGTTCTCTTTCCATTTTAAATCTTTTGTCATTTTTTCTTTTAGTTTTGTCTCAAAATTTTGGCTCTTTTAAGAAATCGTAATATAATTAATGATGTTTTTTGATTTGTAGCCATTATAAAAACTAAAATATTCATTAAATGAATTTTTTTTCTTTCTTAATAAAATAAGGATACAAGAATCTTAACTTATCAATCTTTATTATTTTTTAACCTACATACAAAAATCTAAAAGGAGCAAATTCAATATCACAATATTAATTTTTAAATGTGTAGAAATTGTAAAAGCATCTGAAAATATCCCTTTTATTTAGTTTGTACGCCGGTTTGTTGGGATGTTATTATGTAATGAATTTTCTCCGGTGTATTATTCACTATCTTTTCTTTTAGTTTTAATCACATCTATTAAAATTTCTCTCTTTTTTTTTTGTAATTTTTCACATTTAAAGGTCTGAATTTCATCAAAAGAACTTTTATAAAAGAAAATCCAATTTTTTTTTGTCTCAAGAGAGTCCAGATTTTTTAATTAATAATGTGTTGATAATTTTGCCACCCTCAATAATATTTTTTGGTTCTATCCCTGACAGCTGGCACGATAAAATGTAAAAAACATGTCTAAAATTTCATCATACATATTTGGTGATGCTTGCTAGCATGTTGTGAAATTGGTGAGAGAGAAGTGATACAAATTACAATTAGCACTCTCAGCTATCAGTCAATTAATCATACAATAATAAAACTTCTTTGTATTCACAAATATGTGATTAGTATAATAAGAATTTAGTTTGTGCTTTTAAAAAAATGAAATTTTTAAATAATTATTATATTTTTATTACATAAAAACATAATTACAGAGAATTAACATTTTATGTTTTTGTCAAGTAACTTAGTGACATAAATTCGACCCTTAAAAGTGAATAAATAAAATGTTTGGAGTTCGAATTCCGACTCATACCAACATTTTTTTTTTACAAAACTCCTACCAACATTCTACTATTTAAAAAATTGGACAAATGGAAAACTATTATTACATTAATAAATATTTCACAACCATCTCCAACGAAAATTGAATTTTGTTTTTTAAGATTACAATATCAAATTTTTATATCTAAGTTGACACTTTACATATATAAATTTAATTTTAATGTGGTATGTCAAATGACATATAACCCCAAAATTTCAATATTGAAATTGCATTGCATGCAAAGAACAGGGGTCATTGATTAGCCAATATTAAGTGATCAAATGTCAATGGTGGTTGAGCAAAAGTTCCCACATTAATGGTGGATAGTAGAAAAATCATCACTTTTAGAATCACCAAAAACATCATCATAAAGATCATGAGTCTCTTCATTTTTTCTTTGAAAGTATTCATAAGATAAACAAATTAACAATGTGAGGAAAAAAAGGTTCTATATTAAACATTAAACACTATAAAGATGAAAGTAATAAAATATATAGAGATAATACTATAAAAAAGGAGAGAGATACATTTTACTTAATTATCAATTGAATGACAATGCCGGCTCTGTATATTTAGATGCCTCAGACAAATTATATAAAAAGGCCATTTGAAGGTGTATTTTTTATTCAAAAATATTTGTTTATTTAAAATATAAATAACATCAATAATATAAAAAATAGTCATATTCCAATTCATAAGCCAACATAGAATGATGGATCCGGAAAAAAAAATTATAGAGGCCCCCAAAATTTGGAGGTCCAAAGTTGTAGCACAGCTTGCATATGCCCAAATCCGGCCCTCTTGAATGATATTCATCACCACAATATACCATATTGTACTACCACTAGTGTCCATTATGTGTTGATGCACAGTTCAATAAATTTTATTTATTTTATGACTTATTTGGTCGATTAATCCAATTTGGATTGAGGCAGTGATTTTAGACTCCTCCCAAACACAGTTGCAAAAATTGATCTATTGTCTTTTCCATCAATTACCGAGCGTCAATCATCACTTGACTAACTAACATTTAGTGGTTCAACAAAATTATATAATTAAAGTAAATTTATATCAATTGTAATACACTATACCTTTAATCTCTGAAACATAAAATACAAATATATGTCTTTAGACCTAAAACATAAAAGTTCAATATAACAATTTTTATGACAAATGCATCTAGAGATCCTTTAAATTTTACTTTTATAAAAGATGGATCCTTAAAAAGACCTTTAGAAACATTTGGCTTAATTTTTACAAAAAGAATAAATTTAAAAAACCAATGGTATTTGGATATAAATTTAGATAAATGTGTTCAATCTGACAATTATAAGGTCTTAAGGAGTAAGGACATAAGCAATTATTTTATTATTAAGGATACGTTTATTAGATTACAAAAAATATTTTATAACTCAATAATAGAGATTATTTTTTTGCCATTTTACACAAAAATAAATTAATTTTGTGTTTTTAATTTTAATATAATTCATAATTTTTTATATATAATCTTTAATTTTTATTTTTGACAGAAATAAAATCTGTTCATTCATTCAAATTAATTAATAAAAACAAAGTGAATGAAAAAAATAAAGCAGTCAATGAGGGGCGCAAATATTAGAGACATAGAGTGTGAATATAAAAACAAACAGGCTCAACTCAGTGAGGAGGCCCATAGGCGAAAAATAAAACAAAAAAATAAGCAGGGATTAAGAGCTACCATTAAATCAATCTAATGTCTTTTGTCAGACTTAGGAGGGAGGGAGGGGGGGAATGTGCTAAGCCGTTCGATCATGATCAACGACTTTTTTACAGTGGGTGAACCCTAACAACATTGGTCTGAAACAAAGATCAGGTGCCTCTAATGTCTTTTATAAAATGATAATAAAATAACAAAAGGACAAAAATTGAAATAAAACTGAATTAAGCGATAAGTGGTGGAACAATAATGATGATAATATTAAATAGATAAAAATAAAACTAATGCGATGGTGACACAAATGCGACGCACAAAATGTAAAAGACCAAAACAAGCGTAAAAAGAAAATGAATGCAATGATTTGGACAAACAAAAGTTTTTTTTTTTGGATACTATTTGTAATTTGTAAATGAAGAAATATGGAAAAACATGAAAATAATTAGCCAAATAAATGCATGAAAAGAGGAATAAAATATAAGTCATAATCACACACATTTTTGATATTTTAATATAAAAACTAAAAAAATGGATTTTAGGTCCAAAATTGGGGTACAACAGCTGCCCCTATTTAGGTTTCTTCACCCGGAGAGATGAAGATTAAAATCTTTTTCTAGACGAGATTGGAGAGATTTAAATACATAAAATACACCATTTTTGGACCTAAAAATCTTTTAACAATGCTTATGATGCAAATATGTAAAATACTGACTCTCTTTTTGAATTTTGTGAGAAATGTGGTAAGAGACAAGTAAAGGAATGATAAAGAAAAACTCCACAAGGGACGAACAGACACGGCTCGACTAGAAAAGAGAGCAACAAATGTATCCCGAGTTCATTTGCGAAAACAAACTCCACTAGGAACAAAGTAAAACACTGGGGAAAATATTACCTACCGTCGTATGTTCCGACAACAATGTGTAGATCGGTAATATTTCAAACATAAATGCTTGTTGCCTACTGTCAGTTGTTCGACAGCAATGTGTAGATCGACAACGTAACTGAAATTCTGGCATACTACTTATAATTAATAATCAGACAGAATAATGTGCGGTAAGATGTGCGCACATTAATCAAACTTGCAGAACAAGTAATAAAGTAACAAATAATAAAAACAGTAAATAACACAAGGAAATTATTAACCCAGTTCAGTGCTACGTCACCTAATCTGGGGGCATACCAAGCCAGGAAGGAAATCCACTAGCGTAACGTTATTCCTAAGTTATCCGGTTGACCCTCGGTTTACAACTTCAAGAACTCACTAATTACCCGTGATATATTTCTACCCCGGTACCCCAGGGGTAAGAGAAACTTATCTCACTTCCACTCTATAACAATTAAAATCAATAGATTTAGAGAACACTCCCCAAACAATACTACACTACTCGTACTTCACAGCTTAGAGTAGTGAACAATATTCCTTGCTTAAAAGCTTCGGATTACAACTCAATAACCTAGTCCTTATGCAAGCATCTAGGTGACACAAGCAAAGGCTCACAAATAACAATTAACAATTAACAAAAAGACTCAAACCCTAAAACTCTAATCTTCAATATTGGCTTGCGTGAATATTAGGTCTAGTCTTCTTACATATATATAGTCTTCAGAGTCTTCTAGATCTTCAGACATGTCTTGGGCTTCAAGCAAATAATTCCTTGTAATAATTCTGACCCAAAAAATATAAATTTGAACCAAATAAAATATTTCCATGATTGAAAAATATTTTTTACAAATAAAATTAGGTTAACAAGTAACCCTGATGGTTCATAGTACATGCGCGACTTAGCCTGCCAGCAAGCGAAGTAAAAACAAAACAAATCTTTCAAGAAAGATATGACGCGTAAATAAGTGTTAAGGTTTCGTACTTGTATGATGTGCAAACATTGTTCTTTACATCTTTTAATGATATGCGCACATTGTCCTCCACATTGTGTTTTGCCAAAAATGAGGCCAACACAAAAACACTAACAATCTCCCCCTTTGGCAAATTTTTCGCTAAAACAATCTTGAACCGGATATTCATGCCAGAGAGATGTAAAAGATGAACTCCTTCATATTGATCAGAGAATAAAGACTTTGAAGGAGTATAATTAACAATCAACAATCAACAATTCACATAGTGGATTCCTTATAGAAATGCTTACCAAATAAGCTTTCAACAATGAACATCAGAGGCACACAGCAGCGGATAATAAACGGCCTCACATAGAAAAACAGAGGATAGAGATATCCTCACATAGGTGTTTTAGAAAAACACACATAGGGCTTGACATGCTAATAGTAGCACATACGCATGCAAGCACACAATCAACAAGTAACAATCAACAACCAACAAGAGAGTCAAAACTCCCCCTAAGTAATAGCTTCATATAAGTGGCACTCACCCTTAATAGCAGCTTCACATAAATTTAACAAGAAAGATTTTCTCCCCCTCAAATCATGCATATCTCGGATCATGCAGACAATTAACAAATCACAAGTAACATAGTGACACCGACAATGTGTCAACATCTTCATGCACATCATGCAACCAATTCATAATCAACAACTAACAACTACTAACTTCTCCCCTTTTTTAGACACAAAACTTTGCCAAACAGATCATACCACATAATAAGTCTTAGATAAACCATCCAAGGAAGGAATCAATAACCATATCAGCTACAGTTTTAGTGGGTACATGCTCATGAGTAGAATCAACAACCTTGGTAGGTAACATGTTTGCACTTTCAATAGCAACATTAAAACTAGGTTTTCCTAAAGTTTCATCAGATCTAGATTTTACTAGTGACCTAGTTTCAGTAACAAACGTACCAAATGTTTCAACATTTGACACTACATCCCCCTTGACCTTAGGTTCAACAGTTTTAGGGTTAATCTGGTCAAGATATAGACTTTTCATAATGTGAGATTTCTTGACCGTAATAGGAGAATCATTATCTCTAACAGTACCAAAAACTACATTAATTGGCGTCGAGAGAGAATTACTTACAGGCACATATGTTCCTTTCTTCACAGTAGAAGTTTTAGTCTTTGAGAAAAATGCAGGAACAGTGGTAATGGGAGTTTCTTTGGTGATTAGAGCAGAGGAACCCTCTTTGGGTTTCCATTCTTTCATATGTTGAACAATCTTAGTACTGACCTTTGGCTGAACATGGGCTTGAGGATATCCATACAATTTATAACAATATGGCCTTATGTGACCAGATTTACCACAATGGTGACATCTCCAAGATGATTTCTTTTTGTTTCTTGGTTGGGGTTTCAAATGTGGGATAGGATGTGTGCACATGTTATCCAATATTACAAACTCAGTTTTCTTTTTAGGAGAAACAAACTTCTTAGCTGGAGTTTTGATTTCTTTGTTCTTTGTGCCAGAATCACAACCTATTCCATTCATATTTCCAAATGTCTTCCCAACTTGTAGTATTTCATTTAACATATTAGAACCACTATTCATCATTCTGACCTGCTTTTTCATGTTCTCCAATTGAGAGGCAAGTTGCTCCACTTCTTCATTTAATTTGGAGATTTGAGAAAGGTGATCATTTCTTTCTGTTTTCATCTGATTGATGACCTTATTGCTCTCATATACTTTTCTGTGAGTTTCTTCATAGGTTACCTCCCCATCACTTGAGTCTTCATCACAAGATTTTGTACCACATGATTTTGTGTCAGACATACATACACCTGTCAATACCGTCACCTGTTGTGGTGTTTCATCATCACATTCAACATCTTCTTCAACAGTGTTAGAAGAGAAAGCTAAGTTTTTGTGCTTCTTTTTAGATCTATCATTGATAGCTAATTCAAAGGTTTGAAGAGAGCCAATTAACTCGTTTACTTTCATGCTGGAGATGTCTTGAGCTTCTTCAATAGCTGTAACCTTCATATCAAATTTCTTAGGAAGTGACCTAAGAATCTTTCTAACAAGCTTTTCTTCTGATATTGTCTCTCCCAATGAATCAAATGAATTTGCAAAGTCAAGTACATTCATATGAAAATCAAAAATACTTTCATATTCTTTCATTCTGAGGTTCTCAAATTTGGTGGTAAGAAGTTGAAGCTTTGACATTTTTACCTTAGATGTCCCTTCAAGAGTGGTTTTGAGAGTATCCTATGCATCTTTGGCCACAGTACATCTCTTTATTAATCTGAACATATTTTTGTCAACACCTTTGAACAAAGTATTCAAAGCCTTGGAATTTTCATAAGCAAGTGCATCTTCATCTTTAGACCAATCCTTTGGTGGCTTTAATTTAGTTGTCTCGTTCCCATCTTTGTCCTTCAACACAGGATGTTTCCAAGCTTCAATAACTGATTCCAAGTTTTGTTATCTAGAGATTTTAGAAAAGCCAGCATACTCGGCTTCCAATAATCATAGTTAGTGCCATACAAAAGAGGCGGTAAGGTAATAGATCCTCCTACCATGTCCATAGTACCAGAAGATTTCTTCCCTTGATCTCACCCTTTTAAAACCAAAATAGGTAGAGTGACCTGCTCTGATACCAATTGAAATTCTGGCGTACTACTTATAATTAATAATCAGACAGAATAATGTGCGGTAAGATGTGCGCACATTAATCAAACTTGCAGAACAAGTAATAAATTAACAAATAGTAAAAACAGTAAATAACACAAGGAAATTGTTAACCCAGTTCAGTGCAACGTCACCTAATCTGGGGGCATACCAAGCCAGGAAGGAAATCCACTAGCGTAACGTTATTCCTAAGTTATCTGGCTGACCCTCAGTTTACAACTTCAAGAACTCACTAATTACCCGTGATATATTTCTACCCCGGTACCCCAGGGGTACGAGAAACTTATCTCACTTCCACTCTATAACAATTAAAATCAATAGATTTAGAGAACACTCCCCAAACAATACTACACTACTCGTACTTCACAGCTTAGAGTAGTGAACAATATTCCTTGCTTAAAAGCTTCGGATTACAACTCAATAACCAGTCCTTATGCAAGCATCTAGATGACACAAGCAAAAGCTCACAAATAACAATTAACAATTAACAAAAAGACTCAAACCCTAAAACTCTAATCTTCAATATTGGCTTGCGTGAATAATAGGTCTAGTCTTCTTACATATATATAGTCTTCAGAGTCTTCTAGATCTTCAGACATGTCACTACAACAAATTTGACATATAGCCACGGACAAAAACCGTGGGTATAAGTAAAAAAACCATGGGTATAAGTCCAAAAACTTATACCGACCCCTGTTTTGTTCCGTGGACTTTATGTATGTTGTACCAACGGATTTTTCCGTGGCAATAGGCTATAGTGACCGCTGTTTCAACCGTTGCACAAAATATAAGTGCTATACCTACGACATTTAACAAGCTTTTGTAAGTCGTTTTAGCCACGGAGAATGCTACTCATAAAAGAACTCCTGCTCCTACTCATGTGAAGCTGTCAAAGGATGAAAAGGGTGTTGATGTTGATCAAAGTATGTACAGGAGCATGATTGGAAGTCTCCTATATCTCACTGCAAGTAGACCAGACATTACATTTGCAGTTGGAGTATGTGCTAGGTACCAAGCTGAACCTAAGATGAGTCATCTGACTCAGGTGAAGAGGATGTTGAAGTACGTCAACAGTACCAGTGATTATGGGATACTATATACCCATGGGAATAATACTATGTTGATTGGGTACTGTGATGCTGACTGGGCTGGAAGTGCTGATGATAGGAAAAGTACTTCTGGTGGATGCTTCTTTCTAGGCGACAATCTCATATCATGGTTTAGTAAGAAGCAAAATTGTGTTTCCTTATCTTCAGCTGAGGCTGAGTATATAGCTGCTGGAAGTAGTTGTGCACAATTGGTTTGGATGAGACAGATGCTGAGTGAGTACAATGTCAAGCAAGATGCTATGACTTTATTTTGTGACAATCTGAGTGCAATTAATATTTCTAAGAATCCTATACAGCACAGCAGGACCAAGCACATTGACATTAGACATCATTTTATTAGATAATTAATTGAAGACAAGGTCATCACTCTAGAGCATGTTGCAACTGAAGAGCAAGTAGCAGATATTTTTACTAAAGCCCTTGATACTACTCAATTTGAAAAATTAAGAGGGAATTTAGGTATCTGCCAGATTGAAGAATTGTAGCAGTTAAGTTATTGGAGGCGTGCAGCAGTTACTTTTCAATTTCATAACTGTTTATTGCACGCAACTCAAGGAAGCCACTCTCCAACTTCCTCAAGTGTTACTTTTGCTCATTACAACTTTACTTTTGCAAACTCTCAACTTCTCAACTTCTCACTCGTTCGGTTCATCAATATTCAAAGTTTACTACACTTTTGCTCGATCAAACAACAAATCATCACCATGTCTGATTCTATTCCACAACCTACATTACAAGATCAAACTACAAATGTTCAATCCGATCCTGTTTCTGATACCGTCGCTCAACAAGTCGATCCTATGACGGTTATTACTGATGCTCAACCACTCGCCATGATTTCTTCTACTGGTGTGGTAACACGAAGCACTAAAGTACCAATTTCGGAGAAGAAGAGTACCAGCAAAGTCTCTTCATCTTCTGCTGTGAGAAGGGGTTCTAAATCTAAAGGTAAGAAATTAAAACCCTCTCCTGCTAAGCGTGTTGCTCTGAGCATGCATGATCTCTATTGTAAAGAGAATCCTTTTATCTCAACTGTTGTGGAACCTGATAATGAATCTGAGAATGTTGTTGAGAATGTTAGTACTACTGAAACCCTAGGTTCAGATAATCCTAAGGTAGATGCTAGTTTGATTAATGAAAAGACTGATTCTATTGCTGAGAAACATGTGGAACCTAAGAAAGGTTTGAATGATGAGACTGTTGCTGAGAAATCAGCTATGTTTACTGATGAAAAGACAGATGCTATGCCAGATGCTCCCGCATCTTTGGCACAAGCAAATATGGACACCAATGAGGTCCTTGATACTCCTCCTACTGAGAGTGTTCATGTGGAAGGTTCCCTTGAACCTCATACTGAAGAATGTGAGACTCGGCATGCTAAGAGTCCTGAAAATGATGATGTAATTCTGGTTGATGGTGATAAACCAGATGATGTTACTGTGGAGGAAACTCCTGTTGTTGGTGTTGCTCGAAGGACAAGGAGCAAATCTGTTTTGGTTGATAGTGCCCCTGAGGGCAAGAAGAAGAAAACTGACACTGGGAAGAAGCCCATGTATGGTCCCTCTAAGGGTTGGAGCAAGGCTGTGCCCCAATCTACTCTAGGGAAGAAGAGTCTGAAAAGAAAAGATCCTCCAACTAGTGACTCTGACTTTGAGGTTGCTGAGACTGATGCTGCCACTTCTGGCAAGGCATCTAGGAAGACTATTAAGGGTACGAAAGTACCTCTATCTATACCTCCAGCACCCCTTGATAATGTGTCTTTCCATCTGGAAAATGGTTCTGCTAGGTGGAAATACATCTACCATAGAAGGCTTGCTCTGGAAAGGAATTTAAAGGAAGATGTTTTCAAATGTAAGGAGCTTGTGGATCTGTTATCTTTTGCTGGTTTGATGAAGACAGTGAAGAATTTTGGTTTTTGCTATGATAAGCTGGTTAGGGAGTTTTTGGTGAATGTCTCTGAAGATCTTGATGATGCAAGGAATCCTGAGTTTAGGAAGGTTTTTGTTAGAGGAAGGTGTGTGAACTTCTCTCCTCTGATTATTAATGAATATCTTGAGAGGTCTACTGAAGAGGTTCCTGAAATGGAGGTGACTGATGATACAATTTGCAAGACTATCACTGGTAACAAGGTCAAACATTGGCCTAAACATTTGTCTGCGGCAAAGTTAACTCCCTTGTTTGCTGTGTTGAACAAGATAGCTGCTTCCAACTGGACCCCAACCACTCATTCCAATTCTATTGCTACTGGATTGGCCAAATTTATTTATGCAGTTGGTACTAAGGCTGCTTTTGACTATGGTTCTTATATTTTCTATCAAGTTCTGGAACATGCCAAGTCTTACGCTATCAAGTTTCCTATTGCCTTTCCCACTCTACTGTGTGGTATTATTCTCCAGCAACATCCAGACATTTTGGTTGGTAATGATGAACCTTGCAAAAGGCCAAGTCCTTTGTCTGTGGATTGCAGGATGCTGTCTGTGACCGATGCTACTGAAGATGTTGCAACCTCTGTCCGGTCATCTGGTGTGCTCAACAGAAAACAAATGATTGTTGATCTAACTGAGACCAGTATGGCTCTGGCGGCCAGAAAGTTGAAGATAGATAAGGTAATTGCAGCTTTGAAGGCTGCAGAGGAAGCTGCTGGTGCTGTTAATGAGGAAGTTCAGGAAGAAGAAGGAGGAAAGGACAATGCTTCTGCTGCTGGTGATGCTGGTGATACTAAGGAGATGTCAGATGATTCTGATGAGTCTACCTCTGTGTAACTCTGATGTTTGTTATCTCTGATTTTCTTTCTTATGTTTTGTTAATCCTGGATTTCTTAATGCACCTCTGTGTGCTTTTGGTCTGTAATATGCACTATGTGATACTACCCTATGTTCTATTTCTGCATTATTTGCATGACTTATGTTTGCCAGAATTTATGGCTAAAAAGGGGGAGTAGTATTTGTTCGTGATCGTGATCGTGTTCGCTCGCTCTGATACTATAGTATGATCGTGATCGTGTTCGTTCGTTTGGTGAAGCTCTTATACGTGTCTCACGTAGCCCTGAGCCCTGAGCGTTTGGTTGAAGATGTGATGACAGATGCTCTAATATCTGTCCTATGAAGAACGTGTGTGTGCGTACCTTGAGGGGGAGTGACTATCTTTATGATATGTGCGCTTGTTTGTACGCATGTTTTGAGGGGGAGTTTATCTAACTCTGCTTGTGGAAATTTATTTTTTCCAAAGGCATTTGTCTCTCTCTATGAACTCACTATGTGAGAGGTTGTTTTCTTTGAGGCTGGACGAATTCTCTTCTAATGATCGCCTCTGTTTCTACGTGTAAGTGATCCTTAACCATAGAGTCGTGCTGAAAGTGTTTTCATTATCTACTATGATTCTTGTGCCTATGTTGGTTGAAGGAAGTTTGGTTTTATCTCTCCAAAGAACTGGCTTTAAATGTTTTAGCCAAAATTTTGCCAAAGGGGGAGATTGTTGAGCTTTTGAAGATTGGCTACAATTGTGTCAAAAACATATATTAGCCAGATGTGTGGTCAGATGCCATGATCACTGATGATGGGTCAGATGCTGTAGCATATGGAACAGCATTCTGTGATCTGCCAGCTCGCGCGTTTATAATTTTATGCAATCTTTATTAAGATTCGCTTTGGTTTTTCTTTTAACCATTACTTGGTGATTAAGTCACGTGTGCTGAAGAAGTCTAAGGCGGTCAAGCCTAGATATATTTTAAAAGGTGATATTGATTTATTTTTCAAGAAGATCTCTTGTTCTAGAAGATTCAAGACTTGGACCTTACAACGTCCAAAGGTGTCTGAAGCTCGTACCCTACTAGTATAAATATATGTAATGCCAGACCCTAGAATCTAAGCTAAACCGTGTGTGTTTTTAAAGCGTGTGTTTTAAGGTTTAGTCTTCTTTTGTTTTTATTATTTCTTTGTGAGTCTTTGCTTGTATCATCGCTGGTCAAGTTAGGACGTGTTTAGTTGAGTTGTAATTGTGCTTCTCCAAAGCCTGTAGGTACGGAGTTGTTATTCAGTCGGAAGAGTGTGTCTCTTGTCCAAAGAAAACATATTAAAAGAGAAAAGAATAAAAGCAACGCTGTCTGTGTTGTTTTAGGTTAGGAGGTGAGACGGGGTCTCATATCTAGGAGTTCCTAGGTAGAAGTGTCACGTGAAGTAGGGTCTAGGTGGAAGACAAGTAGTGAGGCTACGTTGGTCCTTACACTAGAACTATTATAGTGAATTCACTCCTGGATTGGTATCCCCCAGACTAGGGCAAGTTGCGCCGAACTGGGTTAACAAACCTACTGTGTTCTTTACTTTTCCGCTGCTTTTAATTACGTTTTATTTGTGGTGTTGTCCTGAGTTAGACACGCGCTCGGACAGTTGTGGTTACTTTGTTCACAGCGTTTGTCTGTCTGACAGCCAGAATTTCAGATTTCATTCAATTATCAATCTTAGATTATGAGTAATCATTCTTAATAACCTTCTGAAATGATTTTTCGATTTGATGGATACATGTGATTTCTCATCTTTCTCAATAAACAACTTCGACTCTCAAGATTAAACACCATAGTCTAATACCCACTCTATTCTCTCTTTCATCTATCTACCTCTCATGAACCTTGTGATCTCATTTCTATCACCACTCTAGAATTCCTAGAGAGTCAAACCTTCAATCATAAATATGTGGTTACTTGTTTTCACGTTTTATCCTTGCTTGAGAGAATCATCTTCCGATCATATTGTGTTGATTAATGCATTGATACCGCTTTCTAGGAAAACTAGTGATTTATAGGGATCATCACCTATGTAAAACCTTAAAATACGTTACTAATCACTCTTACTATTACCGACATCAATTCCAACTTAAACCTTCATTGACTCTTGAACCAACTCCAACACAAGTCATTATTACCTCTAATAGCTATCTCTAATCTCTTAATTAGTTTCTCGTTATCTATATCAATAAAAACATGTTCCTACTATCCGTGTGTACAATTCTCAAATAAGTGAATGTCCTTGAAACACATCACATTTATACGCTACATGTAGTATCTCTCTTCTACTCTTCATTATAACCTTCATTCTTCTACCCAAACTAACATTAATACTGAATCCAATTTCATAATCTCTTTCTATTGGATTTTGTGTCCAAATATACCTCTAAGGTAATTGTTCCCCAATACGATCTTATAAGTCAATTGAAGGAAAAAATGTCTTCTTCAATTACAGTAGGGTATGCAACTCGATCTTTTTGAGTTTCAAATTTAAATTGTTAGGGGTCTATTTTTCCTTCGGTTTTGAGCCTAATTCCTTGTTGGTTCTCTCCTTTCAAGTTGTGCATTTCATACTTGTTATCATCGACTTTAAACGCATGTTAATGGTTTCAACTAACCTGACTTTCCGATCGTCAGAGTCTGTCAAACTTATCCTAATGCTCTTCTTAAGCTGAACCATAAGAGAACTATGATTCCGAATTCATAAGTCACATAGTTCATAAAAATATGACCTTATGAATCACTAATCATGGGGAAGTAGCCCACACTAAGGCTTAGATAAATCAGACGCTCTACCCATATCTATACATAGTTATCATCCGAGGTGGAATCCAACTAACTCAGCCAGGATAAACCTAAAACTCACATATCGATCTGAACCGACCTGCTCTGATACCATAATGTGACGCCCCAACGTCACAGTGAAACCAAAGTAACAATTCTAACTCGTTTAGATATATACGAAGGAATTTAAATTTAATATATCAGTAGAAATAAGAAATATAACAGCGGAAGATAAACAAATATAATTTAAACTCATTTTATTTATATTTTAATGACAAAGGTGTCTACAGATCGATCAGATACCGCGTGGTACACGTGAAATCAATTATTCAGAATACATGATAAATCAAAAGACTCAAGAGATAAGACTCCAAAAGACACCCTGGCTATACAAACAAGACTATGACGCTCGTCATGTAATAATAGCGTCTACATCGCCAGTTGCATAAGGAGTAAAAAGAACTGCACCATCTTCAACCTTGAACTCCTCCTCGAAGGAATCTATGAACATAGATAAAAATACAAGACAAGAAAACATACAGGGCTAAGATGTACGTACAGGTATAGGAAGTGGGGATGGGGTGTAAAATAGGAATATATATGTCAAGCACAATTACTCAATCAAGCGTATTATCCTCTCTTGTTTATGTCCATATATAGTCTATCTATTCTGATGCATTTCTGAACTATATGCTGACTCCGGCCGCTAAACGCTGTCAAGGACATCCTCCCATTTACCAAGACAGATGCCACGAGACCACTTGCCACCAACGTCCTCCCAATTACCAAGAGCAACGTCACTTGACTTCACGTGGAGTCCGAGTGTTATAAGTCGATCGCCCCTCAGAAAAACAGGCCAAGATCTCATATCTTGCCAAGCACGCAGAAATAATCCTCGTCAGGATTTCAGGCGGCTGATCAACCTCGTGCGTCCCATACTGCACGGCAGTGGACTTATACATTCTTGAATGCAACTCTATATGCACTCTCAATCACTTCATGGCAACTCAAAACCTAAGTACGAATTCAGTTCTCAAGAATGAATCATATAAATGATTCCAAATATAAGATATACTAGTCATCTAGGTTGAGTGCCATATACCATCAATAACCTCCAAGTATCTTTATCATCTTATCCTCACATAAACCTTACTCTTACACAGTAAGTTCAGTTCATATAATAAATAGTGTATGGTTGACTTCCCAGGTCAGAGAGGTGACCGTAAGAGACATAGTCCACCAAGTCTTTCCTAGCCAGAACCCAATCCAATACAACTATTCAAAATATTCACTTCTCTCCTGTTATTGGGGATCTTACACTCCGATCTAACGTTCTCATCTTGAAGCTAGTATATTATTTTCTTAATCTAACAATGAAAATCAATCAAATATCAACAATAAACATTTAGACAAATAATCATATAAGACAAACACAATACAACCTAAAATTACTATAAATTATTCTTATGATAAATAATTAAGGCCGGCGTAACCTCGTCTAGCGATTAGTTAAAATCACTAAAAGAGAATAAGCTCTCCTTAGTTATTTATCGTTTGTAGTGGCTGTGGACACCACTACACATATATATTAACTATTTTACGCTAACCGTCCCGACGTGTACGAAATCTTGCCCCACCTTTGTGGTTGATAACAGTCTTGAAAAACGACACATCTGGCATTATTCCTGCTCATACTGTAGTTACCGATAATTCGCTAGTAATTAGAATATGTAATTAAATAAATTTAAGATGACTCTCGGGCATTATAACGACTAAAATAAATTAATTAAGTTTCTAAAATAATGTTCTCGTAGAGTTTAGTAACGGCATAAAAATCAATATTTATAATTGAATCTTAATATAGTACTTTAAATTATTGAAAATAAAATGAGTTAATTTGGACATATCCACGAAAACTAATAACTTTTGAAAATAAATAAGAAAAATACCTTTTAAGGTCTTCGAAGAAATTGAAATACCCTTGAATAATTCCCACGTACACAATACTAATATTTGCTTGAAACGGAACCAAAACTAACGATAGAACCTTGAATCCCCTCATAACTCATACACAACCACACATATAGAGAGGGAGAGACTCTTATTATAAGCGAATTTAAAGAGACTAATGCATGAAAATGGGAATATGAAGATAGCTATTTATAGTATGATCATGGGAGAAAGAAGCATGAGGTGTTAAACATACACTTTACATGTGTTGAATTTAGAATGATTTACTAGAATTACTTTTTGGTTGGCAACCACATTTTCGTTCCAACAAAATATAACATGAAGAGGTCTACATTTTTAGATGTATGATTCAAAATATAGTAAATGTGGAACGTTTTTATTGGTCCAACAAGAAGATTATAGGTCATGAGGTGTGTATTAGCTTTACTAGTCATTAGGCCTACCATTTTGTTTCCAACGTATTTAATATGATAAGTAACTATGAAAACTATGTGGTATGTTCTATGTTATGATATACACACACATTGAGAACACTTTTATACACCAAAGACCTACAAACTATATCGTACCATATATATACTACATAAAACTAAGTCAAGCTTTGGTCTTTTATATATGTACATATAAACTATGATAACTAACACTTATTCATAAATAAATTCAAATCACAAGATAAAATCAATAATTTATTAACTATAATTAAATAAGATCTTTCTCATTTATATAAAACACATGAAACTTAATTAAATCAAAATATTGATCGCACAAAATGGCATGAATAGTTTATGGTTGTTTTTATAGTTTCATGATAAAATATTTCTTTACTCTATGAGATAAAATAATACTAATTTTCTTATAAACAATTATCCATTTTCAAGCCCTTCTAAAGTTTAAATGTAAAATTTTCAAAACTAAAAAATATTAAACACGGCAAAAATAACCAAGTTATAAAGAAATAAAATATCGAAATTTAAAATAAGGTTAAATATATTGAGGTCCTAAAATCGGGATGTTACAATCAGTGTCAATCAGACCACTTAGAGAAGTTATCTCCTATCATAAAAAATAATGAATAATGTTAATATGAGAGCTATACTAATATGTAAGTGTAACTGTATAATGATATAATGAAATTTTAGTTTTGAAAATTATAGCTTATATACATTAGAGTTCTTGATAAACTGTGCCTCTTCTTGTGCCCATTTTGTCTTGAACTCGTTAATTATAACCATATCAGTGCATATTTTGCGCACACGGAAGGATGGTTCAAACTTGGGGCTAACAGCACCTTTGGATTCAACTTTAAACAGATAAATGTAGTTCACCAAAGTTGCAATCTCAGCAAGTAGCAGAGTATTTGATCCCCTCTGCATTACATTTGATAATAAATATTTTAAGCTTCATAATTAATGCTCTTATCAGAGGGAAAGACATCAGTAAACATATATTCAGGTGAGACTAACCCTATGCTGAGCATGCAAGACATCATCACAAGTCTTGTTGAAGAGCAAAGTAGCGTCGCGGTCAAAAACGACAAAAGTTGTGTTATTAGTGTCGTCCATAACCCGAACTTTGATGCTGAATCTAAGAATAATAAAAATAGCATCAACAATCTATCATAACACAACATTAACTTAAAAAGGTCACTTATTAAGTGCTTGTGGAAAATATCTACCTCTGAAAGGCAGTTTTGATATGCTTGTTACACTTCTCACAGAAGTACATGCTAGAGTCAGGATAAACAAACTTGTTACAAACACATGCACTATAACACCAATTTTCAGGGTTCAGAATTTGTGTGATTGTGCCAAGCACAACAAACAGGTATTAGTTAGAAAAATTAAGATATCTAAAGTATGAAGTACTTGGTACCTCAGATGAGTTAAGAAGTCCCTGAATAGTTAAATTAAGATATAGAAACTCCTTAGAAGGATTAGCCCTAGGCTGAGCAGCAATTTGAGTAAGAGAAAGAGGTGTAAGTGTCTCAACATGTTCAACCATTCTGTGTCTCAAACTCACAGCATCATCAATGGTAGGATTAAAAACCATCTTTGTGCAGTTAAGGCAGTTCTGGATGTGCAGTTTGTCTACACAATAATTGAAAAAGAACTATTAAAACATAGGTAAAAAGCATATTTTGCCTTTATCAGAATGTAAGTCATCCACAAATTAAAAAAAATATTAACCCAAAATTACTAATAGAGATGATATCATTATCATTATTAGTATTAATAAATAATCTATTCCTACATATGTCTTCATTATTTTTGGTATTAATAGAGAAGCTATTATGAAAGTCAGAGTTGGTTTATACCTTGGAATGTTTTGACTTTTGAAAGCATGATGGAAACAACAACATTTTGAGTGTCATTAGAAGCAAGGAAGTTGTTAAGATCATCTACATAAGATCCAAAGAGTGTACACTGAATTTTGTGCCTATTTGGAAAAAATCAATGAAACAAAGTTTTTACTAAATTATAGAAACCTAATGATAATATGAATAATGACACAAAGTCAGTTGTAAGGAAAAAGTTATATACCCATCAGCTTCAAGTTCAATGACATTAAGTTTGACTTGTTGGCCATTCCTTTCATATTGTCGCTCCTCTCCAACACCGGTTAACATCCCAATGACATCTACAACATTTGAAAACTCATAATGTCAAATGGCTGGCAGTAAGTAATCATACAACATTTGAAAAATCATAATGTCAAATGGCTGGCAGTAAGTATTATTATGAGAAAACAGTATATTATATAAAGTAATATCATAAACTAACCAACTAAGAAATCAGTGTCGTGGCTGCCAGAAATGATATCTGAGATTGGTACAAAGTTGAAATCACACCCACGTACAGTAGTTGCAGCAAGTAGAACCACCTTAGATCCAAATTGAAAGTTCAGCTTGTACTCATGTTTGGTTGTCTTGAAAGTACCCCTATTAGTGGCAACATCCAAATTCTCAAACTGATATACTTGACCTTCTTTAATCTCATTCTGAAATTTGTAAAGCAATGTTTTCCGAATTGAACAATGAATCCGACCACCCTGCAAAACAAAGCATGTAACAATGTTAAAGATGAAATGAACATATACTATATAATTTAAGGAGATAAAGAGTATGGTTATAAACCTCAGCATCCATGAGGACCATTTCAACTGAGAAAGGCAAAGTATTTCTGTTGAAATCAGTCACAACAAACAATCTAATCACTTTGGCTTTGATGTTCCAGCATGATTTTGAAGAATTAACTTCAGAAATAGTTTGAAAATTTGTTGCCATTGTGAAAACGTGGAAAGATTTTCTTAATGAAACTAACAAAGCCAGAGAAGAATGGATTGTGTTGTGTGAGTAATGGTTCAGCAAAATGAAGCATTTATAGAACCAAAGTGACAATTTCGCACAATAAAATATTGGGGGAAAACAGATAAAAAATTCAAATTTTAAAACTTACATTGTTCGCATGTGATGAAGAATCTGATCAAGTTGACTTCTCATTGCCACAATTAGGAACAAATTAGGGGGATCAATTTGAAGAAATTTTCGGTCGAAGCAATTAGAGAGAATAGGGTAATGGTTAGCTGGTATGATTCTCTGCAAAGATGCTTACCTATTAACCCTAGCTTCAAATTGTGATTATTGTGACATGGTAGAGAAGATGCTTGTTCATTGATAATGAGATTTTAACCAAATTAAGCTTTGCACTCTTACCCTGCATATTTTGAAAGAGACACATGATAGAAGAAACGGTTGACTCGTGGATACAAACAGAGGGAGTAACATGCTTTTGTTTTTTTGTCCATTAAATTTGATGCAAGAAAATAATTTAGCTCACCCACAAGACTCATCTCAAATTCAGATTGCATTTGCTGAACAAAATGCTCCACCATCTGGTTAGACATTCCGCCAAACACTATGTCATCAACATAGATTTGGGCAATCATAAGCTTTCCTCTAACATCTTTCACAAACAAGGTTTTGTCATTGCCTCCCTTTCTGTAGCCATGAGTCACCAAGAAATCAGCAAGTCTATCATACCAAGCCCTAGGAGCTTGCTTTAACCCATATAGGGCTTTCTTCAACTTGTAAACATGATCAGGACCACTTGGATCAATGAAACCTTTAGGCTGTTCCACATAAACAACTTCATTTAAATATCCATTGAGGAATGCACTCTTGACATCCATCTGATATAGCTTGAATTTAAGGATGCATGCTATTCCCAACAACAACCTGATGGATTCCAACCTAGCTACGGGTGCAAAAGTCTCACCAAAATCTACTCCTTCAATCTGAGCATAACCTTGAGCAACAAGTCTGGCTTTGTTCCTTGTGATAGTACCATTTTCATATGACTTGTTCTTGAATACCCACTTGGTTCCTATGACATTTACATTCTCTAGTCTAGGAACTAAATCCCACACATCACTCCTTTTGAACTGAGTTAATTCTTCTTGCATTGCATTTATCCAGAACTCATCAGTCAAAGCCTCCTTGACATTCTTAGGCTCAAAATTTGATATAAAACAGGAATTTGATACCTCACTATATCTCCTTCTAGTGGTGATCCCTTGATTTGGATCTCCAATGACTTGATCTATAGGATGGTTCTTCTGTATTCTGATAGATGGCCCTTTGTTGGGAGAAGTAAACTCTGAATTGCTCTCTTCAGATTCTTCCACATTTGTCTCTACTTCTTCTATCTCCCCCTGAGTGTCACCTGCTGAGTCAGATGTGCTATCATGTGGTATAGCATCTTTACCACAGTCATCTATCACTACATTAATAGACTCCATCATCGTTCTGGTTCTGGAATTGAACACTCTATAGGCTCTGCTGTTATTTGAATAACCCATAAAAATTCCTTCATCACTTTTAGCGTCCAACTTCCTTCTTGGTTCTCTATCAGCCAAAATATAACACTTGCTACCAAACACATGAAAGTGTTTCACTGTTGGCTTTCTGTCCTTCCATAATTCATATAAGGTAGTAGATGTACCTTTTCTCAAAGTAACTCTGTTATGGATGTAACAGGCTGTATTCATGGCTTCAGCCCAGAAATAGAAAGGTAGCTTATTGGCATGTAACATGACTCTAGCTGATTGTTGCAATGTTCTGTTCTTCCTTTCAACTATACCATTTTGCTGAGGAGTGATAGGTGCAGAATACTCATGAAATATTCCTTCAGCAGTGCAAAACTCAGAGAACTTAGCATTCTCAAACTCTTTCCCATGGTCACTTCTGATTCTGACAATACTACACTCCTTTTCTCTTTGAAGTTGTAAACATAGATCTTTAAACTTCTCAAAAGTGTCAGACTTTTCTTTAATAAACGTGATCCATGTGAATCTGGAGAAGTCATCCACAATGACAAAGGCATACTTTGTACCACCTAGGCTTTCAACTTGCATAGGTCCCATCAAATCCATATGTAGAAGTTCAAGAACTCTGGATGTGGACAAATGTTGCAGCTTCTGGTGCGGCACTTTGGTCTGTTTACCCACCTGACATTCTCCACAAATATTACCTTCTTGAATTTGAAGGTTAGGTAAACCTCTGATAGCTCCTTCAGCAATAGCTTTCTTCATACTTCTCAGATTCAAATGACCAAGTTTTTGATGCCACAGTTTCACTTCATCTTTTTTGGCTGTTAAACAGGCAGATAGCACAATGTTGTCTTGTGAGATCCACATGTAACAGTTATCCTTTGATCTCACACCTTTCATCAGGGTGTCACCTTCAGCATTTGTTACCAAACATTCATCCTTAGTAAAGTTGACTTTCAACCCTTGATCACATAACTGACTAACACTGATTAGATTGGCAGTTAGTCCTTTTACATAAAGAACTTTATCAAGCTTTGGTAGATCTCCATTCACCAGTGTTCCTATACCCTTGATTTCTCCCTTGGCTCCGTCCCCAAAGGTTACAAAGCTGGTAGCATGTGGCACAACATCTGTTAAAAACTGTTCTACTCCAGTCATGTGCCTGGAACACCCACTATCAAAATACCAATCACTTCTAGATGAGGCTCTCAGAGATGTGTGAGCAATTTGAGCAGTCTCACTAGCAGTATTACTTATGAATTGGTCATTCTTTATCTTCCATTCCTTCTTGATGTTCTTCACAACAGGCTCAGGTCTTCTGTCAGGAGAGCCATGTAATATGTAGCAGAAAGGTCTAATGTGCCCCCTTCTTCCACAGTGGTGACATATCCAATCATAGTATCTACCCTTTTGTCTGGACTTGTAGTTAGTCCTCTGTTGTCTTGCGTGATGTAAGGGCATCTGTCTTGACATTGTTGGATCATACGAACTAACAGCTGGTACAAATTGTGTCTGATGAGGCACAACTCTACAGTCAAAGCCTATACCTTTAACATTTCTTGAACTCTGCCCAATATCCAGAATCTCATCTAATTTGTCAGTACCTCTGTTGAGCATCCTCAGTTGCTTGTTCATGTTATCTATCTTTGATTTGAGTAAAGCAACTTCATCATTGAGATCTGAGTTTATCTGCAATAAATTGTTCTTTTCAGCTTGCAGAAGAACAATGGTTCCTTTTTGCTTACAAATTTCTTCACTTCTGATCTCCAATTCTCGATAAACATCAGGAGATTCTTCATAGGATAGTTCTCCATCAAAGAAGCTTGAGTCAGATGTACACACTCCTGTCAGAGCAACAACATAATTGGCAGTTTCAGGATCTTCTTCATCTTCATCTGACCAAGTGGCAGCCATTCCCTTCTTCTGTTTCTTCAAATAAGTCGCACACTCAGTTCTGATATGACCATATCCTTCACATTCATGACATTGAACCCCTTTGTTTTGATTCGTCTTGTCTTCAGTTCTGGGTTTCTTCTGATTAATGACATTCTTGTTTGTGCTGCGACTGTTGTCTGGAGCATATGTCTTAGGATGTCTGTGCATCTTCAAGGCTCTACTGAATTGTTTTCCCAACATAGCCATAGCTTCAGAGATTTTTTCATCAGTCTCCATATTATCTTGTTGGTCAGACTCTTCAACAACAAAAGCAATGCTCTTTGACTTCTTATCAGATCTCTCATTGGCTGACATCTCAAAGGTTTGTAAAGAGCCAACCAGCTCATCCATCTTTAAATCTGAAATGTCTTTGGCCTCCTCAATTGCAATGACCTTCATATCAAATCTCTTAGGTAGAGACCTAAGCATCTTTCGCACTAAGGTTTCTTCAGATATCTTCTCACCCAAGGCATCAAATTGATTGTCATAATCAAGAATCTTCATGTGGAATTCTTGAATAGTTTCTTCATCATTCATCTTCAAGCTCTCAAACTTACTAGTCAAAAGTTGCAATCTTGAGCTTTTCACCTTGGATGTACCTTCATGAACAGTTTGGAGTATCTTCCATGCCTCCTTGGCAACAGTGCATCTTTTGATCAGCTTGAATATATGCACATCAACTCCATTGAATAGAGCATTCAAGGCTTTTGAATTTGCATTAGCTAGTGCCTCCTCATCTTTGCTCCATTCTTCCTCAGGCTTGAGTGTGGTGGTGGCATTACCATCTTTATCATTGACTACTGGATGTTCCCAACCTTTTATAACAGCTCTCCATGTTTTGTGATCCATAGATTTTAGAAACGTTGTCATCCGGGATTTCTAGTTGTCATAATTAGAGTCACCAACCAAAAGTGGTGGCCTATTCATAGGTCCTCCTTCCTTGTCCATCTTTGCCAGAAAAACTCCCTGGAGCTCACCCTAAACAGAACAGGGTGCCTGCTCTGATACCAATTGAAATTCTGGCTGTCAGACAGACAAACGCTGTGAACAAAGTAACCACAACTGTCCGAGCGCGTGTCTAACTCAGGACAACACCATAAATAAAACGTAATTAAAAGCAGCGGAAAAGTAAAGAACACAGTAGGTTTGTTAACCCAGTTCGGCGCAACTTGCCCTAGTCTGGGGGATACCAATCCAGGAGTGAATTCACTATAATAGTTCTAGTGTAAGGACCAACGTAGCCTCACTACTTGTCTTCCACCTAGACCCTACTTCACGTGACACTTCTACCTAGGAACTCCTAGATATGAGACCCCGTCTCACCTCCTAACCTGAAACAACACAGACAGCATTGCTTTTATTCTTTTCTCTTTTAATATGTTTTCTTTGGACAAGAGACACACTCTTCCAACTGAATAACAACTCCGTACCTACAGGCTTTGGAGAAGCACAATTACAACTCAACTAAACACGTCCTAGCTTGACCAGCGATGATACAAGCAAAGACTCACAAAGAAATAATAAAAAACAAAAGAAGACTAAACCTTAAAACACACGCTTTAGAAACACACACGGTTTAGCTTAGATTCTAGGGTCTGGCATTACATATATTTATACTAGTAGGGTACGGGCTTCAGACACCTTTGGACGTTGTAAGGTCCAAGTCTTGAATCTTCTAGAACAAGAGATCTTCTTGAAAAATAAATCAATATCACCTTTTAAAATATATCTAGGCTTGACCGCCTTAGACTTCTTCAGCACACGTGACTTAATCACCAGGTAATGGTTAAAAGAAAAACCAAAGCGAATCTTAATAAAGATTGCATAAAAATATAAACGCGCGAGCTGGCAGATCACTGAATGCTGTTCCATATGCTACAGCATCTGACCCATCATCAGTGATCATGGCATCTGACCACACATCTGGCTAATGTATGTTTTTGACACAATTGTAGCCAATCTTCAAAAACTCAACACTAGTCATTGTTAGTTTGATAGCATTTGAAGAAACCAAATGAGCTAATTGCAAATTATGTTTGTTTATGTGTATTATGTATACTGTTGATAATCCATAATTCAGAAGGCATGAAAGAAAATCTTACAATCACTCTAGCAACTTTTTTATTGACAATTGAACCGTCTTTACGGGTACGGGTATCAATGTAAATCTCTTTGCGTTTGGGTAATACTCCATTGCTTCTTTTTTTCTAAAACCAAACAAACAAGTTTATAGGTAATTTGTACGATGAATACAATGTACACAAGCCAAATGCAAATATAAAACAAACCTTTTCATCAATCAATTTTGGGAGACATTTTGTACCCATACAATGAACATCTTCAAACTTAGCACGATTCTCTCTATTAATTTTACTTATTTTCTACAATTAATACAACACAATATTACTCAAGAGAAGAATTCAAAGTTAAAATATAGTTCATACGAAATAATCTATTTCAATTCAACTTACTTGTCCATCTTTTTAATGATCGAATGATTATGATTCATTGATAGTGTAAAAAAACTTTACACCGATAGTTTATCCAACATTTTAAGTACCTATAATACATAACATGAAATTTCAATTCATCAGATAGAAGAAAAAAGGAAGTGCTTAAGTGGCAACAAAGAATGAAAATCATTATAGGCATTGCAAGAGGAATCTAATACTTACATAATGGAGTTAATCCTGGCATATTTGGTAACAACATAAAGATTGAGAGCATTATGTTGGATAATAGTCTCAATCCAAAAGTTAGAAGAGAAAATTATATGTATTTTAACTCATTCAATACCTCATGCAGTGTTAGGTTAAGTTTCTAACATTATGATATCCAGTGGCGTAGTTTGAATTTTTATGGAGCCTGGGCAAAATTTTAATCGCAAATTTATAGCACCAGGAGAAGTCATATATATATATATATATATATATATATATATATATATATATATATATAGTCATAAATCAAAATAAAAGAGCATATATATAAATCAAACTAAAAGAGGTTCGACACTTTGTCACAAATTCACTATATTCTCAACATTCTCTATATTCTCAATACTTGTTCTATTAACTAGAAAGTATAAACCTCTTCATCTCTGCAATTTAATGATATAAAGTTAGGGTTCAATCACAAAACAACATCATGAATGGATTCACAAAAGAGAGGGTTCCTACTTAGGGTTGAAAAACACTATCAAAATTAGGATTCAATTCAAGGATAGATGATTGGACACTATAAACGCCCCTGTGGATCACTATCACATCTCCATGATATTTTCAAATCTAGTGAAAAAACAAAAATATGAGAATCAATTTCAGCGGTGGATTAGAGCTAGCACCAAATTATTCATTATAGATTTTATCAAAATAAATGGGGTCAAATGTCAAACTATGGGTTAATAGATCGAGAGACACTCTCAATTCAAACAAACAAACAAAGAAGCAATGTTAACATGAACAATATGTAACCTAAATTCAAAAACACTACCAAAGAGGCAAACATGTAACCTGAAGCGACCGGCCACCGGAGGTGCGGCTGTACGGCGGCCGACGACAACTCGACAAGGGTTCAGAAGCTGCATGTTGAAGATCGCGAGAGAGAAGCTGCTTGAGGTGAATTCCTATTGTTCATACGCAAGAGAGAAAGAATGTTCCTGATTCCTATTGTATTGTGTTGAAATCGCAACAGGAAGATGAAGTTTTTTAAATTTTATTTTTTTTGGTTACAAGTGGAAGATAAAGTTCAGGGAAAAAGAAACTTTTAGGGAACTTATCCAGCGTCAATTAATCTTTTAAGATTTATCAAAAAAAAAAAAAATCTTTTAAGATTTTGTCAAAAAAAAAATCCTTTAATATTTATACCAACGGAACTTTATACTCACGGCCTTTTAACACATATATCCACGGTTAAAATATGCCGTTGTTAAATATATCTGTTGGTATATGGCAAATTTGTTGTAGTGTGTCTTGGGCTTCAAGCAAATAATTCCTTGTAATAATTCTGACCCAAGAAATATAAATTTGAACCAAATAAAATATTCCCATGATTGGAAAATATTTTTTACAAATAAAATTAGGTTAACAGGTAACCCTGATGGTTCATAGTACACGCGCGACTTAGCCTGCAAGCAAGCGAAGTGAAAACAAAACAAATCTTTCAAGAAAGATATGGCGCGTAAATAAGTGTTAAGGTTCCGGACTTGTATGATGTGCACACATTGTTCTTTACATCTTTTAATGATATGTGAACATTGTCCTCCACATTGTGTTTTGCCAAACATGAGGCCAACACAAAAACACTAACAGTAACTGAAGATTCCAGAGTATTATCCACCGCTGCCTTACAAAGAGACAGATTGTAGGAAAAAAAGATAACGTCTGCACGTTACCCACTGTCGATTGTTCGATAGCAATGTGTAAATCGGGTAACATGACTTCAAGGAAACAAGAGCATTGTCCACCGCCTTACAAAGAGACGGGTTGTAGAAAAAAGACAATGTCTACATATTATTGACTGTTGGTTGTTCGACATCAATGTGTAGATGATAATATGAATTCCTTACCAAAAGGTAACTCTACTGAGTACTTCAAAAGTAAATGAGCAGGTTAAGTTGTAAGAGTGTATGTATCTGTATAGCAAAAGATTTGTATGATCTTTTGCAGTGGGAAAAAAATTTGTGTGATCTTTTCTGTAATGTATATTGATAGGAATCATTGAGGATGAAACCATATGAGGAATTGTATATGTGTCTGGTAAAAATACAAGCTTCTTGTATGGAAAATTTGTCATTTGTTGCTTGAAATGATGTTCAATCCAGGAACAAACTGGAGAGAAATAATGAAACAAAACTTTGTGTTCAATGGAAGAATAAATTCAACTGAGATTTTTTTTTTGTAGGAAAAAAATTGAAACAACCATCTTCCACAAGAGAAGAGTCTAGTGGGGAATATTGTAAAATGAGATGTAGACTTTTCTGCCTAAGCTGACACCCTAATTGGAAAGAATGACACACCCATCCTAACTATTTTGTAGACACAGACAAGGTAAGTGAAATAATAGTTTGTAAATACTGTAGTAATGTATAAAAGATGTAGATGTTTATGGCACATATAAATGTTATGAATGAATGTATATTATGAATGTATGTTACACAAAAATAAATTTATTTTGTGTTTTTAATTTTAATATAATTCATAATTTTTTATATATAATCTTTAATTTTTATTTTTGACAGAAATAAAATCTGTTCATTCATTCAAATTAATTAATAAAAATAAAGTGAATGAAAAATAAAATTGACCTTGAAAATAAGCTAAATGTAAGTGAATGTGTATGTGTATGATTTTCTTGGCTTATGTTTTGATCATTGAAGTTTATTTTTTTTCTTGCTATTTTCAATTTTTCAATAAATCAATCCAATTTCTATTCTTTTGTATATTTTGGTGAGGTCCACTTCCAACAAATAGTGGCTGCAACTTCTATGGTGTCTGTCCAACACACCAACAAAAACAAATTTTACTTTCCCTTTCACCAAACAGAAGAAAGTAGAATTTAGTTAAAGTTTCAAATTTTGAGTTAGATCCACCTTTCATCTTCAAACCCTTCATCTCTTTCTGCAGATTCAATTCACAACTCATCTCTCTCTATTGATCTGATCAACCAGCTAAGTACAATTTAAGACTAGTCAATTTTTTTCTATAATTTTTCATTTCCTGGTCAAACTTTCATACCCATTAAATGCTTTTCTATTTCTGAAAAATAGAAATTTTAACTCAGATTTTGTCAATAGGGACAACAACAACAACAACAACCCATTAACCTTATTTTTTGTTTTTTACTTCAGTGGTATATAAAAGACAGTAATTTTGACATTGATTGTTTTTTTTTTGTTTGACAAATTTGACATTGATTGTTTTGTTTTTGTTTTTTTGTAATTGGGTATACAAAAAGGAGCAAGAAATGAGAAAAAGTTTTGTTTTTTCTTTCTGGGGTTAGGGTATTTTTGAGTTTGAGGGTAGTAGTGGAATGTGAACAGTAGGTAGAAGCTGCTCCTATATTTTCCTTTGCCCCCAATTTGTAAAGGATTGATTTTGAAGAATATAGTGTTGCTGTAGTGGAGATCTGGGATTTCTTTCGTGTACTATGCCCTATGAGGACTTTTTTCGCTGCAGAATCGTCGAAAGACGAGCACTCAAGTTCTCTTAATCCACAATCATGGCTTCAAGTTGAAAGAGGGAAGCTTCCCAAATTGTCACCACAGTCCTCTTCTGCATCAATGTAAGTTTTTAAAATTTTTGTTTTCTGTTGAATTTTAGTTCTGAAGCTTAATTTTTAGCCAATTTTACTGAATTAAGTGGTTTGATATGATTTGATGTTAATTACAATAGAGAATCTCTGATCAAGGTCCAACAGCCGCCTGTGTTACCGTTCTTTAAACCTGTTGATTATGTGGAAATTTTAGCTCAAATTCATGAAGAACTCGAGTCATGTTCTTTACAGGAACAGTCAAATCTGTTTCTGTTTCAATATCAGGTCTTTAAAGGCCTTGGAGATGTTAAACTGATGCAAAGAAGTCTCCGAGAAGCATGGCGGAGGGCGAGTACTGTTCATGAGAAGATTGTATTTGGGGCATGGTTCAAGTATGAGAAGGAAGGGGAAGAGTTAATTGCTAGTTTGTTGTCAGGTAAATGTCAAAACGAATATGGGCCTATCGACGTGGAATCTCATATTCCTTCTGATGTAAAGGTATGTTCCCAGGAGAGAGTTTTGATGAATGGGAACAATACTTCACAATATGTTGTTTTTACAATTGGAAATGAGAAGATTGTGTGTGATAGACAAAAGTTTTCTGAACTCTCTACGCCGTTTCGTGCAATGCTAAATGGTGAATTTTGGGAATCGATTTCGGAGGCTATAGATTTGTCTGAAAACAATATCTCTCCTTCGGGTATGAGGGCAATAAGTTATTTCAGTATGACCGGTAGTTTAATTGAACAAATCTCTCCGAAGCTTTTGTTGGAGATATTAGTTTTTGCGAACAAGTATTGTTGTGATGGATTAAAAGACGCGTGTGATAGAAGACTTGCATCCTTAGTTACTTCCAAAGAAGATGCTGTCGAACTCATGGAATATGCTCTTGATGAAAATACAGTTGTCCTTGCAGCTACTTGTTTGCAAATCCTTTTACGCGATCTTCCTCACTGCTTGAGCGATAATCGGGTGGTGGATTTATTTCTTAATGCTAATAAGCAGCAGTTGGCAGTTATGGTTGGGCCAGGTTTATTTGCGCTTTTCTGTTTCTTAAGTGAAGTTTCTATGAACCTTAATTCTAGTTCAGACACAACAGCTCATTTTCTGGAAAGGTTAGAAGATTTTGCTGAAAACAACAAGCAGAGACTGTTGGCGTTTCACCGATTGGGATGCGTAAGACTCTTGCGTAAAGAATACGATGAAGCTCGTTGCCTTTTTGAGAGAGCTGTAAAAGCAGGTCATATTTATTCTGTTGCTGGTATAGCTCGAATCGACTCTATAAAAGGCAAGGATCATTTATCTTATGATAAGATCAGTTCAGTCATTTCTCCTGTCACTCGACTCGGGTGGATGTACCAAGAAAGATCACTATATTGTGATGGTGATTTGAAGTGGAAAGACCTTGAGAAAGCAACTGAACTCGATCCTACTCTTGTATATCCCTACATGTATAGAGCTGCATCTTTAATGAGGACAGAGAATTCTGAAGGTGCACTGGCTGAAATTAATCGGATACTTGGCTTCAAACTTTCGTTAGAATGCTTGGAACTACGTTTTTTCATTTATCTGGCTCTCGAGGACTACAAAGCAGCCCTTCGCGATGTTCAAACTATTCTTACTTTGTGTCCACATTATAGAATGTTTGAGGGACGCGTAGCTGCATCTCAACTCCGTACACTTGTGCTTGAGCATGTTGAACATTTGACGACGGCAGATTGTTGGGCACAATTATATGATTGTTGGTCTGCTGTTGATGATATTGAGTCTTTATCTGTTATTTATCAGATGCTTGAGTCTGACGCGGCAAAAGGTGTTCTATACTTCAGACAGTCATTGCTTCTCCTCAGGTATGTATGTATGAGTGTGTGGTAACTTTCATTACTTGTTAAAAATTATTAAATTCTACGTAATTCCACCCACTTTTGAACCTTAGGGAATATGTTGTAATTTGGTTTTCATGCATACATATATTCAATCAAACAGTAAGTATCATAAATTCATAACTAAAACGATTGATAAATAAAAAAATAGATTTTTTTAATCTTGTTATTATGTACATGTACCACTCAAATTAATGGGAAAAATATATCTTACGGTTGTAAGACCGATGTTGTATAGGACATAGTGTTGGACGGTAAAAAATAAACATGAAAATAAAATAAGCATAGCAGATATGAAAATGTTGTGTTGGATGTGTGGTAAGAGTGTAAGACTAGACGAGATAGAATTAGGACTGGCAAAACTAGATAGAAAGTTGGGGTAGCACCTGTTAAGAAGTCCCACATTGGATCTAAGATAGCCTGGACATGAGTTTATAAGTAAGAGGCAATCCTCACCTTACAAGCTAGTTTTGTAGGATTGAGTTAGACCCAACTCAATTTCTAACATGGTATCAGAGCCTAAAATCCATGATCCTACGGAGTGAGATAAAGAAGAGAGTTGATCAAGTGGAGGGTTTTCAAATCACAAGAGGCAGAGGAAAACCTAAAAAACTATTAAAAAAGACCTAGAGATTAATGAGTTGAATAGGGACATATATGACAGAACATTATGGCGTTAATCGTTTGATCCATGTAGCCAACACTACGTTGTTATTGTTGTTGTTATTAAGTACATGTAGAACTCTTTGTTCCCTTGAAAGTTACTACTCCCTCCGTCCCATTTTAAGTGTCGCAGTTGACCAAATCACACACTTTAAGAAAAATATGTAAAAGAAAGAGAGAGAATATGACTTTTACTAAACTACCCTCTATTTTTATTGGTAGTAGACATTGGAATACTAAAAAGTAGATTTTTGAGTGTACTTTTTCTCTTACCTAATGATTACTTTAAGGGATAAAATAGTAAAAACTAATGTTATAAATAGTATATGACACTTATTTTGGGACAAACAATTTTGGCAAGTAAGACACTTATTTTGGGATGGAGGGAGTATATATATCGCTGTCAAATGTTAATCTCAAGTCTCAACAACCACAAGGAGGAAAGATCCACAACATAAAAAATTTCTTTTAGGTCCAAGCTTTACCTCTCATAGAAATCTGGAGATGAATATTCTTCTGCTTCATAATCCTCTTTATGTATTTATATACTGACTGAAACTTATATATGGCAAGGATTTAAAGAATTTTACATTTATTTGATTTAGGCTAAACTGTCCTGAGGCAGCTATGCGGAGTTTACAGTTAGCTTGGCAACATGCATCAAGTGAGCATGAACGACTTGTATATGAGGGTTGGATCTTGTACGATACCGGTCATTATGAGGAAGGGCTCCAAAAAGCTGAAGAATCAATTTGTATTAAAAGGTCTTTTGAGGCCTTTTTCCTTAAGGCATATGCATTGGCCGACTCTGGTCTAGGTTCAATATGTTCTTCAATTGTTATTTCACTTCTCGAAGATGCCTTGAGGTGTCCTTCTGATAATCTGCGCAAAGGTCAGGTACGGTTTTTTCTATTTTACCACCTTCTGGATATATTTCGCTAATCAACAACTAATGACCACACAGAGATTAAGTACAAAAATACATTTGGAAATTAATTAGCAGTTACTGGTAACTTTGTAAAAGTTCTTATGTATAGGCTGTAAATAAAGCCAACTTCTTGGTAAGATGATATATGTTTATAAGGAATTTAACATGTCACTAAATTTCACGTGTATTAATTTTGATAAACTTTTGTTAGACTTTGTAGTTGATTATAGTTGTAGCATCATATCATATCTAGGTAAGTATGCTACTTTGACGCAGTGACTGGGGTTCGAACCCAGGCTCCTCCACTTATATGTGTGAGTATACAATGGTTGTTGTCATTTCATCTATCTACGCAAAAAAATTTGTATGCTGCTTTGATACAAGTAAATATTAACTTACAAGTTTTGGTATTTTGTTGCATTTAATCTACCAGGCCTTGAACAATCTTGGAAGTGTTTTTGTTGATCATGGGAAACTGGACCAAGCGGCTGATTGCTATATCAAAGCCCTTAAAATCCACCACACTCGAGCCCATCAGGGTCTAGCGCGTGTTCATTTTCTAAAAAATGACAAGTCTGCTGCTTACAAGGAAATGACCAAACTTATTGAGAAGGCAAAAAACAACGCGTCGGCATATGAGAAGAGATCCGAGTACGGTGATCGTAATCTTACAAAGGCAGATCTGGAGATGGTGACTAGACTGGATCCACTTCGTGTGTACCCTTATAGATACCGAGCAGCAGGTTGCTAATTTTATTTCATACTCATTCGTAATTATGTTATTGCAGCTAGTACTTGACAATGTCTATACGGTGAATTTGATTGCAGTTTTGATGGACAACCATAAGGAACAGGAAGCCATTGCTGAGCTATCTAGAGCAATTGCATTTAAAGCTGATTTACACCTCTTACATCTACGCGCAGCGTTCCACGAACACAAGGGGGATGTCCTAAGTGCGCTAAGAGACTGTCGTGCAGCACTCTCGGTGGACCCAAAACACCAAGAAATGTTGGAACTTCACACTCGTGTTAACAGCCATGAACCATGAGTCGAGTACATGTGCTGTATGAAAAATGACAGCATTTGTACCCTCATCAGCCGTCATGAAAATTAAATTTGTAAATGCAAAAGTATAGCTGTGAATTGAATGATTAGAGCCATCTGTATACTCTCTGTTGTAGTGATGAAAACATACCATGATATCATCTTCCTTTCTAAAAAGGGGGATGCTCAAATTTTGTAATTTATATTCTTGCTATCTTTTGGAGACGTGTTGAGAAAACCAGATATATGTGGCTTATCTTCAATTCCCCCATACATGTATTTTATCCTTTGAAGTTTTATATACATCCACTTGAGTTTATTCTCAGTCTTGCATCACATAATTATTCCACTAAAGAACATTCTTTCTTGGTTTCGGCTAACATGCACAAATGAAGCATATTGTGAATCATGTACAAGTTATTAATTACGTTATAACGAATATGAATTTTGCAAAATTTATTATTGGATCAAAAGTTTATATCATATAGATCATCAATGTAAAATTTTGAAAATAATTTGATATGTTATACCGTTAATCTTGATGAGTATCAATAATATATTATATGATGTAAACTTTCAATCAACGGTAAATTTTGTACAATTAATATTTGTTATAATGTAATCAATGACTTGTGCACCATGCAGAAAATGTTTCATTTGTGCATGAAAACATTGACCTTTTCTTTCATGCATACCAAACTAACTTTTTGTGATGTCAACCATTTGATGATAGCTGAAGGCATTGCAGTATGAACCGTAGACAGCAATTGTAGATTTGAATAATCTAAACTAAACAAAATGCTTAAATCATTTGAACTCAATAATATAACTAGACTTGATTTTTGACGATTGATTTTTAAGTATGTATCATATCACACATTTGGTGAGTCGAAATTCAAACTTTAATCATTTAACTTGATGATTATATGTTGTATGACCTATAATTAAACAATTTGTATTAACTTTTTTTTACTTGATTATATAAAACCTCTATAGTGTTTTTCAGTTCATTGAGCAATCCAGTTTTTAAACACTGCTGAAAACAGGGGTGAAATCAATTTATCTACTCTGTTTTCCTTTCGATGAACCTTTCATATATCCATTTTTCAATACATAAATTCCGTGAACTTTTTGCTTCAATTTAGAAAGAGAGAACAAAACATAAATTCAAAAAAGGTTTGCAAAACCTGTCATTCATTGTCATTGAAATTGTTCCCGTTCTTTACAACAGTACAATACATAGCTTTTCTATTTTTCATTTCAATATCAATATACAAAGCATGCAATGCTCATCTGCTCCTTTTAGGTCTCTAGATTTTGACACACACATGTTAGCAGTCTTTTTCTTTTGTTCAGTGAGACCCATTCACTTAATAGAATAGCCGAGCGCCGAGCGTATAACCATAGTTATCCATTAAGATGTAATCTTGAAATCATTGTGTGTTGTCTTTCACCAATTAGAAAATCTTAAACCCTCTGGTATGAATATTTCAGTACAAGACGCCGGATGCTTCCTCCTGTCAAATCAGCTTTTTGGTGGAGGTTGGAAATAGGGATGCCGTAATGCCTCATCAACACTTGGCCGATCCTCCTAGAAAAAATGGGATAAAATGAGAATCAGCTCAATAGTCAGAACTAAAATAGAGGTTTTGTTTAAGTTCCTATTACTAAGATCATAGTGTTTAACTCAGCTGCACACAGGGCAATCAAACTTTAATGCTAAGATCAGGATGGAAAATTGATTAGATAGTTTCTTTGAACAAATTTTTTTGAAAGTATGAAGCTTTAGGATCACACAAATTACAATCAACAGTAATCAGGAAACTTACTGGATCCCATAGTAACAGTTGGCGCACTAACCGTAAAGCCCAGATGTTTGAAAAACTGCAAGACTAACAAAAATGTTAGGAAAAGAAAACAGTTGCTTCATAGGAGAACAGTATATATATTTCATAGCACGAAAAAAGCATATAAAGTTAGCCAGCTAACCCTATTTTAAGAGGATCTCTAGCCTTAATTTGTCTTGAAAAGAATTCTTCAGAGCATTTCCAGGATGCAGGCGAAACTCGAACCTATAATGGCAGAGATGAAAACTTCAGTCAGAAAAAACTTCATGAGGCAATATGTTCTAGTAAGAAAGTTGGAAGGTAGTGTGTTTCCAACAACTAAAGCTTGTGTGTGAATCATTGAGATGAGATGACTTGGCTGGGGTTCCAAACTCGGCTTTGTGAGAAGCAACAATTTGTTTCCTTTGTCTAGGTTAGTGACCCCACGGCTTATGAACCATTGGAATGGACTAATCTAGAAACAAACACTCAACTTCGAGTCCATCAACCTCAAAAATTAATGAAATTCAAGATTTTGGTCCATGTTTCTGACTAGGATGAACAAATATTTTTCTAAATGGTTAATCTGAATAAATTGAATTCTCGGTGAAAATTGGGGACAAGCTCAATCTAGAGGAATCAATAAAACCAATTTATTTATAACATTACAGCAAACATTTGCCATCATAAAAGTAAAAGATACCAATGCATTAAGACAAGAAAAAGTTAAAACAAAAATAATTAGCTTTTGACTAGGTCATGAACCAGAGACAATACTGGTTAAGAATGTCCACTTACTTGATTCAATTTGTGATACTTTTTTGAGTTGCCAGAAACCCCAGGAATTAAGATGCACAATTCCATGAACGATCTTAGTCTGTCATCCATATTAATAAAATAAATGATAGTTATAATATATAGATTCCAGAGATCCAAATATGCAAGTCTTCACAATGAACCAGCATTGAGCTACAAATTCACAGTTTTGAGTTTACAACTAAAAACAACCAGCAAACAATTTGGATTACTAGACATCTTACGAAACAACAAAAAACAAAGTGCATTCGTTTTCAATTTGTCACAACACATTAACTAATCTTGTCTGTCTTTCTGGTTTAAAGAGAAGAAATTGTCAGAAAGACGAAAAATTAATAGTATTAAAGAAGGTTGTGATTACAGCCTTCTAAAAGGCACACTTACTTGTATGCCAGCTCCTTCACACCCTCATTCCAGCCCTCAAGATGCCGGTCCAAAAGAGCACGTGTTAAAGCATTTATCTGGAAAGTATTTGGTGTCCCTAACACCATCTCTAACATCACAACACCAACACTCCACATGTCATACCTGTAATAACATAGAGGTTGCTTATGATTTGCCGGTAATACTGCCTAAAATCTAAATCCACCAAATAATCAAGCAAAATCTAAAAAAAAAATGAAATACAAAATGCTTAAGTCAGCAAAACATGACATACTTCAAAGTTGAGCTTGTTGGCCCTTGATACCATGTAGCATTTAGCAAAGCTTCAGGAGGTGTGTACTCGTAAGTTTGTTCAGCTCTGAAATAACATAAAGCATATGTTTATCACAAGAAGCACATAAATAAATTAAAAAAGAAAATAATAGTATTTAAACTGAGCAATAAGATACCTAGAAGGCCCAGTAGAAGGATATAAGTGCTTTATTGTGAATTCGTCAAGTCCACTTCCAAAGTCAATAATGCGCCTACAAGAAACACAAAAAGGACATCAAACTCACCAGGTAAAACAGTAAAATTTTCACATACAGATATAAACATGCAAATAATTGGATATCCAAATCCAATTTTAAAGGTAATCAACATCTCAGTTTTATTGCTATCATTGTCAAAGACTCAAACCAATGCTTATCAATTATATAATAAATTTCAGAGAAACAAATTTATCTGAATGTAAGCAGGAGATAGTAAACATGAATATCAATTTACTTAGAATTTTCATGCACCAAATAACATGGATAAATCTTAAGTTCACATGTACTGTAAGAATGAGTCAAAGGAAACATCAATACTGTAAGAATATCCTGTCCAGAAAGTTATCATAACTGACGGCCCTGGATCCACTGATACATAACTAACAGTAGACCACTATGAATAAATAATTGATAGTCCGGCAAGAACAAAGGCCTTTCATGCGTAGAACTATTATCCAAGACGCTGACCAATAAATTCAGTTATTGAATTATCTTGCATATCAAAATAGCCTTCATCATTCAATTTTGTCTTTCGTTAAATGTCCGTCACATAGCTCACCTTTTGAAACTGAGAATCACTAAACTTACATCCAAACTGCAGAATTTAAATGATAAGAATAATGGTCCGAAAGAAGTGGAAAGTGATTCTCTTCTATAGACAGGGAGGTGACTAGATGGGAAATCTTATTGACCTGAACAAATCTAGAAGACATGACATTTTAACATCATGGAAAGTCCTAATGCCCAACTTTGGTTGGTAGAGATTCTAAAAAATCAATCTTTTAAAGGGCATACAGTTCACAGGCATTCTTTGATGATCATTAAGATAAATTAGTGCAGTTAAAGATATAGATTCTACTGGTTTCTTGAATATCTTAGATATAGAGGTGAAAGTTGCTAGAAATTTGAAATAAATGTTCAAGTACGATATACCTTCTCCAACTTAATTCAAAATTTAGGGTTGGGGAAAGAGAAGGAAAAACTGAAGTGTTCCTGCCAATTTTAATATCAAACATTAAAAAAGGGGAATTCCAGCCGGAAGTATTTTAGATGCACCAAAACTATGAAACAGATCAGGCTAAGAGTTTAAGAACTTACTTCTGATCATATGATGTAAGATAATATTAAAACTAAATGCACAGTTTGCACGCGAAATATGGATTAACCCCAATTGATCAAATCATATTATGAATAGAAGTAAGTTAATTAGACATACTTCAGATATATAGCATATCACCAGATAGCATATCACCATAGAAGTAAGTTAATTAGACATACTTCAGATATATAGCAGGATGCTAAAGTACAACTAAGATACTTCACTGTACATTTTGGTGGAAAAATTATTAACGTTTGTTGGAGTATCTTTCAAGCATCTCCCTGACTCCGGATCTTCAAAGCATATCACCATATTCTCTTCAAAAATAAAATAACTCAAGTCAGTTACATTTTCCAAAGAAACAAGTTCTTTCAGTTGAACATTACATTAAAATAACAAGAAAACTCAAGTCAGTTGAACATCACTATTGTGTTCATCTAGAAATACACGCACATATGTGCCTCATGCACCACAAACTACCACCATGTCTTACCAGGTTTAATGTCCCTGTGTGTGATATTGCGGTCGTGACAAGACTTGAGTGCCAACAACTGAGCAAATAAAAAGAGAGGATTTGTCAAAAATAATAGTATAAATTCCACATTGACCCCTGGGAAATTTCATACGGGTATTTTTAGAGAAATGTAAGTTTTCCCACTAACGATTACCATATTAAGGGTGTTTGCAGATTGGTTTTGAAGTAAAAATTTATCCGATCCAAAGATTCAACTGGAATTTGGTTTGGATTGTCTCCTTAACAAATACAATGTGATTAATAGTGGTTTGGATTAGATAGGTAGATTCAGTTTTTACATACAAATAATGATATATCTATATTACATCAGAAAACATATTAAAAGCTAAATAACATCAAGTATAGGTTTGTTTTTGGAATTGTTTTGCAGTCTTGTTTTGAATTGGTCTGGATGTGAACACCTCCAGACAATTTAAATACATTTTTTTTATAAGTAAGAAAAAAATTGGAATTATTCGAATATCAAACCTCTAAAACTCTCTTAACAATTTAATATACCCGAGCAGTGAATGTTCTCTACAAATTAAGTGTTTGAGACTGAAATTAAAATGAAAGATTGGGACAAATTTAGGATTCATTTTTTTAAATAGCCACCTGGTTGCATAGCATTCTAATCAGTTTCTAATGTTAACCATGTCAAAGACCAAGTCTCAGAAGCTAAAACTATTACACCAGGACTCATAGGTTTATAGTTAACAATATCCTTTTATTTTTCTGTATATATGTATGTTCCTTTCAAAAGAAATTTACTATTCCATATTTCTTGGGTGATTACACCAGTAACTCTTGTTTAAAACCATGTTAAATAATATGAATAATAATAATTACAGTAGATAAAAACAAGCAACTTAATTTTGACGAATCCTTTCTAGGGGGGAAAGTTGTTGTAATGTCATAGGTTTCAAAGTATATGTTATATATTAGCGAACTAAACGGATAAAAAATTACCCTTTACAAACATATTGAAGACATACCAGTTGCCAGATAAGTTTGCGCATTTCCTCTTGCCCTTCTTCCGTCGTTTTCAACCAACGCCACCACTTTGATGGCTGTAATATCTGAACCTGTTTCACTTGCTCTAGTCTTTCTTTCTCAGCAGTACTATTTGCATCTTCTACAGTATATAAAAGCTTTGAAAATGACAGACCTTCATAACTGAATACAAGCCATATTTCATTGGACCGAGACTCAAAAGATTCCACATATCTTGCAATATGGTTCAAACCCTCTTCATATATGGCTCCTTCCAATCGAAATTTGTTATGAAATGAATACTCAGAACCATAATGTGATGTTTCGTTTACACAGCTTGATTTTCCAGCCAATAGCACATCTTCAAAGCACATAGAGGCATTTAAGAAAATTTCTCCAAAATATTTTTCCCTCAGCCCACTTAAGTACACAGCAGACCCTTTCTCTACCTGTTCATTACAATTAAGAGTTATTTGTACGACCAGCTTACACATAAAATTAAAATACAGTTCATTACAATTAGGAAGTCTAGGCAGAAAAGATATAGAGGATATTAGAGATAAGTGTAGCTTATGCTTTCTGTTATGTTTTTTGGCTTTCTGTAGATAGCTTTGTGTTGTTCTGTTGTATATTGTGGACTAGCCTTGGACCTCATTAGACAAAATTGCAGGTTACTTAGGTATTACTATAGAAGACTTTAGTAGGTGAAATTATGTTATTAATAGAATCTAACAGTTGCAACTGTGTTCAACAATTTGTAACTGTTTCTCTCCCCCATAAATAGCCTACGTGTATTCAGTTCAGTAAGTTAATTCAGATTTCAATTTCAGATGACAGAGACACTGCAAATTTTCCCACTCATCTTCCTTCACATTTTTTCATTTTTTGGCTTACGGCTCTTAACAGAGTAACAAACACCCTTTCTTTTGATGGGGTCAATTTAAGAGAGAAATGAGAAAGGATAAAAGGACAGAAGTTCAACGGATGGGGCATAATACAAGTTCTAGTACAAATAAGAAACAAGCTGAGGGATGGAAAAAAGAGAAAGCTGGAAAGAACAACGGATACAGCATTTTCTAATGGTAAACATATTAATAAAATAGAGACTACCTGACTGGATAGTATATTAATTTGTTATGATTTCAGTATTTCAAGTCAAAAGAAAGTTTTTCAAATTAAAATCGAACATTACAGGTTTTTACTTTGGCGATAACAAAACAAAAAAAAACTAAAACAACACATTAATTTAATTTATAGATATTTACCGAAAGACTATTACACTAGGAAAAAAACAGAGAGATGGAGATTGGATCCAAACTGCACAACAGAAGCTAAAGAAAGACAAATTAATTACGAAAAAGGGATAGAATTCAAATGACTCAACCACTCAGAAACACACACACACACACACAGTAGCAGTCTAGCAACAGATGGAAAATTTGAACAATGTGGTTATGCGAGAACGAAAAAATTGTGGTTGTATCCTATCATGTCATGAGTGGTGGTATGAGGGAGCCATAATGTAGTTTGACGTGTGTGTTAAGTAATCCACATAGCAGCACAATGACCCAATTTCTAGAAATGTTTATAGGGTCGGAAAACATATTAATCCTCTAAATAAAGACTGGGGGGTGCAGTTTGTAATTTGTATGACAAAGCAATGCAGCAATATTATTCCATGTTAATTATGTTGATGTAAAAAACAAGGTTTATTCTTCTTTCTTACAAAACACAATGCATTATGACGCCTACTGAGATCCTCATAAACTAAAACCATTAAAAACAGTCCTGCATCACTCAAAGGTATTACCATTATACGTTTTAAAATGTACATGGTGTAGTTAGAAGGACCATCTTGACACTCAGGAATACTTGAGCTGCCGTTTGTATTATTGTCACCCTTGCTCATTTCTGCAGTAATATTACCTTGATTACAATTCCAATGAAAAGCCAGCCATACTTCGCCATATGATCCACGACCAAAACTCCTCCTTAATACATACCTACACACCAAAATGCATATTGGCTCACTTGTTGGGCTAAAGATATAAACTTATAAGCATCAACTATGCAGGGAAAAAACATCATATACAACAACAGATAATGGCAGTGATAGAGTACTGGCCATCCATATAATACACATTAAGGGAACATCAAAACTGTATGGACTTAAAAAAGACAACTTTTACTCAAGATACTATCCGTGATTTTTACTAGCAGCCATATATTGGCTTATAGATGTGTCACTGCTTAGGAATACAAAGCAGATAAATTTACCTTGAATCAGGCATCGAATAATCAGAAGACCCATTATCTGAACCAGCATCATTTAAAGGAATTGATTCAAGAAGACCAATAAAACTGGCAAAGCCTTCGGGGTTTATGCACTGGTCTTTGGCTTCATTGATAGTTGAACTCAGGTGAAAGCAGAAGTTTTGGTCATTGTACAAAATTACAGGGCCATCTATTGCTGAAAAATAAACAAACCACGTATATTTGATTATCAAGAGATAAACTTAAAATTCAACCAAAAATAAATGTAAGATAAGGACAATATATCAAGAAAAACCTAAAAAACGCATAAAGATTACAGATTGAGATAGCATCACATCTTTGCTTACCAGCTTGTTGATGAAGGGCATCTGGTAGAGGCTGGGGTAGTTCATACAAATAGTCTTCCCAGTCATATTTTTTGGGAGGCCACTTAGAATCCACTGAATCACCAAGATTTTCAGATAAATAAAAACATCCAAAATCACCATGTTTCACTTCAACCTATCATAAAAGGAAAGCAAAAGGAATTTATTCAGATTAAGAGAGTATTTATCTGTTTCAAAGTGCAATGACTTATTATGATATTAAGAGAGTATATAGAGAAGGATGCATGTTTTTTGTGAAAACACATAAAGAAGATATCAAATTCCCATATGTGAATAGAAAAACTTAGTTGTCTAGCCTCTAATAAGAATACAACTTTTTTGCCTACTATCCATGCACCCTACCACCAAACAAAATCCTGTCATAACATTAGAGTTTTATGCTAAAATTGACAAAAGTACAATTAGTCTGCTCATAAAAATCAAGACATTCCTTAACTTCACCGGAAAATTAAATTTATGAGATAAACAAAATACGGAAGAAATCAGCAATAATAAATCCAATGGCTTTCAGCCATACCAATATTCGCTTAAACTTGGTATCTAGCAGATGAGGGTGCTCCAGGTGCAAAAGATCAGAAGTGATACCATTCACTGAGGAGTAAGTTCCAGGTAATAAGTTAGTTGGTAAGAATCAATAACCAAAAAATTGAGCTACATAAGAGAACAACCAAATTAAATTGTTTTAGTATCCAGCAAATTTAAACATCAGGATAGCAATTATTACATACAAATGCATGCCAAATGTATCATCTAGCAAAAGATAAACTTTGTAAAACTGTGTCAATAAGTAGAACGAGCACATATAGCATGCCTATTATATTTATCTCCTTGCTATTGCATGTCACTCAGAGCTTGTTTGACCTGACCTTTTCTTTGTATCACTTTCTTAAACAAAGTTGGGTCAAATATTTTTTTTTCTTTCAAAGATGCAAAACTGAATAAAAGGAGCTTTTAAAAAAGGTACTTGGCAGGAGCGTCTTGAAAACTTTTATAGAGATTTTTTTAAGAATACCCGTCTTTCTATGTAGTTAATCTCATATAGCGGCACGTAGCGCCGAACCTCAAAAATGCTATAGCAGTATAGCGGATAACGGTAAATGCTATAGCTACGTCATTTTCAAGCGGGTAAATGCTATAGCGGTATACTTGTGAACACTTAAAAATCATGTACAAATTAAACACAAACTTCAACAACATATATAAATACTAAAAAATAGAAAAATACCCAAAATCAAAGGGACATTCATACTTAATATTCATAATAAAACTTTGTCATTTCCCTCAAAATAGGTTCTTAATAAAGACTAAATAGCATTCCATGATTTCCATCAAGTTCTAGAATTACTCAAAATGCATCCCATCAAAATAAGACAAAAGCAAGTTCAAAATTAAACAAAATGACAAGCTATTAATCTAAAATCATGCATCCACATCTGCCTCATCTCCAAAGATGAATTCATTCTCCAATGATCAATTTCATCCTCATTTTGTTCCAACCATTCACTACACTCATCAATATTGTCAAGGAGAATAGGATCGGTTTAATCACCGCTTTCAAAGCGGGCTCTACATTAATTTCCTTTTAAATGACAAAAATGAACCTAACCTTGTTGATATTACCACATACATTTAATTCATTATGTATAAACTGATATGCATTGACAATCATCATAGGGAGGAAATCTTGAGGCAATGAGTCTGGAACTCTAGATATGAAATTCAATATTTAAACCCATGAAACATACCTAAGCTTGGGTAAGCAGATTCTTCATTTTCAGTGTAGCTTCTTCTAAGTGAGTTCGCAGAAGATTTGACAGATTCCAGAGGAACAACAATCGCTGCCACATTGTCCATACTACCCTTTTTTAAAGCGGTATTGATAATAAAATCTGCTAATGAATAGGAAGATGAAGAGGTGCACTCTGATCTCATGTCACTAAAACGGTGTACTTCCCACAACAAATCACAGACATCTTGCACACTCAACTTCTCAAACACTCCATCAGATGCAGCCACCAAGTAGCTATCGTTGGCAGTTAGAGTCTGCCAATCAGTCACTTCTGGTGCAGATATAACTCCATAACTGTTGAAAGTTCATTATCAGAAATATGTTAACATTTCAATACATAACCGTAAAGAAACAAGTCACCCTGAAGTTTTAAATTGTTAGCCCCGCACACATGAGTGCTTTGGTTTTGAAGCCTGGACAAAGCACATATTTGGGTTATAATATCCCAACCTTTATGCAATTCAATTTAATATCCCATGCTTGGGATATAATAGTGTTCATTTTATTCCTTTATCATAAACCAGAAGCATTTTAATACAAGAATGAGAGTTGGTTTAAGTTTGTATCTCAAACATGAACCGCCTTGCACATGACATAAGGCGGCAGATACACTTGATAAGTTGATATAAGCTTGTTGTAGTTTATGAAAATAATTTTTAACGCGCCTACCTTTTAAAGAATACATCACCAATAGCCCGTGTAATAGCCAACTGACCATTTACGCGAGGCAAACCACCCCAATTTAGAACTTGACCACCAGCAGCTTCCACCCGAGTTCTTTCATCCTCTCTGTCTGGATGATGATCGCTAGTCAATTCCTTTACTGAAAAATGAGTGAGCCCATGAGAAGAAGCTGATTTGTACTTATTACGATCCCACACAGAAATAGAACCATCATGCTCTTTCTGCCTATATAGCTTTAATAAAGAAGCTACAAAGAAAAAAAATGAAATTAACAACCTTAAAGTAATGTTTCCTTTACATAAAAAGTATTCTGGTTACCTTATCATAACCACACATAATATTATACATTTAGACAAAAGAAAGAAACAACATGATAATGTACAATATCCTAATAATGCCATGATAAACATAAATCTTTAATGATATAAATTTGGTTATATTTCGTAATCTCTCACCTTTAGCCTCCTTAGGAGACTGAAAAATTTCAGAGCACAAAAAAGCCTTAGAGTCTCCAATATTGGCAACCAAAATTTTATCATCTGCAACCAATACAATTGTTGCTGTAGATCCTGAATGAAGGTTATTTCTATAGGCTTCCTACATAGTTCAACTGAAAGATGTCAATACAAGAACACATACAAAAATTTAATGAAGTTTTGTAAAAGTGACCAAAAAGTCAAACTTACCTCAGAAAACTTCGCATCAATATCATGGATTGCTCTCAACAATGCTTCCTTCAAAATTTGCAAGTGAAAAGAATCATCAAAATTAGCAGAAAATGTATTCCGCAACCTGGAAAATTATTTCATTTCTAGTTGAGATCTAGACATACAAATGTGAGAAACAAAATGAATGTAATCATAAATGCTCGTTGAAACAATTAGTACACTTGTAAGTCGATAAAACAACTCCAAATCCGAACTAAATAGCAAAATAGATATTCAAAAGTTATCCACACAAATTTCTTCATGTACCTAAATTACTTTTTTCTAACTGACGCTCTCGTAAATAATTCATAAAAAAAAAACACTAACATGTCACTTTAACATTCACAACTCTAAATAATACCCATCATTCATAATAAACTATACTTAATCAACAATACTTGCAAAACAACCTTTCAGATTGCAGTTCATGCCATTGCCAACCTAAAATCTCTTTCCATCTATGCAGTAGGTTTACATAATCGTGATTATGATCACTCCTGTAAAGCAATGTTCCGGTTGAAGCCTCAAATATAACAGAATACGTAGCATCAAGAAGAAAATAAGTATGCAGAACAAAATATTCCATCAAAAGTTTCGACGCCATCTCACTAGCTTCTGCACCGTTATGACCATCAAAAACCGCCACAATCCCAACCCCAACATCCTTGATCCCCGTCGAACCTGATCCAGCATCAAACGCATAAAGTTACAACAATAACATTCACATTGGATATTTAATATAAAGGTAATTACATATACAGAAAGTAGCAGGCAACAAGCTGCACTGCTACTCCTCTCTAAATTGCAAAACTAATACGCATAAAGTTATAACAATAACATCCACATTGGATATTTAAGATAAAGGTAATTACATATACAAAAAGTAAACCGACAACAAGTTGCGGCGCTACTCCTTTTTGAATTGCAAAACTTATACGCATAAAGTTACAACAATAACATCCACATTGGATATTTACACCCACAGAAAGTAAACAGACAACAAGTTGCGCCACTACTTTAGTAAGAAAAAAACAAGTTGCGCCACTACTATATCTAAATTGCAAAACTAATTCTCTTAAAAATCACATTTACATATTTATGAGATACAACATTTTTATAAGTTATAACCAACTCTCCAATGAAGCTTCTAGAACACAAAGCAGAATAAAGTACTTCCTCCGTCCCTAATTATAATCCCCTTACAAAAAATCTAGTCTCTAAATATAAGCTCCTATACAAATTACGGTGCATTTATTACTACTAATTATTATTCCTAATTATTACTACTAACTTATATTGGAATACAAAAAATCAAATTAACTAAACAATTTAATAAAATTCACACAAATTAGACGCAATAACTGCACTGCCAACTTTTCTTATCTTAATATATGTGAAATTAGTCGGAGGAGCTTATAATAAGAGACGGAGGGAGTATTTGGAATAATAACTTACTGGGAAAAGGAATGTGAACATCGAGAACACAGAGAGTACGATCCTCTTGTGATTTTCTTCGACCTTGAAGCATCGCCGATTGGCAACCAGTAGTTGATTTATGATGAGAATCGTAATCATCGAAGAGGTTCCAGCGAGGGCATTTTGGGGATTGGAAAACCGCCGGAGCGCCGCCGTTTTTGTAAACCGTCAAGCATGTGGATGATTCACCGTGAACGAAAAGGATTGTTGTAGAAAGTAGAAACCCTAACGCGAAGAATAGGTTTTGTGGTGAAATGTTTCTAATCATTTTTGGTAATTGAGAATTTCAAATGAGAAATGATTTCCATTGCGTGCATAACTCTAAGCTTGAAGTTGAACTCGAATACCGCGTTTCTTTTTAATTTCCGTTTTCGCGATTGCGCCAAAGTAGATAGTAGTCGCGCCAGTAATATTCATTTCTCCAAAATTTTATACCAGGGATTCTATGGTGTAAAAAATAACGATAATTTATAAGTTAATTTATAGTGGATGAGCTTATAGCTTATAGTTGATAGTTGATAAGTTAACTGATAGCTTATAGCTGATAAGCTATCTGATTGAATCTGTAGTGTTTGGTAAAATTAACGGTTGAAATGACTTATTGATATAAAATGACATAAAAAATATATATAAAATTAATATTTAATTATTTTTAAAAAAGATGATAGGGATATAGTTTGAAGAAAAAGTAATAAGCTACTTGAATTAACTTATAAAGATAAGCTAAAAGCTGATCAAAATAAGCTATAAGCTCATGTGGAAAAAAGGTTACCAAATAGAGCTTATTTTTCGTAATGAGCTTATAAGTTATAAGCTATAAGCTATAAGCTCATTTTTTAGTGTTGCCAAAAAGACCCGAAGTCACCCTTTTGCCTACTTCAAAGAAGTCATTTTGACTGACCAATAAAATTTTAAGTGATTCCACATCAACAAATATAGTGTGGGAAGTTTATGGTGCACCTTTTTTAGTTCAAATTTTTACTTTTGCAAAGCAGTCTTCCATTAAGTTTATAATTAATAATAATTTATTAATTTAGAAATGTAGAATAACTTATATTTGACAAAATTAAAACAACTTATTAATATTTTTATTGGGACAAATTGAATTTGAAAACCCTAAATCCCCAAATACCCACATGTTCATCGTACTTGTTCCACCATCTTCGACTTCTTCGTTTTTTCCATCTCTATTTCTGTCAAATTCATCCTCCATGTTCGTATCACCTAAATCTCCATTTCTGTCTTCTTCGTATGATTTTTCCATATTCGACTTCTTCCCCTGTCACCCAACTTTCTATGTTCCTGTTCGTTTTTTTCATCTCCATTTATGTCAAATTCGTTCTCCATGTTCATATCACCCCAATCTCCATTTCCGTCTTCATCTGATTTTTCCATATTCGACCTCTTCCCCCCTCACCCAACTTTCTGTGTTCCTGTTCGGTGTAGAGATTTGGGAGTAAACGTTTGTGCAATTGATATTGAGAGAAGAAGTCTCAAAGCAATAGATAAATTTCGTCGTCGCCTTTCATGGATAATTTTTATATTTTCCCAAAATTGAGGTTGATTTTAGCTTAGTACAGAAACGATGAATTTGGGGATTAGGTTTTGCTTCAAATTGTTACCCATATATGATCGATTTGGGGATTTGGTTTTTATTTAAAATTCAAATTGATTCAAATTTAATAAAATTTAAAATTGATTTGGGGATCGTAGTTGATTTTAAATTATTGAAATTGTATTGAATTCTTACCCCAGAAACTCTTAATTTTGGAATAGGGGTTTGTATTGTATGAAATTCAAAAAATTCTGATATTGATTTGAATTCTTAACCATGTATATGTAATTAGGAATTAGGATTTTCATTTGAATGTTCTTACATAGAAATTTTGAATTTGGAGATTAGGGTTTGTATTTATCAAGTTCTTAAAGTTTGAAATTGAATTTGATTGCAAGATAGATGAATACACAAATTGAATTTAATTTAATTGGGTGATATTATGATGTAGGCTAGTAGTGGATGCTATGTAAGCAAAACTTTAGTGTGAAATTTTGAGGAGAGAAGTGAAAGGAAACAATCAGATAAAGGAAACAATCAGAGAAAGGAGAAGAGCTTGAAAAATCAAATATATTGGGTGGTCTTGACAACACGGCAAGTGCTGTATTGGGTTTTATGCCATATAGAATTCTTAGTATTTGTAAAATATTTGTATTGAGCTTTATGTCAATTAAATTTGAAAATGTCAATTTTTGCACTCATGGTTTACTTAATTCACTGGATTATTTTTTTCATTGTGAACGAGTTAATTTTTTTTGTACCACGTTATGCAAAGTGCAGGTTTTTTTTTAACTTGACTATAACAAAACACTGTGATGCAATTACTCCTTGACATGTTCGTATAAAATTATATAGTTATTACTTGGCTAAACTGGTTGAGTAATCTCTCTCTTTCTTTCCCTCTCTTTAGGAGGATTCTAATCTTTTTGTATTAAAATTAGAATGACTTATGCTTAGGCTTGAAATTAACTTAAGTTTCATTGCAATTTCAAACAACTTAGATGAATATGCAGCAAGGTGATTAGAGGTGAAGTAAAAATGTTAAATTGAAAGTGTTATGTATTGGTTAGGCGTATCACAATCAGGTATGTTTAAGTTGTATATATAAGTTTAGACATAAATAATGTTATGTGTATTTGGTATGCTATGTGTGTATTTGGTATGTATGCAAATAAATTAAAAGTAGAAATGTACTTGTAAGAATAACACGTGTAGCAAAATGACATAGTTAAAGATCATATAATCTAAAACACCAAACATACGAAGACAGACCAAAATTTCATTAACCATAGAAGAAACCAAATATAAGTTTAGATTATCCAAAATGCAACATTACCCCAAAACACTGTCAATAGTCAACATAGGGAAATGAAAGAGAGAAAAGATCATAAAAATACAACCCAATTATTGAAACATTAACCAATCCAAATAACAAAATCAACAAAATGCAATGCAACAGAACTTCAAACTTTAACCAACGTCTTTCTTTGCTTTTCTTGATCATCCCAATATTTCGAAACCTTCATGACAACATGGTTCTTTAAAACATTATTATCCGATTGAACGAGATAAAGTGCAAGCTTCATCCTTGTGGCCGTAACAACCTGTTTAATCAGTAAAACATGACAAACATTTAGGAAAAGAAATATATTTAGAGGGGAAATGTTTAGTGAGAAATAAATGAGTACATGCTTAGAACTAGTTTATTCTAGAAATAAGGATAATAACTGAAAATTTATTTCAAATAACTAGCGTGGTTGCATGAATCGGGACAATATAATGCATTTAGTTAAGATTTAGGCAAGGACATAATTAAACTTACAGTTATATTTTCATAATTAGCAATGAATGCACACTCGATCATCCATTTAGCAACAAACACTCCACAATCGTTTTTGTGGATAGTTAGTAAATGGATTAATGTCAAATTAATAGGAATTTTCTATAAAAGAAAGTAGAATTAAGGTTGAAAATACGTACGATCCCATTCGGTGTTGTGGGCACTTTGGATCAACAAAGGAGAAGCTTGCGACTGCTTGTTCATATCGATTTAGTCGGAGTTCATCAAAAGATTCATGATGAATAATTTCTTCCATGAATATTGCCTAGCATAAATGTAAATATTCAAATTTCAATTAAAAATCCCAAACAATAGAGTGGAAATTAAAACAAAATATAATGCATACCACTTTTAGAATTGCTAGACATCTGAAATTATAGCGTTCCTCTGAAGTCAATAAATCTAACATAACCAGTTTTCTTTCATTAAAATCAACAACAAGCAAATACCAATGTTCTCCTTTGTCATTCATGGAAATAAAAATCTAGAAATTAAAAAAACTTATATTAATTTGTATAAAAACAACTTTAAATTTTGAACAAGCATCTACTATTTATTTAAAGTAACAAGCAGTCACCTTGGAAAACAATGATTTCTTTGGCATGAACTTATCTTGATATATTCCCCTCACATAGTCAGTTGTGTGATTTTTGCCCAAAGCATATTGCTTCAAAAAAGTAGTTTAAGTCAATAAATAACACTTAATTATTGGAAATGTAAAATTTGGAGTATAAGTGGTAATTACCGCAAATTCTGTTGGAAAATACCAAACACTCCTTGATTGACCTATGAAATCTATTAGCCAATTTTTTCTTGGCACAACTAGGTTAATAATCTGAATAGTCCAACAAAAATGGTGTTAGATAAAAAATGTGCATTAATGACATTATACATATACTTCTAATCACACATATATAACCTCTTGGTCAACCGGACATCTTGGTATCAAAGACTGAAGTGTTTTCCTATCCCCAACTACATATGATGTAGTTTTTATCAAAATTTCATCACTACAAATAAGAAACAAATACACTATGAGTTTTTATGAAATTAAATGGGATAACTAGATTCGCAATTAGAATTTTACCATGTGCATTAAAAATGACATATTATCATCGCGCATAAACACATATGCAGCTGTGTAAGCACATAGTGCACTCAAAAATAAATTGCATCCACTGTCATGAAATACATATGAAACAATAAGAAAAAACAGTGGGTAATAAATTGATTCAAAGACTTGTGTAATTATGTCATATTGGTATGTGTTTATAATAATATGATAATACTTACCTCAGGTATGACAAAGGAAGAATCCAAACCCTCATATCCAATGAAGCATGATGGGTGGAAGTTAAGATAAAAATCATCATCATCTTGTTCTTCCGGCTGACAGAACAAATTTCTCTTTAAGCTTTTGTATTGTTTTTCTTCTAGTATTCCAGTCCCATAGTCTTTGAGGTTGAATTTTGGCGGTGCTGATTTCGCCCCCAAGTCAATGATATTAAGTTTGGATTTCATACTGTTTGTTTTTTTTTTTATGCTGAAATGTTTTTAGCAGCGGTCTTACGCTCCACTTTTGGGGTTGATGCAGTCAGTGGCGACTCCCGGACCCTAGGTCAGGGGGTGCAACTTTTTAATTAATATTTTAATAATTATAATATAGATAAAAAAATTTACAATATACTCAAAAAATTACATATAAATATTCTACAATTGTCCACCACGCCGTTTCATCTTTTGAAATTGTTGAATAATCAACTCATTATCATTATTGTTGAACAATTCTCTCTCAATATAAACCACAAGACAATCGTTCAACCCTTCATCTCCCATTCGATTACTCAATCTTCATAGCAGAAAATGATCTCTCAACGCTTGTTGTGGCAACATGCAAAATCATTGCTAACTTCAAAAGCTGATAAACCAACGGATAAACAATATATTTTTTAGTTTCAACCAATTTTTTTGAGAGATCACTTATTCCTTTCAAAGATGCAAAGTCAACACTACTTCTCATATCAACGATGTAAGTCTCAAGTTGATTATCAAGCATCACCAAACCAGTTGAACAAAATTCACTTGGATAAAACTTTGCAAATTCAATCAACTTTGCTTTATCAAAAGTTGAGAACAAGTTTGTTGGACATAAACAAGACATACAAATGAGCAACCGACTATTGGTCTCATTAAAATGATTATTAAGGGCTTGAAGATGCATGTCGACAACAGTATAAAATAACTCAATGCGGTAATGATTTTCTATTGTGAAAGGTTCATCATTATCTCGTTTTGATTTTCCACGATAATAAACATCATTCATATTGGGAATGGCAATTTCATGCTCATTGCAAAATAAACTTACCTCCTTCAATAAAGGTTCCCATCCATCATCTCTTAGAGTTTGTAATCGCTCCTTTGTGATGTTAACCAAGTTCATAGCATTCACCATATCTTGATTTTTCCTTTGCAATGCTTGTGACAACTCATTTGAAATACCCAAGATATTTTTCATCAAATGCAATGTGATTGCAAAATCATAACTATTCATTAGAAGTGAAAGACCATTTGCTTCTCCTCTTGCATCTTCAGCTGATACATCTTCTTTGAGTATTTCAAGAACATCAATTACAGAACCATACATCAATATCAAATTCACCAAATTTGCATAGTGAGAACTCCAACGTGTATCACCATGTCTCTTGAGACTAGTTTCCTGATTCAAACCTCTTCCACTTACAAATTTTCCATTTTCTAGTGCATCTCTAATCTTGGTTGCTTGTGTTTCTTGAAGCATGTCATTCCGTTTACAAGAGCCCTTAACAACATTTATTAAACAAGATATCAAACTAAAAAGAGAGCAAACTTGAAGGTGACCTTTGGCAACAACAACTAATGTAAGTTGTAATTGATGAGCAAACCAATGTACATAAAATGCGGATGAACTTTCCCTTAAGATCAAACTTTTGAGACCAGAAATATCTCCTCGCATGTTGCTAGCACCATCATAACCTTGTCCACAAATTCTTGAAGTTGTAAGTCCATGTTTACAAAGCAAATCAATTACGGCCATTTTCAGTGATATGGCTGTGGTAGATGTGACATGAGCAACACCGAAAAATCGTTCAACAATACTTCCAAATTGATTAACATAACCCAAAACAACATACATTTGCTCTTTAGTAGATATGTCTCTAGATTCATCAACAAGAATAGAAAACAATTCATCTCCAAGGTCATTAGTAATAGCTTTGGTGGTTTCCAAAGCGACAACATTAATAATATCATGTTGAATTGATGAACAAATCATTTTGTTAATTTTAGGAGCACTTTCCAATATAGCTCGTTTCACTTTTTTTTTTTAGCATACCATCTAAGCAATTCACGGAAGTTGCCTTGATTATTAGAATCTATTGATTCATCGTGACCACGAAAAGGCAATCCTTGCAACAATAAATAGCGAAGACAATCAAGTGAGGTTGTCAACCGAGTTCGATATAAGTCACGAGTAACATCAGATTGCCTAGATATCAAAACTTCAATATGTTGATCTTGTTTCATCAAATCTTGACATTTCTTCCAAGCTTTGTTATGGGATCAATTAGGGCCTCCTCTAACATGTGACAAGAGTTTGGTTTTCTTATTCCTATTTGTGAATCCCTCTGTTACAAATGTATCACCGCGGGATTGCTTTCCAACGTCAAGTTTAAACATATAACAACAAAGACAAAATGCAGCATCTTTTTCAATACTATATTCCAACCAATTGCCAAATTCACTAAACCAAGAGGAACAAAATCTTCTCATTGAATTTCCAAATCTACTTTGAGGAAAATTATGTTTAGTAGGTTGACATGGCCCTCTTTGTAAATATGTTCTCCGTATTAACTCTTGATGATTAGGATGATATGTTGATATTTTAGGCCGCTTGCCCGGATCCGATGGTAACTCTTCCAAATTAAATTGAACATGTTGAGAACTAGTTCCTTGCTCATTAGAACTAGATCCTTGCTCATGAGATGGTAGCTTTCTCTTTAAAAACTTGTCTAAAACCTCCTACAACACCAAAATAAACATAATTAATAAAATAAACAAATTAGAACAAGACAACAAGTCATAAACATTAATTAATGACTTCAGCCAATTGTGTTTGTGTCAATAAAACAATAAAAATATCATTTTAAATATACTTTTTCAATAACAACAAACACAATGTTAATATAAGAGAAAGTATAAGAGTAGCAAAGATATTATTCAAGTAAAAATACAATGTTACCATAACAAGTTAACAACAAAGACAATGCCACCACCAAACACAATGCATGATAACAACAAAAAGGCAAGGCCACCAAAGACAATATTACCACAAGAACATAAACTCAATGTTACCATATATTCAAGCTTGCTAATTAGTGGAATCAAAATAGAAAGACAAGGCCAAGCCACACCAAGTCAATACATATACAGCAAAAAGACTAAAGACATCACCAAAAGAGATTTATCAAATTCAAGTTACACAAGTTCAATTGAAGAATAGAAAAGAGTAGATTGTAGGAGTTATTTATCAAATTTTATCACAATTGATGTTTGATGTGATGAAAAAATTCCCAAATTGCAAACCCTAGACCACAGAGGTTTTGATTAATTACCTTAGTGCTTTGTTGGAGGTTGATGGACGGAGGTATAGGTGGCCGGCGACTGAATTGGTGGAGGTTGGTGGACGGCGACGGCTAAACGGTGGTGGGAGCAGTGGTGGAGGAGGAAAATTGAGTTCGATCGTGATTTTGTGCTTGGTATATAGAGAGAGAGAGATAGAGAGAGAGAGAAGTTAGAAAGAAAAAAAGAGAAAAATAAAATTATTTTGGGCTTTGGGTTAGTGGTGCAAAATTAAAAAATCAGGAGGTGCATAATGAAAAAAATATAGGGATATTGGTGAAAATTTTCAATTTTCAGGGTGAGCATGTGCACCCCCTAACTCCTATACAACATCGCCATTGGATGCAGTGGAGTCATAACCAGTTGAGTCTTCCTTGTCATTTTCATCTGGGATATTAGTTTCTTGCCTACACAGGTCATATAAGATAATCATTTTAGTATATTAGGTCATTAAAACAAGTAGTTTGAATTAACTTTTTCATTTGAACAAGTAATTTGATAATAATAAATCTTAGGTAACTGATTCATTTACTTAGTAACAAGTAATTTGTTTGTTGCAACTTTAAACAATCCTTTTCAATAAATAAGTAACTTTAAAATCAATAATGATTGTCATACAAATTTTTTTCAACCTCACAGTTTTAGGGTTTTGGAAAATGAATAATGATTGATAAAAATAACAGTCCTTTTCACATAAAAAAATGACACACATAAATAAAATTTAGTGTCTTGGCCAGTCACTTATGAAAATGGTTTAGTGAAGCAAATTTAGATTCCCCTTTTCAATAAACAAGTTTAGTGAGTGCTTCCTTATAAGATTTTGAAGCAACATTTGATTAGCAAAATGCATGGCAGTCAACAATTTGTCGACTAAAAAGTATTAGCTCATAGGTTGAATTTCATAGTTTTTGCTAAATCTCAACTTTTTAAGTTCACAATCAGCTGATAGTATAAATTAAAAGAAGATGATACATTACCCGGATGATACTTCAACAATATCAACTTTCATTTTCTATGTGCGTGTGACTCTCACTGTACTCATTCCTAACTTGTATCTTACAATGAGTTGTAGTCTTCGTAGTATTTATCGTTTCAAGTATGGTTTGTGTCTTGCGGTTACTGCGCCTGGGTGGAGGAGGTCTTCTCATGTTGATTGGTATGTTGATGAAGGAGGGGGATGAATTATATGGAGTGTGGATGTAGTACTGTTTTTTTCATATGGTTATATATGGAGTGTGGAATTAGAATAGGTGAAATGTTTTGATGTTTTGGAAGGTTGGAGTGATAAATTTAGGGTAATGATTATGGTTAGTGTAACTATGTTAACACGGTTAACCATGTTAATTTGTCTGCTCAATGAAAAAAAGTAACTTGTGAAGAGTCACTTAATGAATTATTTTTTATTTTTGGTGAAACTTTTCGACTACCTCCTCTTTTATTTTGTTTTATCATATAAAGATGTAAATCTGTTACGAATTTTTTTTAAACGTGGGACACTCATATTTGAACGAATAAAAAGAGTCACCAATTTGTAAATTGATGACTCTTTTTATTTTCAACGAATAATTAACATAAGAATAAGGCTACTTTAACAAAAGAATAATTACCAATGCGGGAATGAAGTTTAAATTGAAGATATAATAAACATATAATAAAAAACAGATTATAATCAAAATATAATAAACATATAATAAAAACAAATTATAATCAAAATAATAAGTCCCTACAACAAGTTTAAATTGATTAGTAAGGATCAAATTGTGTTATCAGATTTTTTTATCACTTTTGATAGACATGTTGAATGTTAAGAAAAAAAAGAGTTGTTGCTACACATGTTGAATCTTAAGGAAAAAAAGTTTTTTTCTAGACATGTTAAATCTTTGGCTAAATCTTAAGGAAAAAAAGATTTTTTTTTTCACAAGAACACATATTATATGACAACATATTTAATTTTCACAAAATCTATTTTTATCAACTCATACATGCACAGTAACGAAATTATGCAGGGAACTGTTTTCAGATATTGAACGTCATTTTTTTCTTAAACAGTTACAAATACTCCCACACATAGGAAAAAATTTAGAAAAAATCTATTTTGATTTAACGAAATGACTAACAATACCTGGCCTAGGACATGCACAGTCATGAAATGACCCCTTACAGGAAGGTCAAAAATATCCAACACTGTGTTAACCATGGTTGATGTTGATGACGTTGAGGCGATGAAGATGTTGATATGATGATGATGGTGAACACGGTTCAAAACCAGAGAGCAAAAGAAGAAGCACGTAAATGTTGATAGAAAGACTTTGGATGAAGAAGGTAGATGAAATGTTTGGTTGTTGCTATTCATGTACATAATTAATTACAGTAATGATGATTTGTATTGTTATATGTCACTTCATAATCATTAGGGGGATTATAATGTTCTTAAGTCTCATTGTATTCTTGATTAAAAAAGATTTTATTAATTCATCGACAATTATAAAAAATCAGTGGGTGAAACCGTTTAAAAGTCAATTAATTTAATTCATGTAGAAAAATTTTAGTTCGTGTTGTAATAATTTAGTACGTGTTCAGTTTTCCATCGTTGAAATTGTTTGTATTACACGCTTAGTCCAGATAAAAAAAATAAGTGAATCATGACATTACGCTTGTTTTTTATGATTGTTATAGTCAAAAGTACATTTTCTTAATCTTTTTGGATTTTATTGAATTCAAAATTAATATATATCATATTTTGAGGTAGTTTTTGATGACCGTTGTTATTTTAATTTATTTAAAAACCCCAAACCCTAAAGTAAATTCTAAACCCTAAACCCCAAACCTTAAAGTAAATCCTAAACCCTAAATTCTAAATCCTATATCCTAAACCAATAAAAACTAACAATGACAAGACAAAGATTACCATCGATGATATAAATTATATTTTGAATCATACATAGGTTTTTAGATTAGTTGTATCTTACAATCAACCCGATGATGCAACCTTAGACAAAGTACATTATGCATATAGTTCGTTGGTCGATATTGAACAAGTTTATGTTCACATTGAAATAATGATATTTTAGTCGACCTTGATGACCGTTTAATCCAAACTAGTTTGATTAATTTAAAGTTTTAATCCTCAACGTGTTAAAAAAAATTATCTTTTTTATAAATAACTTAGTTTTCAATAAAACTAGCATTTTGTTAATACAAAAAATTAAGATGTATAAAATCCCCAAAACTGAAGGAAAATAATTAACTTAAAAAATTGTACATTTTGAGAGTTGAACACATGACCTCCCTCTATTCACATAGAACCACGACCACTACACACCAGATCTACAATTTCATTGTTGTTGTCAATTAGATTACTTTTTGTATGATGCCAAGTGCATAATTAGTGAGGAATTGATTTGCGCGGAAGTGTGTTCAAATGGATATGACATATGAGTAAATGAATGGATCACACACGTTTGGCTGCATAATTACTTGTCAAGTCATCAATATAACCCTTCCCTATAAAACAGTAATCATTATGGCTCAGTTTTCTTAATTAAAAAGGGGAAATTACACTCACCTCCCTTCAAGTTTACTTAAATGACACACACCTCCCCTCTATTTTTAAAAAAGTACTCACCTCCCCTGGCTTGTTTACGTGATTTAACGCTGTTAGAGCATTTTGAACTGACCTTTCTATGCATCTTAGGCGGCTTCCTTATGAATTAACAATGTCTTCTTGGCCATTGCTTCTTTCATTCTCATCGATATAATATCCATATAATTATCTTCCTCTATTCTGTTTTTATTCTGAAATTTCTGTTGCTACATGCCTTTCGTTTACCGGTATATTACATTTGTTGCGGTTCATCAATCACAGTTCATGAATTCACAAATTTACGTTTGTCTTATATGTTGGTAAACATTATTATTGTTTGAAATTAAATTTTCCTATTTTATCCATCTTCAAATACTGTATGACCAGATCTATATCCTCACTGTCATACCCCAAATTTTGCCCACTTGATTTTGTATATATATTTTTTGGTCAATTTACTTTTCGAAATAACAAGTTAGTTGAAATGGCGAAGTTGCAAGTTGCAAGTTGCAAGCAAAAGGTCATGGGTTCTAGTCTCACTTGGTACATTTATTTTTTTATCTCATTAATCATACTAACTTTTTTTATTTTTCTAACAAGAAACTTTTTCTATTTATTTTTGGTAATATTTATTATCTCCTTTTTGTTTGTCCAAAATTATAAAAATAAAGCATATATATAAAAAGAAGGGAAATATATAAACTTGTGTAGAAAGAAAAGGAGAAAGACACTAAAAAATAAAAAAGGGAAGTAAATCAAAATAAAAAAGAACTAAATCTTTGGTCTTGAAGAGCAAGAAAATATAATTAACACTAAGACATAAAATAAGAGCAAATCAAACACAAAAATAAACCAAATCTCCTCATACTAATTAACAAACTAAATCTCTCAAAGATTCATTCATGTTTTAAAAAGCCTAACTCTAACACTATAAATAGAGGCTCTTTCTACACAATTCAACACAACAAAAATTCAGCAATACAAAGTAGAAAAAATATAAAAGGCATAATGGCCACCCTCCACCATGGTTAATAATCATTCTCCACCGTTGGTGCTGCCGCTGGTGTTCCTTCCTCTCTCCCGTGCCGACCTTGCTATAGCTCTCTCACTCTCTCGTTACGTGAGTTCAACGCAGGTAGACATGTCACTTATGCTATAAATTGAATATACAGGTATGTGTCTCAACTAGCTTCGTTGTTCCTTACTACATATTGTTTCTTTCTTTAGTGCCCTGTGTTTAGCATTGTGTGTACAGTTTATTTCTGGCTTTCTTAAGAATTGTTTATTATGTTTCCTGGTTTATAGTCTTATTTCATGCATAGATAGAATAAATATTTGAGAAAAATCAATGTAAACTGATGAACAAAGTTACACCTTCCTTTAATCTATTGTTAACAAAAGTAAATAGTACAAAATCAAGTTTCTCTTGTCTATGTGACACGCACAAATGGTAGGTTTATTTCATATTCTAACAAGTAAAAATCATTATTAAAAGTGGGTTAAAAAGAAGAGGACGAATGCACTTTCGTTTTTCTCTCGAATGATTGGTGGTTTTGTGTACACTTGATTTACCAATGATTTGTAATCCACTAAAAAACCATCTTAAATCTTGGATTAAAAAGAGCGAACGAATATACTTTCGTTTTTCCCTCGGATAATTGGTGGCCTAGTGCACTCTTCGTTTACCGGTATCCGTCTTCCGTTCGTTAAATAAACAAACAATTCTTTCAAGGAAAAACATTAAAAAATACCAACACATTAAACCAAGTTTTTTTGCCTTCGGGCCAATCTAAAAATCAATGGAAAATCTTTTCGTAAAAAGAACATGCATACAATCAATTCTAACGTGATACAAGCGAAGCTTAAGCCTCCACCGTGCGAGCATACAAGCTAAGTTTAACCACTAGAATTCGATTAACGCATTGTTCTCTAAAAAACACCAACAAAAAATTGGTACCCAGAACTACGTAGCTTTGAATTCCTCATCGCACCAAAGGATACGTAGGAGCAAGATTCTACATCTTGTCAAGCATAATAATAAAAAACTTAATTTTTTCTTCTCTTGTATATATTATATTTGTAAATAAATTAAATAATCGAAATAAAAAACATGTAAACAAACTCTAAAAGTCTTAAACCCTAAAACTAACTAGGAGGTTCCCGTTGAGTACAACGGATGTGAGGGGTGCTAATACCTTCCCCTTGCATAACCAACTCCCGAACCTGGAAATGGTTGCGATGACCATCTTTCCATTGTTTTTAAGGCTTTATCAATATTTTCCTTAACAAATAAAATTTGGTGGCGACTCTGTGTCATTCCGAGTGTCCTAAACGCTCGGGCAATTTTCGCGGCGCGACAGCTGGCGACTCTGCTGGGGACATAATATTAGAGAGTTAGGCCTATCCTTTAGTTTCAGGGTTAATTGTTTTTGTTTGTTTACTTGTTTTTATTTTTGCTTTTATTTTATTTACCCGCATTGTTTACTATATTTTGTATATATACACATTGTGGGGTGGATTTATTTTGTTATCAAGTAAAGCTCTTCATCTGAGCTTGAGAAGAACCCTAAGTTCACATACGAATTAGTAGCATGGGCTGGTGGGATGTACATCTCATTTGGTGATTTGTGAAAACTCCACTCAGAATAGATCTGTTCAAAAAGTTCGTTGAGAATGGGCTAGCCCCTACCCCTCAGTGACAATTTGAATTGGGTCCGCAACTCTGAGATCCTTATCCAAAAACTCGATATTTTAACCTAAGGGGGACCCTGTGAAATCACATAGGGGTCTGTGACCTTGGTTGATATATTCTAGAGCCATCCTTGTGAGGAGTTGGACAGAAAATCTTACAACTGTCCTATCAAAAGGGGCCATCCTTTGTAGGTTGTTATGTTATATCTTAAACATATCCCTCATAAAATTTGCATCAAAGAAAAATATTTTTGCATACTCATGCATTCTCATGCATCTGCATACATGCACATACATCCTCAAAACAAACATTCATATTTCTTCCTTCTCATTGTCCTCGAACTATAAAACTAGTGGCACGGTATCCCGATACCCATAAACAGACTTGAAGCAACATATCTCAAAAAAGTAGGGAGGAACTCAAAGAGGTCATGAACTATTAAAGGTGGAGGTTGCCCAATTGAATAACTCATTGACAACAAGAAGTTAAGTTTCAAAGGAGAAATTCCATTCATCAATGGTCATCCTTTTCTTCAACAAAATGCAAGAACTCCAAGAAGCATCCCTTAGAGTTGGCCAATCATCAAGAAAGCTCCTTCTCAGGGTCATTAAGCTTTGAATTTCCAGTTTTAATTTCATTCTTGCCATGTATTGTTTGTAATCTTTGGCTAGTATTAATAAAATGAGCATGCATGTTTTTGGAATTAATCCATTCGTGTTCACTCTTTTTTTATTACTTACAAACTTGGAGCGAGGATGATGAAAATAAATAATTGATTTTTGCTGATACATGCTTTCAATGGTAAAAAGAAAAATCTGGTTGATGATGTAAGACATTGTTTCATTTCCTTTCAAAATAAAAAATATACAAAAATTGGTTAATGCTAAGATGAGTCATTCTTGGATATGTTTTCGTTGTTGTCGGATTCCCCCAGTTTCTTGAGATATATCAAATTTTTAAGAAAAGCAAGCATTTTTGGTTTGATACTTGACATGACACTTTAAGAGTATATAGGTTGTTTTGGCACTTTAGGCTACATTGTGGAGGGCTAGTAATGATTCAATAAAATCGGTACCGTCTTAACACCTTAGACACCCGGAAATATGTAAGATTAATTTGAGTACTAATGTTGACAAAGACTTGAACTTAAATTCTAAAATAACCCTTAGTAGTTTATCATATCAGTTGGCACCATCTTAAGCACAAACTAAGTGGGAAATCAATGAACATAAGTGAATGATCCGGAAATGAAAGTTTACATACTTTGGTTGATTTTAAAAAGTGGCAATGTACTTATTGAGTTAGATGACCATCACTCGGTCTTTTAATTCAACAATCGTTGAACATACAAAGTAGACCATGGTAAATAAGCCCTTTTAGTAGTTGGTTCAGAGGTGTCTGATTCTGAACTTGGTAGGGCGGGTTACGATCCGATCCCCCACAACTGCATTTGGGGGAGAAAAAGGGATTTGCCAAACTTTTGTTATCAGCACCCCTCAACATATGATCATAATCACTAACAGATTTTTCTACCATGTACGTGTGCAAGATAACAGGCTTAATGTGATTGCGCTTGAATGAAAAGGGTAAATAAAATTTAAGAAAAAGTTAGAGTCGCAATAAAATACTTCAGATTTGTCTTCATATGATGGGAACCTTTGACCGCAATGAGTGGTTTTGTGTTACTACGGTACTCTTGGTATATGATATCTATTACTTGATTTTCCTATCTAGCCGGCAACCACGTATGATAAGAGTTGTCATGTCCTGTTTCAAACATGTGCTAAAAAAAGTTACCATTTTATGCTTGAGGACAAGCAAATGTTCAAGTACGGGGGAATTTGATAACACAAAATTATATCATTTTTTGGCTTGATTTACATGAATTTTAGTTGCATGTTACAATTCTCAAAAGACCTAATTGAAGCTAGGTTCACTGTGAAAGCATATTCAGCAAAGTTATTGTTAAGTTGACTCATCCTGTTTGTTGTGTGATCAACAATTATCTTTTGTACACACCATATGTGCTTCCATAAAATATTCAATTTCAAAAACTCGCATGTGCATTGTGTTAGAAATACTTGTCAAAAGAAATGATCTTACTTGCAAGTCAATACTCGGCATCTGGTTAATTCAGCAAACGGTTCGATCAAAGAAGAACTCAATCAATGCGCTCCTAACTAGGGGCAAGACATCTAAGGGGCCTACCAATAAGTGGGAAATTTCCCATAATCAAGGGGCAGGACATCCAAGTTCTTGCTAATCGAGGTCAAAAGTGTTCAAGAATTGGGCAGCCTGGGGCAGTGTCTCTAAACCATCGGCTAGTTGGTGGGCATACCCCTCGAAAATTTAAATATAGGGGCAGTTCGCAGCAAGGTCATATCAGACCTGGATGGATCCAAGTTCCTTTTCAAGCAATTTCCCTTGCACCAGTACTCAACATTGAAAGTAGTACTTCCTGTCGAAAGGTCATCCTGTGGAGAATCCTCGATTATCACCACCATGGAAGGAAAATAACCTCTACTCATAGGACTCCAATGCAGTCAAAAGCATTATGCCTGGAAAAGAAAATGGGGCAAGTTACTGTAGGGGCTATCCCTCTCCGTACTTTCAAGTCGTTCAAGTGAATCATGTCAGACATCAGCAACTGTCAAGTTCAAAATGGGTGTCGGGAGACCATGCTAGCAAAACTCATGTAACCTTTAAACAAAGGAACTCTGTTGTAAAACATATCTTCAAGCCTTAAACCATTCAATTGCCCACCACAAGGGAACTTTCATACACCTTCAAAGCATATTCATGCATTATTCATGTTCGCATCCATCTAGCATCAAAGCATGCGTTGGCATCCCTATGATTAATTTGCAGTACCACTCAAAAACTCCAAATCAATTCACCAAAATCCAAAATCCTTTGGCAACCCCAAAACTCAATCTTTTATCGGTTATCCAAGAACATTGATTCCCCTTGGTCCCCAAAGGTCAATCCTCACTGGCCTTTCAAAAGCCTACTTGGCCTTTCCAGTCAAAAGAAAACCAAGATTCGCATAACATTCATGCAAGAGCCCACTTATCATTGGCATGCATCAATAATGCATTTCATTTCATGCATAACAATGCGCTCATAGCATAATTAAGATTCTCCAATCCAGAAGTCCAGTCTTCATTGCCAATTCCAAGCCTGATCTTGCGCGGCAAATTCTAAAAGTCCGATCTTATGCGGCAAAGACAAAAGTCCGACCTTACGCGGCAAAATTCTAAAGTCTGATCTTACGCAGCAAAATTCTAAAGTCCGATCTTATGCGGCAAACAAAAAGTCCAATCTTCACTGGCAAATCTAAATCAAGCTCAAGCTTCCCCGGCATTTCATCTCATACATCAATCATGCATAGCATGCATTTTCATACATGTGTAAAAGGTAAAATTTAAACGGGCATCCCATATCCCCAGCAAATCAAATTATTTTTGTCCGGCTTGCAAACCTGCGACAATTTGCCTTTTCCCAACCCATAAGCCTGTGGTGGTATCTATCATTCATCTTTTGTCCGGTGAGCAAGCCTGCGACAAATTATTTTTGTCCGGCACACCAGCCTGCGACAATTTATCTTTGCCCGGCCCATAAGCCTGTGGCGGTATCTATCACTTATCTTTGTCCGGAGAGCAAGCCTCCGACAGTTTAATCAACTTGTCCTAAGTCCGGCCCAACAAGCTTGCGACAACCGATCGTTCAACCTTCGCTCGGCCACGAGCCTACAACGATCATTCAATCATTTCTAGGATCTAAGCCCTGCGGGGTGGTAACCTGGCTTATTTGACACCCTAAGGGGCAATGCCTTCATCTTAGTTAAAGAACCTTTGAGGTGACGGCAATAAACCTTTGGATAGATGCACCTTTCAAGGTGACAAATGGTAAAAACTTTTGGATAGATGCACCTTTCGAGGTGACAATAACAACCTTTTGGACAGATGCACCTTTCAAGGTGACAATGGAGATCTTTTGGATAGATGCACCTTTCAAGGTGACAATGGAAAACTTTTGGATAGATGCACCTTTCAAGGTGACAAATGGAGAACTTTGGGATAGATGCACCTTTCAAGGTGACAAATGGAGAACTTTTGGATAGATGCACCTTTCAAGGTGACAATGGAAAACTTTTTCAAGGTGACAACGGGATAGATGCACCTTTCGAGGTGACAATCGGATAGAAGCACCTCTCGAGGTGACAAGTGGATAGATGCATCTCTCGAGGTGACAATCGGATAGATGCACCTCTCGAGGTGACAATTGGATAAAAGCACCTTTCGAGGTGACAATTGGATAGATGCACCTCTCGAGGTGACAATTGGATAGAACCACCTCTCGAGGTGACGATAACTACCTTTTGGATAGAAGCACTTTTCGAGGTGACAATCGCTAGCTTCCAGATTTAGGCACCTTACGAGGCAATGCCTACCCCTGATTTAAGTGCCCTTCGGGGCAACAGATATCATTTAAGGTCTAAACACCTTCGAGGCGACGATTGAGCTTTCACCTCCACAAAACAAAATTTTAGGGCTTCTTATATTTAACTACCTTCCATCACACAAATGTGATTAAAGGTATTTAAATAGGGGCAGCTGTCATACCCCAAATTTTTCCCTCTTGATTTTGTATATATATTTTTTGGTCAATTTACTTTTCGAAATAACAAGTTAGTTGAAATGGCGAAGTTGCAAGTTGCAAGCAAAAGGTCATGGGTTCTAGCCTCACTTGGTACATTTATTTTTTTATCTCATTAATCATACTAACTTTTTTTATTTTTCTAACAAGAAACTTTTTCTATTTATTTTTGGTAATATTTATTATCTCTTTTTTGTTTGTCCAAAATTATAAAAATAAAGCATATATATAAAAAGAAGGGAAATATATAAACTTGTGTAAAAAGAAAAGGAGAAAGACACTAAAAAATAAAAAAGGGAAGTAAATCAAAATAAAAAAGAACTAAATCTTTGGTCTTGGAGAGCAAGAAAATATAATTAACACTAAGACATAAAATAAGAGCAAATCAAACACAAAAATAAACCAAATCTCCTCATACTAATTAACAAACCAAATCTCTCAAAGATTCATTCATGTTTTAAAAAGCCTAACTCTAACACTATAAATAGAGGCTCTTTCTACACAATTCAACACACAACAAAAATTCAGCAATACAAAGTAGAAAAAATATAAAAGGCATAATGGCCACCCTCCACCATGGTTAATAATCATTCTCCACCGTTGGTGCCGCCGCTGGTCTTCCTTCCTCTCTCCCGTGCCGGCCTTGCTATAGCTCTCTCACTCTCTCGTTACGTGAGTTCAACGTAGGTAGACATGTCACTTATGCTATAAATTGAATATACAGGTATGTGTCTCAACTAGCTTCGTTGTTCCTTACTACATATTGTTTCTTTCTTTAGTGCCCTGTGTTTAGCATTGTGTGTACAGTTTATTTCTGGCTTTCTTAAGAATTGTTTATTATGTTTCCTGGTTTATAGTCTTATTTCATGCATAGATAGAATAAATATTTGAGAAAAATCAATGTAAACTGATGAACAAAGTTACACCTTCCTTTAATCTATTGTTAACAAAAGTAAATAGTACAAAATCAAGTTTCTCTTGTCTATGTGACACGCACAAATGGTAGGTTTATTTCATATTCTAACAAGTAAAAATCATTATTAAAAGTGGGTTAAAAAGGAGAGGACGAATGCACTTTCGTTTTTCTCTCGAATGATTGGTGGTTTTGTGTACACTTGATTTACCAATGATTTGTAATCCACTAAAAAACCATCTTAAATCTTGGATTAAAAAGAGAGGACGAATATACTTTTGTTTTTCCCTCGGATAATTGGTAGCCTAGTGCACTCTTCGTTTACCGGTATCCGTCTTCCGTTCGTTAAATAAACAAACAATTCTTTCAAGGAAAAACATTAAAAAATACCAACACATTAAACCAAGTTTTTTTGCCTTCGGGCCAATCTAAAAATCAATGGAAAATCTTTTCGTAAAAAGAACATGCATACAATCAATTCTAACGTGATACAAGCGAAGCTTAAGCCTCCACCGTGCGAGCATACAAGCTAAGTTTAACCACTAGAATTCGATTAAGGAATTGTTCTCTAAAAAACACCAACAAACAATTGGTACCCAGAACTACGTAGCTTTGAATTCCTCATCGCACCAAAGGATACGTAGGAGCAAGATTCTACATCTTGTCAAGCATAATAATAAAAAACTTAATTTTTTCTTCTCTTGTAAATATTTGTAAATAAATTAAATAATCGAAATAAAAAACATGTAAACAAACTCTAAAAGTCTTAAACCCTAAAACTAACTAGGAGGTTCCCGTTGAGTACAACGGATGTGAGGGGTGCTAATACCTTCCCCTTGCATAACCAACTCCCGAACCTGGAAATGGTTGCGATGACCATCTTTCCATTGTTTTTAAGGCTTTATCAATATTTTCCTTAACAAATAAAATTTGGTGGCGACTCTGTGTCATTCCAAGTGTCCTAAACGCTCGGGCAATTTTCGCGGCGCGACACTCACAATTATTATATTTTTCAACGATCCCAATCCCAATTTGATTCAATGAGCAATTGAGAGATGAGAGTAAAAGGGGTACAATTTATTGCTTGAAATAGTGTTCTTGCTTCTTTTGTGTACTTTTAAATTTAGACATTTCTTTTTAACTTCCTATGTTGTTGATTTTGATTGTGAAGTTGGCAACAGAAGATATTGTTGTTTTTCGTTTGATTAACTATGAGGGTATATTTGTTAACTGAGTAAACGCCGTTAGTGTTGAGGAGGTATATCATGTAATTTATTTAACAAATAAGGGAGGTTTGTGTTTGTATTAAAAATAGAGTGGAGGTGTGTGTCATTTAAGCAAAAATCATGACCACGCTCTCACCTCTTCAATTGCCAGCGTCAGATTTTTTTAAGTTCACAATTGTTATAATTAAAAATATATATAACTTATAATTAAACATCCAATAACTTATAAATTATTACTAACACAATTTTTTAATTGATTTATATTAACTTATAAAAAAATATATATAATGTTGGTTAATATTGTAATAATATTAGTATGTTGTAACATTCAAAAATATACTATCTTCATATTCTAAAAGAATTCATTTAGTAATAAAGTGAAGAAAAATATTAATGAAGAATTAATTATGGTGGAAGTGTGTCGCGAAATAGATATGACATATGAATAAATGAACTATTGGCTGCACAATTAATCACCACGCCCTCACCTCGTAAGTTGCCTATACCACCGTCCAACATCATTTTAGTGGTGAGTAATTAACAATACTCTTTGCCAACATAATGCTTGATTATCCCAATTCATTCTCAATTTTTTTTTCTTCGTTTTATTTCCTATCCCTATGCTTATAAATGGATTAATCACGCAAAAAAAAAATCTTTACTTAATATAAAACGAGATCATGCAAAACCCTAATGCTTGGTCTCGTCACATTGTGGTCTCCAGCCACTTATCGCGTGGCACGTCACCCAATCAGATTTTGCCCAGTTGTTGTGATTTTATTCCAAGTGTCCACTGCATTTTTTCAAATGTTTTACATGCAAAGGTGTTTGTTTTTTATTCTGTGACTAACCATATGTTTTGTGTGGGTACCCCATGTTTTCCCCTCATTCCTTCTATCGTTCTAATTCTTTCGTATTGGGTTCTCTTCTCTCCCTTTTTTCATCGTCGTCCTCTTCTACCCTTATTTCCCTATCTCATTCATTGATTTTGGCGGAACTTTTTTACCCTTATCTGGCTGTCTCATTCATTAAACTCGTTTTGATCGTGGCTTGCATCATCGCTATTGTTGTGCCTTCTTCTTCCCACAGGTTGGTTTTTTGTGCAACTAGAATCCAAGGGTTAGGTTAATTCAACTAATTTTCTTTTTACTTATTGTCGTGGTTAACCCTATATCTCTTCTGATTGGGAATGTTGTAGTGAATCTTGGATGCCTGTCGGCCGCGTTCTGTTTGCAGAGATTTGAGATCAACGGATAATTAGGTCTTGCCAAGGTGATGTATATAAGCCTAAATTTTTAATTTATTTTGGGTTTGTTTGTTTAAATTGTTTGGTGAGGGAGTTTGGCTAGGTAATCAAATTCAGCTAATTTTGTTTTTACTTATTGTTGTAGTTAACCCTAGATCTCTTTCTGATTGTGTGGTGAGGGAGTTTGGCTAGGTAATCAAGTACAGAGTAGTCTGTTTGTTGGTGTTTGTTTTCTGTGTATTGGTGTGGGTCTATTTCATTTCTTTTGTAGTTTGAATCTAACAAACTCTCACTGTTTTAAGATTAGTTGAATTCAATTGCCTTTTTTTGGATAGCTTTGTGTTCTATGTGTTTTTATCTTTATCCTCTTTATCCTGTGTTCCACAGTGTAATACTCTAATTTTGAACTTTTTAAAATAAATACTTTTTTTAAAATTTTTTCTTATTCTATAAGAAAAGACTAAAAAATAGTTTAAAAAAATAATGTTTTCGCTTCCTCCGCTAATTTTGTTTAAAAATCATAAATATATTAAATTTCATTTGCATTCGCTTATTGTGATTCGTCGCATTTTAATCATCAAAAAAATATTTTTTCCATCAACCAATTATGTTGCGCCACCTCATAACCATTTTTAACCTTTTTGTTTATTATCATTTTTCACATTAATTTCCCCTTAACCTCAAAAGTGTTAATTATTACATCAATGCCATTTACCCTAATCTACCACTATATATACCATTATTTTAATCAGAAAAAGAGGACACACATCCCAAGGGAAAAATAATCAAAAAAATTAGAAAAAAACAGCCTCCCCTTTGCTGGCACGCGCCACCACCAACCACCGCCGGAATTCCAAATTTCGACGACTCAAAAAGCATCGAAAACCAAAGATCAAACACTCGATATATAGTAATTAGACCATCCTGAATCCAAATCTGGCCTCTGTTTCACGAAAAAATGACTGGAACACCACGCATCTAAGCTTCAAAGTCACGGCCAACACCAAATTCCGTTTCGGACAATTTCGCGCACAATCCAAGGTAGAAAACGTTTGATCTATACTCCTAAGACTCCTCTGAATGTTTCCCTTTGGCCGTTTTTCATTAAAATCCAAGCGAAATTCGCGATTGGAATTTTTGGTTCGTCGGGATCGTTCGCTTTTTTCCGTTTGTTGGCTCATAATATTTGAAAACTAATTATAGATTTAGATTATATGTGAAATTCCGATCAAAATGGTATATTCATTTGTTTGTTTTGATGATCGAAAGCGTAAGTTGTGTTTGGCCGGTGGTGGAGCTCGTTCTTCCTCCATTTCTCTGTTTTGCGTTTTGTTTGGAGGAAGAAGATGAAGGTCTGGCCACGTGGCGCTGCGTGAGTGGCTGGATGCCTTCTCACGCGCGCCCCCCACTATTTCTCAAAGAACCCCCCAGCTGGGTCAATTCCTGGGTCGGTTGGACCCGGTTTTCAACCAGACCCGGCCCGATCTGGTGAATGGATATTGGGCTTTGGTTTTTTGGGCCCAGTTTCTGCTTTCTTCTTTTTTTATTTGTTGTTTGCTGCACCTATTAATTTTGACTCACATTTTAGAAAAAGTGCTTAAGTGAAATAATTATTTGTTAGCAAAAATTGATTATTTACATAATCACTTTTGAGAACAAGTGATTATTTAAATAAGCTATTATTATACAAGTGATTATGCAAATAATTATTTATATAATAAAATTTATTTCAAATAAGCTATTATTATAAAAGTGATTATATACATAATCACTTATATAATAATCGCTTATTTCCACTTCGGCTTATTTTAATCAATTAATCTACACTTAATTGATACGATGCTTGGTGATTTAACTCATGTTCGTTTATTTAGCGTTTGATTTAATTGTTCATGCTTTATTTACTTCGAGCTATTTAATTCTTACATCGTCATTCATTTATCATTGATATTATTATCTGTCACGCAACTCTCTCATCTTCTACCTTTCTTTTTCTTTTCTGGCCTGGTCTTAACCTGTAAAACTTCTTTTTCTAAAAAAATAATTAAATAATGATTCGTTAATTAAAGTGAAAAGGGGGAGTCTGGTGCACACCTTTCTCGGCCTGAATAGTACAGTCCATGATGCACATCGTGGATAGCGTACTATTCTCATTTTGATTAATGAACATTTAATTGATTAAAGTGAAAAGGGGGAGTCTGGTGCACACCTTTCTCGGTCTGGATAATACAGTCCATGGTGCACATCGTGGATGGTGTATTATTCTCATTTTAATCAATAATTTTCTTAAACTAATTAAGATGAAAAAGGGGGAGTCTGGCGCACACTTTTCTCTGCCTGAATAGTACAGTCCATGATGCACATCATGGATAGTGTACTATTCTCATCTTAATTAACGAACTTTTGCTTAATAGATTTTCTCAACTTCTTTTCTTAAATAAACGATACTTTATCCATTCCTTTGACTCATACAAACGCTAAAACCTCAGTCGAGTATACAAGCATACTGTTGTTTCAAGGGAATGCGACCTAAGTATTTTTCGATTAAAAACAACAAAACAAAACTCTTTTCAGAACTACGTGAGCTTTGAATTTCTCATTGCACATGGGGAATACGTAGGAGCGAGATCGTAATCTCGTCAAGCCAAATAATAATAAAAACTCTTTTTTTCCTTTCATTTTAATAAGCGGTAATATTTTCTTGTATGCGGTTAATTTTTGTTTATGCAAATCAAATTCCTCAAATGGTTCCCGTTGAGTACAACGGATATGAGGGGGTGTTAACGTCTTCCCCTCATGTAACCAACTCCCGAACCCAACTCTTAAAGGTTTTATCATTATTTTCCTTTCCCCTCACAGGATAAATAAAATATGGTGGCGGCTTCATTGCAATATTATTTTGCGCTTGCGCCGGGTGTTACAGCTTGGCGACTTCATTGGGGATACATGATTAGTGAGTTAAGCCTAATTTGGGGGCTTTTGGTTTGCTTATTCTAGGTTAGCCGTATCTATCCTATCTTTTACATTACCGCAATATTGAACTGTCTGGATTTGCTGGCTTTGTCTTCTCTTCTACTCCTTTTTTTTCTTTTTGCCTTCATGGCTTGGTTCTTGGTTATGGTGTGAAAGCTCTGTACCCGAGCTTGAGAAAAACTTAGGATTAGTTGAGGGATTTTTTGTGTTGGGTTCTCTGATGCACATCTTTGAGCGCTGACATGATGAATTCCGCCCAGAATAGATTCTCACGAAGTGTTGGGTTCTCTGATGCACATCTTTGAGCGCCAATTACTTTGTGTTGGGTCAGCAACTCTGGGGGCCTTTTTATCCGGTCTAGGTATCAGAAACATTTGTCTAGGGACCACCGTTTTGAACCTGTGTCGAGGTTATAATGTCGACTCATCCAGTTGGTGTTATGATCTCGCCCAAATGAGGTTGCTTTTTGGGAAAAAGTAATCGACATTTTGGGAACCATGTCAAACCCTAGAACAACATGTGAGAGGGATGGGTTACAGGTGACCTTGGACTTTTGGCCTCAGTGATTCCACTTTGAAAAGAACCCAATTGTTGTGAATGTGAAAGAAGTTGTAACTTTGAAAATCAAGTTCGCCGAGTGACACAATTGTACAATAGTGGATCCATACATGCATTACATTCATGACATCCATGCATTCATGAAAAATAATCATGCATATTCATCTTGCATACATTTCCTTAAAAAAAATATATATAAATGATGAGACCGGTAATGATCCGTTGGATTTTACGAAGATGTACTTGGTTTCTGACTTGGTGCTTCCACCAAAATTTAAGGTTCCTAACTTTGAGAAATACAAGGGTTTGAGTTGCCCAAAGAATCATCTGGTTATGTACCTTAGAAAAATGGCTTCTTATGTCAGTGATGACAAGTTGTTGATATATTGCTTTCAAGACAGTCTTGCTGATGTGCCTCTTAACTGGTACATGCAACTTGAAGGAAGTAACATCCACTCATGGAGAGATTTGGCTAATGCTTTCCTAAAACAGTACCAATACAATATGGATATGGCTCCGAGTCGTGCTCAACTTCAGAATATGACTCAGAATGAGGGAGAATCCTTCAAGGTCTATGCACAAAGGTGGAGAGCATTGGCTTCTCAAGTACGTCCACCACTCCTAGAGACTGAGCTTGTGGACATGTTCACTAACACTTTGGAAGGGGCATACTTTGAAAGAATGATTGGTAGTGTTTCCTCTAACTTCTCTGATTTGGTTTGAATTGGGGAAAGAATTGAAACGGGGATAAAGAGTGGTAAGATTCAGCTCAGTGCTAGTCCACAGAACAATATCAGGAAGCCAGCTGGTAGTTTCAAAGGAAAAGAGGAGGAAGAGACTAGTGTTGTCACTTCTGGAAATGACAAAGTTCCACCGGCGATGCCTGTACAGTTTCCTTACTTCCTATATCCTTACTTGGCTGCTACTCAGCATCAGCAATTTCCTGGATATCCATATCAAATGCAAATGAATCATGTGCCTCAACAAACTCAGAAAGAAAGACCAGCTCAGCAACAACCCAAAAAGGTCATTGATCCGATTCCAATGTCGTACAGTCAACTTCTTCCTTATCTGGTACAAAGTGGAATGGAAATTGCTGGGGCCATGTAACCCAAAACTGCACCATTTCCAGCTTGGTATGATGCCAATGCCAAATGTGAGTATCATGCAGGAATTGAAGGTCATTCCACTAACGACTGTAAAGCATTTAAGTACAAAGTGCAAGAACTTCTTGATAAGCAATTATTGTCCTTCGAGGAAGGTGGGCCGGTTATGAAAGATAAACAGTAGGTGGGGCATTCAGCATGTTTCTCCAGTGTGGGTTTCAAGCAAAGATCAGATTGCCATCATAAATGATGAAGAGAATAATGGAAATAATCAAGATAGGCTGCACTTGTGTTCTTCAAACACAATTTTTGCAAACTATGAATTTTATCCCTATGATCGCTAGGCTTTTATTTCTCTCTTGTCAAGCATTTGTTTGCTTTTAATATTATGTATTTTGTCAAGTACTTTTGAATATAATAAAGATGCATGTTTTTGGAATTAATCCATTTGTATTCATCTCTTTTCTCTTATTTTATTACTTACAAACTTGGAGCGAGGATGATGGAAAACAAATAATTGATCTTTGTCGATATATGCTTTCAAAATGGAAAAAACCTAGTTGATGATGTATGACATTATTTCACTTTCTTTCATTATTTCATAAAATAAAAAGAAAAAAAATTGAATTGAGCCGTTCTTGCATATGTCCTGTTGTTATCTGATTCTCCCAGTCTCTTGAGACATATTATTTTTTAGAAAGAAAAAAAACAAGCAATTTTTGTTTGATACTTGACATGGCACTTTAAGAGTATGAAGGTTGTTTTGCACTTTAGGATATATTATGAGAGTTCAGTAATGATTCAATGAAAACGGTACTGTCTTAACACCTCAGACTCTCAGAAATATGCAAGATCGATTTGAGTACTAATTTTGACGAAGACCAAAAAATAAGTTTTAAAGTAACCCTTAGCAGTTTATCTTAGCAGTCGGCACCATCTTGGACACAAACTAAGTAGGAAATCGATGAACATAAGTGAATGATCCAGAAATGAAAATTTGCATACTTTGGTTGATGTCCTTATTGAGTTAGATGACCCTCACTCGGTTGTTTAATTCAATAGTTGTTGAATAAACAAAGAAAAACCATTGTAAGTATACCCATTTAGTAGTTGGTTCAGAGGAGTCTGGTTCTGAACTTGGTAGGGCGGATTACGATCCGATCCCCCACAACTGCATTTGGAAGAGAAAAAGGGGTTTACCAAACTTATGTTATCAGCACCCCTCGATATGTGATCATAATCACTAATAGATTTTTCTAACATGAGCGTGTACAAGATAACGAGCTTAATGTGATTGCGCTTGAATGAAAAAAGTGAATGAAATTTAAGCAAAAGTTAGAGTCACAATAAAGCACTTCAGATTTGTCTTCATCTGATGAGAGTCTTTGACTGCAATGTGTGGTTTTGTGTTACTACAGTACCCTTGGTACTGATATCTATTACTGGATTTTCTTCTCTAGCCAGCAACCACATATGATTAAAGTTGTCGTGTTCTGTTTCAAACATGTGCTAAAAAGAGTTATTATTTTTGTACTTAAAGATAAGCAAAGGCTCAAGTACGGAGAAATCGGATAACACAAGTTGACATTGTTTTTGGCTCAATTTACATGATTGTTGTTGCACATTATAACCCTCAAAAGACCTAATTGAAGCTAGGTCTACTTTGAAAGCATGTGGCAAGTGTATGGTTAAGCTGACTCATCCTGTTTGTTGAGTAATCAATAATTATCTTTTGTATATACAATATATGTTTTCAAAAAAAAAAAAAAAAAAACTCGCATGTGCATTATATCAAAAGTACTTTTCAAAAGAAATGATTTTCTTGCAAATTAATAGTTGGGATTAAAGAAATCTGAGCTATGGTCTGATCATGGGCAAAGCTGATTTGAGACGCTCCTAGCTAGGGGCAAGTTATCTACAGATTCTGCCAATCAGGGGCAAACAAGTGGAATACCCTGCTTACCAAGGTCGAATTGGTTACACTGCAAATACCAGTTGATCAGGGGCATATCCTTCAAAGATTGAAGTACATGGGGCATACCCATCAGATAAATAAAGTTTTTGTTCCACTTTGGAAGCCTATTTGAACACCTGTCCTGCAACAGAAGCTCACAAGGGTCCTCATCTCAACAATGTCAGAGTTATTCAAATTCTAAGAGCCGGGAATTCAAACTCTTTTCAACAGAAACTCAGAAAGTCATGCATTCATGCATACAAACTCATGCATTCATCCACGCAAATTCATGCATTCATACAAACCCAAAAAAGATCACACAAATTTCTGCATATGATCAGATATTTCATCTGCATTAGTTTTGCATTCAGGCATCAGATATACATAATCATGCATTCATTAAACACAGGTTCGAAATGTTGTTTTAACAGGTTGCAAACTTGGATCTCTTATTTAGTGAGAAAAGGTTGATGTACCTATTTCTCCAGTAAGATGGTTAATGAACCGTATTTTCTCAACAAGAAGGGTTGATGAATCTTTTCCCCAGTGAATTGGTCAACAAAGCATCATCCCCACCAGATCGGTCTGTACACCACACTCTCAGACATAAATTTTGATAGATTCTTTCTCCAGTGTTTTGGTTGAGATGGTTATCTACAGTAAGTCGGTTGAAACACCGCATCTTCAGCAAGTCGGTTGTTAAACTGGTTCCCCTAGTAAAGTTGACTTATGCACAACATTCCAAGTGAATAGATCAATAAATCATTACCAAGTGAGCCCGTAAGCATACTGCATCCTCAGCACCTTACCTCAGCAAGTTGGTTTCAGAACCATATCCCCAATAAAGTCGACATACCGCATCTCCAACAAGTTGAATGATGGACCATGTTCCTCAGCAAGACAATTATCAAGAGGTTCTTTCAAGGTTTTGTTAAAGCCATAGCAGAATATTCAACTTTCTCTCCTAGTGAGTTTCTTTCTTCAAAGATACCTGCAACTCCAGCAGAATACTCTAATACAAAGACCAGTCTTAACTGAAAATCAAGACAGTTCAGTCGTCACTGAAAACTAAAGTACAATCTTCAGTGCTATCTCAGCCTGGTCCTCACCGAATTTCAGAAAAGTTCAGCCTTCACTGAATTCCTAGAAAACACGGTCTTCACTGTTATCTTAGTTCAGTCTTCACTGAAAATCAAGAAGAGCACAGTCTTCCCTGTTATCTCAGTTTAGTCTTCACTGAAAATCAAAGAGGGTTCAGTCTTCACTGTTCGTCTCAAAAGTTCAGTCTTTACTGAAAATTAGAAAGTTCGGTCTTCACTGAACACCAGGAAAAGTTCAGTCTTCGCTGAATACTAGAAAAAGTACAGTCTTCGCTTTCATTTCGATTCAATCTTTGTTGAAATTTAAGAAAAGTTCAGTCTTCACTGAATACTAGAAAAAAGTACAGTCTTCGCTGTCATCTCAATTCAGTCTTTATTGAAAACCAGAGAAAATTCAGTCTTCACTAAAAGTTATAGAGGGTTCACTCTTCACTGTCCGTCTTAGAAGATCGGTCTTCACTGAAAATCAGATAGTAAAATTCAGTCTTCATTGAAAGTTATGGAGGGTTCACTCTTCACTATCCATTTCAGAAGTTCAGTTTTCACAGAAAGTCGAAAGAAATGTTCGTTGAAAATCAAGAAAAAATCCAGTCTTCACTAGCAATAAAAGGAAGTCCAACCTTCGTTGGCCATCATAGATTCAGCCATCGCTGTCAACCACTAAAGTCTGGTCTTCACTGGCAATCAAATAAAGTTCAGTCTTCACTGGCAATCAAGATCAAAGCACCCGGACGGGAGACGATCATTTCTTTATCAGGTATCCAGTTCTTAATTTCTCCAGGTATGATTTCTATCTTCATCATTCATCTGCATTCATCTCACTGCATGACTTTCATATCACAAAATTAGGGCATTTGTATTTAATTACCTTTTACCACGAGCGCACAAATACGCAAGTTATTTACGCACTCGAGTATAAGATAATTAAATAGGGGCAGCTGTAATACCCTAATTTTGAACTTTTTAAAATAAATACTTTTTTTAAAATTGTTTCTTATTCTATAAGAAACGACTAAAAAATAGTTTAAAAAAATAATGTTTTCGCTTCCTCCGCTAATTTTGTTTAAAAATCATAAATATATTTTATTTCATTTGCATTCGCTTATTGTGATTCGTCGCATTTTAATCATCAAAAAAATATTTTTTCCATCAACCAATTATGTTGCGCCACCTCATAACCATTTTTAACCTTTTTGTTTATTATCATTTTTCACATTAATTTCCCCTTAACCTCAAAAGTGTTAATTATTACATAAATGCCATTTACCCTAATCTACCACTATATATACCATTATTTTAATCAGAAAAAGAGGACACACATCCCAAGGGAAAAATAATCAAAAAAATAAAAAAAAAACAGCCTCCCCTTTGCTGGCACGCGCTACCACCAACCACCGCCGGAATTCCAAATTCCGGCGACTCAAAAAGCTTCGAAAACCAAAGATCAAACACTCGATCTATAGTAATTAGACCATCCTGAATCCAAATCTGGCCTCTGTTTCACGAAAAAACGACTGGAACACCACGCATCTAAGCTTCAAAGTCACGACCAACACCAAATTCCGTTTCGGACAATTTCGCGCACAATCCAAGGTAGAAAACGTTCGATCTATACTCCTAAGACTCCTCTGAATGTTTCCCTTTGGCCGTTTTTCATTAAAATCCAAGCGAAATTCGCGATTGGAACTTTTGGTTCGTCGGGATCGTTTGCTTTTTTCCGTTTGTTGGCTCATAATATTTGAAAACTAATTATAGATTTAGATTATATGTGAAATTCCGATCAAAATGGTATATTCATTTGTTTGTTTTGATGATCGGAAGCGTAAGTTGTGTTTGGCCGGTGGTGGAGCTCGTTCTTCCTCCATTTCTCTGTTTTGCGTTCTGTTTGGAGGAAGAAGATGAAGGTCTGGCCACGTGGCGCTGCGTGAGTGGCTGGATGCCTTCTCACGCGCGCCCCCCACTATTTCTTAAAGAACCCCCCAGCTGGGTCAATTCCTCGGTCGGTTGGACCCGGTTTTCAACCAGACCCGGCCCGGTCTGGTGAATGGATATTGGGCTTTGGTTTTTTGGGCCCAGTTTCTGCTTTCTTCTTTTTTTATTTGTTGTTTGCTGCACCTATTATACTGCTACACTCCCAACTGAACTTAATTAATTTTGACTCACATTTTAGAAAAAGTGCTTAAGTGAAATAATTATTTGTTAGCAAAAATTGATTATTTACATAATCACTTTTGAGAACAAGTGATTATTTAAATAAGCTATTATTATACAAGTGATTATGCAAATAATTATTTATATAATAAAAGTTTATTTCAAATAAGCTATTATTATAAAAGTGATTATATACATAATCACTTATATAATAATCGCTTATTTCCACTTCGGCTTATTTTAATCAATTAATCTACACTTAATTGATACGATGCTTGGTGATTTAACTCATGTTCGTTTATTTAGCGTTTGATTTAATTGTTCATGCTTTATTTACTTCGAGCTATTTAATTCTTACATCGTCATTCATTTATCATTGATATTATTATCTGTCATGCAACTCTCTCATCTTCTACCTTTCTTTTTCTTTTCTGGCCTGGTCTTAACCTGTAAAACTTCTTTTTCTAAAAAAATAATTAAATAATGATTCGTTAATTAAAGTGAAAAGGGGGAGTCTGGTACACACCTTTCTCGGCCTGAATAGTACAGTCCATGATGCACATCGTGGATAGCGTACTATTCTCATTTTGATTAACGAACATTTAATTGATTAAAGTGAAAAAGGGGAGTCTGGTGCACACCTTTCTCTGTCTGGATAATACAGTCCATGGTGCACATCGTGGATGGTGTATTATTCTCATTTTAATCAATAATTTTCTTAAACTATTTAAGATGAAAAAGGGGGAGTCTGGCGCACACTTTTCTCGGCCTGAATAGTACAGTCCATGATGCACATCATGGATAGTGTACTATTCTCATCTTAATTAACGAACTTTTGCTTAATAGATTTTCTCAACTTCTTTTCTTAAATAAACGATACTTTATCCATTCCTTTGACTCATACAAACGCTAAAACCTCAGTCGAGTATACAAGCATACTGTTGTTTCAAGGGAATGCGACCTAAGTATTTTTCGATTAAAAACAACAAAACAAAACTCTTTTCAGAACTACGTGAGCTTTGAATTTCTCATTGCACATGGGGAATACGTAGGAGCGAGATCGTAATCTCGTCAAGCCAAATAATAATAAAAACTCTTTTTTTCCTTTCATTTTAATAAGCGGTAATATTTTCTTGTATGAGGTTAATTTAGTAACTCTAAAAATGTGTATTCATTGTAAATGATATTTTGATTTATGGATTGAATTACATCAAACTTTATAGTGTCTTGGTTTAGAGATTTTAATAATATTTAGTAATGTGGTGAAATATTTATTTATTGTAACTTTGATTTTTTTTCTTTTTCTTTTCTGTTTTATTTACTTAAATTTTTACGCTAGGGCAGTGTGATTGGATATGTTATTTGCATTTACTATTAATTCATACTGCATTTTTTATTGGTATTGGTCATTTGGTTGTCCAACTATTCATTTCTCAATAAAGCAAAACGTCTCCTTCTTACATTCCTTCTTCCATTTAATTCAATCATTCATTCTCTTCACATCCCATTGGCTGCATGTGTATCCTTGCAGTTCTATTTTACAAGTGTTAGATTTTAATTAATGTTTTATTAAACCAGATTTTTTACTTCAACTAGAATAAGTTTCTTCTTTTCCCAATGACACTATAATCATAGCTACTTTCTAATTTATCTCCACCATACTCATTCATTTCTTCATCTCTTTTATATTTGCAATGGCTTCCAACAAGTTTCCTCTTTCTCATTCTCCTTTTGTATTTGAACCAGACCTGTCTCAGCTTAGTGGCCAGGAGGAGGACGATTTTGTTGAGGATCTACTTGGGACCATGCAAACATATCAAATGGAGTTTGATCCTGAATGTGTGAGTATATTAGAAACTACAACCCCTGTTATTGTGTTTAACTTTTGATGATTCTATCACAATTCATGTTTGTTGTTACTGTTTTGTTTATGTTTTGTTTATCTTATACAGCCCATAGGGGAGCTTCCTCGATGTTTTTCACAGGAATTTGGTGATGTGATAGCTTCTTATGTGTTACTTCGTGATCCCAGAAATAATGAGTTTGAAGTTCACGTTTCCAAGAGGTCCAACAAACTATACTTTGATAATGGCTGGTTTGCTCTTAAGGATTTTTATGGGCTATTGTATGGCGCCTGGGTTTCTTTTACATATGTTGATCCTACTCTTTTGACAATAAGACTACTTGCAACTAGATGGAGTGTCGAGGTTGAATACCCTACTCGCACCACCATTTAGGCACATGTTGGGTAGGGATAGTCTTTCTGGTTTTTTTGGTGCATCACCTTTTTTAAGCTCAGTTAGCTGTGTTCTTTCTAATAGGTCCTTTGTTCGTACTTTTTCTAAGAAGTTGACCCGAATTAACATTCATTCTGGAGTTCTGGTATATCTTCTTTCATTGCATCTCATACATGTTGCTGTCATTGTTGTTGCACTTCCTTGATTTTTATCTAATGTTATTATTGTTTTTTTCAGATTCTCCCATGGTACGGTTTCGGTGAATATGTGTTTGAGTTTGCCTATTCCGATTTAGTTCTTATTGATTCCCTTACTAATCGATTTCCTTGCAAGTTGAGGTTTGGGGTTAATCCTCAGGGGCATCTAGCATGCAAAATATCTGGTGGTTGGGTTGATCTCTGTACCAATAATAGATTAGTTGTGGGTGATAAGGTTCACTTTTCTGTCACTGAGCCTCATCATGGTTATGAGATGTATGTTTCTTATTTTTGTCTTGTATATGGTTAAGTTAAATAGGGCATTTGTAATGGGTGTTGGATGAGAGTTGAGGTTTATTTTAGAAGTAGTGTTTGAATTTTTATTTTGCCTCATCCACTTTGTATTGGCAGCTTGGGCTGTGTTTGTGTTAAATTATTTTCGCATCCTTTAGTGTATTTCTTATATGTGGGATTTGTTGTTAGTTTTAATTTGTTTCTTTAAATGCATCAAATACATGATTTGCTATTGTACAATGGTCTAATATTGATAGTCAGGCGAAATTTTTAACACACATTGATAATAATATGATATTGGTACTGGATACACGTTTTCTTACATAATATTTCCATTGACCATGTAACACCCCGATATTTTACCTACGAATACCTTAATAATTTCTCGATTTATCATATATTCAATCACTTTTTATACGTAAGGAATTTAATAAAATAAATGATAGCAAACTTTATTTAATTAATTAGAACCTGCACTTTTACTATTTTACGATCACTACTTATTTTAACTGAACAATTTGATATAATTATAATAGAATAGCATTTTATATGATTGATTAATTATTTTAGATTATACCGAGTATACGGTGATACATATATATATATATATATATATATATATATATGTATATTAAGTGTAATATATAAAATAAATAAACCAACCATTACGTAATATTATTAAGTTAGTATAATGACCCTAAATGTAAGGCATAGTGGGCATGGTAGTATAATGACGTGATAACCTCCCTCTTTCCCTATATGTGTGTGTGCAAACCTATTCTCCTTTGAAAATGGAACAAACAATTGATTGTATTATTAGATTAGTCTCCCACACTAGTGGCTGCGGTTTCTTTCCTTTTCTCTCAACTTTCATCCATTTATATCTTCCCACTGTTTCTTTTACTTCACACACGTGAAAACACCACAGCTTAATTTCAATCCTTCAAATATTGGCCAAAAGATTAACCACTTGCTCTCACACATATTCTCCTCACTATCATGTACACAATAGTTCTTAATTCAATCTGCCCATTAAATATTTCAGGTGATTCGTAAAGGTAACCATATCCTCCATCCATTTATTTGTCCAATATAATCCTTTACTCGTTATGTTCCTAACTTTATAATGATTATTCTTTTAGAAACGTTAATCACTCGATCGTGCAGTTGTCGGTTATAGGATACCTAAAATCGTTTTATTGAATGTAAAGCGGTAAAGCGGTTAAGGTAAGGGTTTTTTTCCCATACACTCATGTCCTTAAGGTTTATGTTATAGATTAGTAATGAAATTGTTAACTAATAGAAGTGAATAATAATAGAAGGAATGACAAAAGACTATTTTATAACACTTTGTGGTATTATGGTATGTCATGAAATATGGGTGTGGTTGGTTGTTTGTTTTGTTTTATGGTTTTGTTGTGTGTGGTTGATTGTATATAAGATTCTATGATTTTGTTGTGTGGTTGACTATGAATTCGAGTATTCTGTCGTTTTGATTAAATGGTGGATTTGTGGAGTTGAAAGTAAGTTCTGAACTTTTGATTGGTTTAATGGAAATGGTGATGACTATAAGAGGCTTTAATGGTGTCTTAGTTGGTGTAATTGATTGAGAGTGGTGCATTCATTCATTCATTCATTCATTGGTGATTTGCTCTTCGGAGTGTCGATCCGTTCTTCGGAGCGGTGTTTTGGTGATCCTCTCTTCGGAGTGGTGTATTGGCGATCCACTTGACGAGGTGGTGTATTGGCGATCCACTCGACGGAGTGGTGTTTTAGTAAATCCGGATCATGTAGGTTGCATTAGTCGTCATGTGGTTTAGCAACTAGGACTGGTGTTATTTGTTAGTTGCTTGCATCAATTTTGTTTGATTTCATCTTTATGGTAGAACTTTTTATTATTGTTTTATGACATTTACCTTCCGTCAGGCATGATTCAATTTGAATAAGGAAATTGACCCTTACATTAAATATGGTTGTAGGAACCAAAGAATTATGAAGTTGATGGGTTGCTTGCGCTTGCGCGGGGATAATTAAAAAGGGGATTTTACTAGTTTTAGTTTTAAATTTATATGAGCTTTCTTTAACAATTTTATAACTACTCAAATGTAAATCTAGGATATTTTGAAGTTCAAAGATTGTATTATTTTTTATTTAATAAGTTTTCTTTAACTTTGACAATACTTAAATGTCTTATAATTTTGAATGAAATAATGATACTGATTTGTTTTTGAAATGAATTATAAAGAAAAGAGAGAAAAAAAAGGAAGTGTGTTTCTATTAAAGAGAATTTTTACGAAAATTTTAGTAATTAATGTCCCGAAAATCCGGGATGTTACAGACCACATATTAAGAAACATTTTTAGCTCATAATAATGATAAACTGATATAGGTACCAAAATAATATTCTGAAACATCATGTTTGTGGCAACAAAGCATCTATAAAACAACCATCAAATTATAAGGATTAACTTAAACAGGATGATAACATTGTGATAGTTAGGTGGAACTTTTTGACTGGCATCCACTAAAGATACAGCTCTGCGATACTTTTCAATGTCTTGCACAAGGATCTTGCAAACCTCTATTTCATTAGCCAATTCCCTGGTCTTCTTCTTGACGGATTTTTGTGCCAAAATGAGACCCCTAACAGCCTTTCTCTTTGTCAATAAATTGATCACGTTTTCATTGATTGTTTCTTTCAACTCTTTCTTTTTTTGCTCATTATTTTCATTCTCATTTTCATCTAAGAAAATTGCTAAATTTCTCCATTGCATGCGCATGCCTTCTTCAAAGATATCTATGCTTGCTTTCAACAGTCTCTCCATTTTTTTCTTCCTTCGGTGAGCTTTTTTGGTGTTGTGAGTCAATTCATCAATTGACGCAACTTCTTCCTTCAGTTTTACAATGCAATCCATAAAAAAAATTTCTTCTCCGGACAGCATGCTTGAATGATTGATCATTTCTTCCACTTTTGAATTGAGGTCCTTCGTATTTTCTATGAGAAACTCAGTTCCCTGGTGGATCATTTGGATTAGTTGGTTTGTTAGCATTTGCATTGCCATTCCAGTGGTCTTTTTGTTTGTATGGGAGTTGGAATGAAGAGATAGAGATGGCTGGGTTTATGTAATCTACTTTCATTGCTTTGAATTTATTGTTGTGGTTGTCTTTCTTTTCGTAATTAATTCAATCACTTGATGAGAATCTACCACTCGCTTGATGTACATGCATGATCACCACATGTCCATTGAGAAGAGTAGATGTAAGTGAGTTTCATGTTACTATCATGATGAATGGAGATTTTATCAATATATGCAATCAATGAAGTGCCAAGAGACACTATGAATGGTGACGGGTGAATTAAAAGGCATTAAAAGTGTTGGAGAAAATATTATGAGAAAGTGGCGCAAGAAAAAAAATATGATAGGCAGTGTTAGCAAAATTCATTCAGTGTGTATTTTTGCCCAAATTAATTTGATCTGTCGTGGGCATATGCTAATTTTTTTATCACTTTTGAATATTTTTGCTTTTTCTTTTTGTAAAACAAATTATGTCAAATTTTTTTAGTTGTATTGAATTTGTAATAGTATCTGATGTAGTCTATTTATTTAAATGAATGAACATCTTCTTCTTTGTGTCAAAAAAATAATACTAAAAGTGGTTCAACTCAATTAATAATGAGATACCTGCCTTCTACTATATATTTATTTTGAAGAAAAAGTTTCATTGTAGTTTTTAGACGTTTATTTTCATTTTTTTTATTTTAGTTTTTTCCTCATTGTGAAACAAATTATCTCAATTATCGCATTTTTTGTAGAAGAAAATAAGCCGTTTCGTAGTATTAACTTAAATACTGTGAAATTGTTCACATGTTTTTATTTTTATGTGTTTAGCAGTGTTGAATTTGTGATAGCATCTTATGTGATCTACTTATTTGAATAAATAAATATCTTTTTGTTTGTGTAAAAAAAAATATTTGTGCAAATGCTTCAACTCACTTAATAATAACCTACGTGCTTTCTACTATATACTTATTTTAAAGATAAAGTTTCATTGTATTTTTAGACATTTATTTTTATTATTTTCTGGATTTAGTTTCCATCCTTAATTTTTTTTATACGTCGTTTTTATCTTTTAAATTTGGATAGTCCATCTATCATGTTTTTAATTAAAAAATTGTTAATGAGGTGTGTTTTAATAACATGATGATATATATTGTCAAAAATGACATGATGATATATAATCTATTTGATGTGTCTCTTTCTTTTCTTCAAGTAATGAATTATGTTACAAGAATGGGGTTATTCTAGGGTATGTCCATTTTTAAAAATAATTTAAGCCTATTGGTCATTTGTTACTTGAATGCACACACTCATCATATACTTCCCATTGCGATTGTTTGGTTTTCCTATTTCTTGCACTATATTTGTGACAATTTATGATGTAAGCATGATTTTAATTGCCTCCCTTTCCATCCATTCATGTGGTTCTCCTACAAACAAGCAATATATAACCACACATATGATTAATTTCTAATCATGACTATCACATTCAATATCTTCCTCTCACTTCGAATTGGCTCTTCATTCTTCTCAAATAAACCTTATACCATTTCACTATCAAATATCCTTTATTCAGAATAAAAAAATTTATTATAAAGAGTTTTTTTTTAGAGTATTAAGTTTAATTAGTTGTGATGGGGGATTAACTACAAATCCATGGACTGATTTATTTTTTCCTGAATCAATGTATAGACCCCATAATTTACTTCTTCTAGGTGTGTCATGACCCATTGAAAACACACTCATCATTTTTATTTTTATTTTTACACGTAATCAAAATATATTGCTAGATTTGTAGTATGAAAATATTGCATTTAAAAGGAGTGAATATTGTTGGTTGAAAGGTTTTGGTAAAAAAATAAAAGAAAATGATTTGCATCAATGCATAACACTCACTTCTTGGATTTTTCATTTATTTTCAAGTAGTGATATTTCAATTTAATTTATTCATACTTAAAATATCTTTTGCTTCCTTCATTGGTTTAAACATCACTATCAATTAATTCACATCACTCATCACTCATTCTTCTAACCCTACTCTTCTCTCTATAAATACAAGTAAGAAGTAAGTGTTGCGGGGAATTCGAGATTTCCACCACTACAATGATCTTTCATTTCCAAAGAGGGGAAAGTATCAAAAACCGTTTTAAAAGAAATTCTAAGTTCGGGGGTTGATTACACCTAGGGAAGGGATTAACATCCTAAGCGTCTATAGTATCCTATAATAACCTCTAGTTTATTGCTTTTTTACTTATTTTTAATGTGAAGAAATGGAGGGAGAACTTGTATAGAGAGAATTGTGTGTGCTAGTGGAGATTGGATTGAGAGAAAGAAAGTTATTGCATAAAATGTAAAGTGTGTAAAAAATAAACCTAAGTCTAAGCGTGCGACTAATAGGTGTTGGACTAAAGAAATTTTGTTAGAGAGAGAAGATGTTTTTATTGTTTTCTATTTTTTTCTAAAGAATTACTAATTGTACCCCTTTGGAAATGAAAGTTCGCGTTTGTTTGGTTTTTTAGCGTTTGACGGAAAGCGATAAAAATAAAATGCATGCAATGCAAATACTACATCCTCTTTGGGGTTACATTTGGCCTAATAACATTCTAATTACTTTGCAAGAAAATAAACATGAATGAATGCAACATTTGAATGCAATGCAATTACAAATAAAAATAGACGGAGCAAAAAAATTAAAATACTAACTTATTCTAAACTATACTAACTATACTATACTATTTTTATATATATTTTTTTTTAGCCTAAACTCTTGGTCCGTCTCCAATAAGAATAGGTTTAGATTTTAGTCCAAAGTATGATTCAAGCACTTCCAACAATATGTAATAATAATACTAACATAAAATAAAAATGAAACTAAACTATATGATAAGAAATGAGAGACTAGGATTAAAGATTATAAACTAACTAAAGAAAATAAACTACGTAGAAATTAAACTAATAAAAATTATGAAGATGATAAACTGAATAAAGGAATAAACTCAAGAATATAAAAAATCTGAATGATAAAGAAAGAATGAAATATAGCGCAAAAAAAAATATGAACAGGGAGGTGTATCAATAAACAGAGGGTATAAGAAGTAACAGAAAAAAAAGATAAATAGAGGCCCAGGGAGCCCAACACGAAATAAACCGGACCAAAGCCCGAACCGGACCGGTTCGTCTGGTTCGACCCTAGGGTTGAACCGAACCAAGTCTCTGATTCCATACGGTTTACATGCGCGAGTTCACCATGGACTAACGGATCATCATCCTTAGATCATAGATCAGATAGATCTGATTCGATCTGTGAATCATGTGTTCCAGATTAAAAACAGAAATCAGACGGTCATGATTATAAGTTGCAAAACAGAGTACATGTTATGATCCTTTCTTCTTCACACATAAAACCAGCAAACACACCATTAAAGCTTCATTTAAAGCTTGAATCAAACAAACATAAAAAATTCAAATCAAAACCAAAAAATACAAATAAATAGTCGATTTCGTAGTATTTTTCGCATACAAATAAAATAAGAAGGAAGCAAGTTCTATGACGTGAACTCCTTCCCTTTTTTTTATATTTTTTTTATATTTTTTTGTTATTTTTGATTGGTGAGGAAATTGAGAGAATGGTTTTTTTGGGAGTTGGTGAATGAATGTGTGTCTCTAGGTATGAGTGTGATGTGAGGTTTCTTTTATAGATAAAAAATTAGGGTTAAGGGATAGAAGGGGAATAATGATAAAAGGTGAGATAATTGGGTAAAAATGATAGAAAAGAGTAATTTGATTAAAAAGAAAGATAGAAAATAGAATAATGATGGGAAAAGGGTGAGGTGGAGCAATTTGATTGGTTAAGGTAAAAAATGGTTTTTTTGATTTTTTAAGAAAATGATAAAGGGATAAGAATGGGATGAAATGACGAGTCATAGAAATAGAGCAACTTGTGATCTACTCTTTCCTCCTCTTAGCATATTTTTAAAATAAAATATAAATGATAATAAGATAAAATAAAATGTGTATAAGTGAAATAAAAATGTATTTTTTCATATTTTTGAAATATATGGAAATGAAATATAAAATGAACGTAAAAAATAGAAAATGCTAATTTTTTCATATTTTTAAATTTTACGCTATTTAATAGAAAATTAACATCATGCGTTGAAAAAAATAATATTTTTTGACATTTTTAGAATAGAGCGTAAAATAAAACCAAAAACTATTTTTTTATATTATTTTGACTTTTTTCGAGAATATGAGAAAAATAAGAAAATATGCAAAGAAAATGAAATTAAAACATGTATAATAAAGGAAGTAAATATTTTTATATTTTTTATAAATGTAATGCGAATTGGATTTGTAGGTCCAAAATTGGGGTACAATAGCAGCCCCTATTTAAGTTTCTTCAACAGGAGAGATGAAAAGTGTAATTTTTTGTCTATACGGGGTTGAAGAGACTTAAATATAAGACGTGCACCATTTTTTGACCTAAAAATCCTCTAGCAATGCTCATTATGCAGATGTATGCAAAATGCTGACTTTCCTTTTTTAATTTTGTATGAATGTTATAGAAGGCAGATAAAGAAAGAGACAGTTGAGACTCCACATGGGAAGATCAGAACATGGCCCTATTGGGAAAACAACAAGATATACCCTGAGTTCAATTGAGAATGAACTCTACTGGGGAACTTAGGCAAACACTAAGGAAAAGTGTTACTGATTATCGTCTGACTGACAGCAAGAATGTTGTATACTGACACACAACATTTTCAAAATATCAACAATCGACTGACCGACAGCAAAAATGGCGTTTACCGACATACAACCATTTATATATTAGCAACTATCGACTGACCGACGGCAGGAATGTTGTACACTGACATACAACATTTGAAAATCAAAACTATCGACTGACCGACAGTAAGAATGACGTACACTGACATACAACCATTAAAAAACATTTACTATTAACCGACCAACAGTAAAGAATGTTGGCATTGACACTCAACATTTATAAGATCAACTATCGACTGACCGACAGTAAGAATGTTGGCACTGACAGTCAACATTTAGATATCAATAAACTATCGACTGACCGTTAGGAAGGATGTTATGCACTGACACACAACATTTAAATCAACAGACTATCGACTGACCGATAATAAGGATGTTGGCACTGACACTCAACATTTAGATATCAATAAACTATCGACTGACCGATAGGAAAGATGTTATGTACTGACACACAACATTTAAATCAACAGACTATCGACTGACCGAAAGCTGGAATGTTGTACACTGACATACAACATTTGAAAATCAACAGACTATCGACTGACCGACACCTGGAATAGCGTACACTGACATACGACCATTGAATATCAAAAGACTTATCGACTGACCGATAATAAGGATGTTATGCAATGACACACAATATTTATATGATTAACTATCGACTAACCGACAGTAGGAATGGCGTACACTCACATACAACCATTAAAAACATTTACTATTGACTGACCAATAGTAAAGAATGTTGGCACTGCCACTCAACATTTATAAGATCAACTATCGACTGACCGATAGTAAGAATGTTGGCACTGACACTCAACATTTAAATCAACAGACTATCGACTGACCGAAAGCTGTAATGTTGTACACTGACATACAACATTTAAAAATCAACAGACTATCGACTGACTGACAGCTGGAATAGCGTACACTGACATACGATCATTGGATATCAAAAGACTTATCGACTGACCAATAAGAAGGATGTTATGCACTGACACACAACATTTAAATCAACAGACTATCGACTGACCGACAGCTGGAATAACGTACACTGACATACGACATTTTGATATCCAAAGACTTATCGACTGACCGATAAGAAGGATGTTATGCACTAACACACAACATTTAAATCAACACACTCTCGACTGACCGACAGCTGGAATGGCGTACACTGACATACGGCCATTTGAAAATCAACAGACTATCGACTGACCGATAGCTGGATTGTTGTATACTGACATACAACACTTTGATATCAATAAACTATCGACTGACCGATAGAAAATATGTTATGCACTGACACACAACATTTAAATCAACAGACTATCGACTGACCGACAGTTGGAATGTTGTACACTGACATACAACCATTTGAAAATCAACTATCATCCGACTGACAGTGATGTGAAAAAGGTAATATCAACCACTTGGGGAGAAAACAACTCTACGGAGTACTTCAAAAAGTAACATAGATAGGTTGAACTGTATGAGACTTGTATGTCTTTTGTGTAAAGAGAAAAGATTTGTATGATCTTTTGTATTTATATCTGTAGAAAGAAGAGACTTGTGTAATCTTTTGTGGTATGTATCTTGATATGATTCACTAGGGATGAAACCACTTGAGGAAAAGTAAAGTGTATCTGGTAAAATACAAGCTTCTTGTGTGGATAGCTAGTCACTTGTTGTTTTGAATGATGTCCAATCCGAGGACAAACCGGAGGGGAACTGTAAAGCAAGACTCTATATCCAATTGAAGAATAAATTCAACTGGGAATTTCCTTTTGTTGTAGGAAAAACTGAAACAACCATCTTCCACAAGAGAGGAGTCTAGTGGGGAATTTTTTGAAACAAGAGATGTACACTTATCTGCCTAAGCTAACACTCTAATTGCAAAGAACAACATGCCCATCCTGACTCTATTTTGTAGACACAGACAAGACAAAAGAGACAAAAATTTGCATGTGATGTAACAATGTATGAATGATGTAAATGTTTATGGCACATGTAAATGTCATGTTTGAATGTATGTATGTATGTGAATATTTGCTGACAAAACATACAGAACGAACGAGACTAGAAGCAAGCCAACACCGTATTGTAACTCAAAGTGTTTCAACAAAGTGTATATGTTGTTGTAGATGAAGCAAGAGAACTCCTTGGGGAAGGAACAACTTCTCTGGGGAAAAGACCGTTTAAATCGAACGATCTGTATTGGAGCTTGATGGTATTCAAAACAAAATTGTCAACCTTCATTGGGGATGTACCCTTTTCTTGGAATAACTTGAGAAAATAGGGACTACTTGCCCCTTGCTTTTGACTCTTTGCTTCAGTCTGATAAGACTTTTGAAAACAATCGCTCAGAGAGCGTGACTGATTGACCTTGTTCATTAAACATTGTATCTATTGACTGTAGCAGCATGCACTGAGAGTAGAAACTCTTTTTTGTTCATGATAATAACGATCACAATCTTGTCATTATTTCACAACATGTAACCATTCAAGAAGATATGATCTTGGCATAGTATGCCCCAAGCGTTTGAAACCTTGAAGGGTATGCCCCTGACCAACTGATGTTTGTAGTATAACCAGACCTTGAATCATTTTCAACCTGGATAAGCAGGAAATTCAACTTGTTTGCCTTTGATTGGCAGAATCCATATGTAACTTGCCCCTAGCTAGGAGCGTCTCAAATCATTTTTGCCCTTGATCAGACCATAGCTCAAATTCTTTGATGTCAAACATTGGTTTGTAAGTAAAATTATTTCTTTTGAAAAGTATTTTTGATATAATGCACATGTAAGTTTTGAAATTGAATATATTTTTTTTTGTATTATTTTTTTTTAATGGAAACATATATGATGTGTACAAAAGATAATTTGTGATTACACAACAAACAAGAGGAGTCAATTTAACGTCAAACTTGCTGAATATGCTTTCATAGTGAACCTAGCTTTAATTAGGTGTTTTGAAGGTTATGAATGTGGCTAAAATTCATGTAAGTCAAGCCAAAAATAGATATAAATTTGTGTTATCCAATTCTCCCATAATGGAAACCTTGCTTGTCCTAGACAGAAAAAATGATAACTTTTTTTAGCACAAGTTTGAAACAAGACATGACAACTCTAATCATACATGGTTGCCGGCTAGGTATGAAAATCAAGTAATTGACATCAAAACCAAGAGTACTGTAATAACACAAAACCACACATTGCAGTCAAAGACTCATATCATATGAAAGCAAATCTGAAGTATTTTATTGTAACTCTAACTTTTGTTTAAGCTTTATTCACCCTTTTCATTCAAGTGCAATCACATTAAGCCCGTTATCTTCAACACGCTCATGGTAAAAAATCTGTTAGTGATTATGATCATATGCTGAGGGGTGCTGATAACAAAAGTTTGGTAAACCCCCCTTTTTTCTCTTCCAAATGCGGTTGTGGGGAATCGGATCGTAACCCGCCCTACCAAGTTCAGAATCAGACTCCTCTGAACCAACCACTAATGGGTGTATTTACAATGGTTTTTCTTTGTATGTTCAACAACTGTTGGATTAGACAACCGAGTGAGAGTCATCTAACTTAATAAGTGTATTTCCATTTTTGAAATCAACCAAAGTATCCAAACTTTCATTTTTGGATCATTCACTTATGTTCATCGATTTCCCACTTAGTTTGTGTTCAAGATGGTGCCGACTGCTGAGATAAACTACTAAGAGTTACTTTAAAACTTAAATTCAAGACTTTGTCAAAATTAGTACTCAAATTAATCTTGCATACTTCTGAAAGTCTAAGGTGTTAAGATAGTACCGATTTTATTGAATCATTACTAAACCTTCATAATGCAGCCTAAAGTGCAAAAACAACCTTCATACTCTTAAAGTGTCATGTCAAGTGTCAAACCAAAATTGTTTTTTTTCTTCAAAAGATATATTTCAAGAAACTGGGAGAATCAAATAACAGTGAAAACATATACAAGAGTGGCTCAACTTAGCATGAACTCTTTTTTTTTCTTTTTTTTTTTTTGTATGAAACAGTGAAAGAGAGTGAAACAATGCCTTACATTATCAGCTAGGTTTTTTCACCAGTGAAAGCATATATCAGCAAAATTCAGTTATTTACTTTCGTCATCCTCACTCCAAGTTTGTAAGTGATGAAATAAAAAAGAGAACGAACACAAATGGATGGATTTCAAAAACATGCGTGTTTATTATATTAAAAATACTTGATAAACAAACGAATGCTTGACAGGAAAAAGATAAAAGCCTAATGATTATAGGGATAAGTTCCTGGCATTACTGATTTCAACTGGATAAAGAGTAGCAGAAATAACGCCAACATTAACTCAATGCAATCAAATCATTCCATGTGTCAAAAAACTGGATGAACCCTCTTCAAAATCATCTTCAATCACAACATTAGTTTTTGGTGGGGTAAATTGAACCAATTCACCATTGTAGAAGGTATCTCTGATGGACTTGATCACATCACCTGGCTTAACAGTTCTGGCAAATGCAGAGAAGCCCAAATTTTCAAAATACTTGTTTTTTGGCAGAGCCGCAGCATGCCCCCAACCTGTAGGCAACCTGTTCTGTATCACTTTTTTCGCATCCTTCAAGGAAGACATGGGTTCTTCCCCCTTTTTGGTGCTCTTGTCATCAGATGATGTCTCATAATTTGGTAATGAATTAGCTTGCACATTAGGATTGGCATTTTTGAATTTCAAGACACCGGTCTTCATCAATCTTTTAACCTCATTCCTCAAACAATAGCAATGTTCAACATCATGGCCTGGTGATCCCGAGTGGTAGATTCAAGAAAGATCAGATCTATACCATGAAGGTAATTTGTCAGGTACTAGCAAAGGTGGTTTAAGCTGAACACACTTCGTTTTAATCAAAGCTGGTAGCAAATCTGCATACAACATAGGAATCAGATCATACTGATGTGCCCTCTTCTGAGCAGCACGAGTTACAGCAGCAACACAATGTTGTTGTTGCTGGTTCCTCTTTGGCCTCCCATGAGGCGCCATACTTATTTTTTGTTCTTTCTTCATATCAAAGTTCAACCCAAGCTTACATGTATCATTGGACAAAGCAGTCTTTCTTGTCAAACGTCCTTCTCGGAGGCCTTCCTCAATGCACATACTTATGTCTACCATGTCGGCAAAATCACGAGGTGTACAAACAACCATTTTGTCAAAGTAGAAAGCATCAAGAGTTTGCAAGAAGATTCTAGTCATTTCTTTTTCTTCTAGAGGTGGGCTAATCTAAATTGCAACCCCCTTCCATCTCTGAGCATATTCCTCGAAAGTTTCCTTGTCTTTTTGTGCCATGGCTCGAAGCTGATCTCTATTAGGTGCCATATCAATATTATACTTGTACTGGCGAACGAAAGCCGCACTTAAGTCATCGAACGTTTTAATATTGGTACTATCTAAACCCCTGTACCATTTCAAAGCAGCACCAGTTAGGCTATCTTGGAATAAATGAATTAACAGTTGATCATCTTTTGTTAGAGCATACATTTTTCTAGCATACGTCGCAAGATGCAATTGAGGATAAGAATTCCCCTTAAACTATTCAAACTTGGGCACTTTGAAATTAGGCGGAATCTTGACATTCGGCACTAAACACAGCTCTTGAGCACTCTTCCCAAACAAGTCTTTCCCACATAGAGTTTTGATGTCAAGCACTTTATCAAAATGATCCTTGAAGTTATCCACATGATATGCCCTAACACTTCGAGCTTGTCCAACATTATAAACAGGTCCATTATCTTGCGGTGTAGTGTGAACTACAGGAGCTGTAACAGTTAAAAATGGTGATGTGATAGGCACAGTAACTTGAGGAACTGTCAAAGTAGGAATCCGAATACCAGAAACATGGGGATGAAAGTTCTCGTTGAAGTTATAAGTTTCCATAACAGCACTTATCAAAGCCTGAGAAGGAAGATGTGGCAGAGGTGCCTGGTTTTGTGCATTCAACAAAGTATCCATCATAGTAATCAACCTATCCCTAGTTGACTGGAGTGTAGCAACTTCTTCACGGAGATGAAGGTTCTCTTGTTCAATTGCTTCCATTCTTTTCACTTGATTAACACGAGCGTTGCACTTGCAAGTTGATTTTAGACAAGAACGTCGGACCACTCAGAGAAAGACATGAAGTTTAGATTTTTTTGAAGAAGACCATGAATGCAAAATGATGGATGAGAAAGAAAGTTTTTGTTTTGATTTTGATTTTCAAAGGAATTTTAGGATATCAATCATGAAGGATCTTATTTTTTTTGTGAATGATCCAAAGATTTTTCTTTTCAAAGCAATCTTTTTTCAAGGTCCATGATAATTGTGAAGTTTGTAAAGAGATTCCTCTAAGTCCTTTGAAAATCGATTGAAAGAGATTTTCATGGATGCATTGATGAATGAGATGTGATGATGCAACAAGCACACAAACATAGCAAACATGGTTGGTTTAGAGAACATGGATTGGAGTTAAAAGGTAAACCACCCAAAAAGGTATGAACTATGGTTTTTCTTCACATTCGTAACCGGGTTCTAAGAGTTTCCAAAGTCTACAACTTTCCAAGTGAATACCACGCGCACCCAATTGACTTATGGCACATTGAAATATCCATCGGAGAAGCCTCGTTTGAGCGTAGTCTCGCGTGACAATCAAAACCATAATTGACTCATGATTTCAACCACCGCACTACATCCTAAAAGGCAAGATGGGTTAAATGTATCTAAAGAGGTCCTCAAGCTTCTCGGGATTCACAAAAAATGACATAGCCAACACAATTGACTCGTGCCAACCACACCACTTCTATAAACCCTCCACTCGAGCGTGGCCATATCACATGCATTAGCGCAAAGAACTAACTTCAAACGCAATGCTATGACTTCACCACAAAATCCTATCTTATTTTGTTCTTTCAAGCAGGGGTATTGTGCTTGTCTCACCTCTCATAAAACCCATGACATAATAAGTAAATCAATTAAGCATTTAGGAAAGCAATAAAACTAGGTGGGCTTAACCCTCTTAAGGAGGATCCCCAATGAAGTCGCCATTTTTTTGTTGCGGGGAATTCGGGATTTCCACCACTACAATGATCTTTCATTTCCAAAGAGGGGAAAGTATCAAAAACCCTTTTAAAAGAAATTCTAAGTTCGGGGGTTGATTACACCTAGGGAAGGGATTAACATCCTAAGCGTCTATAGTATCCTATAGTAACCTCTAGTTTATTGCTTTTTTACTTATTTTTAATGTGAAGAAATGGAGGGAGAACTTGTATAGAGAGAATTGTGTGTGCTAGTGGAGATTGGATTGAGAGAAAGAAAGTTATTGCATAAAATGTAAAGTGTGTAAAAAATAAACCTAAGTCTAAGCGTGCGACTAATAGCTGTTGGACTAAAGAAATTTTGTTAGAGAGAGAAGATGTTTTATTGTTTTCTATTTTTTTCTAAAGAATTACTAATCGTACCCCTTTAGAAATGAAAGTTCGCATTTGTTTGGTTTTTTAGCGTTTGACGGAAAGCGATAAAAATAAAATGCATGCAATGCAAATACTACATCCTCTTTGGGGTTACATTTGGCCTAATTACATTCTAATTACTTTGCAAGAAAATAAACATGAATGAATGTAACATTTGAATGCAATGCAATTACAAATAAAAATAGACGTAGCAAAAAAATTAAAATACTAACTTATTCTAGACTATACTAACTATACTATACTATTTTTATATATTTTTTTTTTAGCCTAAACTCTTGGTCCGTCTCCAATAAGCATAGCTTTACATATTAGTCCAAAGTATGATTCAAGCACTTCCAACAATATGTAATAATAATACTAACATAAAATAAAAATGAAACTAAACTATATGATAAGAAATGAGAGACTAGGATTAAAGATTATAAACTAACTAAAGAAAATAAACTACGTAGAAATTAAACTAATAAAAATTATGAAGATGATAAACTGAATAAAGGAATAAACTCAAGAATATAAAAAATCTGAATGATAAAGAAAGAATGAAATATAGCGCAAAAAAAAAATATGAACAGGGAGGTGTAATAAAAAATCATAGATCAGACAGATCTGATTCGATCTGTGAATCATGTGTTCCAGATTAAAAACAGAAATCAGACGGTCATGATTATAAGTTGCAAAACAGAGTACATGTTATGATCCTTTCTTCTTCACACATAAAACCAGCAAACACACCATTAAAGCTTCATTTAAAGCTTGAATCAAACAAACATAAAAAATTCAAATCAAAACCAAAAAATACAAATAAATAGTCGATTTCGTAGTATTTTTCGCATAGATTCCGATTATGGAATTATATTTTGCAAATAATGCTTCATTTAAGAAAAACGTGCGCGCAAAAATATAGATCTAAAAAGTGAAAATGATTTGTACGCAAAATTAACGAAAACTAATATGTACATTAGTTTCGTATGTTGTTTGCGAGTTTAATGGGCCAAGATTTGTTCAAAACGGAGTAGTAAAACGTGAGAAATCACTACCTCAAGTTCGAGTAGAAATTGATCTCAGTTGTCACGTTTCTGACTCAGTTGCTTACGATTTTGTTGTTGTTTGAGGTTTCTGAATATGGTATGATGATGAATGATAAAAGAATTTGAAGTTTGGTTGTAGATTTGTGAGTTTTGATGTTGATTTTTGGATTTGGGTTTCAAAGAAGAAAAAAAAAAAAAAGGAAGCAAGTTCTGTGACGTGAACTCCTTCCCTTTTTTTTATATTTTTTTTTTATTTTTTTGTTATTTTTGATTGGTGAGGAAATTGAGAGAATGGTTTTTTTGGGAGTTGGTGAATGAATGTGTGTCTCTAGGTATGAGTGTGATGTGAGGTTTCTTTTATAGATAAAAAATTAGGGTTAAGGGATAGAAGGGGAATAATGATAAAAGGTGAGATAATTGGGTAAAAATGATAGAAAAGGGTAATTTGATTAAAAAGAAAGATAGAAAATAGAATAATGATGGGAAAAGGGTGAGGTGGAGCAATTTGATTGGTTAAGGTAGAAAATGGTTTTTTTGATTTTTTAGGAAAATGATAAAGGGATAAGAATGAGATGAAATGGCGAGTCATAGAAATAGAGCAACTTGTGATCTACTCTTTCCTCCTCTTAGCATATTTTTAAAATAAAATATAAATGATAATAAGATAAAATAAAATGTGTATAAGTGAAATAAAAATGTATTTTTTCATATTTTTGAAATATATGGAAATGAAATATAAAATGAACGTAAAAAATAGAAAATGCTAATTTTTTCATATTTTTAAATTTTACGCTATTTAATAGAAAATTAACATCATGCGTTGAAAAAAAAATATTTTTTGACATTTTTAGAATAGAGCGTAAAATAAAACCAAAAACTATTTTTTTATATTATTTTGACTTTTTTCGAGAATATGAGAAAAATAAGAAAATATGCAAAGAAAATGAAATTAAAACATGTATAATAAAGGAAGTAAATATTTTTATATTTTTTATAAATGTAATGCAAATTGGATTTGTAGGTCCAAAATTGGGGTACAACAGTAAACTTCTTCTATTTTCACACCAATTAGTTCACTATCAGTTTTGGCTTTGTATACAATTCCATTCTTACTTAACTCGAGTAAGGTCCTTCTATTTTCATTCAGCAATGGCATACAATCCACTAAAGACTGCTCTAGCTTTGCAAACATTAAGGGGTATATCATGTGTTGACTTTTTTTCTTCATGTGTTTGATGTAAAATTGTGGGCTTATTCTTTCTCTTCTTTGTTGGCAGCCCCTCTTAATCCAAATCCTGCTGACAATAGAGAGAGGTGTCTTGCTGATCTATGCGTTAAGTATAGGACATACTACATGGAGTATAATGTTGAAGATGTAAGGTTTTTTTTTTTCTTCGTGCATGTGTGTTTTGTGAGTTTGGATTTGTGTTGAGGGTATTGTGAAAAACAACATATAAATAGTGATGATGTTTTCCATATTTGTTTCATCAAATACTTTCATTTTAAGGATTTCATCTTTGATCAATAACGATTTTTTTTTTAATTTTTGATTTTGTGTATTCGCCTAGAATTTTGGCAATCAATGTAAATTTTTATGCTTGATCTATGGTCGTTTGTTTTTTGGTTAGGTGAAAAATTAATCTTTTTTTAGTTGGTCTATAATTCTTTGATTTTTTGGTGCATGTGAAAGATTGCAACCATGGTGTTTGGAGGCATGATCTTAGATTTGGCGACAAAAATTGGGAGGTTGGAGGGATGATGGTCGTTTCTGCTTTTTTTCGCGGTTTAGAAGAAATATTGGAAAAAAATGCTGCCTATTTGTGAATTATGTGTTAAATTAGTTGTTATCTTTGAATTTGTTCTTTAATTTTTGTGACTATTTGATTTTTAAGGACCATGTTGTGAAGGGGGCTATGTAATGTCGTTCAAGTAAATACATGCAATTGAATTATTATTGTTGTTAATTGATTTTTTTAAAGGCTTAAACATACATTTGGTCCCTGTATGTACACCAATTTTTCGTTTTAGTCCCTGTATCGAAAATTTTGACAAAATAGTCTCTATATCGCGCTTTTTTTTTTGCATTGGTCCCTGCCGTCCAATTTCATCCAAGTGGCAAACGTTTTGCCACCTGGACCCTGCCACGTGGCCAAAAAATGTTGCTGACTGGATTAATGAATGCTAGAGGGACCAAAACCAAAAAATTGCACTGAATGCAGGGACCAAAACTAAAAAATTGAACTGAATGCTAGAGGGACTAAAACCAAAAAATTAAACTAATTGCAAAATGACCCATTTAAACTCTAAATCCCTAAATTGAAATTTGTTTCTCCACTCTTCTCTTCTCATAAACCAACCTTCATGGCAAAAACAACTTTGCGTCGATCATTGCGCCCCATTTGGATGAGTTTTTTGATGAAATTATGAGAGGCATTGCGAAGTTGACAACGTGATCAGAAAGCGCGTCGAGAAAACCACCTTCGTTGGGCGGTTGTTGATCGGGATCGTTGAAAGGGAAATGATCAAGATAATCTTTTTTAGCAATGAGTCTCTCTGTTGAAAGGTTGATGAGAAGAGAAGAGTAGAGAAACAAATTTCAATTTAGGGATTTAGAGTTTAAATGGGTCATTTTGCAATTAGTTTAATTTTTTGGTTTTAGTCCCTCTAGCATTCAGTTCAATTTTTTGGTTTTGGTCCCTGCATTCAGTTCAATTTTTTTGTTTTGGTCCCTCTAGCATTCACTAATCCAGTCAGCAACATTTTTTGGCCACGTGGCAGGGTCCAGGTGGCAAAACGTTTTCCACTTGGATGAAATTGGACGGCAGGGACAAACGTCAAAAAAAAAAGCGCGATACAGGGACTATTTTGTCAAAATTTTCGATACAGGGACTAAAACGAAAAATTGGTGTACATACAGAGACCAAATGTATGTTTAAGCCTAATAATATTATGTCGTTCAATAAAAAACATCCACCATGATAATGCCATATAGTACTAACAATCCTTCTACAGCATTAAAACATGATAGCTCTGCTCTGGTTTGCTCTGCTCCGTAAACTTAAAATCATTCATAGCTCTGCTCCGTAAAACATCCCCTAGTTTTCTAGTTCCATTAACACATCTCTCTGGTCGATTCCACTGAGAAGAACAAGTTGAGGACTTCCAATTGCACCTGCTGAAAGAATCACTTCACCGCGATGAGAAGAGAACAGAGTGTTGATGAGAAGTGAAGAGATTTGTGATCAATTTGGGGATTTAGGGTTGAATTTTGCAATCAATAATTTTTTTTGGTTTTGGTCCCTCTATATTAATCCAGTCAGCCAATTTAGCCACGTGGCAGGGTCCAGGTGGCCAAAACGTTTGCCACTTGGACCAAATTGGACGGCAGGGACCAATGACAAACAAAAATGGTCGATACAGGGACTATTTTGAAGTAAAATCACATAAAGGGACTAAAACCAAAATTGGGTATACATACACCAAAATGATGTGTAAGCCTTTTTTAAAATGTCCCTAATCTCATTATGCTATGTTGCATATCATTGATTTTTTTTCTTTGATAATTACCCTTAATATTTCAAACTTAGGGTGCTGCGCTGCCTATTTGTGAATTATATGCTAGATTAGTTGTTAACTTTGAATTTGTTCTTTAATTTTTGGGACTTTTTGATTTTTAAGGACCATATTGTGAAGTGGGCTGTGTACTATTGTTCAAGTAGATACATGCAATTGAATTGTTATTGTTGTTAATTGATTTTTTTTTAAATGTCCCTAATCTCATTGTGCTATGTTGCATATCATTGAATTTTTTTTCTCTCTAATAATTACCCTTGATATTTGAAACTTAGGGTGCTGCCATGCTTCCGAGAATGTTCACCCATGATTTTGGAAATGAAATGGGCCATCTTGCATATTTCCTTGATTCAAAAGGAAATCAATTTGAATTGTTGGTTGAAAAAATTGAAGGGAATTTATATTTTACGCGGGGATGGAGGGCAATTAAAGATTTTTATGACCTTCGTGTAGGAGGGTGGCTTTCTTTGATGTATACCGGACAGGGGTATTTTGGTCTTCTCCTAGAGGACCGTTTTCGTCACTTAATAGCTCCTCCCACATTTGTCCCTCCAGCTAGGTTTTACATTCACAAGCCTAATGTTCCCCCTCAATTGGTGAATAATCCAGCCCACCTAGCTCCTATCTTAGGTTACCAACATGATGGTTCTTTTTTTGGCATTTCTTGCCAAAAAAACTTGACTGATTATGATATTTTTTCGGGATACTTGGTGAGTTTTCTGCAATTTTGTTTTTCTGTTTCATTTTAATTTATTAGTTGCCTATTTACTAACATTGTTGTTGTTTTGTGGTGTTTGTAAGATGGTACCATACCATGGTTTTGGTGAATATGCTTTTGATGGTACCCCCATCAACATCAAATTGATCGACAAATGTGGTAGTGAGTGGAATTGTATCCTCATACCCATGGGCTATCCATCCGTATATTACAATCTAGGTGGCGATTGGATTAAGTTGGTTGCTTTTAGAAGACTCTCCATTGGTGATACGATCAAGTTGGGCGTGGAAGGAATTGGTCATAATGAAGTTTTGTATCTCACTTTGGATCGCTGATTATAGTTTAGATTAGATTTGTTTCTTTTGTGTGGACTATGTGTGTAATGAATGTTGTTCCTTAATTGCAACCTTTGTGATTTTCTTTTTTTAATGTCTACCCACTTAAAATTGTGTTAATTATGCCTCTTTCTCTAGGTTGTGTTAAACCCTCTATTAAGTTGATGTACAACTCTATCACTTAATTTAACAAGCAATCATTATATTAGATGTTGGAAATGCCATTTCTATTGCATGCACCCAATAATGTTCCAACCATCATCCAAGTGTATAACTCTTGCAAAGTACATCCATTAATGTATAGCAAGACCAATTCGCCCTTATTGTTTTTGTCATTATAGTCACCATTTTATACTATGTCATTTATATACGAGGCTATATATAGTTCATGGATAAAAATGCCGTCCTCTTATTTTGTCTAAAATATTAACAAATAACTTGGCCTTTGCTATGGTGCATGATCTTCTATCTCATTTTTAATTGGTTGTAAAAAATATTGACATTTAGAATTTCTATCTCATCTTGGATTGTTGGTTTCGACTTTGTGGTTAGTTGTAAAGAATAAAAATTTATAATTTACGGGAAGAAAACAATTTATTACATACTATTGTTGAGTTAAAGTTCTAATTTTTGAATAAAAAATTTAAAATCGCTATTATAATTTTATTAATAAAAATTTATAATTAAGGGAGAGATAACGATTTTGATCTTTGATGAGAGTTTAAAAAAATTGAGATTGAGAAATGTTGCTCTATTGGTTAATAAAAATAACTTTGATCATGGGTGGGTTATTACACAATTTAAATCAAAATTGGTGAAAAATTGTACATGAATGAAAGGTTTGGTACTAAAAAACTAAGTAATTAGAGTAGAGAAGTATATGGCAATGTTTACGCTGATTTTTGGTAAACAACCGCTAGTTTGTAATGCTTGAGAGATCAACTAGAGAATCTCGGAACATGTTTTGTGCATTCATTGTTTAAGTTTGAAAATAGCAATGTTCATTAACGCAAATGAACAAGTTTGTTTGACAAAGTAAAGTAAATGAAAAATAAATGACTTGATTGACAAGAAATATAAAAATACTCAAAATGAGTACGTATTTGACAAGAAAAAGTAAATGATTCAATGAATTAAAATGCAAGTAAAGTAAATGAAAACAAGTAAATTGCATGAAATGATAAATTGCATTGAATTAAAATAAAGTGATCACAAGATTATACATTGTTTCCTCTTGTACTCCTTTCGCTCGAACGCTTGGGTACTCATAATTTGTAAGGATTTTTACTATGTGAATTTGTGATAGGAATTATATCAAATGAACTAGTATTTATAGATAAATCCTACAACTATCTATTAACGACTATGAAACATCCATTTGACAAGTGTCTCGCCACCTATTCTTCATTCTTGAATGCCAAAAGTTGTCAAGCTTGAATGAAGCGTTGCAATGGTTTGAATTTTGAATCTTCAGAAATGTTGATAAATTGCCAAGTTACAAAAAGTCTTCGAGTTCGAGTGATTCTGATGGTTACTCTAAATGTTGATGACTCGAATCAAATCTTGATTTGCCTCTTGGACTAGTGAATGCTTCTCATCTTCTGAAATTCATGAATATTTTCTTATAACAATGTTCTTTTTGCTTAAATGCATTAACTTTGACCTTCATATGAAATTAAATGATATGAAAATATTAATTTCCATGATTGAAGGTTTATTGATTACATTCAAAGAACATTTAGTACATATTTTGACTTAACCAAAATATGGGCTAACAGGCAAATTAATTTTTTTTACTGTATTATTTCCTGACTTTGTTTTGGTTAATTAGTAGATAGAATTAAATATTCCAATTAAATATCAAGGATTACAAGCTATATATTAGATTAGACATATTTTTCAGGTCTTTTGTTTAGAGATTTGGGGCTATCCAAGAGAAGTGTATTTTAGCTCCTATATACTAAAATTGGGGACATAAATTGCATGCTACTCATTATGTCAAGAACAAAGCTTGCCACAATACTTGCATGTCTATACACGTATTATGTCATGCATGAGTGTGGTGTTTTTTTTGCCATATGTCTAACATGCATCTACATAATTCATGCACATACAATTGATTACCCTAGAGTTTTCTATAAATACCCATCATTTGCTCATTCATTCATCACTCACAAGAAACACTTGGTTGCTTCAATTTTACTTTGGTCTTCCATTAGAATGGAATCCTCAGGTATAATTTCAATTTTTATTCCCCTTCACTTCTTAGCTTTTATTGTTGAACTATATTCTACTAATATGTTCTCATCTTTTGGGCGAATAGGATTTTTCGTCAGGAAGACTCCTATCTCTGAAATCACAAGTGGTCGAGTAGATTTTGAAATAAGAGTTCGAGTAATCAATCTTTGGTCATTACCCGATCGTAATAATTCCAATGAAGAAGGGGCTCTCCACATGATTTTTCTTGATGCAGCGGTTAGTGGAAAAAAAAAATTCTTCAATTAAATTTCTGGTGCAGTTTGCATTGGTTGTGATTTTTTTTTTATAGAGAGATAGAATCCATGCAACTATTAGAAAAGACTTGATTCCACAATTTAAGGATTGCATTGAGGAGGGATCTGCTTATGTCTTTGAGAGGTTCATGGTTGCCAAGAATGATCCAGTTTTTAAAAGTACTCCCCATAAGCATAAATTGAATTTTATGCGTGGTACTAAAGTTTTTCATGTCGTCAATGCAACTGAAATACCCTCAAACCATTTTGAGTTTACGTCTTTTGAAGAAATACTTGCATCTACTAAGGAGAATAGCTTTCTTGGTGAGTTTTGTATTTTGGTGGTGTTGTGTGGTATTCTGATGTATAGCTATTTGATTTATAGTTCAGTGTCCTTATTTGATTTAATTTTTTTCAGATGTTATTGGTCATGTTGTCGAAAAAAATGCCATCAAAGAGACCGAAAAAAATGGAAAGACTAATAAAGTCATGGATGTAACTCTAGAAGATTTAGAGTGAGATTGATTAAGTTACATTGTTTGATGGATTTGGTTTGCGCGAAAATAAATTGTATTTATTTGTTTTAATATTTGATTTGCTAGGGGGAATAGAGTACACTGTACTTTATGGGATGATTTTGCACTTAAAATGCAGCAATTTTTGGATAGTCATGATCAATCTTTCCCTGTCGTAGTTATACTTCAGATGTGCAAGCTTAAAAAGTACTTTGGTAGGTGATATTGATTTTACTTTTTTTTTGTTTATTTATTTATCTGTTTTTTTAAAATAATGAATGATTTGTCGGGTCAAGTGCCATGGGAATATCCAACTCTTTCTATGGATCCAAGTTATTCTTGAATGCTGAAGTGCCTGAAGTAATTGAATATATAGAGAGGTATTTTTGAGCTCTCTCTATTTTTATCTAGATTTTAGTTGCAATTTCTTTCTTATTTAAGTGTGATTGTATTGATTCTATCAGGATGAATACTGCGAATGTGGAATTGACTCAAGTTGTTAGTCAATTATCTGGGCCACCAATTGTTAATCTGGCTGATGATTTATTGCAAACAAGGCGAATGACTATTGAGGATTTAATTGAGTCTAATGAGGTGTTTATTATTTCCATTCCTTATAAATTTAGATAAGTAGTTTATTATGAAAATAAATTTGTCTTTTGAATATCATATGTTCTCTTGTGGCAGAAATATTTTGGTTCTGTGTTGGCTTGGATATGTGAATTTAGTACTGATTCGGGTTGGTTTTATCAAGCTTGCACTAGATGTGCATCAAGGATCACATTTGTAAGTGGTCAGCTCTATTGTGATAAGTGTAAAATGCCAATGACTGCAATTCCTAGGTGTAGTTTTAATTCAATTTTTATGATTTGTATGATTTTTTTTTTTGTCTGCAAATTAGATTTATTATTGTGATTGCTTTGTTTTTTTTGTAGGTTTAAATTACATCTTCAAGTCATTGATAATACTGGATCAATAACTTTTGTTCTCTTTGATCGTGTTGTTCATCAAATACTTGGGAGAACTGCAGAAGATTTGCTTGATACTATGAATAGTGTAATTTTGCTATTTTTCATTTTTTTTATCTTTGTTGTATTAACCATGTCTATGTAGGTGCACACTTATGTTGTTACCCTTTCCTTTATAGGGGGACGGTTCCAGTGCTTATCCTCCTGAACTCGACATTTTCGTTGATAAACGGATGCTTTTTAAGGTTGAGATTACATATGCCAATCTATATCGCAATTGGCGTGGTTATACTGTTAAAATAATCACTAATGATGAGGTCATCATTAATCGATTTATGGCATTGCATGGGATAAATGTATGTAGTGGTCTCTTATTCTTTTTAAGTGTATGTATGTGTGTCCTATGTTGAATTATTATGTTTCGTCATCAGGAGACTGATCGTGGGGATAATGATACTGATTGTGATGATAATGATCCCGACAACAACTCCATTGTTTTGGGACTGGAGGCTAACACCCAACCGGTATTCTTTTGTCATTATCATTTTTTGTTTTGTTGGTGTTATTTTTGTTTGTTGTGTTATCATGTTTTCAAATTTTGTAATTATTGGTTACTCATAGGATGTTAATGAGCTGATTGACACGACTGTTAGTGAGGAAGTTATAGTGTTTCATGCGACTCAAACCCCAACTAGCAAGTTGGCTGGAAAAAAAATTGTTAGTTTGGATGGCAGTGTTGGAACCCCACCTAGCAAATTCACTGGAAAAAAACCTCTTAATTTGGATAGTAGTCATAGAGTTGTTGCCAGAGAGCTGGAAGTGTCTCCTGTAGACACTGATGTGGTTTGTTCATCTGAGACTGCCGTTTCTAAATCAATTGGGAAAAGAGCTGCTAATGTTGATGGGATTGATGATATCGCTCCAAAAGAGATCAAGTTGGCTACTGTTAAGATCGAAGGGTCTAAATGATCTTTGCGGTGTTTATCTTCCTTTTGAGTTTTTTTTTTTTTTTGTCATGTGTCTATGTTGCGTTTGTCTAAAATAATTATGAGACATAGACCTTGGTCTTTGTTTCATTGTCTTTAAGTTGTTTTGTGTCATGTCCTTTTATCTATGTGGTCTTTATGTATGTTATGTTTTTTTATGTTTACGGTGTTTGGTGTGACATTTCCTAGCTTGTGTAATTCTCTACTCCTTGATAAATAAAATATTTATTATGTATAAGAAATAGGGTATTAGGACCACTTATTGTGTTTAAATGTGACAAAAAGGTAGGGAAAATTTGAATATTTTCAAAGAATCAACAAGTATCTATGCATTTGATCTTGTGTGTGTTTTAATATGGTAGAAAAACGAAGTAGTTTGAGTCCTTTCTAAAAATCAATAAATAACTTTGTGCTTGATAGATAAGAATTACCATTAATATCATATAAAGATTGTCTTTTAAGCATGACAATTTCCATCTTCTTTTGAGGACACAAGAAAGCTAATATAAACATGGTTTCACTATGGTTCGCATGCAGTGGCCATTTCATGCGACCAAACTGCATAAAGGATACATGATTGGAATTTTGGTGATTTAAACATAATAACAATATGATCAAACTACAAAATGAAGCATGAACTATATTTAGGTTGATTTATAGATCAATGTATGAATTAATTTTGAACATTGCAATCCATTCTACTGAGATATTCATTACAAACTCAAAATGTAGACTACCTGTAATTGCTATGTGGTGGGCATGGGATATTGGATACAAACTCAAATTGTGACTTAATTTTGAACATCCTAAATTTGCTAAGGTAAATCAATAAATCATATTTACAAACTCAAAATGTAGACTACTTACTTGGATAAATGAATGAACCATGTTCACTCTATCATTGCTATGTGGTGGGCATAGGATATTGGATACAAACTAAAAATGTGACTTAATTTTGAACATCCTAAATTTACTTAGATAAATCAATAAATCCTATTCACTTTGTCATTGCTCTGTGGTTGGCATGAGATATTAGATGCAAACTCCAAGTGTGAATCTACTTAAATAAATCAATGAGTCATCATCACTCTATCATTATTCAAATCTCCTTTATTTGGATACAATACCCATATATTTAACTAATTTAGAATGTATTCTTAGCTCAATTTCTTTACTTAAATATATCATTAAAAATCATGATATTCTATGCATAACACATGATAGGAAGGTTGACTTATGATTGGTGTTTTTAATACTAAATTAAAAAAGTCCAATCTAATTTGAATCTACCCTTGAGTAAAACACATCTTATAATTTTAACACCATTAATTTTCCACATAAGAATTTTTCATGTGCCAATTATAACATGGTTGTTTGTATTATCGCTACGTGTGTAAAATTGGTAAAAATTAATTACAACTCATTGCAAGTTCCAAGGGTGGTTGTCTACCAGTGCATATATAGTATATATGCTGCAATGCATAAATTTCTAAATACACTAATGTAACAATACATCTAAGATGTAAATATTTGGTATCGTAAATTGTTTTGCTGTCCATGATTATGCTCTCTTGGTATGGATTCATTGTCTACTACACTTGGTTGTCATGAACAACAATCTGAGTGTTTGGATTATACTTCTTTAGGTAATTTTAATCTTATTTTGGAACAAAATAACATTGCTCTCATGTTTAGATTCTTTACATAGTCATTACTCTTGTTGAATTTTTGTATGTTGGCTACATTTTGCAAAAACAACTACTAGCCAAATGCTGAGACAAATGCTGTAGCAAGTGGAGCAGCATTGTGTGACCTGATTGTTGCGCGCCAACACGCGCTATATTTCTGTGCAAGATCTTCTGGAGATTCTATGAAGTTTTATATTTAACCTAGCGTACTAATCAAGACGCGCAGGTTGAATGAGTTGTACAGGCTGTCTTGCCTTGGTGTATTTCCATAATTAATATTGATATATTTTTGAAAACAATATTCTTGCTCATGAAGAATTATTTGCTGAACCTGACAACGTCCAAGCTGTGTTTTGAAGCCCAAACCATTGACTGCTCAGTATTATATATATGTAAACACAAACCCTAGTTTTGTGCGTGGAAAACTGTGTGTGTACTAAAGCGTGTGTTTCAAGGTTTTAGGTTTTCTTGTTAGTTGTGAGGCTTGCTTGTATCACCCTGATTCAAGTCAAGAACTCTGTGTTTGAGTTGTAATGGTGTACTGCTCCTAAGCTTTGAAGTACGGAGTTAGTTGTGTTCTTTAGAGTGTGACTCTTATTCAAACTATAGAAACAAGTGTGTGTTTAACAGTGCTGTCTGTACTGTTAGTGGGAATTGAGACGGGGTCTCATACCTAGGAGTTCCTAGGTAGAGCAGCCATTGGTAGGGTCGTGGTGCAAAGACAAGTAGTGAGTCTACGTTGTGCTTTTCACTAGAACTATTATAGTGGAGTTCATTCCTGGATTGGTATCCCCCAGACTAGGGCAATTTGCGCCGAACTGGGTTAACAAACCTACTGTGTTATTTATCTTTCAGTCACGTTTATTTTACTTGCTACGCTTCGTTTTACTATTATTGTGTGACAAGTGCTCGGACAAGTGCTCTAACGTTGTGCACAGCATTTGTCTGTCTGATTGCCAGAATTTCAACTCTCAGTGATTTTAACCTTCTCTTTTTTTTGTGTTTTCTCTTCTATTTTTACTAGATCTACTACAACCATCGTATGTTCGTGATCTATCTTCTATCACACCAAGACATATTTCTTTTGAAGGTGATTTATTTTCACCTTGAATAGAAATCTTAGACTAATATCTCTATATCTCCTTAGTTAACTTATTCTTCTTATTTTTTATAGATGAGGACATTGATGTTTCATCAACTATGTGTGCAACTAATACTGAGGAGTATAATATACCCATCAATCCAGGTATTAAATTCAATTTGTGTCATGCTATTGTCCATACAATAATGTTTTTTATTGTACTACCTTTTAGATGTGTTTTACCAAATCACAGTTCTTAGTATGCTTTTTTTTGCTGATTTTAATTTAGTATGCAACATATAGAGAAAATCCGTTCATCTGCATTTAGTTGAGTATTGTAAAAATTACCTGCCCATGGAGATAGTAAAAATAATGATCTTCTTGATTTTCTCTATTGGGACGTGATCACATTTCTCATTATTTGCTATACTATCAATTCAACCATTTTTCTCTTTTGCATTTTTTTATTTATAAATACTTGCGTTGTTTGTTCTATTTAACATCTAATTTGCATTTATAATATACTCATCTTGCTGTCTTTGTAGATAATCCTCCCTCTTTAAATTCAAATCATGAAGTTGTGCATTCGGATGTGTCCACATGTACAGGTATTCTCTTATGGATAGTTGGTTTACAATTACCAAAGATTACATTTTCTCAAGTTTATTGGAGGTCTTTGGCCAATCGATATTGTAGTGCATGACATTGTTGAAATTATTTATGCAGTTCCTGGTTTTACTCAATATCTCAATATCGGTCAGCCCAGTTGTGTGTGCCCCGATTGTGGAGCTATTATGTGGTTGGAAGAACGTCTCAAGAGAAGTTCTCAGAGATACCCAAGATTCTCACTTTGTTGCAGTCAAGGAAATGTTGAAATTGTACCTTACACTCGCCTCCCTCAGCCACTTTATAACTTATATCATGGGCTTGATGAGAGAAGTAGATTCTTCTTGGAAAACATTAGATCTTTCAATAGTATGTTTGCTTTTAAGGCAAAAGAGGTCGCGATGGAAGAAGGTATAACCTTCCAACTGCTTCAGAAGTTGCTGCTTTAATTGTTGGTGATTTTGGCACTACAGGTTTTGATAGAGACATTGTCGTTGAGGAGCGTTCTGGTCTTCTACAACGTGTTTCTTCATTTGAACCAGCTTACTGGCCATTACAATATCCACTTTTGTTTCCTAGAGGTGAAGATGGATATAGAAAGGATATTGAGTTTAAGGACAATGCAAGAAAATTAACAAGGAAAAGGAAATATATTACACAATTGGAATGGGTTGCTTACAGGATTCAGTTGAGAGACAGGGACACTTCAACAATTGTGTTCTCCAAACGATTGTTCCACCAGTTTTTGGTTGATTCATTTAGCACAATAGAGTCAGCTCGATTGAAGTATCTTAGAGACCATCAAAAAGATTTAAGGGCTGATATGTACAAAAGGTTATCAGAAGCTATTCTCAGGGGTGAAACTAATGCTGCAACAGTTGGGAAACAAATTGTCTTGTCGTCTACCTTTGTCGGTGGAGCAAGGTACTTGATACAGAATTATCAAGATGCAATGGCTATTTGTTCTTGGGCTGGATATCCTGATTTATTTATAACCTTCACGTGCAACCATAAATGGCCTGAAATTGTTGAGTTCTTAAAAACCCATCAACTAAATCAAGGAGATCGACCTGATCTGGTGAGCAGTCTTTTTAAGATCAAGCTTGATCAGCTTCTGAAAGATATCAAGAGTGGATGTATTTTTGGTAAAGTCAAGGCAGGTATGTATATTTTATGCAAGATACTGTATTTGTGTATTTTTAACTCCTTGTATTATGTCTATATAAATACAATTGTGTGTTCATATGTGTCATGAACTTATTGAGTTTCAAATTTTGTGTTTATATGTGTCATGCAGTGATTTATACCATTGAGTTTCAGAAACGCGGACTTCCTCATGCCCATATCTTGGTTTTCCTTCAACCAGCGTTTAGGACTGTTCATCCTCGTGACATTGACAAAATAATATATGCTGAGATTCCTAACAAGGATCACGAGCCAGAATTGTTTGATATTGTATCTACTCTTATGATACATGGTCCATGTGCTGGTCAAAATATAAATGCACCATGCTTGCAAAGAGGTAAATGCATGAAATACTTTCCAAAACGGTTTGTCAGTAATACTATCATTGATCCGGAAGGTTATCCTGTTTATAGAAGAAGAAACAAAGGTGTATGCATCCGAAAGGGTGAATATTCTGCCCACAACAGATTTGTTGTTCCTTATAACAAACATTTATTGTTAAAATATAATGTTCATATTAATGTTGAATGGTGCAACCAATCCAGGTCCATAAAATACTTATTTAAATATGTCAACAAGGGACATGATAGAGTTACTGCTGGATTTTACCATGGTACTCGCGATGAAAGAGGAAATCAAGTTATTGATGAGATACAAATGTATTATGATTGTAGATATCTTTCAGCTTGTGAGGCTGTTTTAAGAATATTTTTGTTTGATGTTAATTATAGAGAACCATTTGTTGAAAGGTTGAGTTTCCATCTTGAAAATGAACAGTCTGTGGTTTTCCCAGATGACGCCTCTATTGAAGATGTTGTCGATAAATCATCTTCTAAATGCACTAAATTCTTGGCCTGGATGGATGCCAACAAAATATATCCTCATGCACGTGACTTAACATACAGTGAATTCCCTACAAAATTTGTGTGGAATGAAAGGGATCATAAGTGGACTCCACGTAAAAGGGGCTTTTCTATAGGCAGGCTGCATTTTGTTCCTCCCGGTTCAGGGCAAATGTTTTATTTAAGGACTCTTTTAAATTATGTCAAAGGTCCCACTTCTTTTGATGATATAGCAACCGTTAATAATATAAAATACACAAATTACAAGGATGCATGTTTTGCATTGGGTTTGATGGATGATGATAATGAGTTTATTCATGCCATCAAGGAGGCGAGCTATTGGGGCAGTGAAAGTTTTTTGCGTGATATGTTTGTTGTGTTGTTGCTTTCAGGCCAATTACATCGACCGCGTTTTGTCTGGGACAGTACATGGGAAGATTTGAGTTTAAAAGATTATCCTGACATGCCTCAACTAGATCCAAGATTACTTCCAGATGGAGTGAATAGATTGATTATGGATGAGCTGAATTATGATAAGCGTGCGTTGGCCGAGGAGCACCGTATTCTAATGTCCACAATGACAACTAAGCAAAAAAAGGTGTATGATAGAGAGATGTCTAAAAAGCATGTTCTACTTTTAGTATAATAGAGAGATGTCTATGTCCCATGTTTCTGTGACCCTAAACCCTAAATGTAAACCCTAAACCTTACACAAATAGTTTGCGATCGCCAATAAAATCTAAATCCGACAATTTTTTTTAATCTACTTAGTTTGTTGGACCAATCACGCAATAATGAATGGTCGGATGAAAAATATTTATGGTCCAATGTCTAAGTCCCATGTTTTGGTGACCCTAAACCTTAAACGTAAACCCTAAACCTTACACATAGTTTGTGATAGCTAATAAAATCTAACTCCGACAAGTTTTTTTTAATCTACTTAGTTTGTTGGACCAACACGCAATAATGAACGGCCGGATGAAAAATATTTATAGTCCAATTGAAGTAACAAAAATTTTCACAAGAAATGGGGGGTTTGAATTGTGAACCTTTAAAAATTTACTTATAAAATTAACAAGGTTAGTTTATCAAATATAAAGTATATCAAAACTTAATTAATGAGTATTCAAAGACTAATAAAAATTGAAATACTGGCTACCAGACGAACAAACGCTGTGAACAATGTAAGCACAACTGTCTGAGCGCGTGTCTAGCTCAGGACAAAGACACAATTAAAACATAATTAAAAGCAGCGGAAAAGTAAAGAACACAGTAGGTTTGTTAACCCAGTTCGGCGCAACTTGCCCAAATCTGGGGGATACCAATCCAGGATTGAATTCACTATAATAGTTCTAGTGTAAGAACCAACGTAGCCTCACTACTTGTCTTCCACCTAGACCCTACCTTACGTGACAACTCTACCTAGGAACTCCTAGATATGAGATCCCGTCTCACCTCCTAACCTAAACAACACACTCAGCGTTGCTTTTATTCTTTTCTTAATTGATATGTTTTCTTTGGACAAGAGACACACTCTTCCGACTAAATACTAACTCCGTACCTACAGGCTTAGAAGAAGCACAATTACAACTCAACTAAACACGTCCTTAGCTTGACCAGCGATGATACAAGCAAGGCTCACAAACAAATAATAAACTAACAAACTAACAAAGAAGACTAAACCTTAAAACACACGGTTTAGAACACACACGGTTTAGCTTGGATTCTAGGGTCTGTCATTACATATATTTATACTACTAGAGTAGCACAGGGTTTGGGCTTCAGACACCTTTGGACGTTGTGAGGTCCAAGTCTTGAATCTTCTAGAACAAGAAATCTTCTTGAAAAATATATCAATATCACCTTGTAAAATATATCTAGTCTTGACCGCCTTAGACTCCTTCAGAACACGTGACTTAATCACCAAGTAATGGTTAAAATAAAAACCAAAGCGAATCTTATAAAAGATTGCATAAAATATTAAACGCGAGTTGGCGCGAGTTGGCAGATCACAGAATGTTGTTCCATATGCTACAGCATCTGACCCATCATTAGTGATCATAGGCATCTGACCACACATCTTGCTAATATATGTTTTTGACACAATTGTAGCCAGTCTTCAAAAACCCAACAATCTCCCCCTTTGGCAAAATTTTGGCTAAAACATTTGAAAGCCAGTTCTTGGAAAGATAAAAACAATTCTTCCTTCAACCACCATAGGCATAGAAAATCATAGTAGATAGTGAGAACACTTTAGAACGGCTTTATGGTTAAGGATGACTTACACGTAGAATCAGAGGCAATCATCAGAAGAGAATACGTCCAGCCTCAAAGAAAACAGCTTCTCACATAGTGAGTTCATAGAAAGGAGATAAATGCGTTTGGAAAAAATAAATTTCCACAAGCAGAGTTAGATAAAATCTTCCTCAAAACATGCGTACAAACAAGTGCACATATCATAAAGATAGTCACTCCCCCTCAAGATACGCACACACACCTTCATAGGACAGATGTTAGAGCATCTGTCACATCTTCAACCAAAAACGCACAGAGCTACGTAGAGACACGTAACACGATCACGATCATACTACTCCCCCTTTTTAGCCACAAATTATGGCAAACATAAGTCATGCATATAAAATGCAAAAATTGAACATAGGGTAGTATCACATAGTGCATATTACAGACCATAAGCACATAGAGGTGCATTAGAAATCCAGGATATCACAAAACATTAAAAAGAAAATCAGAAAATATCAGAGTCAAACAGAGGTAGACTCATCAGAATCATCTGACATCTCCTCAGTATCACCAGCAGCAAAAGCATTTTCTTTTCCTCCTTCCTCCTGAACTTCCTCAATATCCTCACCTTCAGCTTCAGCTTCCTCTTCAGCCTTCAAGGCTGCAATTACCCTATCTATCTTCAACTTTCTGGCCCCAAGAGCCATACTGGTCTCAGTAAGATCAACAATCATTTGTTTCCTACTGAGCACACTAGATGATCTAACAGAAGTACCAACATCTTCAGCAGCATTTGTCACAGACAACAACCTGCAATCCACAGACAAAGGACTTGGCCTTTTGCAGGGCTCATCAGTCCCAACCAAAATATCTGGATGTTGCTGGAGAATAATACCACATAGCAGAGTGGGAAAGGCAATAGAAAACTTGATAGCATAAGATTTAGCATGTTCTAGAACTTGATAGAAAATATAAGAGCCATAGTCAAAAGCAGTCTTAGTACCAAATGCATAGATAAACTTGGTCAACCCAGTAGCAATAGAATTGGAATGAGTGGTTGGTGTCCAATTTGAAGCAACTATCTTGTTCAACACAACAAACAGTGGAGTTAACTTTGCAGAGGACAAATGTTTAGGCCAATATTTGACCTTGTTACCAGTAATAGCCTTGCAAATAATATCATCAGTCACCTCCATCTCAGGAATCTCTTCAGTAGACCTCTCAAGATATTCATTAATAACCAGAGGAGAGAAGTTAACACACCTGCCTCTAACAAAAACCTTCCTGTACTCAGGACTCCTAACATCATCACAATCTTCAGCTACATTCACCAAAAACTCCCTAACCAGCTTGTCATAACAGAATCCCAGATTCTTCACAGTCTTCATCAAACCAGCAGAAGTCAACAAGTCCATAAGCTCCATGCATTTAAACACATCTTCTTTCAGACTCCTTTCCAAAGCAAGTCTTCTGTGGTAAATATATTTTCACCTAGCAGAACCATTCTCTAAGTGAAAGGAAACATTATCCAAGGGTGCTAGAGGTATAGATAGTGGTATTTTCATACCTTTAATAGTCTTTCTAGATGCTTTGCCAGATGTGGCAGCATCAGTCTCAGCAACCTCAAAATCAGAGTCACTTGTAGGGGGATCTTTTCTCTTCAAACTCCTTCCCTGGAGTAGATTGGGGCACAACCTTGCTCCAACCCTTAGGGGGACCATACATGGACTTCTTCCCAGTATCAGTTTTCTTCTTCTTGCCCTCAAGGGCACTTTTAACCACAACAGATTTGCTCCTTGTTCTACGAGCAACACCAGTAATAGGAGTTTCCTCCACAACATTTTCTTCTGAACCTTCTTCATCAACCAAAACTACATCATCCTGTAGTAAATTTTCAGGATCAGGACTCTTAGAACTCTCAGCATGCTTAGTCTCAAATTCTGCAGTCTTAGGTTCAGGGGAGCCTTCTTCATGAACTCTATCAGTCACAGGTGTATCAGGGACCTCAGTGGTCTCAATATTAGCTCGTGCCAAAGATGCGGGAGCATCAGGCATAGCATCTGTCTGCTCTTCAGTAAACACAGCTGATTTCTCAACAACAGGATTATCAACCAAATTTTTCTCAGGTTCCACATGTTTGTCAGCAACCAAATTAGTCTTTTCAACAAACAAACTATCATCTACCTTAGGATTTTCAGAACCTAGGGTTTTAGTCACACTAACATTCTCAACAGTAACATTATCTTCAACATTCTCAGATTCATTAATATTATCAGGTTCCACAACAGTTGAGACAAAAGGATTCTCTTTACAATAGAGATCATGCATGCTCAGACCAACACGCTTAGCAGGAGAGGGTTTTGATTTCTTACCTTTAGATTTTGAACCCTTTACAGTCGCAGAAGATGAAGAGCCTTTCTTCTTTGACGATAACACTTTAGCACTTCGTGTGACCACACCGGTGCTAGAAATCATGGCAAGTGGTTGAACATCAGTAATAATCGTCGATTGAACTGATGGTTGAGTGACGGAATCAGAAACAGGATCAGATTGAACATTTGTGGTTTGATCTTGTAATGTGGGTTGTGGAATAGAATCAAACATGATGATGATTTGTTGTTTGAGTAAGCAAGAGAGTAACAAAGTGTGAATGATGTTGAACCGGGCGAGAGAGAAGTTGAGAGGTTGAGAGTAAGAAAAAGTAAAGTTGTAATGTGATAAAGTAACACTTGAGGAAGTTGGAGAGTGGCTTCCTTGACTTGCGTGCAATAAACGGTTATGAAATAGAAATGTAACTACTGCACGCCTCCAATAAATTAACTGCTACAATTCTTCAATCTAGCAGATACCTAACTTTCCTCTTAATTTTTCAAATTGAGTAGTATCAAGGGCTTTAGTAAAAATATCTACTACTTGCTCTTCAGTTGCAACATGCTCAAGAGTGATGACCTTTTCTTCAACTAAATCTCTAATAAAATGATGTCTAATGTCAATGTGCTTGGTCCTGCTGTGCTGTATAGGATTTTTAGAAATATTAATTGCACTCAGGTTGTCACAGAATAAAGTCATAGCATCTTGCTTGACATTGTACTCACTCAGCATCTGTCTCATCCAAACTAATTGTGCACAGCTACTTCCAGCAGCTATATACTCAGCCTCAGCTGTGGATAAGGAAACATAATTTTGTTTCTTACTAAACCATGATATGAGATTGTTGCCTAGAAAGAAACATCCACCAGAAGTACTCTTCCTATCATCAGCACTTCCAGCCCAGTCAGCATCACAGTACCCAATTAACAAAGTATTATTCCCATGGGTATATAGAATCCCATAATCACTGGTACTGTTCACATACTTCAAAATCCTCTTTACCTGAGTTAGATCATCTTTGGTTCAGCTTGGTACCTAACACATACTCCAACTGCAAAAGTAATGTCTGGTCTACTTGCAGTGAGATATAGGAGACTTCCAATCATGCTCCTGTACATACTTTGATCAACATCTACACCTTTTTCATCCTTTGAAAGCTTCACATGTGTAGGAGCAGGAGTTCTTTTATGAGTAGCATTCTCCATACCAAATTTCTTGACAATACTTTTAGCATACTTGCTTTGGGAGATAAAGATAGTATCTTCCATCTGTTTCACTTGAAGACCAAGAAAATAATTTAGCTCACCCACAAGATTCATCTCAAATTCATATTGCATTTGCTGAACAAAATGCTCCACCATTTGGTTAGACATTCCTCCAAACACTATGTCATCAACATAGATTTGGACAATCATAAGCTTTCCTCCAACATCTTTCACAAACAAAGTTTTGTCATTGCCTCCCTTTCTATAGCCACGAGTCACCAAGAATTCAGTAAGTATATCAGACCAATCCCTAGGAGCTTGCTTCAACCCATATAGGGCTTTCTTCAATTTGTAGACATGATCAGGACCACTTGGATCAATGAAACCTTTAGGCTGTTCCACATAGACAACTTCATTTAAATATCCATTGAGGAATGCACTCTTGACATCCATCTGATATAGCTTGAATTTGCGGATGCATGCTATTCCTAATAACTACCTTATGGATTCCAACCTAGCTACAGGTGCAAAAGTCTCACCAAAATCTACTCCTTCAATCTAAGCATAACCTTGAGCAACAAGTCTGGCTTTGTTCCTTGTGATAGTACCATTTTCATCTGACTTGTTCTTGAATACCCACTTTGTTCCTATGACATTCACATTCTCAGGTCTAGGAACTAAGTCCCACACATCACTCTTTTTGAATTGAGTTAATTCTTCTTGCATTGCATTTATCCAAAACTCATTAGTCAAAGCCTCCTTGACATTCTTAGGCTCAAAATTTGATATAAAACAGGAATTTGATACCTCACTATATCTCCTTCTAGTGGTGATCCCTTGATTTGGATCTCCAATGACTTGATCTATAGGATGGTTCTTCTTTATTCTGATAGATGGCCCTTTGTTGGGAGAATTAGTTTCTGAACTGCTCTCTTCAGATTCTTCAATATTTGTGTCTACATCTTTTGTCTCCCCCTGAGTGTCACCTGCTGAGTCAGATGTGCTATCATGTGCCACAGCATCTTTACCACAGTCATCTATCACAACATTAATAGACTCCATCATTGTTCAAGTTCTGGAATTATACACTCTATAGGCTCTGCTGTTATTTGAATAACCCAGAAAAATTCCTTCATCACTTTTAGCATCCATCTTCCTTCTTGGTTCTCCATCAGCTAAGATATAACACTTACTACCAAACACATGAAAGTGTTTCACTGTTGGCTTCCTGTCCTTCCATAGTTCATATAAGGTAGTAGATGTACCTTTTCTCAATGTAACTCTGTTATGGATGTAACAGGCTATGTTCATGGCTTCGGCCCAAAAATAGAAAGGTAGCTTCTTGGCATGTAGCATGACTCTAGCTGATTCTTGCAATGTTCTGTTCTTCCTTTCAACTATACCATTTTGCTGAGGAGTGATAGGTGCAAAATACTCATGAAATATTCCTTCAGCTGTGCAAAAATCAGAGAACTTAGCATTCTCAAACTCTTTCCCATGGTCACTTCTTATTCTGACAATACTACATTCTTTTTCTCTTTGAAGTTGTAAACATAGATCTTTAAACTTCTCAAAAGTGTTAGACTTTTCTTTAACAAAGGTGATCCAAGTGAATCTGGAGAAGTCATCCACAATAACAAAGGCATACTTTGTACCACCTAGGCTTTCAACTTGCATGGGTCCCATCAAATCCATATGTAGAAGTTCAAGGACTCTGGATGTGGACAGATGTTGCAGCTTCTAGTGCGGCACTTTGGTCTGTTTACCCACCTGACATTCTCCACAAATACTACCTTCTTGAATTGGAAGGTTAGGTAAACCTTTGATAGCTCCTTCAGCAATAGCTTTCTTCATGCTTCTCAGATTTAAATGCCTAAGTTTTTGATGCCACAGTTTCACTTCATCTTCTTTTGCTATTAAACAGGCAGATAGCACAATGTTGTCTTGTGAGACCCACATGTAACAGTTGTCCTTTGATCTCACACCTTTCATCAGGGTGTCACCTTCAGTATTTGTAACTAAACATTCATCCTTAGTAAAGTTGACTTTCAACCCTTGATCACATAACTGACTAACACTGATTTGATTGGTAGTTAGTCCCTCTACATGAAGAACTTTATCAAGCTTTGGTAGATCTCCATTCACCAGTGTTCCTATACCCTTGATTTCTCCCTTGGCTCCATCCCCAAAGGTTACAAAGCTAGTAGCATGTGGCACCACATTTGTCAAATACTGTTCTACTCCAGTCATGTGCCTGGAACACCCACTATCAAAATACCAATCACTTCTAGATGAGGCTCTTAGAGATGTGTGAGCAATTTGAGCAGTCTCACTAGCAGTATTGCTTGTGAATTGGTCATTCTTTATCTTCCATTCCTTTTTGATGTTCTTCACAACAGGCTCAGTTCTTGATGAGTAACTTCTGTCAGGAGAGCCATGTAATATGTAACAGAAAGGTCTAATATGCCCCTTTCTTCCACAGTGGTGACATACCCAATCATAGTATCTACCCTTTCGTCTGGACTTGTAGGTAGTCCTCTGTTGTCTTGCTTGATGTAAGGGCATCTGTCTTGAATTATTGGATCATAAGCACTAAAAGCTGGTACAAATTGTGTCTGATGAGGCACAGCTCTGTAGTCAAAGCCTATACCTTTAACGTTTCTTGAACTCTGCCCAATCTCCAGAATCTCATCTAATTTATCAGTACCTTTGTTGAGCATCCTCAGTTGCTTGTTCATGTTATCTATCTTTGATTTGAGTAAAGCAACTTCATCATTGAGATCTAAGCTTATCTGCAATAAATTGTTCTTTTCAGCTTGCAGAAGAGCAATGGTTCCTTTATGCTTAGAAATTTCTTCACTTATGATCTCTAATTCTTGATAAACATCAGGAGATTCTTCATAAGATAGCTCTCCATCAAAGAAGCTTGAGTCAGATGTACACACTCCTGTTAGAGCAACAACATGGTTGGCAATTTCAGGATCTTCTTCTACTTCATCTTCATCTGACCAGGAAACAACCATTCCCTTCTTTTGCTTCTTCAAATAAGTTGCACACTCTGTTCTGATATGACCATACCCTTCACATTCATAACATTGAACCCCTTTTTTTTTATTCGTCTTGTCCTCAGCTCTGGGTTTCTTCTGATTAATGACATTCTTGTTTGTGATGCGACTGTTGTTTGGAGCATGTGTCTTAGGACGTCTGTCCATCTTCAAAGCTCTACTGAATTGTTTATCCAACATTGCCATAGCTTCAGAAATACTTTCATCAGTCTCCATATTATCTTGTTGGTCAGACTCTTGAGCAACAAAAGAAATGCTCTTTGACATCTTCTCAGATCTCTCATTGGCTTACATCTCAAAGGTTTGTAAAGAGCCAACTAGATCATCCATCTTCAAATCTGAAATGTCTTTGGACTCCTCTATTGCAGTCACCTTCATATCAAATCTCTTAGGTAGAGACCTAAGCATCTTTCTCACTAAAGTTTCTTCAGATATCTTCTCACCCAAGGCATCAAATTGATTGTCATAATCAAGAATCTTCAAGTGGAATTCTTGAATACTCTCTTCATCATTCATTCTTAAGCTCTCAAACTTACTAGTCCTAAGTTGCAATCTTGAGCTTTTCACCTTGGATGTACCTTGATGAACAGTTTGGAGTATCTTCCATGCCTTCTTGGCAACAGTGCATCTTTTGATCAGCTTGAATATATGCGCATCAACTCCATTGAATAGAGCATTCAAGGCTTTTGAATTTTCATTAGCTAATGCCTCTTTCTCTTTGCTCCATTCTTCCTCAGCCTTGAGTGCGGTGGTGGCTGCACCATCTTTATCAGTAACTACTGGATGTTCCCAACCTTTTATCACAGCTCTCCATGTTTTGTGGTCCATGGATTTTAGAAACGTTGTCATCCGGGATTTCCAGTTGTCATAATTAGAGTCACCAACCAAAAGTGGTGGCCTATTCATAGGTCCTCCTTCCTTGTCCATTCTTGCCAGAAAAACCTCCCTGGAGCCCACCCTAAACAGAACAGAGTGCCTGCTCTAATGCCAATTGAAATTCTGGCTACCAGACAGACAAACGCTGTGAACAATGTAAGCACAACTGTCCGAGCGCGTGTCTAGCTCAGGACAAACACACAATTAAAACGTAATTAAAAGCAGCGGAAAAGTAAAGAACACAGTAGGTTTGTTAACCCAGTTCGGCGCAACTTAATCTGGGGGATACCAATCCAGGAGTGAATTCACAATAATAGTTCTAGTGTAAGGACCAACGTAGCCTCACTACTTGTCTTCCACCTAGACCCTACCTCACGTGACAACTCTACCTAGGAACTCCTAGATATGAGACCTCGTCTCACCTCCTAACCTAAACAACACACTCAGCGTTGCTTTTATTCTTTTCTTGTTTGATATGTTTTCTTTGGACAAGAGACACACTCTTCCGACTGAATACTAACTCCGTACCTACAGGCTTAGGAGAAGCACAATTACAACTCAACTAAACACGTCCTTAGCTTGATCAGCGATGATACAAGCAAGGCTCACAAACAAATAATAAACTAACAAACTAACAAAGAAGACTAAACCTTAAAACACACGCTTTAGAACACACACGGTTTAGCTTGGATTCTAGGGTCTGTCATTACATATATTTATACTACTAGAGTAGCACAGGGTTTGGGCTTCAGACACCTTTAGTTGTCTTCCACTATTAAAAGACATCGACACATAAAACTAAGTTTTTGCCTTCGGGCTAGTTAAAAATCATATTAAAAAACTTTTTCCACAAAACGAACATGTTATTAATCAATTCTAACGTAAAAAAAACGAAGCATAAGCCTCCATCGTGCGAGCATACAAGCTGAGTTTAACCACTAGAATTCGATTAACACATCGTTCTCTAAAAAACACCAACAAACAATTGACCGATAACTACGTAGCTTTGAATTCCTCATCGCACCAGGTCAAAATCAAATTGTTGGGTTTTTGTAAGTTGGCTACATTTTGCAAAAACAACTACTAGCTAAATGCTGAGACAAATGTTGTAGCAAGTGGAACAGCATTGTGTGACCTGATTGTTGCGCGCCAGCACGCGCTATATTTCTGTGCAAGATCTTCTGGAGATTCTATGAAGTTTTATATTTATCCTAGCGTGCTGATCAAGATGCGTACGTTGAATGAGTTGTACAGGCTGTCGTGCCTTGGTGTATTTCCATAATTAATATTGATATATTTTTGGAAACAATATTCTTGCCCATGAAGAATTGTTAGCTGGACCTGACAACGTCCAAGCTCTGTTTTGAAGCCCAAACCATTGACTGCTCAGTATTATATATATGTAAACACAAACCCTAGTTTGTGTGTGGAAAACTGTGTGTGTACTAAAGCGTGTGTTTCAAGGTTTTAGGTTTTCTTGTTAGTTGTGAGGCTAGCTTGTATCACCCCAATTCAAGTCAAGAACTCTGTGTTTGTGTTGTAATGGTGTATTGCTCCTAAGCTTTGAAGTACGGAGTTAGTTGTGTTCTTTAGAGTGTAACTCTTATTCAAACTATAGAAACAAGTGTGTGTTTAACAGTGCTGTCTGTACTGTTAGTGGGAATTGAGACGGGGTCTCATACCTAGGAGTTCCTAGGTAGAGCAGCCATTGGTAGGGTCGTGGTGCAAAGACAAGTAGTGAGTCTACGTTGTGCTTTTCACTAGAACTATTATAGTGGAGTTCATTCCTGGATTGGTATCCCCCAGACTAGGGCAATTTGCACCGAACTGGGTTAACAAACCTATTGTGTTATTTATCTTTCAGTCACGTTTATTTTACTTGCTACGCTGCGTTTTATTATTACTGTGTGACAAGTGCTCGGACAAGTGCTCTAACGTTGTGCACAATATTTGTCTGTCTGGTTGCCAAAATTACAATTAGCATCAGAGCAGGCACCCTGCCTGATTGAGTGAGCTCCAGGGAAGATATTTCTGGCTAAGATGGACAAAGAAGGAGGACTGATGAATAGACCACCAGTTTTGGTTGGTGATGCAAACTATGATGACTGGAAGTCTTAAATGACTACGTTTTTGAAATCCATGGATCACAAAACATGGAGAGCTTTGGTTGTAGGATGGGAACCTCCTGTAGTTACTACTGGTAAGGAAAGGGAGACCATCACTAAGCTAAAACCTGAGGACGAATGGAGCAAGGATGAAGAAGCATTAGCCAATGCAAATTCAAGGGCTCTAAATGCCTTAACCAATGGAGTTGATGCGCACATTTTCAAATTAATAAAAAAATGTACCATTGCAAAGGATGCATGGAAGAAGCTCCAAACTGTTCATGAAGGTACCTCAATGGTAAAAAGCTCAAGGCTGCAACTATTGACCAGTAAGTTTGAGAACTTGAAGATGAAGGATGATGAAAGTATTCAAGATTTTCACATGAGAATGCTTAAGTTTGATAATCAATTTGAAGCTTTGGGAGAAAAGATTTCTGAAGAAAACCTGGTGAAGAAAATGCTTAGGTCACTACCTAAGAAGTTTGACATGAAGGTTACTGCCATAGAGGAAGCCAAGGACATCTCAGAATTGAAAATGGGTGAACTAGTGGGGTCTTTGCAAACGTTTGAAGTGATTGCAAATGAGAGATCTGAAAAGAAGACAAAGAGTATTGCGTTTAACTCCAAATCTGAGGAGAGTGATATGGAGATTGATGACAGTCTATCTGAAACCATTGTGATGCTAGGTAGAAAATTCAATAAAGCCTTCAAACGGTTTCACAGAATTGCCAAGACACATGCTCTAGACAACAGTCACAGCATAAATAGGAATGTCAATAATCTGAGAAAATCAAAAACAGATGACAAGACAAGCCAAGGCAAAGGAGTTCAATGTCATGAATGTGAAGGATATGGGTATATTAGGACTGAATGTGCAACGTATCTTAAGAAGCAAAAGAAAGAGATGACTGTCTCTTGGTCTGATGAAGATGAATCTGAAGAAGAATCTGAATCTACTAAACATGTGACTGCCTTAACTGGAATATGTGCATCTGATGTTGAATCACAAGATGGTGAAGAGACTTATGATGAATTGGTTGATTGTTTTAAGGGATTATGGCTCAAAAGTGTAGAAGTGGGTAACACTGTGATAAGGTAAAAGAAGACCATTGTTATACTACAAGCTGAGAAAAACAAACTTCTAGAAGAAAATTCAAGATTAGATGGTGATGTTGCTCTATATAAATCAAAGATTGACAACATGAACAAGCAATTGAGGATGCTGAATACATGTACTGATATGCTAGAAGAAATCATAGAAACAGGACAGAAGTCTAATGATACGAGAGGTATTGGTTTCATTTACAATTCACTATATCATCAGAAGTTTACGCATGAAAAGTAGTTTGTTCCTTTTGTTAGTCTCTATAATCCAACTATGTCAAGATAAATGCCTCAGCATCCAGTGAGACAACAGACAACTAGAAACTATACCAAACCTAAGAAAAGGTATTCTGGCTGGGTTTGCTATCACTGTGGAAGGAAGGGACATATTAGACCTTACTGCTTAAAATTGTATGGGTACCCTGATAAAACTTATTTATCAAAAGTTGAACCTATTCTGAAGGATGTCAAGCAAGAGTGGAAGCAGAAGAGTAATACTAGTGATCCAAATCAAGCAGAATCTGAAGGCGTGGATATTGCTCAAATTGCTCATACCTCACTAAGGGCATCATCTAGTAGTGATTGGTATTTTGATAGTGGATGTTCTAGACATATGACTGGAAATAGAGATTACTTGACAGATGTCTTGCCATATGCTACAAGCTTTGTGACTTTTGGTGATGGAGCCAAAGGGGAGATCAAAGGCATAGGATCACTGATCAATGAAGGACTACCTAAACTTGACAAAGTTCTTCATGTGAAAGGGCTGAAAGCTAATCTAATAAGCATTAGTCAGTTGTGTGACAAAGGTCTAAAAGTCAACTTCACAAAGAGTGAATGCTTAGTTACTGATAGTAAAGGTGATCTATTGATGAAGGGAGAAAGATCAAAGGATAACTGTTATCTATGGGTATCTCAAGACAAAGCTGAGCTGTCTACTTGTCTAGTAAGCAAAGAAGATGATGTGAAATTGTGGCACCAAAAGCTTGGACACTTAAACCTCAAAAGTATGAAGAAAGCTATTGCTGAAGGAGCCATTAGAGGCCTACCTAGGCTTCAGATTCAAGAAGGAAGTATATGTGGAGAATGTAAAATAGGAAAACAGACAAAAACGCCACACCAGAAGTTGCAGCATCTGACCACATCCAGAGTTCTTGAATTGTTGCACATGGATTTAATGGGACCTATGCAAGTTGAGAGCTTAGGTGGAAAGAGGTATGCTTTTGTCATGGTAGATGATTTTTCTAGATATACTTGGATTGATTTCATCAGGGAGAAATCTGACACTTTTGAAAAATTCAAAGATCTTTGTTTAAAACTTCAAAGAGAAAAGGAATGTGGTATTACTAGAATCAAAAGTGATCATGGTAAGGAGTTTGAAAATAGTAAATTCTCTGAGTTTTGCACGACTGAAGGAATATTCCATGAATTCTCTGCTCCTATTACTCCCCAACAAAATGGAATAGTAGAGAGGAAAAATAGAACATTACAAGAATCTGCCAGAGTAATGTTACATGCTAAGAAGTTGCCACTCCACTTCTGGGCTGAGGCTATGAACACAGCCTGCTATATACATAATAGAGTAACCTTGAGAAAAGGGACTTCTACAACTCTGTATGAGCTATGAAAGGAAAGAAAGCCCACTGTGAAATACTTTCATGTGTTTGGAAGTAAATGTTATATCTTAGCTGGCAAAGAACCAAGAAGGAAGATGGATGCTAAAAGTGATGAAGACATATTTCTGGGTTATTCAACAAATAGCAGAGCCTATAGAGTATTCAACTCCAAAACTAATGCCATGATGGAATCCATAAATGTTGTGATTGATGATAAGGGCAATGATGCTGCACCAGAAGATAGTACATTTGGCACAGCATCTGACTTACAAGAAGAGACAGAAGATGAAGCTGTCAATGAGGAAAACAGTGAGGTAATAAGTTCTGAAGATACAGTTAACAACAAAGGGCCATCCATCAGAGTTCAGAAGAATCATCCAATAGATCAAGTTATTGGTAATCCGAATCAAGGAATTACAACAAGAAGAAGAAACTATGAGGTATCAAATTCTTGATTTATCTCAAACTTTGAACCCAAGAATGTTAAAGAGGCTTTGACTGATGAGTTCTGGATTAATGCCATGCAAGAAGAACTAACTCAGTTCAAGAGAAGTGATGTGTGGGACCTAGTCCCTAGGCCGGATAATGCTAATATCATAGGTACAAAATGGGTTTACAAGAATAAATCTGATGAAAATGGTACCATCACTAGAAACAAAGCTAGATTGGTTGCTCAAGGTTATGCTCAAATTGAAGGAGTAGACTTTGGTGAAACTTTTGCACCTGTAGCTAGACTAGAAGCTATTAGGTTATTACTTAGAATTGCATGTGTACTCAAATTCAAGCTGTATCAAATGGATGTCAAGAGTGCATTTCTGAATGGTTATTTAAATGAAGTGGTCTATGTGGAACAGCCCAAGGGGTTTGTTGATCCAGCTTTTCCAAATCATGTATACAAGTTGAAGAAAGCATTATATGGCTTGAAACAAGCTCATAGAGCTTGGTATGAGAGGCTAACTGAATTCTTGGTGAATAATGGCTACAGGAAGGGAGGTAATGACAAAACACTGTTTGTGAAAGATTATAGAGGAAAACTTATGATTGCACAAATATATCTTGATGATATAGTCTTTGGAGGAATGTCTGACCAGATGGTACAACATTTTGTTTAGCAAATGCAATCTGAATTTGAAATGAGTCTTGTTGGTGAACTAAATTTCTTTCTAGGTCTTCAAGTAAAACAAATGGAAGATACTATATTTATATCTCAGAGTAAGTATGCTAAGAATATGGTCAAGAAATTTGGTATGGAGAATGCTGCCACCAAAAGAACCCCTGCTCCCACACATATCAAATTATCTAAAGATGACAAGGGAGAAAATGTAGATCAAAGTTTATACAGAAGTATGATAGGAAGTCTTCTCTATTTGACTGCTAGTAGACCTGATATCACATTTGCTGTTGGAGTGTGTGCTAGGTACCAAGCTGAGCCAAAGATGAGCCATCTGACTCAAGTGAAGAGAATTCTGAAATATGTAAACAATATCAGTGATTATGGTTTGATGTACTCTCATGGAGAAAGTACTATGTTGTTAGGATACTGTGATGCAGATTGGGCTGGAAGTGCAGATGATAGAAAAAGTACTTCTGGTGGATGTTTCTTCCTAGGTAACAATCTCATATCTTGGTTTAGTAAGAAACAAAATTGTGTTTCCTTATCAACTGCTGAGGCTGAGTACATAGCAGCAGGCAGTAGCTACACACAATTGGTGTGGATGAGACAGATGCTGAGTGAGTACAATGTCAAGACAGATGCTATGACATTATATTGTGACAACTTGACTGCTATCAATATTTCTAAAAATCCTATACAACATAGTAGGACTAAGCACATTGATATCAGACACCATTTCATCGGAGAGTTGGTTGAAGAAAAAATTATTGCTATTGAACATGTTTCAACTGAGGAGCAGTTAGCAGATATATTTACAAAAGCTCTTGATATTGCACAATTTGAAAAACTAAGAAGGCGGTTAGGCATTTGCCTAATTGAGGAATTGTAGCATTTATTTAATGGGAGGCGTGCAGCAGTTATTTTCTCCCTCCTCAACCGCTTTATGCACGCAAATCAAGGAAGAATATCCCAACTTCCCTTAAACAAAACAATCACACGCATTCATCATTATTTCTTTTCTCCTAGTTTTTCAAAACTGCTCGTCTTCTCACTTGCTGCTCTCATCGCCGTTCGAACCTTCTCAATCATTCAACCTCTCACAAATTTTTCTATCATCATGTCTATTTCAACAAACACTCAATCACCAATCGCAAACGATTCGACTTCTCCCATTGTTCCAGAAACCACTTCACCGGTGGTGATGGATGTTCAACCGATCGCTACTTTAATTGACTCAAAAGCAATCAAACAGCGTCCTAATACGCTTGTGTCACGAAAGAGGAAAAGCACTAGAAAAGGGTCGACTTCATCAGCGACGAAGAAGATCTCAAAAGGTAAGAAATCCTCTCCTGCTGTTCAACGTGTAGGTCTCACCATGCATGACCTGTACTGTAAAGAAAACCCTTTTAGATCGACTGTTGTAGAGCCAGATGTTGACGCTGGTTTCACTGAATCTGGTGAGAAACCTATTGAGGGTACTGAAGCGATTGATGAAACCCTAGGTTCTGTTAATCCTAGGATAGATGAAAACTTGCATGTTGAAAATACTGATAATCCTGGTGTTGGTGATAAGACTATTACTAATGATGTGAACATGGCTGAGAACATTGCTGTGACAGAGGAACCTGTTGATCCCTCTGCCAATATCCATAACACTGTGCCAGATGCTCAAGCATCTTTGGCACAAGCCGATGTGGAGTCCTTGGTCATACCAAACACTCATGAGACTGTGAATGCTCCTGAAACTGATTCTCCCAAGCCTCAAGATCAAAATGATGGGGTTCAGGAAATTGTAAATCAAACTGAGACTGTAAACATTGAACCAACTGATGTGGTCAATGTTGATGAAGAAGAGTCTGTAGATAAATCCTTGGAAAAGACTCCTGCTGTTGGTGTTGCTCGCAGAACAAGGAGCAAGGCTGTTAATGTTGTTTCTGATGTTGGTGAGAGTGCTAAAGGCACTAAAAAGAAAATTGTTGATACTGGGAAGAAGCCTATGGCTGGTCCCCCAAAGTCTTGGAGTAAAGTGACTCCCAAGCCTGATCAGAAGAAGAAGAGCCTCAAAAGAAAGGATCACCCCTCAAGTGATTCTGATTTTGACATTGCTGTGACAGATGCTGCCCCATCTGGTGGAGCATCTAGAAAAACTGTCAAGGGTATGAAAGTCCCTTTGGATATCCCTCCAGCCCCTTTGGATAATGTTTCCTTTCATCTGGAGAGTGGAGCTATTCGCTGGAAGTTTGTCTACCATAGAAGACTTGGTCTTGAAAGAAACCTGAAAGCTGATGTGTTCAAGTGCAAAGAGTTGGTTGATGTGTTGGAGTTAGCTGAGCTGATGAAGACAGTAAAGGATCTGGGTCCCTGCTTTGACAAGCTGGTGCGAGAGTTTGTTGTCAACATACCCGAAGAATGTGATGATCCTAGGTACTCTGAATACAGGAAGGTGTATGTGCGTGGTAGATGTGTCAACTTTTCTCCTCAAGTGATCAATGCTTATCTTGGAAGATCAATTGAAGACACCCCTGAGTTTGAGGTTACTGATGACACCATTTGCAGAGCTATCACAGGTAATAAGCTTAGACACTGGCCTAGGTTTTGTCCTCTGCAAAACTGACTCCACTGTATGCTGCTTTGAATAAAATTGCTGCTAATAACTGGTCCCCCACTACTCATTCTAATTCTGTGGCCACTGTGCTTGGTAAACTCATTTATGCAGTTGGTACTAAATCTGCTTTTGATTTTGGTTATTACATTTATCATCAATTTTTGGAGCAAGCTAAATCTTTTGTTGTTAAGTTCCCTATTTCATTCCCCACTCTAGATGTGGTGTTATTCTGCAACAACACCCTGATATTTTGGTTAGCACATATGAGCCTGTTAGGAGGCCTAGTCCTCTTGGTTTGGATTGCAGGTTGATTTCCCAGCCACGAGCTGATGATTTGGCTGGCACTTCTGTCCAGTCATCTGGGTGTATGAGTAAGCAGGCTATGATTGCTCAGCTTATAGAGGTTAGCTTGGATCTGGGTGCTAAGAAGCTGAAAGTTGACAGGGTTATAGCTGCCTTGAAAGCTGAGGTTGCAGCTGAGGGTGAGGCTCCTGCACAAGGCCATGACAGGGAAGAAGAAGGAGGAAATGGTAATGCTTCTACTGCTGGTGATACTGAGGAAGTATCTGCTGCCTCTGATGAAACTGCCTCTTTCTGATGTTTGTAATATTTTTTTCTTTTATTCATGCACCTGAGTGTGCTCCATGGTCTGTAATAACTATATTTGTGGCCTCTCTATGTGCCTCTGTGACTTGGTGACCTATGTGAACTGATGTGCTACTCTATGATTTCTATTCTGCAATATATGATTTCTCTATGTTTGTCAGTATTTATGGCTAAAAAGGGGGAGTAGAATAGATGTTAGAAATTATTTTTCTTATGACTGAAGATGCTCTGACACATGCTCTAGCAGTTGTTATGTTATTATTATGCATGAAGACGCTTGGACAGATGCTCTGACATTTGTCTCATTGAAGTAAGTATGTTATGTTATATGTCTGCATGTTTTGAGGGGGAGCACTTATGGTATGAGGATGTGCATGATTTAAGGGGGAGCGCTATCTAATTATCTCCTCTATGTTGTGGAATTATCTATGAGGATGTGCATGATTTAAGGGGGAGCGCTTATATTTGATTATCTCCTCTATGTTGTGGAATTATTTATTCAAGAATATGTTTTCATCTCTCTATATGAACCCACTATATATATGTTCTGTTTATCTGGCTATTTCTGTGAGGCTAGGCGTATTATGAGTATTGATGATGAATGCCTCTGACACTATTTACAAGTTATCTTGGAAGTAGTTTCGTTATATGCCATGATTGTTTTAGTTGTGAATAAGTGTGCTGATGTGAATTGAAGAAATTTTGTGTATCTCTCCAAGAGCTGGCTATATATTGTTTTAGCCAAAATTTTGCCAAAGGGGGAGATTGTTGGGTTTTTGTAAGTTGGCTACATTTTGAAAAAACAACTACTAGCCAAATGCTGAGACAAATGTTGTAGCAAGTGGAACAGCATTGTGTGACCTGATTGTTGCGCGCCAGCACACGCTATATTTCTGTGCAAGATCTTCTGGAGATTCTATGAAGTTTTATATTTAACCTAGCTTCCTGATCAAGACGCGTACGTTGAATGAGTTGTACAGGCTGTCTTGCCTTGGTGTATTTCCATAATTAATATTGATATATTTTTGGAAACAATATTCTTGCCCATGAAGAATTGTTAGCTGGACCTAACAACGTCCAAGCTGTGTTTTGAAGCCCAAACCATTGACTGCTCAGTATTATATATATGTAAACACAAACCCTAGTTTTGTGTGTGGAAAACCGTGTGTGTACTAAAGCGTGTGTTTCAAGGTTTTAGGTTTTCTTGTTAGTTGTCAGGCTTGCTTGTATCACCCCGATTCAAGTCAAGAACTCTGTGTTTGTGTTGTAATGGTGTACTTCTCCTAAGCTTTGAACTACGGAGTTAGTTGTGTTCTTTAGAGAGTGACTCTTATTCAAACTATAGAAACAAGTGTGTGTTTAACAGTGTTGTCTGTACTGTTAGTGGGAATTGAGACGGGGTCTCATACCTATAAGTTCCTAGGTAGAGCAGCCATTGGTAGGGTCGTGGTGCAAAGACAAGTAGTGAGTCTACGTTGTGCTTTTCACTAGAACTATTATAGTGGAGTTCATTCCTGGATTGGTATCCCCCAGACTAGGGCAATTTGCACCGAACTGGGTTAACAAACCTACTGTGTTATTTATCTTTCAGTCACGTTTATTTTACTTGCTACGCTGCGTTTTATTATTACTGTGTGACAAGTGCTCGGACAAGTGCTCTAACGTTGTGCACAACATTTGTCTGTCTGGTTGCCAGAATTACACAAACTTTTCGGAATTTGATCCATATTCTCTTCCTTCATGACATTGAACATGTGATAACATGGAATGCCACAAGAATCAAAGAATTTACAAGAACATTGTAAGGATTCACTTGAAGTATCATATACAACTTCTCTTTCCCAAATTGTCTGACGATATTTTGTCAACTTATAAATCTTCTTATTCCCCCATCTATGTTCTTATCATTCACAATTAATGCACATGCCTTCACAATTTGTTCTTTTACATCTTTAAAGACATCTGCCGTATAGTTTTTAGCAGCATTGGACTCAAGATCTTTGAGTTGAGTTGTTAACACGGGAGCTAAAAAGTTTGATTCAAAATCAGACACAAGTTCATTATTTCTGTAACCTCTCAAAGCATGATCAACATTATGCATAAATTCAAAAATGCACCCTTTCGTCCTTACATAACACTTGATTATTGCATTGAAGGCTTCACACTAAGACGTCGTTCTTATACCACCAAAAAGGTTCTCACGTAGATATGAAGATGCCCAATGCTCCCTGGTTTGGTATGTTTGAAGAACCCATTCATTTGCTTCAAGTTCATTTTCTTTGACTAGCTCTGACCAAAATTCTTCAAATTGCGCAAGTGTGAAATTTGTGTACATTGCTCTTTTAAAACCATTCAAGAATTTCAGACTCTTTACATGTTAATTGGCATTCTTGTTCAAATGCCAAGCACACAACCGATGGGTTGCTTTTGGGAAAATTTGTCTTATAGACTCCTTCATAGACCTATCTCCATCTGTTATCACTGCTTTTGGATGTTTATTGTCCATGCATTGTAAAAAACACTCCAAGACCCACTTATACGTCTAAGTTGTTTCATCTGACACCAATGCAACACCGAATATAACTGTCTGTGAGTTGTGGTTGCAACCAGAAAATATAACAAGAGGATAGTTATATTTGTTCTTCTTGTAAGTCGTGTCAAACGCAACAACATCCCCAAAACAAAAATAATCAAATCTACTAGTGTTGTCTGCCCAAAAAAGTGATTTCAATATTGCATCCTCAGTATACATTGAATATTCTGCATATAGCATAGGATCAGTAGATGATTTGATATTTAGATGATTTAAAGTAGCAACAACATCCCCATCTTTAATAACCTCACGCATCTTTTTATCAAAATAATTGTACAAATCCTTCTTTGTAAAACCAACCTCAGAATATCCACCCTTTTGAGCAACCATGTATCCCAATATATGGCAAGTTCTAATTCCATGTGACTGAAGGCCTTTAATTTGAGCTTTATTCGAATCAGAAATTTTACGATAAATAGGGTTGAATAAACTTTGATGGGGTTAATTCATGGTTATGAGCCTCTTCAAAAACTGACACTACATATTTGCCCTATTTGGCCTTGTATTTGACACGGAGCCTTGCTGCACATTTAGTACATGTTCAGGGTCGGTGTTCTCGTTTCCTATCTACCTTACCCAAGTGCCTCTTCTCTCGTAATCCATGTTTATTGCATACAAACTGCCTCATAACTATTATTTGCTTATCCTCTGGCCCTCTTCGCCTTACATCGCTTTTCCTAACGACAAAACCTTTATATTTTTCGTACCGATATTAAAATTCATAAGCTTCATCCACATTTGCAAATTCCATACGACATATGTCATCAGCAGTAATGGCATTAATACTCAACTCTAGATCACATACAGCTGCTTGGATATTTGCTCCTTCGTTATTTGATCTCTCCGCTTCATCGTCGCCATTAACATCACCATCTGCATCATCTAAACTTTGATGTCCATTACATGGTTGGCTATTTGATCTCTCAAATTCATTTTCGTCATTAACATCATAATATGAACTATGATATCCACTACTAATAATCAACCTCTTCTTCATCACTATATTCTTCACTGGAATGAACATGACAATTTTCATTTTCCATCTGAAATTAAGCAATGTAACACAACATAAGACAAACTAATTCCCAAATTGAAATGAACTTTCAGTATATAATAACTAACAATATCAATGAGATAACCTTTTTTGTTTTAAATAAAAAATTTATTATTCAACCAGATCTATGTATTGTAGTAGAAGATATGCACAAAGGAAAATAGTAGTCTAGGAAACAAAATAGCCACCCCATAATACAGAGAAAAAAGCTAAAACACAACCAATACCACAGAACAAATTTTTTTTGATACAACCCACAAAAAGAACAACAGCACCTCACCGCCCCAAAATAAAAAACCCTAAAATTTTAAATCGAACTACAGCTAACTAACAACATTAATCAGATAACAAAAATCTCCTAAATCAAAATAAAAACCCTAAAATTTGAAATTGAACTACAGCTAACTAACAACATCAATCAGATAAACTAATACCAAAATAGAAATCATTTAAACTCAAATACCTTACAAATCTGCTATCACTACGAACGGAAACAAATTGGGTGAGGAGCGATTCAATCCGACAATAATGGAAACAAACTGGTTGAGGAGCGATCCAATGGGAGAAGTTGTTCGTTCTTTCGTACACAGTTGGGAAACTAAATGAAGAAGGTTGGGAAAGGAAGATGAATATCGTAGGTTTAGGGTTGATGAATTTCGTGTTGCTGAATAAAAACGTTGGGGAAAAATTGTGGAAGAAAGATTTGATTTGAATGTTTTGTTTTATTTGATTATGATTTTAAAATTGTAACATTAAAATTAAATTGGGAATTAAATTATTATTATATTTAATGGGTTAAATATTTTAATTTTAATATGGTAGGGAATTATTTGAAAAACTAAAAGATGTGAGAGTACATGGTAAAGGGATTTCATTGTATAATCTTATGTGGCATTGACCAAGTCAACATTGCATTCTGATTGACCAAAAGAGTGACTTCTTTGAAGAAGGTAAAAGGGTGACTTCAAACCCCCCTTACTTTTACAATTACATCTTAAATACGATACAACTATTTTGTCTAGATTGAAACAATCTCCGTAGATACAAATTTATTTTATTACTTAACGACGAGTATAATACACTTGCTAAAATTGTCATCAAGTTTTTGCATGCGTTCGATCCGCGAATCGTGTGTATGAAGAATTATTTGTTAGAAGAGGTTAACTCCTTAAATGGATCTTAATTTTTTTTGAAGGGATTAGTCTCTACAGTTGCGCACGAATGATACCTTTAATTTATCAATCAAAAAAGTAAAAAATTCAATTTAACCGTAAAAAAAACTGCAATTTTGATAGGATTAAAGAAAAGAAAGAATGTGACTTCATTTTATTTCAAAATAGAAAGTAAGGCTCCATTTGATACAGATTAAAAAATAAGTAATTTTGACATTAAATAATTTAAAGATTTTACGAAGAAAAAAAAAACATAAGTTATTTTGTGTTTGTTTTCCTTTATAAAAATTATTTTGTGATTTTATATTACAAAATTACCACTTAGACAATTACCCAAATGTAATATATCATATGACTCTATATATAGAGTTACAAATAAAACAAATTTTTAAATCAAATTTTTTTTTCAAAAAATCATACAGTATATTATAAAAGTATCAAAATTTGTGTGATCCTAAAGTATAAGACACAAGCATTTAGTTGTTGGAAACACACTACCTTCCATTTTTTATTCTTCTTCTTGAATTAGCAAAATAGATTATAATATTCAACCATAAATATAAAACATACAAATGGCGAAAAAATGTACAAAGTGCAATTAAATACAATAGGGATAATGAGGAACTATATGAGGCAATAGAATCACAAGAGAGGATAGAAAAATTACTTGGTAATGAAGGAAGGGTTCTTGGAAGAGCTAATCTTTAGTGTGACATTAGAGGGTAAATTTGACATTCCAACTGTTGAAGTCAATACTGAGAATGAAGACGATTCAAGTGAACCACCGTCCACTGAATAATAATTCTAAGATTAACTATTCATTCAGTTCACTATAGCTTCAAGTCTTCCAAATTCCATGGTTTACTCCCAAGGAAGCATCATATGGAGAAGTTATCCCAATTGGCAAGCAAGACAACAAAATTACCTGCAGAAGAAAAATAATTTACTGAGCACTGAACCACGACTTTCCAAAACTGAAACATGTTCTGTACGATCTGATGTGGTTGAATGACCTCTTTCACACGTACCAATTCTAGACTACAATAAATCAATAACCACATACGGATTAGAATTTGGGAGCCTATACTCAACCACAAAAGCTAGTTTGAGAATTGAGGTTTGCACACATTTATAAAGACTATCTATGTCATATCTCTAGTCAATGTGTGACTTCTAACACACCCATTCACGTCTAGAACTGAACAAACTGGAACATGGAATCAACAATAACGGGTGCCCCAAATATGGGAGGTCTCCACAACAAACAACAAATGGATCTAAAATAGGCTTTGATACCATATTAGAATTTGAGAGGCATATACTCAACCACAAAAGCTAGCTTGAGAGTTGAGGTTTGCACACATTTATAAAGGCTATCTATGTCATATCTCGAACCAATGTGGAACTTCTAACAATACATACTTAAGGCCAAATAATTTGTGAGCTTAGAAAAACAATTGGTTAAATTTTGTAGGTTGCGTAGCCGGAATAGGATCCCCGACAGCCCAACTCCTTGAAGCTGTCTCTGCAGCGTTATTATCAATCGTTATATATTACCCCCTTCATCCCAATTTATAAGTCTCTTTGGGTTATTTTACGCATATTAAGAAAAGTTGATAATGTAATTATTGTATCTAGTTTGTGTGTAAATTTTACCAAATTGTGTTTTGTTTGTGTGTGTGTAGAAATTTGGCTTTTTTATATTCCAATGCAAGTCAGTAGTAATAATTAAGGGTTTTGTGTAAGGAAAAAAAGTAATAAATGTACCTTGTGATTTGCAAAGGGGCTTATATTTTGCGTCTAGACTTTTTATAAAAGAATGCTTATATTTTGATATCGAGGGAGTATTTGAATTGAACGGTAGATGTCATCACTCTACTTTGTGTTGGGAATAATTAAGTGTGCCCAAGATTCAATTAGTCATGTAATCAATTTTAGACTCAATATTGATTTTATTATCATGTTTACTGTTTAGTGAAATAGTTAATTTGATAAAGTCCTTGATTAAAATGATAGACTTGTTATCATGATAGAGATCTTGATAATGAGAGGCAAGTCTTTTAGTATTTTAATCTAAATTGTTCTTGATCGTAGGATTATTGTGAGTAGGACAATAATAATCCGGATAGATCAATATATATATGATAGTCTTTATTGGATAAAGATTAATAAATCTCATTTATTAAATTACATATATAGGTGATGCATATGTAGATATGATCACTGACCTTGACTCAGTTGAGATTTTCTAATGGTTAAGAATTACCATAAATTTTCAATAGAAAATTCTCAAGAAGAAATATAATGATTTTCTTTGACCTGAGATTATCATAGTAATTAACAAAATATTTATTGTATTTTAATTCTGGACACCTAATACCTTAGGGTGTTAGTTGAAAGGATATTGGGTACAATTAAATACTTGTATAATTAATGATTAATCAAGATGGAATCCGTCAACTCCCGGTAATGAGTTTGAGCTCTAAGATAAAATGGAAACCCTGCCCAGGGAAATTAATTGATACAAGAAATGAGTTTCTTAAAGTCATAGATGTTAACTTATTAGAGTTTGACAATAGAACCATGCTCTAGAGTTAACAAGAGCTGTAACGACGGAAGGAAATATTATATCATTCTTCTAGTGGTTCTTGAAATTAAACATTACTTCGTATTATCCGGACGTTAAGGAGTGTTGCTAGACGCCTACCTTAATTAATAGTATTAATGCGATTAATTTATTACCGGCCTAGTATTGAACTTAAAGGGTCACACACAAACGAGTGTTCTAATTTTTGCTAAAGAATTAATTTATTATTTGATAATTAAATTAGAGAATTTAATTAATCAAATTTAAATTATTTTCTAAAGTGGAATATTATTATATTTTTTGCTAGCATTTAAAATACAAGTAATATATATAAATTGAGCAAGATACATATTTATATGGATTTTGAATGGTTTCAAAATGAAAGACAAAACGAATGCACCTCTTTTGAATAGTACCAAAACGTGCATCTATATAAATATGAGTCATATTCTACTAATTAAGTCTTGATTGGTAAAGTTGAACTTTAAGTGGGATTAGTGGTAATTTATTGTGACATTGGACGGTGTTTGACTATCATGTTGAAGTGGAGAGATTTATTTTTATGAAAAACAAATCGTTAACTTCTATGATATAGGAGTATATGTGTATCTATAAATAGATAATGTATAATCCCTTTAAACCATGAGAAAAAGTATAAGTTACTTTGTTCAAGATTTAGTTTCACAGTTTAAACTAAGTTGATCTTCATAATAGATGATTATGAGAATGTGAAAGTGAATCCAATAACACAACCCACTTTGCTCATAATTTTGATTCCACTATTCAAAGGGTTGATAGCAAAATTAGTCTCGGTGTGGATACGTGTAGAGTCTTCATATTTTTGAAAAAAATGTTATGATTCAAGAGTTAAATGTCAGGTACATGTTTATGGCTTTATTTAGTTTAATATAATTTAAGCGCAAAATTGATCCGAATTTTTTCCGCTGCGCATGTTGCGAAGACCGTTTTTCCTTCAATTGGTATCAGAGCCATGGATTTTTTGTGTTTAAATTATATTTTCATATCTATAATTGGATGTAGATGTATATATAAATATATGTTGTATATCAGTAAATATGTTTACACGTTTTTTTGAATGTCATATATAAGTGATAATATGAGCATTCATCAATCGATATATATATACATACGTTGCATTGCTAGTATATTATTGGGACATATACGCAGTAGTACGTTCAATTATTTACGCATTTTTGATAATGTTACGTAGTGATATGCATATTCATCATCACTTGATATACATATATATCCTGATCGAATTGCTTGAATTATTTCTCTGTCAGTATCAATATATATATTGAAGTAATTATAATATGAAATGGTTCAGGTTTATAATTAATTATATATATAATGTAAGGATTGAAAAATTAGTTACGCAATTTGGTCTAATATTTATATATTAGATATATTTGCTATTTTGGTATTATAAGAGATAAATAGAAAATTCAGTTTGATAAAATTTTGATATTAATATATTTGGATATATATAATATTAGAACGTTGATGAAAGATTCGATATATTGATAGTTCAATTTTATTTTATAGTGATAAAAATGCATAAATTGAACTATTGGAACTTTCATTTGTGCAACTTGAATTTTTTATTTAGTTTCTTGATATTTAATCATATATTTTTATATATGTGATATATATTAAATTAATATGTATATGATTATTTGTACAAGCAGTGTATAAATTTTTGTATGTGATACAATTAATTAATTATTAATTATTAATTAATTATTAATTAATAGAGTAAGGAACGACCTGATAACCAGGAGATTTATGTGATTAATTATTGATTATAATATATGATACATACATATTGATTACGGTGTATAATTTTTATAAGTGTAATACCTTAATTTTGCACTCTTTTAAATTAATATTTCATTTTTAAAATTTGTTTCTTATTTTATAGGAAACGCCCAAAAAAAATAGTTTCAAAAATAATATTTTCACGTCCTCCGCTAATTTTATTTAAAATCATAAAAAAATATATTCTATTTCATTTTCATCCGCTTATTTTTATTCGTCACATTTTCATCATCCAAAATATATTTTCCATGACCAATCATTGTATGCCACATCATCATTTCCATCTTATTATTATTTCATTATCATTTATCATTAATTAATCCCTTAACCTCTAAAGTGATAATGATCACCAAAATGTCATTTAACCTAATCTTCTACTATATATACAATTTTAATCAGCTCCAATCATTAGACACAATTCCCAAGAATACTGATCAGAAAACTCAATTCTGGCAACGGAAACGGCCACCACCGCGCCAGAAAATTCAAACACCTCCAAATCAAAAAATAATTACACCATTGGCTTCCTGAGAACTCAAGGAACACAGATCCACCATCAAAAACATAAAAAACTGATATGAAACGAGTAGATCGGAGTTGAATATAACCAAGAATTTTGAGTTTTCGGATTTCGTTGATTAAAGCTCAAAACAAGAACGATTCGTGTTGGTTTTCACTCTTGGAGCTCTCTGAAACCTGTTACCACCGTCATTTCCCTCCGTTTTCGTGTTAAAATGTGTTTTTCCGTTTAGGGGTCTCGTCGGATTCATCGTGATTAACGTTGATACAAGCTTCTGTCTCGAAATCTAAATCCAGATTCGGACTCAGTGATGAAGGAGACTTTGTCTCCGCCACGTGTCGCGCGCGGAGAGGCTGAAAGCCTCTCACGCGCGCCCCCCACATTTCTCATCACACCCCCCAGCTGGGTGGATGAGTGGGTCAGTTGACCCGTTTGTAGCCCAGACTCGGCCCGGTCTGGTGAAATAAAATTGGGCCAGACCTTGTTCTGGGCCCAGTTTCTGTTTTTTTTGTATTTACTTCCTGCACACCCCCTTTATTATTATTTACACCAGCTGAACTTAATTTATTTTTGGACAACTTAATTTGATAAGTGCTTTTCACTTTTATTTCTTTTCAACTAATTAAAATTTGTATTCGGGATAAAAATAAATTGGACCCTGACGAACGCCTCGTGTCTTGGATTTATTTTTATTCCATTCAAATTAATTTGATGTTTGAATGTAGAAATAAGCGAGAGCCTGACTGATGACTTGTCTTGAGCTTATTTTTACGTTTACTTGCTATATATCTGCTAATTCATCTTTCTGTTTGTCATTTGGTTTCGTGCTTGATTATTTAATTACTCATTTATTTATGTATGCTTGCATATTTATTTCGAGTATTATTTAATTGCTGCGTTATTCATATTACTATCATATTATATTGTCATTGACATTCATCGTGCATTTGCATTCCTCTCTTCTTTCACTTTTTCTTTTCTTTTCTGGCTTGAAATCTTAATCGTGAAAACTTGTCTTTCAAAATGGAAAGGGAATAACCCGGTCCCTGTTGAACGACTCGTGACTTTGAGTTATTCTCATACCAATAAAAATGGATTTTTTTTTAATTAAATGAAATGAGAAGGAGCCTGACTGACGACTCGCCTTCGGCTTATTTCACTTTAATTAATAAAGTTCAATTAATAAACTGAATGAAAAAGGGGAGCTTGACGAACGACTCTTCTCCGCCTGAATGATTTGGTCCCTGTCGAACGACTCGTGATTTAGAGTCATTCTCATTATCAAAACAGTTTAATAAGATCATAAAAGATATTCAACACACTCAAATATTTTTCCTGCCCTTGCGCAGTCAACTGTTTTTCAACTGCTTTTGCGCAGTCAAACTTTTTCAACTTCTTTTCTTAAAAGGGCGATGTTTTATCCATTCCCCTGATACCGACAAACGCTTAAGCCTCAGTCGAGCATACAAGCAAACTGTCGTATCAGCGGAATGCGACATAAACGTTGTTCATTAAAAACAACCGACAAACAAACTTTTTTTCAGGAAGAACTACGTGAGCTTTGAATTTCTCATTGCACATGGGGAATACGTAGGAGCGAGATCGTAATCTCGTCAAGCCAAATAATAAAAAAACTCTTTGTTTTCTTTTTTTTGTTCAATATGCGGTAATTTGTTTATTTATGCGGTTATTCTGTTTATGCAAACCAAATTCCTCAAATGGTTCCCGTTGAGTACAACGGATATGAGAGGGTGTTAACGTCTTCCCCTCATATAACCAATTCCCGAACCCGACTCTCAAAGGTTTTATCATTATTTTCCTTTCCCCTCACGGGATAAATAAAATATGGTGGCGCGCAACAATCAGGTCACACAATGCTGTTCCACTTGCTACAGCATTTGTCTCAGCATTTGGCTAGTAGTTGTTTTTGAAAAATGTAACCAACATACAGAAACCCAATAGAACTGTCTGGATTTGCTGGCTTTTTCTTCTCTTCTACTCCTTTTTTCTTTTCGCCTTCATGGCTTGGTCCTGGGGTTACAGTTTAATTATGCTTCGTACCCGAGCTAGAGAGATACTCAGGATTAGATGAGAGATTGTTATATTGGGCTCTCTGACGAACGTCTCTGGGCTTGGATATAACGGTCTCGACCAGAATAGATCCTCTTGGAATAAGTGGACTCCTTGACTAACGTCTTGCGGGCTTCATGTTTCCTTAATGGGTCAGAGACGCTGGTGACCTTTAGGTGTCCGAAACTCCTTGACTGACGTCTTGCGGGTTTCATGTTTCCTTGATGTGTCGAGGTTATAATGTCGACTCATCCAGTTGGTGTCATAATCTCACCCAGATCAGGTTGCTTTTTGGGAAAAAGTAATTGTTGATTTTGGGGAAACCGTGTCAACCCTAGAACAACATGTGAGAGGGGTGGGTTACAGGTAACCTTGGACTTTTGGCCTCAGAGATTCCATATTGAAAATGACCGAATTGTTGAAAAAGTGTGATTTTGAGATCAAGTTCGCCGAATGATACATTGTGCTACAGTTGATCCATACATGCATCACATTCATGACATCCATGCATTCATGAAAAATAATCATGCGTATTCACCATCTGCATCATCTGAACTTTGATGTCCATTACATGGTTGGCTATTTGATCTCTCAAATTCATTTTCGTCATTAACATCATAATATGAACTATGATATCCACTACTAATAATCAACCTCTTCTTCATCACTATATTCTTCACTAGAATGAACATGACAATTTTCATTTTCCATCTGAAATATAGCAATGTAACACAACATAAGACAAACTAATTCCCAAATTGAAATGAACTTTCAGTATATAATAACTAACAATATCAATGAGATAACCTTTTTTGTTTTAAATAAAAAAATTATTATTCAAGCAGATCTATGTATTGTAGTAGAAGATATGCACAAAGGAAAATAGTAGTGTAGGAAACAAAATAGCCACCCCATAATACAGAGAAAAAAGCTAAAACACAACCAATACCACAGAACCAAATTTTTTTGATACAACCCACAAAAAGAACAACAGCACCTCACCACCTCAAAATAAAAAAGCCTAAAATTTTATATCGAACTGCAGCTAACTAACAACATTAATCAGATAACAAAAATCTCCTAAATCAAAATAAAAACCCTAAAATTTGAAATCGAACTGCAGCTAACTAACAACATCAATCAGATAAACTAATACCAAAATAGAAATCATTTAAACTCAAATACCTTACAAATCTGCTATCACTACGAACGGAAACAAATTGGGTGAGGAGCGATTCAATCCGACAATAATGGAAACAAACTGGTTGAGGAGCAATTCAATGGGAGAAGTTGTTCGTTCTTTCGTACACAGTTGGGAAACTAAATGAAGAAGGTTGGGGAAGGAAGATGAATATCGTAGGTTTAGGGTTGATGAATTTCGTGTTGCTGAATAATAACGTTGGGGAAAAACTGTGGAAGAAAGATTTGATTTGAAATCGGGTTCATTCTAAATTGCTAAGGGGAAGTGATTCAAAGAATCTAATCGATCTTTAATTCAATTAAAAATCACCGCAAGTTATTTTCTTTTTATAACAACAAATTTATGCAAACAAACCCCCCCCTTACTTTTACAATTACATCTTAAATACGATACAACTATTTTGTCTAGATTGAAACAATCTCCGTAGATACGAATTTATTTTATTACTTAACGACGAGTATAATACACTTGCTAAAATTGTCATCAAGTTTTTGCATGCGTTCGATCCGCGAATCGTGTGTATGAAGAATTATTTGTTAGAAGAGGTTAACTCCTTAAATGGATCTTAATTATTTTTGAAGGGATTAGTCTCTACAGTTGCGCACGAATGATACCTTTAATTTATCAATCAAAAAAGTAAAAAATTCTATTTAACCATAAAAAAAAAAACTGCAATTTTGATAGGTAAAGAAAAGAAAGAATGTGACTTCATTTTATTTGAAAATAGAAAGTAAGGCTCCATTTGATACAGATTAAAAAATAAGTAATTTTGACATTAAATAATTTAAAAATTTTACGAAGAAAAAAAAACATAAGTTAGTTGGTGTTTGTTTTCCTTTATAAAAATTATTTTGTGATTTTATATTACAAAATTACCACATAGACGATTACCCAAATGTAATATATGATATGACTCTATATATAGAGCTACAAATAAAAGAAATTTTTAAATCATATTTTTTTGTCAAAAAATCATACAGTATATTATAAAAGTATCAAAATTTGTGTGATCCTAAAGTATAAGACACAAGCATTTAGTTGTTGGAAACACACTACCTTCCAACTTTTATTCTTCTTCTTTAATTAGCAAAATAGATTATAATATTCAACCATAAATATAAAACATACAAATGGCGAAAAAATGTACAAAGTGCAATTAAATACAATAGGGATAATGAGGAACTATATGAGGCAATAGAATCACAAGAGAGGATAGAAAAATTACTTGGTAATGAAGGAAGGGTTCTTGGAAGAGCTAATGTTTAGTGTGACATTAGAGGGTAAATTTGACATTCCAACTGTTGAAGTTAATACTGAGAATGAAGACGATTCAAGTGAACCACCGTCCACCGAATAATAATTCCAGGATTAACTATTCATTCAGTTCACTATAGCTTCAAGTCTTCCAAATTCCATGGTTTACTCCCAAGGAAGCATCATATGGCGAAGTTATCCCAATTGGCAAGCAAGACAACAAAATTACCTGCAGAAGAAAAATAATTTACTGAGCACTGAACCACGACTTTCCAAAACTGAAACATGTTCTGTACGATCTATTGTGGTTGAATGACCTCTTTCACACGTACCAATTCTAGACTACATTAAATCAATAACCACATACGGATTAGAATTTGGGAGCCTATACTCAACCACAAAAGCTAGTTTGAGAGTTGAGGTTTGCACACATTTATAAAGACTATCTATGTCATATCTCTAGTCAATGTGTGACTTCTAACACACCCCTTCACGTCCATAACTGAACAAACTGGAACATGGAATCAACAATAACGGGTGCCCCAAATATGAGAGGTCTCCACAACAAACAACAAATGGATCTAGAATAGGCTTTGATAACATATTATAATTTGAGAGGCCTATACTCAACCACAAAAGCTAGCTTGAGAGTTGAGGTTTGCACACATTTATAAAGGCTATCTATGTCATATCTCTAACCAATGTGGAACTTCTAACAATACATACTTAAGTAAGGCCAAATAATTTGTGAGCTTAGAAAAACAATTGGTTATATTTGGTAGGTTGCGTAGCCGGAATAGGATCCCCGGCAGCCCAACTCCTTGAAGCTGTCTCTGCAGCGTTATTATCAATCGTTATATATTGCCCCCTTCATCCCAATTTATAAGTCTCTTTGGGTTATTTTATGCATATTAAGAAAAGTTGATAATGTAATTATTGTATCTAGTTTGTGTGTAAATTTTACCAAATTGTGTTTTGTTTGTGTGTTTAGAAATTTGACTTTTTTATATTCCAATGCAAGTCAGTAGTAATAATTAGGGGTTTTGTGTAAGGAAAAAAAGTAATAAATGTACCTTGTAATTTGCAAAGGGGCTTATATTTTGCGTCTAGACTTTTTATAAAAGAATGCTTATAATTTAAGATCGAGGGAGTATTTGAATTGAACGGTAGATGTCATCGCTCTACTTTGTTCATTTTAACTTTCAGATTTTCTTATCATTAGTTTTACAAAATCAAACTGATTTCAATAAAACATTCCACATATTGACTTAATACGTCTTCCTCATATGCCAATTATAAGCTATAGAGGGTATCATAAATCAATTAGAACACATTCCACATATTGGTTCATTATTTTTCTTTTAATTTGCACATACACGACAATGAAGGTAGCTGGGAACAACGCTCAAAATTCCAATTTTTTATAGGTATATATACACATTTTTACTTAAAACACTTAGTATATATATTACTAGTTGCGTAGTATTTAGATAAAAACAACATGGTGTGGTGGTTAATAGCTGAATTTGTTGAGGGAATGTTGTGTGTTCGAAACACAACACTTTTATTTTTAACTCTAATTTTAATAAAAATGCATGTTCAATCTTATTCTTATTTTGTTATTACAATCAACTTTAATTTTCAATTTTCATCATCAAATTAATTAACAACTATGTCCTTCTTAAATAATTTATCAAAAATGTGTAACTATTTTATCAAATTATTCAATTTTTTTAGAAAAGTAATTACATATTTTATTTAAAATAGAATTTTAGTGTATATAATTTTTTTTTATCTAGGTTTTGTTACAAGAACTAATTAAAAACGTATGAAGTTTACAAATAAATTAACTTAAAAATATAACTAAATATCGTGATAAAAAATATCTGGGAAAATTAAAAAGACACGCCCTCAATATAATATGTATTTTTTTAGTAATTTATTTTACATATTGCATTAATATTTTAAATCATGTTGTTTAATTTTTTTATGATCATATTTGTGTGCTTATAACAACTTAATTTTCCATTTCCATCATCAAACTAATTAACAACTATATCCTTGTTATTACTATTAGCTTTAGTTTTCCATTTCCATCGTCAAATTAATTAACAACTATGTCCTTGTTAAATAATTTATCAAAAATGTGTAACTATTTTATCAAATTATTCAAAAAACAATTTAGAAAAGTAATTATATATTTTATTTAAAATAGAATTTTAGTGTATATAAATTTTTTTTAATCTAGGTTTTGTTAAAAAATACTAATTTTTTAGGGAGAGATTCACATAATATTATAAATATAATTATAAGTACAAGAACTAATTAAAAAAGTATGAAGTTTACACATAAATTAATTTAAAAATATAACTAAATATCGTGATGAAAAATATCTAGGAAAAATAAAAAGACACACCCTCAATATAATATGTATTTTTTTAGTAATATCTTTTACATATTGCATTAATATTTTAATCTATTTAAATCATGTTGTTTAATTTTTTTGATGATCATATTTGTGTGCTTATAACAACTTAATTTTTTAATATATAATATGAATTATATGATTTGCATTTTTTATTTATAATTTTTTTCCGGCCCCATCCTTAGTACTTGGCCAGCTCCGCCATGGGAATAACCATATGGTGTAAGATCGTGTAAGATCGAAAGCGTTACGAGGATATAATTTATGATAGGGCCACGCTCTCACGCTACAATATTATTAAATTTTTTTGTTATTATGTTATAGGTTTAAAATTTTCACCATCATTAATGATGACTAATTAACCTCGGTGGAAGAATCTGTGTACAATATTATTAATTTATAACAAAAACAACATAGCTAAAACAAAATTAAAATTGTTTGCCTAGAATGTGAACTAGCTATATGTATCAGAACTTCAAATTAAACTTGAACATCACCATCTTTTATAATCTTACAAACATTTTCCTCTTCTTGATCATCACAAACCATAACCTTAGCCCCAACACCTCCAATTTCAACATCTCTTCCCATACAATCTCGACACCGACGCTTCATCCATCCAAAACAACCTCTACCTTTGATACTCTCCAATGGAGTTAGTTCCCTTCGAATACACATGCGAGTCAAATAACAAGAGAGCAAAGCAAGAATTGTAAGAACAATAATCACAGCAAAAAATGGGCCAATAGATCCTGATGATTGCCAAGAACTAGAGCTACTTGGAGTTGGAGGTGAAATATTTGCTTCTTCTCCTGAACTCAATTGTTGTTGCTCTGGTTGTAGAAGTGAAGAAAATGCTGCTGTTGCCATTGTATTAGTATGTTTAATATGTCATATAATTGAAGTAAAATTATTGATGTGGGAGTAAGCATATATATATATATGTTGGTAAGTAATATTATTGATGATTAATAATTACGATTTTCAGGTTCCTTAGCATGGTGAGTTTGAAAGAGTGGAAAAACAACGTGGAAAGTTGAGTTGGGTTTAATAATTAAGGTAACTAAACACTTTCTTTTGCTTAGTAAGATCAAGATGCATGGTTGCATGTGGAAAGTAGGATTTTACTTTTATATGTTGATTTTAGAACTCAAAAGTGAGCCACATGCAACTTGAAGAAAATGGTTGCATGATGCAAGGTTGACGCTGTATGTCACACTTTATCGTAGGCACTTTGTTAAAGTTTTCTTGGCAATATCTATATGAAAGAAAATCCATATAAAATATAATCTTTTTTTTTTTTGACAATCCATATAAATATAATCAAACGTAAGAAAACTCGACTTACATATTATATTTTCATATAATATTTTTTTCTTTATCTATCTAATATGTATATTGTACCATTAAAGTTTTGTGGCATCTTAGAATTTTAATTTTTTTTTTCGATAAACCTTAGAATTTTAATTTATGTACAGTAGGAAACTAGGAATGTAATCCGGCGGTACAAAAAACCGGAATGTCTGAAAACTCGATATAGAAATTATTTTTTTATATGATTTTTTATTCTTTGACTACTATTCAATATATAGAAGGTACTATTAAAGTTTTGAGAAATTTTATAATTAAAATTTTCATATGTTGGCACGTAATTGTGTCGGTACGAAAAAAAAAAAATGTTGGAAAACTCGAAATTGAATTTTCATATTTTGGACTACTATTCATTACATAAATAAAATACCGTATCATTAAAAAAAATTGGTATAACTATAGAGTGACCCATAGATATGGAAGTATAATTTATGGTGAAAATTTCAAAATACTAAGTGTTGCATCTATATTTAGATGAGCTTTAAAAGTTAATCCTCAATATTCAAGACTATGAGTTATAAATAAGATATCAATTGGTTCACATAATATGACTATTAGTATACTACTATAATTTATTAGTTAGTTTCTTCGAACTATTGTACCCATAATGTTTAGCATACCCCTACTCTTTTACAATGAAATGTGAGGCATTCAATTTATTTTTCTATCAGGTGTATAACTTTTTTAAAACCCACATTTACCTTAATACGCATCCCTGAGTTGCAGAAATTTTACTTCTAAAATTTATTTATCGCATTTACTCTAAATTATCACATTTCAGTATAAGATAATAAATGGGTACATATTTATATGATAATGGATAATATTTCAAATAACCTATAGTTTTATTGTTAAATATAACTTCATTTGAAACCTTTTATTTCATAACGTGGCTAAAAGTTATTAGGCAATAATCTTTTTTCGAAAAGCTAAAAAATTGATTTATAAGAAGTATATGGGGTAATCAACCCTTATAAATACACTACAAGAAAAACTGCTATTATACAGGGATTTTTGACAGGGGTTAAAGCTCTTGTGTAATATTTACCATTTGTCAGGAGGAAACTCTTGGGAAAGATGGCACACATATTTTTATTTCATTTTACATTTTGACAGGGGTTAACCCCTGGCAAAGTGAAAAGCGGAAAAGAAAAAACGTGTGGGGTTAGAGAGAAATCCTTTTGACATGGGTCATTGTGAGGGGTTGCTCCCAACAAACGGAAAGTGCACATGGCCAGCTAGTCGCGCTGACACATGTGACTTTTTGAGGTGTTTTGCCAAGGACCTGCGAGGGGTTATGCCCCTGGGAAACGAAAAGTGTACTGGACCATTCTAACACCGTCTCCTTACATTTATGATTGAATTAATTTTCTACTGCTTACAGTCATGGTTGAATTAATTTTCGGTTTGCCAGGGGCATACCCCTGTCAAATGTGCAAAACAAATATCAAAAGCACTCTTCCTCTTTCTTTTTCCAACCGATAAGTTTTTATCAAAACTCATTATTTCTCCATATTTTCTTCAAAGGACAAATTTTCTCTTCTCCATTAAATTCATTGCAAGGTAACTTATTATAGATGATAAATTTCTTCTTTTGTGATGATTAATAATATTTTGTGACACTAATATTTTTATTATTGCAGAGTTTTTTGGAATTTTCTTTTGAAGTTTTTTTTGTTGGTGTTGAAGATCTTAGAGTTAGAGGTTAGTAATTTATTTTCTTTAAGTTTGTCCACTGTCTTTAAAATTGTGATAGGAAGATTAGTATTTTTTTTTCTATGAATATGCATGAATGTTATTAATTTGTAAATATGTGATGAATATGTATGCATATGTCATAGTAAAATTTGCGATGAATAAATTTGTTACTGTAAAATTTGTAATAAAAATTTGTGCTTAGTATATTTTTTTTTATAGATTTTTTAGGAAGAATTGTTTTGGTGTATATATTATTTTAAAAAAAATACTTAGTTTGTTAACTTCACTTTGCTATATTATACTCATGAAAAATTACTAATTTTTAAATTAAATTAAGTAAATGTTGCAGAAAATGGAGCACTATCGTTATTATCGTAGTTGGATGTACGATCGAACATTTCCAGGAAGAAGTGGATTAAAACCACATTTTGTGGAAGGAAATAAAGGATTTATTGCTTTTGCATTGACACAAAAATTTATAAAATCGAGGAAGGGATACGATGTCCATGTACTAAATCTACGTGTAGACGTATCTTAACCCCCGAAGAAGTGATTTCTCACTTACATAGAGTTGACTTTATGCAAAATTATTGGGTGTATGTGGAGAAATAATGGTGAAGAAATGATGAATATCGGGGAAGCTTCCAATACACAGTCTTCAACTAGTGGAACATGTATGGAATATGGTGAACAATTTGAATTGATGGACGATATGGTTGGTGATGCTCTTGGGGTGAACGTGTCCTTTCAAGAAGAACTATATGTTTTTGAGGACCAAATGAAAAGGCTCAAAAATTTTACTCTTTGTTAAGGGAAATGAATACTCCATTATTTGAAGGAGCTTCCGATTCTAAATTATCTATGTGTGTGAGACTTTTAGCAGCAAAATCGAATTGGAATGTTCCATACATGTGCTTGGAATTGTTACAAAGTTGATGTTGGACGCGACTCCTTTCAAAGACAATATGTCTAAAAGCTATTATGATGCTAAGAAAATGGTTTCGAAGTTGGGATTAGAAGCAAAAAGGATAGACTGTTGCATTAATGGCTGTATGTTATTTTATGACAATGAGTTCGGGACAAATGATGGTTTGCTGGAGGAATGCAAGTTTTGCAATAGTCCAAGATATTGTGCTCGTAGTCAGACCATTGATGGTAAGCTCCAACGAGTCCCAAATAAGTCAATGTTTTACTTGTCAATCATACCAAGGTTGCAGAGACTATTTGCTTCGATGCAGAGTGACAATCAAATGACGTGGCATTATGGAAATAAAACTCTAGGCGTGTTGCGACATCCTTCTGATGGTGAAGCATGGAAGCACTTTGATCGGGTACATCCTAATTTTGCCTTTGAGCCTCGAAACGTGAGACTTGGATTATGCTCTGACGGTTTTACACCATATATTCAAGCGTCAGCATCCCCTTATTCTTGTTGGACAGTTATTGTTACCCCTTATAATCTTCCTCCCAAAATGTGCATGTCTAAACCTTACATGTTCTTAACATGTGTCATACCAGGTCCATCAAGTCCAAAAGCAGGCATCGATGTGTATTTACAACCCTTGATTGATGATTTGAAGAGATTGTGGATTGGAGAATACACATATGACATTTCACGTAAACAAAATTTTATAATGAGAGCAGCTTTGATGTGGACTATTAACGATTTTCCTGCGTATGAAATGTTGTCTGGTTGGGGGACTCATGGAAGAATGGCTTGTCCCCATTGCATGGATGGTACAAAGGCATTTAATTTAACACATGGTGGGAAAGCTTATTGGTTTGACTCACATCGAAGGTTCTTACCAAAGAATCATGAATTTAGAAGAAATATGTCTGCTTTTAAAAAGGGAGAAAGTGTAGCAGATGATCAGCCACCTCATTTGAAACCGGAAAAAGTTTGGAATGATGTTTGTGGACTTCCGAAATTCACAGATTATGGCAGAGCTGTCACAATACCAGGATACGGGAAAAAACACAATTGGACAAAAAGAAGTGTATTTTAGGATCTTCCAAATGAGAAGAGTAAGAGCCGTCGGAGGAGGGGAACTTGTGTAGTAACAGCTCCTCCAAGAACTCGTTTTGCCGCTATGCCTACGTCAGTCTCATCATCTAGTTAGACTTCTACCACAATAAACCATACTGCTCCACCCTCACATGTAACTCAACTCTCTACCCATTAGTCCATTACACATCCACGCCTATGTTTCCGACTTACCCAAAGGATACCCACCATGTTTCATTCCTCCTCATTTACCATACGGACCACCACCCCCTTATCCACCTTCAAGTGCACCTTCTTCGTCTATGTTAGTACCTTCAAATGCACCTCCTACTATCCCACAAGGGATGCCGCAACAGACCCAACAATCTGAACAGCCTAATCAGCAACAAACCGAACAACCTAATCAATAGGAAAATGTCCAAGTTGTTGATGAGGAGGTCCGTAGAGGTCGTGAAATAGATAACATAATATATCCTGTGGATGACTCTGGTAGATATATCATAGAACCGTCTGGAAACTCGTAAGTATCAAAAAAAAAATTGTTATTATTATTTTTCTCTAATATGCAAAGACTCTTTTTGTATGGTTTTTAACTTAACTATCAACTCTAATGTGTATTTTAAACTAAGAAAGTGCACCTAAGTAAAAGTTTTGGTATTTTGGTAACTCTTTCATTTATTATAGTAATCTAGTGACTCTTTTGGTAACATTTACTCTTTTGTTTATGCTCTCATATAAATAGATAATGACAATTGGATTGTTATCTTTTGTATAGATTCTTGCCTAGCAAGCTTGCGGCAACTTCAATTAAGGAGGTTTTGAAGAAAAATACCAAAAGTGCTGGCATTCTTATGGGGAAGTTCCGCCAGAAGATAAGCCTAGCTGGTTTCAGAGATTTAAGTTAAATTAATATGTATTTAGAATGTGTTTGTGTTATAATATAGTATTTTTTCGAACAACATTAATAATACAATCTAACTGATATAATTTGCAGAAGAAATGTACATGGGATCAGCGATATGAAGACAAGATTGAAAGAAACTTCCATATTTGAACTTCTGCTCGTATGTCTGATATGCTGAGGGTTGCACGAAACAAGTTTAAAAACAAAGGTCGCCGCTCTTTTTGGATCCACAAGAATCTGTTCAAGGAATTGCTAGTTTGGTGGAATTCTGAAGAATTTAAGATTAAATCGGAGAAAGGAAGGAAAAATAGGGCATCAGAGAAAGGGGGTTGTATACACACTGGGTTTTCCATAAGTGTTGCCAAGCATGCACAACGTTTGTAAAAATATAAATAACTTTCTTTTATAACTGTATTTGGTATTTTGTAGTTAACTTCTAATTTTTGTTTATATTGTGTTAAATTAGTAAAAAAAAATTAGGAAGAAAGTCTTTTATTGATGAGCTGCATTTAAAAACTCACACATATAAGAATGGTAAATTTGTTGATCCCCGCTCTGAATTTGTTCAAGTACCTTTGAAATTTCTACCTTTGAATCTGATTTGTTCTGTCTAATGTATTTATAATTCGACTATGTAATTTGAATCTGATTTACTAGTACTTTGGGGTTGGTTGATTGGTTTTGGGATTGGTTTTGGGGTTGGCTTTATTAGTTGCAGTAGGTTTGTTTGTTGCTTGGTAGTGTGGGCATTAGTGTTTATAATTCAACTATGTAATTTGAATATGATTTGCTCAACTAGTGTGTGGGCTGTAGTAGTACTAAAGAAGAGCTTATGTATTAGTTGTTTAATAATGCACTGTTTTTTAATAATGCACTTATTTGATAAACATTATGAGTCACTTGTGCAACAGAAGAGCTTGAAGCAGCAAGCCTTTGATGAACAATTGGAGCAAGAACGAGAGAAGACACACAAGTTACAAGAGAAGTTGGGGCAACGTCAATCAGAGAGTCGTGTGGCGCCTATTGTAGACCTGCAAGATGATGGCCCTTCTAAAATTTATGGTGAGGAGGAAGATTACGAAGAAGAAGACGATGAAGAAGATGATAAAGAGGAAGACGATGAAGAGGAAGACGACGAAGACGAAGTTGATGCATGGTTTATTTTAGTTATTTGCTAAGTTATTTGCTAATTTATAGTATTTGGATGAATATTTTTTGGGATATGATCTACTAATGTTTGGATAGGTAGATGTTGAATTGGAACTAATTTAGGTAGATGTTGAATTGGAACTGATTTTCCTTGCTGTTGGCATCTTCGTATTATGCTAATGTAGTCCTGGCTTTTGGATTTATTCTCCAGGTTTTGTTAATGTAATTCAAGCTGGATTTGTTTGTCAATTTAAATTTAGATTTATATTTTGTGACATAATTATATCATTAATATTATTATTATTATTATTATTATTATATCTATTTAATGTAAATATTTGTGGTACAATTTATTTTTTAATAATTATTTAAAATTTAATTTATATTCATTATATAAATTATATTAATTGAATTATGAATTTTAATAAATTTTGAATTAAAATAAACATTATACATTTGACAGGGGTTATGCCCCTCATAAAAATAATTAGAAACTCTGACCAGTCAGTCTTGTTGCAAGTGGGGAACAGAAGCTGAATCTCGCTGACACAACTCACAGGAGGTTTAGACAGGGGTTGGCTCGGGAAACTTGCCAGGGGTTTACCCCACGTACGTTTTCCAGGAGCGTAATCCCTCAGAAAGAATTTGCGACGAGTGATTTTTCGAGGTCGGCCACCCGTGTCAAAATCTCTGTCAAATGTGCGTTTCACCGGGCCTTTTGGCAATTTTCTAGGAGTTTCGCCCCTGTCAAATGGCAGTTTTTCTGGTAGTAATAGTCATTCAAAAAAATACTCAACCCTTACAAATTAAGAACAAAAACCATTTGATGTTATGAAAATAAACCAATGAATTATTACACTAATCCGAAAAATAGGTGTTAATATGTCTACATAAACGTCCTACAAACCAAATTCAAGATATGTATAATTTTGTTCACTGATAAATCCACTTTAGCACAGCCTCCCCATTAATTGAACACTATGTTATTACGCAACCGTCAAATACTCAACGTTGTAGCTAGCCAAAAATAAATGATGAAACTTGGTCTTTTCTTTCCCCTATAGCGGATTTGCCAAATATATCCTTTGCAGTGGTGCGCACAAGAATAGTCTCGAGAATCAAATCAATCAATTGCAACAAACAAATAGTACTTTATCTTCAGATCCTTGAGCTTGCTCTCTATAGAAGCTTTAAGTTGTTCTTGTGTAGCATTTGAAGGAGCTACACAATGACCCCAATTTCTATCAAAACTCAATGCATATTTTATTGAACGCGAAAATTTTGCAATTATTATTTATAAATAAGTTATAGTTAAGCTATTTGTCATGTAAACTTAATGAGTGTGGTTGAGTGGATCAGAACCAGTAAGAAAATAGAGACATTCTCTATATAAAACACATACTTTGTTTGTTTGTATTTGCTTGATGGTGAAAGTACATAATAGAGCTCCTATTTATAGTAGAGGAGCAACTATAATGCATGGATACAAGTGTTGAAGTGGAATCATGCAGCAACACAAGTGGTTTCAAGGGTTCATGCAATAATACAAATGTTATAAGACAATACTACAGTTGTTCTACCATGCAAGATGCCATATGCAATATATCTAGTGATTTCTATGAATGGATCATATTTGGGCCTAAGTGTGGGGCTAGGCTTTGGGCCTCTATCATTCTCCCCGGGTTGGAAAAGACTCGTCCTCGAGTCGAGATCAGCCTCATCATCAAAATACGATGAAAGATCAACTACGTTGAAAGTGGCAGAAACTCCATATGTTCCTGGTAGTTCAACCTTGTAAGCATTGTCATTGATCTTTTGCACAATTTTGAACGGACCATCAGCTCTAGGAGATAATTTAGATTTTGATTGAGTAGGAAACCTTTCTTTTTGCAAGTGTATCCATACTAAATCTCCTTCTTTGAACGTTTGTGATCTTCTGTGCTTGCCTCGCTGAGCCTTATGCTTGGAGTTCTGTTTCTGAATGTTTTCGCGAACCCTCTCATGTAGCCTCTTGATTTCTTTTGCTCTTTGTTTCGCATCTACACTATAAGGCTTGTTGTTCGATGAGGGCGTCATATCTAAGGGGCTGAGAGGACGTGTGTCATATACTACTTCAAAGGGGCATTTTTCGGTAGCTTGATTGGTTGAATTGTTGTAGGCAAACTCCACTTGTGCAAGAAGGAGATCCCATTGCTTCAAATTCTTTCCAATGAAGCTCCAAAGGAGATTTCCCAAAATTCTGTTGATTGCCTCCGTTTGTCCATCTGTCTGTAGGTGACTTTGCACTACGGAATTGAAGTTTAGTTCCCATTTTTCTTCATAGAGTCCTCCAAAAATGGATTAAGAATTTGACATCTCGATCTGAAGTGATGCTTTTTGGAATTCTATGAAGACAAATAATCTCCTTGAAATACAAATCTGCAATTTGAACAGCATCGTTGGTCTTCTAACAGGGAATGAAGTGAGCCATCTTTGAGAACCTGTCGACAACAACCATTATAGAGTCCTTTTATCGCCGAGTTTGAGGTAAACCGAAGACAAAATCCATACTAACATCTTCCCATGGTGCTTTGGGAACTGGTAGTGGCTTGTATAACCTCGTGTTTTGACTTTTGGTTTTAGCCAAATGACAAGTCCTACATCTTTGAATATGCTTGTTAACATCTTTTTCTAGCTTTGGCCAATAGAATTTTTCTTTGACGAAAGCCACAGTCTTGTCACGTCCAAAGTGACCTGATAATCCTCTGTCATGGGACTTCCTAATGATTGCTTCTCAGAGGGAGCACTGCGGAATACATAACACCTTTTCCTTAAACATGTATCCATCATGCTGATAGTAAGCTTGGAATGCTTGAGATTAAGTTGCACTCCAAATTTGGTGAAAGTCAGGATCATCTTCAAATAACTCTTTTATAGACTCAAAACCGATAACTTTAATTTGTAAAGTAGAAAGTAGGTTATGTCGTCTACTAAGAGCATCAGCAACAACATTTTGGACTAATGTTTTCTGTTTGAGTAAGAATGGATACGCCTGTAAAAATTATGCCCATGCTACATGCCTGCGGTTGATCCTCTGTTGAGCACTTAGGTGCTTGAGAGCCTCATGGTCAGAATAGAGGATAAACTCTTTGTGCAATAAATAGTGACTCCAATGTTGTAAGGCACGAACAATAGCATAAAACTCCATTCGTAGGTTGAATACTTAAGTTTTCCATTGTTGAGCTTTTCACTAAAGAAAGCTATGGGATGGCCTTCTTGACTTAGAACAACACTAATTCAGAGTGTTGGAAGCATCACAACTGACTTCAAACACTTGGTCAAAGTAAGGAAGGACTAGCACAGGTGCTTCTGTCAATCGCTTCTTCAGTTCATCAAAGCTTTTCTGTGCTGGCTCAGTCATTTGGAACTGGTCTCCTTTAATGCAATCTGTGAGCGGGGCCGCGACAGAACTAAAATTCTTGATGAACGGCCGGTAGAATGATGCTAATCCATGGAAACTTCTCACTTCATGGATTGATTTTGGTATAGGACAGCTGTTAATAGCTTCTACCTTGTTAGGATCAACACGTATGCCATCTGTAGTGATGATATAGCCGAGGAAGATGACCTCATTACTTAAGAATGAACATTTCTTCAAATTAGCATACAACTTTTGCTCACGAAGGGTTTGTAGCACTTGCTGAAGGTGCTCCAACTGTTCTGCCTTTTCCTTGTTGTAGATTAAAATATCGTCAAAGTAAACAACGACAAATCTACCAATGAAAGGGTGGAGTACTTGATTCTTTAACCTCATGAAGGTACTAGGAGCATAGGATAAACCAAAGGGCATCACCGTCCATTCATAAAGGCCATCTCTGGTTTTAAAGGCTGTCTTCCATTCATCTCCTAGCCTCAATCTAATTTCATGGTATCCACTACGAAGGTCAATCTTTGAGAAGATGATGGCACCATGCAACTGATCAAGTAAATCATCAAGTCGCGGTATTGGAAATCGATACTTCATGGTGATTTTGTTGACAGCTCGACTATCAACGCACATTCTCTAACTTCCATCTTTCTTGGGTCTAAAATGGCTGGAACTGCACAAGGACTAACGCTTTCTCGTACCAACCCTTTATTTAACAGCTCTTCAACTTGGCGTTGAACTTCGGCATGCTCCTGAGGACTCATCCTATATGCTGGTCTGTTGGGAATAATTGCTCCAGGGAGGAAGTCAATGGCATGTTGAATATCTCGCATCGGTGGCAACCCATGCGGAACTTCTTCCTGTACAACATCCACATAGTCAGCAAGTAATTGCTCGATCTCTACTGGCAGCACAACTTCCTTGTTGGATTCGAACAACAGAACAAAGCACAAAGTGTGAACTTCATCTATAGCTTCTTTGAATTCGGCTTTGGTGATTAGAGACACTAATGGCCTGGACTCTTTCTTTTTTTTGTCCAGTTCGCTCGGTGGTAATGGAGTTAACTTGATTTTTACACCATCTTTGATGAAGGAGTATGTGTTGGCATAACCGTCTTAATGGACACGACGATCGTATTCCCAAGGCCTTCCGAGGAGGAGGTGACATGCATCCATCAGAACAACATCGCACCAAACTTGATCTTGATACTTCTGGCCAATAGAGAGTACTACTAGGCAGCGCTTGGTGACTTTTACCTCACTTCCTTCGTTGAGCCACTGCAACTTGTACGGATGAGGATGACTTTCTATCGTCAACTTTAACTTTTCCATCATGTAATTTAACACAACATTTTCACAACTCCCACTGTCAATAATAACATCACAAACTTTTCCAACAACAGTGCAACAAGTATGGAAAATGTTGTTTCTCAACCAATCTGGTGCTTTGGTTGACATATGGAGGCTTCTTCGAATCACCAATGACTCACCATGATCAGCAACAATGAGTTCTTAATCATAAACTGGTTTTAACTCTTCATTTTGAAGATCGCCTTGAGTCTCTTCTTCTTCTTCAGACTCTTCATAAGCTTCTCCTTTGATAATGGTGATTGTTCTCCGGGTAGGACAATCAGAGGATATATGCCCAAAATCTTGACATTTGAAACATTTGATAGCCTTTGTTTTGTTTTGGGTGGAAGGTTTAGGTAAAGGTTTGTTTGAGGAGTTGGGTTATTCAACAGGTGGTTTACCTATGTAAGGTGAATTTTCAGTAGAGGAAAAGTTTTTGTAGCAAGCTCTTTTTGGTATTTGTTTCTCTACTCGTATAGCAAGGCGGATAACATCATCAACCAACCAACATTGTTGAAGTTGGATAGAATGGGCAATGTCGGTTTTTAATCCCCCATGGTAACAGGCTATTGTATGTTCCTCTTTTTCATGAATATCACACTTCATTATCAACTTTTCAAATTCTCTAGTGTATTCTTCCACAGATAAATTCTTTTGACGGAGGTTTTGCAATTGAAGGAAGTTACCTTGGTAGTAATGGGCAGGTAAGAACTTACTTGTGAGTTCTCGCCGCATTTTCTCCCAAGTCTTGATCTTGCTTTTCCCTTCATGTTCCCGCTTCTTTTTAAGATTTTTCCACCATATGGAGGCATGCTTCTTTAATTTGACTGTAATGATCTTTACCTTCTTCTCTCCAGGTACCTCCGTGTACTAGAACACTCGTTCAACTGTTTGAAGCCAATCTACAAACTCATCGGGTTGAAGTTTTCCTTCAAAATCAGGAACTTCTACCCTGATGTCGTCACTTCTAGCTGATCTTCGAGGTGGTCGTCGACGCCGAGTTGAGGAAGAGTCACTACTGGATGTGTCGACTTCGAGGTCTTGTTGGTATTCATCCAATGGAACTTGTTGAGCATTCACCGTCTCCTATAACTGTTGAATTTGCATCCTCAAATCATCCAATTCCAAATCATTAATATTACGTCGTTGGTGTCTTGGAGGCAATTCCAAATCATTAATATTGGGGCACAAACATAATTTTGTAAAATATATAGGCAAATCGGGGTTTTTGGAAAATTTGGGGTCAAAATGGATTTTCTAGAAATTTTGGGGTCAAACTAAAATTATGGAAAGTTTGGGGTAAATTGTAAATATAGAAGGTATAGGGTCAAACTGTAAATATTTTGCCTAGAAATGATGTGGCGAGTTGTGACAAGTGACAAAAGGTGATTGGATGACGTGGCGTTGACGAAGCGGGTGGGATGACCTAGCACGTGACGTGTCTTGTCTTCTTCCTTGACAGGTGCGTGGAGGCGCTTGAAGAACCAGACTCGCGCGTGGTTTTCGTGTGGGCTTCTTGTGGTGGCGCGTGCGAGCGCGTAAGTTGGAGGCTGGCCGTGAAACTTCGTATTCTGAGGTTTTCGGACCTTCTAAACACAATGGTAGTGTCTTTTTTTTTTAATTCGGACCAAAAATGGAAGTTTCGAGTTTGACTCTTCCTTACTCAAAAACTCCTCTATTTTAAGATTAATTTTGGCACTCCTTTTCACTCACAGCTCACTGAACCTAGCTTTGATGCCAAGATGGATCAGAATCAGTAAGAAAATAGAGACATTCTCTATATAAAACACACACTTTGTTTGTTTGTATTTGCTTGATGGTGAAAGTACATAATGGAGCTCCTATTTATAGTAGAGGAACAACTATAATGCATGGATACAAGTGTTGAAGTGGGATCATGCAGCAACACAAGTGGTTTCAAGGGTTCATGCAATAATACAAATGTTATAAGACAACACTACAATTGTTCTACCATGCAAGATGCCATATGCAATATATCTAGTGATTTCTATGAATGGATCATATTTGGGCCTAAGTGTGGGGCTAGGCTTTGGGCCTCAATCATTGAGTGTTTGAGCACATATTTGAAAATTGCTTTATCCACCCCCTTAATTACTTCCACGCCCCCCAAAGTACCTAAGCTACCCTTCAGATTTTATCTTCCGAAACACATCAAGGCAAATAAAATTCGGAAGATATATACCGAAATTTCCATATTTTTGGATCCTATAAACTGAAATTTTAATTTATGAGAATTTTAAATAGGCGGGAGGCATTTTGGTAGATACGATTGGAAACACAAATTTTGGTAGTTACGATCTGAAATACCATTGTTAGATTTCTCTATAACTATTGTAAATCCAACTTTTGCAGCCTCAGCACGACACCAATTGATTGAATCATCTCGAACCTTGTATTTTTTGTTTGTAAAAAAAGTACTTGGCCGTGTTATGAATAATATTATGAACGGGATCAACAATGTTCGCTTCATCTATATTACTTTCTTCAGTCGGAGGTTAACATGCCAAATACTACCTAAATCAACCAAAACAAGCAGCAAAAATAATAAGAATAATGCACATTTGATTACTACTAGCCCAGTTTAGAAGTTATCTTCCGAACAAAATTCGGAAGATATCTACCAATCCGGTTATGGAAGTTATCTTCTAATTTTTTTCATACATAGAATTTCTAAAAAAAAACATAAACTAATCGGTTTAAAGTTATGATTACATGTTTAATGCCTTCAATTGAGTGTGTGATCCTCCAAATAAGCGAATAAATGATGATTTTAAGCTTAAAAACGTGAAACCCTAAAGAAGTCGCATTTTACTTTTGAGAAGAGAGGTTGAATGTTTGAGTGTGAATGATGGTACATGTCTGCTGCTAGTTGGCTTTTAAACCAGAATTTCGGATCGTATCTTCCGAAAAGTGTGGTATTTCAGATAGTAACTACCAAAATTTATGTTTCCAATCGTATCTACCAAAATGCTCCCGCCAGTTTAAAATTCTCATAAATTATAATTTCAGTTTATAGGATCCAAAAATTTGGAAATTTTGATTTATATCTTCCGAATTTTTTTTGCCTTGATGTGTTTCGGAAGATAAAATCCGAAGGGTAGTTTAAATACTTTTAGGAGCATGGGAATAATTAGGGGGGCAGATAAAGTAATTTTCCACATATTTCTTTAATGGGTCCAATTGTTATTTTAGATATAAAAGAACTTTAAATTCTTAGACCGACTTTTCTATCCATTGAAATCCTTCAATCTAATAAAGATATTATTTTTTTTATAAAATCTAATAAAGATATTAGTCACTCTATTTAATGGTTGAAATTTCGATATCAATCTAACTATTACCCACTTTATTTTTGTGTGTTGACATAACATTTGTGGCTATATGTCTTTATTATATTTTTGTTAACCTGAATCTAATCGTTGTAATATATTAAACTTTTTTTTTATGATAACATATTAAACCTTATAATTACAATATTTATTATATAACAATTAATCTAATTTAAATTTTCCGTATGTGACACATTGGTCACACACTAGTTTGAGACACAAAGGTCAAATTTGTAGGGGCGAGCCTGTCGGGACGGTTAGTTTAACTCATGATATTTGGCGGGTTGACCTAAGATTTTTGGTTCGGTGTCTTAAATTGAAGAATGATATTTATATTGTTATAGAACGGGGTGAATTGAAAGAAAATTTACTGTAATAAGTAGTTTACAGAAAACAATTTTATGAAATGTTAAATTATTAATTAATATTATTTACTATATTGTTTGCGTTTATTAATTTTTTAGCTATTTTTTGTTATACATAATTAAAATATTTTTTATTTTAAAAAAATTGCAAAGAATGTGATAAATTTATCACTATAAATTTTTTAAAATATATAAAAAGAGTTTAATTGGTCGGTCCGTCAACTCGGCGATAAATAGGACGTGTTTGAGTTTTAAATTTGGATACCTAAGTTGGTCTACCCCGCCCCATCTTATTTACGAGCAGACTTTAATTGAGTGAATTTAAACGGGACGAACTGCCTATGTGTCACCTTTATGATGGGCAAACACTTATGTATGGGATGGCTGGCTACTATAGTTATGCATGACCACTTAAAGTAAACCACAATTTGATTTTCCGCAACTGCAATCGGAAGGGAGTTAGAACCACTTGATATCAGAACTGACCCGAAGCAAATTAAACTAGTGGTGGAAAAAAAAACGAATGCCAATGTTAATATCTCTAAAAGACAATTTTAACCTTTAAGTTAGTGCAAGTGTAAACAACAACCATTAAAGAAGATACAAAAACAATCTGTTAATCTGAATCAAACAAACAATGCACAAGAAGACACAAAAACAAAATGCTAGACAAAGACGACGAACAAAACAATGTCGCACTAAGATGACAAAATGACAATCCACACATATTTAAAAGGAAAAAAAAAAACTTAATGGGGCGATTTCAAGTAAAAAATTATCTTTGGTAGGGGTGTAAGCCAATAAAAAAAATTGATTAAGACGACAATCCAAACGGAACAAAATCAATTTTTATAGTTCGGATAAAAAACCGAACCAATTAAAAATGAATGTGGTTTGGTTCGGTTCTCTGATTCAATTATATTATTAACTATTTATTGAATGCATTGTCCATCAAGCAAACTCACACCTAAAACCGGCTCAACGATTTTTTTTTATTTCTTTTTGTTACTTTTACTTTTGTTCCCTTTTAAATTTAAAATAAATTCAATGTTTTATTTTCTAACTATGTATATATTTCAATTTATTAAAGATGATGCATTGACGATTCAAGTGCGAAAAGAATTGATTTTTTACTTTAACTGTATTTATGAATTTAATTTTATATGTGATTGTATTTTGTATTTGATGGTGAACTCATTTTATAGATTGTATTTTTTTTTTAAAATCTATGGATTGTATGTTGTATTTGAAAACTTATGGATTTATTATGGTAAGGTTTGTTTGAATTAAAATAGGTATTTGAAAATCATGTCATTGTCTTTTAATTTCATTTATGTATAGTGATAATTAATTACATCAATTGTTAGATGTAATTGAAAAAATAATAGCAGCGACTACATCGGAAAACAAATAATAGAAAAAAATATATCTGAAAAAAATGTTGCAGACTAAGTAAAGTATCTAAACTAAACCGACTAATTTGGTTCAGTTTTATTTTTGAAAAACACCAAAAACTAAACCAAACCAATAAAAACTTCAATGGTTCGAACATTAAATTAACCAAAAATCAATCCAAACCGATTCAATTACACTCATAATCTTTGGTGGATAAAGAAGAAATGGAATTAGGTTAAATTTTGAGGGACAACTCTTAATCTTTGGCAATGAACTGAACCAATTCGAATAAAGTTTGAGACTCGATTCGACAATTGATTCGTTGAATTGGGTTCATGAACCAAATGAGCTGAACTTGAGCTAAAAAATAGATTTGTTAATTAAATAAACTGAACTTGAACTATACATAGTTCGACTCGTTTGGTTCATAAGTTGACTCGAATATATACAATACTTAAAAATTAACTATTTTTTTGACAGACTTAAAAATTAATTTTGACAAACATAACTTAATTATTTTTACCTACAAACATAAATTGCCAACATTTTGTATAAATAAAACCACTATTTGTTTATTATTAATTCATTTTGTTTGTTTTATGTTTAAAATTTACAAAGTGCTACAAATATATCATTTGTGAAACATAAAGTCCCACATCGGATGTTTAAGAAGTTTTTAGAACATGAGTAAATAAGTGACAAACACTTTACCCAAAGATAGCTTAAATGGAGTTGAGTATGAGTTAAGGTTAGAAAAAAATTGTGTCAATTTTTTGAATTGAGTTTTGCACTAAAACCGAACCGAACCTAACGAGTCGAGTCGAACTGTTCATGAACTTTAAACAAGCCAAACTCAAGCTAAAAGAATGTTCGTGTCAAACTCGAGCCGAGCTTAGAACTGAACCAATTCTTATCGAGTCGAGTCGAGCTCAGACAGAGTTCAACTCGACTCAATTTCCAGCCCTACTGTTAACCGTTCATTTTTGTTTATAAATTTACTTCAATTTTCTTCTTTTGTCTACCACTATCATCATTACCTTCACCTTTCTACCTGTTACTAAAAAAAATTACTTGGATTTGTATTTCTGTTTTCACATAATCTGTCTAATCTTATCTATTAGATATTTAAATAAAAGTTTCCGGATTAATTCATTAGTATTAGATTGATTTAAGTAAGTATTTTTTTATTCAATATTTTAATAGCTAAAATAGATAAGCTATATTCATTAAAAAAATATATCTTAAATTTGATTCGGCAATCGTTCGAGTTGTTGTTTTTGTAATCTTTTACAATTTTATTAGTATTGTGCACTTTTTTAGAGATTAATTTTTTATGAGAGTAATTTATTTTTTCAAGTACTAGAAAAAAATATTTATAAAAAAACACAGAATGAATTTTTGTCACTGAGAAACATTAATTTGCTTCAAATTTGTCATGTATATAATTTTTTTCAATCCAAAAATTATCTATTTTAATACTTTTAAATGTTATTTAGTCAATTATAGTGTATAACCATTACTTTGTATGTTCAACAAATGTGACAGAAAAAAGTTTGTAGTAAGAGTAAAAAAATATTTGACTCAAATATATAAGCATATAAAATTTACAACGGGCACAAGACCATCAAATATAATTTAATAAATCTATCTAAGTGACACACTTAAAAATTTCATTAAAAAAATCTTAAAGTTTATAAAAATGTTAAATAAAATTAAAAATACAGAAAATCTCTTATAAGTTATTGATACAAAACTTCAGTAAGGATTAAATATATCATTGATAAAAACCAAAAAATTAGGCAAGTATATGTCATTGATAACAATATATACAAGACATAACAAATAGTATCTGCGTATATAAACATATAAAAACTATGAGTTATGGTGCAAATATTTTAATTGATTTTGCATATAAAATAAATAATATTTTATCAAAATATTACATTAATATTAATATTTTCTAAAATATTCAAAAAAAAATTCAAAAATTTATTTTATATATCAACTTTGTTTATCAATAGTAATAATTAATGAACTCGTGCATGGGTATTTTTCTAGTTTTGGTCAAATTAAAATAGTCAAGGGATTTCATGGAAATGTAAAAGGGGACAAATGTTGTACCCACAATTGCAGGTTAAAAAACTTGGGGAGCCAAAAGCTCATTTAAAACCCTAAACCAAAATCAAACAATTAAAAAATTTAGGAGACTAAAATCGCTTATTTAAAACATAAGAGATCAAAATAAACAATTAAAAAATTGATGGGCCAAAACTGTAATTTAGGGGGGTTATTCAATTGAGATTTCAATGGATTTTAAAAGACTTTTTTATGATAAAAAGTCTTGTGTTATTCAATCAAAACTTTTATAAAAAGTATGTAAATCTTGTGTTATTCAATCAAGACTTTTATAAAAAGTAAGCAAAAGTCTTTTAAAAAAGTCTTTCAAAATCTCACAGAATCAATATAATCCCACAAAGTCTTTTAAAATCCATTGAAATCCCATTTGAATAACCCAATCTTAGATTTTTATTTTTATTCTTTTTACTTCAAAATGAATGATGTCTTTCTCTATCTACATGTCACTCTACTACATGTTCACCATAAAAATGTTTTGTGCATGTAGATGTAATTTTTTTTCTTTTTCTATGACATTTTGTCCCACGCGCTTTTTTATGGATTCACTGAATTAAGTCTATATTCCTCCAATTAAGGAGATATAGACATGGAAGCGAAACTGTTTTATTCTCTAATGTCTAAATCTATTCTCTTTAAAAAAAAGTATGTGTGTATCCAACTCTAATTCAATGATTAGGAATATTTTTCATTTCTTGTCTAACAAAAAGTAGCTCTCAAAGAGTAATAAATATACACATAGCCATAATTTGAATCAAACAAGGACATTAGAATCTCGTATATTTGCTTTTCTCTCTTCTCTTTTTACCTCTCCCTCTTCAACTTGTTTTTCTTCAAAGCCAAATATGTTTCCTGCAGCACTTATCTCCAATTCCACTTCTTTCTCTCAAGATATCACTCTCTCACCTTCTAATACTCATTAAACCAAGTCGTTTCAACCATAAATTCCACACAACAATCTCTAAAAAACAAGAAAAAAAGAAGCCTCCCTGGTAACCCAAGTAATTGCGGTTACGCTACGAATTTTTAGATTAAACAAAAAAAAAATACATTGGTTACGATTCTGTTGTGGAGGCCCAGAATCATAATTATAGTTGTAGACCGCAATTTAAAATATACAGAATATACATGACCTTAACCTTATAACTTGTTAATTAGGTCTTGAGTAATAGTTAATTAATAATTACTATGTATGGTTAACATGTAAATTGATTTTGTTAATCTAGATCCTAATGCTGAAGTGATAGCTTTATCACCAAAAACACTATTAGCAACAAATAGATTTGTGTGTGAGATATGCAACAAGGGTTTTCAAAGAGATCTGTCATACCCCAAATTTTACCCTCCTATTTTAGTATATATATTTTTTAGTGCAAGCTATTTTCAAAAGAAGCAAGTAGTTGGGTTGGTAATATGGCGATTGGGTGTGAGGTCAAGGGTTCGATTCCTAGAAGGACCAATTTTAAGTTTTTAGAATTTATTTCTTTTTCTTTTTATTTTTGTCCGAAAATTCCAAACAATATAAAAATAGATATCAGATTTATTTTATTATTATTGGGCTTTTTTTTGTGACAAAAAATAAATAAAAAAGGAATGCATATATTTTTGAGGAAGAAAGATACAGTAAACAAATAGAAAGCTATTTTCAAACCAAATCTCTGGTCTTGTTCACCAAGTAAACAAATTAACACTGAAAACATATTTTTACAGCAAATCAATAATAAAAACTTAGAAAATCTCTCACAACAAATTAATGAAACAAATCTTCACTGATTCTTACAATTTTTACAAAGCCCAACTCTGAGGCTATAAAAAGGATCTCTCTCACAGTAGAAAAAACATACAGAAATCCACAGAGAGAACACATTAGCACGCCCACTGCCCTAAAATTAATGTTCTACACACTGTAGAAAATTAATACTAAACCAAGCCTTCATCCCCTGGTCCAGTAGCACCTCGCATAAACAGAAAAGGGAAATCATAATCGAACCGGAATCAGAACGATAATGAAATCGAAAACAGAATGGAAAAAGAAAGGTACTTACCCGCAAAGAATTCTCCGCACTCCAGGTTGGTTTTTACTGCTTTATAACATGTAAATCGCTAGTATAGATTTCTGTTTGCTGCTTGTATGTTTAATCGTGTTTGTGGTTCGAACTGATAAACTTAAATGTTAGTAACACTGTAAATAGGAATAAAAGAATAAAACAACAATGCAGGGGAGATGAAACCGAAAAAATAGAAGGTTGGATCTAAAAGTTTTTTTGATTTGAGAAAAGCTGTGTAAATAAAAGCATGTTAATAAGAGAAAACGAAAACAGAAAAAGAAAAAACAGGTCCGAAAAAAGAAAAAAACACAGAATTGATTTTTTTTTTGGATTTGGGTTTTTGGGACTTTGATTTTGAGTTTTGAGGGTTTAATTCGTGTTTAGAAACGGTTAAATCGTGTTTAAAAACGTTAAAAAACAAATTTTGGGTTGATTTTGAGGTTATGGACAATTCTGGAAATTGGTATGAATGTATAAGTTTTCCAGTTGAAATTCAACCAGAAAACTCACAGGAAACTGGAAAAGACGGCGGCGAGGACGGCGGCGCACGGTTGTGCTGCCGCCGGAATCTGGGAATAAGGGTGGTCCGGTTGAGCTTCAACCGGAGTTCTTCATTTATGAAGAATACTCATGAATATTCATGAGCCCAGCAAGAGAGAGGAGAGAGCGATAAAGAGAGAAAGAGAAGAGAGAGAAAGTAATTGGAAAAAATGAGAAATTTTTTGAAAAAAACAAAATATATACTTCCCCTTGTAATCCTGTGCGCGCGCACCCACAGTAGCTGTTGTGTTCCCTTTTTTTTCTCTGATCAAAAAGGCTTGTCCCCCCGCGCGCGTTGGGCTCTGGCAGACTGGGCCCAATCCCTTTCCTTGTGCATATCAATCAGAATACTAGTCATACCCCCTGCTTGCTAATTGCACTGCTGGACTTATTTTAATTTAATTGTTTCATTTAACTCTCAACACAAAATTGTAAATATAAAATATTTTAAAAATAATAGTAATTATGTTGATTAAAAAGGGGATGCCAGAATGTACATTCATCCCTCCCTCGAATAATCGAAGATTAGCGCACGCTTCTTCTACCTGTTATTTGTCTTCCACAATTAAAAGACATCGACAAATCAAATTAAATTTTTTTTGACTTTGGGCTAATCTTAAAAATCAACGGAAATCTTTTTTTCATAAAAAGAACGTGTATACAATCAATTCAATCGTGATACAAACGAAGCTTAAGCCTCCACTATGCGAATATACAAGCTAAGTTTAACCACTAGAATTCGATTAACACACCGTTCTCTAAAAAACACCAACGAACAATTGGTACCCAGAACTACGTGGCTTTGAATTCCTCATCGCAACAGAGGATACGTAGGAGCAAGATTCTACATCTTGTCAAGCATAATAATAAAAAACCTAATTTTTCCCCTCACTTGTAAAAAAATTCAATAATTAAAAACATGTAAACAAACTCTAAAAGACTTAAACCCTAGAATTAATTATGAGGTTCCCGTTGAGTACAACGAATGTAAGGGGTGCTAGTACCTTCCCCTTGCATAACCAACTCCCGAACCTGGAAATGGTTGCGATGACCATCTTTCCATTGTTTTTAAGATTTTATCAATATTTTCCTTTAAAATAAAATTTGGTGGCGACTCTGTGTCACTCCGACAGTCCTAGACGCTCGGGCGATTTTCGCGGCGCGACAGCTGGCGACTCTGCTGGGGACATTAAGAGAGTTAAACCTATCCTTGTTAGTTTTAGGGTTAAGTGCTTTCTTTTATTTGTTTGTTTACATGTTTTTTATTTTTATTTTCTCAGCATTTATTTATTTATTTATTATTTTATGAATATATTGTGGGGTTGGGTTTATTTATTGTTGAGGGAAGCTTTAAACACAAGCTTGAGAAAAACCCTAAGTTTAAGTTAGGAGTTGCTAGTATGGACCCCCGGGATGCACATCCCTCGGGTGATTTACGAAGACTTCGCCTAGAGTAGATCTGTTTGAAACATCCCTCAGGCATTGGCTAGCCCATCCTCCTGTTGGAATTTCAAATAAGGTTAGCGACTCTAGGAACCTTTTAGAACCCGATGAGTCCATTCAAGGGAGGCCCTTTTCGAATTTCACCATGTATCATGGGGAAAGCTTCAAAGGAGTCCACCACCTTAAATGGAGCCCTCAAAATAAATAAAAAATCAAAGTCAAAATCCTGTAGAGCCATCCTTGTGAGGGGCTGGGTAGATAAAGTATAGAACCATCATATGTAGGAAATTCTACCTCATAGACTGTCCTATAGCCCAAAACTTCAATCATTCATGTTCATATCATGCATACAAGTGAGTCTTTCATCATATGTATTTATTTTCGGGGATTTCAAATAAAAAGGAGTTGTTATTAAGCATTTTTTTGAAAACATGAAGTCAAACAAGAAACTAAGTTCAGATAAGAAGAAGACAATCCAGATAACGACACAAATGCCCGATATGCAGAGTTTAAGGTCCTTCCACGGAAAAATGACTACCATCAGAAGGGGAAGTTTCCGCATTAAATATGGGGAGATTCTTCAACTTCTATACACTCCTGTCCAGATAGGGGTCGTCACTGCCCTAGCTCAGTTTTATGACTCTCCTCTGAGGTGCTTCACTTTCTAGAATTTTCAGCTAGCACCAACTATTGAAGAATATGGGCAAATCTTGGGATGTCCCGAAACCGAGAAGGGTCCTTACACGGGAATCGGGCGGGTTCCAAAACTTGAAGACTTAGCCTTTGAATTGAAGGTGCCCAATCTGAGTGCTCATTATAAAGAAGTGAAAAGGACATCCGGTATCTATGGTTTCAAAAGAGAATTCTTAGAAATGAAAACAAACGAATTCTTAAATGTTTGAGATTGGGAGTCCTTTGAAGATATGCTGGCCTTACTTGTTTTTGGGCTAGTCCTCTTTCCAAGTCTTAGGAATTTCATTGATGATGCTGCTATTAGTGCATTCTGGGCCGTTAAAATCAGAAAAGAAGATATAGTGTCTGCACTCCTTGCTGATACTTATTACACTCTCCATTTGCGGTACGAGAAAAACAGAGGACAAATGATGTGTTGCATCCCTTTGTTATACGCCTGGTTCACCTCTCTTATATCCAAAGACATTTCCATGGAGAAAATTATGAATGATCAAGAATGGGCTCAGAGGCTTGCCTCCCTTACGGAAAAGTCTATCTTTTGGCATATCAAAAAACTCGAAAGAAACAGAGTAATCATGAGCTGTGGGGACTACACTAATGTGCCTTTAATAGGCACAAAGGGGTGCATCAATTATAACCCCGTGTTAGCCTTATGGCAGCTCGGCTACCCTATAAGAGGGAAGCCATATGATGAAGACTTAGAAGGGTTCGTGCTACATGATATGGGTGTCCATGACCCCGCTATGCTCCGGAAAATCATTCACTCCTGGGAAAGGGTACGTAAAAATAATGATAGCCCGAGAGACAAGATGAAGACGACTAATGAGCCCTACAATCCATGGGTCAAAAAGCGTGCTAAAGAAGTCAAACTTCCTTTTGTCATTAACCCATCATCTTGTTCCAATGTGCCAAAGCCTGTTCCAGTCTCCATAAAAGAGATAGATAAAATGAAAGCTACTATTGACCTCCTGAGAGGGGAGAAGGAAGAACTAGAACAAAGGCTCCAACAAGTTTACAATAATCAAAGAAGGTTTGAGGCCCGCTGTCGCGAACAGGAAAAATTACTAGAAGAGATTAGGGAATCATATGAGGCTGAGCAGGAAAAGAATGATCATATGAATGAAATACTCAGAGGAGATACTGAAAAGGCAAAGCTCCGTAAACTGGAGTTGAGACAAACTCAGGAGCGGGCTGGGGAGTGGCATGGAGAGTGGGAAAAACTGCTTAAAAAAAGAGAAAAAATGGAGGAAGAACTTGCAGATGCTAAGGACCATACTATGCGATGGTGTGGAGATTATACTGATATGGCCAGAGAAAAAGATGAATGTGAAAAGGGTTATAAAGAACAAGTGGGGTACCTTAAACGATGTCTAGAGGAAGCGCAGAATAAACTCGCCCATGAGAGCCGCCTCCGTGAAGCCGCTAAGGTTGGGCAAAAAAATATACCAGGCCAGTGGGAGGCATTACTGGAGAAACTTGGAAGCTGCGAGGAGCGCGAAAGTGCATATAAACATGGATATGATAAGCTATGGCTTCAATGTGAGTCACGTGAAGCAGAGATAGAACAACTAGGGTGGGAAAATGAAGACTATGGTAAATGTCTGGAGAAATGCAAAGAAATGGAAAATAAAATGACACTCATGGAAGAAGACATGGCAGCCATGACAAGCAATATGGATCATCTGGAAGAAGAAAGGGAAGTCCTGATAAACGGTATTGATCAAATAGCAGGCGACAAAGCAGCCCTAATGGACAAATTTGGTCTTTTAGGATACGAGAAAAGTGTCTTGACAAACCAGCTGGGAGATTGGGAAGATTACGCCAAACATGCTGAGGAAGCGGCTAGGCTGTGGAAGAAAGATTTCTCTGATTTAGCTAGTTTCGCAAATCGGATGATGGGAGACTTGCCGAGTAGATATCAGGAAGCTAACGCGGTGATGCATGGTTTCAATACTCCGCCAGCTGTCATCGCCTTTGTTGAATCATTTGGAGCCACGTGGGCCGCATTTAGGGCTAGTTTAAGGGCAGCCCGTCAGGCGAACCCATGAGTCATTATATTTAGCTTTATATTTAGTCTTTAAATATGGAATAAAGTTCATGTTGACCAAGTCCGGAGTCAGTTTAAGAGTCAGCCCACGAGGCCAATTTTGAGATTTTGATGTTATCTGAACTTATGATATTTATGGAAGTTTATTAGTAAAGTCCCGTTTGACTCGTGTTTTCAAATGCCTATATTAAACTCCAAAAACTTTGAAATTCCGGCTAAAAAAAAAAAACTTCAGCATAAATCCTGCATTCATACACATGCATCTCCATACACATGCATACCAAAAACTCATTTTTTATACAAATACCAGGAATCTCTAAGATAGCCTGGAGGCCAAAGAAGCAGCTACCATCAGTACCTGCTCCCCCACACTCACGCGGGACGCGAGCCAATTTGCCCAGGATTATGGACCAAATGGAGAAGAACCAAGCCGAGATGAAAAAATATGTGGACACTCTCAAGGATGGTATGGCGAAACTTATCGAGATGTTCGAAACGATGAAAATTGAGATGGCACAGGCCGCCGAGAAGGCACTAGTAACTGAGAAAACAAAGAGGAACAAAGAAGATAACCCCGAGGAAACTGAAGATATGTTCGGAATGCCTTGGCATCCTAAAAGTCAGATCCCTCAAAAATCCATGCCTCTCAAGTTTAAGGTATCAACTTCAGCTAAAGGAGGACTCGGGAACATGATACCAGTTGATGATTTTTCTGATGGAGAACCAGAGTCCATCTCGTCCCAGCCTGTTGTTAATGTTCAAAACGATGTGCCCAACCAGCACGCAGGTGCTAATACTGAGTCCGCACAAATGTATCAAGCGCTGGAAGAAAGATTGAAGGCTGTAGAAGGCGTCAACGCTTGCGGGTTCAATGGTCTGGACATGTGTCTGGTTCCAGATGTGGTGATTCCTCCGAAGTTCAAAGTACCAGACTTTGAGAAATACAAAGGGATTCACTGCCCGAGGAACCATCTGAGGATGTTCTGTAGGAAAATGGCAGCATACGCCACAGATGAGAAGCTACTAATCCATGTGTTTCAGGATAGTCTAAGTGGGGCATCCTTAGATTGGTACATGCAGCTGGAAAGGACCCAAATTCAGACATGGAAGGACCTCACTGAGGCCTCCATGAAATAATATAAGTACAACCTGGATATGGCTCCTAACCGTATGCAATTACAAACTGCCGCGCAGAAGAAGGATGAGACCTTCAAGGAATATGCTCAGAGGTGGAGGGAATTGGCTGCTCGTGTGCAACCTCCGCTTTTAGAAAAAGAGTTAGTGGACACTTTCATGAGTACTTTGCAAGGGCCTTATTATGAGAAGATGGTTGGAAGTATATCATCTGGATTCGCTGACGTGGTAACAATTGGTGAACGAATAGAGGAAGGACTGAAGAGCGGCAAAATTCAAAGTACCCCTAACCCTCAAATGGGGGCAAAGAAGTTCTTCGGTGGTAATCAGAGGAAGAAGGAAGGCGAAGCTAATGCCATAGGGTCAACACAAACACCCTCGGCTCCCCTTTCATACTATCCATACTCACAACAACCGTCGGCTCCACCTCAACAGAATCATCAACAACAGCGGAGAGGGTATGCACCGGGAAATCAGTCCGGCGCCTGGAATAACTATGAAAAAAGGCGTGTGCAATTCGACCCCGTTCCAGTACCATACGGTCAAATCTTGCCATACTTACTCCAACAAGGGTGGCTAGAAACAAGGTTTCTCAAGCCTATGGTTCCTCCATACCCACCGAATTATGATGTGAACGCTAAATGTGATTTCCATCAAGGAGCGCCGGGACATAGTATTGAAAACTGCAAAGCTTTCAAATATAAGGTCCAAGAAATGATTGATAGCAAACAACTACTCTTTAAGGAGGAAAAGCCAAATGTGGTGACCAGTCCACTCTCCGCTCACGTTGGACCTTCAGTAAATGCCGTGGAAGAATTGCAAGGGTATGACCTAATCAAGAAAGTGTCCCAAGTAAAGATCCCTATGTCAGTGATAAGGGAAACCTAGATCGGATACGATGTGTTCACAGAAATGCATCCTGATTGTAATATCTGCTATATAGATCCAAACCATTGTCAGAAGATAAAGGCATGTCTGCAGCAAATGATGGATGAAGGATTGGTCCAAATTGGATACTCAAAAGTCGATACAAATGTTGGACTTTAGAATCTCAAAACCCAGCATCTATCGAAATTCCCTACCAAAGGAAGGAGACGCACATACCTTTAAAGAAGGTAGATCCCATAGTGTTCCACGTACCTGCTCCTTTCTCTTTTGAAAACACGAAAGTGGTACCATGGAATTACCAGCACACTGCTTCTATGGGAGGAAAGTTATTGTCGAAGGCGGAGCCTGATGTTACGAATATAACATGTATAGTGTAAATGCACCAGTTCCCCCTCCGAGTTTTAATAATTGTCAAAACACATCAAAATAGAGTAGAATATATTTTGGTAACAATTGATATTGACTTGACAGCAAAAACCATTTTATAAACTTTGAAAAACTATGTTTTGAGTAATTTGTATCGATACATATTAACCTTGTATCGATACAAAAGACCTGAAACTTGTTCAGGCTGATTATCACGCATTTGTATCGTTACAATGCAAACTTGTATCGATACAAATTGTTCTCCCTGAAGTCAGAGGAGCCTCTGTGTTTCGAAACACACTTTTATGTTTCGAAACACATGAAGACTCTCTTGAAATCAGAGAGAGCTCTTGTGTCTTTCGAAACAAATCAATTAGATTAGATTTTTCTGGTGTATGTATCGATACATACGCGTGGTTGTATCGATACATAACCACTTTGTTTCAGTTTTTCAAGCGCTGTCAGTTGCTTGTATCGATACACACTGATTATGTATCGATACAAACCTGTTAAATTGTGCCTAAATTTACTCAAGAAGATAGGTGCGAGTTGATTTGTTTTTGAAGGGGATTTCTCATCCGGATTCAAGAAGGGAAGCTTGCTTGAATGATCAACGGAACCTGACGACGGAATCACCTAGACGATCAGCGCAAAGTTCTTCGGTGAAGATAGGTGCGCGGGTTTGATCGTTGGAGTCAGAGGTTGAAGTTTTGGTTCGTTGAGGTTTTGCACAAATTGCGATTGGAGCTACGGTCAAGATTGTATATCGAGTCGTATTGTATTAGTCGCGAATTTGTGCATTTGTAAAAGATTTTCAAAGATAGTGAAACTCTCACCTATATCCGTTTGATAAGGTGGGCGGAGAGGTACCGGCCGATTGCGAGGACGTACGAAAGCTGGGAACTCCGTGATCAGCTCTGTTTGTGTTTTTCTATCCCTCAACTCTTTAAGTTTCGTTTTATTTGCTTTATCGCGAAACTTGATTTCAGGCGACGAAAATCAAGTTTCATAAACGTTGTTGTGATCAATTGTGAAACTTGTGAATTTGTGTGTTGATTGTATAATTTGATAAAAACGTTAGATTGATTGAATTTGAATATTTGTTTGTGAAATTTGAATTGTTATTGTTCACTTCATAAAGGCTATACAAATTTTCCTTTGGTCGAGGTGCAAAAAGACTACCGATCTAGGTGTCTTCCGCTTACTCGATTATTTTACGAAATATTATTGTTGTTAATTGGAACGTTCGCGTTCGCCACTCTTAGAGCGTATCCCATGTAGTCTTACAAGTGGTATCAGAGCCTGGTTGATGTTTTATACAAAAATTCAGCGGATTTGTGCCAATTATTAGACAATATGGCATTTGCACCAAAGGGGGCGTACAATCGCGCGCCAATATTAAACGGCGAACATTTCGACTATTGGAAAAATTGTATGAGAATTCACATCAATTCTTTTGATGGTGAAGTGTGGAACACCATTGAAAACGGTCCTTTTGTTCCAACCATGACCGATTTGAATGGTGTTGTCACCAATAAGCCTATGGCACAATGGAGTGACGATGACAAGAAGAAGGTGAATTACGATGCGAAAGCTCAAAATATCTTAATCTCCTCTTTGGGGATTGAGCAATTCTACCATGTTTCGCATTGTAATTCCGCCAAACAAATGTGGGATACATTAATGACCCATTTTGAGGGCATTGATGAAGTCAAACAATCTAAGATAAACACGTTGACTCAAGAATTTGAGCTTTTTCACATGCGAGATGGTTACGGTTTATCAAGATCACACACAAGTTGAACAGTTTAGACAATCCGATTGCAAACAACGTGGCAACTAACAAAATTTTGAGGTGCTTATCTAGGAAATGGCAACCAAAGGTCACGGCAATCAAAGAAACCAATGATCTCTCTCAATTGATCCTTACAATGCTCTTTGGAAAGCTAGAAGAGCATGAAAGCGTGCTCAATGCCTTAGATAAGCATGAGAAGGGATCTAAGAAGGACAAGCATACGGAGAAGGAAAAAGATAAAGATAGGAAGTCCATTGCTCTAAAGGCTTCCGTCTCAAAGTCCAAAAAGGTTGAGCAAGAGGAAAGTAGCTTAAGTGACAACGAGTGGGACGAAGAAGAAATGAATTTATTTGTTCGAAGATTTCATAAGTATGTTTCAAAACATGGTATAAAATTCTCGAAGACAAATGATCCAAAGTCACGGAAGCAATCAAGGGATTATATAGAAAAGGAGAAGAGCATGCCAAGAAGATTGTGTTATGAATGTGGCAAATCGGGACACTATAGACCGGAATGTCCATCTTATAACAAACGAAAGGGAAAGTCCTCCGAGAAAATTCACAAGAGTAAGAGAGCTTGTGTTGCTTGGGATAGCTCAAGCGAAGATGGATCAAGGTCCAAGAGCTCAAGTGAAGAGGATGAGGAACGCGCTCATGTGATACTCATGAATGGTTCACCTAGTAAAGGCAAGAAACATCACAAACGTCAAGTAAGTGATTCTAACTCTATCTCTAATGATAATCCCTCATGTGATGAACTTCAAAATGCTTTTGAAAAACTATATGGAGAAGCCACTAGTTCATTTAAGAAATTGGCAAAAAGGAAGAAAGTAATTTCTAACTTGGAGTCAGAAATTAAAAAATTACAAGATGAATTAGAGGCATTAAAAATTATACAAGTGAAAGGAGAAGTGAAAACCCTTCAAGAAAAATTATACAAGTCTCATATGTCATCTTGGAATGAATGTGAAGCTTGTTGTGTTTGGCAAGGAGAAGTTAAAACCCTTCAAGCCAAACTAGACGAAGCCCTTGTACCCAAAATTCCTTTTGTGGATGTGCCAAAGATTTTTAAAAAGCCTAGAAATAGGCCCTCTAAAAATGACAAATTTGTTAAAAAGAAGATGAATCCCAAAAGAAAATTTTGTGTCACAAGGATCATTCCAATATTGTGTGTTACTATTGTTGTGATAAGGGTCATACCATTGCAAAGTGCCAAGCTCGAAAAACTTTTGTACCAAAAAGCAAAATGCAATGGATACCTAAATCTATCAATAGTTTTGTTACTAACCACCTAGGACCCAATGAGAGTTGGGGACCTATTTGCAATGTTTAAAGTTTTAGGAAAAGGTCTTGAACCATTGACAAGAGACACCGGTAACAATGGCGTTCAAGACTTACAAAGGTGTAAATGGATGAGAAAAGATTTGACTCAATATTCATGAAAGTAGTGGAACTTCATCACTTCCTATACTTGACACTTAAGGGAAAATTCTTCTCTCAAACTTTATTCCTATTCCTTATTCTTTTGCATTTTATACTTGCTTGTGTGGTTTCTTTGTCATATACATATATTTTCAACTCAATATGATGTTTGGTATGATAGTTGTCCAATCCTCCATTTCCAAAAATTTTGCTCAATGATAGTAATAAGTTGTTGAGACTCATATTTAAAAATGGGGATTTGACAAAGATTAAACCAAATACCATATTGTGTTCATAACATCTTTTGTATATGTTTTGTTCTATGTCGTTGTGCATACTATATGTGAACATATCTTGGTACTAAATGTTGATTATGTGAAAGGTTTATCTTTCATTATGTGGATTAACATGTATTCTCATGTTGATGATGTGCTTTGATATTTGTGATCATATGCACACTTGATGTACCTTGGTTTTGATATTGTTTTCATACATGTATATGTTTTGTAAGTCATAAAAGTGATTTTAAAAGGTATTTTGACTCATGAGTATCAAGGAATTTGAAGATAATGCATTTTGCATCGATACAAAATAATTTTGCATCAATACAAGTGGATTTTCTGCATAATTCCAGCTGAACTGATACATGTATCGATACACAGTGGTGTTGTATCGATACATATTGCACCAGCTAAGTCAGAAAAGGATCTGTGTATCAATGCATACACGAATGTATCGATACATGCAGCAGAAAACTTACTTGTATCGATACACAGGTTGAGTTGTATCGATACAAAAATGCAGAAACTATTTTAAACTGCTATTTTCATTCATTCATCAAACCTCATATTTCTCTCCTCTTCCCCAGCGCGTCCGAACCCAAAACCCTCACACCAAAATTCTTCAATCTCCCTCAATACTCAACCAAAATCAAAATTTCTTGAACCTAAACCTTTCAAATCCATTACCCATCAACATTCAACCATCAATTTCGTGGTAAACCTCCTACATCTCTCATAATCAAGGTTAGGTCAGACTTTGGAAGAATTCAAGTGCTTTGGTTCAACAAGGTTTTACATTGAAGAATTCATTGTCTTGTGGGTTCTTACTTCAAGCAATCCATCATTTCTCATATCATATACTCAAGGTAACTTTTCTCTCATTCTTCTCTCAAATGGCACCTAGGAAGAAGATAAGTAAGACCAATACTGAAGGTAGTATATCAAGACTGAGTAATCTTGGATTTAATGAGGCAGATTACGTTCATCCCGAATGTGTCACTAACTACACTAGATATTGTAGAACTAGGGCTGTTCTACCACAAAAGGCTGTTAGTGCTACTAGTCTAGAGGGAATGCATTTATGTGATGTTTCTGAAATATTGGAAAGGGAAAAGATAGATGTTTTCTGTAATTTGAGAACAAAATATAATGAAAATTTGGTCAGGATTTTCTATGCTGGATTACAGGAAAAGAATGGTGCTGAATTCCAATTCCGTTTTGGACGAAAAGTGTACCAATTTACTACTGATTTGTGGTTTAATCTCTTTGATATGTGCACTGGCACAAGAATCACAGGGGAAGAGTTATTAGCGTACTCTGAGACAAGTACGGTAGATTATGATTCAAATGGCTATTGTAGCTTAATTGGAAGTATCCTAAAGCACTTCAAACTTGTGCAAGATCTTCCAATTGAATACACCTCTCCTGGCAAGCTGCAAATTTTTAGTGGTACACAATTGTCTAAAATGCACTGGTACTTGAACAATGATGATGTGTATGAGTATGATGGTCAAGCGTCTGATAATGAGGATGAAGATGAGGGTAATGCTCCGAGGGTAAGGAGACAAAGACAAAATGCTAGGCAACAAGGTGAAGATGTTGGTAATCAAGGGGTTGGAAATGAGCAAGGTGGTAATTGGCATGAGATAATGGAAATGATGCGGAACATGAGCCTTCAACAAACCCCATTCATTGAAACTTACAACCAAAACTACCAAGCCTCAAGTGCTAGAATTGAAGAGCTTCACGTATACCAAACCGAGCTTTACAACAACCAAACTGAGATCCGTACCTATGTTGCAAATCGTTTTGATGAGATACAAGGTCAAATGAACACATACTTCAACTCCTCCAACAATGCTGACAACTATCTCAATCCTAACCCCGACAACATGAATGAATGATTTAGTTGTTTTAATGTCTTTTATCTCATGAACACTTTGTCCTTTTAATTTCATATCTCTATGACTTACTTTCGTTAAATTTGATTTGGTTGTACGGATCATATGTAATGCCAAACTTTTCGGCATTTTATTTTATGTATGACTTCTTGTTATCATGTATGGATTATTTTCGTTATGCATGATGCGCTGTTTATATACGTCCGTAAGATATGTTTAAATGCGTATGATGATCGATGTTTTAATAATCATGTGATTTGGTTTGGCTTGTTGTTCTACATGCCATGTTTTCCATGATTTGGTTTTATTCGTCATTTGAATACATTTGTGCATATTTTGCTTAATTATTTGATCACGATACTTTCATCATATAGTGCATTTCGACAAATGTAAGTGCATCATATGACATATATTTTTTTAAAAATGTCTTTGAATTTCGATAATTCTCATGAGAGTTCTTTTCTTCTTTTTGATAATGTCAAAGGGGGAGAAGAATTGGCAAGAGTTTTTCAAGCATAAGCTACAAGCAAAGGAAAAAGGCTTTGGACATTCCGATCCGGTTACATACAAGAGAGCATCGACTAAGGGGGAGCTTTGCAAGTGGTTAGCCTTGTTGTTGTTTGCGTCTGTAAATATAGTTGTTTATATATTGCATATTAGGTAGGCTTAGATAGCTTATGCAATGAGGTTTTGACAATTATCAAAAAGGGGGAGAATGTAAATGCACCAGTTCCCCTCCGAGTTTTAATAATTGTCAAAACACATCAAAATATAGTAGAATATATTTTGGTAACAATTGATATTGACTTGACAGCAAAAACCATTTTATAAACTTTGAAAAACTATGTTTTGAGTAATTTGTATCGATACATATTAACCTTGTATCGATACAAAAGACCTGAAACTTGTTCAGGCTGATTATCACGCATTTGTATCGATACAATGCAAACTTGTATCGATACAAATTGTTCTCCCTGAAGTCAGAGGAGCCTTTGTGTTTCGAAACACACTTTTATGTTTCGAAACACATGAAGACTCTCTTGAAATCAGAGAGAGCTCTGTTTTTCGAAACACACTTGTGTGTTTCGAAACAAATCAGTTAGATCAGATTTTTCTGGTGTATGTATCGATACATACGCGTGGTTGTATCGATACATAACCACTTTTTTTCAGTTTTTCAAGCGCTGTCAGTTGCTTGTTTCGATACACACTGATATATGTATCGATACAAACCTGTTAAATTGTGCCTAAATTTACTCAATTCTATTTTGTCTATAAATAGTTATATGTGTAATCTTTGTAAACAGAGAAATCAGTGAGCAAATCAGAAATTGTTCAGAAACGTCTTGTGATCAAAATTGGTTAAGGGTTTTGGATCAAGAACTATTCAAAAACAAGATCATCATCTTCTTCCAAAGTATTCATCAATTGAGATTGAGAATGGGATCAATCGAAGGTTCTTGAAGATTGTGGAAGATAACGTTCGAAGCTTTGGTTCGTGGTGAATCAGAACCGCTGTCGAGTTGATTTGTTTTTGAAGGGGATTTCTCATCCGGATTCAAGAAGGGAAGCTTTCTTGAATGATCACCGGAACCTGACGACGGAATCAGCTGGACGATCAGCGCAAAGTTCTTCGGTGAAGATAGGTGCGCGGGGTTGATCGTTGGAGTCAAAGGTTGAAGTTTTGGTTCGTTGAGGTTTTGCACGAATTACGATTGGAGCTACGGTAAAGATTGTATATCGAGTCGTATTGTATTAGTCGCGAATTTGTGCATTTGTAAAAGATTTTCAAAGATAGTGAAACTCTCACCTATATCCGTTTGATAAGGTGGGCGGAGAGGTACCGGCCGATTGCGAGGACGTACGAAAGCTGGGAACTCCGTGATCAGCTCTGTTTGTGTTTTTCTATCCCTCAGCTCTTTAAGTTTCGTTTTATTTGCTTTATCGCGAAACTTGATTTCAGGCGACGAAAATCAAGTTTCATAAACGTTGTTGTGATCAATTGTGAAACTTGTAAATTTGTGTGTTGATTGTATAATTTGATAAAAACGTTAGATTGATTGAATTCGAATATTTGTTTGTGAAATTCGAATTGTCATTGTTTACTTCATAAAGGCTATACAAATTTTCCTTTGGTCGAGGTGCAAAAAGAATACCGATCTAGGTGTCTTCCGCTTACTCGATTATTTTACGAAATATTATTGTTGTTAATTGGAACGTTCGCGTTCGCCACTCTTAGAGCGTAGCCCGTGTAGTCTTACAGTTGATCAAGCTACTCCGTGAGTATGTGGATGTATTTGCCTGGTCGTATCAAGATATGTCAGGGTTAGATACCGATATTGTCGTCCACAAGTTGCCGCTCAAGCCAGAATGCCCGCCTGTGAAGCAAAAATTGAGGAGGACAAGGCCCGAAATGGCCCTCAAGATCAGGGAAGAGGTTAAAAAGCAGTTTGACGCCGGTTTCTTGGCAGTCGCTAAATATCCAGAGTGGGTAGCAAACATTGTGCCCGTTCTGAAGAAAGACGGAAAAGTCTGAATGTGTGTAGATTATCGAGACCTGAACAGGGCAAGCCCGAAGGATGACTTTCCGCTGCCGCACATCGACATACTGGTAGATAACACAGCCCAATTCTCAGTCTTTTCCTTCATGGATGGCTTCTCCAGTTATAATCAAATCAAGATGGATCCCGAAGAATGGAGAAAACAACATTCATCACTCCGTGGGGAACTTTCTGTTACAAAGTCATGCCTTTTGGACTAAAGAATGCTGGGGCAACCTACCAAAGAGCCATGGTGACTCTCTTCCACGACATGATCCACAAGGAAATAGAAGTCTACGTTGATGATATGATTGCTAAATCCCAGACAGAAGAAGAGCACCTAATACACTTACAAAAGTTATTTGGTCGTTTGAGAAAATTCAGACTTCGGTTAAATCCTAACAAGTGTACCTTTGGTGTTAGATCAGACAAATTGCTAGGATTCATTGTCAGTCAAAGGGGTATTGAAGTTGATCCAGACAAGGTAAAGGCTATACAAAATATGCTTGCACCAAAGACTGAAAAAGAAGTTTGTGGTTTTTTGGGAAGACTGAATTACATCGCTAGATTCATCTCGCACCTCACAGCAACCTGTGAGCCTATATTCAAATTGCTAAGAAAGAATCAAGCTATCGAATGGGATGAGAACTGCCAAGAGGCTTTTGATCGAATCAAAAGATATCTACAAGAGTTGCCAATCTTGGTACCTCCGGTTCCCGGAAGACCTCTCATTATGTATCTAACGGTGCTCGAAGGATCGATGGGTTGCGTACTGGGGCAACAAGATGAAACTGGAAGAAAAGAGCATGTTATCTAGTTCTTGAGTAAGAAGTTTACCGATTGTGAATCAAGATATACATCACTTGAGAAAACTTGTTGTGTTTTAGCATGGGCAGCCAGACGCCTAAGGCAATATATGTTAACCCATACTACTTGGTTAATATCAAAAATGGATCCCATTAAGTACATATTTGAGAAGCCCGCTCTTACTAGGAAGATTGCACGCTAGCAGATGTTGTTATCTGAATATGACATCCAGTATGTTACACAAAAGGCAATAAAGGGAAGTATTATGTCCGAGCACCTTGCTCACCAACCCTTGGAAGAATACCAACCTATACAGTTTGACTTCCCAGATGAAGACATTGTGGTCATAGACAGTGAAAAGTTCATGGGTGAGGATGAAGGGCCAGGTCTAGACGCTAGATGGAAGCTCGCGTTCGATGGTGCTTCTAATGCCATGGGGCACAGAATCGGGGCCGTATTAATATCGCCAGAAGACGGCTATAGACCCTTCACAGCAAGATTATGCTTCGATTGCACAAATAACATGGCAGAATATGAGGCATGTATATTGGGCCTTGAGGCTGCGATTGATTTAAGGATAAAAATCCTTGAGGTGTATGGAGATTCCGCACTAGTCATCTACCAAGTGAAGGGAGAATGGGAAACAAGACATCCAAAGCTAATCCCATATCGGGACCATGTCCTAAAACTGGCGGAATACTTTAGTGAAATCACATTCCACCATATTCCCAGGGAAGAAAATCAAGTGGTTGACGCCTTAGCTACTTTGTCATCAATGTACAAAGTGAATTTTCTCAACGAGGCACCGAGAATAGTGGTAAATCGCAAAGATGAACCTACAGTGTGTACATTGGAGGAGGAAAGGGATGATAAACCTTAGTATCATGACATCAAGAGATATCTCAAAGATCAAGTTTATCCTGAGAATACATCTGCCACAGACAGAAAAACCTTGCGGAGGTTGGCATCACAGTTCTTTCTAGATGGGGGTGTGCTATACAAAAGGAACCATGACATGGTCTTACTCAAGTGTGTGGACAAACAGGAGGCTGACACCATCATCAAGGAAATTCATGAGGGATCCTTTGGGACCCATGCCAATGGACATACAATGGCAAGGAAAATCTTAAGAGCAGGCTATTACTGGTTGACTATGGAAACCGATTGTTTCCGGCATGTTAAAACCTGCCACAAGTGTCAGATATACGCCGACCAAGTGCATGTACCTCCGACTCCTCATAATGTCTTAACGGCACCCTGGCCATTCTCCATGTGGGGCATTGACATGATTGGAATGATCGAGCCAGAGGCTTCTAATGGGCAACGTTTCATTCTGGTTGCCATTGATTACTTCACCAAATGGGTCGAAGCTGCTTCCTACACAAATGTGACAAAGCAAGTGGTTGCTCGTTTCATCAAAAAGGAGACAATTTGCCGGTACGGCATTCCCAACAAAATTATCATAGATAATGGTTTGAATTTGAATAACAAGATGATGAAAGAGCTATGTGAGGATTTCAAAATTGAACATCACAATTCCTCACCATATCGACCCAAGATGAACGGCGCTGTCGAGGTAGCCAATAAAAATATCAAGAAGATCGTTCAGAAAATGGTGAAGACATACAAAGACTGGCATGAAATACTACCATTTGCACTGCGCGGTTATCGGACGATGGTTCGCACGTCTACAGGGGCAACTCCTTTCTCTTTGGTGTACGGCATGGACGCGGTGCTTCCTATTGAAGTAGAAATTCCTTCGTTGAGGGTTTTAATGGAAACTAAGCTAGAAGAGGCAGAATGGGTGCGTGCCAGATATGATCAACTGAACCTCATAGAAGAAAAGAGGCTGACAGCATTATGTCACGGGCAGTTATATCAAAGGAGACTCAAGAAGGCATTTGACAAGAAGGTTCATCCTCGGGTATTTAGAGAAGGGGATCTAGTGCTGAAAAAGATATTACTCATCCACAAGGATCCACGCGGGAAATGGACACCTAACTATGAAGGGCCATACGTCTAGAAGAAGGCTTTCTCCGGTGGAGCCTTGATTATCACTACCATGGATGGTGAGGAGCTTCCACTTTCAGTGTACTCCGATGCGGTTAAAAAGTATTATGCCTAAAAAAAACAGAGCTCGCTAATCTGAAAACCCGAAAGGGCGGGTTAAGCAATAGAGAGCGTCCCGGTGGGCTGAAAAGGCGGTCCAGGCAAAAAGTAGGGACACCAAAAAAGGAAAATAATCCCGGTGGGCTGAAAACTCGAAAGAGCGGTCCAGGCAAAAGGTAGGGATATAAATAAATAAAGGAAAATAACTGCGGCACATAGACCCATAGAAGAAACTCGAACGGGATAGAACGATCCAGTTGTCATCTTCGGAGCAAAGCATCGCGATTCAAGGTCACGGGGAGAATAACATGTGTTGTATTTCAGTGAATCTTAAAATAAAATATTGTTGTCATTTTCTTTTTCAGTAACTTCCTCTTATAGGAGTTGCATCTTCTATGTACTATCTACCCATTTACGGGTCCAAAATCAATAAATAAAAAGTCTGGTTTTTACCATTTCTCTGCTCTTTCACATCTATTCATAGAATGCAGATTTGTTGTTGATAAATAATGCATTGCAAGCACTAAAAGGTAATAAAAAGAAGTTTTCAAAACATATTTTACCTCGGTGTTGCGGGGAATTTGGGATTCCCATCGCTACATTGACCTTTCATTTCCAAAGAGGGGAAAGTATCAAAAAACCGTTTATAAGAAATTCTAAGTTCGGGGGTCGATTACACCTAGGAAGGTTTTAGCATCCTAAGCGCCTATAGTAACCTATAGTAACCTCTAGTTTATTGCTTTTTTACTTATTTTTAATGTGAAGAAATGAGAGAGAAATAGTAAGAACTTGGAGGTAGAAGTAGTAAAAATAGAAAAGTGTGTGCAAGTGGAGATTGGATTGAGAAGAGAAGATTAGAGCAAAATTTAAAGTGTTTTGAAAAAGTAAACTTAAATCTAATCGTGCGACTAATTTTGGTTTAATGGACTAAAAGAAGTTTTATTTTGAGAGAGAAGATGTTTGTTTGTTTTCTATTATTTTTTCTAAGGAATTAAGCTAACGCGCTTCTTTGGAAATGAAAGTTCGCTTTTTAGTTTGTTTTTTTTTTAGCGTGTGCGGAAAGCGGTAAAAATAAAATGCATGCAATGCAATTTTTACATCCTCATGGGGTTACACTTTTCACCTAAATACATTCTAAGTTCTTGCGAAAATTTAAACGTGAATGAATGCAACATTTGAATGCAATGCAAGAAAATAAACAAGACTAAATTACAAGTCCGACGGAAAATAAAACTAACTAAAACTATACTAAACTAAACTATTTTTTAGGTTCTAATCCTATTTACTTTTAAGGTACGTTTCCAATTAAGCCAAGGTATAGTTTTCGTCCAAAGTCACAAATTAAGCACATAACAAATGCAATATGACAATAATATGGATGAGATAATTAGGAATTTAAATTGCATGGATATCTAAATGACAAAATAAACAAATAAGGAAACTAACTCAACTAAACTAAAAGGGGAATAATACTAAAGTTAAAATAAATAAACAGAAAATAAAGCTAAGTATAATAAAGAACAAAATTGAAATGAAAATATAACAAAACGTAAAAAAATAAAGAAAAAGAAAAGGGGGTGCATTCAGCAAATAAAACAACTTAAATAATTAAAACAGAGAAGAAAGGGGGTGTGTTTAGAAAAAAAAGTGTTGGGCTTATCTGTCTAAGCCCATTTTCTGTTTGAACCGGTCTGAACCGGGTTCGGTTCATTAATTGAACCGGATCCGGTTCATGATTCAGTGTGTGTGTGTGTACCATACTCCACCAGATCATCACTTGTAGATTTTGATCAGACCGTCCTGATTAAATCTTATGATCCTTTGATCTGTCCAAGGTAAAGGAATTGATGGTTGTGATTTAAAAAAAAACTCAATCATGTGATTGTGGTTAATCGGTAGATAAAAGAGTCATGTAACATAGATCCAGTCAATCGTAATTAGGAGAAAAACATGAACTAAGTAGCTCTAATAACCACTGGAAGCGTGTAACTACAATAACTTTCCAGATCGGACACCGAAAGTACACTTGTTGGGATTCAAACGGAGCTTGTATTTTTTCAGCCGTTGGAACAACTTTAGAAGATGATCAACATGTTCTTCTTCAGTATTAGACTTGGCGATCATATCATCAACATAAACCTCGATCTCTTTGTGCATCATATCATGAAACAAAGTAGTCATTGCCCTCTGATAAGTGGCACCAGCATTCTTCAACCCAAACGGCATAACTTTGTAACAGAAAGTTCCCCATGGTGTAATGAACGAAGTTTTCTCTCGATCTTCTGGAGCCATCCGTATCTGATTGTAACCAGAGAAACCATCCATAAAGGAGAAGACCTTGAACTTTGCAGTATTATCACTTAGCATATCAATGTGAGGCAAGGGGAAATCATCCTTTGGATTGGCCTTGTTCAGATCTCTGTAATCAACACACATTCTGACCTTGCCATCCTTCTTTGGAACGGGTATTCTGATGTAACCAAGAAACCTGCATCAATCTGCTTCTGAACTTCTTCTTTAATTTTTACCGCCATATCAGGATGTGTTCTTCTCAATTTCTGCTCTACTGGTGGACATTCAGGTTTCAACAGCAAGTGATGTTCCACAATATCAGTATCCAACCCTGGCATATCTTGATAAGACCAAGCGAACACCTCCATATATTCTCTGAGGAGTTCTATCAATCTCTCTTTGACACTGGCCTCTAACAATGCACCAATCTTGACTTCTTTCTTTTCTTCCTCAGTACCCAAATTAATTACTTCAATAGGCTCTTCATGAGGCTGAATGGTTCTTTCCTCATGCTCAAGTAACTGGGTAATCTCATCAGGAACATCATTATCGTCCTCCTCTTCAGCTTCAAACACAGGGAATTCAAAGTTGGGAAAGAGCATAGATTCATTGTGTTCAACGGGGTTTATCAACAATCAATCTGCAAATATGATTTATGCTTGATTTTAGAAATATATGAAAAGAATTAAGCATTTACGCAGATTTTTTTGAAAAGAGATATATATATGTTCATGTTTTTTTTGTGTTACCATATTCCAGAAAAAAGTAAAAGCAAGAAAAACTAAAATGCACAATAGAGTGGACATAAAATATCCTTTTTCATTGATGATTTCACTAAAACAAAAACCCGACAATAGTTCATATTTCGCTTTGGGCAGAGCGAAAGGAATACTCAAAATTAAACATAGGCCCTAAAAAACGCATACTTTCATCTTGGGCAGAATGAAAGATTCTAATAAAAACGACGATGGATCATTACTCAGAGTAAGAGACAACAGACGAAACATCCACGGCACTCCAATTGTAGCTAGTTCCTCCAGGCACCACTAAGCCAACATCCTCCTCGGGCTTCTCTTCATCCACAGCATTAACATCTGGAAAAACCGGAAAAATGAAACCAGCACTCTTAAACGTATCCTCAATAGACTTATCAACTTTGCCAGAATTAGGAGCCTTACCATTTGAAACAAAACCTAAACCTTCTCGGTTCTTGTTTTCTGGCAACTCTATCAGTTTGCCCCAGCCTGTAGTGGACTCATGCGACAGCACCTGTCGTGCATCCTTCAAAGAAGCCATACAAACGCTTTCTCTCTTAGCACTAGGCCCCTCGTCAATAGACAATCCTTGAAATTGGGTCCCATCAGCAATACTAGCACCAATACTTGTATATGACGATAACTGACTCACCAAGTAAGCCTGTTCGCCCCCCACGGTAATAATCTTGCCATTCTTTTCAAATTTCAACTTCTGGTGTAAAGTTGAGGTTATAGCACCAGCTTCATGGATCCAAGGGCGACCCAACAAGCAACTGTACGCTGCATTAACATCCATCACCTAGAAAGTAATCTGAAATGTATGCGGTCCAATAGTAATTCGTAAATCAACCTCCCCCATAACCATCTTTCTCGACCCATCGAAAGCTTTAACAACCATCCCACTACGCCCCATAGGGGCGCCTTTGTAGCTTAACTGATCAAGGGTAGCTTTCGGCATCACATTCAAAGAGGACCCAGTATCAATGAGTACATTGGACAGAGCATCATGACGACAAGTCACAGAGATATGAAGAGCAAGATTGTGGCTTCTTCCTTCTTTAGGAAGGTCTTTATCACTGAAACTCAAAGCATTACAGGCAGTGATATTCCCAATGATGCCTCCAAAACGGTCAATAGTCACATCATGATCTACATAAGCTTGCTCTAACACCTTCATCAACGCATCTCTATGCGCTTCAGAGTTCAACAACAGCTATAAGATAGAGATCTTGGAAGGTGTTTGTATCAACTGATCAACCACCTTATATTCACTCTTCTTAATTAATTTCAGAACCTCTTCAACATCAGAAGCAACACCAGATTTATCAAACAAGCCCGAATTCTTGTTACTCTCAACATTTGCCTCAGAATCATCTACCACCAATGGTTCATTCACAAGATGAATCACTTTCTTTAAAGTAGCTGGTGGCAACACACGGCCACTCCTCATCATCTTACTCGAACCCACAACATTTGCAACAGATGTCAAACTAGGGATTGGAACCTCTTCTTTGCCCTTCATCATAGTAGCTTGGTATTTGTATGGGACTGCCTTATAGGACTCAAATGGCACAGGACCCGGTAGACAGATCACCAAGGGCTCATCAACACATTCTTGACTGTTATATGACAACTCAATATATCCAATATCAACGAACTCTGGAACAATCATAAAAGCCTCATCGTCACTGCTATCAAACTCAAACTCACTATCAGATTCTCCATCCTTTTTTCTCTTATAAGAAATGATCAGCTCTCTTCTATTCAGCAATGTTTGCAGATCATCTTTCACTTTCTGGCACCCCCTTGGATTTCTTGGACAAATCATACAAGCAGCATGATTATGTTGAAAATAAGACAGCTGACACAAACTGACATGAATCTAAACCAGTGATCCCTTGATCTGGCGAACATTAAATACTCGATAATGACCAGGATCAACTTGTACCATGTTAATATTAGCAGCCACATGAGGTGGGAGTGGATTCACTTGTACATTTGGATTGGTATCTTTGAATTTCAGGGCACCAGTTCTGACCAACCTTTGTACCTCATTCTTCAAACAATAACAGTTCTCGATATCATGACCAAGCGCTCCAGAGTGATAGGCACAGGTAAGATCAGACCTATACCAATATGGCAATTTCTCGGGAACTGGCAGCGGTGGTCTAAGTTGAATAAACTTTCTCTTAAGCAAGGCAGGCAATAAATCAGCATATCTCATTGGAATTGAATCATATCGGGGAGGTCCCTGTGTACGATTGTAGTTATTCTGAGATGGGTTCTGTGGCCTTTGTTGATAGCCAGTGTTCACAAGTGGTGCAATAGCAGCGACGTGTTGTTGCTGTGGATGATAATTCTTTTTACGCCCATCATGAGCGGCCATACTCACCTCTGGCTCCTTTTTCTTACCAAAACCAGCACCATACCTTTTACCATTACCAGACCCTGAAGCATCTCTTATCAAACGACCCTCTCTAATTCTTTCTTCGACACGTGTTCCTGTTTCCACCACATCGGTGAAATCACGGAGATTACTTGCGATCATCTTATCATAGTAAAAATGCTCAAGTGTTTTCATGAAGATCCTGGTCATCTCTTTTTCCTCCATGGGTGGATTGACTTGGGCGGCCAGTCCACGCCATCTCTGAGCGTACTCCTTGAAGCTTTCACGTTCTCTTTGCGACAAAGAACAAAGTTGATCCCTATCGGGTGCCAAATCAGAATTGTATTTATATTGGTGCACAAAAGCTTCACACAAATCAATGAAGGACTTGATCTTCTCACGGTCTAAGCTCATATACCATTTCAGAGCAGCACCAGTCAGGCTGTCCTGAAAGAAATGAATTAGCAGTTTGTCATTGTTCGTCTGAGCAGACATCTTTCTGGCATACATAATCAGATGGCTTTGGGGGCAAGAATCCCCTTTGTACTTCTCGAAATCAGGTATCTTGAATTTCGGAGGTACTTGGACATTAGGGACCAAACACATCTCGTGAGCACTTTTTCCAAACAGGTCTTTTCCGCGAAGAGCACGGATTTCTTGCTGCATTTCCTCAAATTGGTCCTGAATACCATCTCTAGGACTCAGAGGCATCATATTCTCAGCATAGTACACAGGTTCCGTCTCATTCGGAAGTGCATGCATAGTAGCGGGAGCAATAGTCATTGTAGGAGGTGGGATAGCAGTGGTCATCTGAGGCATAGTAACAGCATGGAATTGAGCATGGGAAATAAATGGCTGAACATCATCACCAAAACTAGCGGGCATGCCCCAAGGGTAATTCATAGAAGTGATTGGCATAGGATGGCTGACCAGACCCTGTGGAGCAGAAATTTGAACATTCTCGGGTATCAGCACATTCAGAGCTTGCACTGGAGGAGGTGGAGGCGGAGGCCTCGCAAGAGTAAGCGTTTCCACCATGGAAGTAAGCTTAGTGACTGCAGCTTGCAGAGTGTTAACCTGTTCATGAAGTTGAGCATTTTCCTCTTCCATAATTCTTTTCCTGTTAGCACGTGTGTAGTAGATTCTCGTTGGCTTGTATCGGATGCGACGAGCCAGGATCTGAAAGAACGAAAGACTCAGAATCTTTGAAAAACCGGAAAATGAATGCATATGATGCATGATATGTCATGTGAAAATACATGTGCCGTCATTTTTTGCTTCCCTTTTTTGTTTTGTTTTTTTGTTGTTTTTTTTTCGAAGGGCTTTAAAGCATAACAACTGTAATCATAAATGAGGACCTTGATTAATTAATAAAAGAAACGGAATACAACCAAAGTTAAGCGTACATAGTACTGATAAGAAAAGAGAAAAACAGAAAAAATTACATGGAAAAGACGAATTACAACCATTAAAACATTAAACAATACATAGATTGACATAAACTAAAAAAAAAAAAAAAAAAAAAAAACTGGTCCTGTCTTGCACTTGGTCTTTAGTTATCTTGTCTTTGTCTCTTGAGTCCTTCGAGTTCAGTCATCTTTTCAAATATCCTTCTATTTGGCCAGACGATCATTCCTTTATCTGCAAGAATGTTCCCAAACTCATGGCAAGAATGTTCCCAAGCTTCTCTTTCGATTTTCTCGCTGTAATATTGATTTTTCCAACCCGCATTTTCTCGCTCGGACTCATGGAGCCTAGCTTTCCATTCGTTCTTTTCACGCTCAGACTCGAGATTTTTGGCTTTCAATTCGTTCTTTTCATGCTCGGACTCAAGAAATTTGATTTTCCACAGATCTCTGTCTTTCGTCATCCTTTTTAGCAACACTAGGAGCTCATCATTAGTCTTGAACAAAGCCTCTGTTGATGATGGTATCTCAATAACGCGAATTGGCTCTTCAAGTTTGAATGGCATCTTGAGTTTAGCAGCCCTAGCAGTGATCCAATCTGTGTATGGTGGTGCAGCAACGCAGTTTGTTTTTCCCAATGTCTTCGTGGTCTTCTTATGAACTTTCTCCCATGCAACCATTAATTGTGCTTTGAGATCTAAACTTTCTCTCCCATCAGTGTAAAAGTGACCCTCTAACAGAATGTTTTCAAAATCCTTGACCATTGGAAACCCAAATTGTCGTCTAGCGAGAGATGGATTGTAAGTTATTCCTCCTCGAGTACAAATGAGAGGGACATTGGCAAATTTCCCACATTTATCAATCACAAACTCACCATAGAAATCATTGTGCCATTTCACATTTTCGGCTGTAATAGACATAACTCTTTTAGACCAGCTGAGACCTTCAGAATTTTGTTCGAAGACCAGAGATTGAGGTAGATGCGAAACATACCAATTAAACAACAGTTGAGTACAACAAACAACAGTCCCTCCCCTTCCTTTCGTGACTTTCTTATGAATGGCATAATAAGCGTCCGCTAGTAGAGTCGGAACAGGATTACCAATCAAGAAAATTTTAATAGCTTTGTGATCAACAAACCAAGGTTCATCCGGGAACAACACCAATCCATACATGAGCAGAGCAAAAATAGCTTCAACAGCGCGAGTATTTTTCTCTTCAGCAAAGCAAAAAGCCTTTTTGAATAGAAATTTTCCCCACAAACCCTTGAGCTTATCCTTTTGAATCCAATTCTGTTTCACCTCACGTAAATCCAGAGAGAGGGCTTTAGCAACATCATATAAATCCAAGTCACCTTCACAAGCGTTGTAGGGCTCTTTCTCATTTACCGGCAAACCCAAGTGGCATGCATATTCCTCTAGAGTTGGAACAAGCTAATAGTCTCTAAAGGTAAAACAATGATAAAGCGGATCATAAAACTGGAGAAGAACATTGAGAACCTCATCCTTAACTTCGGTGTTAAGAATTCTTATAAGATTTCCATAACGGTGTCGAAAACCTACGCGATCGGTCACATGTGGCACCAACTCTCTTAGCTTTGACAAATCCGGGCTCTTGAAATCATACCGCTTAGTAAGCCTTGTACTACGATCCATATCTATGATTACATAAGATAAATTACTTTAAGCCCTTTGCAAAAAAAAATTGATTTTTGTGTTGATTTTCAAATAACTCTAGGATATCAATCATAATGGACCTTATTTCTTTGTTTGTGAATGATTAAGAAATTTTTGTTAAAGCACTTCTTTTTCAAGGTCCACGATGATTGTGATGTTTGTGAAGAAATTCCTCTAAGTCCTTTGAAAATCAATGGAAAAAAAACTTCCTTGTATGAATGGATGTATGAGATGTGATGATGCAACAAGCACAAACATAGCAAACATGGTTGGTTGAGATATCACATGTTGGAGCCAAAAGGTAAGAACCACCCAATATGTATGAACTAATGGCTTTTCTTTTCTTCGTAACATGGGTTCTACGAATGCTCAACGTCATCAACTTTCCTTCTTGAATACTAATGTCCATAACATACTCACGGCCAATTAGAATATTCAAGGGAAAATCTCGTCGAGTGTGGTATCGCGGAACAACTAATCCAAGAACCTCTCGGCTTAGCCATCGCACCACAACCTAAAAAGGCCAAGATGGGTTAAAGGTTACTAAGTCCACGACTTCGGCGGATACATATCATAACAACGATCTACGTGAAGTCACGTCGACAAGAATACTACAACATGACCCTCAATCGTGTGTGGTTACATCGCATGTGGGTATGTGCATAACTTTACTTTCGCCCATCCACTACGACCCTACCAACGCCTATCTTATGATTCACTCAAACTCGGGACAAGTTTATCTCAACTCATACCCCCCCATAACATGAAAGTTTTAAACATGTAAACAATTAAGAAAGCAATAAACTAGGTGGGCTTAACCCTCTTAAGGAGGGTCCCCAGTGAAGTCGCCATTTTTCTGTTGCGGGGAATTTGGGATTCCCATCGCTACATTGACCTTTCATTTCCAAAGAGGGGAAAGTGTCAAAAAACCGTTTATAAGAAATTCTAAGTTAGGGGGTCGATTACACCTAGGGAAGGTTTTAGCATCCTAAGCGCCTATAGTAACCTATAGTAACCTCTAGTTTATTTCTTTTTTACTTATTTTTAATGTGAAGAAATAAGAGAGAAATAGTAAGAACTTGGAGGGAGAAGTAGTAAAGATAGAAAAGTGTGTGCAAGTGGAGATTGGATTGAGAAGAGAAGATTAGAGCAAAATTTAAAGTGTTTTGAAAAAGTAAACTTAAATCTAATCGTGCGACTAATTTTGGTTTAATGGACTAAAAGAAGTTTTATTTTGAGAGAGAAGATGTTTGTTTGTTTTCTATTATTTTTTCTAAGGAATTAAGCTAACGCGCTTCTTTGGAAATGAAAGTTCGCTTTTTAGTTTGTTTTTTTTTTAGCGTGTGCGGAAAGCGGTAAAAATAAAATGCATGCAATGCAATTTTTACATCCTCATGGGGTTACACTTTTCACCTAAATACATTCTAAGTTCTTGCGAAAATTTAAACGTGAATGAATGCAACATTTGAATGCAATGCAAGAAAATAAACAAGACTAAATTACAAGTCCGACGGAAAATAAAACTAACTAAAACTATACTAAACTAAACTATTTTTTAGGTTCTAATCCTATTTACTTTTAAGGTACGTTTCCAATTAAGCCAAGGTATAGTTTTCGTCCAAAGTCACAAATTAAGCACATAACAAATGCAATATGACAATAATATGGATGAGATAATTAGGAATTTAAATTGCATGGATATCTAAATGACAAAATAAACAAATAAGGAAACTAACTCAACTAAACTAAAAGGGGAATAATACTAAAGTTAAAATAAATAAACAGAAAATAAAGCTAAGTATAATAAAGAACAAAATTGAAATGAAAATATAACAAAACGTAAAAAAATAAAGAAAAAGAAAAGGGGGTGCATTCAGCAAATAAAACAACTTAAATAATTAAAACAGAGAAGAAAGGGGGTGTGTTTAGAAAAAAAAGTGTTGGGCTTATCTGTCTAAGCCCATTTTCTGTTTGAACCTGTCTGAACCGGGGTCGGTTCATTAATTGAACCGGATCCGGTTCATGATTCAGTGTGTGTGTGTGTACCATACTCCACCAGATCATCACTTGTAGATTTTGATCAGACCGTCCTGATTAAATCTTATGATCCTTTGATCTGTCCAAGGTAAAGGAATTGATGGTTGTGATTTAAAAAAAAACTCAATCATGTGATTGTGGTTAATCGGTAGATAAAAGAGTCATGTAACATAGATCCAGTCCATCGTAATCAGGAGAAAAACATGAACTAAGTAGCTCTAATAACCACTGGAAGCGTGAATGCTTCTCAGTGAATATGGAATCATCAAAATCAGAAACTAAAAGGGTACTCAATCTGTCCTGCTCACTTCGATATCAACATGTGAATGGATTTCACAGTAAAGTCAGGCTTTGATTTCACTGTACCGAAGTTGCAAAAATCCAGAAGAAAGAAAAGAAACGAAGGGGAGGAGGAAGAGAATCAATTTGTAAACAAAACATTTACGCAAGCAGAAATGGTTCATCACTAAAAACATGATCAAACTTTCAATCCTCACCGTTCTCATCCTACTGTTACGAAATCAACAAAGGGATTTCTCAGTAAAGGTCCAAGAGAACTCGGATTGTGATTTAACCCAACAAATCAGAAAACAACAAAAAAAACACCATACATAAATAAAATCACAGAACAGAAATAAAAAAAGGAAAATAAGCATAAAGTAGACAGAACCGTAAATCAACAACAGGGGTACTCAGTTCTTGTTGTTTCCTCCCACTAATCCCAAATCTACAAATCGATTACATAGTGGGAGATTAAAAGAAACATGAATCTCACCGTACCAAAAGACATTTAAGAAGAAAAAACGAAGAGAAACAAAAGAGAAGCAAACGAAAAACAGGATAGATCTATACAGTAAATCAGCGAATCAAAATAATCAAACAAAACAAGTCCAGTAAACAGATATATAAACGATTACGAGTATTGTTCCACTCGAATCGTTCGTAACAGAGATCGAAACGGTCGGAACTGTGATTTACCTTTTTCTGAATCGATATAGGCTTGCGTTAACGTTTGATTTTGTGTTCGATTTGATGAAGGAGAGAAAGGTAGGAGGGCTTCGGTGAAGAAGAAGAAAAGAGAAGAAAAGGTTTTTTGGTGTTTTTTTGGAAGATGAATCAGAGAAAGAAATGTTCTCTCCCCCTTTTCTTTTTTCGGTTTTTGTGTTTGTTTGTAGGTGGCTGATGAATTTAGGGTTGTTGGTCATTAAGTCCCTCTCTCAAAAAATGAGAGGGACTTATATAGGTAGGTATTTAGGGTTTAGGGTATTTTTGGTCAATCAAATAAAATTGAGGTTAAAAATGTAATCTGCTAAAAATAGAAGTAATTTTGATTTATTTTTGAAAAATGAAAATAATATGTGATGTAAGAGTGATGATGTGGCAGCAAACTATTGGTCTAGGTTTAAATTATTCTTTTTGCTTTTTTTTGAGTAATTTTAAAGGAAAAGATAGAAAATGGATGAAAAATGAAATAAAAATGCTATAAAAGTAAATTAAAAAGTAAATAATTTTTTTAACAACTTAAAATATGTGAAATAAGTGCTAAACACAGTAATAAAATATTTTTTTGACATTTTTGACATTTTACGCTAATTAACGGAAAATGAAAATAAAAGCAAATAAAATCGATTTAAAATCTTAAAATATTTGTAGAAAATCAAACAAGATAAAAAATGTATGGAAATAAATTTTTATAAGAATCTTTAATTATATGCATATTTTTTTATAAAATAACCATAAAATAATGCTAATAATGATAAAGTAGCATAAAAAGATGAATAAACATATAAGGTAAAATATATCTATGTTTTTATATTATTTATTCTATTTAGGCATAAAAAAACAAATTGGATTTGTTAGGTCCAAAATTGGGGTACAACACTCGGCTTATAAAATATCGAATGAAAAAACATTGGTCCAAAGTTGCATGAGATACTCAGAACACGATGTCTCTCGCCAGAGTCACAACTTCCTTGACAACAAGACAAGTCGCCCAAAGGCGGTTCAAACATGCGGTTTTCAGATGTACTCCCACTACATTTGCTTACTACCGGTCATCCAAGATCTTGGCATCCCCTGGCAAACGGTTAAATCTTCACGGGCTATCAAAGACATTCAGTTTCCCTGGTATTTGGACTCGCGCATCCATGAGCATGTCATTTGCACAAAGCATGCATACATTGCATTACAAAATCATAATATTAATCAGCAAGATAAAGTCCAATCTTCAATGGCAAATTCAAGTCAAGCTCAGGCTTCCCCAGCATTTCATCCCATGCATCAATCATGCATTGCATATATTCTCATATATGTACAATAGGGTAAAATTTAAAATTCCCTAGGGACTAACTTCATGCATAAGACCAAACGGGTATCCCGTATCCCCAGCAAATCAGGCCATGAGTCCACAGCAGGAAATCCATCGTACCAAACCTCAAGGGCAATGGTTATCTTTAGTGTAGGCACCATAAGGGACAGTGCCTTCATCTCAGCTAAAGCACCTTTCGAGGTGACGATAATAAACCTTCAGATAAAAAACACCTCGCGGGGTGACGGAAAACAAATGGATAGATGCACCTTTCGAGGTGACAAATGGATATATGCACCTTTCGAGGTGACAATCGGATAGAAGAACCTTTCGAGGTGACGATCGGATAGATGCGCCTTTCGAGGTGACGATCGGATAGAAGAACCTTTCGAGGTGACAAATGGATAGATGCACCTTTCGAGGTGACAAGTGGATAGATGCACCTCTCGAGGTGACAAATGGATAGATGCACCTTTCGAGGTGACAAATGGATAAATGCACCTTTCGAGGTGACAAGTGGATAGATGCACCTTTCCAAGTGACAATTGGATAGATGCACCTCTCGAGGTGACAATTGGATAGATGCACCTTTCCAGTTGACAACTCGATAGAAGCACCTTTCAAGGTGACAAATGGAGAACTTTTGGATAGATGCACCTTTCAAGGTGACGACGGAGATTTTTGGGTAGCTGCACATCTCGAGGTGATGAATAGCTAACCTTCAGGTGTAAGCACACCACAAAGTAAAATTTTGGGGTCTTCTAGTATTTAACTGTCTTTTAACGAGTTAAAAGATATTTAAATAGGGGCAGCTGTCATACCCCAAATTTTACCCTCCTATTTTAATATATATATATTTTAGTGCAAGTTATTTTCAAAAGAAGCAAGTGGTTGGGTTGGTAATATGGCGCGCGAGAGTGGTTGGGTGTGAGGTCAAGGGTTTGATTACCACAAGGACCAATTTTAAGTTTTTAGAATTTATTTCTTTTTATTTTTGTCCGAAAATATCAAATAATATAAAAATATATATCAGATTTATTTTATTATTATTGGGCTTTTTTTTGTGACAAAAAATAAATAAAAAAGGAATGCATATATTTTTGAGGAAGAAAGATACAGTAAACAAATAGAAAGCTATTTTCAGACCAAATCTCTGGTCTTGTTCACCAAGTAAACAAATTAACACTGAAAACATATTTTTACAGCAAATCAATAATAAAAACTTAGAAAATCTCTCACAACAAATTAATGAAACAAATCTTCACTGATTCTTACAATTTTTACAAAGCCCAACTCTGAGGCTATAAAAAGGATCTCTCTCACAGTAGAAAAAACACACGGAAATCCACAGAGAGAACACACTACCACGCCCAATGCCCTAAAATTAATTTTCTACACACTGTAGAAAATTAATACTAAACCAAGTCTTCATCCCCTGGTCCAGTAGCACCTCGCAGAAACAGAAAAGGGAAATCAGAATCGAACCAGAATCGGAACGATAACGAAATCGAAAACAGAACGGAAAAAGAAAGGTACTTACCCGCAAAGAATTCTCCGCACTCCAGGTTGGTTTTTACTGCTTTATAACATGTAAATCGCTAGTATAGATTTCTGTTTGATGCTTGTATGTTTAATCGTGTTTGTGGTTCGAACTGATAAACTTAAATGTTAGTAACACTGTAAATAAGAAATAAAAGAATAAAACAGCAAAGCAGGGGAGATGAAACCGAGAAAATAGAAGGTTGGATCTAAAAGTTTTTTTGATTTGAGAAAAGCTGTGTAAATAAAAGCATGTTAATAAGAGAAAACGAAAACAGAAAAAGAAAAAGAAAAAACAGGTCCGAAAAAAGAAAAAAACACAGAAATGATTTTTTTTTGGATTTGGGTTTTTGGGACTTTGATTTTGAGTTTTGAGGGTTTAATTCGTGTTTAGAAACGGTTAAATCGTGTTTAAAAACGTTAAAAAACAAATTTTGGGTTGATTTTGAGGTTATGGACAATTCTGGAAATTGGTATGAATGTATGAGTTTTCCGGTTGAAATTCAACCTGAAAACTCACCGGAAACTGGAAAAGACGGCGGCGGGGACGGCGGCGCACGGTTGTGCTGCCGCCAGAACCTGGGAATGGGGGTGGTCTGGTTGAGCTTCAACCAGAGTTCTTCATTTATGAAGAACACTCATGAATATTCATGAGCCCAGCAAGAGAGAGGAGAGAGCGATAGAGAGAGAAAGTGAAGAGAGAGAAAGGAATTGGAAAAAATGAGAAATTTTATGAAAAAAAACAAAATATATACACCCCCTTGTAATCCTGTGCGTGCGCACCCACAGTAGCTGCTGTGTTCCCTTTTTTTTTCTCTAATCAAAAAGGCTTGTCCCCTCGCGCGCGTTGGGCTCTGGCAGACTGGGCCCAATCCCTTTCCTTGTGCATATCAATCAGAATACTAGTCATACCCCTCTGCTTGCTAATTGCACTGCTGGACTTATTTTAATTTAATTGTTTCATTTAACTCTCAACACAAAATTGTAAATATAAAATATTTTAAAAATAATAGTAATTATGTGGATTAAAAAGGGGATGCCAGAATGTACATTCATCCCTCCTTCGAATAATCGAAGATTAGCGCACGTTTCTTCTACCGGTTATTTGTCTTCCACAATTAAAAGACATCGACAAATCAAATTAAATTTTTTTTGCCTTTGGGCTAATCTTAAAAATCAACGGAAATCTTTTTTTCATAGAAAGAACGTGTATACAATCAATTCAATCGTGATACAAACGAAGCTTAAGCCTCCACTGTGCGAGCATACAAGCTAAGTTTAACCACTAGAATTCGATTAACACACCGTTCTCTAAAAAGCACCAACGAACAATTGGTACCCAGAACTACGTAGCTTTGAATTCCTCATCACACCAGAGGATACGTAGGAGCAAGATTCTACATCTTGTCAAGCATAATAATAAAAAACTTAATTTGTCCCCTCACTTGTAAATAAATTCAATAATTAAAAACATGTAAACAAACTCTAAAAGACTTAAACCCTAGAATTAATTAGGAGGTTCCCGTTGAGTACAACGGATGTAAGGGTGCTAGTACCTTCCCCTTGCATAACCAACTCCCGAACCTGGAAATGGTTGTGATGACCATCTTTCCAATGTTTTTAAGGTTTTATCAATATTTTCCTTTAAAATAAATTTTAGTGACGACTCTGTGTCACTCCGAGTGTCCTAGACGCTCAGGCGATTTTCGCGGCGCGACAAGTTCAAAACCTTCAACTACATAGGAGAGAACATAACCTACCATGGAAGTTGAAGCAGAGGAACAACAAAGAGGTTATTAAAAAAAGAGCTTGTGTTTGTCTAGAGCCTTCATGTGTTCATCATAACCCTGCAAGAGCACTAGGTGATCTTACAGGAATCAAGAAACATTATTCTAGAAAACATGGTGAGAAAAAGTGGAAATGTGATAAGTGCTCAAAGATTTATGCTGTTCATTCTGATTGGAAAGCTCACTCTAATAACCTGTGGTACAAGAGAATATAAATGTGATTGTGGTACCCTTTTTTTCCAGGTATAGTACTATACTACTCATATGTATATTTGAATCATTGGATTATGGTAGTCGATTAATATAATTTTGTTAATTCATTGATTTTCATGTCTTTTGTTAAAAAAAGTCTCACATCGGTTGCATTGCAAAATAATCTGAATATATCTCTATCTCTATATAATATATTTAAGGATGTCTCTCTCCCCGTTCTTAATAGTATGGTATTTTTTTTTTGTCCCCATAAAAATTACAAAAATAATAGGATCTGTTTTAATATATAAGTATAAATATTGTCTTGCATTAATATATGATTATTAATATTAATCCCGTGTAAATTATAAAGACATGCACTGATATTAATATAAGTGTAAATATAAGTAATGATAAAAATTACAAAAAATGGGTTTATTCTATTAATATAGGAATAAAAATATGTTCTTAATAAAATACAAATAAAACATAAATAATAAGTATGATTTATATTTGATACAACTTAGTAATAAAAAAAATGATCGATAGAAATGAGTTAAATTTTGCATGTAAATAAAAGTTAAAAATTAAATTAATAAAATATACTTTTATTTGAGAAATTATGAATTTTTTTATCATAATAATATTTATGTAATAGTATATATTAATTCATACAACTTTATTTTTAAAAAATAGATACATATAATTGTTTGGGTACTTATATTTATATAATAGTATTTCAACATTTGAATCAATTAATTTTTTTATGATATATCATTAGTTACGATGATTAAAAAAAAAGTTATGGAAACGTTATTAAGAAAAAAAAATTTTAAAAGTATTAATCTTAAAAAATTATTGTTATTTGTTAGAAATTGGCTTGATTTACTTATCTTTATCCAAAAAAATTGTTTGTTTTTGTCTATAAGTGACTATTAATCTTAGTTATATAGAATATGTGTTTCAAAAGTATCTTTTAAAAAATGTCTCATAATTAAAAATGTGTCATGAGTGAAAATCAAAAAATGATACATTAAGGAATTCTAAAAAATAAAATAAAATAAAATAAATTGTAACATAATTAAAAAAGTGTCATGAGCGGGAATCGAAGAGTGGTAACTCTAAAAAGTAAAATAAAATGTTTCATAATTGAAAAAATGCCTTGAGTGGGAATCGAAGAGTGATACATTAAGGAAGAATTTGTTTGTTATGTAGATAGTCTCATAGTTTGCCACATAGGTATATGGGTACTTGATAGCTTGCCACATAGGATTACAACCAAGAGAGAGACATCCGTAAATATATTATATAGAGATTTTACTTAGATTTAGGTAAGAGCTTTAGTAAAAGTAACATGGTTCGATTCTCACCAACGACAAAAAAACTATTTTTATAATATATATTTTTACTTATACTATGTAGGTTTAATTAAGAGTTGTAGCAAAAGGAACATGGTTCAATTCCCACCCACAACAAAAATCTTTCTTTATGATGTACTTTTTTACTTAATTGTTACTAACCATCATTTTTAAAAAATTACTAATTTCTATAATCTATATCTCTATAATTAGTCAAAAAAATCTCTATCTCTATAATATATATTTACGGATGTCTCTCTCATGAACAAAATTTCACGGGACAATCTATAATGAACCAAAATTTATGTGTGTCATCTATGTCTCTCTCACGAACAAAATTTAGTATGAGATACACGGTTTAATTTTTTTTGTTGAGACCGGAGTAACCACCGCCGAACGCAGTGACTAATCCCTCGCCAGATTGGAGGCACCTCAAAGGGTGGGATAGCTGTCTCATAAATTTAAAGTTGCTCAATACCACACGGTTCGATTTCCACCAACAACTAAAATTATATATTTATGATTATTTTTTAGACAATTTTATGATATTTTATTTTATTTCTTATGAAAAATATTTACAGTTATATTAACATACCTGTATTTTTTTTTAATTTACACGAGATCAATATTTATAGTAATATATTAATACAAGTGCCTTTTTTCACTACAAGAAAACCTTCATTTTCCAACCAAACTGAGAAAGAGGGGTTGAAGGTTTAGGCCCTCAGGAAATATTTTGAAGGTTCAGGCCGTCAAAAAATGAACCGTCAACAAATTATGAGAATATTTAAAAATAAATGAAAAATACATACCAGCAGCTTTAGCCGTCGGGAAATTATCGTCCACTAAAATTATTATCCTGAAAGCCTTAGCCGTCGGGATGTTTATACTTTCTGACGGTCCTGACCATCGATAAAAGTGTGTCAGAATTAATTAATTTTGATGACAGTTTAGGCCGTCGGGAAGTCATTACGAATAAATATTAATATAGTTGATGGATGGTTACGACGGTATAGACTGTCAGGAATTTATTTGTAATTTGCAGACAGCTTGGACAGTCGGGGTGTTCACTGCATTAAACAAAAATAGTATCTCACCGTGTTTTTTTTTGTAATTTTTACAGAATTATATTTTTTTCTACGAATGTTTTAATATGAGACGAAAAACTTTTTTTTATTAGAACTTAAATATTTATACACATATTAATACGGAAAACCTATTTTTTATACTATGACTTATATTTACACTCATATTAATACGAATGTTTTTTTATTTTATAATTTAAACGATGATCAATATTTATATTCATATATTAATACTCGACCTATCTTTTTTGTAATTTCAATGGGGACTAGAAATGAAACATGATATTGTTCAAAACGGGGAACGGGATATCACTCTCCACCCTATTTTATCTCTTTAAAATTCTTAAATATATATATTATTTTTATATTTAAATAATAGAAATATAAAATTAATTTCACAAATAATTGGAAAAATAAAACTATTTGACAAAAATTATATTAATTAACTTATATTTTTTTTTAAAAATTAATAACATATACTATGAATTTAAATATTAACCCGTGCATTGCACGGGTCAGTTATACTAATATTTATAAAGTAGAGTTAGGCCTAACTTTTAATTTTAAGATTACTATTTATTATTTATGATCAAATAGTTTTAAAGCACACATGTTTTTTATGTTAATTTCATTATCGTCATTTTACTAAATTGACCTATTAATGTTAATTTTAAGACGAAAAAATCATGTTAAAAATATGAAGTATTCACATCTCATGGTCTCATGTTTATATATACTTCAAAAGGATTTTAATTTTTTATTATATGTTGTTACATTGGAAATAAATTAGATGCAATCACCTTTTCATTGCGGTTATGTTATTTTTTTTTGTCGAGACTGGAGTATCCACCACTGAACGCAGTGACTAATCTCTCACTAGATTGGAGGCACCTCGAAGGGTAGAATAGTATAGCAGTTATGATATTTGTGACTTTTCAATTAAGATCAAACAATCTAAAAAATGTATATTTTATTTTTATTTGATTATTTTAAAAATACTTTGTTTAAATCAGAACCATCTAATTTTGATCGACAATCACTTATGACTACTCTTAATTTTGATCCTCTTACATTTGAATGGTACTAAATTTATACCGATCTTTTCTCATCTCGTAAGAGACTAGATTTAACTTTAGCTGTTTTTTGGATCCTAAAATATCCCAAATGAATGTGTAGAAAATAACAACAGCAAAAAACACAATTCACACACAAAGTCATCTATAATCATTGTAATCAAAGTCTCTATTTTAAATATAGCTCTAATTCTTTCACTTATTCATATTTTTAACGGTTTCTAAAACAAAAGGTAAGGATAAAATTAAAATATGTGTTTAATTTAAATGGATTTAAAAAAAAATAATTTTTTTTTTATAAATTTGTTTATATATGAAATTGGATGAGTATATGTGACTCAATAGTAAATTTCCTTTTATTTTAACATCATGATGCATGCACATGCATGTCAGCATGAACAGCATTATGTATACTATTTTTACAACATTATGTTGTAAAAAAATGAAAATAAAAATTTCCATTTTCAAATATGTCAGAGTTGCTGATCAATTGTTTTCTAGACTTAAATATTGTACTCTTATATATATGTTCATTGTTCATATATATTGAGTGGGTGCAGTCTCTAAGAAAATGATGGATATCTATTTTTGTCTACTGAAAAAGTAAAAAGAAGTATAATCAATATAGTTAGAAAATGTGTGATGATTTCTTACTTTTTTTCTCTCAATTTTCAATTTTATTGAAAACTCCATAGCAGTATTTTTGTCTGAACTTTTTTCATCATTGTGAAATCTGATAAATCTACAAGAAATCTGATATGCTAAGTTGCTTTCTTTCTTCTATAGTTTCATTAGTTTCAATCTCAATGCTAATTATCTTTGTGTCGTGCATGAGTTCTAGTTTCCCAAGACTTCCACCATAATTAACAATATTATAGGGTGCGTTTGATCTGCTAAAAAATAAGGGACTGAACATGACAACTTTTGTTGTACTGTGTTTGATTTGAAAACTGTTACTGAGACTAGACAAATTGGGGTCAAAGAACTGGACAAAATCAGATATTTTTCTCCTCCACTGAATCACAGAACAACTTTTTCTCCTCAACACAACTTTTCTGAATCACCAAAATAATATTTTCTCCATCAAGCATCATACAATACAAAATTTGTTTAATATCGTAAATATTTATCTTGTACTATCATATACTGTTTTATCCAATACTTTCATTTTATAGATCAAATAGACCATATATATATATATATATATATATACACCAATATATATACCAATATTAATCCTTCAACGTCATATAATATTATTTTATTTTTTGCATGCATAAAGCAAAAAGCTATCAACATAAATTTAATTGCTTCGTATAATCGTATCCTCTCTCTCTCTTCTACTTAACATTTGACCCCTGTTAACATAATTCATGTACCTTTTGGTCCAACCCCATACCATACCCCAATGACACATTAGTCCCCTCCTCTATCTCATTCCCATGCATGATTTCCCTTTGCCTTTTTGCCAATGGAGCACATTTTACAAGGTATTTCACAATCGATCACAAGTCTTTACAATGTAAAAATATAATTTTTTTCTTCTTATAATGTGAGATGGAGTATTATGCATGTCTTGTTCAATTTTAATTGTAAAGTCTGGATTCTACAATACATCGGCAATGTGACCACATTTGTTCTTACAATGAATTCGAGTCCATGCATGTACATGTATGATTCATTATTTCACCAAATAAAATTTTATATTAATAGGGTTTTACTCTTTACCTCCTGTAGTTGAATTTTGAATTACCGCCTCTTTTAAATTTTTGCTAAATGTGGCAGTAAATATTTGTTGACGTGGCACTTGATTTTTGTTTGTCACGTCAGCAGAGAGGGTAAATTAAAATCACCCCCATTGTAAGAGTAATCAAAAAAGATATTTTGCTGGGAAAAATCAAAATTCGTCCGCACGTTACAGTTATAGAGATTAAAACTCTAAAATTTATGGAACATTTAGCATAGAGATACTCTAACAGATAAAATTTTTGTCACACAAATGAGGGTATGCATTGTTCCATTAAGATAAAATTACTCAAAAATTGGAATAAATTATTTCAAAATTTTTGTATGAAATGAATGTGCAGGAAGGACAGCTTCATAACGAGCATTTTGTGATGCATTGGCTGAAGAAAGTGCAAGAATGATGTCAGCAAATAACAACCAATTATCCACAAACCCTCTCTTCCTCTTCCAAAATCAACAAAGCCAAATCACTTGGGACCCACATCAACAAAACCCTAACCCTAACAACATAATCAAACCTGAATCTCATCAAAACTTTCCCAACAATAATAGCATCAACGCATCATCATCACCCTTCCACGTCACCACACAACAACCTTCCTCCACTTCTTCCACGTCACCACACCTCTCAGCAACTGCCCTTAAAAAGCAGCAACCGTCGGTTCCTGAATCGTGGGAGGATTGTTAGACAGCAAAAATAAACCGGACTAGATTGGTCTGTCAGACCGGTTGAACCAAGGGCAATTCAACTTTTGCCATATTTCTCTTCTCATTGTCATGAAGTGCACTTGTGTATTAATTTTTTATTTAGTCCATTTCAATTAACTTACTCCTATGATGTTTGATTTAAGTTTCATGGATGAATGAATCTTTAGTTTTCACACGTACTGTTCCTTCCTTATATGTTGTTGTTTACTACAGTATTTAGTTTCTGATCAATTACTCACTCTGTCAATCTATTATTATTACTATTACTAGTTACTGATCAGCTAGAACAGTACGTAAGAGTTCTTGAATTCTTGACCATTAGGGCTAGTGGTGAAAATAATATATGCCCATTGTATTGAATAATTAATTGGTGTCGATCTCATACCTCTCTCGATATAAGTCCTAAGATAATTTTAAAATGAATAAATTGAAAATGGTTTTAGACCACTATATTAAATGGTAAATTCTCTGTCCAAAAGTTTTAAATGGCAGAAAATGTTGAAATTTTTAAGCTAGACGTCTATGATTAGAGTTCGAAATTTGGTCCTTTCACTTTTGTGTTTTTCGGTCAAGTAATTTGATGGCTATAAACTTCACTCTTAAGGTGGATAATTGAGATGACCGAGATTCGATTCGAGCTTCGGCCCTCTGTGTATATAATGTAATGTCTTGCCAATTGAGCTAAGTTTATGGGACAAAATAGTAAATCCTTAGATATAAATATATATATTCTTGGGTACCAATATTTCATAGACAAAATTTATCTAAAATGTAATTTTTTTAAATATAAATTAATGATTAAAATTATACATTAATATTAAAATTTGTCAAGATTAATGATATTTAATAATAAAAACTCATAAATTATTATTCTTCATGAATTTTTTTTTAAATATCTGAAAAATAAATTGTTCCCACCAGAAATTAATTGCTGAAATTTCTCCTACCCAACTCATATGTCTCTCAACTCTTACCGCTTGAGTTATTCTAATAATTAATAAGTTTTAATAACATTAAATGGTTTTAAATTTTTATAAAATTTAAAATGAATGATCTATATAATATAAAATTTCAATTTAAATGTAAATTTTATAAAATTTACATTTATTATAATGATAACACGAGATGTACATCATAGATCACTTGAATACACATAAGATTTTTTACTAATTTTTGTTTAATGTTTGAGACATACTATTAGGATTTAGGAGTATATCTGAAGCAGCAGACACAACGATTCCATATGTAAGGAAGAGATGGAGTTGAGAAGGTGAGGATGGATGTTGTTGTTGTTGTTGTTGTCAGTGTCGAAACAGAGATTCAGAACAAATATGTCACATGCAAATTATAATGATTGGCTCTTCTGTTTTATTCATGACTATATATGTCCTACTCCCTTGTCCTACAGTTGATCAAATTACACATTTTAAGAAAAGTGTATAAATAAAAAAGAGAGAAAATATGATTTTTACTAAAATATCCCCTCTTTTTATTGGTAGTAGACATAGGAATACTAAAAAGTAGATATTTGAGTGTTTTTTCTCTCTCTTAATGATTACTTTAAGGGATAAAATAGAAAAATCTAATATTATAAATGGTACTCCCTCTGGTTCTTATTATAAGAAAAAATTTGTTTTTTAGATACATGGAATGTTTGATGTATCTAGACTATGTTATGAACTAGATACATCAAACATTCTATGTATCTTAAAAGCAAATTTTTTCTTATAATAAGGACCGGAGGGAGTATATGACACTTTTTTTGAGACAAATAATTTTGGCAAATATGATACTTATTTTAAGACAGAGGGAGTATCTTTTTCTTCATAACAACTTTTCAACTCGTGCTATTATACGTCAAAAATTGAGTTTGAGTTTTTTACAACTATTTGTTTCAAAATAATTGTCACATTTTAATTGTGTATATTTATATTTATTTTAACCGTATATTTTATTAGTGTTTAAAAATAAATATTAATATATAAGATCTTATTTGATTTGTCTCATTAAATATTTTCACAATCTCAATTTTTAGATATATTAAAAATATTAATGATTAAAATTATACATTAATATATGTGGGTCACCATTACTTTAAGACGGGAGTAACATATATTTACTCCGTGGAATGTGTAATCTGAACGACTTTTGGTTTAGCTGTAATATTTGTATTTTTTTTGTCTTTCACCGCCGGTTTAATTATGTATTATAATTTTTTATAGACGTTAACTCAATTGGGTTGGTCTAGTGGTGTTGGCTTGGGTCCTTGAAGTGTGCTCCTCACAAGGTCTCAGTCACTGGTGCCAATTTCGGTGGACTAATTCATATAGAGCAAAAACTCTGGCTTTAAATGGAATCCTCGCAAGTAAACGGTGGGATTGGTCCACTCATATTAGTTAGTTCTTAAGCCAGATACCAAACTTTCAAAAAAAAATGTAATTAAAGATATTAGTCATCAAATATATGAATTAGCATATATGCTGTCAATTGTGACAATTAAAAACAACGAATGAAGGGAGTAACTAATAAGAGTAATTGTTATCACTGTCTCACTTTAACATATAACAAAGTAAAAGGAAGAATAAATAAGAGTAATTGTGTAGAAGTTTAACAAACTTCATTCCATTTCGAACCAAGACTGAAAACTCCTAAGCCAACCACTATAAAGTATAAACTATGGGAATGCTGAAGTTGGCCAAATTTATTGCCTAATTCCAAGAAATTCTTTTCCTCATTACTTTTTCTTTTGAAGGATTATTTGGTGGAAAAATAGATAGTGTTAAAGAAATGGAACCTTTTCTAAAGATTAGCAAAGGGTGCGCTCCAAAACCCACAGTCTTATAAGCGTGAGTGAAAAGGTAAAATAAGCTTAAGTATGTATATTTGTGCAGAGTGTAATAGTGGTCCGGTACACATAATTAAAAGGTAAAAGAGTAAAGAAGAGAAGAAAAAAAAAATAAGGATAAGGTTAAAAAAATAATGTCAACGGTTTAGGGAAATAAATGTTTAATGTAGTTTTGAATTATAATCTGAGTTCTGAGCCTTCTTTTATGTGAATCCTTTATCAAATTTTGTGCCACTGCCACCCCCCACGCCCTGGTCCTTCCCCACAAATTTTAGCATTTGGTTGGCATCCCCAAAAGCAATCAACATCAACATTATATAGTTGAAGTCAATGTATACAAATGAAAAATCTAGCTACTTATAAGTAGTATAATGCTTTGCATGAATAACCAATTTGTCAACTTATAAGCCTGAGTACATAAATAAAATTGAACTCTCATAAGTGTTATTCATAATTTTCCAAAGAATACTCATTGTGTGCTTTTAGTTTTGTCTATAATCAATTGACACGCTTAGCTGGTAAATTTAATTTGGCCATTAGAAGTCTCCTCATTTAATGCATATTTGAAATCATAGTGAGTTTACCGAAATTACACTGGCTCATCGTGATCTTGAAAGAAAAAAAACTCACCATAATGCACTTACTGTTGAAAATGAATAAGGTTTACATTAAAATTGTGGTTCCAAGCAGAGCATGAGCTAACAAAAGGAATGAAGAAAAGTTTGTAGTCACTAAACAGACTCAAAAGAAGGAAAAGAGCATGGGGATTAACCAAAGGAGGAGTGTCAGGTTTTGGGTGTTATGGTATATCCAAGCTTTTGAAAAGTATATTTATAAGTTGCAGCAGAGTGTTAAGGTACAATACATCCCATTTGTCTACTCAAAGACAAAGAGATATCCCTCTGATGCAAAAGGAGACAAACTAAAAGCCTCTTCTATTCTCTCTCTCTCTCTCCCTCCCTGTCAACATACTTGTATATGTCATCTTCCACCAGGGAATCTCATCTCCAATGCTAATAATTGCCTAAACTTTCTTTTCCTACCTATTGCTACACTTTTTCCTTCTGCTGCAAATCCTCACAACACCGTTCACTTCCCAAATAGGACGGTTATTAGTCTTAGATGGTAATACTCTTTGTCTACCCACTTGTGAAAAACTGAAAATTAATCTTTATAAGGTATCCTAAGTTAAATTTCTTAGTGCATGTTTGGTATCACAGTATGTGTCAGAATCATGGTGATCCACCGTGATTTCTAGAAGCTACAAGTTCTAGCTTCCGTAAAATCACGGTGGGTTACCGCAATTATGGCACATCCACCGTGATACCAAACATAATCTTGGGAGTTTTAATTTAGGCACCAATATTCTATTTCACAAGCTGCCAAAATTCTTTCACTTCTAAAATTCAAGACAGATTCAACAAAAGTCAAACAGATTTCAAGTACAACATCTATATATATATATATATACAAAGGGAATGCATGTTAGATTCTTAAAAAAAATAACAATAAAGCAGCAGGATGCAAATATTAATGAGGTAACAACAAAATAAAAGTATCCATTGTACCATCATATTTGCACACAATGGCGAAGAGTAGAGATGGTTTTTTGTAACAAAGTAAAATTAACATCTACTAATCTAAGCACAAGACGTGCATAATAGTTCGAGCAATTCTCTGAAGTGGTCCTTGTTTCGATTCAAGAACGCATTCTTTCATGCATATAATTGTTTACCGCTTGATGTTAAACATAAAATTATACACAGAAACATTGTTTTGGTATTGTGAACTAGTTTAGCTAGTTCTGACAAGGAGTTCCATTATTTAAGGAATATTTTAAGGTAGGGTCAAAGAATCAACACACTAAAATTCCAATTTATTTGGTTAATTCAGTGTATTAATCAAATAGGAACTAGGGCACATACAACTGATACTACCTATACAACAGTACAACACTAAACTCTGTTCAAATGTGTAATGATTATCTATTGAACTGTAAACAGAAATACAAAAGTACAGATCCAACGAAGAAAAACATTGTTTTCAAATATGTATCGATTTATTCTTCGTATGTACCTTGGTGGGCCAATTCATTCATAAGGTTCACTTAGCATCTCACCTGACTGGCTTTGAGCTTTCTAGATTCACTCCCACAAATTTGTCCAATACATTCTTAAATGCCTGAACCATACATGAAAAAGAAAACGTAAGAAATGAATAGAGAATAAATATTTTCTTTGCACTTCAAAAGTGTGCACATTCCCTATAGTAGTTTAACATCTACTAATTTAATTAGCTTAAATTAGTTTAATTAACATGCTTAACATTTAAAAGACTATCTTTTTGTCTACTCTACAAAAATCTAATAACCCAACTGCATATTCTCTTTCACATATGAAAGTGAAACTAAAGTCTCAATGCACATGCAGGGCAACCAATACCAGAGACTCATGCACTGAAACAATGATGAGGATAGAGACAATAAAAAAGAAAAGATACCATCATCAGAGTATATTTAGGAAATCGAAAATAAATGCAAAAAATTAAAATGAAACAAGTCAGTCAAAATTGTCTACATCAATTGATACTCAGGAAATCATAATGAGTTTGAATCCTAATTGAAAATGACAGATACACAATACATAAAATGTCATCAATGTTAAGGTCAAGCATAAAATAATATTGATGGATAAATAGATTATTACCAGAAGGAAAAAAGATATTGATGGATGTAAAAATGAATCAAATGCTAAAAATTAAGTTGAAGTAGCAAGAATAGTGAATAGTACATGAAAACACATATGGTTTAAATAATGCAAATATTTTCAATTAGTTATACCACAGATGGCAAAAGAGATTTCAACCTCTTTCTGGTGACCATTTATATTTCGTAACTATAAGCGGCAGAAATCGAAATATCTTCCTAGGGGATGCGAATACGGCCAACTAGTGTTTTTCACAGCACTAGTTCATATACCATCCAGACTCAATTATACACAAATATTTTGTTCAACTCACTTTTGCAAGAATGTATCCAAACATAAATCATTTTATGTTCAAATTAATATTTATCAGAATCAATTTTATAGTATCAATCAATTATATCAAAATCAATTTTTTCTTATCACAGAACCAAACAGACACATATCTCGACATGTCACACTGCCGACTCGCATCAATTTTATTCATTTTACTTCAAAAATGAATAATATCTTTCTCTATCTAGTATCTACATGTCACTTGCCACATGTTCACCATAACAACGTTCTGTGTAAATGTAACTATTCCTTTTTCTTTTTCTTTGAGAAAATAAAATGTAAACTATTCTTATTTGTGTGTATCCAACTCTAATTCAATGACTAGGATTTTCATTTCATGTCTCACAAAAAGTAGCTCTCAAGAGTAATAAATACACACAGCCATAATTTGAATCAAACAAAGACATTAGAATCTCGTATCTTTGCTTTTCTCTCTTCTCTTTTTACCTCTCCCTCTTCAACTTGTTTTCCTTCAAAGCCAAATATGTTCCCTGCAGCACTTATGTCCAATTCCACTTCTTTCTCTGAAGAAACCACTCACTCTTCTAATACACTTTCAACCATAAATTCCTCACAACAATCTCAGAAAACCAAGAAAAAAAGAAGCCTCCCTGGTAACCCGGGTAATTGCAGTTACGCTACGAACTTTTATATTACACAAATAAATATTGTGGTTACGATTCTGTTGTGGAGACTCAGAACTCAAATTGCAGTTGCAGACTGCAATTTAAAATAGATCGTATATACATGAGCTTAAATTGTTAATTAGGACTTGATTATTAGTTACTATATATGATTAACATGTTAATTGATTTTGTTAATGCAGATCCTGATGCTGAAGTGATAGCTTTATCACCAAAAACACTATTAGCAACAAATAGATTTGTGTGTGAGATCTGCAACAAGGGTTTTCAAAGAGATCAAAACCTTCAACTACATAGGAGAGGACATAACCTACCATGGAAGTTGAAGCAGAGGAACAACAAAGAGGTTATTAAAAAACGAGCTTATGTTTGTCCAGAGCCTTCATGTGTTCATCATAACCCTGCAAGAGCACTAGGTGATCTTACAGGAATCAAGAAACATTATTCTAGAAAACATGGTGAGAAGAAGTGGAAATGTGATAAGTGCTCAAAGATTTATGCTGTTCATTCTGATTGGAAAGCTCACTCTAAAACCTGTGGTACTAGAGAATATAAATGTGATTGTGGTACCCTTTTTTCCAGGTATAGTACTATACTACTCATCTATATTTGCTTCTTGGATTATAAGTGAAATTGCAGTTAATTACTGCGATTTTGACAAAAACTACACTATAAAATTTTCAAAAAATCATATTGTCACTGTAATTCTGGCAAATTACTGTTTTTCATGTCTACTATATTTATTGATCAAGTAGTTTTGTACACAGATTTTAATATTAATTTCATTATCGACGTTTTACTAAATTGTCCTATTTTCCCCTCCTTGACTAAATAATCATGCTATAATGAAGGGTTTTTTTTCTTGAACATCAAAATATTACAGTATAGTACAGTTAGTATTCAACCTAAGTGATATTAAAGAAAAGTTACACACAAGACAATAGTTTTTTGAATATGTAATCCGAAGCCACTATCCAAAAATTATTTAACTAGACAGTTAACAGGATTAAGACACTATTCATAAAATAATCATGTTATAAATATGAAGTAATCAAATCTCATAATTTAGGCATATGGTCTCATGTTTATATATATACTGATAAACACTCCAAAAGGGTCATAATTTTTTATTATATGTTCTTACATAAGAATGGTATGCTAGAATTTTTGCCCTCAAATTTGTCTCATGGTAGGCTGCATGAAAGTGGATACAGCTAATATATATATAGAAATTAATGTCCAATTGCTAAAGAGACTAGATTTAACTTTAGCTGTTTTCTCGATCCTAAAAAAGGCCAAATGAATGTGTGGAATTAACAGCAACAAAAAACACAATCCACACACACATTTTGATTTTATCTACTATTGTATTATATCTGTGACTCAATAGCAATTTTTAACATCATGATGCATGCACATGCATGTCAGCATGAACAGCATGATGTATACTATTTTTACAACATTATGTTGTAAAAAAATTAAAATATAAAGATTTCCATTTTCAAATGTGTCAGAGTGCTCAATTGTTTTCTAGACTTAATTGTACTCTTATACATATGTTCATTGTTCATATATATTGAGTGGGTGCAGTCTCTAAGAAAATGATGGATATCTATTTTTGTCTACTGAAAAAGTAAAAAGAAGTATAATCAATATAGTTAGAAAATGTGTGATGATTTCTTACTTTTTTCTCTCAATTTTCAATTTTATTGAAAACTCCATAGTAGTATTTTTGTCTGAACTTTTTTCATCATTGTGAAATCTGATATGCAAGTTGCTTTATTTCTTCTATAGTTTCATTAGTGTGTGTGTGTGTGTGTGTGTATATATATATTCAATCTCAATTGCTAATTATATTTGTGTCGTGCATGAGTTCTAGTTTCCCAAGACTTCCACCATAATTAACAACATTATATTATACCAATATTAATCCTTCAACGTCATATAATATTATTTTAATTTTTTGCATGCATAAAGCAAAAGGCTATCCACATCATTTGCATCATATCTTCTCTCTCTCCTACTTAACATTTGACCCTATTAACATAATTCATGTCCCTTTTGGTCCAAACCCATTGACACATTAATCCGTGTAGTACATTAGTCCCCTCTATCTCATGCATGATTTCCCTTTGCCTTTTGCCTTTTTGTCAATGGGGCACATTTTACAAGGTACTTCGTAATTGCAAGTCTCCTCGAGACAAATTTTCTGTTAACGCAGTAAATGTTCGACAAATTTTATTATAAAGTCTGCATTCTGCAAAACAATTCATTATAATTCAACAAATAAAATTGGTTGAACATAGCATAAGGGATACCCTAACCGATAAAAAAATGTGTTTTAGATCTATTTTGTTATGCAAATGTGAGTATGCATCGTTCGATTAAGATCAAACAACTCAAATTGTATGATGACATGAATGTGCAGGAAGGACAGCTTCATAACTCACAGAGCATTTTGTGATGCATTGGCTGAAGAAAGTGCAAGAATAATGTCAGCAAATAACAACCAATTATCCACAAACACAAACCCTCTCTTCCTCTTCCAAAATGAACAAAGCCAAATCACCTGGGACCCACCTCAACAAAACCCTAACAACATGATCAAACCTGAATCTCATCAAAACTTTCATAACAACCTCTCTTCTTCTCATCTTCCCTCATTTCTTCATCACACCAATAATAACATCATCACATCATCCCCCTTCCACGTCACCGCACAACAACCTTCCTCCACTTCTGCCATGTCACCACACCTCTCAGCAACTGCACTTCTCCAGAAAGCAGCAACCGTCAGTGCCGCCGCCATCACAGGAGGCAGCGGCCAACCAGTTCATATGCCACGTCAGCACACCTCTCAGGTCAGCATGAGTGAGTTTGGATCGGTGACTCAGCTAAACTCGGTTGATCACTGCATGATGAGAGGCCTCACAAAGAATGATGACGGTCTCACAAGAGACTTTCTTGGCCTTACTAACGGCGGTGGAGAAAATGGTGGTTCGGTTGATGTTAGCATGGACGTGAAGAATATGCTAACATTCACGGGAGATGTAGAGTATCACGGCCATCAACAAGGCGGTTTTGGTTTTTTTGGGACAGCAGCTGTTCCCGAGTCGTGGGGTAATTGTTAGACACCAAAAATACTACCAAGGGTATAACTGGCAATTCAACTTTTGCCATATTTCTCTTCTCATAGTCATGAAGTGCACTTGTGTATTAAATTTTTTATTTAGTCTATTTCAATTTCAACTTACGATGTTTGATTTCAGTTTCATGGATGAATGAATCTTTAGTCTATCCTAGTACTGTTCCTTCCATGTTGTCGTTGTTTACTATTTTTGGTTTCTGAGCAGTCAATTACTCTGTCTCTCTATTACTATTACTATTTTTGGAAACTGGTCTTCTCAAGAATATTTATTGTTACTAATTCAGAAAGCTCAGTTTAGCTCAAACCTTGTTTTAGAACTTAAGCAAACACGTTTTCACAAGGTATTAATTCCAGAAAACTAGTTTTCAAATAAGCATAATGCTGAATTGATTTTTACTGTCTTGTCATACATCAAAACTCTGTTTTGGTGTATATTAGAAAACTTAGTTTCTAGGATCCATCATTCAATCAGAAAACTAATGTGCTTTAGGTCAGAAAAGTTTTGGATTAATACGTAGGAGATTCAAGGGTCAAAATTTAACTCCCTTCATGTGACTGTAATTAAAGACACCAGATGGGTAAATATAGAACAATGAATTCCAATAATAAAGCTAGAGCACCGCTCCACAATTACCTGTTGTGTGAATAGCTCCTTCCCCTTTAGAATAGAATTCATTGCTGCAGATTGGTCATCAAACGCACTGTAGAAAACCTCGTAGAATCTATTCCTGTGATTAAAAAGGCGGCCAAAATAATAGGATGTTATCTTCTTGACAAACAATCACATGAAACACTTAAGAACATAGGACATATTAGAAAGTACCGATCTTCCTCAAGAGTTTGTTCATCCATCTCATCAAATTTCCGAGTAAGAACTTCAGTCCCAACTGGTGATAAGACATGCAGAACAAGAGCCTCTAAAGTTCTTGGGAAGTTATTCTGAAAACAGTAAATAGTCCAACATAATTGAAATTCAAAATATAAAACAAATAGCTACAGTTTATGGTTAAATACAAGGAAATTAGTAAGTAGTTTGAGTTAAAGTAGTGGTAGCCTCTGTATCATTGATATTTGGAAAAACTACGGAAAGCATAGATTGATATATAAAATTGAAAGAAATGATATAGCGAACCCCCCTCCCCACAATCATCTTCATAGGACAAAAAAAATCACAATATCATCCACCCCAAGCATCACTTAAGAATAAAGGACAGATGAAAAAAAAGCAGTTCCAATCTAATGATAACAACACCTTTTCCAACTAGTTGAATTCAGTCACACTCTAATGTATCAAATAATGCAGTATTGTCGTACCATAAATCATGTCTAATAATTAAACTAGTTGAGCCAATCATTTTTCATTGGTGTCCCGCTACCTCTAATAATTAAACTGTTCTGCATAAGATCTATTCACTTTATGGAGGCTTTTTTACGAGTAGTTCTTCTTAAAGTAGGAAATATATTATCCCTGGAAGAGAATCATGCGAAATCATTCCTGAGCGAATGAGAAAAATAAAACGAAATGTATTTGTCAACTAGCAAGGAAGAATTCCATTGATAAAATCAAGTACAAATGCCTTGTGTCAACAATTAACTTTGTCTAGTCATAATTCATAACTAAAACACCCACGCCACAATTCACAGTACAAAAGTGTGTAGAGTAGACAGAAATTTTCAGAAATTAAAACAAAGTAGGTAATGCAAACTCACCGCCATAGCAAGAAAAACATTTTGGAGAGTTTGTGGTTCAACGTCCCAGAGAATTTTAGCAACTAGATCTTCTTTAAAGTAAGCAGGCGCCATTTTCTCACATTTATCATTGAGTATAACCTCATAATCATTTATAGAAGTTGGCGGTGATTGCTGATCCTGACTGGCACTGACACTGTTGTGAACCAAAGACACAAGTTCATGAAGCACCTGGACTGCATCAGGTTCTAATTCAAGCAATGTATTCCCCTCTTTAAGTCTTTTCTCCTTTAAATCTATTCTTTTCAACATCTGACTGCAATTTTCATCAGCATGACCTGGTAACCAGATCATCAAGATCGATTAGACCTTTACTGGAAAGATGATCAGGTGGAATTTAAGTTTTCTTGTAAGGAGAAAATCATAGACCGTCTTATAATTAACTTACTTGGTTGTCCATGATTAGGGAGCTTGTTTGCACTCATTTTACTTCTTCCCATCCCCAACTTGAGCAGTTGCTCGTCCTGTCCTATATTGAAAAAATATGTCACAAGCCCATTACAAAAACTATCATTTTATGAAGATTGAAGAGAAAGGATAGAATTTCTACCAAAAAAAAGAGAAAGGATAGAAGATAGACAGAAAACCCATTTGCTCTACCAAAATTTAACAGATAAATTAACAGATGCTCAAAAGACTAATGCTTTCTGTTAGAATTAGTGACTACTATTAGTCACTGTTAATATTCGTAGACTGTACAGCTTCTTAGAATTGTGCTAATCAATTAAGCATTCAAATATATTTATAGTAACACCGTTATGAATACAAGGTGGTGTGGTCCAATTTAGACACACAGAACTACAAATTCTACACTTCCTACATCACCAACCATTAGCAATGAAAATTTTCTGAAAATTGAAATTCAATAAAAAATCATCTGTAAACTTTATAGTTTAAACTACCAAGTGATACTCCACACGAAAAAGGATGGAAATTATTTATACTAGCGTGCACTGTCTATCGATTTTTTCAAATTTTCATTTTTTTTTTCTTTGACTGCGTAAAGAAAGGCAAATTGTAAGGAAAATAGTTTCAGTTAAGGGTAAAATTGGAATAAAACAGGGTTACGCCAAAAATTAATATTCACTTTATATATATATATATATATATATATATATATATACACACACACACACATATGGGGTTTGCTAACTTCCTCCCATGTGGGAGGAAGTTAGCAAGCCTCCTCCCACATGTTTTACTCCCTGCGCCCCCCATATATATAGACATTTCTTGTGTGTGTGTGTGTGTGTGTGTGTGTGTGTGTGAGATATATAGACATAAATACATGTGCAAAGCCACACACACATGTGTGTATGGTCTGTAGATGCATTCACAAGTAAACTGATACAAGGGCAAGACTAAAGTAAAATATTGGTTTTCTGCTGTATCCACTATCTAACCCCGCCAAAAGACAAATGAAAAAATAACAGTGTAGGCTTCAACTATATTTTGTGCAGTAAAGGACAAGTACAAAATAAGCACATACCATCTCTTTGTCAATCAATCTTCAAATGCATCCATTGGATCAACAGGTAAATGATAATTGAAAAGAAAAACAATAACATTCAAAAGTCAGTTTACCACAGAATACTCGATGACAAAATCTTTTATTTTATATGTTTGTTACGATGCTTGAAACTCAAGCAACAATTTAACCCTAAAATTTAAGTTTTCCCTCTCATTTCTTATTAATTATCCTCTCCACTAATTATTTTTATTTTGATGATTCATGCATATAATTAATTATTGGTCAATTAGTCAATTCACTAAAAATTGTTAATTCCAAAATCTTGCAATTTTCCCTCCAATTCCTTATTAATTATCCTCCGTCCACTTTTTATTTTGAACCATTTTTTTTTAATATTTTTTGACAGAATTTTTTTATTTTTAATAACATTATTGCATTTTCCAATTCATTAGTCAATTGTATTTTCCTATAATAATTAATAACATAATTCCCTCCCATCTTTCCCTTCAATGCATCGATTTATACAAGTATTGAAATTCAAATTTCATATTATAGTAATTGCTAATTACTTAATGTTGATTTTTATTTTTTGAGGAAAAGATAATATTGATTTGAAAATTGAAATTCTATAATTGATTATTCTAATTGTAATTTATATGGTGCACTACCTTTTTATTCTACCAAAAATTACACAAATTTACAATACCACATTACACCTTTTTCCAAAACCAAATATAGAACACTAACCATTGTAAAAAACGTGGTCTCTCTGACTCTCTCTTTAAATTTATTCTTCTCTTTTTCCCTATTTTTTTCACCTCTTTCATCTTCTCATCTTTCTTTCTACATTAATTTGTAATTCTTCTCCCATTTTGTCATCTTTTGGGTTAGATCTTCTTTTTCCATATAATTCCTCTTTCATCTTCATTTTGTCATCCCTTTGCCAGTTAACTATTTAGTATTAAAAAAACTTTTTTATTTTATTCATAAAATCGTACTCCTTTTCAATATTATATATTATGTATTTTATATTAAATAATTATTGTATATTTTAATCGTCAAACAATTTTTTATCTGTAATAAAATTTGATATGCCAAATTCTAATGTAATTAATTATAACTGATTATTTGTAAAAAAAATTATAGTTGATTAGACCCGTGCTCGCACGGGTCAATAGTCTAGTTAAACAAAGAGAGAACTACATCATCACCAATACCTTCTCAATATTCTGCGTAAATAATAAGCATCCATGTGTTCCAACATGCAAGACATTGTGTTGGATCTCCACCAAAAGTTAATAGCAATAGTCAAATCATCACTATCTACCTGGTGAAACCTACAACATAAAACATTAATGAGGTAACGACATGTAGAGAACAAGACCAAGACAACTGAGAAGTTTATATTGTGTAAAAGAAACATAGATTTTCTAATGGATATACAAACTAAGGGAAATATGCCAAATGCATTTTAAACACCAAACATAGACATTACTACAAAACATGGTTGGGTGGCATGAAATGATAAATGAAGTTGCTGAGATTGAGAGTCCCACATTGGATGTAATATGGCATGAAAAAGTGTTTATAAGTGAGAGGCATCTCTCCCCTTATTTTGTAGGATTGAGTTAGATCCAAACCAAATTCTAAGATGGTATAAGAGTCTATCCAAGATTCATTGGGTCACACATTATCGATTTACGCAGGTAAGTAGGTAACACCCAAATGTCCAGGTCTGAGCTTAAGAGGGTGTGATGAGAATCCCACAACGGATGTAATATTGCCTAAAAATGTGTTTATAAGTGGGAGGTATCTCACCTTAGAAGCTGGCTAGTAAGGTCGAGTTAGACCCAACCAAATATCTACAATAAGCCTAATGCACTAAATATATAATAAGTTCAAGCAACAAAAATTAGGAAAATCCCACTGTATCTTCTAGGATGTGCTAAAAAATTCTTCCTTCAATAAAATTTTACATTCATGGTCCTCAAAGGCGTAGCCCAGGGGTATGAGTTGGGTGGGACGCTGAAAGAGTATTAATAAGGAGATCCAGGGTTTGACATTTGCTGCTAACAAATTCCCTCTCCCCTAACAAAGTAACCACTAACATTTGCCTAATAAAAAAAAAAGGTTTACTCTCATGGCACAATTACAAGCTAAGTGCTTGAACAATTCACTTTGAAATGATTAACCAATAAATAAATTATAAGAATCATTATCCAGGAACCAAGGAAAAGATTACACATAATGCAAAGATATAGGAGTGAAGTGAAACAAGTGAGAGTCGTTGGCAATTGTAAGTAAGTGAACCCTTAGGCTTGTAAGCTTGTATTTTTGAGAAAATGGCTAAAGGTAGTTAACAAATGCATAAATAGTCAAATTAGAAAATCAAAGCACGCCTATGTTTCCAATTTGACAGGCATTAACCAATGCTTATATTAACCACCTTCATCAAAAGCACCCAACAAATATGTATGAATTCTTTCTAAGATGCATTTCTGTTGTTTATTTTTGACATTCTGTGTCAGCATTGGAAGAAAACATAACTTAGTGTGAGTGAACAATGAAAGTTCCAGATATATATCCGGCACAGAATACTCAGAAAACAATCAGACAAGTTAGCTATTTTCATATGACACCCAAGTTGTCCAACACTACCAGCCTGCCCCACGTCTGCCCAATATGGAAAAGAAATAATCTACCCAGAAAATAAGAAAGGCTTATCACAAAGATGGTGATGAATTTAAGACCTTACCAGCCTTCAGGAATAAAAAGTGCATCGCCTGCCTTGAGAACAACCTTTTGTCCAAACTCCATTGAGCATTCTGCCCTTGGATAAATTTTGTAATCAGGGTTTTCTAAAGCAACCGAACTGCCAAATGAATTTGTTTGGAAAAAGAGAAAAAGAGCCATTAGAATATAAAAAAGATATATGTTGGTGAGCCATGCATAGAAGGCTGGCAAAATTTTGGTTTAGTGCATCCCATTTTTTGTCTACAGGGCTCCTCCTAACAATCATTGAGTTAGTGCTCCCATCCTTTTGTCTAAAATTTTGGTGTTTTAGTATACCTGTGATTGGAAGCCTCCCCATAGATAGGCATCGGGTAGAGTGAGGAACTAGCAGAAGGAGGCCACAAAACAACTGTAAAAAATTTAGTTTTGTTAAAGGACAGAAAGGGATGGGGGATTGCGGAAGAAAAAGAAAAAGAATAAAGGGATGGAATATTAAGAATAAGTAACTGAAAAACTGAAAAGGATTTTTGCAAAAATCATAAAAAGAAAATGAACATGGTAAAGCCAATAGAGTTCCAAAACTCCATATACTATTTACTATCACATTACTTTAGTCATTAAATAAATTAAAGCATCAATAAGCCGAGTAACGTACTGAAATTTCCTACATAATTGATAGCATATTGTTGACAAGAAGCATTTCCACTTCAGCGGTGTGGAAAAAACTCGTGGTAGGAGGTAATAGAATAATAGGAGATAACAACAAGAGGAAGACATGTACCTTACCTTGTTTGCGGCCAGAAACTATGCACAAAAGATTTTGGTGTGGATCATAGTGTGTACTTGATCTAGATTGTGCATTGTTCATCCACAAATTAACAGAAGATAGTTCTTTTGCTCCCAAAATTGGAGGCTGCAGAGAACAATGATTAAATTAGAATTTTAATAAAATAAAAGTCTCTACTATGAAGAACAACATACTGTGAAGAACTATAGACTACAAAACAAAATAGGATGCACAAATAGCTAACCGTCTGAATGTCTTCCCTTAGGATTCCCAATTGAACCTTCTCCTGACAATCACTGTTCATGATCGGGACCTAAAGTACAATCACAAAAATCCATTTCAATATCTTAACAACTAACATCACTTCAAAACTATAACACCATCAAACTATCAAATTAGTGCAGATGGAGCAGGGCCAGCAAAAGAGATGACTTCAACAACATTAACAAAATAATATTGAAAAGAAAAAAAAAACTTGGTGACGTTGTCAAAAACATTATAAATAAATTTGATGAACCAATTGGCATAGGTTCTTTCATATTGGAGTTTGAACCTGTGCTAAATAAATTTGTTCAGGAACATCTTCCACGGATAAAAATTCATGTTGTGTGTGATCCCTTTGTGAGGTAATACAATGATCGTCATCCAGATGCTGATGTTGCTCTGTTTGCATATGCATCCGTTTCTTACAAAAATCAAGGAATGTAGAAAATGGTAGAGGAACCTACAATACATGGAAAAGAAAAATAAAAAGATTAACTTAACATCACCTGATCGGCTTATTCAACCTATGAAAACAGCTTACGACATTGTCGATCAGTTGATTTTAGTTTCTTTCTATAAGCTCTCCAGTATAACATATGATAACAAATTATAGCTTACATTAAAACAATTTGACTTTATTTTGTCTTAGGACACATGTTAATGATTCAAATAAAGAAATATTTTATAGTAATCAGTACATCTAATTCACTTTTTAAATTTTTACAAGTTAATTGCACAAATTTTAAGGAAATATTTCTACTTTTAGTTTCTTAAGGGCACATGTTAACTAAACCCTTTGCTATAGATATTGTTTGGATAAACAACTTATTTGCAGCTTATAGAACTAGCATTTATCATGAATATGATTATAAGCTAACATAAGCTATTTCTATAGAAAATAATAGAATAAAGTTATGAAGCACGGACACTGACACGGATAATTTTTTTGAAAAAGTGATATAATTCAATGTAAGTGTCGGTATCGTGTCAGTCCATCGTGTCCGACACCAGGACATGCCTAATCTAAGGAGTGTCGGAGCTTCATATTAGTTAACTTGTTTTCGTCTATGCTATAAGCTATTTTCATAAACTTTGAAGAACTTATGAAAATAAGATGAAAAAAACTTAATAAATTTAATTTTATAAGTTCCCCCATACAGTCTCACAAAACCTATACTAGCTAGTTTAGTAGATAAGCTCAAATAAGTCAATCCAAACAGACTCACAATAGTTTACATGTAAACACGTATATAAAAAGCGCTTATGCCGCTTAAATAAGTTGTTTATCCAAAATGTTGCAATTAGTAATTAGTAATTAGTTATTAGTAATTACCCTCTGATGACTTCCAAGATCACCATAAAAGACAGGTGCAGATGAAGATACCATAGCCTCCACCACACATGATCCAACCTTTTCCTGCAAGTAGTTAAGACCATTGTTCCGTGGATTCCATAGAGATAAAGCACTCCAATTCTTGATGCAACCGCATAAAACCTATTTAGATTAACAACAAATCAAAATATTAATAATAATTAGTAATTATTAATGCAAATTATGATAATCAAAATTAATTAAGAGAAAATCGAAGAGTGTTGTTTATGTTTACAGCGGGAACATTTTTAGCTTCAATAAGAGACTCGAATTCTTTGTCTGTGAGAAATTCTTCGTATCTTCGGATTTGAATACACTCTTCCATTGGAGAAAACGAATTGCAACTTCGTTACAGTGATGAAATGAGCACAGTAGCAATAGCAACACTTTTCCACGTCAAAAATCGCGGTTTTCAGAGTTTTCGGGCTCGAAGCTCTTGGGCTTAGAATTCTAGCTTAATATGAAAGAGATTACTATTTGCACCGTATAAGTATAAAGTTTTCGCCGTCTCGTTAGTGATGACTAATTTGTATTGGATGACTTTTTGGGTATATTAGGTAGATTGTTTTCTTGTAACCAATTTTTTTCCATATGTAAAGGAGTCGGGAATCAAACTTTTTATCACCTACTTAAGGAGCTCCTGAAGAGCACTTGAATGAGATAGTAAAGAATCTCTTTCAACTTAATAAGAAGTTATAAAATCGAAATCAGCAGCTTAACCAGAAGTCGTGAGATTGAAATCAGCCTTGAGAATGCAACAGTGTTCAATTTACTTGAGAGAGAGTTTTGTCATTCTTTATAATCCTATCCGACTCGAGAGATTGGTCTCTGCAGTTGCGCGCAGAGGATACTCGATTCAAACCTACTTAATGAGCTCAAAATCCTTAATATTTTGACCAATTTATTGTTGGTTAGATCTCCTTTATCACACAGGCTTGAGAACTCAAGTTTGATTCTCATGAAAAATAATTTTTTTAATAGATTTTATTTATCTATAAGTCTGTGTTTATGTTTTAGTTTATCCCCTAAAAACTAAAAAGCAAAAAAGAAAATGTCGCTTAAATCTTCATTTTTTTATGTGGTATATAATAAATTATTACAGGGCCAAATATACAACTAATATCATGATGGCCCAAGATCTCAAGTCCATCTTTTCTTTTCTTTTTTATTTCTTTTTTAAGTGAAGAAGTAATACAGATAGGCTCACATATTTTATGCGTGGAAAAAAAATAAGAATTCAGAGTTCGAACTATGTCTTAAGAATATAATGTTAATGTGCACATATCAAATATCAGTCGAAAAAATTGTTTTTATTTTTTGACAAATTCAATCAAGAATATATATTTTTTTGTATTAATCATTTGGTTCGTAAGAGACGAACCTTAGTAGTGCATAGTTTGATCGTGAGGTAAGTAAATTTTGATCAAAAAATTGTTCTAATAAGACAAAAATTCAAACTCTCTTAAAATTTATCTTTTAAGTACTTATCTCTTTTTTTGTAATTTAAACTAAAATATTTTGATATAGTTTGTATTTATCTTCTTTTTACATAGTGTATTTTTATTTTTTACTTTTTATTTTTTTCTCGAAACCAATCTCTATTTTTTCATTAATATTAAGTGCCCGTTTGGCCCAGCTTAACTTCTACTTTTCTATTTTTTTTAAAATTAAATAGAGAAGTATACAATTAAATATAGTCATATTTGTCCTTAAAAGTATTAGAGAAATGAAGTAAAGAAGTCAAAAAATAAAGAGAAGTAAAGTCAAATAATTTTTTTTCTTCTTTACTATTTTTAAGGAAAAGAAAATAAGTAGAAGTTAAGCGGGGCCAAACGGGCACTAAGTCACTTTTTTTTAATAAGAGTTTCATTAAATATGTGTTTGGCCCTACTTATGACTTAAACGAGAAGTAAAACTAAAACAAAGTCGGACCAAACGGACACTTAAATTAAATGTGTTAATTATATTCAATCCAAATTTTTTTTTTTTGACTAAATCAAAAATAAAAATATTTGTTGCCTTGTACTTTTCCTGTTTTCTTAATTCAAAATGTATCTAAACTACTTCCTTTTGTTCTTTTCCACTTTCTTTTTTCTTGATACTAGAATTATTCTTTTCCACTTGAAAATCTAAAACATTTTCAAGTAGTACTGCCCCAACTTGTCCGTGTGAACATATAATTATTAATTCATTTTTATTTGCTCATGTCCATTTTCTGGCTTTTGAAACTTACAATGTATTTAACTGTTGATTCTAACTAGTATTTTTTTTTGTCAAAAAAAAAACTAGTATTTTTTTTATCAAAATATTGATCCGTCTATAGTTTTTAATCTGGTTAGTACTATTAGCAATGAAACGTTAGAAAGTTTTAATTATACTAATAGAAAATATCAAAATTTGAATATGTAATGATTTCGATTGATGTACTCTACTCATTTGAATAAATGAATATGGTTATTTTTTAGTCAAAAAAAAAATATCAAAATTATTAGACCATAACCTAAATTTAATTTCTAATCTCTAAATTTTTTATATGTAAATTTATGATATCTTTACCATTTCATCTATTACCAAAAAAAATTATTAGCAACAAAACAAAAGTATGATCTCGTTATATGTGAAATTGTCAACCAAACTTCATGAACGAATTCTTCAAAGTCCAACCTCCCAATTCTAAAAGCAACAAAATATTTTGGGATATTAGAGAGGGGTGTGATTAAGGGAAAAGCCACCCTTGCTCAACTTCACCTACTTCAACCAAATCTTATACAATTCATATATGTGCTTTAGCCTTTAATGCATTGTGGATTTCATGAAATTAGGGCGTTATAACTTTGAAGGTGTGTCACAATTACACCAGGCGATGACACTCATATTTTTTACTTTATTCTCATGAGTTTGGATTAGTTGATAAAACATCATACATTATATTATATGCAGCATGCAGGGATCAAGGTTCAAACTATATACATTTATTTATTCATTTTTATGAAGTAAAATTCTAGCCACTAGACTAACTGACCAAAACTATATATCACTTTTGTAGAAATTACGGTAATTCACCAATGCATATAATATAATTTTGTAAACTCAAAATGATTTACCATTATTTGTTTATTTATTTATTTATTTTTTATAAAATTTACCGTAATTTTAATAAAATAATATGCAAATCCAACCATGCATGACCAAAACAAAAGCACTTAAAGTAAAAAAAAAATGTGACTTTATTTTCGTGCTTGTTTTGGACATTTATAACTTATTTAGAAACATGATGATACAAAAATATTCCCAGTGAAACACTTGCAGCCAATTGGCAAATTAAAATCACCAATTTGAATAGTTCAAAAACATTTCAAAGACTTGTCAAAATACTGCAAATCAGCATCGTATGGGGCAAGTTAACATCTTCCAAAGTCCAAACCATAGTTTTCTAAAGAATTTTGCTTCCCCATAAAAAATGATCAAATTAAAATCAAAACCTTAAATGCTCAATTTTCACCCTCTAGAATTTATTATGCAAAGCATTAAAAATCAACATAAAATGCTTGTAATTTAGTGTGATACTTTTCAAATATAATTAACTCAAGTGAAAGGAAAAATTCCAGCATCAAGATGTTGCTTTTTTTTCTTTGAATTGGGTATCCTCTGCGTACAATTGTAGAGATTTATCTCTCGAACCGGGCGGACCAAAAAGGGTGGCAAAACTCTCCCTCGAGAGAATTTTACACTCTGCAATCGCAGAGTTAGTTTCAATCTCATGACTTCTGATTAAGCTGGAATAGATTCTTTACCATCTCCTCCAAGTGCTCTTGGGTAGATGTTGCTTTATATATCATGTAAAAATTAGCTCCCAAAATATTTTCTATGAACTTTGGTCCCTTTAAATTTACCAGCTTTCAATTTTAAATAATGTTAATTTTACAAAAGTTTGTGTTTCATGTTCATAATTTATCAATGTAATCTTTAAATTTTATTAATTTATTTATGACTTCAAATTATAATTAAATTGTTAAACTAAATATTATATGGTTAAGTTATTAATTAAGTTGATGATATTTTGAGTTATTATTACATGTCATCAAAAACAAGAACTTCAAACATGAAATATGAACTTTTGTGAAAAAATATGAACTAAATTGAAAGTTTATAAAAATATTAAAATGAAAGTACTGTTTTTTTGTTGTGAAAGTTACTATATTTAGTAGAATTAAAAATATATTTAATGTTTTTTTTTCATCCTTTTGTTCTTACTAGGAGAAATGAGTCTTAATAGTCCAAGAGTTCGGAATGAGTTCTGACATGAAGTGGTTTCAGTCTACTCTCAAACGCAGTTGCGGGGATCGAACCGCATGGTCTCTTTATCTAGTTCAGCGTATCAATCACCACTGGACCAACTAACGTCTGATATATTTAACTTTTTATTTAATTTAATTTGGTTAATAGAAGCTAACATGTTCCATGTTCCTTAGTGTAATCAATATTGAAGTTATCACAATCATAAGAAACTAAATGTGCAAGAAAACTGATGTAAGTGTCGTTAATTCATACCTAACAGTTACTTCAACTGAAAGAAAAAAATCAAAAGGTTGTCAAAAATGACAAACTATTAGTAATTAATTTACTATTTTGCTATATGTACCTTGAAACCGATACAAATACATTTTGTATTTCTTTATGTAGTCTTGCCTTACATTAGGTCTCACGTCAGTATCTAACCAACCTTGGCAATGGCATGGGCTTATGGCTTCATATATACACGTATATGTATGTATGGCCTAAACATTAATGGGATTATTGGCTTCACTTCATTATAATTATTCTTTTACCTGTTATTATAATATAATTTTCATAAAGTTGTTGTTTATTCAAAGTAATTTAAAAGTAAAATTGTAAATTGAATAAATTCAAATTGAAAATTGCATTTAGTTTGAATTGCACAAATTATTTTTCTGCTAAATCGTGGGGTATAGTTTGGTTTGCGGTTTTTATTTCAGAAGACTAAATCAAAACAAACTGCAATATTTAACTTTAAGTCTATCAATTAGTAGCAATCACTTTATTACTTAGTCCAACTTAGCAAGCTCAACCCAAATTGAGCTTATAAAATGGCTCAAAAAATGGCTCAACCCAAATGTGAAAGATCCTGACTTACCATTACACCTTTGTACACATTGGTTTGCCAACCGATGTGAAAAGTCAAATTTAACCGATGTGAAATGTTTTTTTTGCACTAGTGAAATAATCACTTGGTCCTAAGTTCGTGTGTTTTTTGTTTTATTATGTGTATGTTATTTTTTTTGAATTCATCCTTGAATGTGAGATCATTTTGATTTTAGTCCCTGAAGATTTTCCACACCAAAAAGTACTTACTTAGTTCCTAAGTATCTTGATGGTTGTGGTGTATCACTTCTTCACCTATGTTCGCGGTGGTTGCTGCTCGTCGTCGCTCCTAGGTTCCCACAGAGCTTTCTTGCAAGTGTTTAGCTCCGACGTGACTTGTTTTTTTTTTCTTTTTCTACTAGAAATAAATCCGCGTGTTGCGCATTTTCGATGAAATTATATAATTAAAATATTTTTATAAATGAAAAATAATAATTGTGATAAGTATAATCACATTATTAAGGGAAAAATATTTTTATTTATTGTTTTTAAAATGTGAATACTAAAAATGTTTGATATTTTATTTTGACGAAAATAATGTTGGATATTTGTTATCTTAAAAATAGATATTTGTTTTCATATTTTATCTTTTTTTTTTTATCTAATAATTTTTATAAATATTTTTATCTAATAATTAAAATATTTTTATAAATGAAAAATAATAATTGTCATAAGTATAATCACATTATTAAGGGAAAAATATTTTTATTTATTGTTTTTAAAATGTGAATATTAAAAATGTTTGATATTTTATTTTGACCAAAATAATGTTGGATATTTGCTATCTTAAAAATAGATATTTGTTCTCATATTTTATCTTTTTTTTATCTAATAATTTTTATTTTTGTTTTCAGTTTAGTTTAGTTGCGCTTATTAGAAAGCAATACTCTTATTGCATATAAAAAAAATGCAATACTTTTTTTCTTATAGTATATTTTTTTGACGATAGTATATATGATTACTTTTAAATCATATTATTGTTTATATAGGCAATCATTAATGAAATTATATGACTATCTATTTAGAAAAATTTAAAATAAATATGATAATAAGTTGTGACTTTAAAATTGTCTTAGGTTAATATTATAAGAGAGTATAACAAGAGTTTTTTACAGAGACTATTAAATAATGTTCAAGAATGACTAAAAAATATTTTCTTTTACAAAAATTTAATTTACATAAAGGGCTGATATAGCATTCTGATGCTTCAAAGGCAAATACTTGAATTTATTTTAAAATTATCTTAATTGAATTTTAAGATTTTATCTCAAAGATTCATTTAGTAGAATTATATCTTATTTTTTATTTGTCATAACGTTTTAGCCAGAGATTTAGTTCATCTTCTTGTAATCGTGTTTAATTCTTTTTCTTACATGAAAGGTTGATATAACATTCTGCTTCAAAGACAAATACTCAAATTTCTTTTAAAATTAGCTTAATTATCTTAATTTCAATTTAAAATTTTCTCTCAAAGCTTCGCTTATATATACTTTTGATTTGTTAGAATTTTTTAGCTAGAGATTTAGTTTATCTTTTCATTGTGCAATTTTCTTTCATTTTTTATTTAATTTTATTTTTATTAGTGAGGTATATGTCCCCTCATTTTTTTTGTCTTTCTTATCTAATAATAATAGCATCATAGTGATGTGAGTATTGATTATAAAGACTATTGTGGTAAAAATATATTGATTTTTTATTACAATTATTGAAAGAAATTTCTACAATCATAAGGGTTAATTGTATTATAGGAATACTAAATGGTCAAGCATAATTATTGGTATCAATTGTAATTAATCTTTTGTATATTCATTTTATTTTATTTTAATTTAAAAGGGATGACACATACATGGCAAGGTTTTTGAAGATATATTAGTACATTTTTTTAGAGTGCCACATAAGCATAATACTTGTTTATTTGGATAAAGAATATAATAATTTCATTATATTTATTGAATAATTATTTTATTTATTTGTTAAAAGTGCTATTATTAAAACAAAATTGATATTAATTTTACATAAAAATGTTGAATATTTTCTATCTTCAAAATGAGAGAAATTTAAAAATATATAAATTATGTGATTCCCATGATTCATTCAATTTAACAAAAAATTGCATCTCTTTCTATTGTATAAGCTTCTCTTATATAAGCTTTATCTTTTAAATAATAGTAGATTAAAAGAGTTGAATATAATTATTTATTTTAATCTAAAACTTACAACATTTTATTAACCTTTCATCTCTTTTCATTTTTATTTACTATTTTTAGAAGTAAAATTATTATTTTTAAATATTTTATTTTATTTTATTTTTCAAAAATAAATTATTTTAAAATATTTTAATTGATCATTTTAGCCCCTTAACAAATTGTTGTTACAAAATAGCTCTAACAAATTTATTTTATATTTTTCATTTTTATTACTGCTTTTATTATTTTAGTTATAACATATAGAGAAGAATTTCATCTTTAATTATTTGTATATTAACTTTATAAGTAAAGAGTAATATGTAGTTTAAAGGTTGGTGTGACAAAGTTATTTTTTAAAAATAGGCTTAAATGCACTTTTGGTCCCCCTAGTTTTATAATTTTAAAGTTTTGGTCCCCTATTTTCAAAACCAACTTTTTGGTCCCCTAAGTTTGAAAGTCAACTCTTTTTTTAAGTCCCTCTCTCATTTTAATGATATGGCATTTCTGTCGCTGACATGGCAACGATGACTGGATTAAAAAAGTGTCATGTCATAATATTTTATTTCTACAATTTTAATTTTTAATTTTATATTAATAATTATAATTATTTTAGTTATTTCAATTAAAAGAAATAAAAAATATGAATTAAATCTAGTTTCTTCTTCTTCCTTATTTCAATTAATTGTTTTCCATGTTTCTTCTTCTTCCCCGTTTCGATTAAAACCCAAAATTGAAAACAATAGAAACCTAATTTGTCACTGAAAAACCTTCTCTCGTGAAAGAAATTTGTGCCGCGTTTATGTTGTCATCATGAAACCTCTATTTGTGTTTGTTGTTCCCGTTCGATTTTGATTTCACGTGTCTTGCAAGATCTTCCCTTCATCTCATTAAAGCTTCTTTGTTTTAGTTTTAATCTTCTTCTTCCTCTTCAAATCTAGTATTTTGTTTGGGTTCTATTGTTTTCAATTTAGGATGAATATTAATTTTGGATTTTATTTGAAACTAGGAAGAAGAAGAAACATGGAGACCGATTTTGGGTTTTTTAGTATTAGGGTTTATGGATTTTGTTTCAATTTTTTTTTGTTTAGTTTTAATTGAAATAATTATAATTATTATTATACAAATAGAAATTATAGAAATAAAAAATTATGACATGACATTTTTTTAATCTAGTCAGCATTGCCACGTGAGTGAAAGAGGTGTCACATCATTAAAATGAGAGGGGGATTAAAAAAAAGAGTTGACTATGAAAATTGAGGGACCAAAAAGTTGGTTTTGAAAATAGGGGGACCAAAAATTTAAAACTATGAAACTAGGGGGACCGAAAGTGTATTTAAGCCTTAAAAATATAAAAAATGTACCTAATAAATTTATTCATAATTTTTTATAATTTATAACTTATTTTATTTTATAATCCTCTTCGGAAAATTACACACCACATGAAGTAACAATTTACTAAATTTCCCTTTGCAATTTAAGCTCTCTAATATTTATGAAAAAAACAATTCTTGTTTTGGGATTTCCTCTCAAACATTCAGTTTGTTTATAAATTGTTTTTTAATGATTTATTTTAAAAAAAATTATACATATATAATTTTTTAATTTTTTTCATTTAAATTTGGTAGATTATTGAATATAATATTTGTTACGTTAAAAAAAAGTTTCATTTTAAATATTTAAAAAATATAATATTTAATTAATTTAAAAAATTTCCGTGTGTGAAGTGGACACAAATTAAAAAGACTTGTTTCTCAAAATTATATCTCTGAAGTTATTTATTTTTATATTTTTTTAAAATGATTTAACAAAATCTCAAAATTATTAAAAAATGGATTTAGATCATCTAAGTGAAAAAATAAAAGGTTGTGATTGTAACAACTCCCACGATTTTCATAACTTTTTATGATTTACATATAATATCTACCACTAATTTATGAATCAACAGTTGATACTATCTATTTTACACAATGAGGTGATTAATTTTTAATCTCTTTTATTTTTATTTTAAAATATTTTTGGAAGTATAATTATTTGTTTGACTCGATTTAAAATATTTTAATCGATCATTATATTTATTTTCACTTGTGGTATACTTTTAAAATTTTCTGTGAAATAATTATTGTCAATCACGTTAAATAGTAGATTTGTTAACATGACTTTCCTACTTATAACAAAGTTAGTTTTACATAATTACATCTCTTTTTAATTATCAATCTAATTAAAAAAAATTATGTAAACAAATGATCCATCACACTATATATGTTGCATAACTCAATATTTGTATATCGAATATAATTTTCAGCCATGAATCAATTATACCTAAAACATGTTATAATGTAACATGCTTGAAAAAAAAGTCCCATAATAAAAGATTCATAATTAAATTTACCTTATTGAAAAATTTAGTATGTAGTACACTAACTTTATGGTTGTTTATATAGAGTATACACTATGGGTCTGTTTGGCAAGCACAAAAAAGAGCTTATAGCTTTTAGCTTATAGTTTATAAGCTCGTTTGTAAAAAATAAGCTCTGTTTGGCAAAACGTTTTTGACATGAGCTTATAGCTTATTTTACTAGCTTTTAGCTTATTTTCCAAACGCTATTTCATATAGCGTTTTAGCTTATAGCTTATAGCTTATCATCTTTTCTTCCAATTTTACCCTTATTATTTCACATAAAATCCTTTTTTATCCTTTTATGTATATTTAAAACAAAACAAAACATGTACATATATTTATTTTTTTGACAATAAAATGTACATATATTATTGTGGACACTTCTACCAAAATGTTTTTTTTACGGTATCACTATGAGCTTCTTTTTTTTCATCTATCTATGACTTTTTTTTACGGTAACTTTTATGCTTTTTTTTTTGACTATGTGCTCTTTTTTTGTTACTTCTTTGTATTTTTTTTATCACACTAGTATTTTTTTTGTGTTAAGTCTTGGTATATATGTACGTTGTTCTACGTCTGTCATATACTCATATCAATTTTTTTAATTCTTTTCATTTATCAATTTTGTATATGTTATAAAGTTGTTATTTATAATAATTTGTTTTATAAAATATAAAAATTAAAATAAAAACAATTTAAAGAATATAAAAAGATGTATTAAATTAATAAATTTAAATTATTTAAATTTTAAGTATTTTAAATATTAATTTAATTATAAATTTTATAATGATTTTTTTACAAGAGATGTTAAAATTAAAAATGTCATTTTATACTTATTAGTCAGTTGAACCGCTAATTTTACCAAACACTTCAATTAGCTTATCAGCTAACAGCTATCAGCTATCAGCTATAAGCTATAAGCTATCAGCTATCAGTCATCAGCTATAAGCTATAAGCTATTAGCTATCCGCTATTTTTGCCAAATAGACCCTATTAATTTTTTATGTGATTTTTTTTCATGTAAGCCAAATTTTTAGATTTAGCTTTTCTATTTGTTTTACTTTAGTAGTTTTTTCTTTTTGTAATTTTTTTAATTAATCTTCTTTTATTGGTTGAATTTGAAGTGTTACTATTTTTTATACTTTGATTTATCATTTCTTTATGAAGGAATTTCAATAGTTTGGAGATAAATATATACAATAATTTAAAAATGTTTAAATAGATAGAGAAACATTTCTAAAATGTGCCACATAGGCAAAATGGAGGCTTAAGAATCAATGAAGCTTCCCTTTATATATATATATATATAAGATTTGATGCTTTTGCGATTTGGCCGCCGTTAGAGGGATTGTTTACATAAGCGGTTGTGTCGCGTTGTTTAGGTTGAAGCTTCCCACGAACTTGATTCATCAAGAACTGATTTGATTCGGCCTAATATTGTTCTAAAGGGCTAGGTGTGTGGATGCTCTGTGTTGACGGTAGTAGTCAATCGTCGTGCCAATGGGTTTGTTTCGGTGAGGTTTGATTGGTGATGGGTTGCTTTTGAATCTCAACCTATATTGTGTTGGGTAGATCTCAATATCCGTATCAATTTTTGATTTACGAATGTTTTGCTTGAAAAAGCATTTATCGCTTGCTTCTTGGGGCAGGGAGTAGCATGTACGTGGACCATTTTTCGTATTGACAGTCGGTTCATTCGTCTTTGCACGAGTTCTATTTTGTCTTTTAGGATTAACTAGAAGTTGATATGTTTTTTTCGTCCCTACACGTTTTTTTGTTGACTCACTAAGTTAGGTCTATGTCCCTCTAGTTTTTGTATTTTTTTTTATTTTTATTTTTATTAATGTCCGGACAAAATGTGTCATTTTGATGGATTAAAACTACAATTTGTCAATTATACTCTTGTTTTAAAATAACTATTTGTCAATTATACATTTCTTTTTTCATCAACTCAAATTCACATTTCCATAAAATTTTCCTTTAATGATATGAGAGAAAGTATTGTGCAAAATATATAGGGAACTAATTAATGGAGGGAGGAATAATATGACTTAATTTTATTTGGATAGAGAAAGTAAGCGGTATATTAAAATAAGGGTAGAATGGAGAAAACAACTCCATTAATGCACTATCTTGATGGGATATTTGTGCTAGAATGACACCTAAAAAGGACGGAGGAAGTATAAATCTTTTATCAGTTAGACCAATTAAGTTGATAATGTTGACCTCTCTTTACATACAAGTAATAGAAAAATAATTCAACTATTTTGTTAGATACAAAATGACAAAATCACATAAATTAAATAATTTAATTTAAGGGTAAATTTGAAAAAAATGAAATTATTTTGATGTGTTTAATGAATATGCATTTCAAATGAAATAGCTAGCAACAACCAACAAGTGACGTATTTATATCACACCATATTACAACTTTTTAAAATTAATATTTAAAATATATCCATATAAAGCCTAATTTAATAAGGATAAAAGTTTATATATATTTGTATCAATAATTTTTTTTATTGTATACAAATTAGATTAAATTTTTTATTTGTACCAAAAATATATATTAAATTCTTTACTTTAAAATTGACGATTCATTTTAGTTTATTGTATTTCTGCCTCTCAAGTTTTACAACTCGACAATTTTCTCCTTTTATTAATTAGTTTTATTTCTAATTTTTGGTAGTCCTTCATATCAAGTCCAGCGACAATTACCACTAGACTAACTAAAATCTGATATTGTTTTTTTTTTAATTTAACTAATATCTTGATTTGTATAAATAATCGTAGCTTGCATGTCATATTTAACAAGATGTGTCCACGTAAGCGTTGATTAAGTCAAAATAAAAGTCTCTCTCTTTTCAATCAAGGTTAAAGTTAATGGGTAAAAAAAAAAAATGTTAACGAGTGCCTCTGAGCACTCTTTAAGCACCTTAATTAGTAAATTTTTATTGAAATATGTAAAGTCAACATATTAAAAATTGTAGTATTTAACTTTTTGAATATAATTTTTTTTTGAATAAATATAAAGTTTCATTAAATAAAATGCTAAAAGAGTGTCATGAGATACTCGTTAGCAATACAAAACAAAATACTATTTCCAAAATTAAAGATCAAAATTGTTCAGTAAGTATATTTTAATTAATAACGATAATAAAATAAGGATCATGCTAAACAGTGTCTCCGGGGCATTTGTTAAGCATACTAAAAAGGAAATTAAAGATAAAATTAAGACACAAATTCTAAGATAGAAATATTGAATGCACAAGTTTCAAGACATAATTTCTTTATTAATAAGCTTAGCTAGTGTTCCGGGAGCACTGTTTAGCATTTTCCATAAAATAATTAGAGTGGTAGATGTTTTTTGACTAAGAGGAGTATAGATGTTTGAATCTTAAAAATTTAATGTTTCTATTAAAAAAATATAATTTAAGATGAAAATTGTCTATTATAAAATTTTGAAATCCAAAATTGCAATTTAATGTTAATTTTATTGTCAATTAGAAATATACCTAAAAGGACAATGAAATGAAACAAATGGAAATGTAGCGATAAGCAAGACATTAAACTCAATTGATAAATAAATTCTTCTAAAATCAATTGTTCGAAAAACCCGAATTCAATTCCTAAAATCAATTTTTAGCCAATTCTTAATTACCTCTTGGCTGAACTTGGAATTATCGGAGTCCTTTCTCCAAGAACTAAAATGTTAACAACACAAAAAAACTTTTCTTCTCCAACCATCAAAGAGAGGTGATTTAGAGTCAATTTTTCACTCAAAATCACCCCTTTCTTTTATTCAAATAACTAATTTTCACATATATTTGGTTTTTTTGGTGATTTCGTCGTCTCAGTGCAACTTTGTGTTGTTCGTCGTCTTTGTGCTGCATTTTGTTTTCCCGTCTTTTTTTACGATATTTGTTTAGTTCAGATTGAAAAATTAGATTCGATCAAGTGCATATTCAACCAATGATTTTGGCGTCTTCAAAGTTACAAATTCGGAGACATTGATCTTCCAGACACTTCAATATTATAATATATGCAGACTGTCACATTTGTAGACATATTGCCGTTGTATATTATTAACGTTGATGTTGTAAGAATGTTCACATAATCATCCTTTTCAACTTTTAACGAATTTGAATCGGTATTGTTCGATGAATTCTATCGATTTGAATGAATGAATGTCATTTTTAGTATAAAAAAACTAAAAATGGTGATAAAATATTAAAGTGGTCGACGGCCGGCCCTATTTTTCCATTTCTCTCTACCCTTTTTCTTTGTTCATCAATCAAATAAGGATGGTTTTGGGTCATTTTTTGATCTAGAATCACCTCTCTTCATCGCTTTTTCTTGTCATTTATGTAAATAAGTGTGATTCACATATATTTGAGTTGTTACTTTTCTGCTTTTTGTCGCCTAAGTGCAGCGTTATTGGTTTGTTCGCCGTCTTGTGCGATATTGTTTGTTGTCTCGTCTTAGTGCGGTGTTTTGTTTTTCAGAGTGACATTAGTTTTGACTTATTACATGTTTTTTGTAAATTCCTTTTGAATAAAGTCACATCAATAAATTTGATGTGTGGAGCAAATTCATTAAGCAACCAAATCAAAGAGTATAGATATTATGAAGGTAAATAATCCAACATAATAAAGCAAGAGAGATTCTAGAGAAAATAGTAAAAGACACAATTGATTTGTTTACGCAGTTCAGTCAATATGACATAGTTTGGGAGAGAGAGCAGCTCCTCCGTTCCACTCTAACTAAATAATCACTGTTACAACGAAACTCCCAATAAAGGTTCCAAGAATTAGCCGTTAACCTAATCCTACCTTAATCCCAAGTTTCTTCCCGTAACCTAGAAACTTATAATAATGTTTCCAAGATGAAGAATAAACACTTTAGAAAATAATTGTTTCTTTCCTTCCACACTTGTATTTTTCCTTATTCCTAGACCTCTATATTTATAGGGTAAAATATAACAGTAAACTAGGAACAAATCTCATATAAAACTAGAACAAATCTGACAAAAAACCCAAAAAACAGCAAAAAACAATCTGACTCGCGCGCGCACGTTGCACGTCCCTTCTAGCACGTTGTGCGTGCCTGACAGTAACTTTTCCTGCAGGCGAACACGCCCCACGTCCCTTCCAGCACGTTGCACGTGCCTGACAGTAACTTTTCCTCTAGGTGAGCACGCCCCACACCCCTTCTAGCACGTTGCACTTGCCTGATAGTAACTTTTCCTACAGGTGAGCACGTTGTGCGTGCCTAGGAGCACGTCGCGCGTGCTTGACATAATCTGTTTTTCTTCCTTTTTACATTTCAATGAGATTTCAAGATAATTCTAACAGGTTCAAATGATATGCAAATTCAAAGACATAGATACTATAGTTCGTGTAAGGGGCTTATGACAGTTATCATTAAGGTCAATTTTCTCGCAAATATCTTGTCGGTATGTGACATAGTCAGTCATCTCAGAGATCACATATAGTCGATTTTTTGTGCGCACACATACAAATATATTTTTTCCGGTGTTATATACCATCAAAGACTATGGATCTCAAGAGTTTTATTATTGTCACTTGAAAGTTTAACACATTGTTGAATCAATTATTTTTTAGTGAGTATTTAACTAACTTTATCTCTTGTACTATTATTATTATTTTATCATATAAATGAATGAAATTTATTTTATTATAAAAAATAATAGTATTAAAGTGGTCTATAATGTTGATGAAATCAAATCCATAAGGAAACCAAACAAATTAAGAAAATAAACCCTAATGAAATAAAATTCACCAACCCATTAAATTAAAGAATAACAACAACAGATCTTAGATCACTACCAAATGTCAAAGGAGGAATTTCTAAACCCCTTCCTCCGATCCCATCCTATCCTAGACTATATACTAATACTATTATTCAATTCAACCCTATACTTTGCAGACCAAGTCCTTCATTATGAGTTCATGGCTCATCAAAAAAGAAAAAAAGCGAGCCTTTCACGTCTTTGCTTCAATCACGGGATCCCACGTGGACCCTTCCCATTCGTGAACCCCACGCTGACGTGTTACACCTTCGGTGCAAAAAACTCAAAAAAACAACAACAAACTCAGATAACAAACACAACACAACATAACATATATCATCATAAATCATAAACTATAGTCTCATAAACTATATCATATAAAGTTATCATAATCAAAATCCAAGAACGAGCGAAAGGGTGAAGAAGAAACTAAAATATTCAATTTTCATATTCATCATCCAAAACACAATTTCTTTTATTAATTTCTTTTTTCTTCAAAAAATAAAAAACCTAAGCTGCAATTTTTTTTCCCTTTCCTCTCCGCATTCTATTCCCGAAACATTTTCCGAAAAATTAGAAAAAATTAGATTCATCGAAACAAATTTCGTAAAATAAAATTAAAAATTATAAAAAATAAATAAAAGAAACGCGTTGAAGAAGAAGAACAACTCGAAATCGCGTAGATCGATCTTATCGCACTAACATTTCCGCCATTTTTGATCGAAACAGAAACACTTTTTTTTTTGTTATAGCTACGAGAGATTGGAGAATTTTTTTTTTTTTGATTTTTTTTGGTATTGAATGGTTTTTTCTTTTTCCCTTTTCGGAGGGAGGAAGGGAAATTGTTGTTGGATCTGGTGAACGTTGATGAGAAGGTCACGATGAAATGGGTTACATTGCTTAAAGACTTTAAAGAGAAGGTTGGACTTACTCAACCGTCGTCGTCGTCGCAACAACCGTCTACTTCTTCTTCTTCTTCAACTATTCCTTCTCCTTCTTCATCTTCTTCTCCTCTTGATCATAATGCCTTTTCAGCTTCGTTAATCTCTTCTTCTCCTTCAAGGTTTGTTTTCATTTTTATATTATGATTTAATGTTTTTTTTTTTGTTTTTTAGTTTGATGATTTGAGTTTGCATTGATTTGCTTGGGAGATTAATTAATAGAATAATAAGTTGTTAGAAAATGATGAAATTGATTTGATTAGGGTAATTATAGACTTGATTGGAGTTCAAAGATTGCTTGTTAGCGTTTTTTAGGGGAAGGGGGCCGGTAGTAGTCTAGAGTTCGAGACGAGTTTTGGTATCGAGTGGTTTCAGGGTTTCAGTTGCTTGTTAGGTTTTTATTTGGTGTATTTTTTTTTTATTTCAAATATTTTAGGTGTTGTTTATCTGAGTTGTTATTGGAGGGGTTTTCTAAGCTAGGTTTAGTTAATGAAAGAGCGGAAAAGTTTTGGTGGTTGAAGTTCGGGTGCTTACTTACTCTGTGTGCACGTGTTTTTGTCGTTGATTGCACACGAGATTGTTTAAAACTCCTATAGACAGAAGTAATTCTAACTTGGTGACATGGTTAGTTTAAATTTTCTATTTTGTGAGATTTTCCAACTACATTTCCTTGAATGCATGTAAATACTATACTATGGTAGTAACATTCCATTTTGGTACTGGTGCCTGGTGCACGTATAGTAGTTTATTTGTTAGTTACTTAAGGTTTACTGCAACGTAGGTCTTTTCTTCGTCATGGGTGTCTCAATTAGGGAATGTGGTTTTGAATTTTGGACTGTTTGGCTTATCTCTTTTGGTTTTGGTCATTTATGACTGTCAAATGGTCAGGTTTATTGATTAGAATTAGCAAATGTTTAGAATGATGAAAACAAACCACTTATTTCTTTCACACATCTATTCATCACCAAACATGTAAGCTCTTTATTACAACATGACAGCTTTAGCAGATTGTAGAAAATGTCTAGCCTTGGTTTAAAGTTTGATATCATGACATGCTTTGGTTATGAAGTTAGATGTGATTGCGACTTTCGTTTGCTTTAAATCAGGGACAGACATGAGCTGGAATTGGATTTCAAGAGATTCTGGGACGAGTTTCGGTCATCCAGCTCTGAGAAGGTTATTGTCGTTGTTTGGTTTCTTTGATTATCTAATGCATGTTTTTTCTGCAATGTTTAAGGGGCTTAGGAGTTTCTAATACTTAATCTTATTTTGTTGCAGGAAAAAGAAGCGGCACTGAATTGTAGTATCGATGCTTTTTGTAGATTAGTAAAGCAGCAGGCTAATATAGCTCAAATAGTTACCGTGTAAGGAAACAATTTCTCCTTAGCTTCATTGCATTACTATACCTGCCTTAATCTATATGCTACTTCATTGCTGTGAATGTAGTGTAGGCCCATTCATGGTTTGGTTCACGGTGAAAAACTGAACCGATCTGAACTAATCTTAAATAGTTGAAATATCTGATTCCGGTAACTGATTAAGAAACACATCCAGCAAAGATTTGATCCCTGTAACTGATTAATTGTTGTCGTCATACTTTTATATTGCTTAACACCAATTTTTTTTGTTGGATAAAACCCCAAACCAAAGCCAAACTCTGTTTAATAAGATTCTCGAATTTTATATAGCTGGAATCTGTTATTGCAAATAACTGGGAAAAGAAAAAAGACTGACCATGATGAATGAAACAACAAAAATATATTACAATCATTATAGTGGGTAAGAATTATTATTATCAGATAAACATTGCACCAACACAACTGAGGCAAAGTATTGGATTGAACATAAATACAATAATGAATACATGTTGGACAATGGAGGAACAAGGCCAGGGAGCGCAAAACATAAGAGGTTCTCGTTGACGGTCGATGACAGTAGCAAGTGAAGTTACAACACTTCAGTTAGATTAATCTTTATTGACTCTAGCAGTTTGACTCGTTCTGTTAACGTAGTGAACTGTGTTTAAAAGGCTAGGCTGGTTCAGAAACTGACATCAACAGTTCGGTCCTTTATAGATAGAATCAGATCGTTTCTATAGTTTAATGCAGTTTTTTAGTTTATTTGAACAGTCCTAGCTGTGACTGGGGCAGCAGGGGGAATTGTTTTTGCTGCAACCCTAGTAATACACTTGTTGGTTTTGAGATTTATAACCTAACCAACATTAGACTATAAGTTGTAAGAGGCAACATGTTTTTCTTTGTGTATTTGCTTTATCTGTCTATGGTGCATAATGTTACTTAAGTGCTTAAATGTCTTGTTGTATCACTTGGATATAAATAAGCATTCATGAAGGTGTAAATGATGATGTACAAAATTGTGGATTTAAACTGGAAACCCTCTTGGTGACGAAATGAATTTTGAATTTGTGGTTGATGCACTTTGTGGTCCGGAAGGTCAAAAGCTGTCAAGAGTCCCAAATTTTGTAAGGTTGAGTTTGGACTTGGGCACAACCCAACTTTATCAAGTTTCCACTATTGTACTACTCGGGTCATGCTCTAGATGTCTAGTCCTGAACGCGAGGGTGTGTTAAGAGTCCCACATTGTGATTTGAACATGAGTTTATAAGTAGAGACAACCCTCACCTTACAAGCCAGTTTTGTAAGGGTGAGTTAGGTCCAACTCAATTTTCTACAGAAAGCATTTTATAAACATATGGATGGTGTTTTCAGTTGAAGGCAAAAAATGTCACATTCCTTCATCAGTAGATTTAAAGACACCATTATCATAAGAAAACTTTAGATTCGGTTTATGTCTAACGACTTCTTCCTGAGAATTTTGAAAATCGCAGACTGCATATTTTGAAAAATATGTTATTCATCTCAGTCATTGGTTTTTGTTAACTGACTTGCAATAATGTTGATGGCGAACAGGTTAGTTGAAACACATATATTCTCTTTTGTTGTGGGACGGGCGTTTGTAACAGATATAGAGAAGTTAAAAATCAGCAGCAAAACAAGATCTTTGGATGTTGCTCAAGTTTTAAAGTTTTTCTCTGAAGTCACAAAGGTTTGTCTTTGAGATTTCTTCCTTGAGATGAGTATTTGTTGCTGCTAACTATTTTGTTTTATTATTTAAATTTTAGTGATAGATACTCTTCTTTGCAGGATGACATCAGTCCAGGAGCAAATTTATTAACGTCAGTGGGAATCCTTGTATCTGGGGTATGCTTCTTAAAAGATATAATACCAAGTCACTATATTAGGAACAACACACAGTTTTGTTTCTATCTGACACCTGTTGTTTATTTGATGGAAGTCTAAGTTTAATTAATATTTCTGACCATTGTTATTCTCATGAGCACTAAGTTGTAGTTTTATCGTGTATTTTTATAGCCCATTGACAAGCAATCTCTACTTGACTCCGGAATATTTTGCTGTCTCATTCATGTTCTCAATGCTCTTCTTGATCCTGATGTAACCATTCAAAGGCCAAATAGTGGTACTGATCATGAAGAACAGTTGGTCTTACAAAAAGAATATAATGGTGATATTGGGCAAAACCGTCGGCTTGAGGTTCCTTTCTACTCATGACATATGTACCATGTGTATCTCTTTTGTGTTTTTGCACATGTTGGATGACCGACACTTTTATCTTAAATTAGTTTTTCCTTTCGTTCGTTTATGACAGACTTAAGCTTGACATGTCTTTAATAAAATGATTTTTTTTTACTCAAGATAAAATGAATTTATTAACATCTAATGGGAGACTTTAGTCTTATGTATTTTTTTTAAACAGACTTTAATCTTATATTATTGGCATATAAGATTAAGATCTTAATTCTCTCTAGTCCAAATCCTTACAATAGAAAACAAACTTAAAAACGTTACTTCATTATTACTCCCTCCATCCCAAATCTTTGGTCCTTTTAGCTTTTTAGTTTTGTCCCAAAACTGTTATTTTAAGAAATCAAGGTACAATTAATGATGTTTTACCATTTGTACACTTACGAAAACTAAAACTTTCAGTAAATGAATTTTCTTTTTCTTAATAAAGTAAGGGTGGGGTAAAATGGATTTAACTTATCAATTTTTTTTATTTCTTAATCCATGTGTAAAACTCTAAAATGACCAAAGTTTTGGGACGGAGGGAGTAGTATATATAGATTATTGGAATAATCCATGTCCCATTTGTTTTTTTTTTTTTTTTAAATTTGCATTTAAATCTATTTTCTTATGTAGGTAGAAGCTACTGTTGTGCATATCATGAAAGCACTGGCAAGCCATCCATCAGCTGCTCAAAGTTTGATAGAGGACGATTCACTTCAGTTGCTTTTTCAAATGGTTGCCAAGGGGTCTTTGATTGTTTTCCTTCGTTATAAGGAAGGACGTATTCCATTGCACTGCATACAACTTCATAGACATGCTATGCAGGTAAAGTAGGGCACACTTGTCTGCTGTTACTAGTGGTGAAAATTTAATAAATGTTGTTTATGATGAGTGGTATGAGCTGATCCTATGCTTCTGGTATTTAATATTCATGCTGCGGCTGTTTATATAATTGTAGATACTTGGTCTTCTTTTGGGAAATGACAATGGGAGCACAGCCAAATACATCCGCAAGCATCACCTGGTATGTTATTGACTTTCAAATGTTAATACTTTTTGTATGTCAACTAACTTTTGTACAATGCTGATCTTATTCTTTTTGTTTACTCCCTCCGTCCTATTTAAAGTGTCACAGTTGACCAAATCACACATTTTAAGAAAAATGTGTAAATAAAAGAGAGAAAATATGACTTTTACTAAAATACCCTATCTTTTTATTGGTAGTTGACATTGAAATACTAAAAATTAGATCTTTGAGTGTATATTTTCTCTCACATAATGATTGCTTTAAGGGTCCGTTTGGATTGATGGTATAGAATGGAGCGGAGTGGAATGGAATGAAATGGAACAGAATGAAACAGCATGCAATGGAATACATATTCCATTCCATTGTTTGGATAGTGAACGGAATGGAATGTGTTATAACTTTTTTATTCCAATTATACATTTTATTTTATAGATAAGAATGTTTAGCCAAAAAAAAAATAGATAAGAATGAGAAAAGTCTTATAAAATATAAAATTGAGGGTAAAATTGTAAAACTATAATTATTGTGTATCATTCCATTCTTATCACCCCATATACCACTCCATTCCATTCCGTTCATATCTTATAAAACCAAACAACGGAATAGAGCTCCATACCACCCCATTCCATCTCATTCCATCAATCCAAACAGACCCTAAGGGATAAAATAGGAAAAACCAATGTTATAAATAGTATAGGACATTTATTTTGGGACAAACAATTTTGGCAAGTAGGACATTTATTTTGGGACGGAGGGAGTATATATTATTATCATGTAGTTTGTGTTCAGCTTTTGCCACTTTAATTGCAGAATATCATATGCAAATGTTTAACATTAATGATGGGCGAGTCTAGGTTGCTGTGATTCTAGGATTTGAATTTTGTTATAAATGATCTCTTTTGATTACCATCTTTGTCATTATAATCCAAAATTAAGAGAAAATCAAAGTGCAGAGCGATAGTTGTTGTAGTTTTGAAGAAGTTACATCACATTATGTCCCGTCTTGTGAAATCATGTATACATAAAATATATTGCATTTTTGGTACATAAATAAATATGTTTTATAATGGAGATGTTAACATGCAAAGCTTTAAGAAAGTGCAGGGGTGAAAAACATATAAACATGTGGTTGGGGTGCTAACTGTTTTGGCATGGGAAGAAACTACAAAAAAAAAACCAAAATAATTGGATTACAAAAGCTGTCAATTCGCTTGATTTTGTTTTCTTATCAATTTGTTTACTCAAAGAAAAAACAAGGCAATATGCCTATATACAGTCATTTACAGAATAAAACTTGTATAATGAGTTAGTTATCTTTTTTCGGGGAATAATGAGTCAGTTCTTTATTGTGTTGGATAATGATTGACCAGATTAGACCTTGTACAGGCACGCCATCAGCCACCAACATTATATGTTTCAGCATATATTTAGTTGTCATAATCATGAAGCCCCTGAACATGACAACTGAAATTTTTTTTTGCTTAACCAAAGAAAGTTGTGAAAGTCGTCTTTTAGCTTGCAAAACTGTCGCACCCCACCCTACAACTCTAGAGGGGCATTGAAGTTAGTCTAGATCTTAATGAACTGGATAATTTTTATGTTTGAAAATATCTCACCTACTGATCGTGTTGGATGATGTTCAGTTCCTTATCTGAAATGAGTGTATACTGCTCTTATCATTGTTGCAGGATATTGTATCGATAAGGCGATAATTGTTTCAGTTTCATTTTAATCATTTTATGCTTTTGAAATTAACCCTGAATGCACCTTTGCTCAATGCAGATAAAAGTTCTTTTAATGGCTGTGAAAGATTTTGATCCTGATTGCGGAGATTCTGCTTATACCGTAGGCATTGTCGACTTGTTACTCAAGTGTGTTGAATTGTCGTATAGAGCTGGTATTTTTCTAACTGTTGTATACTTTTAACATTATCATTGTCTAAAAGCTGCTTGAATGTATTTCTTTTTCTCATTGGTGCTGGCTTGTTCTCATTTCTTAATTTTATTTTGCAGAGGCTGGTAGTGTCAGACTACGAGAGGATATACATAATGCCCATGGATATCAATTCCTTGTTCAGTTTGCACTAACTCTTTCCAACATGACAGAAAGTCAGGGCTTTCAATCCATTCCTTCTGATGATGACAAAGATGTTACTTCAGATGGGTCCCAAAATAGCAGACGACAAAATTTCAATGAACAAGAAAAGTCTCCCATTCAATATCTTTCACCCACTCTGTCTAGGATGCTAGATGTTCTTGTTAGTCTAGCTCAAACTGGGACACATGAGTCTCCACATAAGGGTTCTAAATTTTCTCAGAGCAAGGGTGGTGGTCATAGCAAAAGTCGTACCTTATCTAGTGATTGGCTCGGTGATGAATTATGGGAGAAGGACAATGATAAAATTAAGGACCTTGAAGCAGTTCAGATGTTGCAAGATATTCTCCTCAAAGCCAGTAACCAGGAGTTGCAGGCCGAAGTATTAAACAGACTGTTCAAAATTTTTTCAGGTCATTTGGAGAACTATAAGTTGTGTCAACAATTACGGACTGTTCCACTTTTAATCCTAAATATGGCTGGTTTTCCTTCCTCTTTGCAAGAGATAATCTTGAAAATTCTTGAGTATGCTGTGACTGTAGTAAATTGTGTTCCTGAGCAAGAGTTGCTTTCACTTTGTTGCTTATTGCAGCAACCAATAACATCAGAGTTGAAGCAGACAATACTTTCTTTCTTTGTAAAACTCTTGTCCTTTGACCAACAGTACAAGAAAGTTCTGCGAGAAGTTGGTGTTTTGGAAGTTATGTTAGATGACTTGAAGCAACACAGAATTTTAGGTCCAGATCAACAGAATGTTAACTTCAACCAGCTAGAGAGGAAAAATAGCTCAAGCAGCTTCAAGAAGCATACGGGCAATAAGGATGTTATGATTACTTCACCCAAGCTAATGGAATCCGGTTCAGGGAAGTTTCCTATTTTTGATGTTGAAGCTACAATTTCTATTGCCTGGGACTGCATGGTATCTATGTTGAAGAAAGCTGAGGCCAATCAAGCTTCCTTCCGCTCTGCTACCGGTGTGGCTGCCATGCTTCCTTTTTTGGTGTCGGATATACATCGTCCAGGGGTTCTCAGGATATTGTCGTGTCTTGTAATTGAAGATACCTCACAGGTTTGTTGACACGTTTTATAAAAATTTTAAATCTTGTCTGTGTTTGTGCATATTAGCGTAAGTAAACAAGACTGCTATTAGTTAGAAAAATATTATTCTTGAATGTGCTATTTGTCTTGTGATGCATACGGCCTTTAAGATTATCCACATTGCTTTATTGCTTACTTGATATCAGTAAGATGATTATCTTATCTCATTATAAACTTTTCCAGGCTCATCCTGAAGAATTAGGTGTGTTGATTGAAATTTTAAAAAGTGGAATGGTAACCAGTGCTTCAGGATCCCAGTACCGGCTTTCGCTTGATGCAAAATGCGACACTATGGGAGCACTGTGGCGTGTTCTGGGAGTTAATAACTCCGCTCAGAAGGTTTTTGGTGAAGCCACTGGTTTTTCTCTATTGCTTACGACACTCCATGGGTTCCAAAGTGATGGCGGAGACTTGGACCAATCTTCATTGAATTTTTGTGTAAAGGTTTTTACATATTTGCTGCGTGTTGCAACCGCTGGAGTGTCTGACAATGCTGTTAATAGAATGAAACTGCATGCAATTATATCGTCACAAACTTTCTTTGATCTTCTATGTGAGTCTGGCTTACTTTGTGTGGAGCATGAGAAACAAGTCATCCAGTTGATGTTAGAACTTGCTCTTGAAATTGTGATTCCGCCTTTCTTAGCATCAGAAGGTTTGACAAAATCAAATACAATTGAGAATGAGTCTTCTCAGGATCTTTTATTGACTCCGTCAGGTCCAATTAATCCTGATAAAGAGCGAGTTTACAATGCTGGTGCTGTTATGATTCTGATTCGTTCATTATTGATGTTCACTCCTATGGTGCAGTTAAAACTTTTAGACCTTATTGAAAAGCTGGCTCGTGCTGGCTCCTTTAATCTGGAAAGCCTCACCGCAGCAGGTATTTTTTCTGTTGCTTACCGTAAAATATGTAATTTCTGTGTGTGTGTAACTCAGATCACACACTGTTGGAAATTCCGCCTTCATTGCGGTCCGCCCCTAGCCTGCCTTAATTGAGGCATTTTGGCTTGCCTTCATTGCAGCCTCCAACACCTTCATTGTGTTGGGTGTGAAGGGGTGGATTTAGTCCCACATTGCTAAGAGATATGACCTATGTAGTGTTTATATAGCTCGGGCAACCCTCACCTTACAATCCGGTTTTGTGAGGATACTATATATTTATAATGAGGATACAATGAATACATAGAATGCCTAGGAGTCATCTAATTTAGGAAGTATTATAGTCAAAGAATATCAACACATTCTGCACATTTTTCTTAATTCTAATACTTACTTCAATGCTTTTATTTGCTACTCTGGATGCTCATCTTTTTCCTGGTATCTATAGGTTGTGTGGAACTTTTGCTGGATACAATCCATCCTTTTCTTCTGGGTTCATCTTCCTTACTCTCTCGTGCATTGAAGATTGTGGAAGTCCTTGGTTCTTACAGGTAGGTTGCATGTTTTTATTGGCTGTTCTCTAAAGTTAATACATCCATTTGACCTGCTTCCCTATTTATATTTGAATTTGAATAATAATACATTTATCATTTATGTTGATTAGGCTATCTGCATCTGAACTTCGTACGCTCATCAGATATGTTATGCAAATGAGACTGAAAAATTCTGGTCATATAATTGTTGAAATGATGGAAAAATTAATTCTGATGCAAGACATGTCCTCAGAAAATATCCCTCTGGCACCATTTATGGAGATGGATATGAGCAAGACTGGACATGCTGCCATTCAGGTCTCATTAGGTGAAAGATCATGGCCTCCAGCTAATGGTTATTCATTTATTTGTTGGTTCCAGTTTCAAAATTTTTTGAAGTCTCCATCAAAAGATACAGACCCTTCTAAATTTGTCCCTTCCAAGAAGCGCTCTGGCCCAAATGGACCGCAGGAGCGACACATTTTAAGGATTTTTTCTGTTGGTGCTACTAACAACGATGATGCAACCTATGCTGAACTTTATCTCCAGGAGGATGGCATTCTAACGCTTGCAACCAGCAACTCTTCCCTCTTATCATTTTCTGGTTTAGAACTTGAGGAAGGAAGGTGGCATCACCTTGCAGTCATTCACAGCAAACCAAATGCTCTTGCTGGTCTGTTTCAGGCGAGTGTTGCATATGTTTATCTAAATGGGAAGTTAAGGCACACTGGGAAGTTAGGATATTCACCCTCCCCACCTGGTAAACCATTGCAAGTCACAGTTGGGACATCAGTTGGCAATGTGAGAGTTAGCGACTTAGCATGGAAACTACGCTCTTGCTATCTTTTTGAGGAAGTGCTTACACCCGGCTGTATTTGTTTCATGTATATACTTGGTAGAGGATATAGAGGGCTCTTTCAGGACACAGATCTTCTACAATTTGTACCTAACCAGGCCTGTGGTGGTGGTAGTATGGCCATATTAGATTCTTTAGATGCGGATTCAACTTTGGCTGCCAATGGTCAGAGAGTGGAAGCTACTAGCAAGCAGGGGGACCTAAAGGCAGATGGCAGTGGAATTGTCTGGGATTTGGAGAGACTTGGAAACCTTTCTTTACAGCTTTCAGGGAAGAAACTCATTTTTGCATTTGATGGAACTTCTACAGAATTTATTCGATCTTCAGGTAGTTTTTCAGTGCTCAATTTGGTTGATCCGATGTCAGCTGCTGCGTCTCCTATTGGAGGTGTGTAACTAAATTTATAAAGTTACATCTTTGTTTCTTTCTCCAGTTGGAATTGATTCTTCAATCAGTTTTATTGACATTTTTGGGATTGCAGGTATTCCACGGTTTGGACGTCTCTGTGGAGATACTTACATTTGCAAGCAAGATGTAATTGGAGAGACTATCCGTATTATTGGTGGGATGGAACTTGTCCTTGCTCTTGTTGAAGCTGCAGAAACTAGGGATATGCTGCATATGGCTCTGATTCTACTTGCCTGCGCACTTCATCAAAATCATCAAAATCTTAAGGACATGCAAACATATAGAGGATACCACCTGCTTGCTCTTTTTTTGCGTCGTAGAATGTCATTATTCGACATGCAATCTCTTGAAATCTTCTTTCAGATTGCTGCCTGTGAAGCTTCATTTTCAGAACCCAAAAAGTTGGAAACTACCCAGATTATCCTTTCTCCTCCTGCAGTGATGCAGGAAGCAAGTCTTGAGGATAATTTTTTGTCAAAGTTTAATGATGAGAATTCTTCAGATGGGTCTAATGGAGACATGGATGATTTTTCCGTACCAAAAGATTCGTTTAGCCACATTTCAGAGCTAGAAAATACTGAGATTGCTGCAGAAACTTCAAATTGCATTGTCTTGTCAAATGCGGACATGGTTGAGCATGTCTTGTTGGACTGGACATTGTGGGTAACAGCCTCGGTTTCAATTCAAATTGCATTACTTGGTTTTCTTGAAAATTTAGTGTCTATGCATTGGTACAGAAATCACAACCTTACAATTTTGCGGCGAATCAACCTTGTTCAACATTTACTGGTAACATTGCAAAGGGGTGATGTTGAAGTTCCTGTCCTTGAAAAATTGGTTGTGTTGCTTGGGGTCATTTTGGAAGATGGGTTTCTATCTTCTGAGCTTGAAAATGTGGTTAGATTTGTGATTATGACATTTGATCCACCAGGGTTGGCTCCACAACGTCCGATTATGAGAGAGTCAATGGGAAAACATGTGATTGTCAGGAATATGTTACTGGAAATGCTAATCGATCTACAAGTCACAATTAAATCAGAAGAATTGCTTGAGCAGTGGCACAAAGTTGTTTCTTCCAAGTTAATTACATATTTTCTTGATGAAGCAGTTCATCCAACAAGTATGAGATGGGTCATGACTTTACTTGGTGTGTGTCTTACTTCTTCTCCAACTTTTGCACTTAAATTTCGAACTGGTGGAGGATATCAAGGTTTGGTTCGGGTGCTCCCCAGTTTCTATGATTCTCCAGATATCTATTATATTTTGTTCTGTTTGATATTTGGCAAGCCAGTATATCCAAGGTTGCCAGAGGTCCGCATGTTGGACTTTCACGCCCTTATGCCAAATGATGGAAATTATATGGAACTAAAGTTTGTAGAATTGTTGGATGCCGTGGTTGCTATGGCAAAAACTACTTTTGATAGAGTAAGCATGCAGTCAATGCTTGCCCACCAAACTGGTAATCTTTCCCAGGCTGGTGCAAGCCTTGTGGCTGAACTTGTAGAGGGAAATTCAGACATGGCAGGTGAGCTTCAAGGAGAAGCTCTTATGCATAAGACCTATGCTGCTCGCCTTATGGGTGGAGAAGCATCAGCTCCTGCTGCTGCAACTTCTGTTCTAAGATTTATGGTTGATCTGGCTAAGATGTGCCCCCCTTTTACTGCTGTTTGTAGGCGTTCAGAATTTCTGGAAAGCTGCATTGACCTGTATTTTTCTTGTGCAAGGTTAGTTTTGAGATGACCATTTGGTATCTATTTTGCATTGCATCTCTTAGATTACCTGACTCTAATCATAGGTTGCTGCATACATTATAATGCATTGAATGAGTCCTATGTATTGAACAAAAGCTTTTGTGCTTTCAGGGCTGCACATGCTGTTAAAATAGCCAAAGAACTCTCTGCAGTGACAGAAGAAAAAACCTTGAATGATGTTGATGATACCTGCAGTTCCCACAATACATTTTCTAGCTTGCCTCTGGATCAAGAGCAGGCTGTCAAAACCTCCATTAGTGCTGGTAGCTTTCGTGAAGGGCAGGTAAGTTCTAGTTCTGATGATATGACCGCACCAGCAAACTCTGTGGTTGGTGAGAAATCAGATAATAATGCTACTGTAACTGAGCCAGTGTCAAATGTTACTGTAACTGAGCCAGAGTCAAAGAAATCTGTACATGAAGATACACAAACTGTTAAGAGCTTGGATGGTGATAATGCTTATCAGGGCTCTGTCTCTTCCAGTGCACCTGCGTTTAGCTTTCGTAGTATCAAAGGCAATTTGGACATTCACTTGCCAACAGATTCCCAGAGTTCTGCATCTTTTGCTGCTCTGGATTCACCCGTTTTTTCAGAAAAGTCCGGTTCTAGAATTCCTCTTACACCTTCATCACCAGCTGTTGTGTTGGCATCTTGGCTGGGAAGCTCAAACCATCACGAAGCAAAATCTCCCTTAACTGCTACTCCTTCCTTCAATTCTACAATGTCTGCTGGGGAATTTGATTCAACTTCAAACCCGAAGTCTAATTTTCAAGGGCCATCTGCTGCAAATGCTTACTTTACAGTAACCTCAAAGATTCTTTTGGATATAAATGATTCTGGATATGGTGGTGGTCCATGCTCTGCTGGAGCTACTGCAGTGTTAGATTTCATTGCAGAAGTCCTTTCTGATTTTGTGACAGAGCAGGTGAAAGCATCACAGCTTATAGAGAACATCTTGGAAAACGTTCCTCTATATATTGATAGTGAATCTGTGTTAGTTTTCCAAGGACTGTGCCTAGAGAGATTTATTAACTTCCTTGAGAGGAGACTACTGCGTGATGATGAAGAAGATGAGAAAAAGTTGGATAAGATTCGTTGGTCATCAAATTTGGATGCTTTGTGTTGGCTGATAGTGGATCGTGTATACATGGGTGCTTTTCCTCAACCTTCAGGGGTACTGAAAACTCTTGAGTTCTTGTTGTCGATGTTACAATTGGCAAACAAAGATGGTAGAATTGAAGAAGCTGCTCCCAGTGGAAAGAGGCTCTTATCAATTGCAAGAGGAAGTAAGCAACTTGAGGCTTATATTCATTCAATTCTTAAAAACACTAATCGGATGATATTATATTGCTTCCTCCCAACCTTTTTAGTTAGTATAGGGGAGGATGAACTCCTTTCACGGTTGGGTTTTCTTGCGGAACCTAAAAAGAGACTGTCCTCAACTTCTTCTCAAGATGATTCAGGGATTGATATATACACTGTCTTGCAATTATTGGTTGCTCATAAAAGAATAATATTCTGTCCCAGCAATACTGATACAGATCTTAATTGCTGTCTATGTGTGAATCTAGTGTCTCTTCTCTGTGATAAAAGACATAATGTACAGAATATTGCTATTGATGTGTTCAAGTATCTTCTGGTACATAGGAGGGCTGCATTAGAAGACTTGTTTGTTTCTAAACCTAATCAAGGGCAGCAACTTGATGTACTTCATGGTGGCTTTGATAGATTACTGACCAGAAGTTTATCTGAGTTTTCTGAGTGGTATCAGAATACTGAACAAGTAGTCAATAAAGTATTGGAGCAGTGTGCTTGCATTATGTGGGTGCAGTATATTGCAGGATCAGCAAAGTTTCCAGGAGTAAGAATCAAAGGGATAGATGGCCGTCGAAAGAGGGAAATGGGAAAGAAATCTCGAGAAGCTGCAAAATTAGATTTAAGGCACTGGGAGCAGGTAAACGAGAGAAGGTATGCACTAGATTTAGTTCGTGATGCAATGTCCACTGAGTTGAGAGTTGTTAGGCAAGATAAGTATGGATGGATTCTGCATGCTGAGAGTGAATGGCAATGCCATCTTCAGCAACTTGTGCATGAACGAGGGATATTCCCAGTCAGTAAATCCGCTTTGACAGAAGAGCCAGAATGGCAGCTTTGTCCAATTGAAGGTCCATATCGAATGCGGAAAAAACTCGAGTGCTGTAAACTTAAAATTGATACCATACAAAATATTCTTGACGGACAGTTTGAATTAGAGAAACCAGAATTGTCGAAAGGAAAAGTTGACTATGGACCTGATGCATCTGATTCGAAACCTTATTTTCCACTGTTGACTGATGGTGGCAAACAAGATAGTTCTGATGGTGGGCTGTTTGGACCTTTCTTTGATGATAAGTTGGAGAGTGTTAAAGATGCAGTTTCTGAGAAGAATGAGTGGAATGAAGACATGGCTAGTAGCATGAATGAAGCAAGCCTGCATTCTGCACTTGAGCATGGTGCAAAGTCTAGTGCAATATCAGTCCCAATAGGAGAAAGCACACTAGGAAGATCTGATATGGGATCTCCGAGGCAATCTTCTTCTGTAAAAGTTGATGATATTAAGATTGCCGATGACAAGTCTGATAAAGAATTGCATGATAATGGTGAATACTTAATCAGACCTTTTCTGGAACCTTTGGAGAAGATAAGATTTAAATATAATTGTGAACGGGTTGTAGGTCTGGACAAACATGATGGTATATTCTTGATAGGTGAGTTCTGTTTGTATGTGATTGAAAACTTTTATATTGATGACTCCGGCTGCTTTTGGGAGAAGGAATGTGAAGATGAACTTTCAATCATCGACCAGGCTTTGGGTGTCAAGAAAGATGTTAGTGGCAGTTTAGATTTTCAATCCAAATCAACTTTGTCATGGAGCACAACGGCTAAATCATTGGTTGGGGGAAGGGCATGGGCCTACAGTGGTGGTGCATGGGGAAAGGAGAAACTATATACCAGTGGAAACTTACCTCATCCTTGGCGCATGTGGAAGCTTGATAGTGTTCATGAGATTTTGAAGCGTGATTACCAGCTTCGTCCTGTTGCTGTTGAAATATTTAGCATGGATGGATGTAATGATCTTTTGGTCTTCCATAAAAAAGAGAGAGAAGAAGTTTTTAAAAATCTAATTGCCATGAATCTTCCACGGAATAGCATGTAAGTTTTTCTATTAGCCCTGGTGTTTTATTACAGCATATTTGTCGCCAATTCTGTGTTTTTCATATTTCTAGCAAGTAGCATAATAATGCTTTTGACTTCATTGCTGGTATGGTCTGCAATATTGATGATGAATTGTAGTGTTGTGTCAAACATTTTTTCCATTTTGCTTTAGTGTTGTGTCATACATTTGCCTTATTGCTTTTTGTTGTTTAAATATTGTTCGTTTGGCACTGTATCAGGCTGGACACAACTATTTCAGGATCATCAAAACAAGAAAGTAATGAGGGAAGCCGTCTTTTCAAAGTAATGGCAAAATCCTTTTCAAAAAGGTGGCAAAGTGGAGAAATTAGCAACTTTCAGTACCTCATGCATCTCAACACATTGGCAGGACGTGGATATAGTGATCTTACTCAATATCCTGTCTTTCCATGGGTCCTTGCGGATTATGAGAGTGAAAATCTTGATTTGTCTGACCCAAAAACATTCCGTAGGCTTGACAAACCAATGGGCTGTCAGACACCTGAAGGTGAAGAAGAATTTAAAAAAAGGTTGGTCCATATGATTTGAGGTCAAGATCGTGTCTCAAATTGCAACTTATCTTTGGTTGTATATGATGCGCTGTTTGTAATCATTACCTAGGGACTATTGGCAAAACTTGTTTTGCTGTTTTCCTCGAACTATGCCGATGAAATAAAATTGAATCTGAATACATTCATTCACCAAGAGAATCAATTTTTTTATAAACTATAATATCATGGAAGGAGGCATCAGAACAGTTTCTGTATTTGCAGGAAACTTACAGTTTGTAAACTTATCTAGATTTAACGTGTTTTCATTATATCATAGAAAAACATAAAATTGTAATCATGACACCTGATCTTATAAGATACTTTCCCTTCTGATGTATCTCATTTACTTTATTATTTTTATCAGATATGATAGCTGGGATGATCCAGAGGTTCCAAAGTTTCATTATGGATCTCATTATTCTAGTGCTGGAATTGTCCTATTCTATCTCCTCCGTCTGCCTCCATTCAGTGCAGAGAATCAAAAGCTTCAAGGTGGCCAGTTTGACCATGCTGACCGCCTTTTCAATAGTGTAAGGGATACTTGGTTAAGTGCCGCTGGGAAGGGAAACACATCTGATGTGAAGGAACTGATTCCAGAATTTTTTTATATGCCCGAGTTCCTGGAGAATCAGTTCAATCTTGACTTGGGAGAAAAACAGTCTGGCGAGAAGGTTATACTAGTGCAAAATATTATTGCTAATTTAAGTCTTCAAGAACCAAGTTTGAGTTACTAGTATATTTAATCATTGTGGTGTTTCTTTTAGGTTTGGGATGTTATCCTACCTCCATGGGCAAAAGGTAGCTGTCGAGAGTTCATCAGTAAGCACAGGGAAGCTCTTGAATCTGATTTTGTCTCAGAAAACTTGCATCACTGGATAGACCTTATTTTTGGATATAAACAGAGAGGAAAGGTGGGTGTTTCATATTGCTATACAGATACTTCATCCCCATCTTGTTTGACTGATCTCATAGCTACTGAATCTAATTATTCTATTGTTTGATTTTACATTTATTTTTATCGAAGTTTTGCTCTTTAATACATATGCTTGTAATTACTGAATCTAATAATTATATTGTTTAATTTTATGCCGATAAATGTTCTCCATCTGTTTGACTGATCTCTTTATATATATTGCTTATGTTTCTTTAATCATTTACATACATTTATTATATGTGGAAGGCATTTTGTTTATTGTGGACATGACCCTTATTGTTTATGATGAAAAATGTCTTTATGCTGGATCTCATTTCAAAATGTAGAGGAAAATTTGTTTTATATCTATCTCTGTACATCCTTCTGTACAACTCCAAATCTTATATATGCATCCATTGAGTTGATCCATGTTCTGGCATGTAACGTGTAATACTGCATTGACACTCCAAACACCCAAAAGAAGTTTTGAAGTATATTTTTATTAAACATTTAAAATGACTGACCCTGAATCCTGGCCCAAAACTTGTGTATACTCTATGTTACATCACATGTATTTCCACATTTATTGATGATGCTGTCAAGAAATATGTTTTTGACAAATGTGCTAATTTCACCTTCATTTTCCATTCCAGAAATATTTCTCCTCTCTTCTGTTCCTAATATCTATTTTTTATTTTCTTTCTGTACAATGGCCAGGCTGCTGAGGAATCAGTCAATGTGTTCTATCATTATACGTATGAAGGGAGTGTAGACATAGACTCGGTTACAGATCCTGCCATGAAAGCTTCCATTTTAGCACAAATTAATCATTTTGGGCAGACACCAAAGCAACTCTTCCTCAAAGCTCATGTGAAAAGGCGAACTGACAGGAAACTTCCTCCCCATCCCCTTAAACATTCCAGTCATCTTGTTCCACATGAGATCCGCAAAAGTTCTTCACCTATCACTCAAATTGTTGCTCTCTATGATAAAATTCTCATAGCAGGAACCAACAATTTACTTAAACCAAGAACTTATACCAAATATGTTGCTTGGGGTTTCCCTGATCGTAGCCTGAGATTTTTGAGCTATGAACAGGATAGACTTATTTCAACACACGAAAATTTACATGGTGGTAATCAAATTCAGTGTGCTAGTGTTAGCCATGATGGTCAGATTCTGGTTACCGGGGCAGATGATGGGCTTGTTAATGTTTGGAGAGTTAGTAAGTTTGGGCCCCGTGCCTTACGGCGCTTGAAGTTGGAAAAGCCACTTTGTGGTCACACAGCCAAGATCACTTGCCTTCAAGTATGCCAGCCTTACATGCTTATTGTGAGTGGGTCAGATGATTGCACAGTTATTATATGGGATCTCAGCTCAATGGCATTTGTACGGCAGCTTCCAGAATTTCCAGCACCGGTTTCAGCAATTTTTATTAATGAGTTGACTGGAGAGATTGTTACAGCAGCTGGTATTCTTCTGGCGGTTTGGAGTATCAATGGGGATTGCCTGTCAATGATCAACACATCACAGCTGCCATCTGACTCTATTCTCTCCGTGACAAGCAGTACATTTTCTGATTGGCAGGAAACGAAGTGGTACGCAACAGGCCATCAGAGTGGTGCTGTCAAGGTGTGGCAAATGGTTCACTGCACTGACCCAGATAGCTCCCTCAGCAAATTAGGTTCTGGTGCGTTCAGAGTTTTAAATCTTGGTGCAAAAGAACCAGAATATAGATTGATCCTATGCAAGGTACTCAAGTTCCATAAGCATCCGGTTACTGCTCTTCATCTCTCAACTGATTTGAAACAGTTATTAAGTGGGGATTCAGGAGGGCATTTGCTTTCCTGGACGCTACCTGATGAGAGTCTGCGAGGTTCATTAAGCCAGGGGTGAAGCCTGTGACTTTTATTTAATAATTGTGCTGACTTTGGCTTTTGACCAGCCTTTAATTGTTGAATCCTAACATTGGCTTCTGGTGGATCTCAATTGTTGAAAGACGGATTCATGTTCTAATTAGTGAAAACTGCAAAGGAATGCTGGCCGGATTGAAACAGGGAAAACAAGGTGGACAAGGAAAAAATGAGACCACAACACACCCAGAGAGTTAACAAGCTATATGCATGAAGAGTACTACCATGTATTCAATTGGTAGGTGAAGCATCTGTGAAGAAAGCTGGGTGCTAAGTGGAAAAAGAGGAAGCAAATGTTGCCTGCGGTTTTGTATTTTTTGGCGACTGGCGGAAAATATTTTGATTTTGCCAAGAGAGATATACTGTTCTTTCTTTGATGTACATATGTGAAGCAGCTTGTAGTGTTGTGTATTTATGTTGTATAGTAAAAATGGCAAGTAGTTAAGTGGAACGTGATTGAAATTGAAATGATATGGTTAAGGGACAGTTGGTGGGATGAGTATAATCCTTTTAATGGAAATTCTTTTTCCATAGTGACATTGGGGCCTTTATTTTAATGTGCCCCTCAAAGTAAAGAAAGAAACTAAAAGGTCATTTTTTTCTTTGATTAGCACATGTCTAAATATTCCTCTCATTTTGTTCTTTGCTTGTTTTCTTGTTCTTTTCTTTTAACTGACAACATATAAAATTTGTTAAACGAGAGAGCACAAGGGAATTTTGGTCTATATCAGCTAAAATCAAGGGAAAAGCATATCTTTTGGTTAATTAATAGTTTATATGCTTTGCAGTTTATAGATAAGTTAAAATATTGAATTTGTTGTATTCGGTAAAATTAACAAGGTTTGAAAACAACTGATATAAATTGTCGAAATTGTTAGGTCAGACATTGATGATCGGGGTTTGATTTCTGGTCCCTTCATTTTGTGTGTGGTTTATGATGGATTTGTCATTTTATCTATGTACAAAAAAAAGTTTTCAAAACAACAATGTAGCTTTGGGAAAGATACATAATTCCGGTTCTATCTATTTTGTTGTCACTCGTATATTTTGGATTATAGATCATAACTCGAATTATGTTAGATATCATAGATGAAAAAAAAATCCTTACATGAACGGTAAAAACTTCAAAAAGTACATCTTTTTAAAATTTAGGCTTAATTACTCTTTTGGTCCATTAACTATTTTCAAGGATTCATTGTGGTCCATTAACTATTTTTCGCTTCAATGTGGTCCATTAACTGTTCATGTGTTGTCCATTCAATAGAAACCCATTCAAAATCATACAGTAGCATTCAAAATCAGAACTAGTAAACAGAAACCCATTCAATAGAAATCAAACAATATAAGTCAAAATCAGCAAACACATACAATTGTTCTCAAAATCATGAAAAAACCCATTCAATCGACGTTTTAGTACCCTAAACCCTAAACCAGAACCAGTAGACAGAAATCCTAAATTGAAGTAGAAACCCTAAATTGTCACTAGTCACAAAACCCTAACCACATACTACATCAAATCGCGAATAGATTGAGGGTTAATACCTGCAAGGCGGCAGCGATCGTTCTTCTTCTTCTTCCCCGTTGATTTGCTCGTAGATTTCTCAAGCTTTTCTTCTTCTTCTTCTTCTTCTTCTTCTTCTTCTTCTTCTTCTTCTTCTTCTTCTTCTTCTTCAATCGCGATTTCTTCTTCTACTTCTCTGTTCTATTCTCTTTCTTCTATATCCCTCATCTCTCTAAAACATACATTATGCCATGTCACCATAACCCTAACAAGTCATTTACTGCCACGTCTGCAAATTTTAACGTTTTTGAATTTTTTCTAACGGTTTGGACTAGATTGGTTAACGGAGTAAAGTTAATGGACCACTTTAAAGAGAAAAATAGTTAATGGACCAAAAGGGTAATTAAGCCTAAAATTTACACTTTTAGATTTTGGAATCCGAAATATACCTGTAGCAAAAAAATAACTTTCTATGATAGTGGCAAAAACACTTAGTATTATACCCCTGAACAAGTTTATATACACGAACTCGAATAACTTTCCATTATGACATAAGAGATAGATTTGGACAACTTTTCTGAAAGACACCGACATCATCAAATCTCAACCTGCTTCAGTGAGTGTGAATTTTAACCAAACGAATGAGTTTATTGTACAACAATTTCTTAACAATTATACTGCACAAGACAGTTTTGCGTAAAGGATATCCGATTCAAACAAAATAAATAAATAAATACCGCTCAAGACAATCCTATGATGTTCTTATTAAGCAACCACATTTGGGTTTATTCGTACCAATATCTACATTCATACCCGCTTAATTTTACGGGTAGGTACTCGCATGCATGCACATTCTTCTCTAGTGTGTTTTTATTACGTGTACTCCTTATTTGAGTTCAATTATAATCTATACACGTCACATTTTCTTTGAATCCGTTTTTCATTGAAATCTTGCTTTTCTAAAATGAAGTTTGTATCTTAACAATATGCTGCTACTTTGTCAGTGTTAATTGAATATCAATTTTTACATATTTGTTTAATTTAAGTTGAACAAATTTAATCCTATTCATCGTTGTATTTTTAATATACAGATCTATACAAATATACATTCTCTGTCTCAAAATATAAAGGAAAATTCTAAGTTGAACAAATTGATGTATTTAGTCTAGATTTTTAAGGAATGGCATGGTTCTCATTCACAAAATATTCTTGGGAGATTAACTCTCTCAAGCATCGTCTTTCCGTTTTAGATTGCAAAGGGGAAGTTGAGGTGTTGACTGATGATGAGGTTGCTGAGCTACATGGTCTGTCAGCGGACATTCATTCTTTGTCCTATATTAATACTAGTTTTTGTTGGCAACAATCTAGACAACTCTGGCTCCAAGAAGGTGATGTGAATTCTAAGTATATTCATGCAGTTCTAACAAGTCGGTGGAGGGGGTGAGGGTGGAGGGTGTGCAACCTATTCTCCAAGCTGTGTTATCTCACTTTTCTATCCATTTTAGGACGGGCATCAATGCTAGGTCAGGGGTGGATGATTTACAGTTTCGTTCTTTATTGTTTACTAAAGGTGGTCTTTTGGGTAAACCTTAGGGTTTAAGGTTTGATGATTGTTAATGCACCAGTTCCCCTCCGAGTTTTAATAATTGTCAAAACACATGGAAATAGAGTAGAATATGTTTAGGCAACAATTGAAATTGACTTGACAACTAAACAATATTTTGAAACTTTGAAAAATCAATTTTTAGGTGTTTTGTATCGATACATATATATCTGTATCGATACAAATGTCCTGAAACTTGTTGAGGCTGATTATCATGCATTTGTATCGATACATAGCACCTTTGTATCGATACAAATTGCTCTCATTGGAGTCAGAGGAGCCTCTGTGTTTCGAAACACACTTGTACGTTTCGAAACACATGCAAACTCTCCTGAAACCAGAGAGAGCCTTGTGTTTTGAAACACACCTTTGTGTTTCGAAACATATCAGTCAATTTTTGTTTTTCTGGTGTATGTATCGATACATACGCGTGGATGTATCGATACAAGAACACAAACCTTCCTGCTGTCAACTGCTTGTATCGATACACACTGATGCATGTATCGATACAAGTCTGTTAGATTGTGCCTAAATTTGCTAAATTCTACTTCCATTATAAATAGCTTTATGTGTTATTATTGTAAGGATAAGAAACCAGTATTGAAGAGGTCTTTGGTCAAGATTGTTTGAGAGTTTTGTATCAAGGATCATTCAAGAGCAATCATCATCTTCCTTCATTACTTCTATCAAATTGAAGATTGAGTATGGGTTCAATTGGAGATTGATTAGAAGAATTCGAAGGATAACGTTCGAGGAGAATTTGCGGTGAATCAAAATTTGTTGCTCGGGTTGATTGAGTCTTGAAGGTTGGGTTTCTCATCCGGGTTCAAGAGTTTACTTGAAGGTTACAATTCGATTTGTTGAGGGAATTATTCGGACGATCATCACGGGTTCTTGGTTGAAGATAGCGTGAAGGATTGATCGTTGGGAACGATAATTGAAGACAAGATCGAATTGGGGTTTGCGCAATTACAAGACGGGTTTATGTTGAAGATGGTGAAGATCGTGTAATCGAGTCTGTATCTTACATATTGTGTCGTTGTAAATTGTGCATTGAAAGAGATTTTTTCCGAAGTAAAAGTCTCAGCTTATCCGTTTGATAAGCTGGGGGGAGACGTACCGGCCGACTGCGAGGACGACGCGAAAGTTGGGAACTCCCTGATCACTCCCTTGCGTATCTCTCTATCCCTTATCTCTTTTACATTCCAATTTGTTATTCACTTGCATAGATAATTTCGTCACACACGCCACATATTCGACGAAATTATTGTATGCTAGCTTCGCTTGTTATTTGAATTTGCAATTCCAAGTTTTTGTGTGTGATTCTATTTTCAAAAGATTCGTGTGATTTGAAAATTGCTTAACTTGATAATTTGAATTGCATTCGTTGTATGGTATTCATTCCATCGGCTTTTACTACTTTTCCTTTGATCGAGGTGCAATAGACTACCGATCTAGGTAGCTTCCGCGCTTACTCGATTATTTTACGAAAAACCATAGTTGTTGTTTGAAACGCTTTTGCTCGTCACATTTGAGCGTAGCCTTGTAGTCTAACAAGTGGTATCACGATCCCGGTTGATTTTTTATACAAAAATTCAGCGGATTTTGTGCCAATTATTAGACAATATGGCTTTTGCACCAAAATGGGCGTACAATCGCGCGCCAATCTTCAACGGCGAGCATTTCGATTATTGGAAGAGTAGTATGAGGATTCACATCACTTCTTATGATGTTGAAGTATGGAATATCATCATCAATGGTCCCTTTGTTCTGACAAATACCGATTTGAATGGTGTTATTACCAACAAGCCTATGGCACAATGGAATGACGACGATAGAAAGAAAGTAGGTTATGATGCGAAGGCACAAAATATTTTACTATCCTCATTGGGGATTGACCAATTTTACCATGTCTCGCATTGTACCTCGGCAAAACAAATGTGGGATACATTAGTTGACCACTTTGAAGGATTTAATGAAGTTAAGCAATCAAAAATTAACACTTTGACACAAGAATTTGAACTTTTTCATATGAATGATGGTGAAACCATTAATGAAATGCAACAAAGGTTCATAAAAATCACACATAAATTGCATGGTCTTAGAAATCCAATAGCAAATGAAGTTGCTACTAACAAAATTTTGAGGTGTTTATCTAGAAAATGGCAACCAAAGGTCACGGCAATCAAAGAAGCCAATGATCTCTCTCAATTGAGCCTTATTACAACGCTCTTTGGAAAGCTAGAAGAGCATGAAAGCGTGCTCAATGCCTTAGATAAGCATGAGAAGGGATCTAAGAAGGACAAGCATACGGAGAAAGAAAAAGATAAAGATAGGAAGTCAATTGCTCTAAAGGCTTCCGTCTCAAAGTCCACAAAGGTTGAGCAAGAGGAAAGTAGCTTAAGTGACGACGAGTGGGACGAAGAAGAAATGAATTTATTTGTTCGAAGATTTCACAAGTATGTTTCAAAACATGGTATAAAATTCTCGAAGAAAAATGACCCCAAGTCACGGAAGCAATCAAGGGATGATATAGAAAAAGAGAAGAGCAAGCCTAAAAGATTATGTTATGAATGTGGCAAATCGGGACACTATAGACCGGAATGTCCATCTTATAACAAACGAAAGGGAAAGTCCTCCGAGAAAATTCACAAGAGTAAGAGAGCTTGTGTTGCTTGGGATAGCTCAAGCGAAGATGGATCAAGGTCCAAGAGCTCAAGTGAAGAGGATGAGGAACGCGCTCATGTGATACTCATGAATGGTTCACCTAGTAAAGGCAAGAAACATCACAAACGTCAAGTAAGTGATTCTAACTCTATCTCTAATGATAATCCCTCATATGATGAACTTCAAAATGCTTTTGAAAAACGATATGGAGAAGCCACTAGTTCATTTAAGAAATTGGCAAAAAGGAAGAAAGTAATTTCTAACTTGGAGTCACAAATTAAAAAATTACAAGATGAATTAGAGGCATTAAAAATTATACAAGTGAAAGGAGAAGTGAAAACCCTTCAAGAAAAATTATACAAGTCTCATATGTCATCTTGGAATGAATGTGAAGCTTGTTGTGTTTAGCAAGGAGAAGTTAAAACCCTTCAAGCCAAACTAGACGAAGCCCTTGTACCCAAAATTCCTTTTGTGGATGTGCCAAAGATTTTTAACAAGCCTAGAAATAGGCCCTCTAAAAATGACAAATTTGTTAAAAAGAAGATGAATCCCAAAAGAAAATTTTGTGTCACAAGGATCATTCCAATATTGTGTGTTACTATTGTTGTGATAAGGGTCATACCATTGCAAAGTGCCAAGCTCGAAAAACTTTTGTACCAAAAAGCAAAATGCAATGGATACCTAAATCAATCAATAGTTTTGTTACTAACCACCTAGGACCCAATGAGAGTTGGGGACCTATTTGCAATGTTTAAAGTTTTAGGAAAAGGTCTTGAACCATTGACAAGAGACACCGGTAACAATGGCGTTCAAGACTTACAAAGGTGTAAATGGATGAGAAAAGATTTGACTCAATATTCATGAAAGTAGTGGAACTTCATCACTTCCTATACTTGACACTTAAGGGAAAATTCTTCTCTCAAACTTTATTCCTATCCTTTAATTTGCATTTATATGTTTGTGTGGTTCTTTGTTCATATACATATAATTTCAACTCAATATGAAATTTGGAATGATAGTTGTCCAATCCTCCATTTCCAAAAATTTTGCTCAATGATATTGATAAGTTGTTGAGACTCATATATAAAAATGGGGATTTGACAAAGATCAAGCCAAAAGTCATATTAAGTTCATTCTTGTTTGTATATGCTTGTGTATCATGTTTTGACTTATTATGCATAATGGACATAAATGCTTTGTCTTGGTACATTGATTGGAAATGTGAATTTTTGCTTTAACAAGTTTGTGTCACATTCATAATGTTTGTACCTTGATGAATATATGTGTTTCATACATACATGGTTATTTAGAGTCATAATTTTTTTCAAACATCCTTTTGTTTGTTGTAGCTCTATGACTTTAATATCTAAATTTGGTTGTATGAATCTTTTATGTATAATGGTTTATGCATGGTTGCATGTTTATTCTTCGTCCGTAGAATATGTTTTTGAATTGATCATAATGTCGATGTTTGCTAATCATGTGATTTGTTTATCATGATGCTTTGTTTCATCATTGGAATATATTCGTGCATATTTTGCTTAATTATTTGATCAGGTTATTTCTATCATATAATGCATTTCGACAAATGTAAGTGCATTATGTGACCTATATGGTCCTTACTTCGAATTTCGATACTTCTCATGAGTGTTCTTTTCTTCTTTTTGATAATGTCAAAGGGGGAGAAAAGATTGACAAGCATAAGCTATGGATAAAGCTTTGAGTCTTCAAATCCGTTATTCAACATATGTGCAAGACGGCATCAACTAAGGGGGAGCTTCGCAAGTGGTTAGCCTTTTGTTGTTTGAGTCTGTAACTTAAAGCTATTTGTAAATTGCATCTTAGGTAGGCTTAGTTAGCTTATGCAATAGTTTTGACAATTATCAAAAAGGGGGAGAATGTTAATGCACCAGTTCCCCTCCGAGTTTTAATAATTGTCAAAACACATGGAAATAGAGTAGAATATGTTTAGGCAACAATTGAAATTGACTTGACAGCTAAACAATATTTTGAAACTTTGAAAAATCAATTTTTAGGTGTTTTGTATCGATACATATATATCTGTATCGATATAAATGTCCGGAAACTTGTTCAGGCTGATTATCATGCATTTGTATCGATACACAACACCTTTGTATCGATACAAATTGCTCTCATTGGAGTCAGAGGAGCCTCTGTGTTTCGAAACACACTTGTACGTTTCGAAACACATGCAAACTCTCCTGAAACCAGAGAGAGCCTTGTGTTTCGAAACACACTTTTGTGTTTCGAAACATATCAGTCAATTTCTGTTTTTCTGGTGTATGTATCGATACATACGCGTGGATGTATCGATACAAGAACACAAACCTTCCTGCTGTCAACTGCTTGTATCGATACACACTGATGCATGTATCGATACAAGTCTGTTAGATTGTGCCTAAATTTGTTCAATTCTACTTCCATTATAAATAGTTTTATGTGTTATTATTGTAAGGATGAGAAACCAGTATTGAAGAGTTCTTTGGTCAAGATTGTTTGAGAGTTTTGTATCAAGGATCATTCAAGAGCAATCATCATCTTCCTTCATTACTTCTATCAAATTGAAGATTGAGTATGGGTTCAATTGGAGATTGATTAGAAGAATTCGAAGGATAACGTTCGAGGAGAATTTGCGGTGAATCAAAATTTGTTGCTCGGGTTGATTGAGTCTTGAAGGTTGGGTTTCTCATCCGGGTTCAAGAGTTTGCTTGAAGGTTACAATTCGATTTGTTGAGGGAATTATTCGGACGATCATCACGGGCTCTTGGTTGAAGATAGCGTGAAGGATTGATCGTTGGGAACGATAATTGAAGACAAGATTGAATTGGGGTTTGCGCAATTACAAGACGGGTTTATGTTGAAGATGGTGAAGATCGTGTAATCGAGTCTGTATCTTACATATTTTGTCGTTGTAAATTGTGCATTGAAAGATATTTTTTCCGAAGTAAAAGTCTCAGCTTATCCGTTTGATAAGCTGGGGGGAGACGTACCGGCCGACTGCGAGGACGACGCGAAAGTTGGGAACTCCCTGATCACTCCCTTGCGTATCTCTCTATCCCTTATCTCTTTTACATTCCAATTTGTTATTCACTTGCATAGATAATTTCGTCACACACGCCACATGTTAGACGAAATTATTGTATGCTAGCTTCGCTTGTTATTTGAATTTGCAATTCCAAGTTTTTGTGTGTGATTCTATTTTCAAAAGATTCGTGTGATTTGAAAATTGCTTAACTTGATAATTTGAATTGCATTCGTTGTATGGTATTCCTTCCATCGACTTTTACTACTTTTCCTTTGATCGAGGTGCAATAGACTACCAATCTAGGTAGCTTCCGCGCTTACTCGATTATTTTACGAAAAACCGTAGTTGTTGTTTGAAACGCTTTTGCTCGTCACATTTGAGCGTAGCCTTGTAGTCTAACAATGACAATATTGAAAGAATAGTTGATTGTAGAGAGGATACTTTTTTTTGGACCGATCTGTAGTTATGTTGGTTGCAATTATCTGCGAGTTAGGGTAGGCAAAAGGACGAGCGGCCTACATTGGCTGCGTTAGTTGTAGGCGTGGGAGGAGTTGCTAGGGGAGTGTAGAAGCGATCTTTTTGGTATTACTTTGCAGCCCAACATTGCAGATAAGTTGATGTGGAAACATGAACGAAGTGGCGGCTACTCTGTGAGTGGTGCATACACTTATTCTCATGGTGAGCCAACAATTTCAGATTTAGTTTGTCATAAATAGGAACTTTTGAAGGTCTCTGTTTTGGCTTTGAGGCTTCTACGCAACATATTGCCAACTAAGGATAACCTTGTGGTGCACAACATTGTCTCCCAAGAAGCCCAATTTTGTGTGTCTGACTGCGGTGGTGTGGAAATGACCAATCACTTATTCCTCACTTGCCCGATTTTTGCACCCTGATGGTGCAAAATCAGATCTTGAATTGGTATTTCCTCAGTCAACTTGAAGTTAGTCTAGGACCATTTTGATCAATTTATTCATTCTATAGCTTGTTTGGTTATGTGGTTTGGGTTATGTGACATGAATGAAATAGCAGGTCCTCAAGATAAAAGACAAAATACTTTACTGAATGTTAGAGAAAGTAATGTTTCATTCGTTATGGTGGTTGAAAGTTAATAATCTAAATTTGAGTTTAAATTTTCATATGTAGTGGTCGAGCCCTTTTGTTTCTATGAGCGTCGACTAAGGGGTCCGATTTTTATGTTTCTTGTAAGTGGTGATTGCAACTCTTTGAGTTCTCTCCAGCACACCTCACTTTTTAGTGTTAATATATTTCATTTTTGTTTGTTAAAAATAAAGTCTAAATTTTTAATCAAATACATAAATATATTCACATCTTATTGACTGTTTAATACTTTGAGGCTGTATAATACATAAATTTTTAATCTAATTTTTTTCTTATATTTATATTTTGAGACTGTATAATTCTTTGAGGAATATATTCACATCTTATTGACTTTGACCATCATTCAAAACTATCACACACCTTGCATTGCATGAGATATTTGTCTCATCTTCCTTCGTCCATGTACAATGCTCACTTCAACCCTTTCCCCAAACCCCCCTGCACTTCCCAACTTCTCTCACAGACCCATTTCCCTCCAACACGCTTTTCAATCTCTAACCTATTTTTTCACCAACCCATTATCCCCAACAACTCAATTCCCTCTTCAACAAGCTTATTCTCAAGCTCTTGACCTTTGTGCTTCCCACAAAGCTCTTCTTCAAGGACAACAGTTACATGCCCATTTTCTCAAAACTCATTATTCCTTTGATTGCATCTTCCTTGACACCAAGTTTGTTCACATGTATGGAAAATGTGGCTCTTTTCATGATGCACAGAAAGTGTTTGATAAAATGACTCAACGAACTATTTTCACTTGGAATGCAATGATTGGTGCTTGTGTGTCTACAGGTAGATATTTTGAGGCGATTGAATTGTATAAAGAGATGCGAGTTCTTGGTGTGTCGCTTGATGCTTTTACTTTTCCTTGTGTGCTCAAAGCGTGTGGTGCTCTTAGTGAGAGTTGTTTGGGGCGTGAAATCCATGGTGTTGCTGTTAAATGTGGATATGGTGCTTTTGTTTTTGTTTGTAATGCGCTTATTGCTATGTATGCAAAATGTGGTGATCTTGGTGGGGCTAGGATATTGTTTGAAAGTGTTTTGATGGAGAAAGAGGATCCTGTATCGTGGAATTCTATTATTTCTGCACATGTTACTGAGGGTCAGTGCTTTGAGGCATTGTCGCTTTTTAGAAGAATGCAGGAGGTTGGTGTTGAGAGTAATACTTACACTTTCGTATCGGCTCTTCAAGCTTGTGAAGATCCAACCTTCATTAAAATGGGTAGGGGGATACATGCTCTTAGTTTGAAATCTAACCATGTCACTGATGTGTATGTATCCAATGCTTTGATTGCTATGTATGCAAAATGTGGTCAAATGGAGGATGCTGAAAGAGTTTTTAAAAGTATGCTTTGCAAGGATTGTGTTTCATGGAATACATTGCTTTCGGGTATGGTCCAAAATGATATGTATAGTGATGCTCTAAACCACTTTCGGGATATGCAGTATTCTGGTCAAAAGCCTGATCAGGTGTCGGTACTAAACATGATTGCAGCATCGGGCAGATCGGGGAATTTATTGACTGGCAAGGAAGCCCATGCTTATGCAATAAGAAATGAAATAGATTCTAATATGCATATTGGGAACACCCTGATAGATATGTATGGGAAGTGTTGTTGTGTGAAATATATGGGCAACACTTTTGAGTATATGCCCGAGAAGGATTTGATTTCTTGGACTACAATTATTGCTGGCTATGCACAAAATGAATGTCATCTGGAAGCCTTAAATCTGTTGGCGAAGGTCCAGTTAGAAAAGATGGATGTCGATCCTATGATGATTGGAAGCATTTTGCTGGCTTGTAGGGAGTTGAAATCTGAGAAACTCATCAAAGAGATTCACGGTTTTGTTTTGAAAAGAGGTTTAGCTGATATATTGATACAAAATGCCATTGTCAATGTATACGGAGAAGTTGCGCTCATAGATTATGCTAGACGTGTGTTTGAATCAATCAACTCCAAAGATATTGTGTCTTGGACGAGTATGATTACTTGCTGTGTTCATAATGGACTTGCAATTGAGGCTCTTGAACTTTTCTACTCTCTGAATAAAACTAGAATTGAACTTGATTCTATAACTCTTGTCAGTTTACTCTCTGTGGCTGCTGCTTTATCTTCATTGAAGAAAGGGAAGGAGATTCATGGATTTCTGATCAGGAAGGGTTTCTTGCTGGAGGGACCAATTGCCAACTCCCTGGTGGACATGTATGCTCGATGTGGAACCCTGAAGGATGCAAGAAACATATTCAACTATGCAAAACAAAGAGATATAATTTTGTGGACTTCAATGATCAATGCAAATGGAATGCATGGATGTGGAAAGGATGCCATTAATTTATTCAACAAAATGACTGATGAAAATGTTCTTCCTGATCATATAACCTTCTTGGCTTTGTTATATGCTTGCAGCCATTCAGGGTTAGTTGTTGAAGGTAAGAGACTTTTTGAAGTTATGAAATATGAATATCAATTGGATCCCTGGCCAGAGCATTATGCTTGCCTGGTTGATCTCCTTGCTCGATCCAACTCTATGGAAGAGGCCCAACATTTTGTGAGAAACATGCCTATTGAACCTTCGGCTGAAGTCTGGTGTGCTCTTCTCGGGGCTTGTCGTATTCATTCAAATAAAGAATTAGGAGAGGTTGCTGCGAAGAAACTTTTACAATTAAATACAGAGAATTCAGGAAATTATGTACTGGTATCAAACACTTTTGCGGCAGATGGAAGATGGAATGATGTAAAAGAAGTGAGGTTGAGAATGCAGGGAAATGGATTGAAAAAGAAACCAGGATGCAGTTGGATTGAGGTTGAAAACAAGATTCACACCTTCGTGGCAAGGGACAAGTCTCATCCACAGTGTGATGACATTTATCTAAAATTGGCCCAGCTTACAAAACTTTTGAAAGAAAAAGGAGGCTATAGGGCTGAAACAAAGTTGGTATTCCATGATGTTTGTGAAGAAGAGAAAATACAGATATTATATGGACATAGTGAAAGGTTGGCACTTGGCTATGGTCTGCTTGTTACCCCGAAGGGTACTTGTCTTCGGATCACAAAGAACCTTCGAATTTGTGATGATTGTCATACATTCTTTAAGATTGCGTCTGAAATCTCTCAACGGACCCTTGTTGTAAGGGATGCCAACAGGTTCCATCATTTTGAAAGAGGACTTTGTTCATGTGGAGATTTCTGGTGACCACTTTGATTATTATTAAAATCTAAAAATAGAATATATCTCCACAGCTCTGCCTATGGTTCTTTCCTGTTGCTGGTTGTCATTAAGATTTCTCTAAAAAAAATTTAGTGTCTCTTAATGACATGTTAATGGGCACAGCATGAGATCTGGTACAAAATAAGTATACAGAGCTTGTGAATACTCTGATTGTAGCCATTTCCCATTGTTTGAGATGGAGATAACAGGCTGAAGTGGAGATGCTTTGGAAACTAATTGACGCGAGTTCCAAATTTTGAAATTTTGGTTCGCGTTAATGTCATGATGAAATCCTTACTCATGCACATTTCAAGTACATGTATGTGTTTTGTTTGTTGGATTTTCATTTGAAACTTTGGTTCTTTATTATTTAAAATGTCATTCTTGAATATAGGTTGATGGTGATAAGGAGTAGAAGGATGAAGGTTATACTAACTACAAAACAAGAAAAGACCCGTCGGAATGCTCGAGAGGAGGTGCCTTTTTCTGTAGAAGCGCTGACTTAATTATTGGGTAAGTAATTAAATGCTTGTGGGTTGGGCTCATCAAGATCATGTCCTTCAATTACTTTTGTTTTAAAGATGTAAAGCTAGTGGCAAGCTTCCATGAGGTTACTTTAGAGTTATTACAGTTAGTTTTTTAAGTTACTTTGAATGTTGCAAAGTCATTTAGTTGATCGAGATTCCAGACCTTCCTCAGTTGCCTCCATTCCTTTTAAGGAACCATCACCCGACAGAAATGATGATATCATGGTCCAGTTTATTCCTTTCCCTGTTTAAGTCTTACATATATGGTTAATGAAGTTCGCTATGTGTACTCAGATTGCTGTTTCATCTCATGGCTCTATGCGCATCGATGACAAAGTGGAACCCTGGGTTGGTTCTTCGAAACCAAAACCTTTTTTCGTCATATCGTTAAATACCCTTTAATTACTCTCACACTCACACAAATGTATATAGAAACTCTGTTTATACCGATACAATTTATGATACAATTATTTATCATGTTTCAGATAATTCTTGTGAGTAAACTCTACCTGTTGGAGAAGAGATGATTGATCATCTTTGCCCCTTCGAGTTTGAAGATGTCTATATACTTCATTTAATGGTGACGAGTAAGGGTAAATAATATGTTTATTTCTAGCATTGTACAATTATTATGTATAATGTCAAGTATTTGTTTGACTCCGGAATGTTGGTTTTCTGTTAAATTTGATAATAGTAACAAATCTTAACCGTAGATTATTTCTCCTCTGTATGAAAAAATAAATTCAAGATGTTTTCAATCATCAACTGTCACTTGTGTTTATCTTAATGTTAGTTACATAAGTTGAAGTCATCTTTGGCAAGGCAGATATACTCTGTTCTGTATGCAGTCTTTGCTCATTTTCTGTTTACATTTCCACCAAATGCAGAAAGCAATGGATTTTTTTTAACAAAAACAGGGAGCCCAGGCCCATTGCAAAAGGTAAAGAGTTTTGCTCTTTAGGTCCCCCATGTTGTTCCTAGACCTCCCAAAAATCCAATTTTGCCCCTCTGGGTATTCTGGACGATAAATTCCGAAATATGTGAATTTATGCGCATAACAGAACTTGATGTCATTTGCGTTTTTGCGAATATATTTTGGATAGTTTATATTTTATGGATAATTTTACCATGTTTAAAAATTTAAATAGTTTTTGCGAGTATTTGATTAGTTAGTGTCTGTGTACTAGTTATGTATTTTGAAATGGTTAGAATGCAAAAAAAAACAGGGATCTTATGTTATGTATTATTGGTCCTTCAAAAGATAACTTCCTATGTGTTTAATTTTGAAGTACAACGGAAGTTAAGTTTCAAAATATTCTTTTTTGCATTTTGGGAAGATATAACTTCTAATTTGTACTGGTTGACTGGTTCAATTTCTATATAGAAAAAGCTAAAATAAAAAGTAATCGATTAAAACACACATTATTTGTTCTTTGACGCCAAATAATGACATAATTTCACTCATTTGAGAAATTATTTTCTTGAATCATTTTGAAAGTTATCTTCCAGAACTATTTGTAGTTATTTTCTAGAACATACTACGCTCTCGAAAGTTATCTTCCAGAATATGATGAGGGGCAAAATTGGACTTTTGGGGGGCTTGAGAGCAATGTGGGGAACCTAAAGAGCAAAATTCAAAGATTAATACCCATAGACTAACACATGGCCTATTAAAATCATGGATCAGAAAAAGACCAAACTGGTCAATCTTGATTACAAAATGAGATGGATTTAAAGGTGGATTTGATGAGAAAAAAAATGAAAGTTTGTAGGTTGGTTCTTAGAGTTTTTTGTTTTATAGGGTTTTGAGAGATTACAGTAACATCAGCTCTGCTCTTAGTATAAAATAAACAAACAATAACATTGGACAATATTTTGTACAGTATGTTTAATTTTCATTACACATTAATGTTTTCTCCAGCTGTTTTTATTTTGTTCTTTCTAGTTCTTGTTTGTTAAAATATATTTATTTATTATATTTTGCCATTCTGAGAGTGTGAACACAACACTTTTTAAGTTGAAGCAATGTGTGAAACAAGAGCACAATTTATCTCTATGTGTGTGTCTCTTTCCAAACAGTTTTTTCTACTGTGATGATGAAGTACTGTGAGAGAAACGTTACTTGAATATAAATTGATTGGTATTGGTATTGGTATATCTAACACAGCCAACTGTATAATTAATTGGATTAATTGTCCATATGTTACAGGTCTATGAAGCTATATCCAAAGCTTGAATCAGAGTACACAGGACTTAGCTGTCACAACGCATGCAATGCAATGGGAAGGAAAGAATCACAAAAGGAAACAAAACTTCACAGATTTGTCATCAACAAACAAGTAATCTTATCTTAATTACTTGTTTTAGTGGAGAACCATTAAACTAACTAGAGAAAGATTTACAATAGTTATTGTTATAATAATATTTTGTTTAATTGCAACTATGAAATCAATATTGAGGTAACTTGTTTATCAAGTAATTGATTAATATACAGAATTGGCCAGTTATAGTGTATATTTTTATTCATTAATCAAATACATGCATTAGTAATTTTCTTTATATTTTAAGATGAAGAGTGTAATGATTACACCATTTTTTGTTTGTGATTAGCTAGATTACACAGTTTATAATTAGTACAATAATAGAAGACAAGAACATGTTAGTGTAGTACAGAATGAACAGAAAAGTGTGTTTAAATTTGGTTTTATTTATTTCATTTTCTCGATTGGTGGGAACTGAAAAATAACATTGAATTGAAATAACCTACCAGAAACATGAATTGACAACTGAGGTTGATCACACTACACCACACCACACCACACCTCACTTAGCTTGCAGAATAACAAAGAAGAGAGAGAGAAGGAAGGATGGTTGAGTTGAGGACACAGTTGTTATTAGGCAGGCAGGCACTTCCAAAAAACTGCATAGAAATTGTAAACCAGTCAGTCAGTCTCTCTTCTTCTGTTCCGTAACCCAATTATTGTAGGCCTGTATCATTTTGTCCCTTGACAAACAGTAAACAATGATATTTGAATATTCTTAACTTTTCAATGCACATTCAACATCTTATTTTTTTTAACTATAGTGTATGGGGTGCATCATTTAGTATTTTCCTATATTATATTATGAGTTTTGCTAACGAGTGTCTCCAGAGTACTTTTTAAGCATTCTACTTAAAAAAAACTTTAAGCACTATTTAGTATTTTCCTATATTATATTATAAATCTATCGTGTTGCATCACTTTATGTATTTTTGTTTGTCTTTTGATTTGTTTAATACTAGATATAGGTTTAACTGATACTTTCGTCCATGTACGTTTATTTTTTATTTTAATTTCTGTATTTTTTTCTTAAGAATTCATGTAAGTATGTAAAAATCTTTTGGTTTTAGTCTTTAAAGTTAAAATTTGTAAGAAAAACCTGCGGATTTTTTGATAGATTTTAAATCCGCAGTTTTTTCATTGAATTTTCCTGCGTATTTTAACTTTAGAGACTAATATCAAAATAATTTTAACATAAAAAAATGAATTCCTAAAGAAAAAAGATACTAAGACTAAAATAAAAAACGTGCATACAAATACAAATACAGGATATACAAAAACAGGGATGAAAATGTCTTAGATATATTAGTGTCTAATGGTCAGGACTTCGGATCAAAGGGTGATCTCATCGTTAATATATTGGAGCCTCTTTATATATTTTTTAAGTTGTAATGTCCAATGAAATTTTGTTAATGATAAATCTCCAAAATAACTCTTATAATAGGACCAAAAATGAGATGATCCAAATGCATATGATTCCATTCCATGTTACCCTACTTATATTCCAGTCCTCTTCTGCTATAGAACAATTTTAATTAAGTTTTCTCTCAAGAATAAAAAATTTAGTCCTTAAACATTACTCCCTCTGTCTTAAAATATAAGAGAAAATTAATCAAAAAAAGTTGATGTATCTAGTTTAGAATTTGGTCCAGATATATTATCTTTATTTGTCCAATTTTCTTTTATATTTTGAGACGAAGTAGTAATATTTATTTAAAAAAGAGAACTGCAAAATAATACTACTATTTTAATGTGCATATTTTATATCACGATAAATGTATCAAAATCACGTTGATCCGTCTTGATTTTCAGAAGCTACAAATTTTAGTTTCAATAAAATTATAGTAAATTCTAACGTATTTAATTCAATGCATGCATTTAGACTCTTTTATAATCTAAATACATGCATTGATTTTCGTGTTTCAATTTCTTTCTTCTCCATTTCTCTCCGACTAAACAAGCCCTCAATTAATCCAAGAATTGTTGGTTGTGGTGGTGCTGGACTGCTGGTGCTTTGTGCTGGTGCATATATAAAATGAAAAAGCTGAGGGAGAGCAGGATTGGATTCCTATATACACTGCTATGCCGCCCTATCTAGCACAGCAGTCTCTCTATCATTTCTGACCCCAGTAGACTGTAGCTAGCTAGCTAAACTAGCTAACTAGCCAACCAAGACAACTCATCAAAAATTTCTTAGCTGAGCTGTGTCCTTCTTCATTGCACTGTATATGCATGCTACTTTTCTTTAAAATCACTGTTAAATGAGGTGAGTTATGTTTCTATGAATGATCACTTCCACCTCTTCTCCAACCAATCTCTTTTTCACATTTTGTCACTTCTTCTATTTATATTCTACTAGCATAGCATTTGTTTGTCATTACAGTTTGGTTTTTTCTTTCTGACACCAAATTCTAATTCCAGTCCCTTTTACTATATAATAATACCAGTATATCTTCAAATATCTCATTGTCCTAATTTTTTAACCCTCTTAGAATTTTCCTTCATATACAGCATTTTTGTTGCATTTGTAGTAGTAGTATTTCTTAAGTTCATGCTGTTCCTTTATAATACTATACATTATTTGTCTGTTGTAACATATATATATATATATATATATATATACACACACATATACTTGTCCACTCCACAGCAATATTGTTATGATCACAAAGGAAAAAGTGAAGCTGCCAGCATGATCTAGGTATGGTTATAGAATATTGTTACTTACTGTGTGGATACTCCAATCCAGATAGAGTACTGCTAACATAACATAACCCTGACTAGGTCATGCTGTGCTAGCCTCACTCCTTCCTATTTGGAGATCAATCTCAACAAAGATACCTACCTACTTTCTACTCATACACAGCAAAAATTAAGGTGAGTATATATTGGAAAAACACATTACTTTGTTATCAATTATTGCAGCTAATTATTGTATTTCCTTTTTATTTTTTATGAGATTCAATATCCTTGTTGCTTGCATGATTTTACTTGAGACTGTATAGATTATGCTATGAAGTATGAAAATAAAATTTGGTTGTTTTCACACTACTCATGTAATGAATAGTCTAAAAGTCCAACATTAAATTTATTAGGTCCAAGCCCATTTAGATTATGAGTCATTAGTTCTAGAATATTCTATATGCTAATATTCTAGAACTAATGACTCATAATCTAAATGGGCTTGGACCTAATAAATTTAATGTTGGACTCTTAGATTATTCGTTACAATTCACGTGTCAGATGATGTATTAACTGTTTTTTCTTCATTTATAAGTTTAATTTTATCAACTCAATTTTTTTGTACATATCTCTCAACTCATTCATGATGTTTAATATAAAATGGGTTTTGGTAAGAAAATATATTCAAAGAATTGTGGTCATTGTTTGTTTGATAGATGAGAGGGTTAATTACAATCAATTTAGATTTAACGGAGATTTGAGTCATCCATTAATTGATAACTGATGTAGGAAGAAACTTCCAAAATTCCATAATATTGAAGGTCATATGCAAATCAAAATTGGTGATCCTATGTACAATACAAATGAAGTTTCATCATATTCTTATAGGTGTCATAAAAGGGATAGCTGTATAGATTAGTCCGCCAAATAAATGTAGGGTTTGAGCTTTAAAATATAAATTATAAGTTGAATTTTTTCAAGCATTTTAGTCGGACCTAAATAAGCCTTTTTAAAATATGGGCTAGCATGCATGGGCTATGGGTAGTCTGTTACCCGTGTAAAATAAAATAAACTCCAAAAAATTAAAATCAAAACTAAACTAAATATTCTACAATGGCTTAACATAGTGTTTTATTGGTTAAGGTCGTAATCTCTAAACTAAATTATACTCATTTTGTTTTAAAATGAGTGTCACTTTTGATGTTTTTATACATATTAAGAAATGAAATCATTATGTTAAAAATAATAGTATTTTTACTAAATTAAGCTTACTTTTTTCTTTATTTTCTTGAAAATTGTGTATAAAGTAATAATCAGATGATAGAAATGGAAAATATTGCATTGGGAATTGAATAGTGACACTCATTTTTAAACAAATTTTTTGAGTTAAAACGTCATTTATTTTAAAACGGAAAGAATATATATGATTGTATTTGATTATTAAAATATGATCCTATTCTAAAGTTGCACGCCATCATCAACTTACCTTTTTCACAATTTCTCGTAATCACTATATTATGGGCGGCCAATATAGCGCCGAGCTCGGATAGTGTATTTGGAGTAGTGAAATATCAAATTCTTTCTTGAAATTTTAAAATTTATCAAATACCTTTTTGAAATTTGAAAATAGAAAAATACCCCCTTGTATTTGTATAATGTCAATCAAAATGTATGGAACGCATAAGAATGTTGAGGTTGCGAAAAACAATTTTCTAAACAAAATGAAAAAAAGGTCACCTATGCAACAAAACAAAAGACACATGCTTAGACCATAAAGCCAAGGTTGACTAACAAAACAGTCAAACAGCGTTATGTTGTATATATACCATAGGATAGTAGAAGAATAGTATACAGAAGAAAAAAAAAGTGTCAACAAAAAATGTATACAAAACAAAAAAATGTCAATGAGATGAGATCAACTGAGCATCATAATCTTTACAAATTCTTCATAGCTAACTTGACCATCTCCATCCAAATCTGCCTCTCTTATCATTTGTTCAACTTCTTCATCTGTTAGCCTCTCTCCCATTTTCACCATCACGTTTCTTAGCTATAAAATCATCAAAAATTCAAGTATTTCATTTTAGTCATATGATTAATTAAATTAAATTAATCAGAAATATATAGAAGAAAAAAAATGTGAGTGAGCAGCATGCATGTTATTGTTTACCTCAGTAGCTGATATATATCCATCACTATTGCTGTCAAATACTTTGAATGAGTCTTTTAGCTCCTCAGTCAAATAATCCTATTAACATTGACAATTAACATTTTATTAGAACCTTCATCAACTATATATGTTATTTGAACTGGTGAGATATTTGAGTTATTATTGTTCAAATATTTCAAAGGTCAATGACATAAAATGTATTTAGAAATAAAAATAAATAAATAGGGTATTTGCAACAAAAAATAAATAATCTGTTCAGTCTTTCAATTCGTTTTTGAACCAACCAACAAAGTGGTCAGGTCCTAATTCAACCGGTTGAAATGACTGAGTAGGTCATATTTTAAAAATATAATATTGGATGTAAGCAAATGAATGAAATATTTTAATTTAGACTTAAGTATTATTTTCGTTTATGTATATATATACAAAATAATTTTTTGGTCCTTAAAAGATAAAATCGGTAAGAAAATTGTCAGCTTTATGCAGATTTTTCTACGAGTTTGATTGTGGATTTTTGTTTTAGGGACTAAAATTAAAAAATAATTTAATTAATTCAAGAACTTATTTAAAACAAAAATCGATAAAGAGAGTAAAACCAAAATTTCATATACATAGACAAAAATGTTACTTAGATCTTTAATTTATAATAGTACTATTTTTTACCTTCATTTTAGTTTCTATAATTTGCAAGAACTGTTCAAATTCTACCCTGCCATTGCCATCAATATTGCCTTTATTAATCATTTCTTGAATTTCTTCTTTTGTTATATTTCCCTCTATTGATTTGATAATTATTATCAATTCATCCACCGTTATGAATCCTAGAAATAACAAATAAACAAAAAAAATCAGCATCTCAAAGTCAATTAAGGGTTGGTAATGGATGTCATGCTACTCCGATCTTAAATATAAATAAATGTTGTTGATATAACTAATTTAAAATTTTCAACTAACTTTGATCAACTCTGATCACATTTATAAGCACAAATATATTTTTTAAATTTATTGAATAATTATTGTATTTGACTTATAAAACAAAGCAAATATATCAATTATTCATTAAATCTGAAGGAAAAAAATTGCTTATAAATGTGGCCAAAAAACTTATTTTGAGATTAAAGATCAAAATATCACACCATCAGAATCCTTGTCAATGAGGCAAAATGCTCCCCAGAATTCTGCAATTTGATCTTTTGTCAATTTGTGTGTCATTATTTGCTGCTTTAGGCTCAAATGAGTTAATGCAAACTTTGTAAAAGTGAAAATAGCTTCTTGTCCAATGGAGAGGGGTATGAAACAAATTTTATGTGTCGTGATGTTGTCTTAGTAATTTGAGGCACGCTTTATTTTGCTTTTATAGATGTGTGTAGGTTGAAATAGTCAATACACGTTTGATGGAGAATTTCTAATTCAAAAGGGAACAATATTTCCAGAAGATTCCACTATTGAGAGCCGGAACTCTTCAATGGTGCTCTTGTATTTACAATGTCACACTCCCTAGTCTATGATCTTAATAAATGATAGGAATGTCTGGTCTATTGAATCAACTAATCTAGTTTAAATTGAGTTGTGATATTAAGTAGTTTAGTCTCATCTCAAGCATAACTGTGAGAACCAAATTGTGCTCTTTATCATATCATTAAGGTTTAACTATCATTTTCGTCTCTGTATGTATATGAAATTTTAATTTTAGTTTCTGTATCGATTTTTGTTCTAAAATGAGTCAACCAAACTTTTTGTTTTTAATCTCTAAAATCAAAATCCGCAGGAAAATTTATAAGCAAATCTGCAGTAAACTTGTGAATTTTCCTGCGGATTTTAGTTTTATGTATTAAAACCAAAAATTTGGTTGATTCAGTGACTTATTTAAAACAAAAATCGATACAGAGACTAAAACTAAAATTCTATATACATACAAAATGATGAAAATGATAGTTAAGCCTTTACTATGGATACATTAAATTTAATGTTATTTTAATTTATTTTTTTATCTCAAGTAATTTTGGTGATATATGTTAGTTACTCTTGAAAAGTGGATGCATGACATGTTTCAACCGTTGTGCTCGTATTTGTGAAGTGGAAACCATTTTCTTTATCTAATAATAATAAGGAGGAGAATGTTACGGTATAATTGAAAAATTGTCATGTATTGGTATACTAAATATGTTGATTAATAATTGTTTGATATGTGTCATAGCATTAAAAGTTATTTATTGAATATTACTCACTCCGTACCATAATATATGTTATTTTAGAGAAAAAAAATTGTACCACAATATATGTCGTTTTACAATATTAATGTAAAATTAGTTTTGATCTTCCTAAATTACTCATGCATTTATACTCTTTTTACCAACAAAAGTCATTATTCTCTCTCCAACTTTATTATTTTTCCCTATACCAACAAAGAGAGAGAAAGGGTAAAAGAAGAAAAATATGTATAATTTTGACAAGATTCACAGAAGTTACAAATTCCATAATATGCGTAAAAATATCAGAACGACATATATTTTGGTAAGAAGAGAGTATAAATGTCCAAAACAAGCACGAAAATAAAGTCACATTAGTATTATATTACTATTACTTTATTTTACCGGTACACATAAGTATTATATTATTTTTTTATATTTTTTCATTAAAAAATTCAATATTTACTATTATGAATAAAATCATATTTTAGAGAACATAATTTTGTAAGTATTATATTACTATTATTTTATCTTACCGGTACACATAAGTATTATATTATTTTTTTTTTATATTTTTTCATTAAAAAATTCAATATTTACTATTATGAATAATAAAATTTTGAAAAAATAAAAAAAAAAGTTAAAATTAATTTTTTTTTTGACAATTTTAATGAATAATATTTAGTTATTATAATATTTTAAAAGAGAGAAATATTTAATTTTTTTCAAAAAATAATGATTTTTCTATTATTTAAAACCTATTGTATTAGTACAATAGAATTTATTTATTGTACCATAAAATTTTCCTATAAGGATCGTAACTTGTATTTGTAAAAAAAGTCTCAAAAATGAATGTAACTTTCAATTCTTAATTTAATTAATATTTTTCAATTTGTATTTATGGTAAGGTTAAATTGGTCACAAGTAAGACATTACTTGACCTTATTAAATGTAGTTGTTTGTTGAAACTATAGATATCATAATTGGGGTGACTGGATCATATGCAAACACTAGATCTTCTACAATGACTGCAGAATCCAGTGAAGTTCTAGACATGGAAAAGTAGATGCATAGAGGATATAAATAACTGAGATAAATTGGTTTATGGTGTAAATTTGCACATTTAAAATAGCTGGAGAGACTTCTATGAGAGAAAATTCATATTTTAAGTTGGTGTCTTCTCACAACATGGAAAATTTCTCTTTTGCCTCTCCAATATTCTTTTTCTCCCCCCTAATTATCTTATTTACCTTTATATGAAAATTTTGTGATCTAAAATCTGAAATGTATTTCGGTATTCACATCCCAAAATAAACTACTTTAAGCCAGAAATTATTTCAGCATCGATGCTGAACTTATGAACATCGATGCTGAACTTAACATTTCAGTTTCTAGATCTTGAAATGGTGTCTGCACCCCCAAAATTCACGCAGAAATCATTTCAGCATCGATACTAAACTTAAAAACTTGCACCATTTTGAGGTTCTAAATCCCGAAATGGTGCTTGCACCCCCCAAAACTCACCCATCATTTCAGCATCGATGCTGAACTTATCAGCATCGATACTGTACTTTAAAACTTGCACCATTTCGGGTTTTAGATCCCGAAATAGTCCCTGTACCCCCCAAAACTCTGCACATACTTCAGGTTCTACATCCCGAACCTCATTTCGGGATCTACGTCCCGTATTGAAGGACAATGAGGTTCTAAAGAGGTAATAGAGAAACATGGGGGCAAAAGAAAAATTTTCCACAACATGGGATGGGGAAATAAACGGTTTTAAATTATTCATATTTAAATAGGTACTACCCTTTCAACTTGGGTTTGAGCATATTATTACATGTGCAGTTATGTAATCTTGTTAGAATTAGTTTGAAATAACTTAAGAATGAAATGAAATAATTGTTACATATCTTTTCGTATTGATGTTGATGTGGAAAGAGAAATTAAATAAATATATTGATGTAGAAAGTGAAATAATACAAATCATTTATTTTTTAAAGCTTAAATAATCAATTGGTCCCAGTAATTTCGCAAATTTTTTGTTTTAGTTCTGTAGATTATTTTTTTGGAATTCATACCTGGATGTTAACATGATTTTGATTTTAATCTTTAAAGCTAGTATTCACAGGAAAATTCGCAAGTTTTCTGCAGATTTTTTTTTGAATTTTCCTGCGAATTTTAGCTTAGAGAATAAAATCAAAATGATTTTAACATTCGGTGATGAATTTGTTTTAAAATATACAAAAACTAAAACAAAAAATACACAAACTTATAGAGACAAAATGATTATTTAATTTTTTTTAATTTAAAGTTTATTTTAAATATATTGGGAATATAACTACGTCAAAGTATTTTTTTATATATATTTGTTATCGCTCCATTATATTTGATGGGAAGTATATCACTTATGTGGCCGACCTCCCAAACATAAACCAGATTGATTATCACTGATCAAAGTTACTTTTGTTAATCTATGTTTAATTACTTTTCCCATAACTTTTGGTATGACTCATGAGTCTAATCCTCTATAATTTGCACAATTTTTTACATCACTTTGTTCTTACAAATTAGAATTAAAGTGTTTCTTCTCCACTATTTTGACCTCATAATTTTGTTAGAAAGTTCGGTGCACCACATAATATGGCTATTACCCATCGTTTTTCACGTTTAAATAAGTTTGTTTTTTTGGCACAACTGACTTGCCATTGGCCATATTTTTTTCTGTTGCTATTTTTCTTATCCTGTGTGCCATTTTGTCCCACCATTTGATTCTTGGAGCCCCACTGCATTTTTTTTTGTTACCATGATATTAATACAAAGTTCTCACTGCTGTTAGCGATGATTAATCTCCGCCGAAATAGTTGTGGGGTACACAAGGTATTCTCTCCTCCCAACCAATTTTTTTGCATATGCATGAACATAATTTGAACCCCTGACCACATGGTTTCTTCTGCCCGCTCTCGTCTTAACTCTCACATCTATAACGGTATAACCATTAACCAATAATCTATATTGGGTAGTCAAACTCTCTCCAAGTATGACCTTGCAGACCAAACAATTCTTTCTGTCTGATTTCCTAATAAAAAATAAAATTTATGAGAACATGTCACCTAATTCTTGTATGTGATAAGATGCTCCTCTCTTTCCATAAAGCATGCATAAGCTACAGTGAGAGAAAATGCCGACGAAAAATCTAGGATCGATTTACTCACCAGTCACCACATTTGCTTCCGAAGGCCATACCGTATCCCCGTACAAATCACTGAAACCTCTCAATACACTCCCTAGTCCCTACCTGCCCATTTAGATTTCCTCCTACAGGAATCTTTTCTCCTAGTCGCATATCATGAATTAAGCCTTCTAAATCCTCTCACAACTTTACTTTAAGGTGTTCTTTTAACTCTACCTGAGGAGGTGCGTAAGCACTCATAACTCAAGACTACCAATGAGCAGAACAAGATAACAAATGTACTGATAAAGTAAGGTTTTATTAGACACTTCCACCGATAAATTTAGCATGGCCAGTAAAAAACATGCAGAAAAACTGAGCTCAACTAGGTAAAGAAACTAACAATTACAAGGTTTGATAAAATATTTCTCAATTGTATATGTAATAATCTTACACTTGATAACAAAAACACTGACAGTATCAAAACGTTCACTAACTACAAATCTCACTCAGATTGGCTGACCTTTGGGAACAATTTGATCTTTGAGCCACATGTAAATTGGAATCAATACAAACCATGAAGCTGCGAGGACACCCAATGCAAAGCGCAGTAAGAAGACGAAAGGATTTACAGGCTTTTCAACATCTTCTTCCTTTGGACCAAGCTGCAGCAAATTGCAGAATTTATAACTCAATCAGCATATTATATATTGTGCATCTTCTTGTGAATATAGATAATGTGGTTTTATTATATATTTATGCTCTGCTGTTGACCGTTTTGCCAATGCAAGGAGGTGATAATGTGTGTACGTCAACAACAGTTAAACATATGCAACAAACCCTTAAATCTTATAACTTTGTTAAGTTGAATATAGATATTTTGCAGTGAGGCAAGCAAACATAAGGTTTGGCATTCGTGGCAAACAGAGTTAACAAAGCTAATGCCTAGTGCTTTATGGGAGATCCCGCCTCTAAACCAAAGTGCTCAGCATTTAATCGAAGTGCCTAAAGATCACATTTAACTGAAGAAACACAGTACAATAGTATGCCAACATACAATATGTTTGTAGCATTGTAGCAAAACCTGTATTGTTTGATTGAACTTCAACTATTAAAAGAACAAAATATTGAGTTTGAATAAGTGTGAAACTTGACATAACTGTGCATGTAAAACCAAAAGAGAGTAACCAATAAAATCAACCATGGTAGTTAATTCATCATCGACACTTCTCAACAATTAAATGTTCCCATATCATCAGGGTATGACAACTTGTTTATAAGAACAAATGCCCAGCAGCCTGTGCAAATATCTTATATGTTAATAGTCATAATACAAAGTGACAGAAGATCAAGAAAGGAATTTGAATAGTAATGCTTCACTGCTTTTCGTTCATAACTCCAAGCTACCCACACTTCCAAGACATAAAGGTGACAAAAGGAATGTGAATAGTAGTGCTTTGTTCATAACTACAAGCTACTTACACTTCCAAGACATAAGGATGACAAATGGTACGATTTGTGTAGAATACTTTTGTATTTGTTACCAATCGCCATACCCCGCAATTGAAAAAACTACCCATACCCACCCATATCCACATGGGTACAACTTCAATACCCATACTCATTGGGTACTTAACTACTCAAGCACTATGAAGCCCGAATAGTCCAAAGTTGGGACGTATCCGATACAGACATGTATCAGATATTGATGTTCCATTGATATATACCCTAGAAGTATCAAGAGTTATTTTCTTTTTACTTTTAAAAAAGTATATTACCGGATACATGAGATACTTCAAGGATACACGTGGATACATATCCTAGGAAAGATGAAGGGCATAAAAAATGAGACAAGGTTGTGAAGAATCAGTGGAGATGTACATGTTTCACTTCAAGATGGTGATAGACTTCTTAAATTGGTAAAGTTGTCTCTTGATGTACCGCTAGTATATGAATAAAAAAAACTAATACGTATAAATAGATAGAAAACGGATGTGAATCTTCAAGGATGGGATAGGTTCTCAAATGTGCTCAAGTACCAAGGAAAAGAGGGGATTTACAGCAAAAATAATTCAAGTTCCGAAAATATAGCATGTAGACAAATTTAACAAGATAAACAGTTATAGCTTTAAATTATAAATAGTCCTTAGTATGAGTGTGTTCATACTGCTAACTCTCAATCGTAAAGCATATATTTTTTATAGTCAGAAAATCATAAAAAGATAGGAACCAGCATGTTCTTGCACAAAAGACACAAACCACAAAACCATCAAGGAGAAACAACCACATACAACCTGCCTTTGACAGTTTGACTTGAGTTGAAAAAAAAGAACAAGAGAAAAATCAACAAAAATATACTGTAATTGAGAAGCTAAGATGAAATATACCTGCAAAGGAGAATCCCCAGAAGCAGGCTTAACACCAGTCACCGAACAACCCATAATCAAGCCATGACGGCGAACTCCACGATACCACTTTGGGCCAATCCTTTTTAGTTGGACATCCTTAAATCCTGCCTTCGTAAACCACTCAATATACTCTTCTTCTTTAGGGAAAAGCATCCAAACATCAGCAAAGAAACGCGACAACCAAAATGTCGGGTAGACAGGACCAATCAAACACGCTTTTCCCCCAAGTTTCAAAACCCTGTATGCTTCCTTGATTCCACGCTGAGGATCCGGCCAGTATTCAATACTGAGAAACAAAAACATATCATTATCACCTCTTTCAAAACAATTTTCTTTATATCTATAAATACCTACGAAGCAAGACACAAACATGTTGGCACCAGTAATAATTTGAAAAAATATGAATTAATTGAATTTAATTACAAATGTTGTTATCGGACATCAAATACGTCTTAGATCAATGTCGGTGCTATAGAGCCATATAAACATTAACAGCATCAACATTGCAACTAAATCATGTAAATACACCTCTTTCAAAGGAAGCTACTTTATATCTACATACACTCGAGCAGAAACAACAAGATTACACCAAAGTCATGCAAATACAAAATATACAAATAGTCATCAATAAGAACATTTTTTTTTTTTGAAGTTAAATTAGTCCACCTAAATTGACATCGGAGAGAATGGAACCTAAGACCTGGAGGAGGAGCACACTCCCAGGTCTCAAGCCAATACCACCAGGCCAACCCAAGTGGGTTAGTCATCCATAAGAACATTCAAAAGCAATTTTACAGAAACTAAGCAAGCATTGTTATTTAAACGCCTACGAAACATCATATTCATAGATGTACCTTCCTGCAGATACATATCTATCGGCATAATCAGTTCGAAAAGGGAGATCTTCAGCATCACCTTCAACAATTTTACAATCTTTAAGCGGTTCTTTTTGCTTAGCTTTAGCAAGTTGATGAGGTGACTGATCAAGAATAGTTACATTCTTAGCATCAACATGCTTAACAATACCCAAAGTAGTGAAACCAGTACCACCACCAACATCAACAACAAGCATATTCCTATCAGTAAGTTCCGCCGGTTCAAGAGCATCATCTCTCATATCTTCAGTCCAATGACCAGGGTTTATAACATGGTCATAAACAATTGAAAGAAACCTATAAAACCAAAATGCTTCTTTTTTGTGTTGTATAAACCTAGGTTGTGAACTTGGTCTTGAAGATGATGATGAAATACTAGAACTTGAACTACTACTACACTTAATAGTCCTCAATTTGGAAACCCTAACCCTAGTTTTGGGGAAACTTAAGGTCTTACCGTGCAAATCTGAAGGTGTGAAACCGAATCCAATTGGGGTTTTGGAATTCAATACAGTTAGCTTACCGGTTCCACTGAGCATCAGTGAAGCCATTGAATTGAATGAATGAATCTACAAAAGCAACAATGAGAGTTGTTAGGAGAGAATTGAGGTTAGAGAGAGAGAGAGGATGAGAGAGAAACACGTACGTACCTTGTTGGTGGAAATGGAAATGAAAGAAAGGGAAGTGTAGTGAAGTGAAGTGGTGGGTGTTGTTGAAATGCGTTACTCACAAAAAATTGATTTTCAATTCATTTCTCGCCACATATTCAAACCATATTATCGGTGCCAACCGATCTGTCGATTACTCTACGTTGGTAAGTAACACATGGTAAATTAATTTATAAAATTATCTTTCATTAATGGGTGATTTCTAAGGTAAGGGAACAATTAAGTCCTTCACCATGAACCATGTTTAACAATCATTAGATTAAATGTACTCGCATATTTTATCATGCATCTTGCCACATTGAATTGTTTTTTCTCTCTCTTCCCCTGTTAGAGCCTTTTTGGTTCAACCGAAGGAGAGGGGGAAGGGAGGGATTTTTATGAAGGTGAAGTGAGAGAAAATATAATTTATTATGTTGATAAAATTATCCACATTTTTTTATGAAAATCCTAAATTATCCTTCTTGAATATTAAAAATTTAGTTTTTATTTTTTTGTCAACAAAAAAAATTTAGGTGTTTTCTATTCATTAGATTTATTTTTGGTTATATATATCCTTTAGATTTTTTTGACGTAATATTTCCATTATAATTTAATCTTTATTTTGAGTTTATAAAGTTAAGGATAAAAAAGTAATTTAATTATTCACTTCCCTCCCGTCCCCTCGTTAAAAAGTTGAATCAAACATAAAATTTAAAATATTTCCTCCCCTCCCCTCCAAAAACCCCGAACCAAACAGGGCCTTAATAATATGAGAAATATACATTGTAAAGTTGAAAGAAGAATGAAAAACAAATAGTTAAGTGAATAATAGAAAAAAGAATATTAAATGTTTCATAGGTAATGTAAAGTGACATATTTTGGTATAATTTTTTTCTAAAACGACATATATTTTTGTATGGAGAGAGTAATTGGAAATTGTTTAGTAAGAAAAATAAAATTACTTCCACCGTTTGCAAATAATATCTTTAGTTATCTACTACTATATTTATCTCTATTTTTAGTTATAAGATTTCGTTGACCAAATTACAAAAATTTAAAATGTGAAAAATAGTAATAAGTTTATTGAAAGTGGATGTTGTTTCTACAAGTTTATTTCTTATTTTTTTTGACGAACCATGTTTATTTCTTATGAGAGAGTTTATTTATGTTTTATTATAATATTTATAGTAAAGTGTAGAAAAGAGTTAAAATAAGTAGGAGTATGTATTTAAAGAAGTAATAATTATAGTTGAAAATTGAAATAGAGTCTTATAAAATACAGGTTTTTATGGCGTGCAGGTTCATGATCTTCTTCCTTTTGGTTCACCCCTTGGACCACTCTCGGCCGTCTTGGATCACTTGTCCCCTGTGTTAGTATTCATGATTTGCAGTTCTTAGTAAAAAATGTGCTTTCCTCAGAAAATCCTCATACTCAGATTTTCTAAACTCAGCTCCCTCTGTTGATTTCCGATGTGATTAACAACATTCATTTCAAGTTCAATGATTCCATTGAAGACGTTTTCATTTGGACAAACAACAAAACGACATTTACACTACGAAAAGTGGCTACAACTGGTTACTCTCCCTAAGAGATCCTGTATTAACTAATAACTCTTTAGACTCTTGGTCTTGGATATGGAAACTTCAATTCCCTGAAAAGATCAAGTTCTTCTTTTGGTTGGCTTGTCACAAGTCTACGTCTACCTTGTCTTTGCTCAATCACCGGAAGATGAATCTTTCTCCCACTTGCAGTCGTTGTGGCCTTCAAGACGAATTTTTCCTTCATTGCATTCGAGACTATGAGTTTTCTCGCAGCCTTTGGAACTACATTGGTTTTATCAACCCAAATTTTTTCTCAAATATGGATGTGTATGATTGGCTCAAGTCGGGTACCACAATTTCACAGGCTCTCACCTTCTCGGCCGGTGTTTGGTGGTCTTGGAGACACCACAACTTGATGTGTCTGAACAATGAGACTTGGTCTTTAAGACGACACTCCTTCAACATCCAAGCTATGGTCGAAACATTCCAAATTTGTTTCTCTCCCGCTTCTAACGTCGAGGTAGTAGATAGACATATCAGGTAGAACAATAATAACTATTCGTGTACTATTCTGAATGTGGATGGAAGTTGCCTCGGTTATCCTATTCGAGCTGGATTTGGCGGAATTATTAGAAACACCTTTGGTCATTACCTTGCAGGTTTCTCAGGTTTCATTCATGGGTCCTCTGACATTTTATTCGCAGAATTTTCTACTATATACAGGTGTCTCTTGCTGGCCAAAGACATGAGTATTGATGAACTTGTCTTTTATTCTGATTCGTTACACTGTGTCAATCTCATCAAAGGTCCATGTGTTAAGTATCATATTTGAAATTCTGGCAACCAGACAGACAAATGCTGTGCACAATGTTAGAGCACTTGTCACACAATAATAATATAACGCAGCGTAGCAAAGTAAAATAAGCGTGACAGAATAATAAAGAACACAGTGAGTTTGTTAACCCAGTTCGGCGCAACTTGCCCTAGTCTGGGGGATACCAATCTAGGAATGAACTCCACTATTATAGTTTTAGTGAAAAGCACAACGTAGACTCACTACTTGTCTTTGCACCACGACCCTACCAATGGCTGCTCTACCTAGGAATTCCTAGGTATGAGACCCCGTCTCAATTCCCACTAACAGTACAGACAGCACTGTTAAACACACACTTGTTTGTTTGTTTGGATGAGAGTCACACTCTAAAGACACAACTAAACTCCGTACTTAAAAGCTTAGGAGCAGTACACCATTACAACTCAAACACAGAGTACTTGACTTGAATCAGGAAGATACAATCAAGACTCACAACTAACAAGAAAACCTAAAACCTTAAGACACACGCTTTAGTACACACACGGTTTTCCACACACAAAACTAGGGTTTGTCTTCACATATATATAATACTGAGATAGCACGGCTTTGGACGTTGTCAGGTCCAACTGATAAATCTTGCAAATATATTTTAGAAACATATAATATGTTTCCATATATGGAAAAACATATTTTATGAAGCAATCAGGGCAAAACGCCACCTCCTGAAGGTTCTACACAAAAAGGCGAGACTTAGTGCACAAGTAATTGAGATAAAACTGAAGCAAATCTTTAAAAAGATCTCGCACAAAAATACGCGTACGTCCTGATGCTGTACGCACACGCTGGAGCATCTGGTCCAGCATCTGTCCAGTTAGCATCTGGTCCAGCATCTGGCTAGTTAGTGTTTTAGCAAAAATGAGGCCAATACACAAAAACCCAACAATCTCCCCCTTTGGCAAATTTTTGGCTAAAACAATCTTTGGCCATATATGAAAGCCAGAGAGATATACACAGCACACTCCTTCTAATCAATCAAAACATAGCAACTTTGAAGGAGAACAAGAACCATCTTCATATAGTAAATTTCCAATAAAAGTGCTAACAAATAAGCTTCAACACACAAACATCAGATGCATATAGCAGCAGATAACATAAGATAGCCTCACACATAAAAACATCAGAGAAAATACGCTTCATCACAAATAATGCTTCACACAAAAGTGAATGCTTCAACATCTGATACAGCATTCTCATGCAAACATAAGCATAACATTCTCCTTCAACATCGGCAAACATCAGCACTCCCCCTGAGAACAATGTCTCATGCATATCATAAAGAGTAAAGAAACAACTCATGCATATTTGCCATGGCAGAGCAACATAAACTACTTCATATCACCATATAGACAAATGTGTCAACATTAAGTAGAGCATCCGACATATTAGAGCATTATGTAGAGCATCAGGCATATCAACCAATATCAGCTAACTTTTTCCCCTTTTTAGCCACAAAAAATGTCAAACTTCATATGAGTATTTGAAATAGGCATATACCATAGTATCATATCATCTCCATTTATCAGCATACTCAGATAACCACAACTGTTCATATGTAACATGCTGCATCATCATCAAACACATCATACAACTAACATCCTAACAAGTAACAACTAGCACGATCATGAAGTAATTACTACTACTCCCCCTTAAGGACTAGGAAAAATAAATTCCTCCCCCTTAATTCATGCAATCACTAGAGTATAGTAGAAAATTATTCTACGTAGTCATCATCACACAACATACATCATCACACAAGATGCATTTGATCCCCGTCAAAACAAGCATAAACACTCTACTCACGGATAGATAGGCAGGAGGCACATACTACTCTCCCTCAGATAATCAACATGTAGATAATAGGAGATAATCAAATATAATTTCTCCCCCTCAAAAAGTGCATGCGTATTTCATAAACTCACCTACTACAATAGGTCAGATGCCACTGTCACTGCTTCATGCATCATACTCACCTACACACAATATTAAGCTACTAGTACAAGACATATGTTAGATCATCTGTTAGAGCTTTATGCATCATACGCATATAAAATAACACAACAACTTCTACTCTCCCAATTTAGCCACAAATTCTGACAAACAACATTCATGCATAAAAGAAGGTCATAGAGTACCAAAGAGTCATAGAGAAGCCACAAATAGAGTACTTATTACAAGCCATAAGCCACACACAAGTCCATAAGAAATAGGGAAACATCAAGATCAGAAAGAGGCAGTCTTATCAGAGTCAATTGACAATTCCTCAGTATCACCAGCAGCAAAAGCATTTATTTCCTCCTTCTTCTTCTTCCTGCGCTCCCTCAATATCTTCACCCTTAACTTCACTTTCAACCTTCAAGGCTACAATAATCCTGTCAATTTTCATTTTTCTAACACCAAGAGCCATACTAGTCTCAATAAGATCAACTTTCATTTGTTTTCTACTGAGAGCACATGTTGGCTGGACAGAAGTGTCAGCTAAGTAAACAGCATGTGAATCACAAAGCGACCTGTAATCTAAGGACAGAGGACTAGGCCTCTTAACAGCAAAAGATTTAGCTTGCTCCAAAAATTGATAATAAATGTAAGAACCAAAATCAAATGCAGATTTAGTACCAACTGCATAGATAAGCTTAGCTAAGCCAGTTGCAACAGAATTAGAGTGAGTAGTGGGGGACTAGTTATTAGCAGCAATTTTGATTAAGGCAGCATAAAGTGGAGACATTTTTGCAGAGGACAAATGTCCAGGCCAGTGTCTAAGCTTGTTACCTGTGATAGTCTTGCAGATGGTGTCATCGGTCACTTCCAACATAGGAATGTCTTCAACCGATCTTCCAAGATAAGTATTAATAACTTGAGGAGAGAAGTTTACACACCAGCTTGTCATAACATTGACCCAGATTCTTCACAGTCTTCATCAACCCAGCATACTCCAACACATCAACAAGCTCTTGGGCACTTTCACTCACAGCAGGTGTACTTTTCATGGATTTGATCCTTGTCCTACGAGCAACACCTGTCACAGGAGTTTCCTCCACAGACATATCTTCTGGTCCATCATTTTCTACCAGAACCACATTATTCTGTAACACATTATCAGGACTCACAGTTTGCCGAGTCTCAAATTCTTTAGACTGAGGCTCAGGGGAACCTTCTTCATGAACACTTTCAGCAGCAGGAGTGTCTGGGACCACAGTGGTCTCAACATTGGCTTGTGCCAAAGATGCGTGAGCATCTGGCATAGCATCTGTCTGCTTATCACTAAAATCAGCTGATTTCTCAGCAACACTAACATCTTGTTCAGCAACAAAACCACCAATTTTCTCATGATCAACAAATTTTTCAACAGAGGAATTTGACTTAATATCCTCTACACACTCATCTACCTTATGATTATCAGTACCTAGGGTTTCAGTAGTATCAACAATAACATTACCCTCACCGGGGATATCCTCAGATTTACTGACAAAAGTGTCAGCACTTGGTTCCACAATAGTCGAAACAAACAGATTCTCTTTACAGTAGAGATCGTGCATGCTTAATCCAGCACACTGAACATTAGAGAGTTTTGATTTATTACCTTTTGATTTTGAACCCTTAGAGGACGGAGAGACTTTTCTTGAACTCTTCTTCCTTGATACTAGCACCTTAGAGTGCCGTGTGGTTACTCCGGTACTAGAAACAGTGGCAAGCGGTTGAGCATCAGTAATAACCGTCGCTGGATTCACTTGTTGAGTGATAGGATCGGAAACAGAATCGGACGGAGGAGTGGATGATTGATCTTGCATTGTGGATTTGTCATTCTTTTGCTTCCACTCTTTCTTGATGTTCTTCATAATAGGCTCAATTTTTGATGAGTGAGTTTTGTTAGGATACCCATACAATTTGAAGCAGTAAGGTCTAATGTGTCCCTTTCTTCCACAGTGGTAACATACCCAACCAGAATATCTTTTCTTTGATTTGATATTGTTTCTGGTTGTCTGTTGTCTCACCGGATGCTGGGGCATCTGTCTTGGCATAGTTGGATCATAAGTACTATCAGAAGGAACAAAATTCTTTACAGGCACAAATTTCTGATGATATAGTGAACTGTAGTTGAACCCAATACCTTTAGTATCATTAGAATTCTGTCCTAACTCTAAGATTTCTTCTAGCTTATCAGTTCCTGTATTCAGCATCCTCAATTGCTTGTTCATGTTGTCAATCTTGGATTTATATAGAGTAACATCACCATCTAGTCTTGAATTTTCTTCCAGAAGTTTGTTTTTCTCAGCTTGCAATATAGCAATGGTCTTCTTTTGCCTTATCACTGTGTTACCAACTTCTACGCTTTTAAGCCATAATCCTTTATAACAATCAACTAATTCATCATAAGTCATTTCACCATCGTGTGATTCAACATCAGATGTACATACTCCAGTTAAACAAATCACATGATTAGTAGTTTCGGAATCTTCTTCTGATTCATCTTCATCAGTCTGCTGTTTCCTTTGATTGTTGGCATTCCTATTGATGCTGCGACAGTTGTCAGGGCGTCTGTCCATCAATTTCAAGACTTTATTAAATTGTTTTCTTAACAAAGCAATAGCTTCAGAGATGCTTTCATCAGCCTCCATATCACTCTGTCGATCAGTCTCCTCGGCATTAGAGACAAAAGCAATGTTTTTCGTCTTCTTTTTAGATCCTCCATTTGCTGACATCTCAAAAGTTTGTAGAGAACCAACTAATTCATCCATTTTCAATTCCGAAATGTCCTTGGCTTCCTCTATTGCAGTGACCTTCATGTCAAACTTCTTAGGCAGGGACCTAAGCATTTTTTTTACTAGAGTTTCTTCAGATATCTTCTCACCCAAGGCATCAAATTGATTGTCATAATCAAGAATTGTTGTGTGAAACTCTTGAATGCTTTCATAATCCTTCATTCTCAATTTCTCAAACTTACTAGTCAAGAGTTGCAGCCTTGAGCTTTTCACCTTTGAGGTACCCTCATGAACAGTTTGGAGTATCTTCCATGCATCCTTTGCAATAGTGCATTTTTTTATCAATTTGAAAATAAGCGCATCAACTCCATTGATTAAAGCATTTAGAGCCCTTGAATTTGCATTGGCTAATGCTTCTTCATCCTTGCTCCATTCCTCCTCAGGTTTAAGCGTAGTGGTAGTCTCCCCTTCCTTACCAGTAGTAACTACAGGATGTTCCCATCCTTTAATAACAGCTTTCCATGTTTTGTGATCCATGGATTTCAAGAAGGTAAACATTTTAGACTTCCAATTGTCATAGTTAGCCTCACCAACCAAGAGTGGTGGTCTATTCATCTGTCCTCCTACGTTGTCCATCTTAGCCAGAAATATCTTCCCTAGAGCTCACCCAATCAGGCAGGGTGCCTGCTCTGATGCCAATTGAAATTCTGGCAACCAGACAGACAAATGTTGTGCACAATGTTAGTGCACTTGTCCGAGCACTTGTCACACAATAATAATATAACGCAGCGTAGCAAAGTAAAATAAGCGTGACAGAATAATAAAGAACACAGTGAGTTTGTTAACCCAGTTCGGCGCAACTTGCCCTAGTCTGGGGGATACCAATCCAAGAATGAACTCCACTATAATAGTTCTTGTGAAAAGCACAACGTAGACTCACTACTTGTCTTTGCACCACGACCCTACCAATGGTTGCTCTACCTAGGAACTTCTAGGTATGAGACCCCGTCTCAATTCCCACAAACAGTACAGATAGCACTGTTAAACACACACTTGTTTGTTTGTTTGGATGAGAGTCACACTCTAAAGACACAACTAAACTCCGTACTTAAAAGCTTAGGAGCAGTACACCATTACAACTCAAACACAGAGTACTTGACTTGAATCAGGAAGATACAATCAAGACTCACAACTAACAAGAAAACCTAAAACCTTAAGACACACGCTTTAGTACACACACGGTTTTCCACACACAAAACTAGGGTTTGTCTTCACATATATATAATACTGAGATAGCACGGCTTTGGGCTTCAAAACAGAGCTTGGACGTTGTCAGGTCCAACTGATAAATCTTGCAAATATATTTTAGAAACATATAATATGTTTCCATAAATGGAAAAACATATTTTATGAAGCAATCAGGGCAAAACCCCACCTCCTGAAGGTTCTACACAAAAAGGCGAGACTTAGTGCACAAGTAATTGAGATAAAACTGAAGCAAATCTTTAAAGATCTCGCACAAAAATACGCGTACGTCCTGATGCTGTACGCACACGCTAGAGCATCTGGTCCAGCATCTGTCCAGTTAGCATCTGGTCCAGCATCTGGCTAGTTAGTGTTTTAGCAAAAATGAGGCCAATACACAAAAACCCAACAATATTCATGTTGTACTGATCTAGGATATAAATGAATAACTCTCTCAAACCAATGTTTCTGTCTATCTCACACTTAGAGAAGGGAATCAACGTACAGATTTCTTCGCAAAACTTGGAGCTTCTTCAGATGCCGACTTCTTGACTCATACCTCTCCTCTAGAAGGGCTATGTGATCTTCTTAGAAATGACGCAATGAGACCATCAGTCCTTGTGAATAGTTTCTCTTTTTAGTTTTCTTTTTCTTTTTTTAGCTTACGTACAAAAAAAAACAGAAATAGAGTCTTATAAAAAGGGACAAATAAATTTTTGAAAAAGTCTTATAATTAGAGATGAATGTAGTATACATTAGAAATATTTTGATGATAATGTTGGGTTTTTTTGGTTGAAATAAAGTTATACCATTTTCTGTTGGAACATAGAACACATTTATGTGTGAATTGAAAATAAAATTATTGAATTCCACATCGGATAAGAGAGAATACTAATAAGTCTAGTATTCTAGTGTGTATTGTTTTTTGAGAAAAATTTTTTTAGTCCTTTTTAATTATTTTACACATATCTATTTAACTCTTAGGGTTTGTTTTGTAAAAATAGCTTATAGTTTATAGCTGATGGCTTATAACTGATGACTGATAATGATAGAGTGTTAATTCTATCAAAGTAACAAATTAGGGTTTTCTACGGTAATCCTAATGAAAATAAAGAACATAAAACAAAGACGAATAAAATAAGATAAAAATAACAATAAAAAACTACATAAATAAAATAAAAGATAAATAACAATTCATTCATTCATTGATTCATTACTTCGTTCCTTAGTCACAATGAGCATATATATATAGTGCTCATAAACAGATAACAACTAAAATATGTTCATAAACGAATAACAACTTAATCCTAACAACTAGTAACTATTATTTCTAATTAAAATATCTAAATTATTTAATTAATTCTAAATCTAATATCTTCCTCTATCATTACCTACCCCTTCAAAATCAACCTTGTCCTCAAGGTTGAAGATTTTTTTTGATGCTACAATAGATTTTCTTGGATCCCATTGCTTGAAAAAGAAGGGCTTAGTAGACATATCCAAATGACCACCAAAATCGTGAAGATCTATTGGTCTCAAACTCAAATTAGTATCCAACAACTGACATTTAATTAAGTTAATAGGTGTGTATAGTGTTGGCGGTGACGGCGTTAGAAATTGGACAAATTCATTATTTTCGTTGTCAAGTTCTATAAATTGTGGCTTTGAAGAAAAGTGATTTTCTTTTTCACTTTTTGTTTCCTCATCTTCTTCATCTTTTTCTTGATTTTCTTCAACTTTCTCAGAGATTTGTTGGAGATTTTTTTTGAGAGCAAGACGAGAAGCTTGCATTTGTTCATCCAGAACTCTTTGTAAAGCTTTTAAATCTTCTTGGAAAGCAAGATGAGACTCGTTCATCTCACTTCGAAATTCTCTCACCACATTCTGAAGCTTTTTTAAAGCTTCTAAAATTTCATACAAAGCTTCTTGATTGATTTCTGCACTTGGAATTGTTGCAACAAGTTGAGAATTAGGGTGATGAATTTGTTGTTGTTGCTGCTGTTGGGAGTGGTTGTAGTAGCATGAATAATCATATCCAGATATGCCATTAGAAATAGGAGCAGGATGTTGATACGGGTATGAAGGAAAAAATGGAAAATTTGAATACTCATCACTCGGAGGGGGTTGCTGATGAAAACCATATGATAAGTATTGGTTAAAAGGTGAAGATGAATGATAAGTATATGGGGTTGGTTGAGGCGATTGTGAACAGGGTGTGTTTAAATATGATGATGGGTTTGGAATGGTTGTTGGAGTGTAATACATTGGAGGAAGGGTAAATGAATATGGAGAAAAGGTTCGAATAGCGTTGGGGTACGAATAATATTGAGGATTAAGGTTTGAATATTCCATGGGAGGTGTTGAAGTTCAAAAGAATGAAAGTACCAATTGATAGAGTGTTAATTCTATCAAAGTAACAAACTAGGTTTTTCTATGATAATCCTAATGAAAATAAAGAACATAAAAGAAAGACAAATAAAACAAGATAAAAATAACAATAAAGAAACTAAATAAATAAAAGATAAACAAGTTTTAAATTAAAATCTCTAATTTAATTATTAGCCTTAGATTTACATAGTAACTCTAGATAACGGTACTATAGACATTGGTCATTTGGGTTCGATATCTTTTTAAAGCTACGCGATACGACTGTGCACTTGCAGTCACAAATCCTTTAGTTATACTAAATCGTGATCATCCTTCTGAAGGTAGGGCACTCCTAATGAGAGAGGGCACCTTCCCTTGAGAGCTCCTTGCTTTCCCTTGAAGCTTCTCTTGCTCCTAAGAGTTGCTTTACTTTGTGCTTTGTGAAGTGTGTGAAATAGTGAGGCGGATATCTCTATTTATAGCTTTTTAATGGGCTTGGGTAGCTTAATTTTTACGCGTCATCATGGCATAATGGGTCATCTGCTCTATTTGGTGGATCTGGTTCATCTGGTGAATCTGGTTCATCTGTTGGGCATCGTGGCTGATAGATCCCATCGTGGCACGATGAATACCGAAACTTTAGCTTTTGGCTTCAACACAAAAGTTGTAGATATTTTTCTTAGCTTTCCAGCGGATGGTCACAAGCCTCATTCTAATACTTGTAGCTCCAGATATGCCCAAAATACTCCTCCTGAGTCATGAGCGAATATCTATCATTGTTTTGCTCCTTTTTATCCGTTTTTGTGTAGTTTCCTCTTTTCTTATTTCTTCGAGATGTGACTTTGTTCCTTTGGTATTTTCCATGATTCGTCTATCAAAAGTAAACAATGCTACTAAAAACTATAATAAAATCTACCTAAAAACATCATACAAATTCTCGTGCTCAAATAATATTAACGATAAAGAACGAGAAGAACACAAAGAATTTATTTACCGAGGTTGGTCAAATAAACCTACTCTGGGAGAGAGCAGCCCCTATGTTCCACTCGAATCGATGAATCACTTTACAAGAAATTCCCTTTACAAATTTACAAGAGATAATCTTCAAACCTAACTCTACCCAAGTCTCGAATCTCTTCCCTGTGGACAAGAGACTCAATTTATCCTAGTCTACTCAAGGTGAAACTCTAACAACCTTTTGCACACCCTATAATTAAATCAAGAGTGACCCCTTTGTTACCCTTTAAAATCCTAGCCTTTTGTGGTAGTGACAAGGCTTTGTTCACAGTTGATTACCTTAGAGCTACATGACTCCCTCTCTCACCATTTCCTTGTGCAACAACCTATATTTAGAGTAAATATAAAACTTTGTTTTTAAACAAATCTAACTTATAAACAAATAAAATCTCACTTGTTTTCAAACAAATCTAGTTTAAAAACCAGATAAAAGTTTTCTTATTTTTGACACATACATTGTTTAAAACTAAACAAAATCTTACATGAAATCGATGTTAGAATATTGTTAGATGCCAATAAAAATAATACAACACGAGTATCTTAAAACAACTTCCAAAAAAGAGCATGAAATAACAAAATATGTTGAACGCACAAAGAGTGATGACACGTCGGTAATTTATCTTAGTGTTGTACCCCAATTTTGGACCTAAAATCCATACATATTATCATATAATTAAATTAAGGCATACATTCCTCTGGCCCTGTTATTTTTCTTTCCTTTTATTTATTTATTTATTTATTCATTTACGATAACACCGTCATAGATTGTTTATTTGTTTTGCTTTATTTCAATATGACTAATGCTCTCGTGTTTCTTTTTCAACAGTTTATAGCATTATATACCAATCAAGATAAAAGCATTCAAGCGTGTTTAATCATTCACTTCGTTATCGTTTTTGAAAAAATTACTTAATATTATGTACTTTTATTACTACTTTTTTATTTATTATTATTGATTCATCGTTACTTATTATTACTACTTTGTTCTCTATTACCATTTTATTACATTTTTTTGTTAATGCACCAGTTCCCCTCCGAGTTTTAATAATTGTCAAAACACATGGAAATAGAGTAGAATATGTTTATGCAACAATTGAAATTGACTTGACAGCAAAACATTATTTTGAAACTTTGAAAAATCAATTTTTAGGTGTTTTGTATCGATACATATATACCTGTATCGATACAAATGTCCTGAAACTTGTTCAGGCTGATTATCACGCATTTGTATCGATACATAGCACCTTTGTATCGATACAAATTGCTCTCATTGGAGTCAGAGGAGCCTCTGTGTTTCGAAACACACTTGTATGTTTCGAAACACATGCAGACTCTCTTGAAACCAGAGAGAGCCTTGTGTTTCGAAACATACCTTTGTGTTTCGAAACATATCAGTCAAGTTCTGTTTTTCTGGTGTATGTATCGATACATACGCGTGGATGTATCGATACAAGAACACAATCCTTCCTGTTGTCAACTGCTTGTATCGATACACACTGATGCATGTATCGATACAAGTCTATTAGATTGTGCCTAAACTTGCTCAATTCTACTTCCATTATAAATAGCTTTATGTGTTATTGTTGTAAGTGTGAGAAACCAGTATTGAAGAGTTCTTTGGTCAAGATTGTTTGAGAGTTTTGTATCAAGGATCATTCAAGAGCAATCATCATCTTCCTTCTTGTCTCTATCAAATTGAAGATTGAGTATGGGTTCAATTGGAGATTGATTAGAAGATTTCGAAGGATAATGTTCGGGGAAAATTCGCGGTGAATCAGAATTTGTCTTCCGGGTTGATTGAGTCTTGAAGGATGGGTTTCTCATCCGGATTCAAGAGTTGCTTGAATGTTACAATTCGATTTGTTGAGGGAATTATTCGGACGATCACCACGGGTTCTTGGTTGAAGATAGCGTGAAGGATTGATTGTTGGGAACGATAATTGAAGACAAGATCGAATTGGGTTTGCGCAATTACAAAGACGGGTTTATGTTGAAGATGGTGAAGATCGTGTAATCGAGTCTGTATCTTGCATATTTGAGTCCTTTGTAAATTGTGCATTGTGAAAGAGATTTTCCGAAGTAAAGTCTCAACTTATCCTTTTGATAAGTTGGGGGGAGACGTACCGGCCCACTGCGAGGACGACGCGAAAGCTGGGAACTCCCTGATCACTCCCTTGCGTATCTCTCTATCCCTTATCTCTTTACATTCTATTTTGTTATTCACTCGCATAGATAATTTTGTCACACACGCCACGTGTTCGACGAAATTATTGTGTGCTCGCTTCGTTTGTTATTCGAATTTGCAATTCTACGATTTGTGTGTGATTCAATTTTAAATAGATTAGTGTAATTTGAAAATTGCTTGACTTGTTAATTTGGATTGCTTTCGTTGTATTGTCTTCATTCCATATCGGCTTTTACTACCTTTCCTTTGATCGAGGTGCAATAGACTACCGATCTAGGTAGCTTCCGCGCTTACTCGATTAATTTACGAAAAACCGTAGTTGTTTGTTTAAAACGCTTTGTTCGCCACATTTAAGCGTAGCCTTGTAGTCTAACATTTTTATTGTTCATTAAACAAGAAAATTCTTTACAAGAAAAAATAGCCTCTTTATCCTTCTTTTATTATTGCTATTTCTTTTTCTATCTTCATATTATATTATTATCATTTTAATCCACAAAATCTGCTTTTTATTATTATCAATTCATTCACTAAAAAAACAAAATTACAAAAAAGTACCTTAACTCTTTCTTTTATTACAAAAATTACATTCTTTTTCTAAAAAATTCATTTTAGCTAAAATTTTCTCTAATTCATCTCTAACTCTATTATCACTAGTTTTTTTTCTTCTTTTCTTTTCTTTTTATGTTTCTTTTTTTTGCAGAAAAAACGAGGAGCAAAAAGTAAAGGAAAGAGGCCACTAATTGAAAAAACATTAACACAATACCAATACAAAAAAACTTCCTACATCAGTACACGGTTTTATCTTTTTTTTACAACTCATTACAAGTTACAACAACAAAAATCATCACAACACCAACAACATCACAGTACAAACATACAGATGGCAGGCTCTCATTCCATCACAAATTTTTCTTACAAAATTGTCCTCACTCTTACCTAACAACTTCAACCCTATTTCACCTCAATAAATAAAATAAACAGTGTTGCTAATTGGTGGTGGTGACAGAGCGGCAGAAACAGAGAGAAACAAAAAAAAGAACAAAAACAAAAAACGCAGAAAAATCAAAAGGAACAAAAATATACCAACAACAAAAAATCAACAAATTCTCTTCACATACTGTGAAGGAAATTGTTTATACTCTAAGCCGTTCTTCATCACCCAGTGGTAGACCTCGCAAGCAGAGAAGAGAAACAAGTCAGAGAAGGAGAAAGAAAGCTGAAAGACGAAAAGCCAGAAAAGGAAGAGAACCGAACCAGAGAAAAGTAAGAAGATAAAGAGAGGAACGAAGCTTACCTTCAAGATTCACGGCCTGTTTTGGTTAGATTTCTTTTCCCTTGTCGTTTTCTCTCACTGACTTGCATGAATATGTAGATTTAAAGTTCAGATCTGCGAGTATTGCATGTTGTATGGTAGATCTGGATCTGTGTATTGTTTTTTTTTAGTACTAATCGCATGATTATGAACGATTTTGCGGGTTAGGGTTTTGATTGGGATTTAGGGTTTCTGAATCTGAGACATATAATATGATGCTTGGTTGTTCATCACCCAATGGTAGACCTCGCAAGCAGAGAAGAGAAACAAGTCAGAGAAGGAGAAAGAAAGCTGAAAGACGAAAAGCCAGAAAAGGAAGAGAACCGAACCAGAGAAAAGTAAGAAGATAAAGAGAGGAACGAAGCTTACCTTCAAGATTCACGGCCTGTTTTGGTTAGATTTCTTTTCCCTTGTCGTTTTCTCTCACTGACTTGCATGAATATGTAGATTTAAAGTTCAGATCTGCGAGTATTGCATGTTGTATGGTAGATCTGGATCTGTGTATTGTTTTTTTTTAATACTAATCGCATGATTATGAACGATTTTGCGGGTTAGGGTTTTGATTGGGATTTAGGGTTTCTGAATCTGAGACATATAATATGATGCTTGGTTGTTCATCACCCAGTGGTAGACCTCGCAAGCAGAGAAGAGAAACAAGTCAGAGAAGGAGAAAGAAAGCTGAAAGACGAAAAGCCAGAAAAGGAAGAGAACCGAACCAGAGAAAAGTAAGAAGATAAAGAGAGGAACGAAGCTTACCTTCAAGATTCACGGCCTGTTTTGGTTAGATTTCTTTTCCCTTGTCGTTTTCTCTCACTGACTTGCATGAATATGTAGATTTAAAGTTCAGATCTGCGAGTATTGCATGTTGTATGGTAGATCTGGATCTGTGTATTGTTTTTTTTTAGTACTAATCGCATGATTATGAACGATTTTGCGGGTTAGGGTTTTGATTGGGATTTAGGGTTTCTGAATCTGAGACATATAATATGATGCTTGGTTGTTTGTTTGTTGTTCCTGGTTCTGAATCCATGTTTAGGACGTGTTTTTCATATAGGGTTTGTTTGTTGTATTTTCAAATTTGGAAGAAGAGAAATTAAAATAAGAGAAGAATTAAAATAATATTATAAAATTAGGGATAAAGTTGTAATTGTTAAATTAATCTGTTTCATTCCATCACATACACCCCAAATTGGGCGGAATGAAAAATTGGAGTAATGGGTGGTATCGGATGGAATGAGTTCCATCCCACTCCATTCCATTCCATTCATATTTAACAAAACCAAACAATGGAATCTAGTTCCATCTCATCCCATTCCATTCCATTGCACCACTTACCATCAATCCAAACGAACCCTTAGGGTTTAGATCTGCGTTTGGGCCTAGTCTTTTGGCTTGTTTTTTTTTTTGTTTGTTCTGATCAGTTTTGGTGACTTATTTATATCCTTTTATTTTACTTATTTTGTTTTTTTAGTTTACTTTTTTTTAAGAATATAGTATTGAAATGATATTTCCTTCTATTTGAAATTTTGAGTCAAAATGACAATATTAATATTTTAAAGACTTTTTGAATTTAATCTTTCTTTTATCTTGTTTTTTTCTTTTATGTTAGAAAAATGTTTTTAAAAAAAAAAGAGTTTCTCATATGCTATAAAAATAATTTATGAAAAATGCATAATTTGAAAAAAAAAATAGTGATAAGACTTAAATTTTATTTTTTCTCTTGACTTTTTGTTTACTTATTATGTTTGATTAGAATTTGAAAATCATGAAAAATGAAAAAATACTTGCTTTTTGATATGGTACTAATGAGGTTTTTTTTTTTAATTCTTGTTTATCAATTCTTGATTTAATTCTCCATAAAATGTTAGTTTTTTTATGCCATGAATGAAAGTGCCAAATTGTTATGTATGCTCAATATGTTTCCTTTCCCTGTTTTGTTTTAATTCCATGAATACATTAACATGTTTGCTTTTTTACTTTGTCTTAGTTTTTTTTATTATCACATGTTCATGCATTCTAAGAAAAGTCCCATTCATTTTTTACAACATATGCTACATTACACTACAATTCATATGTTACACCACAATTTCATATAATATGTTTCACTCACATTTTACATGCATACATGCATTTAGGTTTGAACTGGGCGAGACCCAATTGGGCAAGATCCTAGGACCCATTGGGCTGACAAGGGAACGGCCCATTAGCATATCTTGGCGAAGGGCGGAAAGGTTCAAAGGGATATATACTACCCATAACGGAAAAAAAGGAGAAAAGGGGGGCGGTCAAAGCTTATCATGAGTAGGACTCACGTGTGCCTTGAAAGTAGGGCTTAACCTAGGAAAAAAAGGAAATGATGGTTGAGGAAAAGAGGATAAAAAGGGGGTTCTGACGGCAAATAGAGGTAGGTCATTCATTTCATAAAAAGATAGAGAAAAATACACCACGAACCAAGAAAAACCTTCATTTCATTTCTCATTCAACACACCAAAAATCCTCAATTACCAGATTAATCAAAGAACGATATGACTCCGAGTGTATAACCAAAAATCCCCGGAATATTTGGCGCCCACCGTGGGGCCGTGGTAAAACGTTTCCCGGCCACACATCTGAACAATACAGACGGCTTATGAGAGTTGAAAGGCGAAGAAAGTTATTTTTTTTTTTTAAATTGCAGCAACACAATAAACATATTCAATATCAGCGTAATGGTGACAAAATTAGCAACACCACCACGGCTGCGATGCGATAAATTCAGAGGGTAACGGCGGTGGCGAGTCGATGGTGGTGGCAATTCAAGAACGGCGATTCGATGGCGGGGCGAGTTGACAAGGGCGTTGAATAACGCCCTGCAATAGCAGCGGCAAAGAGAAGCCTCATGGCAGATTGACGAAAGAGAAGCGGCTAAGAGAAGCCTTATGGCGGATTGATGAAAGAGAAGCGGCGAAGAGAAGCTTCATGGCGGATTTGATGGCGAGTAGGCAGTAGTTCAACGACTGTAAATATTCATGGCGGAGCGGATTTGATGGCGGGCTGAAGAGTTTACAGCGAAGGCGATCTGACGGTTGGCGATCTGATGATTGTTATGGCGATGGCGAAGAGTTCCATGGCGGATTCAACATGTTCATGGCGGATTCAATTAGCATAGATCATCCAAATGATCAGTTGTTTGGCGGTTTGATTCCTCGCCTTCACCAACGATGAACTTGCCTGAACAAATCCACCGCAACCATAGATGGAATCAGCAGAAGCAAGTGAAATAGAGTAAGTTGTGAATAATAGTAAGCATAGAAAAGCATTTGCGATGGACATTTCAGATCTAAGGTTGGGCGATGAATCCAATCAACCCAAGTCAGTGGATGAAGAAACAGATCTTAAACTGAGGCGAGCTGACAACGGCGGTGGCAGATTGATGATGATGAGGGCGAGTTGATATGATATGGCGAGTTCAATGACAATGTGCGATGGCGATCTGACAAAAGGTCAACGAATGCAAAGAGTTCATGGCGTGGCTGATTCGATGGCGAAGAGTTCACGGCGGGGTGAAGCCCTGATGGCGGATCGATTGGGTGAGTTTTCTATTACCTGATGCAGGGCTATTTTTTTCTCTTAATATATAATTGATACATATAATCCATGATGACGTTATCATGTTAATATTCTTTTAAAAATCCTTTAAAGAAACATGTGATTTTCACAGTTATCTCACCTGATCAGAAAGTGTGGCCACCAAAGTTCCGTCGTGTAGTGCTTCGTCAACACAGGAGGAGGGGGTTGTACCTGCAGGGACTCCGACGCTCAAGTCAGTGAGTGCAAGAGTTGCAAGTACAAGGTTAGAATAACAGATACCTGTGCCATTGTGAGGAATGGCGTACTTATACCCCCCCAGCGCTGGGCCAAGGCCATTAATGAGGAGGCTAACGATCCGTCCCTGCCATTAATGGCTGTCGGGATTTTGACTTGCGGTCATAATGGGCAGCAAATGCTCATTATCCCGAGATTTATACGTTATGATTTGTGGTAACGTTTGAATATTGCTCGCGTATGTGTCGAGCGTGAGCTTCCCCATTTCGGTGTCGAGCATACGTCAAAGGCAAAATGGGCCACATCAATGTCGAATGTATGGCGAGCATAATCTTCTTAGTGTCCAAGGTTATACATATGTCGGGCAAGGGGCTGAGCGCGATCATTGTCGTGCCTAGTCCAGAACAGAAGCCCCCCGAGTCGCCATTCTCGAGTTCGAGAGTGGTGACTTTAGCTAGTCGAGGAAACCGTATTCGCTCTCGACGTATGCAAGTGGAGTCGAACACAAATGAACGCTATGTTGTAAAATTCTTCGATTTGAAGTATTTTCTAACTGAAAATAGTTTTGCGTCATTAAGTCGAGGATCGATTCTTTCCATTCGTGTCACGACTTTGCGTGATGTGCGGTCTCGATTGTTGCGAGATTTGTGTGACGTGCGAAGATTTTGAATGGATAGACGTGACGTTTTGACGTCTGCTTTTACTGATTTCTGCCACGCGTCAGTTATGATCTGACGCACTTGAGTGTCTCTCTGTTTTTTCGCGGTTTTTGAGGCGCGTGTTAGAGCGTGGGGGCGCGTGAATCGTTTCATGTCTTTTCGTTTCAGATGCTTGAAACTCACCCGCTTGTCTTTTGGGCTTTCCCACTCAGATTCAAACTGCTATAAATGCAGTTTGGGTGGATTTTTACTCATTTTTTCAACTTCTCTTATTTCTTCTTCTTCCTCTCAACTCCATAACTCTTGTTCCTCTTTCTACTGTGTTTCTAAAGGAAAGTTGTTCGTCTTCTTCACTTGATTTCTCCCCCAACTTTGTTTCATCTTCTTCAATTAACGGTAAGTTGTTTCTTTCTCCTAGATCTTTGTGCGTTTTTCCATGGATTCCTTTGAGACTTTTCTGTTTTGTGAGGTTGTTGTTACTGTGATTTTGGCCTCTTGTTTGATTTCTTCTGTATGCATGTGTTTATGTTTTAGGACCCATAAACTGTTTTTAGAGTAGTGAACCATAAGTTAGAGGATCATACAGTTTAGATAATATGAAAATTTTATGGCTCTGAATGTGAGGAACTTGATGAATATTTCTGGGTTTGGGGAAGAACATGGCGAACACGATGAATATGTCGAACGGAAGCTAGGGTTGGATGGGTTGTCGAGCGCAAAACTTTGTTGCGCTCCCCGCATGTTGGAACCTTTAGGTTAATGGTCGCGTATCTTCGCTCTTCTATTTGATGAGCGGAAATTGTTTTGATATCGTCGTCGAATTCATTGTTTTGTTCCTCGACTTTCAAGTATCAATGACAGACAGCGACCAAACGGTTTCCGACAATGCTGTGGGCGAGACGGAGATCCCTTTCGTCGACAGAGATTATTCCTGGGTGGCGGAAGAACCCAGGACGATTATCTCTAAATACGCTGGATTGCCCGCCGATAATACTTCTTTTTTTAGAGAGATTGAGTCGACGGCTGGTCCTGATGAATGGGGACTTTTCCTCCCATCTCCTCGCGCTACAATTTGTATGGAACATCCTCGATGGCGAGTTCCCATGTACGAGGTTTGTTTCCAAAAAATGGGCTATCGGATGCCGTTTTCTGCTATCCAGATGTGTGTCTTCGATCATGTGTGTTTGGCTCCCTCGCAAATCCAACCCAACTCAATGGCGTTTATTCGCGCATTTGAATTAGTGGCTGAATATCTGGGGTTCACGCCCACCATCCTTCTATTTTTTTGTATTTTCACTGTTCAACGGGCGTCGAAGAAGGTGGAAGGGTGCAGCTGGGTTTCTTTCAAGCAAGCTACACGCTTCTTCGCCATGTACGCTGACTCAGTAAGGGATTTCAAAAGGAAATATTACATCGTAAAGCCCAAGACTGAAGCTGCCCATCACACTATGGTGACCATGTGCGACGAGGTGGATGACGAGGGGAACCTTATGTTCGAGGAGGATGGGACCCCTAAGAAGTCTTTGTATGACAACTTCCCGTTCACTTGGCGACGAGTTCATTACGCGGCCAAGCCGGGAAGCTTCTCTTTCCACCGCGATCAGTTGAATGAGGAGGATTCTGCCGCGTACGAAAAATTGAAAACCTTTGTTAACTCCTTTGAGTCGGGTTATCAAGTCGACAAGGATGAGAATTCTCTTGTCAATGATAAAGGGGAAGCTTTGCGGGAGCTTCGTTATATTGATATGAAGGCCCTGGTGGCTTGTGTGAGTAGTGCGGCGGCGAAGGATTTATTGAGTACGACATTAGTCATCGTCTCGTTTTTCTTGCTTTAAATTCCGCATTTTTAGACCCTGCATTTTTGTTCCTATAGTTCCTGACTTGTATTTCTCTTTGTCTGTTTCAGGTAAAATGGGGACCAATGCTGGTGCAATGAAGCGGTTTGCTTTGGGTAAGGCAGCGAAAGCGGCTGAAGCGGCCAAATTGATGGTGGCTCAGCAGCAATCTGTCACTGTCGATTTGGATCCACCGGCGGAGACCGAGACGTCGACTCGGGAGAAACGCTCGGCTCCTTCTCCTACACCGAAGCCCGCTTCGAAGAGGGGCAAGACTTCGACAGTTTCCCAGGACGATGGGAACTAGTTGTTCTGCAGGGGACATCTCGCTTACTCCTTTGTTTGGGGGATCGAGCAGCACTGTCGAAATCAAGATTGCGCCCGACGACTCGGCGGTTCTGCAGGAGATGGAGGACGGTGACCGGGCAGAGAAGATAAATCAAGTCAACCATTCCCTGGCGAGTGCCATGGCCATGCTCCAGTCTCTATATCTTTCTGAGTCGGCCAACTTCAAAGATAAAAAGAAGTTGAGCGACAAACTGGCGGCCAAGGATGCAAAGCTTAATCAGCTGAAGATTGCCTTTGATGTCTACAAGGAGAAATAAAAGGTGCAGCTTAACATGGCCGCCGATTTGGAAAAGGCGGAGGAGAAAGTTAAAGAACTGGAGGGCAAAATCACCGATCTGTCCAAGGAGGTCGTCGACTTGACGAAAGAGCTGGAGATGGCGAGGGAGAAGTCGGGCGTTGATGGTGATGGTGAGCCTGACGACAGATCTGAGTTCGCCCAGTTGACTAGGGCGGAACTTATTGCTAAGATCCGTCAACAGGACGAGAAGCTGATAGAAGGTCTTGAAGAAGCCTTCCAAAATGGTATTAATCAGGTCAAGTTTTTAAACCCGACGGTTGATCTTGACTTGACGAATGTTGATAGCTCGAAGGTTGTGAAGGATGGCCAAATGGTCGACATTGCTGCTGAAACTCCCGACCATGTCCAAGAAGACTCTCCCTCGACTCACTCTGACGGCGAGAATGCCTAGTAATTAGTATGGCCTGCGTGCCTTGATTTTGTAATGGCCTGCGTGCCTTTCGTTTGTAATATCATGACAATATCTTTTATTATCAAGTATTGACAATATCTTTTTATTATCAAGTATTTTTACTAAATATTTATTGTGCTTTCTTTATTTTGTCGACTTTGCACTTTATATTATTGTGAGTCGATGACCCATGTTCACTACCCACGAGGATCTTTGCCGAGGATAGGCAGTGAACTTAGTTTTACGGAGTGAGGGGAACTCCGTAAATGCTCGATTATTTGTTTCAGTTTTAGTGGGTCAAAGAGGGTCGAGGAGTTATAGACCTACTTTCACGGCGAAGACTTCCCATCGCGAACTGGGTGTTTCACCTGGCGAGTACGAGACAGGTAAATCGCGGGGATTTAACTTGTCTTTAATTTTAAGGTAGATGCTCGCACATTAGCATTTCCCCGTTGTATAGGCATGCTCGACTATCGTATAGTTTGGGATAGCCTTTGTTGAATCTTAGGATAGTGTTTCAAGTTTCAACTATAGTATAGTTTAAGCTTATCGCCATTCCAAGTCCTCGGGATGTCATTTTCTGTGAGCGTTTCCAGTTGGTATGCGCCATTTTCTGTCTTTGCGCGAATCCTGTATAGTCCTTCCCAATTTTGAGCGAGTTTTCCTTCTGTGGAGTCTTTCTGATTTCGGCGGAGGACGAGGTCGCCTATTTCAAATGTTCTTTTGATAACTTTCTTGTCGTGGCGAAAATTTATTTTTTGTTTCATGGTCGCCTCTTTGATAGAAGCTTTCGTTCTGATTTTGTCTATAAGGTCGAGTTCCTCTTGTATGAATTCATCGTTTACCTCTTCGTCGAACGGTATTTTCGTTCGTCTCGACGGTTCTCCTATCTCGACAGGAATCACCGCCTCTGTGCCGTAGGTTAGGCGAAATGGAGTTTCTCCGGTGGTCGAGTGTGGCGTAGTTCGGTAAGCTCACAAGACGTAGTAGAGCTCCTCGACCCACGAGCCTTTTGCTTCGTCAAGTCTTCTTCTTAGTCCTCGCAAGATTATTCTATTGGCCGCTTCCGCTTGTCCATTCGTTTGAGGGTGTTCGACGGACGCAAAGTGTTGCTTGATTTTCAATTTTGACATGAATTCTTGGAATTTTCTGTCCGTGAATTGAGTTCCATTTTCAGTTACTATCGCTTGAGGGATTCCAAACCGGGCCATGATGTTACGTTTGAAGAAACGCAACACATTTGGAGCGGTGATCTTGGCGAGGGGCTCTGCCTTGATCCACTTTGTGAAGTAGTCCACTCCGACGATTAGATATTTGTTCTAATCAGGGGCGAGGGGAAAGGGTCCTAGCAGGTCCAATCCCCACTGAGCGAAGGGCCATGGAGAGGATAATGTCTTCAACTCGTTTGGTGGAGCGTGAAGCATATCTCCATGTATTTGACATTTTGGGCATTTCTTCACGTGTTCTTTGGCGTCGTGTTGCATTGTCGACCAATAGTATCCCACCCTTAAGGCTTTTCTCGCGAGAGATCGTCCACCAAGGTGTTGCCTGTTTAGGTCTTCGTGTATTTCAAGCAGAATGTACTCCACTTTACTTTCCTCGACACATTTGAGCAAAGGAATTGAAAATCCTCTTCGATACAGTTTATTGTCGAGAATGGTGTACATGCAAGCCCTTCTTTTTACTTTGGCGACCTCTTTAGTGTCGGATGGTAATTCGCCTTTCGACAAATAGTTGAAGACTGGGGACATCCAGCTGTCTTTTTCCTCTATGTTAAGAATGTCGATTAGCGGTTTATTCTTTTCGATGCTTGGTTTCGACAGAATTTCTTGGACGACGGATTTATTCCCTCCCTTCTTACTTCGTGTGCTCCCCAGTTTTGAAAGTATATCTGTTTGAGTATTATGTTCTCGAGGGACATGTTGTACGTCAACACTTTCAAATTGGGTCATTTTCTCCTTTATTATCGCTAAGTATTCGGCTAGGCTTTCATCTTTCGCTTGGTAAGCTCCCGTTACTTGAGATGCCACAAGTTGAGAATCGGTGCAAATTTTGACCTTTTTTGCGTCAAGATCTTTTGCTAATCTTAACCCTGCGAGGAACGCTTCGTATTCTGTCTGGTTGTTTGTCGTCGGGAATGAAAGTCCTAGGGAAACTTCTATGAGTATGCCTTCCTCATTTTCTAGAATGATTCCGGCTCCACTTCCTTGGGAATTTGATGATCCGTCGACAAAGATCGTCCATTGGGAGGAGTTGCTAGTATGGAAAGACATTTCAGCGATGAAATCGGCCAAGACTTGGGCCTTCAAGGCTTTTCGTCCCTCGAACCGAATGTCGAATTCGGATAATTCGAGTGATCATTTCAGCATCCTTCCCGCCATATCAGGTCGACCAAGCAACGCTTTGATGGGTTGTTCGATCCGAACGACGATGGTGTGTGCGAGAAAGTAAAGTCGAAGTCTTCTGGCCGCCACTACGATTGCTAAAGCTATTTTCTCTATCTGTTGGTACCTTATCTCGGGGCCTTGAAGTGTTTTGCTCGTGAAGTAAACAGGTTTCTGTCCTTCACTCATTTCTCGGATAAGAACCGCACTGAAAGCTTCCTCGGATACGGCGTGATAGAGATATAATACTTCGTGGGGCGTTGGTCTCGACAGGACGGGTGGTTCAGACAACGCCTTCTTTAGGTTTCTCAGAGCTTGCTCGCACTCATCAGTCCATTCGAACTTAGATTCTTTTCTTAATAGTTTGAATAGAGGTAAAGCATGTTGCGCGGACTTTGCCACGAAACGGGATAATGATGTAAGCATTTCGTTCAACACTTGGATCGATTTCTTTGAATCGGGTGTTGGGAGTGCGGCGAACGCTCGACATTTGTCGGGGTTTGCTTCGATTCCTCGTTCTGTTAGATAAAATCCGAGGAATTTCCCTGCCCGGACGCCGAACGTGCATTTTTCCGGATTAAGCCTCATATTGTATTTCCTCGCTTGGGAAAACACCTTTTTAAGGTGGAGCGTATGGTCGACTTCCTGTTCGGATTTTACGATCATGTCGTCCATATAAACTTCGAGCATGTCTCCAATCTCGTCTTTGAATACTTTGTTCATCATCCTTTGGTAAGTGGCGCCTGCATTTTCAAGCCGAAAGGCATTACATTATAAGAGTAATTGTCGGATTCGGTCATGAACGCCGTGCATTCTTTGTCGGGCACGGACATTGGTATTTGATTATAACCTGAATATGCATCCATAAAAGACAATATTTTAAAACCAGAAGAATTATCAACTAATTTGTCTATGTTAGGCAATGGATAAGCATCTTTGGGACAAGCCCTATTGAGATCGGTATAGTCAACACACATGCGCCATTTTCCATTAGATTTTTTAACGAGTACAACATTTGACAGCCATGTAGTGTATTTGGCCTCAAAAAAGAAATTTGCCACTAGGAGGTCTTTTAGAGCTTTTTCAGTAGCCTCCGCTTTTTCAGGAGACTGCTTCCTACGATGCTGAACTACAGCACTAGCCCTATCATCTATTGCCAATTGATGGCAAGCAACATTTGGATCAATGTCGGGCATATCAGCTGCGCTCCAAGCGAATAGGTCAGCATTTTCATGAAGACATGCAACGAGTTGATTCTTCACCAAGTCAGGGATGCCAGCACCAATCTTCACGCCCTTAGCAGGATCATCACCGAAGGGAACAATTTCAAATTCACCACCGGGGATGGGACGCAGGACAGCAGTTTCAATTGGATCCTGGACATCTTCGTTCATCCGAGCATCCAGATCGACAGGATTGTCAATTGAATTCACAGCTTCTGTCTTTGCTTTGTCCTTTTTCGGAGTCTTGGCAGAACTCTGATTTTTTAGTGCAGCCTCAAAACATTTGCAGGCAGATTCAATGTCGCCGTTCAGAGTTGCGACTTTGAAAATTTCTCAATCGCCCCCCCCCCCCTTTCTTCTTCCCCCCCCCCCTAACTACCATATTTACCCTCATAAATGAGCATTTCGTGATGTATTCCCCGAACACCCAATTCGGGTTATACGTCCCGAAATTTGTCAAATTTGACACCCCCACGCGTGCACTTCGTGATGTATAACCCGAACACCAGTTCGGGGAATACATCACGAAATGCTCATTTATCCTGGCACCCCCCCAATTTAATTTGTGAGCTATTCCCAGAACTCCAGTTCGGGTTATAGCTCACGAAATATCTCGTTATATACTAACCCCCAGCTCACTTTTTCTTCCGTCTTCATTACTCCATCACACATTCTCTCTACTCTCTTGGGCGATTTTTGAAGTTGGGGCTCACAAATCATCATTGGCGTTGGTGTTAGAGCAACAAACAATCATTAAAACGTTTACATAAGGTAATGTCCACTTTGAACTGATTCTTTTGTGTTGTTGTTGTTGTTTTATGTTGTTCTTGCTGACATGTCAAGCCAGTGTCAGAGCTGACACTGGCTTATTTCGGGTTCTATCTCACGAAATGGGGGTTCGGGGAGTACGTCACGAAGTGCTGCCCATATGCGCGCGCCTGGGCGAATTTTGTGGTGTTTGCTATGGTTGTGCCATGGTTCTGAACTTAAGTCACGAAGTAGTGCTCTGCCTGCATGAGAAATTTAATTTTATTTGCTATAGCCTATTGATTCATACCAATTTGATTTTTTAATTATTGATGCACTTGATATGATGATCAATATGTGTTGTAGAGAGAAAGATAAATATGTAGGCTTTGGTTTGTTTTTGTATTGCACACATATTTGGCCATTCTTATTAAGTTTATTAAATTTTTGTTATGTTGTTGAATTTGTTTGCAGTGTTGAATCTCTCTGGCTGATGAAGCAGAAGCACCGGCTGCACCGATAGAGGATGTGCAAGTAGTTGATTCTAACTCTAGCCGTCCGGCGCAAGTGGAGCCGATAGAAATCGATACAGGCGCTCACTTTCAGACGGATAAAACATACGCTGATCGGGATGAGTTGATTGGCTGGGTTAGGTCTATAGCCCAGAAATTGAAGTTTTCGGTTGCGATTGTTAAGTCGGACTACGGTTCAGATCGAAGAAAGCAGTTCTTCGTATTGGATTGTGAAAGGGGAGGTACGTACAAGCCCACAAAGAAGAAGACAAAGTTGGAAGGGTGGCACGAGGAAATGTGGATGCCCCTTTAGGCTCCGTGGATATTATCGCGCAACTAAAGAATGGAGTCTATCGGTTGTGAGAGGTCAACACAATCATGTGTTGGATGTTGCTTTGGAGGGTCATTTGCTTGCGGGACGCTTGAAACGGGCCGAGAAAGAATTAGTTGATGAATTGACAAGGAATTTGGTCGCGCCAAGAAATATTATCAACACTTTGAAAGAGAGAGATCCTCAAAATGCAACAGAGATCAAGCAAGTATACAACGCGCGTCACAGATCAAAGGTTAGCATTAGGGGTTCAATGACAGAGATGCAACATTTGATCAAATGTTTGGAAGGTAAAAGTTATGTTTACCAATACAGGACGGTTCGTGAGACTTCGTGTATTCAGGACATATTCTTCGCACATCCGAAATCTGTAAAACTGTTCAACTCATTTCCGTCAGTTTTGGTGATGGACTGCACTTACAAGACAAACAGGTACAAAATGCCGCTGTTTCAAATAGTTGGTGTCACTTCGACTATGAAGACATTTACGGTTTTTTTTGCTCTCTCAGCAATGAAAAAAGAAATAATTTTACTTGGGCGCTTGAAGCTTGTCGTGGTCTTTTGAGGAGCAAAGACATGTCACCGAGCGTCATTGTGACAGACAGGTGTACTGCACTGATGAATTCTAATGCAGTTGTTTTTCCAAAGTCAAAACCGTTGGTTTGTACGTTGCACGTTAGAAAGAATGTTAAAGCTAAAGCAAAGATATTGTGCAAAGTACGTGAAACCAAGGAGGTGAAGGCGACCGATGTTGTGAAAAGGGTGATGAAAGCTTTTGACACTGTTGTTTATTCATCTACTAAAGAGGAATATTTGGTGAAAAACGGATGAAAAGAGTGGGAAGGAGAGTATGGAACGGTTTAGAACAAAGAAGGGAGTGGGGGGTTTAAATTTTGATCTGTTAAATATAACCCCTAGTTCGGGTTATAGATACCGAACTGGGCTTCGTGACCTATCTCACGAAGTAAGTTTTATGGGGGGCGTCAGGGGACAGTTCGTGACGTATACCCCGAACCCCAGTTCGGTGTATAGGTCACGAACCATAGCACGCGCGCGATGGGGGGTACAAGTTTTGTGCAACGCCCATGGTTCGGGACGTATGTCACGAACTTGGGTTTGGGACGTACGTCCCGAATTGATTTCTTTGCCCAATTTCAAGGGCATTTTGGAGTTTTAGGGGGGTTAAAGAGAAGTGATGGGGGGCGAAAGAGAAATTTTCTGCGACTTTGCCACTAGGAGTATAGTATTTCATCTTGAGGTGGACTGTCGATGGCAAGGCAAACATTTCAGCAATAGTTGGTCGACCAATGATGCACTTGTAGAGTGAGGGGCAGTCGACCACTAGGAACTGTGTTTTGACAGACTTGGAGGCTTCACCTTTCCCGATGGTAACAATGAGATCAACATAACCCCAAGGTTTGGTGGTCGAACCGTTGAATCCTTGTAGGTCGGATCCAACATAGGGAGCCAAATGTTGCTTGGTCAGTTGAAGGGTGTTGAAGAGTTCGGTGTACATGATATCGCAAGAGGATCCTGTGTCGACCAGAATTCTTCGGACTTCAAAATTCGCCATTTTGGCTCTGATGAGGAGTGGGATCTGGTAATTTGGAGATCCCACGGGCACTTCGCTTTTGTAGAATGCCAGAGGGATGTCCTCCTCGTCACTCCCTTTATCAGAAAGGGCGATGTGGTTGACGGGGGACACACTCATCAGTTCATCAAATTTTCTCTTTACGGATCCGATGGTGACTTTGTTGAAACCCCCACCAGATATGACGAGTGCTTTTGGGAAATTTTCCCAAGATCCATCCATATGTTTCTGGAAATGCTGAAACAAGTCTTCGTCATCTCCTGGTCGAGCAAGGAAATCTTCTGGTCGAGATATGGCCATCGCAATTTGCAATGGCTGACTTTTCTCGAATTCATCCTCGGATGGGATCTCCTCAGCGATTTTCTTAACTTCCCGAACTTCCTTTCGGGGACGTTCCTCTTTCATCGGCGCTTTCTCCCCTTTGTTGGTGTACTGTTTTAAGTACCCCTGGCTTATCAGTATTTCAATAGATGTAACTCGCGAAACGTCCCGAAGGGGGTTTGAACTCCTTATTTCCCTTGTCTCCCTTCTTGGGATGCTCTTGTTTGGTCTGCTCGCCAGAAGTATCTGTCATTGCAAGTTTTTGGGCGAGAGTTTTTTCCTCGTACCTGATGTACGCCTTCGCCTTGTCGAGGAAAGCATCTAGAGTCTTAACCTCTTCAATACCGACTACCCTTTTGAAATGTCCATCACACAGTCCCCGTTCCATGAGGTAAAGCTTCATGGGGTCTTTGGCCTCGACCTGAATAGCTTCTTTGTTGAATCTCTGCAAATAATCGCGCAGGGATTCGTTTGGCCCTTGGACAATGGCTTCCAAGGTGGCTGCAGTCTTCGGATGTTACTTCGAAGCTGTGAAGTGTGAAGTGAATTTTTTACATAGATCACTCCACGAGTCTATATATTTTATGATCTTCAATATATATATGAGTATATTCTTCATTCACTATAACAAAAACTACCTTGTGCAGATCTTATGGATTCTTTGTAGTATTGATATGGAGCATCAAAACAGTTGTTGATGATCATAATCTGATTGAACAATGGAAAGAACTAGGAAACTTTAAGGTACTACCTACTCACTACAAGATCTATAAGTACTAATTTTTCATAAGTGTAATTCATAGTTTATATGTTCTAAACTATTTATATAAAATTGTGTATCAACTGTACCACCTAGCGTGTCAAAACTGAGTGTTAATTTTGTTGAGGTCAATTTACAATTCAATTATGATATGATAAGACAGGTAACATAATTCAATTTAAAAATAATTTGTTTTAGAATCTTAACCGCATAACTTATTGGTTTGTCTCTTGACGTTCTTTTGTTTACATAGTTTTATTATCAAGTTTGATAAAATAACAGAGGAGAAGGTCAAAGTTAACACGGCTATAGATGTCTAGACTTATGCTCACATAAAGTTGATGGTATATCAGTTAAGAGAGTTTGCTTTGATGGAATTGATTTACAAACAATCAAATATACGAAGACCAATATTAAAACCGAGAAAGACTAGACAATTTCGATTATATGATGGTCATACAAAAGATTTTTCATTGTTTACTTTTTATGTTTTATCATGCACTATTTAAATTGAAAATTTTATCCAATTTTTTCATTTAGTTCAATTGACCGATTTTAAACTACTCCCATTGATATAAATAATCATATTTGTTTGGTGACATTTTCTTAGGTAATACATTTTATTGTATGCAAGGATGTAAATTTCTTAGTATTTTTTTTTCTTGAAATTTACATGTGGATTAGTGCGAAAAAAGTTGAAACAAGAAAGTGAAAGAACGATGAAAAAATATATATATTAGTTTACAGTGTATTTTAAAAAAATATAGTTTGATGAGATTTCAGTTGAATAAATCTACAATAAATGTAGGAATATATCACCGATTTGGGATTTTTTTTTTTGTTGACAAAACAATGTTTTGATATTCAAAGTTGCCTACTTTTTTGTTTGTTTTTTTTTTCTTCTTGAAATTTACATGTGGTTTCTTACAAAAAAGTTAAAACAATGTGAGAGAACGATTGGAAAAAATATCTTAATTTATTTTCTATTTAATGTATTTAAAATTAACAGTATTAGTCCAATGGGATTCGGTTGAATAAATTTACAATAAATAGTAGGAAGATCACCGAATGTGATAGTTTTTTTTTCTTTCAAAACAAAGTGGCAGTTTTGTGACATTAAGATGTCTATTGGTTTGTTACGAAATAAGTCGAAACAATATGGGACAACGACGGAAATATATTTTTTAATTTACACCGTATTTAAAAAACAGTAGTTTGGTGAGATTCACATGAATAAATTTACAATAAACATAGTTACATCACTGAAGGTGGGAGTTTTTTTTTTTTTTGAAGAAAAAATGTCGTTGTTTCATGATATGCAAGATTGTCTATTTATTTATATTTTTTTTGACGTTCTTGAAATTTATATGCGGATTACTACGAAATAAGTTGAACAAGATGAAAGAATGTTAGGAAAAAAAATCTTAATTTACACTGTATTTAAAAAAAAGTAGTTTGATGAAATCCAGTTGAATAATATGCAATAAATGTTGGAAGGTCATTGAATATGGGGTTTTTTTGTTGACAAAAAAATGTGGGAGCTTTGTGATTGATATTCAAGGTTGTCTTTCTTTACTTTTTTTTAATTTTTTATTTTCGAAATTTACATATGGATTAATATGAAAGAAATTGAAACAATGTGAAAGAACAATGAGAAAATATATATGATATATATTTTTAATTCTCCAATAAAATCCTACTTTTTCACAAACATTATCTATTTCTGAAAAAATTGTAACAAACTTTATTTAAAAACAAACAAAATGTGTATACAATAAAAAGATTAAATTGTTTCAACAAAAACAAATTATACAAAATTTAGTCAATAAAATAAGATAGGAAGAAGGGTATAATATGCAAAATATAACCTAAATTTCCAACACGACAAGTAAAAATGAACAAATAATTTTTTGTAAAACGACAAGTAAAAAAGAACGGAGCGAGTATTAATTTACTTTATATTTAAAAAAATGTAGTTTCATAGGATTCATATACATAAATCTACACTAAATGAAAAAATGTCGGGGTTTTATGATATGCAAAGTTTTTATTTTGATGAAAAAACGTCGGAGTTTAGTGATACGCAATGTTGTTTATTTATATATATTTGTTTTTGAAATTTACACGTGGATTACTACGAAACAAGTCGAAATAAGAAGGTGGGAGAACGATGCAAAAATATATATTAATTTACAATAAACAACATTGCGTTGTTTAAATCTACAATAAACTTAAGAAGATCACCGAATTTGGGAGTTGTTTTTTTTTACAAAACAATGTTGTGATATTCAAGGTTGTCTAATTGTTTGTTTGTTTTATTCTTGAAATTGACATGTGGATTACTACGAAACAAATTGAAAGAAGGTGAGAGAATAAATTTGTGCTTTTTTTTGACAAAAAAATATCGAAGTATTGTGATATTCGAGGTTGTCTATTTCTTTGTTTTTTAAAATAAGAGAACAATGAAAAAATATATCTTAATTTACACTATATTTAAAAAATATATTTCCATGTGATTCAGATGAATAAATCTACAACAAACGTAGGAATATCACTGAGTGTGAAAGTTTTTTTTGTTTACGAAAAAATGTCGGAGTTTTGTGTTATGCAAAGTTTTTTTAGACAAAAATATGTCGGAGTTTATTGATATGCAATGTTGTCTATTTCTATCTATCTGTTTTTTACTAAATAAAAATTTGAAACAAGAAAGTGACTGAACAATAAAAAAAATATAAGTTAATCTATGATGTACTACTCCGGTCTCAAATATAAGAAACAAAAAAAAAACACACATAATAAGAGAAATTATTGTATTTTCAAATTTACCCTTAACTTTTTTGAGGAAGATATTAGATTTAGTTACTAGTTTTTAGGATTATTGTTAATTGGAAAAGTTAGATAAGTTTAATAAAGGGCAAAACTAGAATAATGATAAAAAAAGTAATCATTGTAGTAACTTTTTCTTATATTTGAGACCAACAATTATTTTTTTTCTTATATTTGAGACCGGAGGGAGTACTACATATTTTTGATGAAATTCAGTTGAACAAATCTACAATAAACTTAGGAAGATCATTGAATGTGAGAGTTATTTTTTTGACGAAAAAATGTGTTAGTTTTTTGATATGCAAGATTGTCTATTACTTTGTATTTTTTGTTGTTACTGAAATTTACAAGCATATTACTACAACACAAGTTAAAAAAAAATGAGAGAACACTACGAAAACATATATTAATCTACACTGTATTTTAAAAAAATGTAGTTCACTAAATGTGAGAGTTATTTTTTTGACGAAAAAGTGTTAAGGGGGGTTATTGGATTGAGATTTCGAGGGAATTCGAGAGATTATTTTGACAAAAAAAGTCTTGAAGATTTTAAAAGACTTCGTGAGATTATATTGATTTTGTGAGATTTTGAGAGATTTTTTTTGTGAGATTATAATTAAAAAAAAAAGTATTGATTAAAAATCTTGATTGAATAACAACGGATTTTTAAAATCTTGATTAAATAACACAAGACTTTTAAAATCTATTAAAATCCCTCAAAATCCATTAAAATCTCTCAAAATCCTAGTTCAATAACCCCCCCTTAGTTTTGTGATATGCAAGGTTGTCTATTTATTTGAATTTTTTTGTTCTAAGAATATACTTTTAGATTACTACTTACCAAGTTGAAACAAGGTAAGAGAATGATGGAAAAAAATATATTAATTTACACTGTATTTATGAAATCATGTTGTTTGATGAGATTTAGTTGAGTGAATCTTTATATATAATAAGCCAGAACTTTTTTCAAGTCTCTCTCTTCACCAGAACTCTCCTCACATGCATTCTCTCTTGTGGTGCATTTGGCAATTAATACTATAACTCTTTTTTTCCCATACACATTTTAATGCATTATTCTCATATTATTTTCGCATTAAATGCCATATTTTCATAACAATTATAAATGATTCTTTCCTTTTTATAAACATTATTTCATTGCCACCATTTTTATAATATTTTTAATCACACGTAATTCATTTACCATTTATGATATATGATACTTTTCTGATTTCAAATATTTATTCTTCATATTTTTTTTGGTACAAATATTATTTCCTCATATATGGCCCAACTCATCTAAATTATATGAAAATATATTGAATGACTTTTGATTCTCCTATTTTTTAAAAAGAAACAATAATAGTCATCTTCTAAAAATAATCACTACGATAAATTTTAAATTAAAATTAAAAAAACATAAGTAATTTTAATTTTATTGTTTGCTTCTAAGGCATTTTCAACTCAATTGGATAATATGTCCATTTCTCATTTCAAATTTCTTGAATTTCATAAATTTGAATAATAATAAATAATAAAATGAAGAAAAAAATATCTCTCCACACATTAAAATTACTAAATAAAAACATCATTGTCATAAATGAGTTTACTGATTATTGTCACAAAAAAATTAAAGAATCACGTCCTTCAAAGAAAGAAAGAGTTTTAAAGCATATTCATTCTCTTTGTGATTCTAAAAAAAAAAATAATAAAAAAAATAAATGCATTGAATACCAATTAATAATTATTTGATATGATTTTGTTTTGTTTTTCTGCTATAAATATCTCATCAAATTTTGATCATTTCTCGCACCATTCCATTATTCCTTCAAAAACCTATGATTTGTCTTCTTTCTTTTATATGTTTTTCACTTAATTTAGAATTTGATTATTGATCAAACTGACATTTTGTTTTTTGTTTTTCAGGGATATATAAAATTTAGGTGCAATTTTATAACAATGATATATACTTCAAGTTGGTGTAAGAATAGTGGTAGTCCAAATTGTCTAAAAAAAATTGATTCAAGTTTTAAAACTACGAAAAGGTTGTCTTTAACATATTTTTATAAATTTATACTTAAAGTTTTTTTTTATATGTTTTAGTGTTGTGTTTGAATAAAGTATTTTGTTTTATTGTGCTAACTATATAACATTTGTTCTCATCGTATTGAATATATAGAGATGCAGAAAACTAATTTTATTTTTTAAAACAATACATGATGAAGTTTTTCAAGTAAATTATTTAATTTGATTGTATTGTTCCATAATTCTATATCTATATTTTTTTTTTGTTGATTTGACTTTCATTATTTCTTTCAGGTTTGTTTGATCTAAAAAGTATTACGGTGAGAGAGGCATATTAGGTTGTGGTTGTTGTGTGGAAGGATAATCATCTATTAATAAGACATTTTAAGCTTCAATCCAAACTCTCTCATTGACCCTCATAAAATCTTCTTACAATCAACATTCTATGCCCCTGTTTATATATATAAAAAAAAAATCATTATATGCCCCTCCAAAAGAATATTAATATGTTAGGATATTTGCTGTTTAAAATATTTGGGTTTAACTAAATAAGCACTTAATATACTAGAAACTAGAGACTGATTTGTTCTTTAAGAAAATTGTGCTGAAATAAAATGGACTTTCACTCCTTTAATAAATTAAAATACTAAGAAAGACATCACAAAGGATGTATTTTTATAATTTATTATGTCCTTTCAAAATAACTGAAATTTTTTATTTTTGGGAACAAAATGTAAAATAATTTAAAATGCATATATTGGACTTAGAACATAAAATATGTAAACAAGAAAATAATTTTTTATGGTATTATTAAAAAAATATTATTAAATAATTAATAATTTATTTCATTTAAGTCATAATAATATTAATTGATACTATATGTTGTCTTATAGATGGAAATTTCAATGTATCACGTTAAAAAAAATATATTTCAAACACACCAATAAAAATGATTTTCATTTAAATTTAAGATACTTTCATATTATATTATTTTCATTGATAAAAAAAAGAAAATTTTCCACTTTCGAGTCCCAAAAAAAAGAACATATATAATTTAATTTTTCTATTTAAAAGATAACTTGCTTTAATTTTAACTTTTCATATTCAAATTATTATTATTATTTCAAATTCATATCACTAATAGTCACCAAAATTTTGCTTAAATAAACATAGATTTACGTGGTATAGAAACACGTAAATGCAAATGAGATATGGAAATATTTTGCATTCAAATTCAAATCACTAATATCACGAAAATTCAAAACTTACAATATCCCTAAAAGGTAAGAAATTATTTTAGCAATTAGTTAATTATTACTACCAATATAGCATAAAATGAAAATGTAATTAATAAGAAATTATACTATTTTTTTACGAGAGAAATTGCACCCTTCCTAAATTATGCCATTTTGTGCTTTTGTCTTATATATAATAAACTTACTAATTTAACTTCTAGTTTTTATGAATTTTAACTCTAAATTATATTATGTTCAAATACTTTAGATTACATAAAAAAATCTCAAACCCAATTTTTATTTAATTCTTATATGGGTATAATTGGAATGGAAAATCGTATGTCCAAAAAAAATTGTTAATATTATCTTCAAATATAAGTTTACGGTTAAATATAAAAAAAATTATACATTGACTAAATAATTGAATTTAAATGGTTAAATATAAAAAAAATTATACATTGACTAAATAATAATAATAATAATATTTTATAAAAAATTATAACATCTTTTTATTTAAATAATTGGTCATTTTCTCCACTATAAATAATAATGTTTTTGATGTGTCACTCACTAAATGTAGATACTTTAGCCATGTTGTGTAAAAGTAACTCTTCTTTTTTTTATTCAAACTATTTACAAAGTTAAAGAAAAAGTTATTTAATACTATTAGCTTTAATATATATATATATATATTATATTTGTCGAATAGCAAAATAAATGCTCAAATAAAATTTAAATTATCAAAATAATAAATGGATCTTTATTTGCATAAAACTTAAAATGTACAATAATATATTAACAACAAAATACAAAATAGGTTTACCTACATCTAAAAATTAATATAAAATTAACTTCTTCATTTCTTTTTTGTATTGATTAGATGTTTGCAAAGACTTGCGAAAGAAAATAACATGTGGATTGAAAATGGAAAGTGGACGATCACTCTCCACTTCACCCTTCCCTTTTTAAATCTTTAAAATTTGTATAATTTTTTATGTTTGAATAAAATAGTTACATTTAATATAAAATAAATTTTAAAGATAATTAAAAAATCACAAAATATTAAAATTTTAATAATCTATATTTTTTATTGAATATTAATCACTGGAACAGATAATTTATACTAACAATAAAATTATTATTTAATTATTATTACAATACTATAAAAAAAATTATATCGCAATCAAAACAATTTAAATTTTTATAAGTAAAATTTAACCCGTGCGTTGCACGGGTAACTTATACTAGTCTACAATAAACGTAGGAAGATCATTGAATGCGAGTTTTTTGTTTTGACGAAACAATGTGGGTGTTTCGTGATATGCAATGTTGTCTATTTCTATGTATTTTATTTTTAAAATTTAAATATGGATTACTACGAAATAAGTTGAAACAATGTGAAAGGACGATGAGAAAATATATTTTGTTTTACATTGTATTTAAAAAAATATAGTTTGATGAAATTCAGTTGAGTAAATCTATAATAAACATTAAAAGTCGCAGAATCTGGGAGTATTTTTTTTTTTTTGACAAAAAATGTGAGAGTTTTGTAATTTAAAAAAAATTAGTAACAAAATGATGAAATTCTTATAACCACATTTTAAGATAAGTTGAACAGTTTTTTCCTTTTCTTTAATAAGGTCCGTTAAACAAATTTTTCATTTGAAGATTTTATAAAAATTTTATTTGTTAAAAATGTTTTAACTAAAAAGCAATATACCAAAAATCATTTTCAATTTTTTTTAAAACAAACGCACCTCTGTATAATATATAAGAATTAGGCCATATTGAATCAAGACTACAAAAATTTTAAAATATTAAAATATATTATTTTTCTTTAAATTAAAATGTAACTTTCCGATCTAAAATTTTATTTTATTATATTTTAAATATTTTTTTAGTCCTTCCTATTTGTCTAAATTTATAAAATTGTTTTATTATGCTTAAAATTTTAACTTTTTAAATTTTTTTTTTTTAATATAACTTTTATTTTTATTTAATGTCATTTATACGATTCAGAATATATTTACTACAAATTTCTGCCAAAAAAATAACTCCAATAATTTATATTTAAACAACTCATAAGATATAATATCTCAAATTCACTATTCAATAACCCAAGGGGTGTGGTTGAGTGGCAGTCGACTCATCCTCCCTTAACCAAGGGTCGAGGGTTCGATTCTCACCTTGGGTATGGAGCAGCTTTAAATTCTTGGGCCAGCTATCCCACCCTTCGAGGTGCCTCCAATCTAGCGAGGGATTAGTCACTGCGTTCGGCGGTGGATACCCCGGTCTCGACCAAAAAAAAATTCACTATTGAATATTAAAATAAAGTAACCAAATAATAATTTAAAGTAAATTAAAAAATAACATTAAAAAAGGAAATAATCTCGTGCACGGCACGGGCTAACATACTAGATTACTAGTAAAGTTTTACGGCCATAAAGAAATAAAATGTTTTTACTTTGCTGTATTATAGTATTACTTGGACAAATTAAAGGCAAATTATGTGGTAAAATAGCCTAATTTTAATGTATCGGTATAATAAATTTTAAAATTAATAGAAAATTGAGTATATTTTGGAAGAATTTTTTTTCTATCTTTTAAAATATTTATAATAACTAAATATTATTCATTAAAATTGTCAGAAAAAATAAATATTAAGCATAATAGTGAGTTTTTTTTTGAAATTTTCATTAAACATAATAGTGAATATTGAATTTTTTATGAAAAAATTAGTATAATGTTTATAAAAACTGAAATTGTGATATTCTTATAAAATGTCAATAAATTTTAGTCAAAAAAATAAAATGTCAATAAATAACTTTTTAATTTATAAAAAAATTTAATTATTTATTATTTTTAAAATCAAATGTAGGATACAATAATTTTTTGTTAATGTACCGCAGAAATTTTCAGAATTAAGTTATTGATTGAAGTAATGACGAATTAAATTAACTAACCAGGATGTAACAAAAAAAAAAAATTAACTAACCAGGGTGTGAGAGTGAGTCTGTCCAAGTCAAGTTGCTGGCTTACTCTTTCTTGTCTCAATTGCAAACAAAATAAAAATAAGAAAAGAAAAGAAGTCACACCTCATGACCTCACGCCTCACATCACTTTGATGTGCATTTGAAATTGAAATTAGATGAGTGCGCACCGTAGCGTATGTATGTAGGGCACAAAATAGAAACAAAAAAGTTCCTTTTTGAATAATCAAATTGCAATTCCAAACCATTCATTCACAACTGTGAACAATACAAAGGAACTTAATTGTAAGTAATGTTGATATTGATAATAAGATATATAGTTTTTGTTATGGCGTCTGAAACGGCGTCGTCTGTGGATGATGAAAAAGAAACAGAAACAGAAACCCTTGTTTCTTCAGCAGTTGGAGGAGGTGATAAAAGAGGTAAGCATCGTATTCTTGCTGAATTCAACCGTCTTCAATAAGATACCAAATTTCTTCAGGTTAGTTATTTAGTTAGTTAGTTAGATCTTGTCAATTTTGTTTATAGATTTCATAGTTGTAATGCATTGCTAAATTACAAGATATTGACCAAATGTTAGTTGGTCCAATGGTGATTGACACTGAACTTGTTAGGAAGTACCGCGATTTGTTCCCGCAACTGTGTTTGCGAGGGGACTTGAACCACTTGATGGAAGAAAAGAACTCGCGAGTACTAGGGTCCCATTCTCCTAGGAACCTTATGGTGAAAACCCAAAATATAAAATTACAAGATATTGTATGCTTATAAGTTGACAAGATTAG